>JAZKLR010000168.1:197500-1639845 GCA_037103525.1 Ganaspis brasiliensis | reverse complement strand
CTCAAAAACACGAATTAGAGCCAAATTCCAATAAAAATTTTACCGATACACTACACTCGTGAATTTCTATGTAATTTTTAGCGCTGAATACAAATCCGAAGTCCGAAGTATCAAATTGGCTCAAGTTTTTGAGATAACCTCAAAAAACTGTTCAAAAACACGAATTAGAGCCAAATTCCAATAAAAATTTTGCCGATACACTACACTAGTGAATTTCTATGTAATTTTTAGCGCTGAATCCGAATCCGAAGTCCGAAGTATCAAATTGGCTCAAGTTTTTGAGATAACCTCAAAAAAAAGCTCAAAAACACGAATTAGAGCTAAATGTCAATAAAAATTTCGCCGACTTACTGCAATAGTGAATTCCTATGTAATTTTTCGCGCTTAATCCAAATCCTAAGTCGGAAGTGTCAGATTAGCTAAAATTTTTTAGATAATCTCAAAAACTGCCCAATAACACGAATAAGAGCCAAATTCCAAAAAAAATTTCGCCAAGACACTACACTAGTGAATTCCTATGTAATTTTTAGCGCTGAATCCGAATCCGAAGTCCGAAGTATCAAATTGGCTCAAGTTTTTGAGATAACCTCAAAAAACTGCTCAAAAACACAAATTAGAGCCAAATTCCAAAAAAAATTTCGCCAAGACACTACACTAGTGAATTCCTATGTAATTTTTAGCGCTGAATCCGAATCCGAAGTCCGAAGTATCAAATTGGCTCAAGTTTTTGAGATAACCTCAAAAAACTGCTCAAAAACACGAATTAGAGCCAAATTCCAATAAAAATTTTGCCGATACACAACACTCGTGAATTTCTATGTAATTTTTAGCGCTGAATCCGAATCCGAAGTCCGAAGTATCAAATTGGCTCAAGTTTTTGAGAAAACCTCAAAAAACTGCTCAAAAACACAAATTAGAGCCAAATTCCAAAAAAAATTTCGCCAAGACACTACACTAGTGAATTCCTATGTAATTTTTAGCGCTGAATCCGAATCCGAAGTCCGAAGTATCAAATTGGCTCAAGTTTTTGAGATAACCTCAAAAAAAAGCTCAAAAACACGAATTAGAGCTAAATGTCAATAAAAATTTCGCCGACTTACTGCAATAGTGAATTCCTATGTAATTTTTCGCGCTTAATCCAAATCCTAAGTCGGAAGTGTCAGATTAGCTAAAATTTTTTAGATAATCTCAAAAAACTGCCCAATAACACGAATAAGAGCCAAATTCCAAAAAAAATTTCGCCAAGACACTACACTAGTGAATTCCTATGTAATTTTTAGCGCTGAATCCGAATCCGAAGTCCGAAGTATCAAATTGGCTCAAGTTTTTGAGATAACCTCAAAAAACTGCTCAAAAACACGAATTAGAGCCAAATTCCAATAAAAGTTTTGCCGATACACTACACTCGTGAATTTCTATGTAATTTTTAGCGCTGAATCCGAATCCGAAGTCCGAAGTATCAAATTGGCTCAAGTTTTTGAGAAAACCTCAAAAAACTGCTCAAAAACACAAATTAGAGCCAAATTCCAAAAAAAATTTCGCCAAGACACTACACTAGTGAATTCCTATGTAATTTTTAGCGCTGAATCCGAATCCGAAGTCCGAAGTATCAAATTGGCTCAAGTTTTTGAGATAACCTCAAAAAACTGCTCAAAAACACGAATTAGAGCCAAATTCCAATAAAAATTTTGCCGATACACAACACTCGTGAATTTCTATGTAATTTTTAGCGCTGAATCCGAATCCGAAGTCCGAAGTATCAAATTGGCTCAAGTTCTTGAGATAACCTCAAAAAACTGCTCAAAAACACGAATTAGAGCCAAATTCCAATAAAAATTTTACCGATACACTACACTCGTGAATTTCTATGTAATTTTTAGCGCTGAATCCGAATCCGAAGTCCGAAGTATCAAATTGGCTCAAGTTTTTGAGATAACCTCAAAAAACTGCTCAAAAACACGAATTAGAGCCAAATTCCAATAAAAGTTTTGCCGATACACTACACTCGTGAATTTCTATGTAATTTTTAGCGCTGAATCCGAATCCGAAGTCCGAAGTATCAAATTCGCTCAAGTTTTTGAGAAAACCTCAAAAAACTGCTCAAAAACACAAATTAGAGCCAAATTCCAAAAAAAATTTCGCCAAGACACTACACTAGTGAATTCCTATGTAATTTTTAGCGCTGAATCCGAATCCGAAGTCCGAAGTATCAAATTGGCTCAAGTTTTTGAGATAACCTCAAAAAACTGCTCAAAAACACGAATTAGAGCCAAATTCCAAAAAAAATTTCGCCAAGACACTACACTAGTGAATTCCTATGTAATTTTTAGCGCTGAATCCGAATCCGACGTCCGAAGTATCAAATTGGCTCAAGTTTTTGAGATAACCTCAAAAAACTGCTCAAAAACACGAATTAGAGCCAAATTCCAATAAAAATTTTACCGATACACTACACTCGTGAATTTCTATGTAATTTTTAGCGCTGAATACAAATCCGAAGTCCGAAGTATCAAATTGGCTCAAGTTTTTGAGATAACCTCAAAAAACTGTTCAAAAACACGAATTAGAGCCAAATTCCAATAAAAATTTTGCCGATACACTACACTAGTGAATTTCTATGTAATTTTTAGCGCTGAATCCGAATCCGAAGTCCGAAGTATCAAATTGGCTCAAGTTTTTGAGATAACCTCAAAAAAAAGCTCAAAAACACGAATTAGAGCTAAATGTCAATAAAAATTTCGCCGACTTACTGCAATAGTGAATTCCTATGTAATTTTTCGCGCTTAATCCAAATCCTAAGTCGGAAGTGTCAGATTAGCTAAAATTTTTTAGATAATCTCAAAAAACTGCCCAATAACACGAATAAGAGCCAAATTCCAAAAAAAATTTCGCCAAGACACTACACTAGTGAATTCCTATGTAATTTTTAGCGCTGAATCCGAATCCGAAGTCCGAAGTATCAAATTGGCTCAAGTTTTTGAGATAACCTCAAAAAACTGCTCAAAAACACAAATTAGAGCCAAATTCCAAAAAAAATTTCGCCAAGACACTACACTAGTGAATTCCTATGTAATTTTTAGCGCTGAATCCGAATCCGAAGTCCGAAGTATCAAATTGGCTCAAGTTTTTGAGATAACCTCAAAAAACTGCTCAAAAACACGAATTAGAGCCAAATTCCAATAAAAATTTTGCCGATACACAACACTCGTGAATTTCTATGTAATTTTTAGCGCTGAATCCGAATCCGAAGTCCGAAGTATAAAATTGGCTCAAGTTCTTGAGATAACCTCAAAAAACTGCTCAAAAACACAAATTAGAGCCAAATTCCAAAAAAATTTCGCCAAGACACTACACTAGTGAATTCCTATGTAATTTTTAGCGCTGAATCCGAATCCGAAGTCCGAAGTATCAAATTGGCTCAAGTTTTTGAGATAACCTCAAAAAAAAGCTCAAAAACACGAATTAGAGCTAAATGTCAATAAAAATTTCGCCGACTTACTGCAATAGTGAATTCCTATGTAATTTTTCGCGCTTAATCCAAATCCTAAGTCGGAAGTGTCAGATTAGCTAAAATTTTTTAGATAATCTCAAAAAACTGCCCAATAACACGAATAAGAGCCAAATTCCAAAAAAAATTTCGCCAAGACACTACACTAGTGAATTCCTATGTAATTTTTAGCGCTGAATCCGAATCCGAAGTCCGAAGTATCAAATTGGCTCAAGTTTTTGAGATAACCTCAAAAAACTGCTCAAAAACACGAATTAGAGCCAAATTCCAATAAAAGTTTTGCCGATACACTACACTCGTGAATTTCTATGTAATTTTTAGCGCTGAATCCGAATCCGAAGTCCGAAGTATCAAATTGGCTCAAGTTTTTGAGAAAACCTCAAAAAACTGCTCAAAAACACAAATTAGAGCCAAATTCCAAAAAAAATTTCGCCAAGACACTACACTAGTGAATTCCTATGTAATTTTTAGCGCTGAATCCGAATCCGAAGTCCGAAGTATCAAATTGGCTCAAGTTTTTGAGATAACCTCAAAAAACTGCTCAAAAACACGAATTAGAGCCAAATTCCAATAAAAATTTTGCCGATACACAACACTCGTGAATTTCTATGTAATTTTTAGCGCTGAATCCGAATCCGAAGTCCGAAGTATCAAATTGGCTCAAGTTCTTGAGATAACCTCAAAAAACTGCTCAAAAACACGAATTAGAGCCAAATTCCAATAAAAATTTTACCGATACACTACACTCGTGAATTTCTATGTAATTTTTAGCGCTGAATCCGAATCCGAAGTCCGAAGTATCAAATTGGCTCAAGTTTTTGAGATAACCTCAAAAAACTGCTCAAAAACACGAATTAGAGCCAAATTCCAATAAAAGTTTTGCCGATACACTACACTCGTGAATTTCTATGTAATTTTTAGCGCTGAATCCGAATCCGAAGTCCGAAGTATCAAATTCGCTCAAGTTTTTGAGAAAACCTCAAAAAACTGCTCAAAAACACAAATTAGAGCCAAATTCCAAAAAAAATTTCGCCAAGACACTACACTAGTGAATTCCTATGTAATTTTTAGCGCTGAATCCGAATCCGAAGTCCGAAGTATCAAATTGGCTCAAGTTTTTGAGATAACCTCAAAAAACTGCTCAAAAACACGAATTAGAGCTAAATTCCAAAAAAAATTTCGCCAAGACACTACACTAGTGAATTCCTATGTAATTTTTAGCGCTGAATCCGAATCCGACGTCCGAAGTATCAAATTGGCTCAAGTTTTTGAGATAACCTCAAAAAACTGCTCAAAAACACGAATTAGAGCCAAATTCCAATAAAAATTTTACCGATACACTACACTCGTGAATTTCTATGTAATTTTTAGCGCTGAATACAAATCCGAAGTCCGAAGTATCAAATTGGCTCAAGTTTTTGAGATAACCTCAAAAAACTGTTCAAAAACACGAATTAGAGCCAAATTCCAATAAAAATTTTGCCGATACACTACACTAGTGAATTTCTATGTAATTTTTAGCGCTGAATCCGAATCCGAAGTCCGAAGTATCAAATTGGCTCAAGTTTTTGAGATAACCTCAAAAAAAAGCTCAAAAACACGAATTAGAGCTAAATGTCAATAAAAATTTCGCCGACTTACTGCAATAGTGAATTCCTATGTAATTTTTCGCGCTTAATCCAAATCCTAAGTCGGAAGTGTCAGATTAGCTAAAATTTTTTAGATAATCTCAAAAAACTGCCCAATAACACGAATAAGAGCCAAATTCCAAAAAAAATTTCGCCAAGACACTACACTAGTGAATTCCTATGTAATTTTTAGCGCTGAATCCGAATCCGAAGTCCGAAGTATCAAATTGGCTCAAGTTTTTGAGATAACCTCAAAAAACTGCTCAAAAACACAAATTAGAGCCAAATTCCAAAAAAAATTTCGCCAAGACACTACACTAGTGAATTCCTATGTAATTTTTAGCGCTGAATCCGAATCCGAAGTCCGAAGTATCAAATTGGCTCAAGTTTTTGAGATAACCTCAAAAAACTGCTCAAAAACACGAATTAGAGCCAAATTCCAATAAAAATTTTGCCGATACACAACACTCGTGAATTTCTATGTAATTTTTAGCGCTGAATCCGAATCCGAAGTCCGAAGTATAAAATTGGCTCAAGTTCTTGAGATAACCTCAAAAAACTGCTCAAAAACACAAATTAGAGCCAAATTCCAAAAAAAATTTCGCCAAGACACTACACTAGTGAATTCCTATGTAATTTTTAGCGCTGAATCCGAATCCGAAGTCCGAAGTATCAAATTGGCTCAAGTTTTTGAGATAACCTCAAAAAACTGCTCAAAAACACGAATTAGAGCCAAATTCCAATAAAAAATTTGCCGATACACTACACTCGTGAATTTCTATGTAATTTTTAGCGCTGAATCCGAATCCGAAGTCCGAAGTATCAAATTGGCTCAAGTTTTTGAGATAACCTCAAAAAAATGCTCAAATACACGAATTAGAGCTAAATGTCAATAAAAATTTCGCCGACTTACTGCAATAGTGAATTCCTATGTAATTTTTCGCGCTTAATCCGAATCCTAAGTCGGAAGTGTCAGATTAGCTAAAATTTTTTAGATAATCTCAAAAAACTGCTCAAAAACACGAATAAGAGCCAAATTCCAAAAAAAATTTCGCAAAGAAACTACACTAGTGAATTCCTGTGTAATATTTCACGCTGAATTGAATCCGAAGTCAGAAGTATTAGATTGGGTCAAGTTTTTGAGATAACCTCAAAAAACGGCTCAAAAACACGAATTAGAGCAAAATTCCAAAAAAATTTCACCGAGACAATACACTAGTGTATTTTTAGCTAATCTGACACTTCTGACTTAGGATTCGGATTAAGCGCGAAAAATTACATAGGAATTCACTATCGCAGTAAGTCGGCGAAATTTTTATTGGAATTTATCTCTAATTCGTGTTTTTGAGCATTTTTTTGAGGTTATCTCAAAAACTTGAGCCAATCTGATACTTCTGACTTCAGATTTGAATTCAGCGTGAAAAATTACACAGGAATTCACTAGTTTAGTGTCTTGGCAAAATTTTTATTGGAAGCTAGCTCTAATTCGTGTTTTCGAGCATTTTTTTTGAGGTTATCTCAAAAACTTGAGCCAATTTGATACTTCGGACTTCGGATTCGGATTTAGCGCTAAAAATTACATAGAAATTCACGAGTGTAGTGTATCGGCAAATTTTTTATTGGAATTTGGCTCTAATTCGTGTTTTTGAGCAGTTTTTTGCGGTTATCTCAAAAACTTGAGCCAATTTGATACTTCGTACTTCGGATTCGGATTCAGCGCTAAAAATTACATAGAAATTCACTAGTGTATTGTCTCGGTAAAATTTTTTTGGAATTTTGCTGTAATTCGTGGTGTTGAGCCGTTTTTTGAGGTTATCTCATAAACTTGAGCCAATTTGATACTTCGGACTTCGGATTCAGCGCTAAAAATTACATAGGAATTCACTAGTGTAGGGTCTTGGCGAAATTTTTTTTGGAATTTGGCTCTAATTTGTGTTTTTGAGCAGCTTTTTGAGGTTTTCTCAAAAACTTGAGCCAATTTGATACTTCGGACTTCGGATTCGGATTCAGCGCTAAAATTACATAGAAATTCACTAGTGTATTGTTTCGGTAAAATTTTTTTGGAATTTTGCTCTAATTCGTGGTTTTGAGCCGTTTTTTGAGGTTATCTCAAAAACTTTAGCCAATCTGACACTTCTGACTTCGGATTCGGATTCAGCGCGAAAAATTGCATAGGAATACACTAGTGTAGTGTCTCGGCCATGACACTTTTTTTTTTGTGTGCCTGTGTAATCAATAAAATGTAATTATTTGAAGATTTTATTTTACATTTAGTTTTAGTGTTTTAGACAATAAAGACAAGGACTTGAAATTTTTAGACTACTAAAGCAGAGGGCGCGAGAGGTCATTTTATCTTTTGTAATTTCCTGCAGTTTAAATTGAATATCAGTTTCCCTCGAGGGGGGTTAACAACTGGGATTCAGCAGAGACTGCTCGAAATGCAGATGGAGAATTGCAATATTGAGAACCACTCGAGAATCTCGATAGTGGTGGCCATTGGACGCGTTTTGTGATAACTACTCCCGTAAAGCAAAAGCGATTTTCGATAACGACAGAGGATAATATTCCCAGACATCAAACTCCAGCTTTCCTAAAATCCCGATTACTTTCTCTATTGCATCACATCCCGCAACTCTTTATTGCTGCTAATGTCCCCTCACCCTTATTAAAAAAAAAAAAAAAAAAAAAACTAAATATTTCAATTTTTACTTGTATTGAACATTTTAGAGAAATAGAATCCTCAATTTACGAGAGAAATTAAATTTTCCATTTCACCTCCCGGTGAAATATCAAAGGAGATAGAAAAGCATTTCCTTTTAAACAGACAATTTTTAAATCTGTAAAAATTAGAAAATTTGGGATTTAAAAAACTGTTTATAGCCAGCTGAAAAGATTTTGAAACCTATTCGGACTTGTTTAAAAATAGTTTAGAACACGTTGAAAACTGTCAAGAACTGGTTTAAAGAGGATTAAAAGTGCGCTTAAAACTATTTGAATGGTTTAGAAATAGTTGAACACTTTTTAAAAAAAGACAAAAGGAATTTAAGACTAATTTATTTCTGCTTAAAATCGATTAAAAGTTGTTAAAAACTGTTTAGAACTAGTTTTAGACATGTTATGAACTGGTTCAAAGCGGTTTAGGAATATTTAATACTGTTTCAAGGATTTGGATATGATTGAAAATTTTTTAAAATAAGTTTAAGATTTTAAGAATAATTTAGAGAAGCTTAAAATCGACTTAAACCTGGTAAAAACAGTTTAAAACTAGTTTAACACTGTTTTGGTCTAGTTAAAAACTGCTAAGAAAAAATTTAAAATCATTAAAAAAAGTTTAGAAATTTTTTGAAACAGTTACAAAACTGCTCCAAATTAGTTCAAAGCTACTTTAAACTAATTGAATGGAGGCGCATGAATATTCCCTAAAACCCATTAAGCCTTAATACCATATAACTTAAAACCATTTAACCTAAAATGCATTTAGCCTAACAAACATTTAGCCTAAACTGCATTCAACCTATTAACCTAAATCCCATTTAACCTAAAATGTATTTAAGCTAAATCTCATTTAACCTAAAATGCATTCAACATAAATCCTATTTAACCTAAATTCTATTTAATCTAAATCCCGTTTAACGTGGAATGTATTAAACCTAAATCTCATTTAACCTAAAATGCATTTAATTCAAAATGCATTGAGCCTACATTTCATTTAATCTACATTCCATTTAACCTGATATACATTAAGCTTAAAAATCATTTAATCTAAACTGCATGCAACCTAAATCCCATTCAACCTAAAATGCATTCAGCCTAAAATCCACTTAAGCTAAATTTAATTTAACCTAAAATGTTTTTAACCTAAATCTCATTTACCCTGAAATGCATTTAATTCAAAATGCATTCAGCCTACAGTTTATTTAATCTACATCCCATTTAACCTAAAATGCAGTTAGCCTAAAAAGCATTTAGCCTAAACTGTATGCAACCTAAACCCCATTTAACCAAAATTTTATTTAAAGTAAATCTTATTCAACCTAAAATGTATTTAACCTAAATCTTATTTAACCTAAAATACATTTAATCTAAAATGCATTTAGCCTAAATTTCATGTAACCTAAAATGCATTCAGCCTAAAATCCACATAACCTAAATTAATTTTAACCTAAAATGTATTTAACCTAAATCTCATTTAACCTGAAATGCATTTAATTTAAAATGCAATCAGCCTAAATTACACTTAACCTAAAATGCATTCAGCCTAAAACCCATTTAACCTAAAATCCATTTAACCTAAAATCCATTTAACCCAAATCCCATTTCACCTAAATGTCATTTAAAATAAATCTAATTTTACCTAAAATGCATTTAGTCTACATTCCATTTAATCTAAATTCCGTTTAACCTAAATCCCATTTAACCTAAAATGCATCCAGCCTAAATTCCATTTTACCTAAAATGCATTTCGCCTAAAACCATTTATCCTTAATTCTATTTTTTACCTAAAATTTACATTATATTTTATGTAAAATGGGATTTAGGATAAATGGTTTTAGGCTAAATGCAATTTAGGTTAAATGAAATTAAGGCTAAATGATTTTAGGTAAAATGGAATCTAGGTTAAATGAGATTTGAGTTGAATGGAATTTATGCTAAATGCATTTTAGATTAAATGTATTTTAGGTAAAATTGAATTTAGGACAAATGGGTTTAAGGCTAAATGCATTTTAGGTTAAATGAAATTTAGGCTGATTGCATTTTAGATAAAAGAAAATGTAGGTTTAATGGAATTTAGGTTAAATGGGGTTTAGGTTAATTGAAATTTAGATTAAATGGGATTTAGGTTAAATGAAATTTAGGCTGAATGCATTTTAGATTAAATGCATTTTAGGTCAAATGAGATTTAGGTTTAATACATTTTAGGTTAAATGGGATTTAGGTTAAATAGAATTTAGGTTAAATGGAATTAAGTTTGAATGCAGTTTAGGCTAAATGCATTTTAGGTTTAATGAAATTTAGGCTGATTGCATTTTAGATAAAATCAAATTTAGGTTAAATGGGGTTTAGGTTAAATGGAATTTAGTTTAAATGGGATTTAGGTTACATGAAATTTAGGCTGAAAGCATGTTAGATTAAATGCATTTTAGGTTAAATTGAGATTTAGGATAAATACATTTTAGGTTAAGTGAGATTTAAGTTAAATAGAATTTAGGCTAAATGCATTTTAGGTTAAATGGGATTTAGGTTAAATAGAATTTAGGTTAAATGGAATTAAGGTTGAATGCAGTTTAGGCTAAATGCATTTTAGGTTTAATGAAATTTAGGCTGATTGCATTTTAGATAAAATCAAATTTAGGTTAAATGGAATTTAGGTTAAATGTGGTTTAGGTTAAGTGGAATTTAGTTTAAATGGGATTTAGGTTACATGAAATTTAGGCTTAAAGCATGTTGGATTAAATGCATTTTAGGTTAAATGAGATTTAGGTTAAATACATTTTAGGTTAAGTGGGATTTAAGTTAAATGGAATTTAGGCTAAATGCATTTTAGGTTAAATGGGATTTTGATTAAATGAAATTTAGGCTGAATGCATTTTAAATTAAATGCCATTTAGGTCAAATGAGATTTAGGTTTAATACATTTTAGGTTAAATGGGATTTAGGTTACATAGAATTTAGGTTAAATAGAATTAAGGTTGAATGCAGTTTAGGCTAAATGCTTTTTAGGCTCAATGCAGTTTAGGTTAAATGTATTTTAGGTAAAATTGAATTTAGGATAAATGGGTTTAAGGAATATTCATGCGCCGCATTAAATGTACTTAAACTGATCAGAACTAGTTTAACAATGTTAAGAACTGGTTCAAAGCAGTTTTAAAGTATTATTTTGAAAACTATTTAAACAGATTAGAAATGGTTGAGAAACTTGTTTCAACTAGTTTTCAACCGATCCTAAATAATTTTCAACTCATCTCAAATAGTTTTCAACTAATCCCAAATAAGTTTCTATTTAATCCAAACAGTTATGAACTTGTTCCGAACTAGTTTCAAACAGTTATTAAATTGTTCGGTAAATTTTTAGACTCGTTATAAACAGTTTTAAACTAATTTGAAACAGTTTTAAAGCAATCCCTCAACAATTTTATACTTTTTCTAAACAGCTTTGAATTCTGTTTGAATCTATTTTGAACTTGTTCCAACAGGTTTCGGCTTATTCCAAGCAGTTTGAAATTTGTTCTCAACAGTTTTCAATTTATTCTGAACAGGTTTGTACTTATTCTAACCTGTTTTGAACCAGTTTTGAAACCGTTACCAAGTTGTTCTGAACAGTTTTTAACTAGTTATAAAAAGTTTTTGACAGATTAAAAGCAATCCCGTAACAATTTAAAACTTTTTCCAAACAACTTTGAATTCTGTTATTATCTATTTTGAATTAGTTCCAAACAGGTTTCAACTTATTCCAAACAGTTTGAAACTTATTCCTAAAAATTTTCAAATTATCCCGAATGGGTTTTTACTTATTTTAAACATTTTTCAACGTATTCCAAATAGTTTTGAACTAGTTTCAAACTGTTATCAAGTTGTTCGGTACATTTTTAAACTAGTTATAAACAGTTTTAAACTTATTTTAAACAGATTTAAGGCAATTGCTAAAAAATTTAATGCTTGTTACAAACAGCTTTAAATTCTGTTAGCATCTATTTTGAACTAGTTTTAAACAGGTTTTAACTTGTTTCAAACAGTTTCAAACTTGTTCCTAAGAGGTTTGAACTATTTTTTAATTATTTTGAACTTGTTTTCACCTGTTTTAAAACTAGCGACCTACAAATTGGTGAGAAATGAGAATATTTTTTTTTTTTTAAATATAAATGCTAATTTGAATAATTTTATAACTACTAAAATAGCGATAGTCTCATTTCTGTCTCGCCATCAATCTCGACAATTAGGCTAATAATTTCTCGTTGGCTCCACTTGGTCTGGGAATACGTCGCGTCGTGATGGGAAACATGAAAGGGACGAGACAACCTGCCCAGGGTAATGATGGGCTGAGTTATCCTCAACGCCTCTAGAGCTATTCCAAAATACGTTCTGCATACCGATATGACATATGATGGTCACAACACGTGACGTTTGGAATGGCTGCTTTTCATGGGATGTCACGTGCAAGTTAATCGTCGATTGACTCTTGCCAAACCAAGGGCATCAAAATGAGTCTCATTTATTTCCCTCTAAAATAAACCTGTGCCAATAAGCCTCAAACAGAACAAAAAAAATTTATTCATTGTGCGATTCCAAGTGAAATATTAAAAAAGTTATTCAATAAAAGTTATATAACTTTCAAGCAGCGAGAGAAAACTAAATGACTAAAATGCTAAAACGTACTTACATGTGTTCTTTTCAAGATTCGAAAAGAAATGAAGTTAACAATTACTTTCTTGATATTTCATTTTAATAAATTATAAATGTAAATATTGGAGATTTCTGTTAGTAAACAAAATTAATATGGTTGCGCGTATAACGACTTCATTCCTTTCAGATGAAAAAATGCGCAACCATATTGATTTGTTTACAAACAGAAATCTCCAATGTTTACATTTATAATTTATTAAAATTAAATATCAAGAAAGTAACTGTGAAGTTCATTTCTTTTCGAATCTTGAAAAGAACACACATAAGCTCGTTTTAGCATTTGGGTCATTGAATTTTCTCTTGCTGCTTAAAAGTTATATTATTTTTATTTAATAACATTTTTAATATTAAAATTATAAAAAATTGCCCTAAAATAGAAATATTCGTTGCATTTTACTGAGCATTTTAAAAAAGGGAAAACCTTGATACGACTGATTGAAAATTGACGCAAAACTGACAATTAAAATTTGGTTACTGTTTCGTGACAAAAAAAAATTTGACTCGACAAACCAAGGGCATCAAAATGAGTCTCATTTATTTTCTTCTGAAATAAACCTGCACCAATAAGCCTCAAACAGAAAAAAACAAAATATTTATTGTGCGATTTCAAGTGAAATTTATTTTGTTTTCAGGCAGGTTTTTATAATTTTAATATTAAAAAAGTTATTAAATAAAAATTATATAACTTTTAAGCAGCAAGAGAAAACTCAATGACCCAAATGCTAAAACGAACTCACCTGTGTTCTTTTCAAGATTCGAAAAGAAATGAAGTTAACAGTTACTTTCTTGATATTTAATTCTAATAAATTATAAATGTAAATATTGGAGATTTCTGTTAGTAAACAAATTAATATGATTGCGCGTATAACTTCTCATTCCTCTCAGATGGAAATGCGCGCGCAACAATATTGATTTGTTTACTAACAGAAATGTCCAATGTTTACATTTATAATTTATTAAAATTAAATATCAAGAAAGTAACTGTGTAGTTCATTTCTTTTCGAATCTTAAAAAGAACACAGGTAAGTTCGTTTTAGCATTTAGGTCAATGAATTTTCTTTTGCTGCTTAAAAATTATATAGTTTTTATTAAATTATTTTTTTAATATTAAAATCATAAAAAATTGCCCTAAATTAGAAATATTCCTAGCATCTTTCTGAGCATTTTAAAAAAGAGAAAACCTTGATACGACTGATTGAAAATCAACCCAAAACTGACGATTAAAATCTGTTTACTGTTTCGTGACAAAAAAAAAAAAAAAAAAACACAATTGCAAAATTGCGTCTTTGAAAACTAAACGTTATTAACTTTAGAAACTTTCATTCAAGGCTTGTGTTAATTAAATCCTTTTCCGACAAAGTAGAGAAAATCCTCAACTTTTCTCATTTCAAATAAATCCGCGAGATCTCTCGGATTAAAATATTTTCAGTTTTAAATTTCTTTCACAAAGGAAAATTTATCATTTGTTTGTCAGTTTGATAAACATGTGATTTGGTTTTTAGTTTGAAAATCTTACATTGGCAGTGAACCTGTGTAGTTTCTAGTCTCCCCCCCCCCCCTCTCCCCCTTAGAATAATACACGTGCAATTTACTGCTGATGAGCGGCAATTATGTTGACTGATAATCGTAGCAGCATCCGGTCACTTGACTATAATAAATACTCTGATATCTATTTTGATAATTGATCGTCTCTGGTTTCCGGGATAATATTCCAAATTTTAACTCATATTCAGTCCAACATTTACACAGTCATGAAGTTTGCAATTTTGATCCTTTTATTCTGTTTCTCGACTCAGGTGAGAATTGCTTTTTCAATTAAAAAAGGCGCCCGACAAAAATTCAGACCTCCCCCCGATCATGGGGGGGGGGAGAGGGGAAAAAATAAAACAAAAATAAATTAAAGAGTTTATTAAATTGAATTTAAAATTTTGGTGAAAAATTAAAAAGTAATATAAATAATTAGAAATTGAAGAAAATTTTTGAAAATCGAAAAAAAATTGTCTATGTTGTAGTAAATAATTAAAAGAATAATAGAAAAGTGTTGTTAAAAATTGAAGAATTTTTTAAATAATTTCAAATTTACTATTCTCAAAGCGTGGATTAATTAAATTTGTTATCAATGAAATTTTAAAATTAATTGAAGTTTCAACTAATTAAAATTTTTATAAGTTATAAACTTGACAAAATTTTAGGTGTGGGGACAGAATGAATGATTGAAATTTGTGAATTATAATAAATAATAGAAAATTCATTTATCCACATTCTTATTAAGAAATTTATTTTTTGTTTTCCCCGCGTTGGGCGCCATTTGTTAACTAATATTTTTAAATTTGCAAGTTTTCTAAAATTTGTCAAATTTATTTTCTGCTTTCAGGCACTGGCTAGACCAGTACCAGACGATCTATTTCAAGAATTTTTGGAGAGTATAAAGAGTCGTTTTAATAAAGCCCTGAATCAGGTTCAGGAGCTGGCGAATCGAGCTTTGGAATCAATCAAAGGATCGCTTCTAAACGGCTTCGATAAAGCTCAAAATGCAACGAAAGAGAGCCTCGACGTTGGAAAAGGTTTGATGAAAGTTGGCGAAGCCACTGCCAAAAAATTCATTAACAATACGAATTTAATGCTTGACTCGGAAAGTTCAACCGAAACCGTTCCCATGATGAATTCTTTATTCAACGAAATTGGCTTATCGCCCGAAATGCGCGAGGAACTGAAAAAGAAAATTTTTAACTAAGAAAACTCTCTTGATAATAATTAAAGAAGTAAAAAATAATTTTTATTCATAATATTGTAATTTGATGGTTTTTTTTGTAAAATTATTAAAAGTTCAAGAACTTAAATACTTTTGAATTATTATTGTTTTTAAATTGTTATTTAATAAAAAATTACCACTTTGAAGAACAATTTTTTAATTTTGTGCGTTGGGCGCTATTTACAGTGGCGTAATTGTTAAGGGGCAAAGTGGGGTACTGCCCCGGGGCCCTTGGTTAATCCTTTTTTAAAAAAAAAATATTCCAAAAACCTTACTAATTGTAGTAATTTAAAGTTTGACTAATTTGAACGACGCGCGCTTGCGCGCTATTAGTTTCTGCGCCTTGTGTTATCAGCAATTATTAATGTTTTAAATATAATAGTTAAAAATAAATTTATATAAATAAATATTTATTTAGGACAAAGTTTATATAATTTTAGAAATAAAAAAGTTGCAAAAAATAATTAAAATAAAACAAAATACCTAATTGTAAATTTTGCAAATTAATTTAAAAAAAAAAAATTAAATTTATTCAAAATTGGAAAAAGTAATTTAAAAATCATAGAAATGTTTTAAAAATAGAATAAATAATTTTACTTTCAGAAAAATATTTGAAAATTTTAAAAATAAATTGTAAAAAATTTAATGGAGAAAAATTAGAGAAAATAATTAAAAATTAAAATAAAAATGATTGAAAATTAAAATGAATAATTAAAAATTGGAAAAATTAACTAAAATTTGAGAAAATAATTAGAAAAGAAAGAAAATATTAAAAAATTAGACTGCTTAATTTAATTGAAATGTCAGATAAATAGTTAAAAATTATTGAAATTATAAAACAAATTAAAATAATTGAAAATTGAAGCAAATAAATTTTGGAAAATAATTGAAAAATAATTTTAAAATTTGAATAAAATAATTGAAATATGATACAGGCAATGATAAGTTGTAAAGAATAAATTACATTTAAGTGAATTTACAGAATTTTTTTTTTTTTTGATAGAAAAGAAATAATTGAAATTTGAGAAAAATACATGATGCTCTTCGAAATCAATTGAAAAAATGAGAATATCTAAAAATTAAAGATAAGAATTAAAGAAAGATAAAAATAATTGATATTTACGTTAAATAATAAAAATTTTTGGAAATTGTGAAAACTAATGAAAATAATTCAAAACTGAAGGAAATAATTGAAATTTTAGAAAAATACTTTTAAGATTTTAAAAACTAATTTTACAATATGAGATTATTAATTCAGAACTAGGCGACATAATAGACAAATGTCAAAAAAAATTTTAAATTGGGAAAAAATATTGAAATATGATGATTAAAATTTAAGATTGAGAAAAAAATTGAAATATAACGAAAATAATTGAAATATGAACAATAGAAAAAAGTAAATAAAATTTGAGAGAAATAATTGAAAAAATCATAGAATATATGTTTAAAAAAGTAATATAAAAATTATTTAAAAGTTTTTAATTTGAGGAAATAATAAAAAAATCACAGAAATAATCGAAAATTGACGAAAATAATTAAAATTTCAGATAAATAATTGAAATTTTTGAAAATTATGCAAAAATAATAAAAATAATTAGAAATTAAAGAAAATAATAGAAAAATTACAGAAATTATTTTTAACCAAAAGAAAATAATTAAAAAATCGTTTAAAACATGGAAAATTGAAAACAATAATCTAAATTTGAGATAAGAATTGAAAATTGAGATATATATTTGAAAAATTAGGATATTAATTCAGAAATAATGATAATGATTAAAAATTGAAGCTAATAATTTGCAAAATGAACATAATAATGGTAAATAAGAAGAATTATTTTAAATTTGCTAAAAATAATATATAATTTAGAATAAATAATGAAATTGATTTAATTGCCAAGAGAAAATAATTAAAATTGAAAAAGTGATGTAAAACAATAAAAAAAAAATAATAATTAAAATTTGCAGAAGGTAGATTCTAAATTTAGGGGAAAAAAGTGAGAAATAATGAAGTTTATTAAAAAATGCAGAAAATAATTGAAAATTGATTTTAAATTTTGAAAATAGATGAAAATAATTTAAACATGATTAAAACTAGACTAAGTTAAAAAAATAAGTGAAATTTTCAGAAAAATAGTTGAAAAAATTAAAAATTAATTTAGTAAAATGTGAAGCATTACAAATAGAAATATTGAATAAATCTAAAAATAATTGAAGTTTAAGGTAATTAATAAATGTTTTCGGAAATTATGTAAACAAATGAAAATAATTAAGAATTAAAGAAAATAATTGAAAATTTAGAAAGTCCTTTAAAATTGTTAAAATTAATGTTACAAAATGAGAAAAATAAGTAAAAATTGAGAGATATAATTAAAAAATGATAAAAATAATTTAAAAATGAAAAATTTAAAACAGTAAATAAATTTTGAGAGCAATAATTAAAAAAATCATAGAATATATGTTTAAAAAAAGAAAGTAATTACAAAGTTATTAAAAAATATTAAATTAAAGTAAATAATTAAAAAATCACAGAAATAATAAAAAATTGACGAAAATAATTAAAATTTCAGATCAATAATTATAATTTTTGAAAATTATTCGAAAATAATAAAAGTAATTAGAAATTGCAAAAAATAATAGAAAAATTACAGAATTTATTTTGAAACAAACGAAAATATTTCAAAAATCGTTTGAAACATTGAAATTTGATAACAATAATCTAAATTGGAAATAAGACCTGAAAATTTAGGAAATTAAATGAAAAATAATGAAAATATTAAAAGATGGAGAAAATAATTGCAAAAAGGTAAAAAGAAATGAATATTTAACAAAATAGTTAAAACTTGGGATATATATTTGAAAAATTAGGATATTAATTTAGAAATAATGATGATGATTAAAAATTCAAGCTAATAATTGCAAAATGAACATAATAATGTTCAATAAGAAGAATTAATTGAATTTTCTAAAAATAATATAAAATTTAAAATAAATAATAAAATTGATTTAATGTCTAAGAGAAAATAATTAAAATCGAAAAAGTGATAAAAAATTAAAAAAAAAAAAATTAAAATTTGCAGAAGGTAGATTCTAAATTTAGGAGAAAAAGTGGGAAATAATAACGTTTTTTAAAAAAATGCAGAAAATAATTGAAAAATGATTTTTAATTTTGTAAATTGATGAAAATAATTGTAACATGATTAAAACAGTGCTAAGTTGAAGAAATAATTGAAATTTCAGAAAATGCTTGAAAACATTAGTAATCATTTTAGTAAAATGTTAAGCATTACAAATTTAAATATTGAATAAAGATAAAATTAATTAAAATTTAAGATAATTAATAAATGTTTTCGGAAATTATGTAAACAAATGAAAATAATTAAAAATTAAAAAAATTGTTGAAATTTGAGAAAAGTACTAAAAATCTTTACAAATAATTTTACAAAATGCGAATAATAATTAAAAATTGAGAGAAATAATTGAAAAATGATAAAATAAATTTATAATTCAAAAAATAATGGAAATATGATGAAAATAAATTATAATTTTGTAAAATAATTGAAATATGATGAAAAATTGTTTAAAATACTAAAAATTGAAGACAATAATCTAAATAATAATTAAAAATTGAGAGAAATAATTGAAATATGATGAAAAATTGTTTAAAAAACTAAAAATTGAAGACAATAATCTAAATGTGAGGTAATAACTGAACATTTAGGTAATTAGTTAAACAATTTTTTATAGAAGAAGCAAAAATTTAAAATTACTAAAGTTAATTGGAAAAATTATTAAAAAAAAAAATTTTAAATAAAAATAAGTGAAAAAACATTAATTACTTTACGAATTTTTGATCAATTAAAAACGTTGTATAGTTCATTCGATTCATTTTGAGATAAGAAATATGATTTTAGTATTCCTTAAGTTGTTTAATTAAAATTTCAAACATCTGTCTTGGTTTTATGATTTAAATTTTAATTTAAATCAATTTTAGCAAAAATTTGTCAAATCCCAGCTAAATAAAAATTCGATTGGCAGACTGTTAAATTATTTGAAAGATCCTGGCTTATAAAGTTTCAACAAGATGCAATCGTAAATACTCGATAGTTTTAGTATCGGATATTTTCCGAAAGCTATTTCAATAAAATGGGACAAATTACGTCTGGTATAAAATTTAAGTGTGGCAAAATTTAGTTACCGGTTAAGAAAAATCATGTATGGGAAAATAATTCATAATTTACGCGCGACATAAATGGGGATATTTTCGAAATATTTTATACACTTTAATTCAAAATAACTGTCAAATTTAATATAAGCATTAAATTTAGAATAAAAAAAAGTAAAATTATGAAGTAAAAAAAATTTGAATATTATATACTTTGTAGGAAAATTTTTTAATTTTCAAAATATGTACCTGGTCGTAAAGTTTTTACGGGAACATTGTTGATGAATGTTTTTGATGATAGTATAACCAGATTCAAGGAGAGAAAGTTTCGTCCAACGTTTTAAGAGGCAAGTTTACGATCGTTCTACTGACTTCAGGTGTTAAAGAGACGAACGTAAATCTCTTCATAATAGTTATTTTTGGCTCAAGAAAATAAATTAAAAAACTTTATGTGAATTTGTCATAAAAAAGTGAATTTATAATTACTTTTTAAACTGTACTATTAATGAGAGAAATAAGATATGCAAAATAAAAATAAATAATTCATACTTATAATTTCGTTGGGCGCTATTTTACAGGCTTAATTAATTATATATAATAATTTCTATCACTTTTTTAAGTTTGTCTTTGACAATAAAACATTTTTATTATTTATTGCTATATTTTATATAACCTATTTATAGCAAATTTAAATTAATTTTTTTAATTTACCACTATTATTTTTATTTTGCAAGTATTATCTTCATAATTTAATCATTTACATTATTTCTGAATTCAAATCCTGAACTTTAAAAAATATATCTTAATTTTCAATTATTTTGTTCAATATTCAAATTTTATCAATCTGCAATTATTTTCTCCATCTTTTAATAATTTTAAATTATTTTTATCATTTCTCAATTATTTCTCTTGATTTTTAATTATTATTCTCATCTTGTTCACATATTTTTTAAGAATTTTTAATGTTTTTCTCAAATTTCAATTCTTTCCTTCAATTTTTAGTTATTTTCACTTGTTTTTGAAATATTTAAAAACATTTATTGATTATCTTAAAAATTATTTTAATCTTTCTTCAATTCTTTTCTTTTACTTTTGAATATTTACAATTTTTCTATTCATTTTTCAGATTTTCAAGTATTTTTCTAAAATTTCAATTATTTTTTTTCTGTTTAAAAAAAATTTTGCAATTTTTCCAATTTTTTATTTAAAATTTAATTTTTTTTCGACTTATCATTGTTTTTATCATAATTCAATTATATTCTCCATCTTTTATTTATTTTAATTATTTTTCAATTATTTTCCTAAATTTTCAGTTATTATCTCAAATTTAGATTATTGTCTTCATTTTTCAACTTTTAAACTATTTTTTAATTAATTTCTTTTGTTAAAAATAAATTCTGTAAATCTTCTTAGATTTTCTCCAATTTCTAATTATTTTCTTTTGGCACAATTTTCCAAAAATTCGATTATTTATCTGAAATTTTAATTATTTTCATCATATTTCAATTTTAGTTTTAATTTAAAATTATTTTCATCATATTTGAGTTTTTTTTATCATTTTTCAATAATTTCCCTCAAAATTTAATTATTATACTTACTTTGTCAAATTATTTTTTAAGATTTTTTACTACTATTTTAAAATTTCAATTCTTTTCTTTCATTTTTAATTAGTTTTATTTGTTTTTATAATATACAAAAATTTTTTTGGTCTGTCTTAAATTTTAATTATTTTTAGCTTCCCTCAATTCTTTTTTTTTAATATTTAATAATTCTCATTTTTTTCAGTTAATTTC
Organism: Ganaspis brasiliensis; assembly: GCA_037103525.1. Lineage (NCBI taxonomy): Eukaryota > Metazoa > Arthropoda > Insecta > Hymenoptera > Figitidae > Ganaspis > Ganaspis brasiliensis. The sequence goes on along the minus strand of JAZKLR010000168.1, from coordinate 1,618,601 downwards.
GCTGATTTTTAAGTATTTTTCACAAATTTCAATTATTTTTTTTTATTTAAAAAAAAAACCTGTAATTGTTTCACTTATATATTTCAAATTTCATTTATTTTTTCAACTTACCATTGTTTTTATCATAATTTAATTATTTTCTCCATCTTTTAATTACTTAAATTTTTTTTAGTTAACTTCCTAAATTTTCAGTTATTATCTCAAACGTAGATTATTGTCTTCAATTTTCAAATTTTAAAATCATTTTTTAATTATTTTCTTTTGCTTAAAAACAAATTTTGTAATTTTTCTTAGAATTTCTCCAATTTCTAATTATTTTAATTCTTTTGGCATAATTTTCAAATAATTCAATTATTTATCTGAAATTTTAATTATTTTCATCATATTTTACTTTTAATTTTTTTATCATTTCTTAATTATTTTTTTAAAATTTTAATTATTATTATCATTTTGTCAAATTATTTTTTAAGATTTTTAAGTATTTTTCTCAAATTTAAATTCTTTTCTTCAATTTTTAATTATTTTCATTTGTTTTCATAAATTCCAAAAAATTTTATTAATTATCTCAATTTTTAATTATTTTTAGCTTTCTTCATTTTTTTATTATTTTCAATTCATTTCTAAGATTCACGAGAAATTTTGTCAAATTTCAATTATTTTTTTCAGATTTTAATTATTATTTTCATTTGTTTTTATAATATTTAAAAACATTTATTGATTATCTTAAAAATTATTTTAATCTTTCTTCGATTCTTTTCTTTAATTCTTAATTATTCTCAATTTTTCTATTAGTTTATCAGATTTTTAAGTATTTTTCTTAAATTTCAATTATTTTTTTTATTTAAAAAAAATTCAGCAAATTTTCAATTACTTTTTACAAATTTCATTTTTTTAGACTTATTATTGTTTTTATCATAATTCAATTATTTTCTCTATCTTTTAATTATTTTAATTATATTATAATTATTTTTCAATTAATTTCCTAAATTTTCAGTTATTATGTTAAATTTAGATTATTATCTTTAATTTTCAATTTTTAAACAATTTTTTAATTAATTGCTTTGCTTAAAAATATAGTCTTTAATTTTTTAAAGATTTTCTCCCATTTCTAATTATTTTGATTCTTTTGGCATAATTTTCCAAAAATTCGATTACTTGTCTGGAATATTATTTCTTATCATCGTATTTCAATTATTTTTTTAATTTGAAATAATCTTTATAATATTTCAATTGTTTTTTTTTCAATTTAAAAGTTTTTTTTATTATTTTTCAATTATTTACCTCAAATTTTAATTACTATTCTCATTTTGTAAAATTATTTTTTAAGATTTTTAAGTACTTTTTTAAACTTGAATTTTTTTCTTTAATTTTTATTTCTTTCTATTTGTTTTTATAATTTTAAAAAAATTTTATTGATTATCTCAAATTTCAATTATTTTTAGCTTTCTTCAATTGTTTTCTATTATTTTTAATTATTCTCATTTTTTCAATTAATTTCTCAAATTTTTAATTTTTCACAAATTTCATTCATTTTTCTATTTTTAAAAATATTTCTGCAATGCTTTAAATTCTTTATTTCAAATTTCATTCATCTTTTCAGCTTATATAATTATAATTCAATTCATAATTCAATTATTTTCTGCAGTTTTAAATTATTTTTAATTATTTTTTAATTTTTAATTAATTTTCTAAATTCTCAGTTATTATCTCAAATTTAGATTATTGTCTTCAATTTTAATTTTTAAAAGATTTTTTAATTATTTTCTTTTGGTTAAGAATAAAATCTGAAATTTTTCTATGATTTTCTCCAATTTCTAATTATTTACAATTTTTTGGCATAATTCTCAAAAATTTTAATTATCTTTTTTTCAATTTTAAATTATTTTCATCATATTTCTCTACTTTTTTCAGTTTTAAATTATTTTTATTATTTCTCAATTATTTCTCTCAATTTTAAATTACTTATATTATTTTTTTATTACTTTCTTCAATTTTTAATTACTTCTTTTTCATAATTTTCTAAAATTTTTTAATTATTTATCTGAAATTTTCTTTATTTGTTCATTTTTAATTATATCTATGATTTTCTTGTAATTTATGTACTCTCTATTTTTTTCAATTATTTCTCTTGAATTAAAAATTGTTTTGTTCAATTATTAATTATGTTTATCTTTCATTATTTATTTTCTCTAAATTTTAATTATTTTCTTTTTAATTAAATAAAATTAAATAAATTTTTAATAAACTTCTAGAAGTTTCAAGTATTTTTCTGAAATTTTCTTTAAATTTTCCTTATTTAAAATATATCATTCAATTTTTTAAAATTATTTTCTGCAATTTTTTTATTCCAATTTTTTTCAATTTATCTCTAAGATTTTCAAGAATTTTTCACAAATTTATACTATTTTCTTTAATTTTAAACAATTTCTATGATTTTCTAAGCTTTTTTCATCAATTTTTTAATTGTTTTCATTATATTTTTGTTTAATTAACTTGCAATTATTTTCACCAATTTTTTTTCTAAAATTTTATAAATTTTGTTGCATATAAATTAAATTTGTTTTATTTATTTTTAAATATTATATTTAAAATACTTATAATTGTTGATAATTAAGAATATACATTATAAATTAAAAAGCAAATAAAAAATCTTTTTTATTCAGAAATGCATCTTCTAGTCAAAAAGTGAATTATGTTTGGAAACTTTGAGGCAAAACTTGCTTATATTCGCATTTGAGAGAATTGGCAAGCCAATTGAGGAAGCGGTCATAACCTCAAAAGTTCGAAATGCACTTTTCGGACGTCCGATATACATTTTCCGGAAATTTGACGGGATGGGTTGGATTAAGAGATTTAGCGATATAGAACAGACAGGTAGGCGTTTATTTATGAAAGAATCGATTTTGCCTAGTTCGAGAATTTATTTTTGAAGCCGAACGGAATATGATTCATAAAGTGGTTTGTATAATCCAGCAGCTTTTGCACGAACTTAGATCATTGATTGACTGTAACTGGTTCAGTTTTCGAAGGATATAAATGTATCGATACTTGCAAACTGCAGAAATAATATTGAAATATTATTTGGCGCTGAAAAAAAATTAATATATGAATTGTGAATCTTTATATTTAGAGATATCGTTTCAGCGGCGTAGCCATGACGTAAAAGTCATTAACTTGTAATTGATTAGTTCCGGGTTTCGATCCCCAGTGAAGTTGAATTTTTTTTTTAATTCCTGATGAAAATAGAGTGTGATTAGTTGCTTAATCAATTAATTAATGCAAATGAAAAGTTATTAATATAATTATAAATTATAATTTAATAAATAAACTTTGTTGAAAAAGACTGGAAAATTAATTTTTATTTTTAACAAAGAGAATAAAAAAGAAAAAAACTGCCTTAACACGAGAAACGTTTTGTTTCAAAGTCAGAATTGAACTTCACTTTATTCGAGACTTTTAATTTGAAAAATAAACTCGATTCGAGAGAAATTTAAACAACAGAAGAAAAGAGAAAATGACTGGAAAAAGTTAGTAGATTATATAACATGTGTCAAAGAAGATTAATATAAAAAGAAAAAGTATGATCGAGTATTCTAGAGCTGGAAATTCAATTTAAAAACATAAACTGAATTTTAAACATTTCAAGCTAAATAAAATTCAGCATTTTCTTTAATTCGGTTAACGGGTACGAATAAAGTAAACAAAGATATTTTTTTTATATAAATAAGCATAGCATCCAGTTCGTATTTAATTTTATTTACTTAGCGCAAAATAAAATAATTGGAGTAAAATGGTACATTAAAGTTAAATTTGAAAATATATTAATATTCTACAAGTTATTTACATATTACAGTTACATCTGCTTTTTACTTATTAGTCAAGAAAAAACTTCGTAACTTTTTTTTTAGTTCATTTTTAATTATTTTATAATCGTTAATTGTTGTTAGAACAGAAAATTTGCGTCACTTAAAAAAAAACTGATTGGTCAAGCGAAGATCACTGGTCGTTGCCTCGGTCGGTAATAAGTTAGTACCAGAAACTCTTACGGCGCTAGTGTCGCTGCAGACTAAACAATCGTCTTAATATCTCTCGTTCTCTCATTCTTCGTTTGGCACGAGCTCCGTCTAGACATTATTTTTGTCGATGAGTTCCTTAATCTAAAATTATAAAATTAATAGATCCAGTTTTCCGATTCTTATCTCCGAAACATAAAAACAACCACCTCTTATCAGCAGTTACTTCGACAGAAAAAATTCTTGTTTAGTCAGTGATCCTTTATCTTGATGCTTTTTCGAAAATAACCTGCCGTTTCGGGAATATTCTACAACCTAAAAATAAAAAATCCAAAAATTTAAACCCAAAGCATAAAGACTTGGTTTTTTGCAATTATCTAAATAAATATTAAAAATTTCGAAAATTGATTTTTATGAAAGTTGTAGGTCATATTTAAATACATGTTTTATGTTTTGTGTATTTTTTTGATATCTATAATACTTTTCGAGAAAATCGATAGTGAAGAAGACGCTTCAGATTTGCACCTTTTTCTAGATAAAATAATCAAATTCTTAAAGTCTGTTTCTTTTTTTTTCTTTTTTTTACAAGGGGGTATAGAGAGGTTCTATTGATACCTATAGTGGTCTTTTACCAAAAGATACCCGGGTAACAGTCATTTTTGCAAAAAACAATAACGCAGACATCCTGCCATCTTTTCGCCGCTCTGCGCGCTACACGACCAATTTCACTGCCGATTTTCTCGAAAAGTATTAAACATACAAAAAAAATATATACTACATAAAATATGTATTTTAAGAAGACCAACAACTTTTGTAAAGAACGATTTTCGAAATTTTCAATATTTACTGAGATACGAGTCGTCCCAGACTTTGCCGCGCCTCGCGCTGCATGATCAACTTCACTATCGATTTTCTCGAAAACTATTAAAGATACAAAAAAATACATACTACCAAAAATATGTATTTTAAGAAGATCTACAACTTTTCTAAAGAACGATTTTCGAAATTTTTAATATTTACTGAGATACGAGTCGTCCCAGACTTTGCCGCTCCTCGCGCTGCATGATCAACTTCACTATCGATTTTCTCGAAAACTATTAAAGATACAAAAAAATACATACTACCAAAAATATGTATTTTAAGAAGATCTACAACTTTTCTAAAAGACGATTTTTAAAATTTTCAATATTTATTGAGATAATTGCAAAAAACTCATTATTCGAAAGTGCCTTTTTTTAAAAAAAGTTATCAACATTGAATCTTTTTCCCCGGGTGTTCGAGTCACTTGTGCATGTGAAAGATATATTGTCGACTATTTTTCCAGCAGACACGTGGTCGGTGAAAAAAGAAACTTTGATAGCAGTTGCTAGGAAGATTTTTATCGTGGTTCGATGGACCGTGAGGAAGTGTATTTGAGAAATACAAGCTTTGGAGTTGATAGGGTTGCTTTCTGAGTCGGAGGGACGGCAGTGGGAACTCGTAATCATAAAAGCGGCCAAAGGGTCGTGAAACTAACTTCTAATCCTAAGTCAAGGTGGTCTAAGGCGCGTTCTAGCAAAAGGAAGGAAGCAAGGTGCGGCTCTTTCTCATCATCGTAAACTTTATGCCATCCGCTTTTCATGTGCGGTATCCTGAATTTTACCCTAACTTGATACACACAAGGGGCGCAATTTCTGCCCATCCTTTTATGGCCCATCAGATCAAAACTCTTAAAAAAAAAAAAAATCTGACCTGTAAAAAGATAAATCTCTTTTTAATTCGATTTTTAAAATAAAGTCCGTAGAATACCGTTTATATTTACAAGTTATCAATTTCCAACAGGTTCGTCTTTCACCCAGACATAGAATCGATTTTACATAATGGTCCGGAATGTAAAAAATATTTTTAGACTTCATTACCGCGTGTTAGCGTGGCACGTAAGAAAGAAGCCTATTTACATAAAAGTAGATGGAAACAACGGGTTGTGTATGTAAACTGGAAGGAGCGCGTTTGAGGATTAAAAAAATTGAAGACGATGCTCCGAGCGATTACGATCGATAAAAAGTCTACTTGCATGAAAATTATAGTCGAGAGTGGACTCCCCACGATCTTGCTGTCAGTTCCTTCCGAAAAAGTGAGATTAACGTTGCTTAGCACAAATTTTAGACAGTGGCGTAACTGGGAGGACAAGGGCCCTGGGGCAAAAAGGAAAATGGGGCACCTACTATATATAATAAATACAAGTTTAATTCATTCATTCTGTCCACGCCTGAAATTTGTCACTGGATGGTTTTTACTATTAAAATTTTAAATCATATTTCACCTTTTTCAATTTTTAGTTTTATATACAATTTTTCATCATATTTCGATTATTTTTAAAATTTTTAAATTATTTTCATCATATTTCAAATATTTTTTCAATTTTAAATTGTTTTTATCAATTTTCAATTAGTCCTCTCAATTTTTAATTAGTATTCTCATTTTGTAAAATTATTTTTAAAGATCTTTAAGTACTTTTCTCAAATTTAAATTATTTTCTTCAATTTTTCATTATTTTCATTCCTTTACATAATTTCCGAAAACATTTATTAATTATCTTAGATTTCAATTATTTTTAGCTTTATTTAATATTTCAATTTGTAATGCTTTAATTTTACTAAATTAATTTCTAATGATGTAATGTATTTTTCTGCAATTATTTATATAACGTAGCATTGTTTCAATCATGTTTTAATTAATATCATCAATTTTCAAAATTTAAAATCAATTTTCAATTATTTTCTGCATTTTTTAATAAATTTCATTATTTCTCACTTTTCTTCTAAATTTAGAATCTACCTTCTGCAAATTTTAATTATTTTGTTCAATGTTTTCAATCACTTTTTCAATTTTAATTATTTTCTTAGAGACATTAAATCAATTTCATTATTTATTCTAAATTTTATATTATTTTTAGCAAATTTGAATTAATTCTTCTTATTTATCATTATTATGTTCATTTTGTAAATTATTAGCTTCAATTTTTAATCATTATTATTATTTCTGAAATAATATTCTAAACTTTCAAATATATATTCCAATTTTCAATTATTTTGTTAAATATTTATTTCTTTTTACCTTTCTGCAATTATTTTCTCCTTCTTTTAATATTTTTATTACTTTTCAATAAGTTTCCTAAATTTTCCGTTTTTATCTCAAATTTAGGATATTGTTATTAATTTTCCATGTTTTAAACGATTTTTCAATTATTTTCTTTTGCTTAACAATAAATTTTGTAATTTTTCTATTATTTTCTTCAATTTCCAACTATTTTTATGATTTTTGCATAGTTTTAAAAAATTTCAATCTTTTATCTTAATTAATTTCGTCATTTTCGATTATTTCTGTGATATTTTAGTATTCCCTTTAATTAAAATTTTCTAAATAAATTTGTAATTATTTTCTTTTTTTAAACATATATTCTATAATTTTTGTTAATTATATCTCTCAAATTTTTTTTTTTCAATTTTTTAATTTTAAATTATTTTGATATTTTTTTAAATTATTTCTCTCAATTTTTAAATATTACTACTTTTCTCAAATTTCAACAATTTTTTTCAATTTTTAATTATTTTCATTTGTTTACATAATTTCCGAAAACATTTATTAATTATCTTAGATTTCAATTATTTTAGATTTATTCAATATTTCAATTTGTAATGCTTCACATTTTACTAAATTAATTCTAATGATTTCAAGTAGTTTTCTGAAATTTTTATTATTTTTATAACCTAGCATTGTTTCAATCATGTCTCAATTATTATCATCAATTTTTAAAATTTAAAATCATTTTTCAATTATTTTCTGCATTTTTTAAACATTTGTATAATTTCTCACTTTTTGCCCTAAATTTAGAATCTACCTTCTGTTAATTTTAATTATTTTTTTATAATGTTTTCAATCACCTTTTCAATTTTACTTATTATCTCTAAGATAATGATAATTATTTGCTTTAATATAAATTCTTTAATTTTTATTTTATTTTCTTCAATTTGTATTTATTTTTATATTTTTGCATAATTCTTAATAATTTCAGTTATTTATCAGAAATTTTCATTATTTTCGTCAATTTTTGATTATTTCTGTGATAAAAATACAAAATTTTTAAATATTTTTGTAATTGATTTTTTTTTTAAACATATATTCTATGATTTTTTCAATTATTTCTCTCAAATTTTATTTTTCTGTTTTCAATTTTTCATATTTTAATTATTTTCGTTATATTTCAATTTTTTTCTCTATCTTAAATTTTTTTCAGCATATTTCTATTATTGTTTTCAATTTTCAGTTAATTTTATCATTTTCCAATTATTTTCCTTAAGGGCATGTGATGATAATGCTAAATTTGTCCGTAAACTTTCTCTTAAAGTACTCAATGTTTTGACACCAAACTTTGTAGAATTATTTAAAACACCATTTGAATGGTCTCTCTGACCCAATTTTGTTTCATTTTTGTCTTTAAACTAAATATTTTTCAAATTTACTTTTTTTTCAAAATTTTCCAAAAATTGTAAAATTGGAAAAAAAATTAGTTTAAAGATAAAAATGAAATAAATTTGGGTCAGAGAGACCATTCTAATGGTATTTTGAGTAATTCTACAAAGTTTGGTGTCAAAACATTGAGTACTTTAAGAGAAAGTTTACGGACAAATTTAGCATTATCATCACATGCCCTTAATTATTAATTATTATTCTCATTTCCTAAAATTATTTTCTTCAATGTTTAATTATTTTCATTTTTTTTTTCATAATTTTCAAAAAATTTTATTATTTATCGCGAATGTCAATTATTTTTATCTTTCTGCAATTCTTTTCGCTAATTTTTAGATATTCTCAGTTTTTTCAATTGATTTCGAAGATCATCATATATTTTTCTCAAATTTCAATTATTTTTTTTTATTAAAATAATATTCTCTACTTTTTTCAATTATCACTTAAATGTGATTTATGTTTTTCAACTTATCATTATCTGTATCATATTTTAATTATTTTCTTCAAATTTTAAAATTATTTCTGAACTATTTTCTAAAATTAATTTGCTTTAATTTTCAATTATTTTCACTTGTTTTATAATTTTAAAAAATTTTAACTATTTATCTGACATTTTAATTATTTTAAGCAATATTGAATTATTTATATTATTTTCTTCAATTTTCAATTACTTTCGTTTTTTTTAATAACTTCCAAAAAGTTTTTAATTTTTTCTCTTTAATTAAAAATTATTTTCTTTAACTTTAAATTATGTTTATTTTTTTCAATTTATTTTATCTAGTGTTAGTTACTTTCTTTTTTTTTCATTGAACTTCAGAAAGCTTCAAGTATTTTTCTAAAATTTTCTTTAACTTTTCTTTATTTAAAGTATATTATGCAATTTTTTCAATTATCTTCCTAAATTAAATTTTTTTTTTTAATTTCAAATTATTTATCCCAATTTTTAATATTTTTTTTCAATTTTTAATTATTTTCTCTAATTTTTCATTATTCATTTGCTTCCAATTTATGTTTAAGATTTTCAAACATTTTTCTCAAAGTAGAATTTTTTTCTTTATTTTTAAAACATTCCAATGATTTCTAAATTACTTTTCCCAATTTTGAATTAATTTAATTTTTTTAAAATTAATTTGCAATATTTTTAATTAGATATTTTGTTTTATTTTAACTATTTTTTGCAATTTTTTTTTATTTCTAAAATTTTGTCCTAAATAAATATATTTTTTATTTATTTATATAAATTTATTTTAAAAAAAGGGCCCCGGGGCACTTCCCCACTTTGCCCTTTAACAATTACGCCCCTGATTTCAGATTGATCGTCACAGGAAATATTCATCTTCTTTAATTGAGGGATTGAATTTTTGTGTATTTAGTCCCGTCCTTTGATTTAAGCGGCCCTAACTCTAAATAATGATAATTCATCCTTGAGGTATCAATTCACAAGATAGTAATTATCGATGATTTATTGCAGATTAAAAAATCAACTTTCTGCCACTTTCATTATGCAAAGTGTTAAAAATCCTTAACTACGGTAATATTTTTTAAAAAAAAATGTATCAAGATTGATTTTAGTTTATTTTCATACCAGTATTTCAATTTAAGCTTTTGCTTTAAATGGATAAAGGATTCGTTTTTAATTTCACGAATTCCAGGAGAAATAAAAGAAATAAAATGAAATGTAGAATAGAAAAATTTTGTTAGTTTTTTTTTGCCTGACCCATTATTTATACTTTTAAAATGAAAACAGTGTGCAAGCAACAAAAGACGCTTTCTCGTGAATTCATAATGAGTCATTTTTTAATTAAATTCTTCAAGTATCGTTCTTCCACTTGGCTTTTAATAAACATTCTTGTTAGACTCGAGGATTCATTAAATTTAAAATTTCGCAAATCTGTGTCACATTTTCGCATTTAAACTTAAAATTAAATCTGAGCGGTCGTAATTTTTTTTTCAAGATTTCACCTGAATTGCAGGGACCAGGTGCAGCAGGTGCACATTGCAGGTGAAGAGTATGTGCTTAAGAACTTTGTAACATGTAAAAGTAATGAGAGCGAGTGCCGTGTCGACCTACCATTTAACAGCCTCTTTAAAAAGTGCTCTGATTTGTTTTGCATAAAAACTCTCACAAGTGGAAAGAATCTTGAACTTTAAAAATTATTAAACAGAAAATATACAATTTTTTACGTTCAGAATATATTAAATTATTTTTTTTATTTTAATTTTAATTAAGAGAAATAATAGTTTGAATGATATAATTATAGATTTTTGAATTTGGCGCCCTCTGGCCCTCTGCAGGGACGCCTTGGAAGTTTGGCGCGTTTAGTCCCTCTACAGGGACGCTACAGAAACTTCCACATTTTCAATTTCGACTCTGACAGAATATAAAGTACAAAATATATCGAAAAAATGTTATTTGTGAGACAATTAATTTAAAATCAAAGAAATTAACAATAAAAAATGTTTATAAATAAATAAAATTAAAAAATATGTATAAAATGGTGGAAAATAGAAACATGCCGTTTCTGTACGGAATTACCAACTATTAAATGCCTATTTAAACTGTAATGGTTTCAGTTTATGTTTTTTTAATTACTCGATATTTACAGTCGATGTGCGCTTTTTTACGATCTGCGAAATTGACATCCTAAAAATTTTAATGACCGAGAGTCCAGAGGTCTTTATGTCTAATAAGCCACTTTATATGGACACTCAAATTTCGTACTAAAAAAATTGCGTTCGAGATTAATTATAATTTAAATATTTTTTTTTAGCAGGAAAATTGTCTAGCAAAATCTAATTTTATTTATTCATCAATTTTGTTTACTAATAAAAAAAGACAGTTTTTAGCCCGGACACGAACCTTTAAAGTCGGTAACTGTCGGTAACAACTTTAATAAACTTGCAGATAATTATAGGATCAATTTTTCAAAATTTTGTTGACATTTTATTCACAATATTAACTTGAAAAAAAAACGATTAATACATTTTTAGGGGTTATAAACTTTGAAAACAATTTTTGTTGAAAATAAAGAAAATCCGATTTGTATTTGTCGAACGCGAAATCAGAATTGAATAAGAGAAAGCTGAAGGTGGTTAAAAGAAAGCGAATATAAATCCGAGTGGATTGCAGATGGGAAAAGAAATTGTGGAATGCAAATTGACGTGAGGCTTTGGAACAAACTGAATATTGTCGACTGGTGCATTGCAGTGGCCAGCTAAACGGATAATCAATATGTACAAGGCGTCAACTTAACTTCCCTGTCGAATTTATAACTTTCCAATCGAACAACAAAAACGATAAAGAAATTATATTTTCGAAATGAAAATTTACGAATTTTTTTCAATAGTTCTTTAATTTTGGGCATAATTGATAATAAAGTTAATATCGGGATTTTTATTCCGGTCTCGAACCATATTCAATGTCGGTAAAGAGGATTACAGATTTCGTTACCGACATTACCTACATTGTTGGTTCGAGTCCTAGCTAAAAATCCAAAGAAAGTAGATACTGGAAGTTTAAGCCCGGACTCAAACCACAAAATTGGTCGGTAATGTAGTTTTCGTTACCGACAGTGCTGGTTTGAGTTCGGGGTAAAAACATCAAATTTTGGATAATTTTAACAAGAAAAAGTGTTTTATCCCGGACTCGAACCGTCTAATTAGTCGGTAATGTAGTTTTTGTTACCAACTACTGGTTCGAGTCCGGGCTAGAAACATCAAATTTTGCATAACCTTAAAATGAAAAGGTGTTTCAGTTTGGACTCGAACCACTAAATTGATCGGTAATGCGGTTTTTGTTACCGACAGTGCTGGTTCGAGTCAGGACTAACAAACTTAAACTAAATTAATCAAATATTGGAACTTTCAGCCCGGACTCGAAACACACGATTGCTTGGGAATGTAGTTTTCGTTACCGACATTAATGGTTTGAGTCCGGGTTAAAAACATCAAATTTTGGATAACTCTAAAAGGAAAAAGTGTTTTAGTCCGGACTCGAACCGTCTAATTGGTAGGTAATGTAGTTTTTGTTACCAACTACTGGTTCGAGTCCGGGCTAGAAACATCAAATTTTGCATAACCTTAAAATGAAAAGGTGTTTCAGTCCGGACTCGAACCACTAAATTGATCGGTAATGCGGTTTTTGTTACCGACAGTCCTGGTTCAAGTCAGGCCTAACAAACTTAAACTAAATTAATCAAATATTGGAACTTTCAGCCCGGACTCGAAACACACGATTGCTTGGGAATGTAGTTTTCGTTACCGACATTAATGGTTTGAGTCCGGGTTAAAAACATCAAATTTTGGATAACTCTAAAAGGAAAAAGTGTTTTAGTCCGGACTCGAACCGTCTAATTGGTAGGTAATGTAGTTTTTGTTACCAACTACTGGTTCGAGTCCGGGCTAGAAACATCAAATTTTGCATAACCTTAAAATGAAAAGGTGTTTCAGTCCGGACTCGAACCACTAAATTGATCGGTAATGCGGTTTTTGTTACCGACAGTCCTGGTTCAAGTCAGGCCTAACAAACTTAAACTAAATTAATCAAATATTGGAACTTTCAGCCCGGACTCGAAACACACGATTGTTTGGGAATGTAGTTTTCGTTACCGACATTAATGGTTTGAGTCCGGGTTAAAAACATCAAATTTTAGATAACTCTAAAAGGAAAAAGTGTTTTAGTCCGGACTCGAACCGTCTAATTTATCGGTAATGTAGTTTTCGTTATCGACATTGCTGGTTTGAGTCCGGGATAAAAATATCAAATTTTGCTTAACTTTGAAATGAAAAAGTGTTTCAGTCCGGACTCGAACCACAAAATTGGTCGGTAATGCAGTTTTCGTTACCGACAGTGCTGGTTTGAGTCCGGGCTAAAAACTCAAACTAAATAAAGTAGATATTGGAATTTTTAGCCCAGACTTGAACCACACGATTGATCGGTAATGTAGTTTTCACTACCAACACTGCTAGTTCGAGTCCGGGATAAAAACATCAAATTTTGCTTAGCTTTCAAGTGAAAAAGTTTTTCAGTCCGGATTCGAACCACAAAATTGGTCGGTAATGTAGTTTTCGTTACCGACAGTGCTGGTTTGAGTCCGGATTAAAAACATCAAATTCTGCTTAGCTTTCAAATGAAAAACTGTTTCAGTCCGGACTCGAACCACAAAATTGGTCGGTAATGCAGTTTTCGTTACCGACAGCGCTGGTCTGAGTCCGGGCTAAAAACTCAAACTAAATAAAGTAGATATTGGAATTTTTAGCCCAGACTCGAACCACACGATTGATCGGTAATGTAGTTTTCACTACCAACACTGCTGGTTCGAGTCCGGGATAAAAACATCAACTTTTGCTTAACTTTCAAATGAAAAAGTGTTTCAGTCCGGACTCGAACCACAAAATTGGTCGGTATTGTAGTTTTCGTTACCGACAGTGCTGGTTTGAGTCCGGGCTAAAAAATTCAAACTAAATAAAGTAGATATTGGAATTTTTAGCCCAGACTCGAACCACACGATTGGTCAGTAATTTAGTTTTTATTACCGACAGTGCTGGTTTGAGTCCGGGCTAAAAAACTCAAACTAAATAAAGTAGATATTGGAATTTTTAGCCCAGACTCGAACCACACGATTGATCGGTAATGTAGTTTTCACTACCGACACTGCTGGTTCGAGTCCGGGCTAAAAACATCAAATTTCGCCCAAATTCAAATGGAAAAAGTGCTATATAATTAAAAATGTTTTTCCAAACGATGTTTGAAAAAAAAAAAATGTTTGAACATTAACACAATGTTTTCATCTCTAACATTTTATCTTCTTTATAATTCATCTTCTCTGAATGTACTCTCTTTTTGTTAAAAAAAAAAAGAAAAACTGTCTGAGATTTTGATAAATAAGTAAATTCTTAAATCCCAGATTTAGACCAAAACCAGAACCAATTTACCATAAAAGTAGTGAGATTTCCTTTTATTTCTCATTCATGATTACTTTTCACTTTAAACCTCTTTTTCTCTTAGCTTCAGTCTAAAAGCTCGGCGTCCGAACGAATACACGTGTTTTAATAAGTAATCGTTTGCCGGCTGGTAGAAAGTGCTCTCCCCCCCCCACCCCACCCTAGAGCCACTTTTAGGAACTCGAGCTGCCATTAGCTTAAACCACGTCGGTCAAAGTGAGAGCGACGAGATAAAAGGCCCACTAGGTCTGCTCCGAGTGGAGATGAAAAATCGTCGCGCGTTTTCTGGACGCTTAACTTTAGCGGAGGTTGAAATAGAAAGCCATCCCATGTGAAAAGCGGTGAGAACGGAAGTGACATGAAGGGGAGCAAATCTCTCTCTCTCTCTCTCTCTCTCTCTCTCTCTCTCTATTTCCCCTTCTCTCATTTTCTCTCTCTTAGACTAAAGTTCAAGCTCGTAATCACATTAGGCATCTCCATTAGTCTGCGATTGTCTAAACTTGAATTAACTTCGATTGACTACCCCCCCCCCCCCCCCACTCCAATGCTCTAGCAATTATTCTAAATAAGTAAATAAAAATAGGTATTAGTTTCTTATTTTTAAATAAGAAAAAAAAAACTTTTTAAAAAAGTTTCTTGTATTATTCTGATAAGAAATAAATTTTATTCGATTTTTTAGGAAGAGGGTTAAAATAATGTGTCTATTTTGTTTTTTTAACTATCTTTCAAAAATCGAAAAAAGTTTATTTCTTAAATATAGAAATAAGGTTAGAAAAAGGTGGATATTTTTAAAAAGATTACACAATTTTTTTTAATAGCGAAAAAGGTGGTATTTTTAAAGCTCTTTATACAGAGGGGTAACTGTTAAGGGGCAAAAAGGGGTAGTGCCCCGGGGCCCTTGTCAACCCCATTTTTAAATCTATCTGCACTATTTACACTTTGCGTTATCAACAATTTAAAAATATTTTAAATGTAATATTTAAAAATAAATTTATATGAATAAATATTTGTTTAGGACAAAATTTATATAATTTTAGCAGATAATAAAATTGCAAAAAATAATTGAAATAAAACAAAATATCTAATTGCAAATTTTGAAAATTGGTTGAAAAAAAATTAAAATCAACAAACTGGGGAAAGTGATTGAAAAAATCGTAGACATGTTTTAAAAATAAAGAAAATAATTTTAATTTGAGATAAGTACTTGAAAATCTTAAAAATAAATTAAAAGAAAATGAATAATTTAGTTATTTGTTTATTTTAATCGGTGCACGGGTTTACCAAAAATACCCTTTATAATTATAAAAAAGTCTAAAAATTAAGTTGGAAAAAATTTTTAAAAATAGTGTGAACCTATGGTCAAAAAAGGAAAAAAAATCTTTTAAATGAAAGATAATAATCTTTAATAATAAAAAATTAGAGAAAATAATTCAAAACTGAAAACCAAATTATTGAAAATTGAGATAAATAAATTAAACGTGAGAAAAATGATTAAAATTTGAGAAAATAATTGCAAAAAATTAAATAATGTATTTTAGATAAAGGAAATTTAAAGAAAATATCAGAAAAATACTTAAAACATTCAGAAGTTCATTGCAGAAACAGAAAATAATTAAAAATTAGAGAAAATGAATGGAAAACGATAAACTTAATTTGAAATTGAAGAAAACAATTTTTAATTAAAGAGAGATAATTACGAATTTTTGGAATTTATGACAAAAAACGAAAGTAATTAAAAATTAAAGAAAATAACATAAAATATAATATAGATAATTGAAAATTGAACAAATTAAATGTCAGAAAAAATAGTTTAAAATTTTCGAAATTATAAAGCAAGCGAAAATATAAAAAATTGAAGGAAATAAATTTTAGAAAATAATTCAAAAATGATTTTAAATTTTGAAACTTGAAGAAAATAATTAAAATATGATACAAAACAATGTAAAGTTGTAATAAATGAATGGAATAATTTTAAAAAATTACAGAGTGATTTTTAAATAAAAAAAATTAATTGAAATTTGAGAAAAATACAAGACCTTAAAAATTAATTGAAAAAATGAGAATAACTAAAAATTGGAAAAAAGAATTGACGAAAACTAAAAATAATTGAAATTTACGATAATTAATAAAATATTTTTGAAAATTATGAAAATAATTAAAAATTGAAGGAAACAATTGAAATTTGAGAAAAGTACTTGAAAATGTTAAAATAATTTTACCATATAAGAATAATAATTAAAAATTGAGAGAAATAATAGTCAAATGATAACAATAATTTAAATTTGGAAGAAAAATTGAAATATGATGAAAATAATTAAAAAATTTTAATAATAATCGAAATATGATAAAAATACCTGTACTAGAATAAGAATTCAGACCGATATTTGAAATTTTTGAAAATTATGAGAAAAAAATTATACTAGTTTGAAATTTTTTGAAAATTATAAAACAGAAAGAAAGTAACTGAAAATTGAAGAAAATAATATAAAATATAATGTAAATAATTGAAAATTGAACGAAATAACTGAAATTTCAGATAAAATAGTTAAAATTTCGAAAATTATAAAAGAAACGAAAAAAATTAATAATTGAAGGAAATAAATTTTGGAAAATAATTAAAAAGTGATTTTAAATTTTGAAACTTAAAGGAAATAATTTAAATATGATAGAAACAATGATAAGTTGTGAAAAACAAAAATTACTTTTGAGTGAAAAAATTGAAAAAATTACAGTTTTTTTAAAATAAGATCTTAGACATTTAATAAAAAAAAAAGAGAAGAACTAAAAAATTGCAGAAGAGAATTAAAGAAAGCTAAAAATAACCGAAATTTACGATAATTAAAAAAAAAAATTGGATATTATGAAAACAAATGACAATAATTAAAAATTGAAAGAAACAATTGAAATTTGAGAAAAATACTCAAAGATCTTAAAAACTAATTTTACAATATGAAAATAATAATTAAAAGTTGAGAGAAATAGTAGACAAATGATAAAAAAAAATTTAATTTGAAAAAAACTGAAATATGATGGAAATAATTAAAAACTTTTAAAAATAATTGAAAAATAATAAAAGTACCTTCATAAAATTTCAGACAAATAATTGAAATTTTTGAAAATTATACCAAAAGAATAATAATAATTAGAAATTATTTGGAAATTATGAAAAAGAAAGAGTGTAAATTAAAAATTGAAGAGAATAATATAAAATATAATATACATAATTGAAAATTGGACGAAAGAACTGAATTGTCAGATAAATAGTTTAAATTTTTGAAATTATAAAACAGACGAAAAAAATTAATAATTGAAGGAAATAAATTTTGGAAATTATTAAAAAGTGATTTTAAATTTTGAAACTTAAAGAAAATAATTTAAATATGATAGAAAAAATGATAAGTTGTGAAAAGCAAATGACATTTGAGTAAAAAAATTGAAAAACTACAGAATTGTTTGAAAATAAGATCTTAGAAATAAATTGAAAAAAAAGAGAATAACTAAAAATTAGAGAAAAGAATTGAAGAAAGCTAAAAATAATTGAAATTTACGATAATGAATAAATTTTTTTTGAAATTATGAAAGCAAATGAAAATAATTAAAAATTGAAATATGTTAAAAATAATTTAAATATGAGAAATTGAACACAATAAATAAAATTTAAGGGAAATTATTAAAACAACCATAGAATATATGTTAAAAAATAATAATGACAAAATTACTGAAAGATTTCTAATTAAAGAGAATAATTAAAAAATTTCAGAAATAATCAAAAATTGATAAAAATAATTGAAATTTCAGATAAATAAGTTGAATTTTTTTAAATTATCAAACAATGAAAATAATCAGAAATTGAAGAAAATAATTAAAAAAATCAAAAATTTATATTTAAGGAAAAGAAAATAATTGAAAAATCATTTTAATCATGAAAAATTGATGATAATAAATCTGTATTTGAGATAAAAATTGAAAATTTAGTAAATTAATTGAAAAATAATAAATATATTAAAAAATGGAGAAAATAATTGGAAAATAATAAAAAGGAATGAAAATTGAACAAAATAATTGAAAATTGAGATATATATTTGAAAGTTCAGAAAATTAATTTAGGAATTATGAAAATGATTAAAAATTAAAGATCATTATTGCAAAATGAAAAAAATTTTGGTAATTTTAAAAAGTTAATTTACATTTGCGATGAATAATATAAAATTTAGGAATAAATAATTACATTGATTTAATCTCGAGGGAGAAATAATTAAAATGGGATAAGTGATTAAAAACTTAACATAATAATTGAAACTTGAAGAAGGTAAAATTAAGATTCAAAGAAACAATTTAAAAATAAATAAAAATTGGAGAAAGTGATTGAAAAATGATAAAAATAGTACAAAATTGTAGTTTTATGAGTGAAATCATAATAGAAAAGAACTATTAAAAGTTGAAGAAATTTTTTAATAACTTCACGTTTAGTACATTTTATACTTAAGAAATTATAAAAGAAAGCGTGTTTTTACTCTAAAAAATATGATTTTTTAACCCTCTTAAAAGTTGATGTTCTTATTCTTGAAAAGTAGATTTTTATATCAAAAACTTTTACTTTTTAGTTTAAGAACTTTAAATTTTACCAAACAAAAAAGTTCAAGTTTTAAATCTTCTTAAGAAGTTAAAGTTTTTATTCATAAAAAGTAGATTTTTACTCTTAAAAAAGGTGATTTTTAACTTTAAAAAAAGTTGTAATTGTTATTTCTAAAAAATAGATTTTTCAAAACAGAAATGTTAATATTGTTTTTACTTCAATCTGTAAAAAATTTTCAATCTCTCAAAATTGTTTTAATTCTTCACTTCTCAATTAAACTTTCTTGATTTTTTTCATTCTTCCGACAAATTTTCCCGATTTTCCACTTATTTGCATTTATTTAAAAAATTATTGTGTACACAACTTTTAGCAAAAATTTTCTATTAGAGATTAACTCTCGACATAAATGAAACTTAAAATACTTTCAGTAGAATAACGTCGTTTGGTCAGACATGAATGTGCCTGGCGGTAGGCAACCCAAATTGCATCCCTGTGATTCTTCAAAAGAACTTCTGCGCCATGATTTTATTATAATTATGAAAAAATATTATTTCTAACAAATGCTTGAAAAAAATTTACCAAAATTCACCTGGAAAATTAACAAAAAAGTTTTTAAGAAACAAACTAAATATGTGAAAATGTGAAATAAACGCTATATGATTAATTAAAATACAATATTATAATAAATACGAAATTTGATAAATATATGAAGATTAAATTAAAAAGTAAATAATTAGACTGAGAAGAAAATTAATTTATTAGGCAAAGAACAAGAGTTATAAAAAATTTTAATTTTTAATTTTTTTTTGCTTTGGAAACGAGGTGATAAAAAATGTAGTTTGACTCGAAATTGGTAATTTCTCTCGCTAGTCAGAAAAATAGTCATTTCCATCACAGGTGTAAAAAATTGTTATTTATACCCTAGGGGAAAAAAAGACAAATTCCGTATCAGTGAAAAAATAACCATTTTCTCTATTAGTAGAAAAACAGCCATTTCGACTCTAGTGGGAAAAACGACTATTTATGTCATAAGTGAAAATAATTCCAGAATTTAAAATAAACGTTAATATACATAGAGGATTAAAAATGCAAATGAAAAATAAATATTAATAAATGAATTAAATACAGGCGTCTATGAATAATTTTATTCAATTATTAAATAAATAATAATAAATGAAAAAGTAATACTAAGAGTAATACTAAGTTAAAATAATTAAATAACAGCTATAGTGAACGGATAAATGCAGAATTGAATGTGAGGATTAAAAATGAATTAAAAATGAGTTTGGAACAATTCGTGCCATGAATGATGTGAAACAGGTGTGTGTGTTAATATAATTAACAATTTTAGTTGAATTGAAATTAGTGTTTATTAATTAATTAGAGAATAATTATGGGATGTAAATAGCGGGTCTGAATACTCAAATTAAATTAAAATTAAAGAGATTAGAGGAAAGGATGGTAAAATAGATAAAACCACAATCGCAAAATGAAACGAACAATAAATGGCTGAGATTTGAGAACTGAATGTGGCACACGTGGAATCATAAATTCGGAAAGAGGATTAGTAAATACGCTCTCTGCCGCAAGCACACCAGTAATATGTTCAGTGAAGTGAATTTACTGAGAAAATGAGACTGAATTAAATCAACAAACTCTGGCTACGAAATTAATTTATTCAATATTATTGAAATAATTTAATGTAATATATATATATATATGTATGTATGCATGAATAATATTAATCTGATTTCGTAAATTCCGTCAGTAGAAAATTAATATAAAAAATGACGTGCAATTTTATTGAGAATACGAGGCAATCAAAACCTACAAAAGGAAGCGGTGCGCACCAAGATTATTTTAATCATAGAGATTGGAATCTGGGAGGTGTGAGACCTTATCAAGAAAGACGTATGAGACGATGTCAGGCCTCGAATCCGAATATTCAAGAAGCTAGAAACCTCTCTGGAGTTTAGAGTCCCGAATCGAATACACGGAACATTTGAATATTTATAGGTGATTTCTGCCAACAAGAGGCAATCCTTGTACCGGGCAACAAGCATCTCCCCTTCCCACTTCCTCTCTTTCCATCATCACTTTCTTCCTGTCTAGTTCATCTCGTGAAATTTAAGGCTGCGACTGAATTAAACAAGATCAAGGACAAGTAAATATTTAGAAAATTAACAGGCAGGTTCATTTAGATTTAAGGCAGTTGGTTCTTGGCAAATGGTGGCAAAGGTTAATGCTGATTTGTCAAAAAAGCGAATTTTGGCAAAAATATTAATAAAACGATTGTTATGACAAAATAGGGTGAGTTAATAGGATATGGTAGAATTAGGCTTCGTAGCTTTTTTGAGGATTAAATTACCTTGAATTTCGTAAAAGAGAACTTAAAATCGGATAAAAATTGAAGGCTGTAGAAGTGGTTGAATAGGATTTTTCCTAATAGTACTACTAGGCAAATTTTTGAAAGCGTTTTTGGATATTTTAATAATCATTAATTTAAAATTAGGCTTCGTGGCTTTATAGAGAACTTAGGCAGCTTTAATTTCGTAAATTAGAATTAAACATCGGATAAAAATTGTGGGTTGTAGAGACGGTTGAACACGATTTTCTTTATAGGGACTATTAAGATGAAAAAAAGTGAGATCACATTTTTATATATTTTATTTATAAATTCCAAAGTTTGCTACAAAGATTTCTACGAAACTTATTTCTTAACTTAAAAAAAATGTAACATCGCATCAAAATTGTAGGCTGTAGAGATGGTCAAACAGGATTTTTGTGTTTAAGATTACTATGAAAAAAGTAAAGGAGAGAATTTTTACCTATTTAAATAATCGAAATTCGCAGCTTTCTAGAGGAAACGGTTGAATAGGATTTTCCTTAATAGCTCTACTCTGAAAATTTTTGAACGTGTTTTTAAATATTTTAGTAATTATAAATGTAAAAATCGGCTTCGTAGCCTTAAAGAGAATTAATTTATCTGAAATTATATAAAAAATAAATTCAAATTGGATGAAAATTGTGGCCTGTAGGAATGGTTGAATAGGATTTTCTTTAATGATCCTACTATGCAAATCTTGGAAAAATTTTAAATATGTTAATAAGTATAAATTTAAAATTAGGTTTTGTATCTTCAAAAATATTTAATCATCTTCCATTTCGTAAAGACGAAAATAAAATCAGATGGAAATTGTGGGCTGTGGAAGTGGTTAAACTGGATTTTTCCTAATGGCCCTACTCTGCAATTCTTGGAACGCGTTTTTAAGTATTTTAATATTTATAAATTTAAAATTAGGCTTCGTAGTCTTACAGAAAATTAATTCATCTTCCATTTTATGAAAAAGAAATTATAATCGGATGAAAATTGCTGTTTGTGGAAACGGTTGTATAGAATTTTCCTTAATGGCCATACGCTGCAAATCTCGAGACGCGTTTTTATATATTCTATTGACTATAAAATTTAAATTAAGCTTCGTAGCTTTATAAAGAATTTATTCATCTTTAATGTTGTAAAATATAATTTAGAATCGGATGGAAATTGTAGACTGTGGAAGTGGTTGAACTTGAATTATCTTAATGGCCCTACTCTGCAAATTCTGGAGCGCGTTTTTAAATATTTTGATCATTATAATTTCAAAATTAGGCTTCGTAGCCTTAAAGAGAATTAATTTATTTAAAATTACATAAAAAAGAAATTAAAATTGAAAGAAAATTGTGACCTGTGGAAATGGTTGAATAGGATTTTCCTTAATGTTCCTACTATGCAAATCTTCAAAAGCGTATTTAAATATTTTAATAAGTATAAATTTTAAGTTAGGTTTTGTACATTCAATAATATTTAATCATCTTCCATTTCGTAAAGAAGACAATAAAATCAGATGAAAATTATTGAATCTGGAAGTGGTTAAACAAGATTTCTCTTAATGGCCCTACGCTGCAAATTTTGGAACCCATTTTTAAATATTCTAATTATTATTAATTTAAAATTAGGCTTCGTAGCTTTAAAGAGAATTTGATATTCTTTAATTTTGTAAATTAGAATTTAGAATCGGATGAAAATTGTGGACTGTGGAAGTGGTTGAACAGGAATTATCTTAATGGCCCTACCCTGCAAATTCTGTAGCGCGTTTTTAAATATTTTAATCATTATAATTTTAAAATCAGACTTCGTAGCCTTAAAGAGAATTAATTTATCTAAAATTACATAAAAAAGAAATTAAAATTGAAAGAAAATTGTGACCTGTGGAAATGGTTGAATAGGATTTTCCTTAATGTTCCTACTATGCAAATCTTCAAAAGCGTATTTAAATATTTTAATAAGTATAAATTTTAAGTTAGGTTTTGTACATTCAATAATATTTAATCATCTTCCATTTCGTAAAGAAGACAATAAAATCAGATGAAAATTATTGAATCTGGAAGTGGTTAAACAAGATTTCTCTTAATGGCCCTACGCTGCAAATTTTGGAACCCATTTTTAAATATTCTAATTATTATTAATTTAAAATTAGGCTTCGTAGCTTTAAAGAGAATTTAATCATCTTTAATTTTGTAAATTAGAATTTAGAATCGGATGAAAATTGTGGACTGTGGAAGTGGTTGAACTTGAATTATCTTAATGACCCTACCCTGCAAATTCTGGAGCGAGATTTTAAATATTTTAATCATTATAATTTTAAAATCAGACTTTGTAGCCTTAAAGAGAATTGATCTATCTGAAATTACATAGAAAAGAAATTAAAATTAAAAGAAAATTGTAGACTGTAGAAATGGTTAAACAGAATTTTTCTTGAATTGACTTTGTTTCAGTCTAGGAACAAGATTTTCAAATATTATAATAATTATAAAATTAAAAATTGGCTTTGTAGCATCTAAGATAATTGAACCAACGTCAATTTGGTAAAATATAACTTAAAATCAGATAGAAATTGTAAGCTGTAGAAGTGGTTGAACGGAAGTTTCCTTAATTTTCTGATGTGCAAGTCTAGAAACGAGTTTTGATATATTTTAATGATTATAAAACTAAAAATTTGCTTCGTAGCTTTGAAGGGAATTTAATCATCTTCTATTTCATAAAAAGCAAATTAAAATTGATCGGAAATTGTGGTCTGTAGAAGTGGTTGAACAAGATTTTTCTTAATTGTTCTAGTTAAAGAATTCAGGAACAAATATTTATGTATGTTAATAATTATAAATGCAAAAATCGGCTTCGCAGCTTTCAAGAGAATAAATTTGTCTGAGAATGTATAAAAAAGAAATTAAAATTGGATAAAAATTGTTGGGTGTAAATATGGTTGTACAGGATTTTTTCTAAATTCCTAAAGTGCAGGTACATGAATCAGTTTTCATATATTTTAATAACTATAAAATAAAAAATCGACTTCGCAGCTTTCAAGAGAATTGAACAACCTTCAATTCAGTAAATAAGAATTTAAAATCGGATCAAACTTGTAATCTGTAGAAATGGTTGAACAGGATTTTCTCCAAATTCCTAAAGTACAAGTCCTGGAACGTGTTTTTATACATTTTAGTAATAATAAAACTGAAAATCGGCTTCGTAGCTTTCAAGGGAACTAAAAAATCATTAATTTAGTAAAATAGAACATAAAATCGGATGAAATTTGTAGCCTGTAGAAATGGTTGAACAATATTATACGTATTAGCACTCCATTGCATAAATTTTCAAAATCGCCGTTTTACTAATTTTTAATAGCCATAAATTGAAAAATCGGCTTCGCAGCTTTGTAGAGAATTAACTCATCTTCAATTTCAGACAACAGAATTGAAAATCAGATAAAAATTGTCGGTTGCGGAAATGGTTGAACACGATATTCCGTTTCGGCACTACTATATAAGAAAAACACCTTTTCTCCCAATTAATTTATAGGATCAAATATGTCAGTATTCTTAGCAGGAAAGGAGAAAACAGACTTAATTTATTCATTATGTAAATAAGTAATGAAATCACTGTTAGACTTTTATGGAAATCAGGTGACACTCTAGTCTGATATTAAGGCATCTGCCGTTTGTTGAGAAGCGTCACTGTATTCCTCGACATGAAGCAATAGATCATCAAGCCCATTAGTCGCGTTTCTGATGGATCTCTTGGCATGGAAATGGTCTGTTTACAAGGATCACGACTGACTGCATTTAATTTAGCAGCCTCGCTTAAATTTGAATGTTATTCTCGGGAAAGAGAAATCACCATCAGTCAAGTTCTCTTAACTTTACACTGAATAAGTAACAAAATGAGTAAACTTTGTTTCTAGGTCCTTATTATGAGGAAAAAATCTTGTTAAAAATTGCACATTTTAAATAATGAAAAATTAAAACTATCATTTTTAAGCAAGTGCCAATAATTATCGAAATTTTCAAGACAATTACAGTCAACCTATTTTCTAAACCTTTTTTCATTCTTATCATTTACATGAGAATGCTATTATTTGACACATTAAAACTTTAAAGAGTAAAACTGATATGGATAGTTTAAACAAATAGATATAAAATTGACCACTTTGGAACTGTATGTTTAAAATAATTTTTTAAACCACGAATTCAGAGCGAAAATTTCATACAGAAAAAATTGTTGTTGAAAAGCCGTTAAATCAATAATGAAAAGTACAACTGTAAAAATCGTATTATTTTTATTTTTAATAAGTCCGTTAGAAATCTTTGGCAGAAGTAGCTTACAAGGCACACACAGTAAGTTAACATTCTCAATTTCAAAAGATAAAATGTAAATTTAATTTTTTTTATTATAGAGTTGTGTAAAAGTGGCTATGGAATATGCGATAATCACCGTCTTGGATGTATCTACGGACATGTTAAAAATGATGATAAGGAATGTGCTAAGAAAGGAAAGGATTTTATTTGCTGTCTAAGTTATTATGGAACTAAACAATAGTAATAATAAGTTTGTGTAATTATTCCGAAATAAAAAACAGTATGTTCCATATAAAAATAATATAAGGAAATAATAATACTAAACCACTTTTTTTGTATTTGGTACAAAATTTAAAAAATAAAAAACTAAACAAAAGAAATGAAATTTAAGAAGGCGTTTTTGTACAAATTAGCACAAAGAAATTGCAAAATCGGCTTCGATGCTTTGTTAAGAATTCATTGATCTTTAATTTAAGAGAAAAGAATTTTAAATCGGATAAAAACTGCAAGTTGTAGATATGGTTGAACATGATCATTTAAATGACTCTTTAGTACAGAAAAATTCAAATGCGTTTTCATATATTTTAGTAAAAAATTATTTATTTTTCGGCTTCGACGCTTTGTAGAGAATTAATTTGCTTTTAATTTCACCATAAGAAATTTAAAATCGGTTAAAAAATGTAGGCTGTGAATATGGTTGAACAGGAATTTTCTTTTTGAAACATTTGTTAAAGATAACTAGGCATGTCATTTTACATATTTGTTAATAGATTCAAAATTGGTCTTCGCAGCTTTTTTGAGAATTTTTTCACCTTTAATTTCAGAAAAAAGAATTTGAAATCTTTTAAAAATTATGGGTTGTGGATATGGTTGAACAGGAATTTTATTTTTGGAGCCACTGTTGAAGGTAACAAGGTTCGTCATTTTATATATTTTTTTTTACAAATTCAAAATTCGTCTTCGCAGCTTTTTTAAGAATTTTGTCATCTTTAATTTCAAAGAAAAGAATTTGGAATATGTTAAAAATTGGAAGTCGTGGATATGGTTGAACAGGATTTTTCTTTTTGCAATAATTGTTGAAGGTAACTAGGTTCGTCATTTCAAATATTCTTTTATAAATTCAAGCAGTTTCTTTTGAGAATTTATTTACCTTTAATTTCAGAGAAAATAATTTGAAATCGAATAAAATATGCGGGGCGTAGATATGGCTGAACAGGTATTTTATTTTTGGAACCACTGTTGAAGGTAACAAGGTTCGTCATTTTATATATTTTTTTATAAATTCAAAATTGGTCTTCGTAGCTTTTTTGAGAATTTTTTCACCTTTAATTTCAGAGAAAAGAATTTGAAATCGGATAAAATATGAGGGGCGTGGGTATGGTTGAACAGGATTTTTCTTTCTGGAACCACTGTTGAAGTAAACTAGGCTTGTCATATTAGATATTTTTTTTATAAATTCAAAAATTGTTTTCGCAGCTTTTTCGAGAATTTATTTACCTTTAATTTCAGACAAAAGAATTTGGAATCGGATAAAAATTGGAGGTCGTGGATATGGTTGAACAGGTATTTTATTTTTGGAACCACTGCTGAAGGTAACAAGGTTCGTCATTTTATATATTTTTTTATACATTCAAAATTAGTCTTCGCAGCTTTTTTGAGAATTTTTTCACCTTTAATTTCAGACAAAAGAATTTGGAATCGGATAAAAATTGGAGGTCGTGGATATGGTTGAACAGGTATTTTATTTTTGGAACCACTGTTGAAGGTAATTTGGCTTGTCATTTTATAATTATTTTTTTATAAATTCAAAATTTGGCTTCGCAGCCTTTTTGGCAAATTATTCACCTTAAATTTCATAGAAAAGAATTTGAAATTGGATAAAAATTGTAGGCTGTGGAAATGGTTGAACATGTTTTTCCTTAACAGCACTACTCTCAATATATATTTATTATATATTTATTATATAATAGTTCTATTTTAGCAATGCTTTTAAGTTAATTACATATAGTTACCCTAGATTCTAAATCCTCTTTTATGTTTATCAGTTACATAGAAATGCCATTAGTTAAAAATTGAAAGTTTTAAGTGATATGGATTGTTTTAACAATAATGGTTAGAAAATTACTTAGACAAAATGATAAAATACTTTTAATCTTTGAACAAAAGCTATATAAGACACAATTGTCCAGAAAAAATTCTATAAGGAAATTTTTGTCAATATAAGATAATACTTATTGTTTGTAAAACTTTGTTTCTTATTCGAAGTCACCAGATTTATAATGAATCGAAAATCTTTGCCAATCGTAATGTTTGTTCTTTTTATTAGCCTGTTTCAAGTCTTAGCACATCCTCATAGTAAGTAAATATATGAATTTACTAAAAAAATGGTTAATTATTTTACAAATTTAAAAAAAAAATTAGCAAATGCAATTTGAAAAGTTGAGTATCTACTGAATTAATTTACTTTTTTCTTTGTAGAGTTATGTAAAAATGGAATTGGAGTTTGTGTCCATGGCCATATGGGCTGTTCCGGATTTCACTATGCTGACGATGATAGAGAATGTTTACGTCTAGGAGTAAATATTTATACTGGATTATTGTTTCAATGCTGCGAAGCCTTATGAAAATCTCATAGGTTAATAGTTCTCTAACCTGAAAAATAAAACGACTAGAAAAAAAATTGATAACTTATTATTTCTCGATTTATTGAATAATAGATTTGTTTATATTAATGAACTACAAAATGCTTATAACATATCAGAATTCAAAGTAACATAACTGGTAAGTATTAAAAATTCAAACAGAAGAATTAATTCCATCTTGATTCATTTCAAGGTCTATAACTCAATAAATTTGAGCTCCCCTACTAAGCTTCATTTAAATCTTAATCTGAGATAAGATCTGATCTCGATGATAGCCTTTCTTCTTAAAGCGTGGCACGTTCTCGAGTCGCGATAAATGAACTCCAGATCATCATCTAAAATTGGCGAGAATGAATCTTTCATTAGGTGCTTATGAAAATGGTCTAGCCTGGAGGGACACAACCTTGGTGGTTTTTCAGGTACGCAACCTTCATGAATCTAAGTGTGCAACTTTTATTTTCTCTTTTTATTAGTTAGTATTCTTCGGCTACTACAACATTATTTTTTTCTCCACGTATCATAACTTAAAAGTACAGAAAACCTGGTACTGGTTTTAAAAAATCATTTTTAATGAGACAAAAAACTTTATTTGATATTAATTTTAATGTAATTTTAGAAATATAAATTTAAAAATTGTCTTCGCAGCTTTATAGAGGATTTAATTACTTCAAATTTCATAAAAAATAATTTTAAATCGGTTAAAAATTGTGGATTGTGGAGATGGTTCAACATCATCTTTCTTTTTAGTTCTTTTGTGTAAGCGAAGTTAAAAAATAAATTTTACTATTGTCATACATAATAAATTAAAAAATCGGCTTCGTAGCTTTTTAAAGAACTAACGAATGTTTAATTTAAGTGTACGGAATTTAAAATCGGTTAAAAATTGGGGCTTGTGGAAATGGTTGAACACGATCTTTCTTTATGGCACTATTCTGTAAACGAAACTATAAATGCAATTATATGTTTTTTAAATATAATAAATTTAAAAATTGGTTTCGCAGCTTTTTAGATAAGTCATTTATCTTTAATTTAAGAGAACGTAATTTAAAAATAGTTAAAAATTATGGGCTGTGGAGATGGTTAAACATAATTTGCATTTTGGGACTATTGCATAAAGAAATCCTGGAAAGCGTTTTTATATATTTTAGTAATTAGATATTTGAAAATAGGCTTCGCAGCATTATAGAGGATTTAATTACCTTGAATTTCGTAACAGAGAAATTAAAATCGGATGAAAATTGTGGGCTGTGGAAACGGTTGAGTAGAATTTTCCTTAATGGACCTTATCTACAAATCTTGAAACGCGTTTTCAAATATTTTAATCATTATAAATTTAATATTAGACTTCGCAGCCTTTAAGAGAATTTATTCATCTTCCATTTCATAAAAAAGAAATTTAAATCGGATGAAAATTGTGGGCTGCAGAAGTGGTTGAACCAGACTTTCCTTAATGGTCCTACTTTGCAAATCTAGAAACGCGTTTTTAAATATTTTAGTCAGTATAAATTTAAAGTTAGGCTTCGTAGCTTTTTAAAGAATTGAAACATCTTTAATTTCGTAAATTAGAATTTAGAATCGGATGGAAATTGTAGGCTGTGGAAGTGGTTGAACAGGATTTTCCTTAATTTCCGAAAGTGCAAGTCCAGGGACAATTTTTTATACATTTGAATCATTAGACAAATTTGAAGCAGTAGAAATCTAGTTCTTCTATTAGGACTTTTGAGCTTAAAAAGAAAACCGACGTAGAAACCCAGTGTTTTTGTTGGGATATTAAGGATTAGATAATAAAACCCCCTTTAGTAACTCAGTATTTTTAATAGGATTAAGAGTATTAAGACTAGTAAGAACCCCAGTAGAAACCCGGTGTTTTTAGGATTAGAATTGAGATGATTAAAAGAACCCCAGTAGAAACCTGTTTTTTTAAAGAGAATTTAATCATCTTAAATTCTGAAAAATAGAATTTAGATTCGGATGAAAATTGTGGGTTTTGTAATTGATTAAACAGGAGGATCTCTAATTTTCTATTGTGCAAGTCTAGAAACGAATTTTTATATATTTTAACGTTTATAAAACTGAAATTTCGCTTTGTAGCTTTGAAGAGAATTTAATTATCTGTCATTTCATAAAAAGGAAATTACAATTGGACGGAAATTGAGGTCTGTGTAAGTGGTTGAAGAGGATTTTTCTTAATTGTCTTGTTTTAAATATTCAGGAACAAGTTTTTATATAGTTTAACAATTATAAATAAAAAAATCTGCTTCGTAGCTCTAAAGAGAATTAATTTATCTAGAATTGGATAAAAAATAAATTTAAATTGGATGAAAGTTGTGGCCTGTAGAAGTGGTTGAACAGGATTTTCCTTAACAGTCCTAATTTAAGAATTTAGGAACAAGTTTTTATACGTTTTAGTAATTATAAATGTAAAAAATGGCTTCGTAGCTTCGAAGAAAATTAATTTATCTGAAATTAGATAAAAAAGAAATTTTATTCGGTTAAAAATTGTGTCCTGTGGAAGTGGTTGAACAGGATTTCCTTAACAGTCCTAATTTAAGAATTCAAGAACAAGTTTTTATACATTTTTGTAAATATAAATGTAAAACCTGGCTTCGTAGCTTTGAACAGAATTTATTTATCCGAAATTAGATAAAAAAGAAATTTTAATCGGATGAAAATTGTGGCTTGTGGAAACGGTTGTATAGGATTTTCCTTAATGGTCCTACTATGCAAATCTTGGAAAGCGTTTCTAAATATTTTAATAAGTATAGATTTAAAATGAGACTTTGCAATTTTAAAAATAATTTAATCATCGTCTATTCTATTAAAATAAAACTAAAGTCGATCGGAAATTGTAATCTGTGTAAGTGGTTAAACAGGATTTTTCTTAATGCCCTAATTTAAGTATGCATGAACAAGTTTTTATATATTATGATAATTATAAATGTAAAAATCGGCTTCGCAGCTTTAAAGAGAATTAATGTATCTGAAATTACACAAAAAAGAAATTCAAATTGGATGAAAATTGTGGCCTGTAGAAATGGTTGAATAGGATTTTCCTTAATGGTCCAAATGCACATCTTGGAATTTGTTGTTAGATGTTTAAATAATTATAAATTTAAAATTATTTTTCGTAGCTTTTTAGAGAATTGAGTCATCTTCAATTTCGTAAATTAGAATTTAAAATCGGATGAAAATTGGCGGCTATGGAAATGGTTGAACAGAATATTCCTCAATTGCCTAGTATGCATGTGGTAAATTTTAATGAATAGAAAATCAAAAATCGGTTTCGTAGCTTTCAAGAGAATCATATAACCTTCTATTTAGTACAAAAAAACTTAAAATCTAATAAAAATTGTAATCTGTAGATATGGTTGAACTCCACCTCTTTTTTTCCCCTTTCCGTGCAAGCTAAATTACAAAATTAATTTTACATCCCTCAGACATAATAAACCTAAAAATCGGCTTCGTACCTTTTTCCACAATTAATTTATCTTCAATTTAATAGAACAAAATTTAAAATCGGTTAAAAACTTTAGTTTGTGGATATGGTTGAACACGATGGCAAAATAATTCTGTAATTGAAGTAGTTTTATCGAAATGAACTATCAATCCTGAAACTATCAATATTCTCCTATTATCGTAGTCTGAAAATCTACAAAATTTGATATTCGAGGAGGATTTCGATTTGGAGAAACTGAATAATCGTCGAAATTAGGAGAGGTCTAAATTAAGGAATCAACATCATCAAGGAGTCAAAGGCAGATGCAGCATGCAATATATGAACCTTAATGATATGCATGAGCTTGAGGTTCTCAATCTTGGAACACTGGCCCAAGAAAGGGCCTCTTCCTCTCTGGCTTCATTCATCCTTTCCTGAAACTCCCCCATCCTTAACACATAGTCTGCTGCTTCTGTCTGTTCTCCGTCTTAGAAGACTACTCCGGTGCTGAGTAGATGCAAATCAAGCAATTCCGCGTAATCAAATCCTACTGTATTATGGGCTTACCGAGTCTGGCTAACTGCTATCCGGAGTACTTTAGAAACACGCATACCTATAAGGAAAACTTGGCATGTTATCACAAACATGAGCATGATGGGGTTTATGTAACAGGAATCATTATTTTTATTATTATTATTAAAATTACCGCTATTTAACAACAATTGTGCGATTTTTTTTTCGAATATGTGAATTTATCGATATTTTAAAACAGCCAGACAAGTATTTTAATTAAAAGGCAAGAAGGCATAATTACTGATGTGAGAGAGAATCAATTACGGGTAGAAGGGTCTCTTATCTTATTAAGGCTCTTTACACTATAAGGGACCTTTAGTCCTTTAGTGGATCGCGTCCCTGCTAAAAGGGTTCTATCTATACTCATGTTTAGGGTCTGCGTTAAATGGTTCGAGTGAATTTCACAAATGGGCGTGAAAAATTGATGAGTTATTGTTACTTTGAAACATGAAAAATTATATTTCCGAGTTGTTTTGTGAAATTAGAGGAAAACTGTTTTTATGCAAATGAATACAAAAAATTAATCGAAAATACCAGTTCTTAACGTAATGAAAGGTTTATAAACTAGTTTCTGATTATAATTTTGCAAGAGGTATATTCCTTATTCTAGAATTTTACAATTTCATTAACTGTGTACTTAATTTCTGAATAAATTAAAAGCATGTGATGGAATCTAAAGAGGATTTATTTATTTCAAATTATTGAAAACGTAATTTTGTTTTTTTATCAATAAAACATGAGTGCTTAGAAATACTAACTTATGTTCTAATAAATGTACAAAGATATGAAAAATCATGCTCAAAAGTAATAAAAATTCTTTATTATACTCTTTTCATTGTTTTAAGTTTAAATTTTGTGGTAAATGTTGAAAATAACTAAATTTTTTTTATTTAAAATAACATTCTGAATGCGATTGTTCGTTGTTGTTAAAAAAAGTTTTTAAAAAGTAACTTTTTTTCTACGATTCGACAAATGTTTTAAATTTAAAATCTACGCGAAAACTGCATCAGGATCTAAAGACATGTAAGTAATTATTCAAGTATTTGATTTTTTGTATTTTGTATTGCTTACAGTTTTCGATTGCTTGAAAGTATGTTTAATAATTAGGTGCTTAATTAGGTGCTTTCATTTGCTGTTAAAATTGCAAAAAATAATTGAAATAAAACAAAATACCTAATTGAAAATTTTGAAAATTAATTGAAAAAAAATTTAATGAATTAAAAATTAGGGAAAGTAATTTAAAATATCATAGAAATGTTTTAAAAACAAAGAAAATAATTTTAATTTAAGAAAAATGCTTGAAAATCTTAAAAACAAATTGAAAGTAATTCAATAATGGAAAATTAGAGATAATAATTAAAAATTGAAAAAAAAAAAATTAGAAATTGAGATAAATAATTTAAAAATAAGAAAAATAATTAAAATTTAAGAAAATAATATTGTAAAAATTACATAATATACCTGCTTTAAATAAAGGAAAGGTTAAGAAAATGTAAGAAAAATACTTAAAACTTTCTGAAGTTCGCTGAAAAAAACAGAAAATAATTAAAAATTACAGAAAAAAATTAAAAAAGATATACATAATTCAAAGTTACAGAAAATAATTTTTAATTTAAGAGAAATAATGAAAAACTTTTTAGAAATTATTAAAAAAATCAAAAGTAATTGTAAATTGAAGAAAATAATATAAATAATTAAAAATTGCTTATATAACAATTGAAATGTCAGATAAAAAGTTAAAAATTTTTGAACTTATAAAATAAATGAAAATAAATGGCAATTGATGCAAATAAATTTTGGAAAATAATTAAAAAAGAATTAAAAATTTTGAAATTTGAAGAAAATAATTAAAATGTGATACAAACAATGGTAAGTTGTAAATAATAAAAGACATTTAAGTGATAATTGAAAAAATTAGAGAATTTTTTTAAAATAAAAAAAAGTAATTGAAATTCGAGGAAAATACATGATGATCATCGAAATCAATTGAAAAAAAATGAGAATATCCAGAAATCGGAGATAAGAATTAAAGAATGATAAAAATAATTGCCATTTACGATGAATAATAAAAAAAATTTTATATTATGAAAACAAATGAAAGTCACTAAAAATTAAAGATAATAATTAAAAATTGAGATTAATAATTGAAAAATGATAAAATTAATTCAAAATTAAAAAAAAATAAAAGAAATATGCAAATAAAAATTTAAGATTGAGAGAAAATTAAAATACAACGAAAATAACTGAAATATGAAAAATTGAAAACAGTAAATAAAATTTGAGAGAAAGAATTGAAAAAATCATAGAAATATGTTTAAAAAAAGAAAATAATTACAAAATTATTAAAAAAATTTGAATTAGAGGGAATAATTAAAAAATCACAGAAATAATCGAAAATTGACGAAAATAATTAAAATTTCAGATAAATAATTGGATGTTTTGAAAATTATGCAAGAATAATAAAGATAATTAGAAATTGAAGAAAATAATAGAAAAATTACAGAATTTATTTTTAAGCAAAAGAAAATAATTGAAAAATCGTTTAAAACATGGCAAATAGATGACAATAATTTAAATTTGAGATAAGAACTCAAAATTTAGTAAATTAATTGAGAAATAATGAAAATTTTAAAAGATTGAGAAATTAATTGCAAAAAGGTAAAAAGAAATGAATATTTAACAAAATAATTGAAAAGTGAGATATATATTTGGAAGTTTAGGATATTAATTCAGAAATAATGATAATGATTAAAAATTGAAGCTAAGAATTGCAAAATAAACATAATAATGGTATATAATAAAAATTAATTTCAATTTGCTAAAAATAATATAAAATTTAGGATAAATAACAAGATTAATTTAATGTTTAAAAGAAAAAAATAAAAATTAAAAAAGTAATGAAAAGTTATTAAAAAAAATGATTGTAATTTGCAGATGGTAAATTCTAAATTTTGGGAAAAAAGAGAGAAAAAATAAAATGTTTTAAAAAATGCTGAAAATAATTAAAAAATGATTTTAAATTTCGAAAATTGAAGAAAATAATTGAAACATGATTAAAACAATGCTAGTATAGTTTGAAAAAATAATTTTAATTTCAGAAAAATACTTGAAAACATTAGAAATTAATTTAGCAAAATGTGAAGGATTACAAATTTAAATAATAAATAAAGCTATAAATATTTGAAATTTAAGATAATTAATAAATGTTTTCGAAAATTATGTTAACAAATGAAAATAATTAAAAATTGAAAAAAATAATTGAAATTTGGGAAGAGGACCTACTTAAAAATCTTTAAAAATAATTTTACAAAATGAGAATAATAATTAAAAATTGAGATTAACAATTGAAAAATGATAAAATTAATTCAAAATTGAAAAGAATAAAAGAAATATGCTGATAAAAATTTAAGATTCATAAAAAAATGAAATATAACGAAAATAATTGAAATATGAAAAATTCAAAGCAGTAAATAAAATTTGAGAGTAGAAATAATTGAAAAAATTATAGAATATATGTTTAAAAAAAGAAAATAATTAAAAAATTATTAAAGAATTTTCAATTAAAGGGAAAAGTTCAATAAATAATTGAAATTTTTAAAAATTATTAAAAAATAATAAAGATAGTTAGATATTGAAGAAAATAATAGAAAAATTACAGAAATTATTGTTAAGCAAAAGAAAATAATTAAAAAATCATTTAAAACATGGCAAATAGATGACAATAATTTAAATTTGAGATAAGAACTCAAAATTTAGTAAATTAATTGAGAAATAATGAAAATTTTAAAAGATTGAGAAATTAATTGCAAAAAGGTAAAAAGAAATGAATATTTAACAAAATAATTGAAAAGTGAGATATATATTTGGAAGTTTAGGATATTAATTCAGAAATAATGATAATGATTAAAAATTGAAGCTAATAATTGCAAAATGAATATAATAATGGTAAATAAGAAGAATTAATTAAAATTTGCTAAAAACAATATAAAATTTAGAATAAATAACGATTTTGTAAAATTAATTAAAATAATTGAAACTTGATTAAAACAATGCTAACAATAAGTTGAAAAAAAGAAATGTTTCAGAAAAATACTTGAAAACATTAGAAATTAATTTAGCAAAATGTGAAGGATTACAAATTGAAATATTAAATAAAGCTATAAAAAATAAATTCAATAAAGCTATTCAATAAAGCTATATTTGAAATTTAAGATAATTAATAAATGTTTACGGAAATTATGTAAATAAATGAAAATAATTAAAAATAGAAGAAAATAATTGAGATTGAAGAAAAGTACTTAAAAATCTTTAAAAAATAATTTTTTAAATTAAGAATAATAATTAAAAACTGAGAGAAATAATTAAAAAATGATAAAAATAATTTAAAATTCAAAAAATAAAGAAAATATGATAAAAATAATGTAAAAAATTTAAAAATAATTGAAATATGATGAAAAATTGTTTAAAAAATTTAAAATGGAAGACAATAATCTAAATGTGAGGTAATAACTGAACATTTAGGTAATTAGTTCAAAAGTTCTTCTTTGAAGAGGCAATATTTTAAAAATATAAAAGTTATGAAAAAAAAAGAATTTTATATGCAAAAAAAAATGAAAAAACATTAATTATTTTTCAAATTTTTCAACATTTATAAATGTTATGTAGATCATTTGATTCATTTTAAGATAAAGAATATGATTTTGTTATTCATTAAGTTTTATTTTTAGCATGGAAAAAAAGTTTGGCAAAAAACGATTTTTTTCAATGAAAAAAAGCGCTCAACAAAATTTGATTGGGTATTTTCAAAAATCGTTGTGTCCAAATTCAGAGATTTATGAGCTTAATAAGTCATTCAAATATTATTAAAATCCGTCAAAGCGTTCTCGAGATATCCTGGCGCCAAAAAATGCTATATATACACACATACATCTGGACATTTGCTTAAAAATGAAAATTTACGCTTTTTGGATGAAAATGAGTCGGTTTAGACTATTTTTGGAAAATTGACAATATTAACGATCACAAAGCTTCCTGTATAAGGAAGTAAAAGTAATGAAAATTGAACAAAATAATTGAAAATTGAGATACATATTTTAAAGTTGAGGAAATTCTTTCAGAAATTATGAAAATGATTAAAAATTGAAAATAATAATTGCAAAATGACAAAAGTAATGGTAAATTAAAAAAATGTATTTTAATCTGCGACGAATAATATAAAATTTAGTAATAATAATAATCGATTTAAGATTCTGTTAGCTTAAATTAAACATTTATTAATTTTGTAAAAAGCTGCGAAACCAATTTTTATGTTTGTTATGTTTAAAGAATAATAAATTGATTTTGTAATTTTGCTTTCACAAAAGTGCAAAAATAGAAGATTTTGTTCAACCATTTCCACAAGCCGTTATTTTTAACTGATTTTAAATTCTGTTCTCTTAAATAAAATATAAACTAATTCTTTAAAAAGATGCGTCATTAATTTCTATGTTTATTATCTAAAAACAATACAAAATTGTTTAAGTTGTTTCGTTTACTAAAAAGTGCCAAAAAGAAAGATCGTGTTCAACCATATCCACAAGCTCCAATTTTTAACCGATTTTAGATTTTGTTAGCTTAAATAAAACATACAATAATTCTCCAAAAAGCTGCGAATCAATTTTTATGTTTATTATGTGTAAAGAATATTAAATTGCTTTTTGAAATTTCGCTTTCAAAAAAGTGCAAAAATGGAATATTTTGATCAACCATTTCCACAAGCCCTAATTTTTAACCAATTATTAATTTTGTTCTCTTGAATTAAACATAAACTAATTCTTTAGAAAGCTGCGAAATTAATTTCTATGTTTATTATGTTTAAAGAATACAAAATTGTTTTCATTGTTTCGTCTACTGAAAAGTACCAAAAAGAAATATCGTGTTCAACCATATACGCAAGCCCCAATTTTTAACCGATTTAAGATTCTGTTAGCTTAAATTAAACATGTATTAATTTTGTAAAAAGCTGCGAAACCAATTTTTATGTTTGTTATGTTTGAAGAATAATAAATTGATTTTGTAATTTTGCTTT
Organism: Ganaspis brasiliensis; assembly: GCA_037103525.1. NCBI lineage: Eukaryota > Metazoa > Arthropoda > Insecta > Hymenoptera > Figitidae > Ganaspis > Ganaspis brasiliensis. The sequence goes on along the minus strand of JAZKLR010000168.1, from coordinate 1,580,173 downwards.
CACAAAAGTGCAAAAATAGAAGATTTTGTTCAACCATTTCCACAAGCCGTTATTTTCAACTGATTTTAAATTCTGTTCTCTTAAATAAAATATAAACTAATTCTTTAAAAAGCTGCGTCATTAATTTCTATGTTTATTATCTAAAAACAATAAAAAATTGTTTCAGTTGTTTCGTTTACTGAAAAGTGCCAAAAAGAAAGATCGTGTTCAACCATATCCACAAGCTTCAATTTTTAACCGATTTAAGATTCTGTTAGCTTAAATTAAACATTTATTAATTTTGTAAAAAGCTGCGAAACCAATTTTTATGTTTGTTATGTTTAAAGAATAATAAATTGATTTTGTAATTTTGCTTTCACAAAAGTGCAAAAATAGAAGATTTTGTTCAACCATTTCCACAAGCCGTTATTTTTAACTGATTTTAAATTCTGTTGTCTTAAATAAAATATAAACTAATTCTTTAAAAAGATGCGTCATTAATTTCTATGTTTATTATCTAAAAAGAATACAAAATTGTTTAAGTTGTTTCGTTTACTGAAAAGTGCCAAAAAGAAAGATCGTGTTCAACCATATCCACAAGCTCCAATTTTTAACCGATTTTAGATTTTGTTAGCTTAAATTAAACATGCACGAATTCTTTTAAAAGCTGCGAAACCAATTTTTATGTTTATTATGTTTACAGAATACAAAATTGTTTTCATTGTTTCGTCCACTGAAAAGTACCAAAAAGAAATATCGTGTTCAACCATATCCACAAGCCCCAATTTTTAACCGATTTTAAATTCTATTCTCTTAAATTAAACATGCACTTATTCTTTAAAAAGCTGCGAGGCCAGTTTTTATGTTTATTATGCTTAAAGAATATAAAATCCATTGACATAACCTCAAACTAGAAAGTCGTTTTTCACCCCAAATAGAAATATTATTCAAATTAATTTCACCAAAGTTTAAAAGATCCAGTTGTACAATTATATATTATATTTTACAAGTTTCTTTCATTCAATAATTCTGCACACACCTAAAGTTTGTTACAAGATATTTTTTCTTTTAAATTTTAAATCATTTACAACTTAAGAAAAATTTTGTCAAGTTTATAACTTGTAACAATTTTAATTTTTTTGAACTTAATCAATTTGAAATTTCACTGATTAAAATTTTAATGTATTCACGTTTTAACCTAAATTTCAAATTATTTTAAAATTTACTCAATTTCTAACAATACTTTTCTATTATGATTTCAATTATTTGCTACAACTTACAACTAGATATTTTTATCATTTTTCAAAAATTTTCTTAAATTTAGAATTGTTTTCATTATTTTTTAATTTTTCCTCTAATTTCTAAATTAAATTTCCGCAAGTTCCAATTATTTTCATTAATTTTTTTTTTTATAAAACTTTTTCAGTTTTAATTATTTCTATCAATATCAAATTATTTTCATTATATTTATTAATTATTTTTCAATTATTTTTACATAATATGATTTTTGTTTTTCAAATTGTAATTTTTTCTCTAAATTACAATTAATTTCTTCAATATCGAATTATTAATATCAATTTGTAATGTCAATTAAATAATAAAAGGACATATATCTCATCAAATTTTTTAATTTAATTATCAGTTTCACTATTTTCATCATTTTTAATAATCATTTTCCACATATTTTTCAATATTAAAAAAACTGTTTCATCCTTCACCAATTTTTATTAATGAAACTAAATTAATAAATTATTATTTATTGTTTTTAAATTTTAGTTGCATTTTTCAAGTATTTAAATAATGTTCTACGATTTTCAATCACTTTCTTTTATGTCAAATAAATTATGTAATTTTCTCAATTTTTTTTTCTTAAATTTACATAACTATCTTTAATTTCCAATTATTTTTATTATTTTTCAAGTAATCTTGTTTATTTCAAATAAATTCAATAAATTTAAAAAATTTTTTTTATTTTTTTAAATTTTCAATTATTTTTATCACTTTTTAGTTACTTTTTATCATTTTCAATTATTTTTAAATTAATTTTCTTATTTTTTTTTTACTATTTGTCTCAAATTCCAGTTATTTTTACAATTTATAATTGTTTTTATCATTCTCCAATAATTTTTTTTTATTACAAATATTAATTGTAATTTTTTCAATTATTTTTCATAAATTAAAATTATTTTCTTCAATTTTCATTTTTTTTATTATTTTGAAATTAATAAAAAATTAAATTTCTAATTTTTCAATATTTTTTTCAATTTTTTTTGTTGCAATTTTTTAGATATGGTAAGTATTTTTCAATTAATTTTCAGAATTTTCATTTATTATCTCAATTCTCAGTTATTGTATCAATTTTTCCATGTTTTAATCATTCATAAATTATTTTTCTCATATTTCAATTAAGCTCGTCAATTGTCAATTACTTTGTTTATTTTATAATTATTTTTACAAATTTTATATTATTCTGATTGTTTGTTGATTTATTCCGAAAATTACAATTATTTATTTGAAATTTCCATTATTTTCTTCAATTTTCAATTACTTTTTGTCAATTTTAATTAATTATCTAATTATTTTTATTGTTTATCTCAAATTCGAATTATTTTTTCAATTTACAATTATTTTTATCTGCAATTATTTTCTTTTATTACAAATATATGTTGTAATTTTTTCACCTATTTTTCGTAAATTAAAATTAGTTTCTTCAATTTTTAATTTTTTTTTATTTTTTTCAAATATTTTCTCCAATATTTTAATATTTTTATTATTCTTCAATTAATTGTCTAGATTTTAATATATTTTTCTCAAATTTTAGTAATTTTTTTAATTTTCAATTATTAATTATTGTTATCATTTTGCAATCAATTTCTTCAATTTATAATTATTTTTACTATTCTTCAATTAAATTCCTAATTTTTCAATTATATTATTATGTTTAAAGTATATAAAATTGTTTTTTTTTTTGACCAAGTTATTGTTACTAAAAACGTACATTCGAGTTTATAAATGTACAAAGATAGGAAAAATCATGCTCGAAAGCAATAAGAATTATCATTTTAACTATTAAATTTTTTTTTTCGTTTTATGTCAATATTAAGAGGTAAATGTTGATAATATCTGAATTTCTTTACAATAAAAATAACACTTTCAATGTGAAAAGATCATTATTGTTTTAAAAGTTTTCAAGCAGTAACTTTCTACATGAGATTTAATAAAAATTGAGTTTACATTCATCCAGGACTATTTAACTTTTTTATGTTTTGACAGTAACCATCTGAAAATTAAAAAGTTCTGATAAAAAAAGACAAATTTGAGTTCAATGTCTCCCGTTGTTTTTTATTTAATTCGAATTTTAGGTTATGTACAATAAATAATAAAATACGAATTTCAATTATTGTATTGATTCATGGTTTTTTATTTTTAGATGTGAATGTAATTTAATATTAATAATTTTATCAATATTATTTTTGTTCATTATTTATAAAGGTTAATAAAAACTTATGTTTGAAATATCGAAAATTTACAAAATTTCAAGAATTTATATTAAGGAAAATAATTAAAACGTTATAGAAATAATCTAAAATTGAAGAAAATAATGGAAATTTGAGATAAATAATTGAAATTTTCGGAATTAATCAACAAATAATTGAAATAATATAAAATTTGTAAAAATCATTCAAAATTAAAAAAAAGAAAATTAAAAATTGACGAAAGTAATTGAAATTTGAGAAAAATAATTGAAGAATGATTAAAACATTGAAAAGTGGAGGCAATAACTTAGATTTAAGATAATAATTGAAAATTTAGGAAATTAATTAAAAAATAATTGGTATTTAATTAAAAGGTGGGGAAAAAATTTGCAATAAAATAAAAGTAAATGAAAATTGAGAAAAATAATTCAAATATGAGATAAATAATTAAAAAATTAGGAATTAAATTGAAGAATAGTAAAAATAATTAAAAATTGAAAAAATTGATTGCAAAATGATAACAATTATAATTCAAAATTGAAGAAAATTATGAAGATTTGTTTAAAATATATTTTAAAATCAAGGAAATTAATTGAAGAATAATGAAAATAATAAATATAATAAAAAATTCGAGAAAATATTTGCAAAGTAATAAAAATAATTAAAAATTTCCACAAGCCCCAATTTTTAACGGATTTTAGATTCTGTTAGCTTAAATTAAACGTACACTAATTCTTTAAAAAGCTGCGAAACCAATTTTTCTGTTTATTATGTTTAAATAATATTAAATTGCTTCTGTAATTTCGCTTTCACAAAAGTGCAAAAATGGAAGATTTTGTTCAACCAGTTCTACAAGCCCCAATTTTTAACCGATTTTAGATTCTGTTTGCTTAAATTAGACACACCTTAATTCTTAAAAAGGCTGCGAAATCAATTTTTATGTTTATTATGTTTAAGAATACAAAATTGTTTTCGTAGTTTTGTTTACTGAAAAGTGCCAAAAAGAAAGATCGTGTTCAACCATTTCCACAAACTCTAATTTTTAACCGATTTTAGATTCTGTTAGCCTAAATTAAACATGCACGAATTTTTTTAAAAGCTGCGAAACCAATTTTTATGTTTATCATGCTTAAAGAATATAAAATTGATTTTGTAATTTTGGTTACACAAAAGTGCAAAAAAGAAAGATTTAGTTCAACCATTACCACAAACCCCAATTTTTAACCGATTTTAAAATTTATTTTCTTAATATTGTCTCTACTTTTCGATTTTTAAAATCGTTTTTTAAACGATTCTTTTTAAATTATTATTATTATTTTCCGTTTATTTGTAAAATGAATATTATTGTTTTGTTATTATTCTGTTGTTTAGTTTCAGATTTTATTCTAACAAATACAAAATGTTGAAAAAATTCTAAATTTTGCAATTATGTTGAAAAATAAAGTTCTAACTCATATCTTGTCAAGAACGATATAGATACATTAGTGATTGTCTTCATGAAATGAGTGAATCGGCAACATCAGTTCGCAAGTAGATTAGACGCTTGGAAGCTGATTATTGAGGAACGCAAGATCTAATCAATAGGCCTTCTCTCTTAAGTCTCTCATCGTTTGATTCTGGGCGATCATCTCACTTGAAGCAGGTCTCTAATTAGAGAAGCAACCGCGCGAATGACGAGCGGTAGCCGAAAAGGATTAGCCAAGATGGTAACGCCAATAGGACATAATTACCACTAAATATCCTAAATTGATTCCACCTTGCATCACCGCTATCTTGACTAATTTTCGAATTTAAGAACAGTTAGAAATTTTTAATATCATCATTAAAAATATTCTTTTGACATCAGAGCCCAACATATGTTCTTTTTAATATAGGCATTAAGTTGAATGACAAGTGTATTTTTAGCTCTGATTAAAATCTTTGATTCGTAGACTTTCGTACTTTCAGATAGGACACAAACCTTCTTCTCTTAGACACGAACCTTTTTAGATTGAACATGAACATTTTAGTAAACTATAAATGGGCTTTCGTAGACTTGTAGGGAAATTATTTTTCTTTAATTAACAGTAAGGGAATTTAAAATAAGATAAAAATTGTGGGCTGTAGATATGGTTGAATATAATTTGTGTAATTGACATGTCTAAGCAAGTAAAGTTAAAAAAGCAATTTTCTAAATTTTTATAACAATAATATCCAAAATCAGCTTCGTTGCTTTGTAGAGAATTTATTCACCTTTATTTTCATCATAGGGAAATTAAAATCGGATGTAAATTGTAGGCTGTGGATATGGTTGAGTACAATCTATCTAATTGACATGTCTAAGCAAGGAAACTTAAGAATGCCAAATTACAAATTTTAATATTAAGAGGATCAAAAATCGTCTTCGTGGCTTTAAAGTGAATTTATTAAGTTTCAATTTCATCGTAGGAAAATTAAAATCGGATAAAAATTGTGGGCTGTGGATATGGTTGAATACAATCTGTCTGATTGACATGTCTAAGCAAGTAAAGTTAAGAAAGCAATTTTCTAAATTTTTATAATAATAAAATCTAAAATCAGCTTCGTTGCTTTGTAGAGGATTTATTCACCTTCAATTTCACCATAGGAAAATTAAAATCGGATGTAAATTGTAGGCTGTGGATATGGTTCAATAAAATCTTTCTAATTGACATGTCTAAGCAAGGAAACTTAGGAAGGCAATTTTATAAATTTTAATAATAAGGGGATCAAAAATCGTCTTCGTGGCTTTAAAGTGAATTTATTAAATTTTAATTTCATCGTAGAAAAATTAAAATCGGATAAAAATTGTGGGCTGTGGATATGGTTGAATACAATCTGTCTAATTGACATGTCTAAGCAAGTAAAGTTAAGAAAGCCACTTTCTAAATTTTAATAATAATAATAAAAAAATCAGCTTCGTTGCCTTATAGAGAATTTATTTACCTTTAATTTCATCATAACAAAATTAAAATCGGATGTAAATTGTAGGATGTGGATATGGTTGAATATTATCTATTTTATTGACATGTCTAAACAAGGAAACTTAAGAAAGCAATTTCCTAAATTTTAATAATAATAATATCCAAAATCAGCTTCGTTGCTTTGTAGAGGATTTATTCACCTTTAATTTCACCATAGGGAAATTAAAATCGGGTGTAAATTGTAGGCTGTGGATATGGTTGAGTACAATCTATCTAATTAACATGTCTAAGCAAGGCAACTTAAGAAAGCCAATGTATACATTTTAATATTAAGGGGATCAAAAATCGTCTTCGTGGCTTTAAAGTGAATTTATTAAATTTCAATTTCATCGTAGAAAAATTAAAATCGGATAAAAATTGTGGGCTGTAGATATGGTTGAATACAATCTGTATAATTGACATGTCTAAGCAAATAAAGTTAAGAAAGCAATTTTCTAAATTTTTATAATAATAATATCCAAAATCAGCTTCGTTGCTTTGTAGAGAATTTATTTACCTTTAATTTTACCATAGGAAAATTAAAATCGGATGTAAATTGTAGGCTGTGGATATGGTTCAATAAAATCATTCTAATTGACATGTCTAACCAAGAAAATTTAGGATGGCGATTTTATAAATTTTAATAAGAAGGGGATCAAAAATCGGCTTCGTGGCTTTGAAGTGAATTTAATTAATTTTAATTTCATCGTAGGAAAATTAAAATCGGATAAAAATTGTACTCTGTGGATATGGTTTTAACCAATTCTTTCAAGTGGAATGTCTGTGATAGAAACATTAAGAAAGCAGTTTTCTAAGTTTTAATAATCGCAATTTTAAAAATTGGCTTCGACGCTTTCTAGAGCATTTATTCACCTTTAATTTCACCGTAAGAAAATTAAAATCGGATAAAAATTGTAGACTGTGGATATGGTTGAATATAAAATTTCTAATCTTCACTAAAATTATTTAGCTTAGACACAAACCATTTTAGCTTAGACACAAACTTATTTAGTTTAGACAAAAACCTTTTAAGCTTAGACCCAAGCCTTCTTAGTTTCGACCCAAACCATTTTAGCTTAGGCACAAACCTTTTTAGCTTAGACTCAAACCAATTTACAATGATTATACAAACTTTTTCAGTGCTTTATTTTCTAAACCACACCGAGAAAACCAACACCATTGTTCCGGACAACTTTTATGAACAAAAATAGAAGATAATAAATTGGCCAGAGTGAATATATTTGTCGATAAGGGCGTATATGAAAACCACAAATATACTTGATGATGACAGTTAAGGACGTTATCCTAGGTTGGCTTGGCGTGGAAATCATCAAGACCACCGGCTTCGTTCAATGCTTCGCCTGTCGGGCTTTCGCGGCTTTGCTCTCACAATATCTTATTACACGATCGCTGCATGCTATGCAATGCTCCCATGTACCTACACCTCCTTGTGTGTGCTTCTCTCCTCATATGTGCATCTCATTGGCGTAGGAACAATGCGCACGTCAAATATAATTTTCCCTCGAGCTAGAATTTTTTCCCCCAATTATTCTCCTGAATCTTCTCTGTTTTAATCCAATTAACAAAATAATCACTTCAATATTTTATCATCGGTCGGTAACAAAGTTTGTCTACTTTACCACCAGTTGGTAAAAAACATCAAAATTCTCATTTCATAATTGAATGACACTTACTTCTTCTGTTCTTCGTAAAACATAGGTTATGAGCAAACACAGTCGATAAAGCAGAACAATCTGTCGATTGCTAGAAAACCTACTTTACCAACATTAGATTGCATTTTACGTGATATAATTGTCCTATTAGTGGCAATAGTTCTTCTGCATAAATACAATTAAATCATCGAAATAATAAATTGTTGATAACTAGAGAAATCTACCTTACCTACAGTCGGTCATAATTTAAAACATTTTCTAATTCTAGTGTCAATATTGAAACCGAATTGCCGGTTATTTTACCTATAACTAAGAATATTGTTTAATATTAAACCGGACATGCCTGTTTACCGGTAAGTAAGAAATCTTCTTTACCAACAGTCGGTAAAGTAGATTTTTCTATTTTTACTATTTTATGTATTTTTCAACAAAAAAAAAAATATTTTTCGACAAAAATGGTTCTATTTAAGTAGAAAACTAATAAATTTACTGCAATACGTCAATGATTATTATATTTTTCACTTTATAAAGAGGTGAGCTTCGTGTTCGATCACAACATTAGATGTGCTGTTATGAAATGACCAAGAGACCACCGGCACTTCGTATGAAGTTATTACCAAGACCCCCCTCACCCCCTCCCGCACTTGGCAACGAGTACTACCTTTTCTCTTCCTCTTTTACGAGTCAACGAGTCTTTGCATAGGAGGGCAGCCCTAAAGTCACGTTCTAGACCGTGATTACCGGCATTAATATCTTATTACGGGATTATCGACGTGGGGTTTCCGTACTCTTTATTTTGCCCTTTTATTTCCCCACCACCTTAAAAATATAAAACACGTGTAACATTGTTTAGCTTATTTATAGTATTAAATAGGAAGTAAAATTTTAAAAATAAAATCGAATTAGTTTTTTTTATTTTTATCTAGATTCACTACAAAAAAAGGGGGGATGGGGTAATATTTATAATTAAATGTTTTAAAATTTTTATAAATTGCCAAATTGCGGGAAAATGTTGAAAATAATGGTTTAAAAATTCTAATGTCTGAATCATGATGTATTTTAGGACATACAAATGAGTAAATCATTCATGGATTTAATCTCGTAAAAGTTTGAAAAGCAGCTGGTCGTCAAAGTTTCCTCCTCTGGGAACAGATAAAATGCTAAGCTCTAGACGAGCTCTAGAAACTATCGAAAGCTTCCAGCCGATGAGTTTTCAGAATTCTGTCGTAAAATCCAAATGTTCGAGTACTGACAGCCAAACGCTGTTCTAGAAACACGAAATTTGGCCTTTATTAGAATTCAACTAAGGCAAATAAAATCCCCATAAGGAGAAATGAAAGTTTTTGGTAATTGAAAATCGACGAGTTTTTCAAACCGCAAGAGTTCATTAAAAAAAAAAAAATTTAGTTTAATATTCATTTAAAAGTTCAGCTTAAGTTTACTTTTAATGATTTTGTAAACAAGTCATATTTTGATGAATCTTTATACAAAATCAAATTAGTGTGAATAATAATTCAATTAAACTATTCAGTGTACGTGAAGGGGCGAAATTAATAGTCATAACTAGAAACTAGGCAAATTTGTACGTATCGGGATATACTGGTAATCAGAGCTCTCAAAATGTAAACCGAGTTATTTGAAACATTAGAGCAAGTTTTAATGAAGGGTCGCAACTCAAACGAAGGGTTTTGACATAATTCCGAGACATGAAATACAAAATTTGCCAAACATGTGTGTACGAAATATAATATATGGAATTTGTTACACTTTGTTAGTAAATTTTCTTTTTGGCACTACTGTGCAGAAAGTTGGAAAGTGAATTTATGTGTATTTATAACATATCAAATTCAAATTTTCGCTTCGACGCTTTGTAGAGAATTTAATTATCTTTAATTTAAGCATAAGGAATTTAAAATCGGATAAAAACTGCAGGTTGTGGATGTGGTTGAACATAATCTTTCTGAATTACACATCCTATCATGAAAAACTTAAAATGAGTTTTTATATGGTTTGGTTATAAGTTATTTGAAAATCGACTTCGATGCTTTGTAGAGAATTTATTTATCTGTAATTTCACCGTAAGGAATTTACAATCAGATAAAAAATGTACTCTGTGGATGTGGTTGAACATGATGTTTCAAATTGGTAATATTAAAAAAGAAAAATTAAAAAGGCGATTTTGTAAATTTTAAAAGTAATAAGATCAAAAATTGGCTTCGAGGCTTTAAAAAGAATTTATTTACCTTCAATTTTAGGGAAAAGAATTTAAAATTGGGTAAAAATTGAGGGTTGTGGATATGGTTGAACAGGATTATTTTTTTTAACACTATTTAGTAAAACAAATTAAAAGTTCCGTTTTTATATATTGTTATAATAATAAGATCAAAAACAACTCCGATGCTTTGTAGAGAATTTATTTATCTTTAATTTCATTATAAGAAATTAAAAATCGGATAAAAATTGTAGTCTGTGGATATGGTTGAACAGAATCTTCCTTTTCGGCACTACTCTACAAAACAAATTTGGTACACCGTTTTAATATATTATTTTGATAATATAATAAAAATCGCCTTCGACGCTTCGTGAGAATTTATTTATCTTTAATTTCATCATGAGTAATTGAAAAACGGATAAAAATTGTAGTCCGTGGATATATTTGAACAGGATCTTTCTTCTTGGCACAACTCTAGAAAACAAATTTGGTACACCGTTTTTATATATTATATTAATAATATAATAAAAATCGCCTTCGACGCTTCGTGGAGAATTTATTTATCTTTAATTTCATCATGAGTAATTGAAAATCGGACAAAAATTGTAGTCTGTAGATATGGTTGAACAGGATCTTTTTTTTGGCACTACTCCACAATATAAATTGGGAACCCCATTTTTATATATAATAATAATAATATCAAAAAAGATAAATAAATCGACTACAATTTATTTATCTTCAAATTCACAGTAAGGAAATAAAAATTGTATAAAAATTGCAGACTGTAGAATCGATTTAACATTTCTGATTCGTATCATTATGCAATAATAGGAAACAGATATAGTATATTTATTGCCTTAATAAGAAATTAGTACATTTCTAATTATTTTATAAATTGTAACATGCTGGGAGATTTTGATATAAACGTTGGGTAAAAGGTAGCACCTTGAAATCAAAAGTTAGCTCAAAGGTATTTGCGATAGGAATAGGTCGGCGCGGTTTACTACATAGGGTAACTAACACAGTTGCGTGGTATTAAGTCATTACGCTCGGGCTCAGTCCTAATAATACCCTTGGCTTCGGAGATGGCCAAGTGAGCAAGGTCTCGTCCATCCATCCGCCTCGACGTGCCGCATCCTCTTCTTCTCGTCAGGGGATCTCAACCATTTCTCACTTCCTTCTCCCCCACTCTCAACCTCGAGAATCCTTTCAATACAGTTTCAAGAGAATTTCGTATCTTCCAATAAAAAATAATATAAAGTTTACGAGATAAAAGATAGCTTATGCAGAAATTTAAAAATAGTCCATTTATGAAGTTGTGGGAATGTTAGGTATTATTAGAATAAATAATATTGTTTAAAAAAGTATAAATAAGACGTAAAAATTTAAAAATCAGCTTCGTAGAAGCTTAATAAAGGAATTTAAAATCGGATAAAAATTGTGGGCTGTGGATATGGTTGAATACAATCTGTCTAATTGACATGTCTAAGCAAGTAAAGATAAGAAAGTAATTTTCTAAATTTTAATAATAATAATATCCAAAATCAGCTTTGTCGCTTTGTGGAGAATTTATTCACCTTTAATTTCGCCATAGGAAAATTAAAATCGCATGTAAATTGTAGGCTGTGGATATGGTTGAATACAATTTGTCTAATTGACATGTCTAAGCAAGGAAAATTAGGAAAGACAATTTACAAATTTTAATATTAAGGGGATCAAAAATCATCTTCGTAGCTTTAAAGTGAATTTATTAAATTTTAATTTCATCGCAGGAAAATTAAAATCGGATAAAAACTGTGGGCTGTGGATATGGTTGAATACAATCTGTCTAATTGACATGTCTAAGCAAGGAAACTTAAGAAAGACAATTTATAAATTTTAATATTAAGAGGATCAAAAATCGTCTTCGTGGCTTGAAAGTAGATTTATTAAATTTTAATTTCATCGTAGGAAAATTAAAATCGGATGAAAATTGTGGGCTGTGGATATGGTTGAATACAATCTGTTTAATTGACATGTCTAAGCAAGTAAAGTTAAGAAAGCAATTTTCTAAATTTAAATAATAATAATATCCAAAATCAGCTTCGCCGCTTTGTGGAGAATTTATTCACCTTTAATTTCGCCATAGGAAAATTAAAATCGCATGTAAATTGTAGGCTGTGGATATGGTTGAATATAATCTATTTTATTAACATGTCTAAACAAGAAAATTTAAGAAAGCAATTTCCTTAATTTCAATAATAATAATATCCAAAATAAGCTTCGTCGCTTTGTGGAGAATTTATTCACCTTTAATTTCACCATAAGAAAATTAAAATCGGATGAAAATTGTAAGCTGTAGATAAGGTTTAATGCAATCTTTCTAATTAACATGCCTAAGCAAGAAAAATTGAGAAAGACAATTTATAAATTTTAATATTAAGGGGATCAAAAATCGTCTTCGTGTCTTGAAAGTTAATTTTTTAAATTTTAATTTCATCGTAGAAAAATTAAAATCGGATAAAAATTGTACGCTGTGGATATGGTTCTAACCAATTCTTTCAAGTGGTATTTCTGAGGTAGAAACATTAAAAAAGCTATTTTATAAATTTTAATAATCAAAATATCGAAAATTGGCTTCGACGCTTTCTAGAGCATTTATTCACCTTTAATTTCACCATAAGAAAATTAAAATCCGATAAAAATTGGAGGCTGTGGATATGGTTGAATATAAACTTTTTAATCGTCACTAAACCTAAACAGAGAGAATAAGAAAACAAGTTTCTAAATTTTAATAATAATTGCTTAAAAAATTGTCTTCGACGTTTTGTAGAGAATTTATTCACCTTCGATTTTATCGTAAGGAATTACAAATCAGATAAAAATTGTAGGCTGTGGATATGGTTGAATACAAAACTTTTTCATCGTCACTAAACTTAAAAAAGTCATTAAGAAAGCGGTTTTCTGAAATTTACTAATAATTACATCAAAAATCGGTTCCTACACTTTGCAAAGAACTACGTTAGTTTCCATTTCATCATAATTTTGAAATTAAAAATGATTGTGGTTTGTAGAAATGGTGGTACACAATCTTTTAAAGTTGCACATTTAAGATAGAGAATTGAAGAAATCAATATCTTTAAATTTAAATAATAATAATATCAATAATTATCTTCATGGCTTAGTAGAGAATTTATTCCCCTTTAATTTTAATTTAAGAAAATTAAAATCAGATAAAAATTGTATGATGTGGTTATGGTTCAACACAATTCTTTTTAGTGGCACATCTGAGATAGAAAAATTAAGAATGTAATTTTCTAAATTTTAATATTAATAATAATAATATGGAAAATCAATTTCGCTCTTTCTAGAGGATTTATTTACCTTTAATTTCACCATTAGGAAATAAAAATTAGATGAAAATTGTAGGCTGTAGATATGGTTGAATATAAACTCTTCAATCGTCACTGTACCTAAAGAGACAGAATAAGAAAGCGATTTTTTAAATTTTACTAATAATTACTTTAAAAATCGATTTCGCTCTTTCTAGAGAATTTATTTACCTTTAAATTCACCATAAGAAAATAAAAATTAGATAAAAATTGTCGGCTGTGGATATGGTTGTACACAATTCTTTAAAGTGTCACATCTGAGATAAAAAAATTAAAAACGCAGTTTTCTAAATTTAAATAATAATAATATCAAAAATCTACTTCGGTGCTTTCTGGAGAATTTATTTATCTTTAATTTCATCATAAGGAAATTAAAATTGGATGTAAACTGTAGGCTGTGGATATGGTTGTACACAATCTTTTAAAGTGTCACATCTGAGATAGGAAAATTAAAAACACAATGTTTTTAATTTTAATAATAATAATGTGAAAAATTGGCTTCGACGCTTTGTAGAGAATTTAGTCACCTTCAATTTTACCATAAGGAAATTAAAATTTGAAAAAATTTACCTAAAAAGACAGAATAAGAAAGCGGTTTTTTAAATTTTACTAATAACTACTTTAAAAATCGATTTCGCTCTTTCTAGAATATTTATTTACCTTTAAATTCACCATAAGAAAATAAAAATTAGATAAAAATTGTTGGCTGTGGATATGGTTGTACACAATCCTTTTAAGTGTCACATCTGAGATAAAAAAATTAAAAACGCAATTTTCTAAATTTGAATAATAATAATATCAAAAATCGACTTCGACGCTTTCTAGAGAATTTATTCACCTTTAATTTCACCATAAAGAAATCAAAATTGGATGTAAACTGCAGGCTGTGGATATGGTTGAACACAATATTTTCAAGTGTCCCATCTGAGATAGAAAAATTAAGAACGCAGTTTTCTAAATTTAAATAATAATAATATCAAAAATCGACTTCGACGTATTGTAGAGAATTTATTTACCTTTGATTTTACCCTAAGGAAATTAAAATTGGATAAAAATTGTAGTCTGTGGAAGTGGTTGAATACGTCTGTTCTGAATTGCAACCCAGCAAAAACAATGTTGCTAATTATTGACGAGTTTTTACAGACAATTTCAACTTTTTACATCCATTACTAAAATGTAGTGACAATTTCGCGATATTTTAGCAATTTTACAGCACTTGGGCCGCTTACTCGAAAGTTTTGGCACCCTGTTATTACTCTTCTTATGACTTGAAAATGTGATAGTAGGTATGTCTTTTTTCAGGTTTTTATTAAATTTTTTGCAAAAATACGTTAAGTGTCCATGAAAGGGAAGGTGGGTTCGTAAAAATCGATCGCTCCAGGACAGTTTTCGAAGGCAGCTGCTACTTAACGAGGCGAAGCATATTCTTAAGTATACCTTATTTCTTGCCGACACAGTCTCGCTGTGATTGATCCACCTTAAGTATCAGATACTTTCTTCCTGCTTCAAGGCTCTTTTAAATTAAACATTGTTTGTTTTCGGAAAAAGACCTCCTTCCTACCTTGAATTTTAATTAAGTCCTCACATTTTAATCCACACAACAAATAAAGTAAATAATAAATTGGTAATTGTTGCTTTCCTTCATAAATTATTAATCAATTGATTTAAACTCCAGGTCCCTCAGATTTCAATCCTACCGCAATTTTAGTTTATCCAAATTTCAATCAATTTAATCGTCGCGAGGCTTGAATATTAAAAAGACAAGAATTTTTTAGAGATCACGATTAATCTTTGACTTTAGCGAGATTTTTTGAGGATATTTAAAATATTTATTTAATGGTGTTGAAAACACCTGCAATTAAAATTAACCGAGCTAGAGTCTCAGTGATAAGCAAAACGGACGTTTAGTCGTTAATTGAAGTGGCACAGCTTCCGGAAAATTATTGTCTCGTTACGGAAAGAACTTGAGACACAGTCGAGACGAATAAAGACTTGAAGATTCTTGCTTCTCTTTATTCCACTTTTCATTTGGAATCAATACCAGAAAATGACTAAAAAACGATGTTTATAAAGAAAAAAAGAATAAATTACCTTTCTTCTACAAACCGTTTTTTTTAAATTATAAATTAATTAAATTAAGTTTTTAATTAAACTCCTTTTTCGTATAAAATTACAAATTGATTTTTCTATCAACAAGTTGCTTTTAATTACAGTTCAAAAATTTGTAAATAATGTTCAGTGCACTTTCCAAGTGCCTGAGGCAATTACAGGTTAATTAGACGTCGTTATTTCTCAGTCTCTCTGCAGATAACAAACATTTGTAATTGTTTTAAATGGCGCAAGTTAAAAGATAATTTTAATTTCTCAATATCTAATTAACTAGTGAGTCGTTATCTGTGTAAGGAGAAATATTAATCGGTAGACAATTATTCGCCGCGTGGAAAACACTGGGTTAATTTGAATATTGGCTATAGGTATATATATATATATATATAGATATTTCATTAATTTTTGTGTATTTCTTCACAACAGGAAGCTGAAATTTTTTTTTGCACATGCTCAACAGTAAGCGCCAGGAAATTAAAACCGTTGATTTTTCACTGGCTTCGGGCTAAGCATCATCGATATTTATGCTAATTGTATAAAACCAGTTATCTGAACGAAACCAGTCTAACGATTGCGCTGATGGACCATTTCCTCCGTGTTATTAATTACTATACTGTGATTTTATCTGAGTTCGCGATAACAAAGTTAAAATTCGAGCGAGAATGTTAGATCGTTTTATAGCTGAGATAGAAAAGCAAACATGGTTGAATTGAGAAAATGGCGATTATAATGTATTTTTAAGTATTTTAATGATTTTAATAATTAGTTTGGACAGACTTGTAGAGAATAAAACTAGCTTTGATTTCAGAAAATGGAATTTATAATCGGATAAAAATTGTAGGCTGTGGATAAAGTTGAACATAATGTTTTTAATTGGCAGAACTGATAAGGAAAATTTTAGAAGATGATTTGGTCAATTTTAAAATTAATAAAATCAATAATTGGCTTCGGTGCTTCGAAAACAATTTATTCAGCTTTATTTTCATCGTAAGAAATTTAAAATCGGATAAAAATTGTAGGCTGTGGATATGGTTGAACACAAATCTTTGAATTGAAACTGCTTATAATGATATTTTAGGAAAACGATTTTATGAATTTTAATATTAATAAGATCAAAATTTGGCTTCGGTGCTTCGAGGACAATTTATTCAGCTTCATTTTCATTGCAAGAAATTTAAAATCGGATAAAAATTGTAGGCTGTGGATATGGTTGAACACAAATCTTTAAATTGAAACTGCTAATATTGAGATTTTAGGAAAACGATTTTATAAATTTTAATTATAATAAAATAAAAAATCGGCTTCGGTGCTTTCAAGATAAATTATTTAGCTTTAGGTTCATTGTAAAGAATTTAAAATCGGATGAGAATTGTAGAATTTAGATGTGGTTGAACACAATCCTTTCAATTGGCACTTTTGAAAAAGAGAAATTATGAAAGGGCTTTTTTAAATTTTAGTCATAATAAGATCAAAAATCGACTTCGATGCTTTATAGAGAATTTATTTAGATTCAATTTTATCGTAAGGAATTAAAAATCGGATAAAATTGGAGGCTGTAGGTATGGTTCTACCCAATTTTTTTAAGTGGTATTTCTGAGATAGAAGAATTAGGAACGCAATTTTCTAAATTTTAATATTAATAAGATCAAAAATCGGCTTCGATGCTTCGAAGACAATCTATTCAGCTTCATTTTCATCGTAAGAAATTTAAAATCGGATAAAAATTGTAGGCTGTGGATATGGTTGAACACAAATCTTTAAATTGAAACTGCTGATAATGAGATTTTAGGAAAACGATTTTATAAATTTTAATTATAATAAAATAAAAAATCGGCTTTGGTGCTTTCAAGATAAATTATTTAGCTTTAGTTTCATTGTAAAGAATTAAAAATCGGATGAAAATTGTAGAATTTAGATGTGGTTGAACACAATCCTTGCAATTGTCACTTTTGAAGATGAGAAATTAAGAAAGTGCTTTTTTAAATTTTAGTCATAATAAGATCAAAAATCGACTTTAATGCTTTATAGAGAATTTATTTAGATTCAATTTTATCGTAAGGAATTAAAAATCGGATAAAAATTGGAGGCTGTAGGTATGGTTCTACCCAATTTTTTCAAGTGGTATTTCTGAGATAGAAGAATTAGGAACGCAATTTTCTAAATTTTAATATTTATAAGATCAAAAATCGGCTTCGATGCTTCGAAGATAATTTATTCAGCTTTATTTTCATCGTAAGAAATTTAAAATCAGATAAAAATTGTAGGCTGTGGATATGGTTGAACACAAATCTTTAAATTGAAACTGCTGATATTGAGATTTTAGGAAAAAGATTTTATAAATTTTAATTATAATAAAATAAAAAATCGGCTTCGGTGCTTTCAAGATAAATTATTTAGCTATAGCTTCATTGTAAAGAATTTAAAATCGGATGAGAATTGTAGAATTTAGATGTGGTTGAACACAATCCTTTCAATTGGCACTTTTGAAAAAGAGAAATTATGAAAGGGCTTTTTTAAATTTTAGTCATAATAAGATCAAAAATCGACTTCGATGCTTTATAGAGAATTTATTTAGATTCAATTTTATCGTAAGGAATTAAAAATCGGATAAAAATTTGAGGCTGTAGGTATGGTTCTACCCAATTTTTTTAAGTTGTATTTCTGAGATAGAAGAATTAGGAACGCAATTTTCTAAATTTTAATATTAATAAGATCAAAAATCGGCTTCGATGCTTATAAGATAATTTATTCAGCTTCATTTTCATCGTAAGAAATTTAAAATCGGATAAAAATTGTAGGATGTGGATATGGTTGAACACAAATCTTTAAATTGAAACTGCTAATATTGAGATTTTAGGAAAACGATTTTATAAATTTTAATTATAATAAAATAAAAAATCAGCTTAGTTGCTTTCAAGATAAATTATTTAGCTTTAGCTTCATTGTAAAGAATTTAAAATCGGATGAGAATTGTAGAATTTAGATGTGGTTGAACACAATCCTTTCAATTGGCACTTTTGAAAAAGAGAAATTATGAAAGGGCTTTTTTAAATTTTAGTCATAATAAGATCAAAAATCGACTTCGATGCTTTATAGAGAATTTATTTAGATTCAATTTTATCGTAAGGAATTAAAAATCGGATAAAAATTTGAGGCTGTAGGTATGGTTCTACCCAATTTTTTTAAGTTGTATTTCTGAGATAGAAGAATTAGGAACGCAATTTTCTAAATTTTAATATTAATAAGATCAAAAATCGGCTTCGATGCTTATAAGATAATTTATTCAGCTTCATTTTCATCGCAAGAAATTTAAAATCGGATAAAAATTGTAGGCTGTGGATATGGTTGAACACAAATCTTTAAATTTAAACTAGTGATATTGAGATTTTAGAAAAACGATTCTATAAATTTTAATTATAATAAAATAAAAAATCGGCTTCAGTGCTTTCAAGATAAAGTATTTAGCTTTAGTTTCATTGTAAAGAATTAAAAATCGGTTGAGAATTGTAGAATTTAGATGTGGTTGAACACAATCCTTTCAATTGGCACTTTTGAAGAAGAGAAATTATGAAAGGATTTTTTAAATTTTAGTCATAATAAGATCAAAAATCAGTTTCAATGCTTTATAGAAAATTCATTTAGATTCAATTTTATCGCAAGGAATTGAAAATCGGTTAAAAATTGGAGTTTGTGGATATGGTGGAACACAATCCATTTTACAGGGCACTATACTTAGGAAGAGGCAATAAAAAACCAATTATATATAATTTTAAGTATAGTAAAATTAAAAATTGGCTTTATAGCTTTGTAGAGAATTTATTTATCTGTTATTTCGTCGTATGGAATTAAAAATTGGATAAAAATTGTAGGTTGTGGATATGGTTGAACACAATTCTTTAAATTGTTATTTTTAAAGAGAGAGAATTAAGGAAGGGTTTTTCTGAATTTTACTTACAATAAGGTCAAAATTTTTTCTCGACGCTTTGTAGAGAATTTATTTAGATTCAATTTAATCGCAGGGAATTTAAAATCGGATAAGAAAAAAAAGCTGTGCATATGGTTGAATTCAACTTATTTAATTGGTTAAAAAGTACTTAAAAGGAGGGAATACGAAAACATTTTTCTATATTTTCAAGTTAATAAGATCATAAATCGTCTTAACTGCTTTAAAGAGAATTTAAATAGCTTTAATTTCATCATAAGAAATTTAAATTCTGATAAAATTTGTAGGTTTTGGATATGGTTGATCACAATCCATTTTAAACTTCACTATACTTAGGAACATGGAATTTGAAAGCGATTTTCTGTATCTGTAGTTATAATAAAATTAAAAACTGATTACGTGGCTTTATAAAGAATATTTTTACCTGTAATTTTATCGTAAGGAATTAAAAATCTGATAAAAATTGTAGGCTGTGGATATGGTTGCCCAGAATCTTGTTAATTAGCACAACTAAACGAATGAAATTAAGAACGTAATTTAAAATTTTTTTAAAATAATAAGTTCTAAATCGCCTTCGAAGCTTTGTAGAGAATTGATTTATCTTCAATTTGGTCATTAGGAATTTAAAATCGGATAATAATTGTAGGCTGTGGATATGGTTTAACATGATTTCTCTGAATGTTACTTTTATACAGGAAAAACTTAAAATGTGTTTTTTTATAAATTTTACTAATAAATTATCGAAAATCTGCTTCGAAACTTCGCAGGAAATTTAATTATCTTCAATTTCATCTAAAGAAAGTAAAAATCAGATAATGATTGCAGGCTATCGATTTGGTTTAACACAATACATATAATCAGCACTTCTAAAATGAAGAAATTAAAAAACTGATTTTTGTAATTTTAATTACGATTGAATAAAAAATCGGCTTCGACGCTCTCTTCAGAATTAAAGTATCTTTAATTTCTTCCTAAGGAATTTAAAATCAGATAAAAATTGTAGGCTGTGGATATGGTTGAACACGATATTCTTATTTTTACAAACATGCGAACAATATTGAATCTATTTTTTCTATTTAGTTTATCTGTTTTTAGTAATTTTAAAATATGAATACATAAATAAGGTTTGTAAATAAACCGGGAAAAAATGTATTTAAATCCTGAAGCAATTCCGTTAAATTACGAAAAATCATAAAATCATGGCGATACTCAATTTCACAGGATACACGTGTATTAATTAATAACCAAATTTTTTTCACCAACATATTAAACAGCTTTGAAAATAAATAGCCTCTAAAATTTCTAGTTCGGTGTCGGATTTATAGTCGAACAATGAGATGGCCCTACTCCTTGTGAAATATTTACTCGCTCTAATCATTAAGAACGTTAAATATGAGTCGTCTTTCGGTACTTTTGCTGTCGAGGCGAGGCCAGTAATGACTTCATCAAGACGCTAGTCTGCCAGGATGTTATTAAAGTAATTACCGCGCCTTGTCTCCCCCCACCCCTTCACTTTACCCTCTTATTTATCTCCCACTTTTGATTTCAAGTTCCCAATGAGTTATCCCTCTTTTCTTCATGTTCTTAGCACGCAATCTGTAAGACCAATAATCACCGATATTCTACTAAAAATCAACAATTTAATGGAAAAACATTCTTATAGCTAGGAGAAGAAAAAACCCACGAATTAAAAATAAAAAGATAATAGTGCTAAATAAATAGAATTCACAATAAAATATATATCTAAATTGAGTTTAATTTAGAGAATGTTGAAACAAATTTAACAAAAAGATTATCAATTTTTCAAAAAGTTTAAAATTGAGATAATTAAAGGCAAAGGCAATAGAGATGTTCTGGTTTCATTTTTCCTTTTCCAATTAGGACCTTTGAGAGTTGAACGGAACTCTGAATGAATCAAAAGAACTCGTCGAATGAGACGCTCAAGCTGACCAACGACAGAAGTGCAAGCAATTACTTCAGATTTTTTTTTCTACCACGAAGCCACCCTTAATTACTGTCATTATGGCTACTCTTATACGGCTACTCTGCAATTCTCGAATCATTATAAATATTTCAAAATTACTTGAGTGCTACTGTCCGTCACGTAAGTGTAATTAAAAAAAATTTAATAAAACACTTTTTGCAGAACTCTACATTGCAATTGCGATAACAATCAAATTTTAAGTCTACATACTTTTGCGTCCGAGTCTAGTCGGAAAAAATCACTTTTTTCGTGACTAATCGTAAAAATAATATTTTCCAAATTGTTTGTTAAATTAATAAATTTTTCGAGTAATTATTTGCACTTTATTTTTATTCCTTTTGGTTGTATTTTCGGGACATTGGCAGGTTTTTAGAATAGAGTTATTATTCGATTCTAATCTTGATCTTGGAGTTAATCTAAAATTCTAAAAGGCACTTAATTACTAGTCGTCTTTGGTAAATATTGTTTCTTGGCTGGCTTAACATTTGTTTAACAAGAGAGCGAACATATTTAGATTCTTATCAAATAAGAATCTAGTCGTTATGTTTTCAGTTCTTGATGAAATGTTTTACAATTTTGACTACGTAATCTTGGGTCGCACATTTCTGAAAAGTTTAGCAAAGGCTGACCTCGTTAGCATCACCTGGTGCACCTGTACTTTTCTAACTTGAGAATTTAACCCAGATAGACAGAAGATGAAAATATAATCGAAAGGTACAGAAATCTTTCAGCTTATGAAAAAAGTTTCTCTCGACTACTTACCATATTCTGACTAAAAGTCGATTCAAACTCTTAATGCAAAAACTGAATAAAAGACCGACAAAAGAAACGTTCTACATTACTATTCATTAGAATGGATTGTATAAATAAGTAATAAATAAATAATAAATATTTCTGACTCTAGAGAGAAAAATGAACACTTTTATAAATAGTGGGAAAATTCAAAAAGTTGAATAAAATTTATAAAATGTTTTTTATTCTTTGTTTTTCGTATACATTGTGCTACATTATTTCAATATAATATATTAATTTCGTAAATTAAAATAAATATTCAAAATTTCAGGAACCTTTCCGAAGTTTGAGATCAAGCGTTCTGAAATAATGATGGACCCTTAAATTTTGCGAAAATTTCCCTTCAAAATGCCACGAGTTGACGGACTTTTCTAGAACAAAAATAATATTTGTTCCGTAAAAATTCGCACTACTGATAAAAAGAAATTAGAGAAGAGATTTTCTAAATATTAAAAATATATAATCAAAAATCGTCTTTGAAAATTTCTAGACAATTGATTTAGCTTCATTTTTATCATAAGAAATTTAAAATCGGTTCAAAACTATAGAATCTGGATATGGTTGGATAACACTTTCGTAATTGTTTTAATGTAAAAATACTTTCAGAAAAATAAGTTTTCTGTATGTTAACAATAAGGAAATCAAAAATCTGCTTCGGCGCTTTTTTGAGAATTTATTTATCTTTAATTTCACTATACATAAATTATAATCGGATAAAAATTATAAACAGTGGATATGGTTGATTACAGTCCTTTAAATTGGCAATTATGTGAAAAAAAAGTTAAAAAAGAGATTTTATACATTTTAATCATAATATTATCAAAAATAGCCTTTAATGCTTTGTAAAGAATTTATTTATCTTCAATTTTATCATAGGGAAATTAAATTAGGAAAAAAATTGTAGGCTGTGGATATGGTTGATTACAATTCATTAAATTGGTAGTTATGTGAAAAACAATTTCAGAAAGCGATTTTATATTTTTTAAACATATTATTATCAAAAATAGGCTTCAGCACTTTGCAGCTAATTTAATTATCTTTAATTTCACCGTTAGAAAGATAAAATTGGATAAAAATTGTGGGCTGTAGATATGGTTGATCACAATAACTTAAATTGGAACTTATGTAAAAGACAAGTTAAGAAGGCGATTTTATAAATTTTAATCATAATATTATTAAAAAAAGCCTTTGATACTTTGTAGAGAATTTATTCATCTTTAAATTCATCATAAGAAAATTAAAATCGGATAGGAATTGTAGGTTGTGGATATGGTTGAACACAATCCTTTAAAATGGCACTTATGTGAAAGACATGTTAAGAAAGCGAATTTGTAATTTTAAATCATAATATTATCAAAAATCGGCTTCGACGCTTTGTACCAAATTTATTTAGCTTCAATTTCACGGTTAGAAAGTTAAACTTGGTTAAAAATTGTGGACTGTGGATATGGTTGTTCAGAATTCTTTAAATTGGCACTTAAGTAAAAAGTAAGTGAAGAAAGCGATTTTATGAATTTTAATCAGAATATTATCAAAAATAGCCTTCGATGCTTTGTAGAGAATTTATTAATCTTTAATTTCACCATAAAAAAATTAAAATCGGATAGAAATTGTAGGCTGTAGATATGGTTGATCACAATCCTTTTGATTCGGCACTTATGTGAATGAAAAGTCCTAAAAGCGATTTTATATATTTTAACCATGACAATATTAAAAATCGGCTTTGACACTTTGTACCTAATTTATTTATTTTGAATTTTACCGTTAGAAAGTTAAAATCGGATAAAAATTGTAAGCAGTGGATATAGTTAATTACAATATTTTAAACTGGTACTTATGTAAAAGTCAAGTTTTGAAAGCGATTATATTAATTTTAATTATAATAATAACAAAAATAGCCTTCGACGCTTTCTAAAGAATTTATTTATCTTTAATTTCACCATAAGAAAATTAAAATCGGATAAGAATTGTAGGCTGTGGACATGGTTGAACACAATCTTTTAAATTGGCACTTATATGAAAGGCAAGTTCTAAAAGTGATTTTATATATTTTAATCATGCTAATATCAAAAATCGGATTTGAAACGTTGTACCTAATTTATTTATCTTGAATTTCACCGTTAAAAAGTTAAAATCGGATAAAAATTGTAAGCAGTAGATATGGTTAATTACAATCTTTCAAATTGGCACTTATGTAAAAGTCAAGTTATGAAAGCGATTACATTAATTTTAATTATAATAATATCAAAAATAGCCTATGACGCTTTCTAAAGAATTTATTTATCTTTAATTTCACCATAAGAAAATTAAAATCGGATAAGAATTGTAGGCTGTGGATATGGTTGAACACAATCTTTCAAATTGGCACTTATGTGAAAGACATGTTAAAAAAGTGAAATCATAATATTAAACCATAAGAATATTGAATATCGAATTCTAAGCTTTGTTAATAATTTATAAAACTTTAATTTTACCACGAGAAAGTTAAAATAGAATAAAAGTTGTATGCTGTTGATATGGTGGATCACAATCTTATAAATAGGAACTTATTTAAAAGGCAATTTCCAAAAGTGATTTTATATATTTTGATCATGCTAATATGAAAAATCGGATTTGACACTTTGTACCTAATTCACTTATCTTGACTTTCACTGTTAGAAAGTTAAAATCGGATGAAAATTGTAAGCAGTAGATATGGTTAATTACAATCTTTCAAATTGGCACTTATGTAAAAGTCAAGTTATGAAAGCGATTATATAAATTTTAATCATATTAATATCAAAAATAGCCTTCGACGTTTTTTAGAGAATTTATTTATCTTTAATTTCACCATAAGAAAGTTAAAATCGGATAAGAATTGTAGGCTGTGGATATGGTTGAACACAATCTTTCAAAATTGGCACTTATGTGAAAGACATGTTAAAAAAGCCAAATCATAATATTAAACCATAATAATATTAAATATCGAATTCTAAGCTTTGTTAATAATTTATCCAACTTTAATTTTACAACGAGAAAGTTAAAATAGAATAAAAGTTGTATGCTGTTGATATGGTTGATCACAATCCTATAAATAGGAACTTATGTGAAAGGCAAGTCCCAAAAGCGATTTTATATATTTTAATCATGCTAATATCAAAAATCGGATTTGACACTTTGTACCTAATTTATTTATCTTGAATTTCACCGTTAGAAAGTTAAATTCGGATAAAAATTGTAAGCAGTAGATATGGTTAATTACAATCTTTCAAATTGGCACTTATGTAAAAGTCAAGTTATGAAAGGGATTATATTAATTTTAATCATAATAATATCAAAAATAGCCTTTGACGCTTTCTAAAGTATTTATTTATCTTTAATTTCACCATAAGAAAATTAAAATCGGATAAGAATTGTAGGCTGTGGATATGGTTGAACACAATCTTTCAAATTGTACTTGTATGAAAGACATGTTAAGAAAGCAAATTTATAATTTTAAATCATAATAGTGTTAAAAATTGGCTTTCAGATTTTGTACCTCATTTATTTATCTTTAATTTTACCTTAAAAAAATTAAAAACGGACAAAAATTGCAGACTGTGGATATGGTTGATCACAATCCTTTAAATTGGCACTTATGTGAAAGGCAAGTTCCAAAAGCAATTTTATACATTTTAATCATAATGATATCAAAAATCGCTTTTGTCTCTTTGTAGACAATTTATTTATCTTTAACTTTACCATTGGAAAATTAAAATCGGATTAAATCTGTAAGCTGTGAAGGTGGTTGACCACAATTTTTTAAATTGGCACTTATATGAAAGATAACTTAAGAAAGCGAATTTTTAAATTTTAATCATATTAATATAAAAAACCTGTTTTGTCGCTTTGTACCTAATCTATTAGTCTTCAATTTCACCGTTAGGAAATTAAAATCAGATAAAAATTGTAGGCTGTGGATATGGTTGAATTTTGAATTGGCACTTATGTGAACGACAACATATTATATTCTTACTTTAGCTAATAATCTAGATTCTATTTTCAGGTTTCACAAATTGATTATATAAATAAATAAATACTTTTGCATTATCAACAACATAATAATGAATTTTTGATTTGATTTTTTAAAATCATGAGCTACCTAAATTTTACCAAAACTTATCATAAAAGAATTTCAACCAATTCTCAACTTGTCAGAACAGAGTCAATTTCAAACCCCCGTATTATAGAGGTTTAGTAAAATTTACCGAACTGTTCCGCAAACACAAATATCTCACAAACTACATTCCCTAAAACAAAAATCTATATAATTACACTCGCAGCTGGTCGATTCTGCCTCCTTCGTTTATCCAAACAGTATTCACTCTCCTCTAAACAATCTTCCTCTTCAATTTTCTCACTCGTCTCCAACCTAATCAATTTTTCCTTAACAATGCTTCTCTCCTTTTTTTCCTGCCTCCGAAACACACAAATCAACAGAGCAACAATAATCAAAATAAGAATAAACGGCAGAATCATCAAGATCCATAACATGAAGACCGGAAACGGTAAATTTGGACACGGACAATCATCATTTTTCTTCGCTACATGTTTTTCGCTATCATTTTCCACCAAACCACAATCGTTTCTTCCAGTCGGACAAAAAACACAGCAAGTTTGCGGTTTTCTCAAAATTTTAGGGTACTTTTCCACTTCTACCAAATTCAGATGAATTCTAGACTCGTACACAAATCTCTTAATCTTTACCGTTTTCAGCAGTGCAGGAAGAATCATACTTTTACTGCTCAGAACACACCCTGGCGGAATTTGCAAAAGTCCAATTCCCTGGATCATGATCGTTTCTGGAGTTTTGCCAACGCAGGTCATCTGATAATTTTCCGGATCAGTTACCGAGTACAGCCATCCTCCCAATGTCACTGCAGTACTCCAAATTGGATCCGCTTTATCAGAAACACGAATATCACAATTTTTCGGCATCTTGTCGTAATTATTCTTCAGCAGCTCCATCTCGCAACTTTCAACTGAATTGGAATTAAAGTGCGCCTGGATCCAGGGACAAATATACTTTCCCGTGACTGGGTGACACTCTCGCAAAATATTTTCCGTGATGTATAAAAAAAATTTTTTCTCACTGTCGGTGGCAAAGTACTGGGTCGGCGGCTCAATGTAGGCACGAGTTTTATTGTTTTTTTGCCCGACCTGGATCGAGTGCAATCGATAGAGATAGTACTTGGTCTTGTCCAAAAGAGGGATGTCCAGGGCCATTATTAAGTTGTCTCCGTTGGCGGAAAAGGTCACAGTCGAGATTCTAATCAAATCCTGGATATTTATCTCACTCAGAGGAAACTCGAGATCTGGCCTCATGGTCGTAATTTTGCCGATTATGTCCTCGACTTTTTGCTTCTTGAGCAGTTGTGGATGCACTTGGCCCAATTGGACGGAATTTACCATGCTGATCAGTAAATCGAGATTTCTTATGTACTCATTAATGGAGAATTCCAGGGCCAGAGACATTTCCTCGAGGACTATGATGAGATTCTGATAAAGTAGGTACTCCTCCATTTTTTTTGAATTGTTACCCGTCAGAGAGCTTTTCTGCTGGCGCTGCAAATTTTCCACCTCTAGACTCAATTTTGGCACGAGTTTGTTCAGCTTCTCGAGTTCATTTAAGATAATAAATTTTTGATCTTTGTCATTTAGGGAGAAAGTCGAGGTTCCTATGGAGGTGACATGGTTGGATTTTAGCTGCTGATCGAGAGTGTCGTTGAGAATCTCAAACTGGTCGTTGATTTTGAACATGGAGTTGGTTGTCTGGCGACTGTTGCGAGATGTGCGAAAATGCTGACTACTGTTGGAGAGTGTGGAATTTTTAAACTCGTTGACAGCCTCGAAAAAAGTGTCCAAAATTGTCGAGGCCATGTCGAGAAGTTTTTGGAGTCTGGAGTGATTGATGTGCTCGTGACACTTGTGGACCATTATAAGGGTACAGTTTTTTAGAGCCTTGTCGAGCAACTCCTTTAAATTGCTGAGGGTACTTTTGGGTTTTAGTAGATTGAGGACAACTGTCATTCGCCAAGAGCCGGCTATGTTCTGGAAAGGTGTCAATTTTTCAAAAAAGAGGCCGGATGAATTTTTGAATTTGGTGTTGGAGAAGTTTGGTTGTTCTTGGCTTGAGACACTGAGAAGAAAAGGCATCACGAGCAGAAGAGTCCAGAGGGTGGGATTCATGGTTGGCTGAGTCTGAAAAATGTGGTAGAGATTTAGAATGGGATTTTTGTGTCTGTCTGTCTGTCTGTCCGTCGATTAGGTTCAATTGATATAAAGTAACGGTTGCGACTTGGATAGACAGTTTGAAAAAGTTGTTGAATGATTCGAGGTAATTTTAAAACTGGTTCATAACAGTTTCGAATTGGTTATTAATAGTTTTAAACATGATATAAACAGTTTGAAGTTGTTCTAGACAGATTTAAACAAGTTTCACAGAATTTATGAACAGGTTTAAAAAAATTTCAGAAGTTGAAAGTGGTTATTAACAGTTTAAACTGATTTAAACAAGTTCTAAACAATTTTATGTAGTTTTAAACAGATTTGAACAAGTTTTAAGTAGTTTTAAACGGTTATGAACAATTTTGCAAAAATTTAAAAAAATTATAAACATGTTTGAACAAGTTTTAGAGAGTTAAAGGTAGCTATAAACATTTTAAAACAGAGTCAAACAAGTTCTAGACAGTTATAAGTAGTTATTAACAGATTTAAATCAGTATATAACAGTTTTAAACATGTTATAAACAGTTTGAAGAGGTTCTAAACAGTTTTCAACAAGTTTTAAGGAATTCAAAAAATTTATAAACCGGTTTGAATAAAATTTGAAACGTAAAAAGTAGTTATTAACATTCTAAAACTGATTCAAACAAGTTCTAAACAGTTTTAAGTAGTTTTAAACATATTGAAACAAGTCTTAAGTAGTTTTAAACGGTTATGAACAATTTTACAAAAATTTTAAAAAGATTATAAACATGTTTAAACAAGTTTTAGAGAGTTAAAGGTAGTTATAAGCATTTTAAAACAGAGTCAAACAAGTTCTAGACAGTTATAAGTAGTTATTAACAGATTTAAATCAGTATTGAACAGTTTTAAAGATGATATATAAAAAGTTTGAAGAGGTTCTAAACAGTTTTCAACAAGTTTTAAGGAATTTAAAAAATTTATAAACCGGTTTAAATAAAATTTGAAACGTAAAAAGTAGTTATTAACATTTTAAAACTGATTTAAACAAGTTCTAAACAGTTTTAAGTAGTTTTAAACAGGTTTTAACAAGTTATAAGAAATTGAAAGAAACTATAAACGCGTTAAAACATGTTTTAGAGAGTTAAAAATAGTTACAAACATTTTAAATCAGATTGAAACATGTTCTAGACAGTTTTAAGTAGTAATTAACAGATTTAGATTAGTCTTAAACAGTTTTAAACATGATATAAAAAATTAAAAGTAGTTCTATACAGTTTTAAACAAGGTTTAAGAAATTAAAACAATTTATAAACAGGTTTAAACAGATTTAAAAAACTTAAAAGGGGTTATTATCAGTTTAAAACTGACACAAACAAGTTCTAAGCAGTTTTAAGTAGTTATAAACAGATTTAAACAAGTTTTAAGTAGTTTTAAGTAGTTTAAAATAGTTTAAAAGAAAAATCAGAAATTTGAATAAATTATTAACATGTTAAAAACAAGTTTTAAGTAGTTTTAAATGGTTCAGAACAAGTTTTAAAGAATTCAAAGAATTCTGAAGTTGTTTAAATAAGTTTTAGAGAGTTAAAGGTAGTTATAAACATTTTGAAACGGATCTAAACAATATCTAAACAGTTTTAAAAAAGATTAATGAATTTTAAAAAATTAATAACAGGATTAAACAAATTTTAAAAAGTTAAAAGTGGTTATTACTAGTTTAAAACTGATTCAAACAAGTTCTTAACAATTTTAAGTAGTTATAAACACACTTAAACGAGTTTTAAGTAATTTAAAACGGGTATGAACAAGTTTTCAAGATTTTGAAAAAATTATAAACATGTTGGAACAAGTTTGAGACAGTTAAAAGTAGTTATCAAGATTTTAAAACAGATTCAAACAAGTTCTAGACAGTTTTAAGTAGCTATACAAATTTTTAACAAGTTTCTAGTAGTTTTAGGTAGTTTTTATCGGGTTTGAACAAGTTATTAGAAATTATAAACATATTTGAAAAAGTTTGATGTAGTTCTAAATAATTCTGAACAACTTTTTAAGAATTTAAAGAATTATAAACATGTTTGAACAAGTTTTGGACAGTTAAACTTAGCTATAAAAATTTTAAAACAAATCCAAACAAGTTCTAAACAGTTTTAAATAGTTATTAACAGATTTAATTCTGTTTTAAACGGTATTAACATGATATAAGAAGTTGAAGGTAGTTCTATATATTTTTAATCAAGGTTTAAGAATTTTAAAGAATTTGTAAACAGGTATAAACAAATATTAAACTATTTTAAAGTGGTTTTTAACAGTTTAAAACTCATTCAAACAAGTTCGAAACAGTTTTCAGTAGTTATAAACAGATTTGAACGAGTTTTGAGTAGTTTAAAACGGGTTTGAACAAGTTTTTAAGAGTTTGAAGAAATTATAAACATGCTGAAACAAGTTTTACAGAGCTAAAGGTAGTTATCAAGATTTTAAAGCAGATTTAAACAAGTTTAAGACAGTTTTAAATAGAAATAATAGATTTAAACAAGTTTTAAGTAGTTTTATGTCGTTTTAAAACTACTTAAAACAGTTTTAAATAGTTATTACCAAATTTAAATTTGTTTTTAAATGTTTCAAACATGATATAAAAAGTTGAAAGTAGTTCTATATAGTTTGAAATAAGATTAAGGAATTTAAAAGAATTTATAAACCGGTTTAAACAAGTTTTGAGAATTTAAAATAGGGTTTGAACAGTTTAAAACTGATTCAAACAAGTTCTAAACTGTTTTAAGTAGTTTAAACGGTTATGAACAATTTTGCAAAAATTTTAAAAAATTATAAACATGTTTGAACAAGTTTTAGAGAGTTAAAGGTAGTAACAAACATTTTAAAGCAGATCCAAACAAGTTTTAAACAGTTATAAATATTTATTATCAGATTTTAATTTGTTTTGAACAGTTTTAAACACGATTTTAAAAGTTTAAGGTTTTTCTATACAGTTTTAAACAAGGTTTAAGAAATTTAAAGAATTTATTAAAAGGTTTAAAAAATTTTTAAAAGTTAAAAGTAGTTATTAACAGTTAAAACTGATTGAAACAAGTTATTGACAGTTTTAAGTAGTTAAAAACAGATTGGAACAAGTTTTAAGTAGCTCTAAACGGTTTTAAATAAGTTTTCAAGAAATTGAAGGTATTATAAACATGTTTAAACAAGTTTTTAGAGAAATAAAGCTAGTCATAAACATTTTAAAACAGATCCAAACAAGTTCCAAAGTGTTTTAATTAGTTGTTAACAGATTTAAATCTGTTTTAAACAGTATTAACATTATATAAGAAGTTGGAAGTAGTTTTATACAGTTTTGAACAAGGTTTATGAAATTTAAAGAATTTATAAACAGGTTTAAACAAATGTTAAAAAGTTAAAAGTGTTTTTTAACAGTTTTAAACTTATTCAAACAAGTTCTAGACAGTTTTAAGTAGTTATAAACAGATTTAAACAAGTTTTAAGCAGCTTTAAACGGTTTTGTGCACATTTTTTAGAATTTAAAAAACTTATAAATATGTTTGAACAAGTTTTAGGGAGCTAAATATAGTTCTAAAAATTGTAAAACAGATTCAAAGTTGTTCTAGGCGGTTTTGAGTGATTATAAAAATATTTGAATTAGTTTTAAGTAGTTTAAAACGGGTTTGACCAAGTTTTCAAGAATTGAAAAAATTTATATACATGATTGAGCAAGTCCTCAAAAGTTTAAAGTAGTTTTAAACAGTTAAGAATTGATTTATAAAAATTGTAGTCACTTTTAAGGTAATATAAACAGCTTTAAACCAATTTTTAACAATTTCAAACATGTAATAAACAGTTTAAAGGAGTTTTAAACAGTTTTGAACAAGTTTAAAAGAATTTATAAACTTTATAAACAGGTTCGAACAAAATTTAAAAAGTTAAAAGTAGACATAAACAGTTAAAATTTGATTCAAACAAGTTCTAGACAGACTAAAGTGGTTTTTAACGTATTTGGACAGATTTTAAAATGATATAATAATTTGATATAGTCCTAAACGGTTTTGAACACATTTTAATGAATTAAAAGAATTTATAAATTGGTTTAAACATTTTTTTAGAAAGTTAAAAGTAGTTATAAACAGTAAAAAACTGATTGAAACAAGTTCCTGACACTTTTAACTGGTTATAAACAGATTTGAACAAGTTTTAAATAGTTCGAAACGGTTTTGAACAGTTTTCAAGAATTTAAAAAAATTGTAAACATGTTCGAATAAGTTTCAGAGAGTTAAAGGTAGTTGTGAACATTTTAAAACAGATTTAAACAAGTTCTAGACAATTTTAAATAGTTCTTAACAGATTTAAATCTGTTTTAAACTGTTTCAAACATGATATAAAAAGTTTAAAGTAGTTCTATACCGTTTTGAACAAGATTAAGGAATTTTAAAAAATGTATAAACAGTATTAAACAAATTTTAAAAAGTTAAAAGTGGTTTTTAACAGTTTAAAACTGATTTAAACAAGTTCTAAACAGTTTTAAGTAGTTATAAACTGATTTACACAAGTGTTAAACAATTTTAAATATAATATTAATCGTTTGAAGAGGTTCTTAACAGTTTTGAACAATTTGGAAGGAATTTTCAAAATTTATAAACAGGTTTGAACAAAAGTTAAAAAGTTAAAATTAGTTATAAACAACTCAAAGCTGATTTAAACCAGTTCTAGACAGACTAAAGTATTTTTTACAGATTAGAACCAGTTTTAAAATTATATAAATAGTTTGAAGTAGTCCTAAATGGTTTTTAATTTGTTTAAAGCAATTTAAAAAATTTAAAAACAGTTTTAAACAAATTTTTAAAAGTTTAAAGTAGTTATAAATTGTTAAGAACTGATTGAAACAAGTTCTTGACAGCTTTAACTTGTTATAAACAGATTCGAACAAGTCTTAAATAGTTTTAAACATTTTTATACAAGATATAAACAGTT
Source organism: Ganaspis brasiliensis (assembly GCA_037103525.1). Lineage (NCBI taxonomy): Eukaryota > Metazoa > Arthropoda > Insecta > Hymenoptera > Figitidae > Ganaspis > Ganaspis brasiliensis. Next base: position 1,546,502 of record JAZKLR010000168.1, on the reverse strand, counting down.
TAAAGTCTTTTAAAACTAGTTTAAACAATTTTTTTAGAATTTAAAGTTGTTATAAACAGGTTAGAATAAGTTATAGAAAGTTTAAAGTTGTTATAAACAGATTTGAACAAGTTATAAAAAGTTTAATGTTGTTATAAACAGTTAAAAAAAATTAAAACAAGATCCAGACAGTTTTAAATAGTTGAATATAAATTGAAACAATTTCAAGCTGTTTTAAACAGTTATAAACAAGATTTAAAACTTTTTAAATAGTTTTTTTTTAATATTTTTGAACAAAATTTTAAACAGTTTTAAAAAAATTTTTTACAAGTTTGAAATAGTTTAAAGTAATTTTAAATGGAATTTAAAAGTTTTAAATAAATTCTGTTCAGTTTTAAATCAACATGAAACAATACTAGAATCTTTACAGAGTTTTATTTTCATTTATAATAATTTTAATTTATTTAACACTTAAATAGAGAAAACAACTAATATTAGAGTTTTTCTCCTAAATGCTGAATTTTCATTTAATGTAATTGTTATTTCAATTTAAATTCGCATAATAAAAATAATCGTACTAGTAATTTAAAAAAAAAAAAATTATTAACTAATTCATTTTTTATTTCTTCCTCCACTATTTAATCAAATTCCTCAAATATTCCATAATAGTCTAAATTTTTAGATCGCTAAAAATTGAAAAAAATACATTTATAAAATAAATAAATAATAAATAGAAAAAAATAAACTAAACAGAAAAGATTGTATTCAAGAAAGATTTATGGGTTTAAATGTCAGTTTTTTTCTAATAAGGAACTCGTAATTATTAAAATATTTGTTTAATTATTTCCTCATTTAAGAATGAACAAAAAGTTACTAAAACTATTAAGGAAGATTACGTCATTGAAGATAAATTTAGGTTTATACTATAATGAGAAAACGATAAGAAAACTGAAATATTTTGAAAATTATTTGTTACGTAAATTAGTTTTTTTTTTGGAAACTTTTGTTAAAAATTTTTTGAACAGATTTTTTTAAAACTTTTTACACGATTTATTATAATTATTATTATTTTTGTTATTTTTATCATTATCGTACTATTCATCAACCTCTTAAATAATATTAATATTATTATTATTATTCGCTTAGAAAATGATAAAATCACTTTTATAAATTTACCATTTGTCAAAAAATATTTATTTAAACACGTACAAAAAATAAATTACTAAATAAAAATATAAAAAAAGTTTAGTTGCACATTTTTAAAATTATGAAAAAATAAATTTGAAAAAAAAATGATAAAATCACTTTTATAAATTGACCATTTGTCAAAAAATATTTATTTAAACACGTACAAAAAATAAATTACTAAATAAAAATATAAAAAAAGTTTAGTTGCACATTTTTAAAATTATGAAAAAATAAATTTGAAAAACACGAACAGACAAAAGTTAATTTTTTTTTAATACTGCTGCATATGTAATGTCAAAGTGAATAATACAATATAATAAATTTGTAGTATAATTACCTGATTTTATCAATAAAATCAGCAAAATAAATTATACAAAATTTTTTTCACAACGTACAAATTATACTTTTGTGTACGCAACTCAGCTAAGTTCGTCAAACATCTCTCGACAAAATCAAATAATAAACTGACCTTTAAAGTAAATTTTTTCAAAGAAAATAAATATTAATTCCTATATCAATACTAATGAGAATTTCAATTAAAATGCAATAGATTAAATAAAATGTAAGACTTGTTTTATCTGTTCTTTTGTTATCTTATTCTCATTAACAATGTTATTCACCTTACATTCATTTGTATCTTTAGATATAGTAGTATTTTTTTTTTATAAAAAATCCATGAATGAACAGAAGTATTAATAATTAATTATATGTATAAATAATTATTATTTAATATGGTCGTCAACTTTTTTCTATCATTCATTATTATATAATTATTTTAATCATCTACTATTCATTATCAAGTACAAACACTTGCTAATTATTTTTTTTCCATGACCCTCTCTTATAAAATTAGAAAAAAAACCAGGGATAATAAAAAATTACTTATTATTTTTTTGTGCTCATTTTGACCCCGAGTTTTCAAGTGAATAAGCATTTTTTTTTTTTTTTTTAACAGAAAGTAATTAAAAGCGGCACTTTTAATAATTAGGAAGATTCAAGCGTAAATCACTTCGGCGAAAGTAAAGTTAGGCGATACTAAGCACAGCTGGCATTAACTAACTGGCTAACTGGTCTCCTTGAGCAGGACGTCTTCATCATGCGAGGGATCCGGGGCCAGCTAATGTCTTTATTACCACGTTCGAGTCCTCAGGGCGTGAAGGGAAAGGAGAAACCGAGACAGAAGAAAAGAGTAAATAAAAAAATTGCCCGATCAGTGAAAGAGGGAGGGACTCAGCCTGAAGCGCGCCTTTTTCGCACGCTCGTGAAGTATCAGCTTTATGGCCAAGGCGCAATAATACACTCGTGCAAAATTCATAGTTAGGTAGACACTTTTATTTCTATTTCGAACTAAAATATTTCTAAGGAAACGTAAATTTATCAAATTCAGTTTTTAAACGCGTTTAAATGTTTTGCTTTTGGTCAGAAAACTAGGAATTTAATGTTGGAGACTGAGAATATTTTGGTGGCGCCATCAGGCGGTGGCGTCATTAACTATAATTCGTTCACAGCGCCGGCAAGCGGAGGCGTCGGTAATTACGAAATTATTATAGAGCAATTATCCCTTTAAATATTGAAAATTTCAAAAATTGGTTTTTAGAAAAGTTGTAGGTCTTCTAAAAATACACATTTTATGTATCTTGTGTTTTTTTTATATCTCTAATAGTTTTCGAGAAAATCGATAGTGAAGTTGTTGGAATCTTTTTAGAACTTCACCCTCTTTTAACGTTTAAACAAAAAGTTTCGGGTTATATAGAAAACTTGGAATTTAATGTTGGGAACTGAGAATATTTTGGTGGTGCCATCAGGCGGTGGCGTCATTAACTATAATTTGTTTACAGCGCCAGCAAGCGGAGGCGCTGGTAATTACGAAATTATTATAGAGCAATTATCCTTATAAATATTAAAAATGTGAAAAATTGGTTCTTACAAAAGTTGGAGGTCTTCTTAAAATACATATTTTATGTATTATGTGTTTTTTATATCTCTAATAGTTTTCGAGAAAATCGATACTGAAGTTGCTCGAACCTTTTTAGAACTTCATCCTCTTACCCTCACAGGCACACATTTATTAAAAGTAAAAAAATAATTTTTTTCGATTAAAAAAGGTATTTTATAATCAAAAGAAGATAAAAACATGAGAGAATCGAAAACAGTTTACTATTTTCAAAGTTTTTTCTTGGAAACTAAAAACCTATTTTATTTGAGAACCATAGTTTGGAATCGGAAATTTACTAAGGAAGGAAATTTATCATGACGCTAAGGGTTAAAAGTTTCGGTTTTTTTAGAAAAATTTGAATTTAATGTTGGGAACAAAAATATTTTGGTGGCTCCATCAGGCGGTGGCGTCATTAGCAATAATTCGTTCACAGCGCCGGCAAGCGGAGGCGTCGGTAATTACGAAAACATTATAGAGCAATTATCCCTATAAATATTAAAAATTTCGAAAATCGGTTTTTACAAAAGTTGTAGGTCTTCTTAAAATACATATTTTGTGTATTTTGTGTTTTTTTATATCTCTAATATATTTCGAGAAAATCGATAGTGAAGTTGGTCGAATCTTTTTAAAACTTCATCCTCTTTTAAAAGTTTCGGTTTTTCAGAAAAATTGGTATTCAATGTTGGGAACTAAAAATATTCTGGTGGCACCATCAGACGGTGGCGTCATTAACTATAATTCGTTTGCAGCGCCGACAAGCGGAGGCGTCGGTAATTACAAAAACAGTGAATTTACAGAAAGAAGGAATGTGACAAATCTGCCTTTATGCGCTGCACGCGTAACTTCACTATCGATTTTCTCGAAAACTATTGTAGATATAAAAAAATGCACAGTATAAAAAATATGTATTTTTATAAGGCCTGCAGCTTTTGTAAAATAACAATTTCTGATAATTTGAATATTTACTGAGATAATTGCAAAAAAACCGGTAACTTTTCTAAACTCGTCTATTTTTAGAACTCTCATTGCAGCGACGCCAAGCGGTGGCGTCATTAACTACAACCTAGTTTGCGCATGCTTAGATGATAAGTTTAGAAACTAGGAAGTGCCAGACTTTACGAAACCTTTTAAGACGGTCTATAGAATTTTTTACAAAGGTGACAGCGTTGGCATTTGTCAAATTTTAGAATTCGCAAATTGTGTCCGCCTTGGAATTTTTTTAAGGTGACATTAAATAATTTTTCTAGCTTGTGCAGAGGTGGGATTTGACGAATATTTTCAACGTGACAGGACTTTGATTCGACAAATTTTTAAATTCGCAAAATGTGTCAACCGCAGAAATTTTTTTTTTAAATTGCCATTAAACAAATTTTGTAAAAGTAGCAGCGGTGGGATTTGACGAATGTTTTCGACCTGACAGGACTGGAATTAGACCAAATTTTGAATTGGCAAAATGTGGTAGTCTTTTTTCCCTTAAAGTGGTATGAAATAAATTTTGTAGAAGTGGCAGCGGTGGGATTTGACGAATGTTTTCAACCTGACAGGACTGGGATTAGACGAGTGTTGGTTTTTTGATAGAGGCGGAGGGAGCAGGCTCCATTTCAGTTAATTGGGAGAGTTTTTGAGTGTAGTGGTGGTTCCTAAAGAAGGCTAAAAAAATGGCAGAGTTGAAGTTTAGACGATAAAGTCATCTTGGTTTCCTTCTGCCGAGGAACCACCTGTCCTAGCCCAATTACACAAAGGCAAAACTACCACGTTGCCTGGCATATCCTGAGGGTATACGAGAAAATTATCCACGCTAGCGTTTCGGTGATTATACCAGCAGAACTGATGGGTTCGAAACTTAGGCTTTATTACAGAGAAGAAGGTACCTACACGCTCGATCGAGACGGTACGCGAGTCGAGTCGATACGCCCCAAGTTCAATGTAATAACTCAATTCGTTTCTCCAAAAGCTGACGCAATCCCTCGGCACACGTGGTTTCCAAGATCAAATCTCTTTGCGAAAATTATAATATCCAATTGATCAAGATTGCTCAAGCCTCTCAAAACTTGTGGATGCTAAACTTTAATATTTAAAATTCAAAATCTTTTTTTTTTTTTTTTACATTTTAAAATTGTTTTTGAAGTGCTTCTGCGTTTTGTTTACACTTTGACAAATGAATTTTAGTTTCGAATCTGAAAACGGATACGAGGCTTTCTGAGAAATGAAATTGACATCTGCGGATTTGGGATGAAGAACGCCACTTTAATGACACTTGAGAACAAAGGATATGATTTTAGGGGACGATCTTTTAAAGGTCCTGTTCATTCGTGAAATGATACAGCTTTGCACGAAACCGGCAATTGAGACGGGTCGTTGTCACTGATGATCAGAAAAAGAAGATTGTGTTGAGAATTTTAGAGGCGCCAGGTCATAGGCACCATTATTATCCTGCTGAAAGTCATAATCATCTAGGTGCCGACTACCATTTACTTTTTTTTTCTAGCGCTAATGCAAGTCGGATGATCTGCTTTTTCGAATAATAATCAGACAACAGGTGCAAATTCCCAGGATTTCGTGAAAATTTTAGTAAACATCTGTTACTCGCGACAATTTTTTTTTAATATTCTAAATTAACGCTGTTAGCTATACGGATTTAAAATTTTTTATTACCTTTTTTAAAACGCTTGGCGTCATCTTGGTTGGACTTTTGTAGATTAACGCCTGGCGCATGCGCAAATTAGATTTTAGTTAATGACGCCACCGCCTGGCGGCGCTGTAATTTGGACTATAAAAGTTAAAACAATAAGGTTTCAGGTTTTGTTCAAAAGCCGAGATTTTTAATTTTTAAAACGAAAAAAAAAAATTGTGTGTAATATTAAAAAGAAAAAAAGTAAACAATTAAAAAAAATTGAAAGTTAAATAATGACTGGAAGTTGAATAAAAATGAGAAGGCACAGAATAAAATTAATATAAGATTGAAAAAAAAACTGTGAACTGGGGAAGAATTTGTAGAAAGTTTAAATTTAATATAGAAATTTAAGAAGTATAAAAGAAAGATCAGCTAGTAATAAAAAACTAACTGTAAACTGAAAATTATAACTAAAAGATAAAAAGAAGTACTACAAACTTACAAAATAACTAGGAATCATAGACTAAAGCTGTAAATTTATGGAAAAAAAATAAACATGTAAAAAATTTATTAAATAATGAAAAAGTCACTGGAAAAGTACTAAAAAACTAGGAACAATGCTAAATTACTGGAATTGAATAAAAAACTTCAAGAAAATAAGAACGAAGTAACTGTATATTATATTATAGATTCGAATATCTAAACATTAGAAACAGTAAATAAATGTTACTAAAGTGCGAAAAAAATAGATTTCTGAATTAAAAACGAGAAAATGATAAAATTTAACAGAAAAGTGAAAAAAAAACACCTAGAAAGGAAGGATAAGCAAAAATAAAGAAAAAAACTACTTAAAAGCTTACAATTTTGTTTAAAATAAGAAAAACAATTAGAAGAAAAAAACAATCTGACAAATATTTTGAAATTCAAGAAAAATAACTAGAAAAGAAAAAATATAACAAATTTAAAAAAAGCAACTAGAAATTAAAAAAAATTGCTATTAAGAGCGAAAATTTTTTTAAAAAAATTCTTATCTTCATTTCTAGTCATTTATTCAATATCTAATAATTTTTCGTCATTATCTAGTTATTTTACAGTGATTTTTGAAAATTTTACTACTTCTTATAATTTTTTTTATTTTTTTCTCGTTATTTTTCTATAACTTTCTGTTTTTTATGTGTTAATTCCTTCTCAAAAAAATTTTTTATCACATAATATTTCAAAACACTTTTTAAATCCGAGAAATAATTATTAAATATTTTTTTTATTTAAAAAAATTCTGCAATTTTTTCAGTTATTTATTTCAAATTTAATTAATTCTTAGGCATCATGTTTTAATTTTTTTTTAAGATTCAAATTTTAAAATAATTCTTCAATTATTTTTAACGATTATTAATTTTTCTAAGATTTTTAAATATTTGTCGAAAATTTCACATTAATATACTTTTTTTTAAAAATTATTTTCATTGTTTGGTATAATTTTCAGTCATTTCATTTATTTATTTAAATTTTTAATAATTATTATCATATTTCAATTATTTTTTTAATTTTAAATTATTTTTATTAAATTTCAATTATTTTTTTCAATTTTAAGTTACTTTACTTTTTTTTTAATTAATTCCCTCAATTCTTAATTATTATTCTCGTTGTGTAAAACTATTTTTTTATACTTTTAAGTATTTTTTTCAAATTTCAATAAATTTAATTTGTTTTCATCATTTTAAATATTTATTATTTTACAGGGATTTTTGAAATTTTCAGTAACTACCTATTCCGAATAATTTTTTTCATTCTTTTCTTGTTATTTTTCTTTACCTTCTGGTTTTTTAATGTGTTATTATTCTTTCTTATCTAAAAGTATTATTTACCACAAAATATTTCAAAATATGTTTTATATTCGAGAAATGTTTTTTTTTTCTAGTAATTTTTTTTCAATGTTTTTCTCGTCATTTTTCTTCATTTCTAGTTATTTACTGAACTCTTAGTAACTTATCTTCATTACTTTGTAATTTTTTTTTATTTTCTACAATTTATTCAAATTGATTTGTAAGATATTTTATTTATTTAGTCAATTTATTGTAATTTTTTTCATTTTGAAGTTATTTCGTAATTAAATAGCAATTTTTTTATTTTATAGTAATTTTCTTCCTCTTTTAGTGATTTTTATTTCTCCAGTTTATATAAATTATTTTCTTCACTTTGTAGTTATTTCGTAAATATCTAGGGATTTTTTCATTTTATAGTATTTTTCTCCCTCTTTTAGTGATTTTCATTTCTCCAGTTTATATCAATTATTTTCTTAACTTTTTAGTTAGTTTGTAATTATCTAGGGATTTTGCGTTTTATAGTAATTTTCTACCTATGTTAGTAATTTTTAGTTCTTTAGCTTATATCAATTATTTATTTCACTTTTTAGTTATTTCGTAATTATCTAAGGATTGATTTACTTAAACAGTAATTTTATTCAATACTCATTTTTTATCCGTTTACCCTCAATTTTTAATTTTTCTCATTTTTTTCAATGAATTTCTCAGGTTTTCACATACTTTTCCAAATTTTAATTATTTTTTTTAAGATTCAAATTTCAAAATAATTCTTCAATTATTTTTAACGATTTTAAATTTTTATAAGATTTTTAAATATTTTTCGAAAATTTCACATTATTATACTTTTTTTTAAAATTATTTTCATTGTTTTTTACGTTTTTTAATCATTTTTTAATTAGTTCCCTCAATTCTTAATTATTATTCTTGTTTTGTAAAATCATTTTTCAAGACTCTTAAGTATTTTTCTCAAATTCCAATTATTTTTATTTGTTTTTATAATTTTAAATATTTATTATTTTACAGTGATTTTTGATATTTTCAGTAATATCCTATTTCTAATAATTATTTTCATTCTTTATTCGTTATTTTTCTTCAACTTCTGGTTTTTAATGTATTATCTAGGGATTTTTCCTTTTATAATAATTTTTTTCCTCTTCAAGTGATTTTTATTTCTCCATTTTATATAAATTATTTTCTTCATTTTTTAGTTATTTCGTAATTATCTAGGGATTTTTTGTTTTATAGTAATTTTCTCCCTCTTTTAGTGATTTTTAGTTTTTCAGTTTATATGAATTATTTTCTTCACTTTCTAGTTAGTTCCTAATTATCTAGAGATTTTTTCATTTTATAGCGATTTTCTACCTCTTGTAGTAATTTTTATTTTTCCAGATTCTAAAATTTAATTTTTCACTTTCTAGTTATTTTTTCTCAAGTTCCGGTTATTTTTCTCAAGTTTAGAAATATTATACTTTTATATAGTTTCTTTTTCATTTTCTCCTTATTATCTTTATTTATATTAGGGACGTTTTTCCCTATCCGGATGTTTTTAGTATATTCTTACTTTTTTTTATAATTTAGTTATTTTTTCACATTCTAGTAACATTTTTTTCACTCTAGCTATTTTTTTCTATTCTTAAATATTTTAATCAATATTATAATATCCCGTTACTTTTTTCTTGTAATATTTCTTTTTATGGATGTTTTTCCCTATGTAGAAGTTTTAACCATCTTCTAGTTTTTTTTCTCAATATTTAGTAACTTTTCAATACTTTCGTAGTATTTATTAACTTTTAGATTTTTTTTTAATTCAACGATATTTTTATCAAAACTATAAAATCTAGTTACATTTACCCATTTTCGCTAACTTTTAATTATTTATCACCACTCCTAGTTACTTATTATTATCATTCTAGTGACTTTAACAATTATCTAGTAACTTTTCTATTTTTCCGTCCTCAACTTCTTTTCTTCAAATTATCGCCATTTTCAGCCTACTCTGACATTTCTAAGAATTTTTTAAAAATTACTATCCTACAGCTGTCGATAAATTTTCAACTAACAACTAACTAAAACTATAAATAATTAAATAAAAAATAAAAATTTCCCAACACTAGTTTTTTCAACATTTTGCAGCCATTTTGTATTCCTTGAAATTAACAAATTTTTTTAATTGTTTCAAATTAATTTTCCACAATCTAGAAATGTGTTATATGAGTTCCTGATCAAATATCCGGATTTATGTGTGTGTATGTGTGAGTATGCTCTTTTTCTTCTAAACACGATAACTCGAAAACGATTTAACTGATTTTAATAAAATTTCATACAGTTATTTTTACTACTAGTATCTAGAATCAGACACAAGGGTTTTAAAAAATAACCATCAGAACAATTTTTATTCAATTTTTTAATTTTTTTTTTCAAAACATTTTTTTTTTTCTGCCAACGTAGAAGCAAAGATTTTTTCAAGGGTTTTTCTCAATGGGTTTTTTAAAAGTAGTTTTAAGTAATTTTTTTAAGGGTAATTTATTTATTACCCTTTATTACCCTATTATTATTATATAATTTATTTTTTCGCCGGTTTTTCAAACGTGAAATGAAACAAGTTTGACAAGAGCCAGAGGATAGCTGTTGCTGATTAAAAATTTACAAGGATGATGATGTTCACGAATTCGAAAAACAAATTAGAGAGCTCGCAGCAAAATCGAGGCATTCACCTGCCTTGGTATAATAACTCTATCATGAGCGGGTCCCAGTCGTGACGTCCACCTGCCTTTATCGCTCCGGAGATACCTGGGGAGTCCAACTTGTATTTCCACTTTGAGCACGACCTCCCAAAACTGTCACGAGATTCAACACTGGATTCAGAAGCCCACCGCTAAAGACAGCCAGGAACGCATCATACATCACTCTAATCGCAAAATCGTCGGGACAAAACTTGACTCTTAAAATAAAAAAAAAAATAAATAAAAAAAAATCAGTTGTGGCAGATAGAGATATTCAAGGTTTTTGCGACCCTGAAAAAACCTACAAATTGAGAATCTCATTTTAAATTAATTTTTCTTCTTTTTATAACTTTTCTTTATTTTCTATTCTTTTTTCGTTTTCTCGTTACCTTTAAAATATATTTGTAAATTTTTTTCAACATTCTTCCTATATACATTTTTTTTCATGTTCCAATTATAAATTAAAAATAATAAAAGATATTTGTGTTAATTAAAAATATGTATATTTATTTATTGAAAATGCTTTATTTTAGGACTCTATTTATTTTATGTTTTTAATAATTGTATCAAAATATCTTTATTGCTTAAATTGAAAAGTTATTCGCAAATAAAGTTGTAAAATGTTTAAGTGTTAAAAACATTTTAATTAATTTAACATTAGATAAAGAAGGAATTAGAAAAAAAAAATTTATAATTAGATTAAAATTAAATTGTATATTATGTTTAATTTGCTTCACAATTCAACTAAATAAATGAGATGAAATAGGTTTTAAATTACTTTTATTGTTAAGGATAGAGTTGAAATTATTAAAACTATGATGATTTTGTGTTTAAAATTTAATACATTCTAGCCCTTCAGAAATTTAAAATAACAATTTTTAAATTACAGTGAAATTCAAACGAATTATGACTTTATTTTAAAATTCAATAAATCTAATTCCAAATGAATTGCATTACATATTTTTTAAGTGTAACAATAAATTTGTAAAAAAGTAGAATAAAAATAACTAAAAGGTATTGAAATAATATAAATATATCTTTAAAAAGTCACAAACAAACAAACAAACAATACTTAATAGATTTTCTAAATTCTTTCTATCAAAATGTTGAGCTATTTTCAAATTTGTAATCAAATTTTCTTTTTAGACGATCTTAAAATAATTTTGAGAAATTATTTCACAGGGCGCTTTTTTTAACGAACTAATTTATGGAAATCGATTGGTTATGCTCTAAACTTCTTTTTATCAGTCTTTTAGACATGGTTCATTATATATAAAAAAAAATAAATAAAAACTGCCAATAAAAAAAATTTTACATAAATAATGTACAACACTCGTTTAAAATTATTTTAATAAAAAAAAAAAAAAAAAAAATTTAAATCTTGTTAATAAGTTTTGTAAACTAGAACCAAGAAATTTTTGTTAAATTAGAGAACAAATAAAAATTATTTAAATTGTTACAAAAGAAATTTTATTATAGCTAATTATTTTTTAAGCTTGTGTTAAACTAAGCAAATTTATGTCAATGACACTTTTTTAATAACATTGGAAACCGTATATATTGCGTTAATAAAATTTCAACATCTTTCTTTCGCTTTATTTTGCTTATTCTGCAAATATTTTATATTTATTAAGATGCTTATAGGGACCGTCTCGTAAATATGCCAACAAGGTATATGATCGATCCCTTATAAAGAATATAGTATTTTTAATATTTTAATAATCTTAAAAATCCTTCTAATTATTCGATATTTCAATTATTAGCTTTAAAATTTGTTATTCTTATTAATGTAAAATGATAATGGAATTTTTATTATACGTGACCTTAAGTCACGTATAATTGTAATTAATAATTTTTAATACTTATTTATTCTCGAAATGTTTTTTTGTTTAACGTAAACATCTACTTTTCAAAACATCAGAATGTAACTTTATTTCAAACTGATAAAAGAAATGAATGTATAAGCACATTTTTATTTTATAAATCTCTTGCAAGTGATAAACTAAGCAAAAACAAATTTTTGTCACAAAGATCGTTTTTTTTTTCAATTAACGATGGTGAGAGTTTGAGTTATAAACCACTTGAAATTAACATACAAGATCAAAAGAAATAATCCAGTGCGATGAATCGTCTTGAATTTTACTCTTTTTTCATTTTCTTTCTGTGCAAAATTTTAATATCTGTACAAGAATCACTTGAGGAGACATCTAATTCACCACAAAACAGTAAGTTTATAAAAAGTTAATTTTTTTTTCATTTATTATTATTATTATTTTTATTTTTACTTGACAAAAAAAAAAACATGTTTTAATTATAATTCTATTTTTATAAAATTAAATCGCATAATAATTTCATCAAACTTAAATCAATCATTTTCTAATATTTAACTTTTATTTAATACAACTTTTATTGGACATAATATTTAATAATTATTTTGATGTCTTTTGACATATATATCAATTTCTTTTAATAGGATAAAATATTACAATTATGTATTTGTTTTCGACGTTATTTAGATAACAATCAAGAGAACGCTTATATCATAGTAACTAAAGGTAAGGAAACTTATATTAGGTAACACAATTTATAATGCAGTTTTTAAAAGTACAGTTTAAACTGAATTGCATCTCTATTTTAAGATGGGTAAATTGCCTATGCAAAAGTTTTTAGTAATTAAATGTGTTTAGTGAAATAATATATTTTTATTTTTGGATCAAGAATATGTACTTGCCACTGTTAAAAATGAGAAACACGATTTACACCAAAAAGTGTGAAAAATGTGCAAACATCCTTAAAAGTGTGACTTTAATGTCAATCACACTTTCAAAGTTTAATGCCATGCATATTTTAAACAGTGTTTTATTTTATGTGATAATTACAGTTCCTGAAAAAATTTCTTTGATATTTAGAATATTTTAAAACGACTTCTAGAATTGGGGAAATTAAAAAAAAATTTTATAATTTTGAGAAAATAAAAACGGTTTTACAGATATGAAGAAAAATCCATTTTTGTTAAATAGAACATTTTCAACAAATCTCGTTCTATAAGAAATAAAAAGTTCCAACAGAATTAACTCACAATTTTAGTATATTTTAAAACCGAGCTTTATAGTTAGAAAAAAATATATTTTTTTCTAATTTTAAGCATATAAAAAATAGTTTTGTAAACAATAAAAATCTACCAATTTTTGTAAAATAGAAATTTGTGTCGAAATTAAGTTCTATTAAAAATTACTAGTTAACAAATGGTTTTTTAATATCATATTCTAAACCCAGTCTTGTGTTAAATATAAATATTAAAAGATTTTTATAGTTTTAAGGAAATCAAAACTGTTTTAAAAAGAAATAAAAAAACATCAAATTTGTGAAAAAACAAATTTTTTTGAAAAATTTTGTTTTATTAGAGTTTAACAGTTTCCACAAGATTTTATTAAAATCTCTATCATACTTTAAACTAATCCTTGCAATTAGTAAAAATTAAATAAAAAATTTATAATTTTAAGGAAAAAAACTGTTCTTAAGATGATGAAAAATATAAATACTTGTAAAAACATATATTACTTACCAATTTTTTCATTTTATAGTTTACCAGTCTCCTAATGATTTCCTAAACTGTTCATCATATTTCAAACCACTTCTTGTAACTAGTTAAAATTCAAAAATATTCTTATAATTTTGAGGAGAAAAAACTGTTTTCAAGATGCTAAAAATATCAATTTTTGTAAAAACAGATATTTTTTGTCAAATATTGTTCTATTTGAGAATATTTGTCCCCGAATAATTTTTTAAACTCTGTATCATGTTTTAAACTAATTCACGCAATTGGTTAAAATTAATAGATATTTTTCTAATTTTGTGAGGAAAAAAACTGATTTCAAGATCCTGAAAAAATTCAATTTTTGTAAAAACAGATATTTTTTGCCAAATTTCATACTATTTGAGATTATTTGTCCTCGAATAAATCTCTAGACTCTGCATTATCTCATAAACCAATTTTTAAATTTGGTCTAATTTAAATAATATTTTTAAAATTTTGATGAGAAAAAAAATCTTTTCAAGATGCTAAAAAATATCAATTTTTGTAAAAACAGATTTTTTTTGACAAATTTTTTTCTATTTGAGAATATTTGTCACCGAATAATTTTTTAAACTCTGTATTATGATTTAAACTAATTTTCGAAATTTGGTCAAATTTAAATAATATTTTTAAAATTTTGATGTGGGAAAAAAATCTTTTCAAGATGCTAAAAAATATCAATTTTTGTAAAAACAGAATTTTTTGGACAAATTTTGTTATATATTTGAGATTATTTGTCCTAGAATAAATCTCTAGACTCTGTATTATGTTTTAAACTAATTTTTAAATTTGGTACAATTTAAATAATATTTTTAAAATTTTGATGGAAAAAAAAATCTTTTCTAGATGCTAAAAAATATCAATTTTTATAAAAACAGATTTTTTTGCCAAATTTAGTTCTATTTGATAATAATTCTCCTCGAATAATTTTTTAAACTCTCTTGTATGTTTTAAACTGGTTTTCGAAATTGTCTAAAATTAAAATATATATTTTTTTAATTTTGAGGTGAAAAAAAAAATTAAAAAAAAAAAATTAATTAAAAACAATTGTTTTTAAGATCCTGAAAAAAATCAATTTTTGTAAAAACAGATATTTTTGCCAAATTTTGTTCTATTTAAGATTATTTGTCCTCAAATAAATCTCTAGACTCTGTATTATGTTTTAAACTAATTTTCAAAATCGGTCAAATTTAAATAATATTTTTCCAATTCTGTATGCATAAAAAATGTTTTCAAGATGCATAAAAAATTCAATTTTTGTCAAAACAGATATTTTTTGTTAAATTTTGTTCTATTTGAGATTAACATTCTTCAAATGATTTTTAAAACTCTGTATCATGTTTTAAACTAATTTTTGAATTTGCCTTAAATTAAAAAATATTTTTTTAATTTCGAGTGAAAAAAAACTGTTTTCAGGATTATAAAAAATATAAATTTTTGTAAAAACAGATATTTTTTGCCAAATTTTATACTATTTGAGATTAATTGTCCACGAAAAATTCTTTAGACTCTGTATTATGTTTTTAACTAATTTTCGAAATTGGCTAAAATTAAAATATATTTTTTTAATTTTGAGGTGAAAAGATTTATTTTATGTTGCTTAAAAATTTCAATTTTTGTAAAAACAGATACTTTTTGCCAAATTTTATACTTTTTGAGATTAATTGTCTACGAAAAATTCTTTAGACTCTGTATTATGTTTAAAACTGATTTTTGCAATTGGCTAAAATTAAAAAATAATATTCTTATTTTAAGGAAAAAAATTGTTTTCAAGTTCCTGATAAAAATCAATTTTTGAAAAAACAGTTATTTTTGCCAAATTTTGTTCTATTTACGATTATTTGTCCTCAAATAAATGTTTAGACTCTGTATTATGTTTTAAACTTATTTTCAAAATTGGTCAAATTTAAATAATATTTTTCTAATTTTGAATGGATAAAAAATGTTTTCATGATGCTGAAAAATATAAATTTTTGTAAAAACAGATATATTTTTTGACAAATTTTGTTCTATTTGAGAATTTTTGTCCCCGTATAATTTTTTAAATTATCTGTCATGTTTTGAACTAATTTACACAATTAGTTAAAATTAAAATATATTTTTCTTTTTTGGAGGGGAAAAAACTGTTTTCAAGATGCTGAAAAAAATTAATTTTTGTAAAAATATATTTTTTGTCAATTTTTTTTCCATTTATAGTTTTAGTGTACCCATATGATTTTCTAAATTCTCTATCATGTTTTAAATCTTCTCTTGTATTTGATTAAAAGGTTAAAATTAAAGAAGATTTTTATATTTATATAATATTTTTTAGGTTATGTTGATACGTAATCTATTTTCTTAAGTTCACACTTGGTTAGTTTTTTTAACAGTGGATTAAGGATAATTATTCTTGAACAGACTAACTATTCCATAGACTCGAATAATTATCCTAAACATTTGTCTTTGAACAAATTATTAACGTGTGCGTCACTTTTTTAAAATTAGGCAATTTACCCGTTTCTCTTCCAAAACATAATATAATATTAAAATAATTAAACATTTAGAATAATTTTCTTGATACACTTGAATCAGGATTTTTAAGTTTAGTGTATTTTTTCCATTTGAATATAAAACAATGTTTCAAAATTCATAATAATAATAATAATACTCTAAACGTTTTCCAGAAATTCCCTATCGACCAGAAACTGGTAAAAAAAATGAATTTTTTAAGTACACCATAATGCAGTTATTTTTAATTACAATTTTTTTTTTTCAATTAAAAATCAAGACTCACATAAGACAATTTTCCAGAATAAATAGTATACAATAGTATACAAAAATTTATAAACAAAATATGATAATCTATATTGTAGACAATGAATAGAAAATATTGAAATTATGCTTTTTAAGGCCATGTAATGGAGAATGGCGTCACTGGTAGTTTTCTGCCTTATCTCAAACTTGTTAAAATTGTTTCTCAAAATAAATTTTTTAAAAATTCCAATAAATTTAGGGACTTTTTTAAAACATTTATTTTATGGCAAAATTCAAAGAATTTTGAGTTAAGCAGACTTTTTTAATAGTGTATTTTAAGTAATACTAGAAAGTTTAATCATAAATATTTAGGTAACATTTTAAACGAAAGTTCACTCACAAATTTTGCCTATACCAGTAACGTCATAAATGCATCACATGCCCTTTTAAACATAATATTTTTTTCAATTCAAATAAAACAATAATATGGCAATGCATTCTCAATATAATATTCTCAACGTTTTTCAGTTTATTTTGTTGGTAATGTGTCCAATGATGAAGGTAAACTAACTTTATATTTAAATACACAATAATAACATTTTCTAAAGTAAGATTCAAAATCTCGTTTTCAAGATCAGTTAATTTTCTATTCTCTAATTCACTAATTCAAATAGTTATACTTTTACTAATCATTTAGTAAAAAATAACTAATATTTTTTGTAAAATTCTGTTATACTAATTCAATTAGTCAAATTTAAACTATTTTTTTTTAGTTATTTTCTTATTAATATTTAGTCATATTTTACTAGTGGAATAATACTAATTTTTAGAAGAAAAAAAAAATGCAATTTGATAGTAAAAAATTAATAATTAAATTAGTACACCCAGAGAACTGATATATTTGGCACAAAGTTAAGTTATTTGTGCTAAATAAAAATATCTTTGTCTCAAAGTCTACTAAATTATTTATTTTTTTCAAATGAAAAAGTTATTATTTGACTTAAATAAAAATTTATTTGATACAAATAAAAAAGCTAGTTGACTCTGAGTTAATAAATTTTTTCTCTGAGTGTCATTTTGACTATTCATTTGTAGTTTTTTTTTTCACTAAAAATTAGTAATATTTCACTAGTTCTTATAGTAGAAATTTTTACTAATTCATTTTGTAGATTTTCATTATTTTATTAGTAGTTTTTCACTAATTCCCAATTATACCTTGAGAGTTTATTATTTCTTCTTATTTTCTGTCTTCGTGAAAAAATAGCAGAAACCTGTCATTTATTTCCTGGCAAGTTTTCATAAGGATAATATTTTTGACGTTTTCTAGAAAATAGAAGAAATGTTATTGGCGGCATCTATTATAATCACCCCGGTAAACAAACTTGATTTTTACCACTACATAATGCTTTTTATTTTTTTTTTTTTTTTGTCAAAATGAAGCTCAACTTACAATAATTCCAAATTTACAATTTTAAATTTATCAGTACATAACATTTTTATGCAAATTTCAATTTTTTAATTATTTCTTTTTAACATATTGTTTTTTAACATTGCGCCTGCAAGCGGTTGTAGATACAATTTTTTTTTTCTACAACAGCATTTTTGGTTGTTGTCTTAGCAAATTATTTGGAAAGCAAATTAGATAAGTACTATACGATGCATTCTCATAATAACACTCTTACCGTTTTTTTACAGATAATTTTGATCAGGCAGCTTCATTAAATCACAATACTGGTAATATGATTATTTTTAATTTTAAAATATTGCATTGAATTTGAATAAAACGATATTGTGATAATATATTTTTTTAAAAATATTCTTAACTTTTCACAATTACAGTTACTGGACATATCCGATTAAAAGGTAACATAAAAGTTTCATAAATTTCAAAATAATTTTAGCAGTTCTGTTTTGTTATATAAAGTCACTGTTAAAACAATCCGAGAATTATGTTTCTCAGCAAAAATATCTGCTTTCTCATGGAGGAAGCAATAAAATACTTTCTTAATAATTGAAAATTTTAATTTTTTAAAAATTTGAAAATTGCGATTTATTCTTTAAATTTTTGACAAAATATAAATTTATTATAGGTCAATCGATTTTTTTAAATCAAAGAATATGATTTTTTTTATATATTTAGTTAAATTCATAGGTTAATAATTTTTTTTTTTTTTAAAAATCAAAATTTAATAATAACTGTTGTAATTTTTCAGATACTTCCCTTAAATTCGACGAATTTGGTATGCAAACTCGTTATTTATACATTTCATAATTCAGATTTTTAATGCATAATGAAAAACCATCTTCATATTTATTCGATTTAAAATATTTTATTTAGTTTAAAGTTAAACTTTTATACAGAAATTCTTTTATTATTTTTTATTTTATAACATGATGATATTTTAAATAATGTAATAATAAAATAAAATAATGTTCTTGACGTTTTCCAGATCATATTAATGGCAGTTTTGTAAACAATTCCGAAACAGGTAAATAAAATCGATTTTTTAATATTTCATAAAGCAAATTTTCAAAAGTACAGTTCACAGTTAGTGGGATGGTTTAAAAAAAGAAAATTTTTGAATTTTGTTAAAAAGCGCTCGGAAATCGATTACAATTAAAAAAAAAATTACTTCTTAATTGTTTAAACAATTTTTTTTGTTTTTTTCTGTATTACTTTTAATTGAATAGCTTTAAAGCTCACACCTTTTTTAATAGCAAAAGAAAAAACAAATTAATTGATTGTTTAAACAACAAGAATTATTTAAAATAAATTTTTTATTAAATTTAGATAGAATCATGTGGTTTTTTGTTATTTTTATTGAAGGACTATAAAAAAGTTATTTATTCATAATTCCCAATACACTTTATAATGCGAATGTCAGATCGAAAAAAGAAAAAAATTAGGGATAATTTTTTTTTATTTATAGCCGATTGCCGAGCACCTTCAAACAGTATTTGATAATTTTCATTTTTTGAACCACCCTAATAATCAGTATCGTATCAGTATTTAAACGTGTTAAAATTAATAAAAATTATCTTTCAAAAATCATAAAAAATATGCTTCTTGTCATTAAAATGTTTTTTTTTTTCATTTAAATTAAACGTAGTTAAGATATATTATCGTAATAATTTTTTCAACGTTCTGCAATCATTGTTTCAGGACAAAATGGTTCTTTTTCGACAACTAAAAACGGAAATTTTATAAAAAAAGGTAACATAACTCTTTCTTCAGCACAATTTTTGAGAAGCTATTTAAAATATTTAATTCAATTTAATAAAGAGAAGTGAACTTTTCGTGTTTTGTGAATTTTTATTGTTTAAGTTTTGTGGTCTGCATTCTCCAGATAAGTAATTGGAAAAATTTAAATTTAAGCTAAACAAAACATTCAACTTTTAACTTTAAAATAAGTCAGAGAAAACTTAAATATCTTGACGGGTTAAAAAGTTGGCAAGTAAGCCGACTATTAATTGTAGTAATTTAAAATTTAACTAAATTAAACAACGCGTGATGGGGCAAATAATTTAAAATTAATAATTAAAATTTGAGAAAATAATTGAAAAAAATTAAATAATATATTTTAAATAAAGGAAATAAAGGTTAATGAAAGTTTCAGAGAAATACTTAAAATTTTTTGAAGTTCATTACAAAAAAAAAAAAAAAAAAAAAAAAGATTAATTAGTGAAAATAAATGAAAAAAAAAACATAATTTAAAACTGAAGAAAAAAAATGTTAATTTAAGAGAAATAATTAAATTTTTCTTTGGTAATAATGAAAAAGAACGGAAGTAAATGAAATTTGAAGAAAACAATATAAATAATTTAAAATTAAATAAAATAATTATAATGTCCGATAAGTAGTTTAAAATATTTAAAATTATATATTTATATACGTTAGTTTTTTCTTTTTTTTTTTTTGAGTACTAACAGTACGAAAGGGCAATTATTGTATGCCCGTGTATTATTATTAAATAAATAAATAAATAAATAAAAATTAAACAAATGAAAAAAATTGAAAATTGAAAATTGACGGAAATAAATTTAGGGAAATAATTAAAAAATGATTTTAAAATCTGAAACTTGAAATCAATAATTGCAATATAATACAAACAATGATAAGTTTTAAAAAAATAAATGACATTTGAGTGAAATAATTGAAAAATACCTATATAGAATTTTTTTTGCATAGAAAAAAATAATTGAAATCTGTGAAAAATTTAATTACATTTAATTAAAAAATTTAGATATTATAAAATGAAATGAAAATAACTAAAAATTGAAGAAAATAATTTTAGAAAATAAGAATAATAATAAACAATCCAGGAAAATAATTATAAAGTAATGGAATTAATTCATAATTGAATTATGCTGAAACTAATTTATGATTTAGGAAAAAAAATTGAAATATGATAAAGATAATTTAAATATGAAAATTTGAAAACATAAGATAAAATTTGAGAGAATTAATTGAAAAAATCTTGGAATTTATGTTTAAAAAAAGAAAATAATTACAAAATTACTTTAAAAAATTTTAATTAAAGAGAATAATTAAGAAATCGCAGAAACAATCGAAAATTGATTAAACTAATTGACATTTCAGATAAATAATCGAAATTTTTGAAAATTATGCCAAAAGAATCATAATAATTAAAATAATTTTAAAAATGGAAAATTCAAGACATTTATCTAAATTTGCGATAATAACTGAAAATTTAGGAAAATAATTAAAAAGTAATTTAAAAAACAATGAAAATTGAGCAAAATAATTGAAAATCGAGTTATATATTTGAAAGTTCAGGAAATTAATTAAAAAATTATTAAAATAATTAAAAACTAAAAATAATAATTGTAAAATGACAAAAATAATGGTAAATTCAAAATATTAATTCAAATTTGCAATGAATAAAGAAAAAATTTAAGAATAAATAACTAAATTAATTTAATGCCAAGAGAAAAATAATTAAAATTAAAAAAAACTAAACAAAATGACTAAAATTTGAAGAAGGTAAATTTAAAATTTAGAGAAATAATTTAAAAATAATTAAATATTGCAGAAAATAATTGACAAAATTACATAATATATTTTAAATAAAGGAGATTAATAAGACTTTCATAGAAATACTTGAAACTTTTTGAAGTTCATTAAAAAAAAAAAAAGATGAAAATAATTAAAAATTAGAGAAAATAAATGAAAAAAAAATAAACATAATTTAAAACCGAAGAGAAAAAATTTTAATTAAAGAGATATAATAAAAATTTTTTTGGTAATAATGAAAAAGAACGGTTGTAATTAAAATTTGAAGAAAACAATATAAATAATTTGAAACTGAATAAAATAATTATAATGGCAGATAAGTAGTTCAAAATGATGAAAATTATGAAACAAATGAAAAAATTGAAAATTGAAGTAAATAAATTTAGGAAAATAATTCAAAAATGATTTTAGAATCTGAACAATGATAAGTTGTAAAAAAATAAATGGCATTTGAGTGAAATAATTGAAAAATACCTGTACAGAATTTTTTTTGGATAAAAGAATTGAAGGAAGCTAAAAATAATTGTTACGATAATTAATAAAACTTTTTGGAAATTATGAAAACCAATGAAAATAATTAAAAATTGAAGAAAATAATTGAAATTTTAGAAAAATACTTAAAAATATTAGAAAATAATTTTAGAACATGAGAATAATAATAAATAATCGAGGAAAACAATTATAAAACGAATTAAAGAAATAAATAAATGTTTAAAAAAAGAAAATAATTACAAATTCTTAACATTTTTTAATTAAAGACAATAATTAAAAAATGACAGAAACAATCGAAAATTAATGAAAATAATTGATATTTCAGATAAATAATCGAAAATTTTGACAAAATAATGAAAATAATTGATAAATCGTTTAAAATATGAAAAATATTCTCTTGAAAAATTCATTGGTTACTAATACATTACTAATATAAGAAAAAATTCGTATAATTTTGAAGCGGGCTAAACCATTTTTACAATCAGGAGAATTTTTTTTTTTAAAGTAAAAAAATTTTTTCATCATACTAAGTTTTATTTATAAAGAACGTTTAGAAATAATTTTCTTTGATTTAAACAATTTTCTCGAAATTAGAAAAGATGTACTAAGGAAATTTTTTTCCATTTAAAAAAAATTTTTTAAACGAAACAAACCCTTCAAAGTAAAGTATCGTTTTTATTCAAATACATTTTTTTCTTGACTATACTTTTTATATGTGAACATATAAGATTATTAAATATATATTATAAATATTATATTATTTTCTTTTTTATTCGAATAGATTTTTTCCTTGACTATACTTAAAAAAAAGTATAGTAAAAATTTTAAGTAGGTATAATAAAAAAAAGTATAGTAAAAAGTATAGTAAAAAATAAAAAAAAATTTTAAATGAAAGAAAATTTCCTGAGTACAAAAAAATTGTTCTTTTGAAGTTCAAATGAATTTTACCAGCATTAAGATTTTTTTTTAATTTAGAGGAATTTGTTTAAATCGAAGAAAATTATTTCTAAACGTTCTTTCTAAATAAAGCTTAATATGATGAAAAAATTTTTTACTATGTGAAAAAAATTCTCCTGACCGTAAAAATGGTTTCAAAAATAATTAAACATTCAATTCAAGTCATAATAGAAAAGAATTATTAAAAATTGAAGAAACTTTTAAATCACTTTAAATTTAGTATATTTGTAACCTGGATTAATTCAACTTTTAATCCATTCAAGTTCACATTAACTGAAATTTGAGGAAATAAAAACTGTCATAAAATTAAAATTTGAGAACATTTTAAAAAGGTGAAATATAAACACAATTTTAAAATAAAGGTCGATAAATAGGATAATTAAATAATTTACAATTTTTAAAGAAAAGTACATCTTGTGTAAATTATTATATATAATTGGGACCCCATTTTCTTTTTTGACCCAGGGTCCTTACCCTCACAGTTACGGCACTGGCCGAGAGGGGTGGAAACAAAGGAATTGTTGCGTTTTGTTTTATATACACAGTTAATTATAACTTTTGAACCAGTCAAGATATTTTAATTTTCTTTCGTTTATTTTAAAGCTAATAGTTGAAGGTTTAATTTAGCTTAATTTCAAATTTTTCCAATTACTTTTCTAGAGAATGCAGCCCACCAAACTTGAACAATGAAAATTCACTAAAAACGAAAAATTCACCGGTCTTTATCACATTAAATCTCCGTTTCTATCAATCAAAAAAGCTTTAAAATAGGATCATTATTAACGGCAAATTTTATTAGCTTTCCAATGGTCTTTGAAAAATTTTAATTTGCTAATATCTAACAGAGTAATCAAGATTTTAAGACGGTCATGTTTTTAATCCCATTTTTGTAATCCCACAATTTTGTCCGGTAGTGTAAGATTTCACAATAATATTCTCACTGTTTTACAGTTGACTTGGAACTTACTGGATTGACTGAATATAACGAAGGTAACCATACACTTACACTTTAATCACTCTTCAAACTTAAATATATTTGCACTATAAAAATTGTGATATTTTAAAAAAGATGGCTATTTAGCCCTACAGTACTGAATATATTCTGTTTAATAAAAATTCTTATAAATTAAAATACACTTAAATTGGAATTATTAAATTCAGTTAAATTAAATTAAATAAAAACTACATTGCTATTTGTTCTTATAAAGATGTTATCAATCTTTTTCAGACTTTGATGCAACAGGCGCAGAACACCCTCTATTAAGTAGAAAAAATTTTTTATTCAATACTCCACAAATGCAATATGCACTTAATAAAAATAATTTTGTAGCTTACAATTGTAATTGGTGACAGAATTTTCTGAAACGGTAGTAAAAATTTTTGTCACATGTAAACAAGTGTGTTAAATCAATCATTGTATTCATCAGTTTACCCTGTAAATAAGGATTTATTAGAACTTCATTTTTTTATTTATTTGTTAATAATTAATTTCATCCATAATTTTTATCACTTTTTCAATTATTAATTATCAATTCCATAAATTATTTTTTTTTCTTATCTATTTTTTTCAATAAACAAAACCTCTTATTTTTCCTTTAATATCTTATAATTTTAATTATGATTAAAATTAATTTATTAAGGTAATTCTTTATATTTATTAAAAAATAGATTTAGTAATTATCAATTCCATTGTTTATTAGTTTAATTTTTCACTTTTTAAATTAAATTTTAATGTTTTATAATTTATAATTAGAATTACATATAAGTTAATGACTATTAAAGCACAATTTCTATAATTTTAAATAGACATAAATCTTAAATAAGCACATTTCATTTACGTACAAAGTAAAAAAGAAAATCACTGTTGAATAATAAATATTTTAAAAATTGACCGCCAATAAAAATAACCAGAATGACTACGTGACTCAGTTAAGCAATGTGACTGGCGCTCATAACCTTTTTCTGTCAAAATCCTGACACCTAGCAATGTGCCGTTGAAAGTTTCATTTTGAAACTTTCGTTTTGAAAGTTTCAAATCGTGAAACTTATGATCAATGAAACTTTTCATGAAATTTATCAAATTTGTAAATTATTAAAATTAAAGTAGACAATATTTTTCCTGAAGATTTTATGTTAAAAGTGAGAACATAAAAATTGTAAAAATTAAAAAAAATTACTCTTTTGTGCGAGATATTTCCATTTTAATTTACACAAAAATATTTATTATAAAAATTTAATGAATATAATTCTTCGAGAAAAACTTATTCTTCACTATTTTTTGAGGCACTTTTTTATGAAAAAAGTTTTTCTCCTTTTTTTAAAGAAATTTACAGAATTTATGATTAAATTTAACTAAAAATTTTTGCAAATCAAATAATGAAAATTAGGACAACAATTTCAAAATTTAAGATAGAAACTGAAAAAAACGAAAATAATTTAAAATTGAAAACAAAACTCGAAAAATGTCTAGATAATTACACAATTTAAAAAGAATAATTTAAAAAATTAAACAAAAAATATTAAAGTTTAACAAGAAAATTAAAAAAATAATAATAAAATTATAGAAATAACTGTTGGAAATAATTGCAAATTGAAAAACTGTTTTGAAAATCGCCTAATTAATTGAAATTGAAGCAAATAATTGAAAAACGAAGAAAATAATAAAAACTTCAAGAAATAAATTGAAAATTTAAGAATTGAATTGAAACTTGAAAAAATAATTATAATAATTGAAAAAAAATTTTAAACGAACGAAATAAAAATTAAAATTCAGAACAAAATTCCAACAATGGCTAGAATAATACAAAACTAAGCAAAAAATAAATAATAAATAATAATTGTAAGAAATAGTTGAAAAGTGAATTAATTCACAATTTAAAAAATATAATTTTAAAAAATAAAATAACATTAAATTTAAACAAAATAATTTGAAAATTATGAAAATTATAGGAATAATTGTTGGAAGTAATTGAACATTGAACAACTATGTAGATTGAAAATTGAAAAAAAAATTTAAAAAAGAGGAAAAAAATTGAAAAATTAAGAAAATAATAAAAAATTGCAAAAAGGAATTGAAATTTTAAGAATAAAACTAAAAATTGAAAAAGCACAATAATTATTGAATGTAGAAGAAAATAAAATTAAAAAAAATTAATTGGTACTCGAAAAAAATAATTGAAAAAAAGGCAAGAAATTTTTAATAATAAAGAAAATAATTAAAAAATGGAATCGAAATTTGAAGGAAATAGTGGAGAATTAAAAGAAATAGTCTTACAATTGAAAAATTGAATTTAAATTTTAAAACAACTTTTATGAATGCAAAAATAATTTAAAAAATCAGGGAATGAACCTGCAAATTATTATTATTATTATTTATTGTTTGAATGTAATTATTTTTTTGAAAAATAAACAATTTATGGTTTCCTTTATTTAGCTGATTAATTAACTGATCCTTAATTTAAATGATTCAAATTTTACTAAAATACTTTATTTTAAGAAAATAATATAATTCGAAATATTTCTAGTTCTGATAATTTTGGTTATATTTTTAAATTTATAATGTTTTTCTGTGAACTCCTGCAAATTTGAGATTTTGAATATATATTTTAATATTAATATAACTTCTTGCTATTAAAATTTGGCTAAGGCGTTTTGCTTTATTTAGAAAATATAACATTTTTAAATTTTTTATAAAAAAGGTTAAAGTTTAATTTGAATGAGCAATGTAAAATTGCTTTGTTTACTGTTTTATTCCCAAAATTAACCTTTTTGAAAACAAAAATTAAAAATATAATTTTTCAAAATAAAGCAATTTGTCTTCGCCAAATATTAATAGGAAGTAAGTTATATTAATATTAAAACATATTCAAAACCTGAAACTTATAAGATGTTTTATACGATGTTTATTATCTTAAAAATTTGTATTAATTATTTCAATTATATTAAATAAATAATCATTCACGTATTTAAAGATCTTATTTTATTAATTAAAAATAAAGGAAAAATAATGTTATAACAATTAAAATTAAAGAAATAAATTTTTTTAGAAATTAAAGATTAAAATTAAAACATTTAGAGTAGTTTAATACTCATGCACTTACTTAGAAATATTAGAATTAACTTGAATAATTATTAACCAATATTATGCAAATTTAAATTTTAGCGCCATAGTAAGAGTACTGAGTTTGCGCAGAAGGTCTTAACCTCTATTTCGTGAAATAAAATGATTTGCATTGAAATTTGATTTTTACAGTTAAAAAGACTAATTCAAAACGTAACTAAATCATTTTTAAACTATTAACTTTAAAAAATTAGACGTTATGGCTAAAGTTTCATATGTTTCAATTAATTTGAAATTTTTCATTAAAACTTTCAACTGAAAGTTTCAAAAATTATAAATTTCGGAAACGGCACATTGCTACTGACACCGTGAAATTTTGGTGAATCAGTTTTATCATTTAACTTTTGTTTTTCATTAAAAATTTGTGATCTAATAAGATATTAGTGTTCGCTATTTATAAATAGTATTGCATAATATACTTTTGTGCTATTTAGAGTGTCCTTTCTCTCATTTTTTGTAGGAAATATATCTCGAGTAATTGGAACTTAAGTTCTAATCAACAAAATATAAGCAATTCTTTAATGATTACTTTCCAAGTTCCAATTAACAAACATGGAGTTCTAATAAATCCTTATTTACAGAATACTTGCGACTGTGAATCTACATGAAACTTATTGAAAAACCTTGTGTTTTGAATAACAAACACATTCTTTTTTTTACATACTTTTTGTTAAAGTTATGCTCGCATTTTTGACTTATATTGTCACTTGAAGTCTCTGATTGGTTGAATAGTTTAACTCTGTTCTAAAAACATTGACTGACGTGATTTTCTCAGCTAACAGGGTTAAATTATATTTTTCATATTTTTCAAACCAGATGTTTCCAATTTAAAAGAAGAATGCGGAGGTAGGCTAACTAGCAATTCTTTAAACACCTCAAAATTAAAAGTTTTTTTTTATTGAATCAGTAAAATTTAACACTCTCAAAATTAGAATAAATGAATATTCACTTATTTAGATGTCAAAAGTATTCCATTTTTTTAAAAGTGCATATGTATACACTTGAAAATAAGTGAATTTTCACTCTAAATAAGTGAAATTCTCATTTATTGTAATGCGAGCAATTCTAATATTTAAGAAAATTCAGAATTTGGATTTTTTGTAATGCGCGAATGTATTTTTAATTGAAACAATTAGGAATGTTTGCTATGTACCTTAGAAAAATATAAAATTCTATTGCTTTCAATTAGGAGGTCAAAAAATTGCGCATTAAAAATAATTCAAATTTTGAATTGGTTTTATTATTCTCATTTTAACGGTAACCTTGTTGATTTCTACTAATTTTCATACATAAATTTGTAAAAAAACTTCTTTTTCGCTAATTCATGTTTGGAGAACAAATTTTTATTATTATAGTACCTACTATTTTTTGACAGAAATTTAATATTCTTATAATTAAAATAACTTTTTTACTGTTCGTTAAATTTTTTTTTCTGTGAAAAGTAAAATAATTAAATTTAATTTGATTACAGAATTTTACACTGCCAGTCTAAAACTTGACAATGACACAGGTAAAAAGTTCACTCTTTATAAACTTTATATTCTCTTTATTTTAAAACATATAATCTGTATTTTTAAAAAAACATTTGTGTCGATTGCGCTCAAGTATAATTAGAGTTGCGAAGAAAAAATAATTAGAAAATTGTGGAAAATATTTAATAATTGAAGGAAATAGTTGAAAAATTGAAGAAAATATGTGAGAAATTACGAAAATTAATGTCAATTGAAAACAAAATTCAAAAAATGACTAGATTAATACACAACTGAAAAGAATAATTGTAAAAATTAAACTAGAAATATTAAGTTTAAAGAAAATAATTGCAAATTTAAAAATTAAGAAAATTATAGGAATAATTGTTGGAAATATGGAACAATTTATGGAATATACTTAAAAATGAAAAAAAATTAATTTAAAACAGCCGAGAATTACTGAATATAGAAGAAAACAATTGAAAACTGAAGAATAGAAATAAAAATTGAAGAATAGAATTAAAAATTAAAGAAAATAATTGAAAATATAAAAGTGAAATTTAAATTTGAAGAAAATAACTGAGAATTAAACAAAATAGTGCTTAGAATTGAATAATTGAATTGAAATTTTAAAACAATTTTTAAGAGTGAAAAAAAATAATTGATAAATTTTAAGAAATTAATTGATAATTATAATTAAAAAAAAAAGTACAATATGACAAAAATAATTAACTATTAAAAAAAATAATTAAAAATTGAAAAAAATGCGAGAATTATTCAATTTTGAATAAAGTAATTGAAAAAAGTAGAATGCAATTGAAAATTGAAGAAAATAATTGGAAATTAAATAAATAAATGGAAGATTAAAGATTTAAATTAAAATTTTAAAAAAATAGTTAAAAAATAAAAACATTTTTTTGAACTAATCATTGTTATTATCATATTTTAATTATTGTCTTCAAGTTTCAAATTTTAAAATCATTTTCCAATTATTTTCCACAAGTTTTAATTATCCTTTTTTTTTTAAATTATTTTCTAAAAATGTTAAATATTTTTCTCAAATTTCCCATTATTTTCTTTAAAATTTTTAATAATTTTCAATTATTTAATTCAATTTTCAATTATTTATATTATTTGTTTATTATTTTCAATTACTTACGTTCTTTTTTCATAATTTCCAAAAAGGTTTTAATTATTTATCTGAAATTTTCATTTTTCTATTCAATTTTCAATTATATCTACGATTTTCTTGTATTTTATGTAGCTATATTCTGTATGTTTTGCACATATTTCTCTTAAATTAAAAATTGATTTTCTCAATTTTAAATTATGTTTCTCTCTTTTTATTTATTTTCTCTAATTTTTAATTATTTTCTTTTTTTTTTGCAATTAACTTCTAAAAGTTTCAAGTATTTTTCTGAAATTTTCTTTAAATTTCCTTTATTTAAAATATATTATTCCGTTTTTTCCAATTATTTTTTTTAATTTTAAATTATTTATATTATTTCTTCATAATTTTCTTAAATTTTTAATCATTTTCATCATTTTCTGAATTTCTAATTATTTATTTCAATTTGAATCATTTTTTTAAATTTTTAATTATTTTCTCCAATTTTTCATTACCTTAATGTTTTTTTCAATTTATTTCTAAGATTTTAAAGTAATTTTCTCAAATTTAAATTACTTTCTTTCATTTTAAAATTGTTCATAATTGTTATATTTAATAATAATTTTTACACTTCATTGACTTATAGTTAATTTTTAATGATAATTATTTTGTTATTTACACATTTTTTTTTTTTTTAATAAATTGGTTGAGTTTCAAAATTCCATAAAGAAAAAAAAATTGTTTAATAAAATAATTATAAAAAAATGTAATATTAGAAACTAAAAAAATTGAACTTTGATGACATTATTTGGAAATATGTTTAAAAATATTTACAATGTCTATAACAATTATTAAAATGTGGACAAATCAATTGGAAAATAAGTCAAATGATAGAAGATTATTAGCATTAAATTAAAAAAAATAAAACTAATTGAGCACCGAAAAATGTAATTGAAGAAATTAATTAAATATTATCGAAAAAAAAGAGTGTTGAAATAAAAAATTAATAAATGAAAACAGTTTCATTTTAATCGAAAGTGAATGAATTGGAAAAATTAACTGAATTTTGAGAATCAACATTAAGAATGTAGATTGTCGCATAATTTTTGTAAGACTTAATTGGTTTGAAGTGATTAAAATGTTTAATTAATTTAAACTATAATTCTGATGCACTATCATAATAATATTTTTTATGTTTTTCAGATGCAACAGGATATCTTAAAATCAAAGACGAAGGTAAATAACCTCGTTTTTAAAACATGAAAACAAAAACATTAAATTTTCTCTAGAATTTCTTACTTACTAAAGTGAATTCTAGAAAATTTAAGATTTTATTATAAATTATAGAATATTTAAATTCTAGAGCGCAGAAAACTTTAATTTTTACAATAAATTTCAGAATATTTTAGATTAATTTTTTTTGCTTTTAGATTCCAAAGTAATTTTAGAATATTTAAGATTGTAATATAAATTACAGAAAAGTTTAAATTTAAAAATAAATTCAAGGCAAATTTTAGATTTCTGATTTTAATTTACAAATTTTAGATAAATTTGCA
This sequence comes from Ganaspis brasiliensis, assembly GCA_037103525.1. Lineage (NCBI taxonomy): Eukaryota > Metazoa > Arthropoda > Insecta > Hymenoptera > Figitidae > Ganaspis > Ganaspis brasiliensis. The sequence continues at coordinate 1,515,192 of JAZKLR010000168.1, read as the reverse complement.
GAATTTATTTCATTCTAGAATAAATTCTAGAACATTTGAAATTCTAGAAAAAAATACATACTTCTTTAGGTTCTAGAATAAAACATTTTAGTTTTTGAATTTCTAAATTAATTATTCAGAATCTGAAAATTTCCGAAAAATTTCTAAAAAGTTTTATTTTAAATAAAAAATCCCAATATAAAGCTATTGGTTAGAATAACTTAACTTTAGAATCTAGAAAAGTTTTGAAATATTATCAAAAATTTAAAAAATCCTTCTAAGACCTTAAATAAATGTTTTTGAAATTATTTTTATAATTTTGTGGAATTTATTTTTTAATCTAAACTTTTCTGTAATTTATTTATAATCTCAAACATTCAAAAATTTTTGATTACGGATAAAATACCTAAATTTAAATCTAAGAAAAATCTTAAGTGTCCTGAAATTTATTATAAAATTAAAAGTTTTCTGCACTTAGAATCAAAAATATTCTGATTTTTGTTCCAAACTCTAAGAAAATTAAAAATTTTTTTTGTTTAGAGTCCAAAATTGCAAAAAAAATTTCAATGTTCTAGAATTCACATTAGAGACTAAAAAATTCTAAATCTAAAATGATTTAGAATTTATTTTAAAATAGAAAAAAATACAACCAAAAACTTAAGATATTCTGGAACTTGTGTATTATAAATTTTAAATTCTCCAGAGTTTAGTTAATAATGTTAAATGTTCTTGAATTTATTGAAGAATTACATTTTTTTTTCAAATCATTTCAAAAGACTAAGAAATTCTGAAATTTTAGCTAACATCTAAAAGTTTGGAATTTGTTTTTTTTCTTCCTTCCTAATATAAAATGTTACAAACAAAAAGTTATTAACAAAATTTGTTAATCATAACAGCAATAATTTGCCTTAAAATTATATATATAAGAATATAAGTATATTATATATACTTTTTAACATTAAAATAGTTTTTAAATTAAAATAAAATAAAATTGTAACACATTCTCATAATGTTTTTAATATGTTTCAGGTCAAGTTCGGAATATTTTCATTGTTCAAAAACGTGACAGAGGTATGAAAGTCAATAAACACTATAGTCAGTTTCTTTATAATTCAGTTAAAAAGCAAATTAAATTTCTATAAAACAATTTTAAAAAATAAATCTTATCATGGAATTTATAAAATGTGAAATCTTTAGTGTTTCAGTATTTAGAAATATATAAACAAAATATTATCTAGTATAGCATAATTTTTACATGAAATATATTAAAAAAATATGCTTTTTATGTGTTTGAAAAACATTGTCAGCATAAATAAAATAATATTGTGATACGTTCTTATTATATATTATTCTCAATGTTTTAAAGATGACCAGTCTAAAATTTCAATTAGCGCTACTCAACTTTGTGAAGGTAGATATAGTTATTTATTAACATTAATGCAATATATATGAGACACGTTTAAAAACAAGTTATCACTCTTTTTGAACAATAAAGCAATTTTACCGCGAATAATCATCAATATAATGAAAGAAGAAGATTAATAATTCCCTAGTCAATGGATTTTAAAACAGATATTTACACAAAAAATAATATGAAAAATTCCCAAGCAAATTAGATTATTATATTTTTTGCAGTATATCCACAAATTTGCATACAACAGCACTTGCCAGAAGGTAAATAAACAATTATGCCTTTTAACATTAAAATATTTCATTAAAATTAAATAAAAGAACGATGCCTTGTGTTATTGTAATAATATTCTTAACGTTTTTCAGAAGCAACGAATTTAAGCATTAACGTACAAGTAATTTCAGGTAAGGAAACTCATAGTTAATAATATTTAGGTTAAAACAATTTATAATGCAGTTTTTCAAAATAAATTGCACAGCAAAAGGAATTGTTAGATTTACAAATCGGATTGTTAATAAAGATAAAAACTTCATCAAATATTTATCTTAAATCCTAAATATTTGACTTGAAACGATACCTAAAAAAAATTAAAACAAAATTTTTCTTTATTGTTTAATTGCTTAACATTAAAAAAAAAAAAAATTTCACTTTTTTTTTAAATTTTTAACTGATACAATTTTTGAAGAAATCATCACATTTTAATTCTATAAACAGCATTTGAAAGCATTTTTTGTCACCTTTAAAACGATTTTTTAAAAATTGCTCTACGATAATTTTTAAGGAAGATATGATCATTTGTTTATAAAAATAGCCTTTTTTTTTCAATTGTTGGTAACTTGAGAACAACTGACTTTTGGAAAGAATTGTTAATGAAAAAAATTTGCCTTTTTGTTCGTAGAATTAGGAATAAAATATTTAAACATTAAAAACAATTTTTTTTATCGTTATGTATTGATATGTATGTGTTGTTTGTCTTAAAACAAAAATACAATTAAGGAAAAAATGTATAAAAAAATTTTTTTTTTTCTAATGTTTAAATATTTTATTCCTAATTCTACGAAAAAAAGGCAAATTTTTTTCTTTAACAATTTTTTCCAAAAGTCAGTTGTTCTCAAGTTACCAACAATTGAAAAAAAGGCTATTTTTATAAACAAATGATCATATCTTCCTTAAAAATTATCATAGAGCAAATTTTAAAAAATCGTTTTAAAGGTGACAAAAAATGCTTTTAAATGCTATTTATAGAATTGAAATGTGATGATTTCTTCAAAAATTGTATCAATTTAAAATTTAAAAAAAAAGTGAAATTTTATCTTTTAAAAATAAATATTTGATGAGGGTTTTATCTTTATTATTAATGAAGATACAAAAGATGTTCTTTTATTTAAAATGTTTAAATCACAATTCACCTTTTTAAAATATTGACAAAATTTTAAATTTATGTCAATTTTAATTTCCTTAAATTTCAGCTAATGTGAACTTCAATTACTTAAACAACAATTTTCTACAATTTTTATCATTTTTTAATTAGTTTCTGCAATGTTTAATTATTTTTAAATTTTCTCTCTAAATCTTAAATTTACCTTCTTCAAATTTCAGTTATTTTGTTTAGTTTTTTCAATCACTTTTTCAATTTTAATTATTTTTTCCTCGACATTAAATCAATTTAATTATATTTTCCTAAATTTTATATTACTCATTGCAAATTAACATTTTTTTTTTTTTTTAATTTACCATTATTTTTGTTATTTTGAAATTATTATTTTTAGTTTTTAATTATTTTAATAATATTTTAAATTAATTTTCCGAACTTTCAAATATATATCTCGATTTTCAATTATTTTGTTCAATTTTAATTTCCTTTTATTATTTTTCAATTATTTCCCTAAATTTTCAGTTATTATCTTAAATTTGGATTATTGTCATCAATCTTCCATGTTTTAAACGATTTATCAATTATTTTCATTATTTTGGCATAGTTTTCAAAATTTTCGATTATTTATCTGAAATATCAATTATTTTCATCAATTTTCGAATGTTTCTGACATTTTTAAATAATTCTCTTTAATTAAAGTATTTTTTGGTAATTTTGTAATTATTCTTTTTTTTAACATACATTCCAAGATTTTTTTAATTGATTCTCTCAAATTTTATTTACTGTTTTCAATTTTTTGTTAAGAAATATGTTAGTATTAGAGGGGAAATGAGGGAAGGTAAGAATGAACTCAGAATAGAAAAAAAGGGGGGGGGGGGAAATAGATTTGACCAAGACGCGAATACGAACTGACTTGTGGCTATGAGCTGCAAAAACGAAAGGTGTTTTGACTCAATAAAAATTGTTATAAGATTCTTGATTTCCGTGCCAGACAAATAAAAGTGTCTTATTTTATTGAACTATGTGTATTTTGAGTTGTATTACTCTTAGCATATTACAATTATTTTTTTCAACTTTTAATTAGTTTTTTAATTTTTTAATTACAACTTACCATGCTTTGTATCATATTTCAATTATTTTATTTAAGTTTCAAATTTTAAAATAATTTTTTAATTCTGTTTTAAAATTTATTTCCTTCAATTTTAAATTTGTTTCATTTGTTTCATTATTTTCAAAATTTTAAACTACTTATCTGCCATTTTAATTATTTCATTCAGGTTTCAATTATTTATATTGTTTTCTTTAAATTTCAATAACTTCCATTCTTTTTCATAATTTCGAAAATGTTTTTAGTTTTTTCTCTTTAATTAAAAATTATTCTCTTCAATTTTAAATTATGTTCACCTTTTTTCCTTTATTTTCTCTAATTTTTAATTATTTTCTTTTTCTTCTTCCTTTTTTTTCTAATGAACTTCTAAATGTTTCAAGTATTTCTCTGAAACTTTCGTTAAACTTTATTTTCTTTATTTAAAATATATTATGCAATTTTTTTCTCAAATTTAAATTATTTATTTCAATTTTAAATTATTTGCGCTATTGTTTAATTTAGTCAAACTTTAAATTACTACAATTAGTAAGGTTTTTGGAATTTTTTTTTTAAAAAAAAAAGGTTTATTAGGGTTGACAGTTTGCTCCTTAAAAGTTACGTCACTGCATATATATAGAAGGACTTTTTTCTCTCAGTGATATAGAATTAATTTTTGAAACTTAGTACATAGCTTAGTATATTTTGTTTAATTTAAATATACCAATGTTTCAATGCATTCTGATAATAATGTTATCAATTTTTTCCAGGCCAAGACGAACATCAATTTAGTGGTAAAAAAAACTTGTTCTTTAAACGCACCATATTTCAAAAAAATAAAATAAAATTTAAAAAAAAAAAATTTTTTTTGCCCGAGACTTTTTTTTCTACTTTTTTAAATAGCCTAAAAATATTTTTTAAAACACAAATCAAAACAAAAATATTCTTTTTTGTATTTTTTTTTTTTTTTGACTATGTATTTTTCAAAAAACTGCTCAAAAAATAAAAAAGAAAAATTTTTTGTCTAGAACAATATTCTAGTAAATTCCTACGTATTTTTCTCCGCTAAATCCTATACCAGTGACGTCATTATATGTCACATGCCCTTAAAGAAAAACTTTTTTTTTTTCTTAAGTAAAAGAATAATGCAATGCATTCTCATTATAACATATTCTCAACTTTTTTAGATTCTTATGTTGGCTTTTTCAATGAATCAGATAAGAATGGTAAACAAATTTGTTTTTTAACTAAACAATAATACAATTACCAGTGATTTATTTCCTGGCAAGTTTTAATAAAAAAAATAATATTCTTGACGTTTTCTAGGTTATGTAAATGGCAGTGTCTACAATAGAAAATTAGGTAGACAAAGTTGCTTTTTAACATTACGTAATGTATCTGTTCCTAAAATGTACATTTAAATCTGGTGTTATATTTTTGAAATTTAAAACGGCCGATCTAATATAATAAGTAACAAAAATTAAAGAAGTAGAACTCTGGTGAAGATTTGTTATTTTGAATTTTAAAAAAGCAAATTCGTATTCAGCGACCTCAAAAGCCCCCGTGTAAAGATTTTCGTCAGGAATGGTTAATTTTTAAATTTTTGATCCGCCATTTTGGACTTTTGAAATCTGACAACAGATTTGTGTTCATTGACGCCAAAAATTCTCGAGTAATGATTTTTGTAAGGATTTGTTGACTTTAATTCTTTTCTCCGCCATAGCTGATCCGCCATTTTGAATTTTCGAGGTCGGGCCAAAAATGTAAATTGACCATTTTGACATATTTTCTTCATTATATGTTTGCAAAGTTTTCGGGATAAATTCCTTATTCAATAATATTAATTGAATAATTAGATTGCAAATAAACATTACATTACTTTTTCCAGGTTCTGATAATTCTACTTACAACGAAAATGTACAATACGAAGGTTAACAAACTCATTCTATAAGTACTATACTTTTCTTTTCAAAATTATATTCGATTATTGAGAAACCAAAATTATCATTTTTAATTTTAAAATATTGCATTGAATTTGAATAAAACGATGTTGTGGTAATATATTGTCCTAAAAATATTCTTTACTTTTTCCAGTTACTGGACTTATCAGAACAAAAGGTAACATAAAATTTTCGTTAATTTCAAAATATTTTTATCAGTGCCGTTTGTTAAAGCTACAGTTAAAAAAAAAAACAATTGAAACTTAATATGTAAATAATTTTTTTTATGATGTGTAAATATATATTCAGTTTATAATCTAGAAAAAAATAAGCTTTTTAAAAAATCAAACTAAAAAAACGATGTTTTAAATAAGCGCATACTGATAAAAGTATCCTCAACTTTTTTCAGATAATTCTTCTTTTCCAATTTTCCAAACCGGTATGCAAACTCATTATTTATACATTTCACAATACATTCCGTAGCACATTTTTTATTTAATTTACAGATAAAATTTTAACACAAAAATTCTTTTATTATTTATTATTTTATATTATAATGATGTTATAAATAATATAATACTATAAAATAAATTTCTGTTCTTGACGTTTTCCAGCTTTTGACAATACCCATTTTTTAACACACCATAAAAAAGGTAAATAAAACTGAAAATTATCGAATATTTTTTTAATACGCCCAGAAATAGACTACAAATAAAAAAATATTTTACCTCAAGTTTTTCTTTTTTCTATCTAAAAAAAGCACGCTACTTTTTTAAATTAATTTTCAATTGTTCCAGTAATTTTAATTTGTTCCAACAATATTTATTATTCTTATATATTTTCGAAAAAAAATTATTGCCTTTAATAGAAATCATATAAATTTAAAAAAGAAATTATATCATACAGTCTTATTATTTACGCAAAATATCATAGTATATGGTATAGGTTCATTAATGTAAAATTGTTAAAAAATTTTTAAATAAACTACTTTTTTATAGTTCTCGAATGAAAAACTCAATAAACCACATGATTCTAGTTGAATTTAATGAAAAGTTGGCTTTAAATAACTTTAATTTTTTAAACCATCAATTAAATTGTTTTTCCCTTTCCTATTTTAAAAATGTTGCGATATTTTTTTAACGTTTTGCAATTATTATTTCAGGCTTGAATTCTTTTGAATTAACTGCAAATAAAGAAAATAATTTGACAGGTAACATAACTCTTTCTTTATCACAATTTTTGAGAAGTATCTAAAATCTGTATTATCACATGTATAAATTATGTATTTGCCGATTATAATAAAATCTAGAAAATTTTTGGGTTGCTAATGACGAATTCGAGATCACATTTACAAAATTCAAAATGGCGGATCCAAAATGGCGGACCAAATTTTCAAAAAAGTGATCAATAACAAAAATTATCAAGAACACTTCTTTAGAATTTTTTTGCAAAAATTAATAATTTTTTTCCGTATATGTTTTTGTATTATTTTCATTAGGGAAAGATTTAGGGGTTGATAATTATTGTTATCAATTTGAAAAATGATAGGGTATATTTGTGGATATATTTCACCATTTTAGAACTTTATTACAATTTTTTCATGCTATTTGATATATCTTTTCAAAACGTTTTTAGATTATTTATATTAGGGGTGGTTTTAAGGGTTGATAATTATTGTCGTAAATATAAAAAATTACAGGATATATTTCTGGGTATTTTACCGTTTTAGAACTTCATTAGATTTTTTTTTGTGCTAGTTGATAATTTTTTTACAAAATGTTTTTCAATTATTTTCATTAGGGGTGGTTTTATGGATTGATAATTATTGTTATCAATTAAAAAAATTAGAGTTTATAATTTTGGGTATGTTTCAACCTTTTACAACATCATTAGAATTTTTTTGTGCAAATCAACTGTTTCGACCATTTTTTTTATAATTTGTTCCACGATTTTGAATTTTGTTAATTTGACTTTAAATTCATAATCAGCGAGTCCAAAAACTCCCATATTCCAAGTTTTATAAATATTGAAAAAAAAAAAATCTCAGATTTTCTTCAAACTACTTTTATAGCAATAATGTTCAAACTGAGAAAAATTTGAGAACTGATTTGATCACGTAATCTACAAAGGAAATGTCAGGTGTTATTTTTTCAAAAAAAAAAAAAAAGAAAAAAACAAGAAGCAGTTTGCAAAAAGTTTGAGATCCAGAGAACATGCTCTCTAAATCTGAATTAGTGATTTTCAATTAATGAATTAACCCTAAGTATTTTTTTCTAATTAAATCACTGCTTGAAATTTGGAGAGTTATAATATGAAAGAACATTGGAAATATTTCTTTCAATTTAGTATGTAAAACAATGTTGAGATAAGAACTAACAATAATATTCTAAACGTTTTTTAGTTCCAGTTGAATTTAAATTCTCTAAATATGAAGGAGGTATAGTCATACTTATAAAACTTTAAACATTATTAAACATATATTTTAAGATTTTTTCAATTATTTCTGTCAAATTTTTATTACTGTTTTCAATTTTTCATATTTAAATTATTTTCATCATACCTATTTTAATTTTCTTTCTCAATCTTAACTTATTTTCATCATATTTTAATTATTTTTTTCAATTTTGAATTAATTTTATCATTTTTTTTTATATTTTCCTCGATTGTTAATTATTATTCTCGATTTATAAAATTATTTTCTAAAAATTTTAAGTATTTTTCTCAAATTTCAATTATTTTTTTTTTATTCCAAAAAATTCTTTATTTTTTTAATTTTTTTCACTCAAGTGTCATTTATGTTTTACAACTTATCATGATTTGTATGATATTTCAATTATTTTCTCTAAGTCTCAAATTTTAAAATAATATTTAAATTATTTTCCAAAATTTATTTATTTCAATATTCAATTTTTTTTCATTTCTTTTATAATTTTTAAAATTTTTAAATATTTATCTGCTATTTCAATTATTTTAATCAATTTTCAATTAATTATATTATTTTCTTTAATTTTCAATCACTTCCGTTCTTTTTCATAATTTCAAAAGAGTTTGTAAATATTTCTCTTTAATTTAAAATATTTCTCATTAAATAAAAATTATTTTCTTTAATTTTCAACTATGTTTATCATTTTGCATTTATTTTCTCTAATTTTTAATTATTTGTTCAATTTTTATCTCTTTTTATTATTTTTCAATTAATTTCCTAAATTTTTAGTTATTATCTCAGATTTATAATATTATTATCAGTTCTCCATTTTTTAACAATATTTCAATTATATTCGGTATTTTAAACAAAAAAATTCTAAATTTTTTTCAATTATTTCTCTCAAATTTTATATACTGTTTTCAACTTTTCATATTTAAATTATTTTCATCATATTTCAATTATTTTTTAATAAAATAATTTTTTTAATTATTTATATATTTATATATTATATAATGTATAGTATATTTATTATGTATATTATAAGATTAAAATAGTTTTTAAATTAAAGTAAAATGAAGTTGCTTTGCATTCTCATAATTTTTTAAATTTTCTGCTATAGGTAACATGTCGAATTTGTTCCTTCTTGATGGTATGAAAGTCATTCTTTAAACTCTCTATTGTTATTTTTTAAATTCCATTGAAAATATTAAAATCCAAATCTCTGGAAACATTATATCACCGCGTGTAACAAAATTTTTTATATTTTACTATAAAACGTATTAATATAATAAAAGCAATTTTAATGAGGCTAATTTTAATCTCCTATCTTATAAAAATTATATTTTTTCTTAATGCACATCAAAAGCTTATAGTTATAATTTAGCTAGCAAAGTTTTTGTCATCTTAGCAATTTAGAATTGTTATGTTGGGACAAAACTTTTGCTAAATCGTATTTGTCAGTTCTATATTAATTTTTATATTAATTGTTTGCTTTTTGACATCGCATGATAATTTCAGATCCTAAATTATTTAAATTAAATAAAGCGATATTGCTATTCGTTGTTATAAAACACAAAAATTATGCTTTTTAAAAATTACAATATTTTATTCAAATCAAATAAAACAAAGTTGCGCTGCATTGTCATATTAATATTTTTTTTTTATGTTTTTCAGGATTACGTTTTTTCAACTTGATACCAAATTTTGAAGGTAAGCTAACTAGTAGTTCTTTAAACACCTCATAATTAAATTTTTTTGATTGATATAGACTAAATTTGTCCGTGACTTTTCTCTAAAAATTTTTTCAAAAAAATCAATTTTTAAACTTTGAAAATTTAATTATATTTCAAGTAATGCTACCAAGTTTCGTGACAAAATATTCAATATTTTAAGAGAAAAGTATAAAATTTTTTGTACAAGGACCCGATAAGAAGAGAGAAATGGAAAATAGTTGAAAAATTGGACAATTTTTTTTTTTTTGAAAATGCGGAATATACAATGATTATTTTAAATAAAGGATTTTAACGTTTTTAAAACATGTCCTGAAAGAAATAAAAATACTGAAAAAGCAATTATTTTTTATTAGTAGCGCGAGCAGTTATAATATTGAAGAAAATTCATGATTTGAATTTTTTTTAATGCGCTAAAGTTTTGAAATGTACCACAGAAAAATAGAAAATTCTATTACTTTCAATTAGAAAGTCACAAAATTGCGCATTAAAAATAATTCTGATTCTAAATTGGTTCTATTATTTTCTTTTTAACGGTGACCTTGTTGATTTCTACTATAACTTTTCACAAATAAATTTGTAAAAAATTCTAAAATCTACAAACTCAAATAGTGAAATGTGACTATAAGAACTTGTTCAAATTTTTACTTTTTTTCTGTGAAAAATGAAATAATTAAATTTAATGTAATTCCAGAATTTTACACTGGCAGTTTGAAAATTGCTGGCAACGGTAATAAGTCCACTCTTTATTAACACTTCACAATTACTTTATTCAATTTCCCAACGAAAAATTCAAGATGGAATTCACAAATTATTTTTCATTTATGCAAGCTACACAGTGACAATGAAGAATATTTTAGGGTAAATAGGGTACTTTAAAAACTTTATAAATTAGGATAAATAAAACCTCGATTTTAATTGGGTAGAACAAAATTACACAGTAGTAGGATAAATAAAATATGATTAAAAAATATAATTAGAGAATTTTCAAATCAATTAAAAGAAAGAAATTAGAATAAAAATTACAAATTGTGAAAAGTTATTTAAAACTGATGAATAATAATTCAAAATTAAAGAAAATGAATGCAGAACTTTAGAAATAATTGAAAATTCAAGATAATAATTGAAATATAAATGATGAGAATAATTAAAAATTAAAGAAAATAATTAAAAAAAATAAAAGTAATTGACAATTGAAGAACATAATTGATAAATGCGAAAAATAATTTGAAAAAGTACATATATGAACTAAGAGAAAATAAATAAAAAAAAAAACGATAAGAATAATGGGAACTAAAAAAAAAAAAATTGAAAATTTAAGTAATTAATTAAAAAATAATTAATTTTATATAATATTAATAATTATATTAATATGTTAATAAATAATTAAAAATTGGAAAAAAAACAATTAAAAAAGGTTATAAAACTGAACAAAATTAAAAGAAAGAGTTCAAATTTGAGAAAAATAATTGAAGATTTAATAAATCAATTTAAAAATAAATTAAATAATTCAAAATTGTTTCTATAATTGCAAATTTATAGAAACACCTGAAAATTGAAAACAATAATTAAAAATTAAAAAAATTAATTTAAAAATGATGAGAATAATTGAAAAAAAAATTCAAAATTGAAGACAATAATTAAAAATTGAGGAAAATAAATGCAAATTTAGGAAACTAATTAAAAAATGATTGAGGTAATTTAAAATCGAAGAAATCAATGAGAAGGTTATAAAACAAATTAAACATTGAAATCAAAGAAATAAAGTTTAAGATTAATAAATGAAGATTAAGTAAATCAAACTAAAAATAATTTAAGAAATTAAAATGAAGAAAAAAAATTGCAAAATTATAGAAATAATTAAAATTGAAGACAGTAATTTGAAATTAATACAATATTTAAAAATTAAAAAAGAATAATCGAGATTTAAAACAATAATTTAAAAAATTACAGAATATATATCAAATTCAAGGAAGTAATTGAAAAATAGCAAAAATAATTATAAATTTTTAAAAATAATTGATGTTTGAGATAAATAATTGAAAATTTAGAAAATTATTTACAAAATTCCAAAAGTAATTGAAAATTGAAGACAGTAATTTAAAATTTAAAAAATATTTCAGAATTGAAAAAAACAATCGAGAATTGAGAAAAATAATTAAAAAATTGCAAAAATACTGATAAATTTTTTAAAATAATTGAAATTTGAAATAAACAATTTAAAATATAGGAAATTAATTACAAGATACCGAAAGTAATGATAAATTTGAAACAAATAATTGAAAAATTCTGAAATTCCATAAAAATTTTTTTAATTAATTGAAATTTGAAATTAATAATTAAAGGTTTAGTAAATCAGCTAAAAATAATTGAAAAATTTATAATTTGGAGAAAAAAATTAAAAAATAAAAGAAATCAATTTAGAAATAATGGAAATATTGGAATTATTAAATAATACAAATGACTGAAATTTGAGATAAATAAAATAAAAAATATAGAAAGTATATGAAAAAATACTTTTCAAAACTACAAATTGGAAAAAATATTTTAAAAGTTATAGAAATAATTAAAAGTTTAAGAGAATAAATAAAATGTATGAAAAATAAGTTTTAAGATTACAAAACATTTTTAAAAATTAAAAAAATATATGCAAGTTTTGAAAATTAATTGAAAAATGATGAAAATATTTAATAAGTAGAAAAAAATAATTTAAATTTGATGAAAATAATTGTCAATTTCTAAAATTACTCAAATAGTAATAATTAAAAAAAAATTAAAAATTTATGTAATTAATTAAAAAATAATTAATTTTATATAATATTAATAATTATTAATATGTTAATATATAATTAAAAATTGGAAAAAACAATTAAAAAAGATTATAAAGCTAAAAAAAATTAAAAGAAAGAGTTCAAATTTGAGATAAATAATTGAAGATTTAATAAATCAATTTAAAAATAATTTAAACAATTTTAAATTGTTTTCTATAATTGCAAAATTACAGAAACAGCAGAAAATTGAAGACAATAATTAAAAGTTGAAAAAATTAATTTAAAAATAATGAGAATAATTGAAAAAAAAATTCAAAATTGAAGACAATAATTAAAAATTGAGAAAATTATTCACAAAATAAGTAAAGTAATTGCAAATTAAAAAAAAAAATTTGTAAATTCTAAAATTTATTAAAAATGTTTTTAATCATTTAAAATTTGAAATAAATAATTAAAGGTTTAGTAAATCAGTTAAAAAATAATTTTTTAAATTACAATTTGGAGGAAAACATTGCAAAGTTATTCAAATAATTTAAAACTGAAGAGAGCAATTTAGATTTTAGAAAATATTTCAGAATTGGAGAAAACAATCCAGAATTGAGAAGAATAATTAAAAAATTGCAATAAATTTTTTAAAATAATTGAAATTTGAAATAAATAATTGAAAATATAGGAAATTAATTACAAAATACCGAAAGTAATTGTAAATTTGAAAAAAATAATTGAAAAATTCTAAAATTTAATAAAAATTTCTTTAAATAATTGAAATTTGAAATTAATAATTCAAGGTTTAGTAAATCAGTTAAAAAATAATTGAAAAATTTATAATTTGGAGAAAAAAATTGAAAAATTATGAAAAATAAGTGATAAAATTACAAAACACTTTTGATATTTAATAAAATAACTGAAAAATAATAAACACAATGAAAAAATAATGAAAAAAATTAGAATGTAAAAAAATAATTGCAAGGTTTGCAAAATTAATTGAAAAATAATGAAAATATTTAACAAGTAGAAAAAAAAATTTGGATTTGATGAAAATAATTAATAGTTTATTAAATCAGTCAAGTAATAATACAAATAGTTATAAATGGTAGAAAAAAATTAAGAAAAAATTATAAAAATTAAAGAGAAAAAAAAATTGAAGAGAAGAATTGGATTCTGAGATGAAGGATTGAAAATTTAGGAAATATATTGAAATATAAATTAATAAATGAAAAATTGGAGAAAATAATTTTAAAATGATAGAAATAATATTGAAGATTAAAAAAATAATTAAAATGTAAAGAAGATTGAAAATAATTGAAAATCTCTAGATATCTTGACTTTAAATATACTTTCGTGAAAAATAGGGGATTTTAGGATAAAATTTTCTAAATAGGAGATGTTTAGGGACCAAACGCAAAATAGGGTACATTTAGCGGAAATAGGGTACGGCCTGTGAAGCCTGTTTATGAAAAGCTATTTTTAAAAATAATAAAATTGTTAAATAAAGTTTCTTTTTTCCTGTTTTTGTTATTTTAAAAAATAGCTTTTGTTAAATGAAAAATAATTTGTTAATAGACATGGGTTCAAAAAAAAAAAATTTTTTTAAAGTTATTTTAAAAAAAATGATTTCGTCCCATTGACTACAATGCAAACCTGTCGTCCATCTTCAATTCAGGGCCAATTCATAACAATTTTTTATGATTTTCAGATTCTGCTACTGGATATATCAAAATAATTGAGAAAGGTAGAAAAGTCAGCAATATAAAAATTAATTACTTTTGCAACTTAAAAAAATATCAAATTGCTTGTCTTTCATTGTACAAAAATTAGTAAACGAAACATTAAAATCTGTTGCACATTAATTGTTATATAATACACCATACTTACTTATATAATATAAAGTGTATACATTAGTGTGCCCATATAAAATAAACATTTTTTCTGTATCGTATCCTACCCGTAAATTTTCTTTCTTTTTATGAGAAGATATGTTTTTTATTTTTTTAAATTTATTAAATATAATTTAGAGGTCGCGACGAGTCATTTTAGGTCAAAAAATGCCTTTTTTAGGTTTTTCATTTTTTAAACTTATAATATGGGTAGATAACAATATTTTTTTTTTGTAGAATATCACTTGAAACTTAACACTTAATTAGTTTAAACTTATCTCATATAATGAATAATAATTGTAAAGTAAAAAGCAATTTTTAATGTTTTAATTTAAAAAAAAAAAGAAATTTTATAGGGTGCAATAAAGTTATAACTTTTTTCCTGTTTTATAGTTGTATTCTGAAATTTTAAATTCTTCTGCATTTACTGCTTCCAAAAAAATAAGAATAAAACTCTGCAAAAATGTCATATTTTATTTAAAAATTACATTTTTTGTGTATTCGTAACATTTTGTATAGTTTAACTTATCCCATATTCTTTCCTTTTTCTACTGTTCTTCGGTTTAATTTTTTTTTTTCTTTACTCTTAAAAATTGATATTTCTACCCTGAAATAATATAAATACTTCTTAAATAATGGTAAAAGATTTTGTTTCCTTAATTTATGGACAAAAAATTGTCACACTTTTAGATTTGAGGCTTTTTAGAGTTTCCAAAAATATTATTATTCATGCGGAATAAATTTTGACTAATTCATTGGTAAATTTGGAGTGATTTTTTACAGAAAAATATTTTTATTAATCTATTTTATAAGTTTAGAAAATAAAAAACCTATAAAAACGCATTTTTTTACCTAAAATGACTCGTCGCGACCTCTAAATCATTTTTAAAAAATCTAAAAATATAGGGAACATATCTTCTCATAAAAAGGAAGAAAATGTAAGGGTAGGATACGATATAGAACAAAATTTTGTTTTTAATGGGCACCCTAGTATACATATATAATATGCTTAATATATATTTATATACTATATAATATATAGTATATTTATCATGTATATTATAAGATTAAAATAGTTTTTTTAAATTAAAGTAAAATGAAGTTGCTGTGCATTCTCATAATCTTTTAAATTTTCAGCTACAGGTAACAGGTGGAATGTTTTCCTTCATGAAGGTATGAAAGTCATTCTTTAAACTCTCTATTGTTATTTTTTAAATTCCATTGAAATTCAAATCTGTGGAAACAATACTTGTTCCAATACTTCAATACTTAATCCAATACTTACTCCCAATACTTAATCCAATACTTAATCCAATACTTATTTTTCATAAAGGATGTTAAAGATTTTTGCCTTTAAAATGAAAATAGTGTGATTTTTATACAGTGCAATTTTATTTCTAATTACTATACTAATTCTGATGGTTCTTCAGATCTTGCTGAACTTCCTGGACTTAATGGACATCCCGACCCTCGAGGTCCTCCTGGACCTCCAGGTCGTCCCGGACCTCCAGGTCGTCCCGGACCTTCTGGCCGTCCAGGTCCTCCCGGTTTAAATGGAGAATTCCTAGCAAAAGGTAAGTGATTATCTGGAAAAATTACTTTAGTATGCCCTCAACATTTTCTTCACAATTATAACAATTTATGAAAATTGACCTTTGAATTGCTAAAAGTACGTCTTTCATTTACTTTTTAATATATTTTATTCACTTATATTGTTAACACAAAATATGTTCAAAAATTTCTTCCCTTTTCAATACCTAATCATCGTCGGAATCAACAATTATTTTTCACCGCTGTAACGCATTTCATAAGACTATTATTTATGAATAATATTCCTATGTAAGAAATCAGTTAATAGCTATAGATATACTGCTCCAATAACCAAATTTCCAATTTCTTAATTTACAAAATTTTTTTGCTTTGACAATTTACCAATAACCAAATTTTCAATTTCTTAATTTACCAGTTCAAACAATTTTCTAATTTGCCAATCTTCCAGTTTATCAATTTTCAATTTCTCCAATTTTACAATAACCACTTCTCTAATTTCTTAATTTGCCAATTTTCCTAATAACCAAATCTTTAATGTAATGTAAAAATACTTTTTTTTAATATTTTCCAGTTGGTCGAGTCCATACCAAGTGATCACACCAATTTCAGTCATATTGAGTAATATTTACGAAATTGATATTTTGGGTTCCTTTAGGAGTAAAAAAAATAAATTTTAATTATTTTTAAAAAATTCAAAATATTTTCGAAAATATTCAAATTCAAAATTTTGAGTACTATTTTTTTTGTTTTATCATAACTTCTGTAATTTTGAAGCAATTGAGATCCTTTTTTTTTAAATTACTCGTTTTTAAATACTCTTTCAAGAAAAATTATAATAATTAAGAAATTGTTTATAATTAAATTTTTATTAAAAAAATTAAATTATTTATTTAAACAAAATCTAAAGTATATCATCGATCTTTTTCAAAAAATTCATAAACATAGCCTATAATGTGCTTAAAAATTTAAGCCAAAGAAAAAGATGGTATGTATTATAGTTTTTGAGAAAAAAATTATTAAGTTATGCTAGCGCGGCGCAGACCGGTGTCACCGCTACTCAACGCGTAGTTCCGTAGTAACCGAAATGTATGTATATTTTTACATAATGTAAATATAGTTAGTGGTATATATTTAAATTATAAGCTTCAGAAAGTCACACTGATCTTTTCATAGTACATGGACATCAAACTTTAGAATTAAAAAAATCGGAGAAAATAATTAAAGTAAAAAAAAGTAATTAAAAAATTGGTAATTTATAGAAAAATAATAAAAATAACTAAAAATTGGGAAAATTATTAAAATTTAAGAATAATAATTGAAAATTTGTTAAATCAATTGAAAAATAATTAATATAATTAAAAACTGGTAAAAATAAGTGAAAATAAGTGAATAATTAAAATAATTTAAAACTGAAGAAAGAAAAATAATGGACTGGTAAAATTATCAAAATTCGCGATGTTCAGGGGTGTTAATTTTTTTTCTTATGCAATTTTAGACCTAAAATTATGGGGTAATGTCAAAAATAGAGAAACAAATAATTTGCGGAGCTTGAGAAATTTATTCTAAGAAAAACTTAAATTTTAAAAATTAAACCTCTTTCACAATTTTCATTTTTTCCATCGACAATTTTTTTGTGGGATTTTTAAATGATTTTCTACAATCCATCGTATGGATTTTGAAAAATAAAATTTCGAAAATGACCAAAAAAATATTGTTTTTTAATTTTTATGTAATACCATAATTCTACATCTTAATTGATGTAAGAAAAAAAAATGACACCTCTGAGCATCAAAAATTTTGTTGAGTTAAAATTTCACCTATCTCTCCCCTTAAAGAATGATAAAAATAGTTTGAAAATAGTTGAAAGAAATGAAAACTATAATAAATTTAAAAGATGACAAAATTTTATAAGGAGAAAAATGATTAAAAATTTGAAACATAAAGTATGAAACATAAAATTTGTCAGTACTGCGAAGTACTGACAAACTTCGCAGGTGTTGACAGATTGAATTAATGAATGAAATTTGAAGATTATTATAAATAACTATTTTTAATCAATGTTTGTAAAAAAAAATTTCAAATTTCAAATTTTAGGTCTAAAATTGCATAAGAAAAAAAATTAACACCCCTGAACATCGCGAATTTTGATAATTTTACCAGTCCATTATTTTTCTTTCTTCAGTTTTAAATTATTTTAATTATTCACTTATTTTCACTTATTTTTACCAGTTTTTAATTATATTAATTATTTTTCAATTGATTTAACAAATTTTCAATTATTATTCTTAAATTTTAATAATTTTCCCAATTTTTAGTTATTTTTATTATTTTTCTATAAATTACCAATTTTTTAATTACTTTTTTTTACTTTAATTATTTTCTCCGATTTTTTTAATTCTAAAGTCCGGTCCGCGCCGCGCTAGCATAACTTAATAATTTTTTTCTCAAAAACTATAATACATACCATCTTTTTCTTTGGCTTAAATTTTTAAGCACATTATAGGCTATGTTTATGAATTTTTTGAAAAAGATCGATGATATACTTTAGATTTTGTTTAAATAAATAATTTAATTTTTTTAATAAAAATTTAATTATAAACAATTTCTTAATTATTATAATTTTTCTTGAAAGAGTATTTAAATACGAGTAATTTAAAAAAAAAATGATCTCAATTGCTTCAAAATTACAGAAGTTATGATAACACAAAAAAAATAGTACATAAAATTTCGAATTTGAATATTTTCTAAAATATTTTGAATTTTTTAAAAATAATTAAAATTTATTTTTTTTACTCCTAAAGGAACCCAAAATATCAATTTCGTAAATATTACTCAATATGACTGAAATTGGTGTGATCACTTGGTATGGACTCGACCAGTTACCCCTTCTCTACTTAAAAAAAAAAAAAAAAAAAATCCAACTAAATTTTTCCCACTAATATGGGAAAATTAAATTGCTTCCACAAATATAAATTGTTTAAACAATCAAAAAATTTTGAAAATTGCAGATGGAAAAATTCGTGATATTTTTTTACTAAAGAAAAAATGCACATGATTCTAGGTGTATTCAATAAATAGTTGATTTTAATCAATTTTTATTGTTTAAACAATCAATTAAATTAAATTAATTATATTGATTTTCCCTTTGCTATTTAATAAGTTGTAAGCTTTTAAAATATTTAATTAAAACAGAAAGTATAAAAAAATATGTTTTAACAATTAAAATTGTTTAAACCTTTGAATGCATATTGCGAATTGTGTATAAATAACTTCTTTATAGTTTTTCAATGAAAATTGCTGGAAACCACATGATTCTAGCTGAATTTAATAAAAAGTTAATTTTAAAACATTTTTAATTGTTAAAAACAATCAATGAAATTAAATTATTTAAATTGATTTTCTCTTCGCTATTTAAAATTTTGTAAGTTTTTAAGATTTTTAATTAAAACTAAAAATATGTTTAAATAAATTAAAACTGTTGAACCAATTCAATGTATATTGCAAATTGTATATGGGACATTCCACGTGACATTTTCATTCAAAAATTTTTTTTGTTTGGAATAATTTTTTCTGATTCTATATGAAAAATAAGGAATCACGTATCTTTTTTTTTTGTTATTGAATGAAAAGTGCAGAAGTTATGAATTTTTGAAATTTAACGTTTTTTGAAAAAGAGCATTTTTAACCTTCGGTTTTCTCCGTTATTATTAGTAAATAGAAAATAATGCCCTACATAAAATTTGTTCAATTTTTCTTAGATTTTTTAGACATGTAGTAAAAAATAATGAATTTGCAACCAAAATACATAAAAAAATTGAATTTTCGCCTAAAAAGTGACTTTTCTCAAAACCGAAGGTTTCGATTTTCGATTTTTTTCTTTCAATGCAGTTACTGATTAATATAGATATTTTTCTCGTAAGTCTAAAAGTGGTGCTCTTTAATGTTTCAATGATATTTATAATAATTCCTTGTTGCAAAAAGTTTAAATTATGAATTATAGAAATGAAACAACTTCAACTTCCAAATTCCTGTGTGTAACAGTTCTTTTGTTTTGTAACAGAAGGATAAAATTTTAAAAAAAATAAAAGTAAACTATATAAATGCAAATATGCTTAAAACGCTAAAGAGCACCACTTTTAGACTTACAAGAAAAATTTCTTTATTAATCAGTAACTGCATTGAAAGAAAGAAATCGAAAATCGAGACCTTTGGTTTTGAGAAAAGTCACTTTTTAGGCGAAAATTCAACTTTTCATGTATTTTTGTTGTAAATTAATTATTTTTTACTACATGTCAAGAAAATCTAAGAAAAATTGAACAAACTTTGTGTAGGGCATTATTTTCAATTTACTAATAATAACGGAGAAAAACGAAGGTTAAAAATGCTCTATTTCAAAAAACGTTAAATTTCAAAAATTCATAACTTCTGCAATTTTTATTCAATAAAAAAATAAAAAAATACGTGTTTCCTTATTTTTCATAGAAAATCAGAAAAAAATTATTTCAAGCAAAAAAAAATTTTGAATGAAAATGTCACGTGAAATGCCCCATATAAATAACTTCTTTATAGTTCTTGAATGAAAATTGCAAAAAACCACATGATTCTAGGTGAATTTAAGGGCATGTGATGATAATGCTAAATTTGTCCGTAAACTTTCTCTTAAAGTACTCAATGTTTTGACACCAAACTTTGTAGAATTACTCAAAACACCATTTGAATGGTCTCTCTGACCCAATTTTGTTTCATTTTTGTCTTTAAACTAAATATTTTTCAAATTTACTTTTTTTTCAAAATTTTCCAAAAATTGTAAAATTGAAAAAAAAATTAGTTTAAAGATAAAAATGAAATAAATTTGGGTCTGAGAGACCATTCTAATGGTATTTTGAGTAATTCTACAAAGTTTGATGTCAAAACATTGAGTACTTTAAGAGAAAGTTTACGGACAAATTTAGCATTATCATCACATGCCCTTAATAAAAAGTTGATTTTAAACAATTTTTATTGTTTTAACATCCAGTTAAATTTAATAAATTAAATTATATCAATTTAAATGTTTTTCTCTTTGCTATTTATAAAGTTGTAAGCTTATAAGATATTAAATGAAAACAAACAAACAAAAAAATGAAAAAAATTGTTTAAACAAATTAAAGTTGTTGAAACAATTAAAAATTAATTTAATAATGCAGCGAACCTTGTATTTTGTTCAGTAAAAAAATTTATAAAAAAAAGAGACGTAAAAAAAATAATATTTTAGACCTACTTACTTATAAATGCTGAATTCATGTTTAGTGGTGGTTAATTAACGCACCACAATAGAGGGTCAGTTTGCAAAAAAATAATAATTATCCACAGTTTCTTCAATTTTGGACGTTTATCGATGTCTCATAAAATTCTGAGCCTTATTCGATAAAATTATTACGACATTTTCGCACTTTTTTAAAAAATTACACTTTTTCCACATGATTTTCATTTTCCAAAATTAGATCCATGATCAAAGTAAACTTGATTAAAGAAATAAATGGGATCTTCTCCTAATTTCTTAAAATCTAATGCTAAATAAATATCAAAAGAAATTACTCATTTTAAATTAATATATTTTTCATTGACATTTAGAAAGTTCTTTATCATGGGATAATTTTTTTTAAATAAAAGGTACTAATTATTTGAAAAAATGATTAAAAATATTTAAAAAACAAACTTAAATATGAATCTTGGGTTGTATTATGACTCTATTTCTAATGTTTTGTATTTCTATGTACAGGTCGTAAAGGTGAAATGGGTAAACAAGGTCCTCCAGGTAATCAACTTTTTTCATTGAGAATCTAAATTTCCAGTTTTTAAGAAGCAATAAAACTCAAATGAACCATATTTATTATACTATTGAAAAGAACGTTCGTCTAAATGTACACAACCGTACTTATACTTAATTACTGATAGCTCACTGAGAATTCAGTTAAATTATATGATAGGGTAAGTCCGGGAGAGTTAAAAACCTTTTTTAAACCACTGCAAATACTCAGGAATTAATCAAAATGTTGCAAAATACTTTTGTATTAAAGCCAGGTTCCTCCAAAAAACGTGTTTTTTTTTACAAATTTTATTTATATTGCAAAAAGTATTTATAAATCAAAGTTTTTATAGGTTAGAAGTCATTTAAAAATACTAATTGAAATTTGTTTTTTTAAATGGCGGCTCCTTAGATTGCTATTGAAACACGTCTCTTTTGTTTGTTTACAACCTAAATTTAACCTGAACAAACTTCATTTAAGACTCTATTTTTTGCAGGGCCGGATTGGGAATTAAAAGCGGCCCGGGAAAGATATTCAAAGCGGCCCCTTTCTATATAATTGGAAATTTTTATTAACATTTAAAACTAAAATATAAAAATATTAAATTATTTTATTTAAACTTATCAATAATTTAATTATTTGGAATTTCTTGAACAGTAGCATTCTCTACTGCCATTTGTACGAAAGCAGCAGTAATTTCTTAGTTTAATGAACACCTCAATCTGGTTTTAACCAATTTTAAAGGACAAAAAATGGACAACTTCTATTAAACAAATATAATAAAAAAATTTTGAGAGAATTTCCTGGCTTTAAAAATTGCTCTGAATGTATTCCTATCTACCTTAACCCCTTCAGCATCAAAAACAACCCTTTAAAATCATTCCCTGATCTTCAATCAAGAAATGGACAATTTTTATTAAATAAATATAATAAAAAGTTTTTTAGCGAATTCCCCGGCTTTAAAAATCGCTCAGAATGAATTTCTATCTACTTTGCCCCCTTTAGCATAAAAAAAGTCGGCTTTCATTCACCTGAAAATCATTTTTTCAATATTTGAATATCCAATTACTTTCTTTAATTTACAATTATTTTCTTCAAATCTCAATTATTTTCTTCTATTCACAATTATTTTAATTAATTTTTAATCATGTTTTTCAATTTTCAAATATTCTCTTTAATATTCAATAATTTTCGGCTTCTTTCAATATTTTTATCAATTTTCAATTGTTTTCTTCAATATTCAATAATTCTCATTTTTTCAATTGTTTTTCCAGTTTTCAACTATTTTCTTCAATTTTCAAATATTTTCGGTTTTTTTCAATTATTCTTTTCAGTTTTCAAATATTCTCGTTTTTTCAATTATTTTTTCAGTTTTCAATTATTTTCTTCGATTTTCAAATATTGTCGGTTTTTCAATTATTTTTTTTCAGTTTTCAATTACTTTTTCAGTTTTCAAATATTCTCATTTTTTCAATTATTTTTCAGTTTTCAATTATTTACTTGAATTTTTAATTATTTCAGTCAATATTCAATAATTCTCGATTTTTTTTCAATTATTTTTTCAATTTTCACTTGTTTCCTTCAATAGGCAATTATTTTCCAAGAACTTCAATCCAGTTCAATTTTTTATAATCCAATTAAATTTACAATTATTTTCTACAATTACTACAGTAATTTTCTTTCAATTTTTATTCTTAGTTATTTCTGTTCTAAATTTTAATTTACATTCTTAACTTTTAAGATAATTCTGTTGAAATGTAAACTTTTTAATGTTGCAATTTTTCGAATTTTTTGCAATTGTCCTTTATTTTCGTCTTTTTTCAATTATTTTCTTTCATATTATTCAATTATTAATCATTTTCTTGAAATTTCAATTCAGTTCTTTAATTCTTTAATTATTTGTATCCAATCACAATTCTTGTCTTTTATTGATACTTTTTTTCATTTTCAATTATTCTCTCAATTTGAAAGTATTTTCTTCAAATTTTAATAAAGTTTAATTTTTCAAAAAGCAATTAAACTTTCAATTGTTTCTAGAACTATTCCTATCATTTTCTTTCTTTTTTAGTTTTTTTTAATTTCATGTTTATCTTTTTCTGTTTAAAATTATTTCTGTCAGTTTTTAATTTAATAATCTTGCCATGTTTAGAATTTTTTCCAATTGGCAATTATTTTATTCAATATTTAATAATTCTCGGCTTTTTTCGATGATTTTTTCAATTAACAATATTTTTCTTGAACTTTCAATTCAATTTTTCAACTATCCTCTTAAATTCACAATTATTATTTTCTTTAATTTTGAATTTTTTTCTTCATTTTTCAACTATTTCTTCTAATTTGAAATTATTTTCTTCGATTTTCAACCAACTTTAACTTTTTGAAATCCCATTCAATTTCCAATTATTTGTTATAATTATTCCTACAGTTTTCTTCAGTTTTTAATTGTCAATTATTTTCTTAAATATTCACCAATCCTGGGCTTTTTCACTCTTTTATACTATTTATTTATTTATTGATATAGTAATTTGTAAATTATTTATTATCAATAATTTTTTTGAAATCTCAATTTAACTCCTTAATTCCTCAATTTTTCTATCTAATTCACAATTATTTTCTTCATTTTTTAATTATTTTGGCAATTTTTAATATTATTTTCTTCTTATCAATTTGTGATTATTTCTTCAAATTTCAATCCCGGTCAATTTTTTAAAATTAAAATTTTTTTCAATTATTATTATTTCTGTAATTTTTTTCCTTTTTTAATTTCCAATTGTTTTTTTAAAATATTATATTTGTTCTTTAATTTTTTAAATTATTTTTGTCAATTGTCGATTTATTAATCTTGTCATTATTCCAATTTTTTTCATTTGTCAATTAATTTCGTCATTTTTTAGTTATTTTAGGTCGATATTATCAACTCGAGAATATTTTTGGATGGTCAAGAGATTTTGAGATCAATATCAATATTGCTCAAATATGATATCGTCTTGATATCGTAAAGCACTAAGAAATAATGGTCAAGAGAACAAAATAATTTAAAAAGGTAAAGATTAGTTATAAAATTTTTTGAGAATTATTGAGGATTGAAAAAATTGAAAATTGAGGAATGTAATGGAAATTTAAAAAATGTAATTAAAAATTGAAAGAAGTAATTGAAAAAGTCTAGAATTCTTGAATATAGAAAAAAATAATAATTGAAAACTGAAGAATGAAATTGAAAATTGAAGAATGGAATTGAAAGTTGAAGATAATAATAAATAAGAATTGTAAAAAATAGTTGTAGAATTGAACAATTTAATCGAAATTCTACAATTTCTGTGATTGAAAAGAACATAGAAAGAAGCCGAAAATGATTGAATGTTGTAAAATTAATTGAAAATAGAAAAGAGTAATTGAAAGTTAAATGAAATTTAATTACATAAATTAAATTATTAATTAGACCTACAAAAATACCGGCCCGCCTAGCGGCGGCCCACCGGGATTTTTCCCTGTATCCTGAATGGCCAATCCGGGCCTGATTTTTTGTGTGTTCTACTTCCAGGTAAACAAGCTTCAAGAGGTCCTCCAGGTCCTCCAGGTCCTCCAGGTCTTCCAGGTAACAAAGGTGAAGAGGGTAAATCAGATCTTCCAGGTAATCAACTTTTTTTTTTTTGAGAATCAAAATTTTCAGTTTTTAAGAAGCAATAAAATTCCTATGAACCATATATGTATTACACGGTTGAAAAAACTACAGAACTTTTCTCAGTGTACAATTTCAATTTAACCCTGAACATAAGACTGCAATCAAGACTCTGTTTCTTGTGTATTTTGTATTCCCAAGTACACTATGTGCTAATGATCTTTCATGTAATTCAGGTATTCCAGGTGCTAAAGGTGATCCAGGTCCTCAGGGTAATTATCTTTTTTCATTAAGTATCTAAATTTGCAGTTTTTAAAACTCAATAAAATTTATATGAACTATATGTATTACACGGACGGTTGAAAATCACTTTTAAAGTAAAACTGACATTTTAAATTGCTACAATGTAAAATTTCAATTCTAGTATGTAATTTTTCACTTCAATATAAAATAAGCTTTTAATTTGTATATATTTTAAAAATTACAAAAATGTCAAAATATACCACCTCTCGAACACATTTGTTGTTAAGTATACTACATAACTTTTCTCAGTGTACAATTTCAATTTAACCCTGAACATAAGACTGCAATCAAGACTCTGTTTCTTGTGTATTTTGTATTCCCAAGTACACTATGTGCTAATGATTTTTCATGTAATTCAGGTATTCCAGGTGCTAAAGGTGATCCAGGTCCTCAGGGTAATTATCTTTTTTCATTAAGTATCTAAATTTGCAGTTTTTAAAACTCAATAAAATTCATATGAACTTTTAATTAAATTTACCACTGTTATCCGGTAATTGCTTATCCTTAAACACCTATAAAAATGCAGTATTACACGGTTATACCGAAAAAAGCCCTGACTATTTCCAACTTCTATATTTAACCTGAACATTGGGCTGCAATCAAGACTCTATTTCCTATGTGTTCTATTTACAGGTGTACGAGGTGCTGATGGTTTTTCAGGTGCTAAAGGTGAAGTGGGTCTTCCAGGTCCTCCGGGTAATCATCTTTTTTCATTGAGCATCTGCATTTGAAGTTTCTAAAACCCAATAATTTTTTTAATTTTCATTAAATTGCAATTTTTAAGGGCTCATTTTGTAAAAAATACAAGTGTCCACACTTCCACTGAAAAAAATTTCATTAACTTATGTGTCTTCTTTATCAAAAATCAAAATTATTCATTTGGACTAACTTTTGTTCCGATTGTTTGTCTGATTCCTCCTTAAAAAAGGAGGAATTTTTTCTCGCTTTTAGAGCGAGAAAAAAATAAATATTTAAATTTAAAGACTTTTTAATGGGGTGAGAGTTTTCTTTTCCGTTTAATTTAAATGCTCACCTTCTATCTCTTACAAAGAATGCCGGTATCAGCGTATTCTTTTACGTTAACTTTGAACGCTTTGCCTTCTCTCTCTTACTCACAAAACCAATATAAGAGTTTCGTTTTCCGTTAACTTTTAACGCTTACTTTCAGTATTCGTTTCCTACATAGGATTTCACGTCAAGTGGAGAAAAAATTACCTCCTCTGAATCTCTCGTTTAGATCGGCTCTTGTTCTAATAATAATTGTTTTAATTAAAATTACAACTCTGCTCCAGTAATCGCTTACCCTTAAATACCTATAAAAATGCAGTATTATTCAGTTATACCGAACAAAAGACGTCACTATTTATAACTTCAATTTAACATAAAGATTGGGCTGCAATCAAGACTCTATTTCTTGTGTTTTGTATTTCCAGGTAAAGTAGGTGATAACGGTCCTCCAGGTTCAGCAGGTACTCAAGGTGCTAAAGGTGATAAGGGTGATCAGGGTAGGCAAGGTCCTAATGGTCCTTCAGGTCCTACCGGTGAGACAGGCGCTCCAGGTAATCAAATTTTTTCATTAATCATCTAAATTTGCAGTTTTAAAGAAGCAATAAAATCCAAATCAACCTTATATGCATATATCACTGAAAAGAGTGTTAGGCTAAAAGTATACAACTGTAACGATAACAAAACAATAAAGGGTTCCTGAGAGCTCTGTTAAAATAGATGTTGGGGTCAGATGGATTGAATATGGCTTGGAAAGTCTGAGAACCGCAGTTCTTGACCCGCACTGAGTTTTTAGCTAATCAAGAGCTTTTTCACTCTGTGGTCATGTTTCAGCTTTACATGACCCCTTCTACCTATCGGCATGACTTTCACCTCATGACGCGGTTTTTAATGAGCTGCGAAATAGCTGCCTAGGAGAGTCCGTCCTCATTTAAGATTTCACCAGGTTGTCGCCGATACATCAGCCCGCAACAGCCCTGGGGGCTTCTAAGAAATCTACCCTCGTTACCATTTTTGACTAAACTCCTTTAGTCACTTGAATCTGACACCTTTTCAGGGGTTAAGACGGTATCTTCAAGGCGTTCGAGCAATACTCGTTCAAAAACTCTACCAAGGACTGGTAAAAGACAGATTGGCCGGTACGACGTTGGCTGGGTCGGATCTTTTTGCTCGTTTTTCAAGAGGATTCTTACGGAACCGATTTTCCAAACTGTAGGAAATGCACCGAATCTTAGGCAAGCGTTGTAGAGTCGTAGCAATTCAGTGCTTATTAGGGGCCAGGCTGAACTTAATGTTAGTCTATTGGAAAAAATACGTTAACACAACTGGTTGACATTTTTAGCATAAACATTAAAACTGCACAGATTGAAACGAATAAGCTTTAATTTAATTCACTTAACAGCAGTTTAAAATATTAAAATACTTATCTATACCGATAAATTAGCAATACAAAAAGATTTAATTGAACCAAATAACTCTCAAACGCACACAACACGACAAAATTAAACTTAACCTCACTTTACTCACTCTTTAATAACAAAGAGTGATTTTAACAATGTTACTCGTCAATCAGTGATATAAGATTGATTGTCAGTTATTAAATGTGAACTAAAAAAAAGCCCAGCCACTGAGAATCAGCTATATTCACTGATTGTCAGTGATATTTCATTGATTCAAATTTAAAGTGTATACAGTCAAACCTATAAAAATGTCTTTAATTTTTTTGGTGGACAAAATATACTGCGCAATTTTACTAAAATTTACAAATTTTCTAAAATTTCCTCACAATCATGCATTTGCTTTATTTAAACAGTTTTCCAGTAATTTTCTTAAACTCCAAAAACTATAGTTTCCAATAGGCGATAAAAATAAAAAAAAAATTTTTATTCCTAACTCTCCAAGACAAAAATGGCACACCAAAATTCCACAAACCAAATCTAACTGCTGATTGCCTATATTCAATTCAGAGTTTTCGTTTCCGGAAATTAAAATAAAATTTTTTTTATACCTGGAAACTTGAAGTTCTACTTTCAAATAATCCATAAAAGTTAAAAAAATACTTTGGAACATGTTAAATCCACTATAAAAGAATTTCATATAAAAATTTTACAAAACAAATTTATGAAATTATTCTGAACAAGATTGAAATTGTTTCAAAATATATATTTTATTTTTGTAGCTTATTTTGAACTAGAATTTTAAGTTTTAAAGAAGAACAAAATTTTATTTTAATTTTCGGCCATAAAAGACTTTGATTTGTATATACAAAATCAGCAGCGAGATTTGCTTTTTAAAAATTGTCTTTGAAATTATTTTCTAGAAGATTTAGAAATGTTTCAAAGTGTTGAGTTTATTTTTATACCATATTTGAACTTTATTTTCAAGTTTTAAAGATTAAAAAATTTTTATTTCTATTTTCGGACAAATAAACTATGATTTAAATAAATGAAATAAACGAGATTCGGTTTGTCCAATTTTTTTTTTGAAATTCCTCTGTGGAAAATTGAAATTGTTCCAAAATATATTTTTTAATATTATAGCATATTTGAGACTAGATTTTAGAGTTAAAGAAAATTACTTGAAAACTGTTTAAATAAAGCATTGCATAATTGTGAGGAAATTTTGAAAAATTTGAAAATTTTTGTAAAATTGATCAGTATATTTTTTCAAAATAAACAACAAATAAATTTGATCCTAGGAAGGTAAAGAATACAAAAAACAGAATTTCTTTATTTTTGTATTTTATTGAGTCACGCGAGGTTTCGATGACTGGTGAGTCATCCTCATTAGGCTAATTATTTTTCAAATATACTTAAATTAACGCAGCAGTAACAAATTAGTCACAATAAATAAATAAATGAATAAATTAAAATTTATTTAGTTATTGCAAAATAATGTATAACGTAATATTACAAGTGTTCTGAAAACCAATAGAATAAACTATAAAAATACTGTCAAAATTATAATTTTCGTTTTTCAGATTATGAAGTTAATATAGAGATAATCAGCGCAGAAAAATCTTGTAGTGATTCAAGGTAATTAAAAATATTTGTCTGAATAATACCTACCTTATATTTTTAGCTAAAAATTGTTTATTTAGAAGAAGTTACTATTCTGTTGAAAGAGTATAAAGAAATTGTAGAGTTTTTTAAACAAAACAAAAAAAAAAGATTCTTATTATTGTCAGTGTATATTTTTCAACAACGTTTAGCATCTTTTATTATGTATAATAATATTGTGCAAATATTGCCAAATTTTATTGAAGAAAAATAACTTTTTTTTCAGTGACTACAGCTCTAGTGATTCGGATTGTTGTTGCTAAATCTCTATTAAGAAATAAAAACCTATTAACTTTTTCTGAATCAGTCGAGTTTTTAGGAGAATCTGAATTCTTTATAAAGGTCTCCTATTAACTACAATTAAAATAATTTTACTACTTCAATTTTTTCTTATTAGAAGTTTAATGTTTAACAAAAAAAGTAATATACATTTGTTGAATTTAAATTTTTTTTTTATTATCTAACACAGCAGCATGAGTAAAATTTGCTGAGTTCTAGATTTAATTGAACCATTAAACACCTTTATAAAACTATTATTACACTTTTTATTATTTTTAAAAACTTTGTTCTTTTCTACGTACGATGATACTGATGAATTTAATTAACTATCTACGACTTTTCAAACTATTATTTGTATATTTTTAATATACATTCTAATTCGCTCTTTATTATTTATATTTATTTATTTATATTTAACTTTTAACACAGATTAGTTAATTATAATGCATTGTAAATAATTATGTTTAGAGAATATTAAGAAAATCAATGCTAATTACAAAATATTTTCAAAACTCCTCGCCTTAATACAATAACGACGTGAATCAAAACAGTAATTCAATTGAGAAACAATCATTGCTAAAATCCAGTGGTGTCTATATCATCAGACTAAACATTAAAATTTTCTAAGTCAAATTTAATATTTGCATTTAATTTTTAATAAGAAACTTCGTTTCTCATGTAATACCAAAACTGATTTTTATAAATAAATATAATTACATAATATATTTTTTTTACAATTTAAAGTGTAATTTCTGTCATTTTTTGTATGAAATGCAACCTACTGATTAATTGGAACTTGTGTTCCAATAAAAGAAATAAGTGATTCCGTAATTGGAACTAGGGCAGATTCTAATTAGAAAATACCTTGTTCTAATAAATCCTTTTTTACAAGGGGCAGTTAATATTATTTTATAACGAATATTGTAAAGTTATATAATGAAATGTAAACAATTTTGGGTAATAATAAAGTTCAATTAATCTATACAAATTGTTTTTCAATACATTCATTTGTTTAAACAATTTTAATTTGTTTAAACATATTTTTTCATACTCTCTGTTTTAACTAAATATCTTAAAAGCTTACAATTTTTTTAAATAGAAAGGGGAAAATCAATTTAGTTAATTGAATTTAACTGATTGTTTGATATTTTTATTATTATTTTGACAGTTCTCATGCAGCAAGAAGACGATCGATGTTCATTTTTGGCAAATATAATAATTTATTCTTATATTCAAACTTAATTATAGTTTTATAGTGAAAAATCGTTGGACATATTAATAAATTAATAATAAATATAAAATAAAAATGTAGTACTAAAAATTTTGAATGATCATTGATTATTTAGAGGAAAAAACTAAAATGCTAGATCAAGAAAAAATAATTTTACAGCGAATATTACTAGTTGTTCATTTCCAAATTTAGAAAATAAATATTATGACACATATTATTATATACAACTTACAACTTTCGATTTTAGCAATCTAAAACATTATTTTGCATTTTTTATAAATAAAAAACTATTTTCGCACAAAGACACTGACTTATATAAAATTATAATTATTTTTTACATTTTTTACGCTATATGTCAATCGGAACAGCAAAATTTAAACATCAAAAATGCTGTTTTTCGAGATAATAATAAAAATAATTTGTAAAATTTATTCCAAAAGATAAATTTATTTTCACAACATACTATACAGGTAACTTATTATTTATCTCAATTTCAATAATTTTTTTCAAATTTTCAATTATTTTCTTCAATTTTTCATTATTTTAATTGTTTTCAATTTATTTCAAAGATGTTCAAATATTTTTCTCAAATTTAAATTATTTCCTTTAAATTCAAAACATTTCTGCGATTTTGTAAATTACTTTCTCTAATTTTTTATTTATTTCTTTCTTTTTTCTATTAATTTGCATAATTTGCCTCTATTTTTTGCAATTTTTGTTAATTCTAAAATTTTATAAATTCTGTCGTATGTAAATAAAACTTGTTTCATTTAGTTTTAAATATTATATATTTAAATTATTTGTAATTGTTGATAACAGAAGGTGCAGAGACTTATTATTATTAATAATTTAATATAATGTTTTACTTAACAATTTGTTTTCTAATTAAAGTTAAATTAAAGAAAGTATTAAATTTTAATATCTACTTATTTTTCATTTAATTAGTTAATCCAAACTATTTTTTATTTTTCAACATTAAAATTTGAATTTTATTTTCTGTTTTGGCTTATTTTTTAGCTAAAATTAAAACTACGTCATGATGTAAATGCCAAAAAATGATTTAATTTGAAAATTAATTAACATGTTTCTGAACATAACCTAATTGGCTTCTTTTATAATTCAGGTGCATTAAATTCTCATTTAAAAATAAGAATTTATTATTTTCTTCGCAGGGATAAAATTTACATAAAAAAAATAAAAATGGCAATTTTTAATATTTTTTTTTTTTCAGGATTTAGAGATCGGTGGCTGAATTTTGAGGCTACAGGTGTGTGCCTGGTGAAATGCACTAGTCAAGATGAAAGATGATGAATGGTTTTTAATCTCAGAAACACTTTTAGCCGTTGTGTAAAAAACCTCGAGGATGATTTTTTATATTTTAGAGCGAGCTTTTTTATTTTTTCACTTTCAATGAAGATAATATGAGGTGTTAGAATATTTTTTGTAACGTCTTTATTTCACCATTATGGGACAATTAAAGCTGAACACGGCATTATGAATAATAATAGGCATATAATGGTAGGTGTCAAAAGTTGGTATTTCAAAATATACGATATCTAATACCGTTAAAATGATGGAAAAAAAAAATAGAATAAAGAGATTAACGTAGATTAGAATCTGACAGAAAATAATTATAGAATGAGCATTTGCCGTGTAATATAATGAGTATTGTGAAAAAGAACAATGTTTAAGTAGGATAAAAAATGGAATTTGGATTTAAATAATTAGTTAATTGAGGTTAAAAAAAAATGTGGAAACTGAAAAAAAATAATTATGAGATAATTAAAGAATGTGAGTGAAAAAATATTTATAAAATGGTAATAAATAAATAGAATAGAATAGAATAGATAAAATAAATAAATGAATGGCAAATAAATAAAATAATGAGGAGATAAAATAAATATAATAATAATAAAGAAAATAAGTAATAAAATGAAATAAGAATGAATAAAAGCATTGGGAGAAAAAATGGAAAATAAACTTTATTTAAAAATGAAAATAATGAATAGATGACAATTTCATTTGAAGCAGTGTGTTATAAATGATGAAGAATCTTTTAGTTGACAAAGAATAGGTAGTAGTTATTGATGATGGCAGGTAGAATCCGACAGGTGCTAAAGAATAGAAATTTACATACCATGATGGATAATACTTAAAAGAGCCATCAGAGAACAGGTAGCTGATATTCAATTAAAAATCAAAATGTCATAGATGATAGAATGATATTACTTTTAATATTATGCCAGCGAAAAATTGAACGATGCTTATAATAATAATTAACATGCTTAAATAATATTTTAACTTTAATATATAAGAAATACAAATTAAAAGATTTTGTCAATTTATCGAGTATAAGCGCTAAAAAAACAGAATTTATTAATTATAATATAAAATGAAATAAAATAAATTTAAAAGAAAACTTTGTTTAATAACAAAGATAACCATGAAATGGAAATTATAACAGAAAAATAAAGAAATTACTATAAGAAGTAACAAAAAAGGAAAAAAACTGACAAGGGAAAAAGTAAATGTGAATGATGAAAAAAAACCTTTTTTTAACTTATAAAAGTTTTAAATTTCTATCTAAATAATTTACATAACACTCACAGATTCGAGGCTATTTTATAAACTCGAATATTTTGAATAATTACGTAAATTTACGAGAGAAAATACATAAAATATATTATAAAAGATAAATAAATCAATGGAGAAGGAAAAATACCTGGATGAGAATTAAATCACAAAAGACTTATTAAAACGTTATTAGAAAAAAAAGGATTATTAATCAGTGGCTAGAAGTGGATCAGTTTCAGGGTCATAAAAATGTGCTCTAACAGAAAAGAGAGCAATTCTAGATGGAATTGATGGTTAATACCTTGATTCATAGGGTGATTACCTAAAGGAAGAAAAAGTGAAAAGGGCAAAAGAATATTCGACTTCTTTTAACGGACAAGATGGGTAGATAGTTTCAGCACCTCGTTAGCAGAAAGAAATGGAGTCAAACGATTCAAGCTGGAAAGTAGGGTGATCTGGATGTCGAGGAAATTGAAAAGTCTGACTGAAAAGAAGGCCATCTTATTCATAAGTTTGTTATTCCCTCAGCGGAGAAAACTTAAAATTTCTAATTTACATTATCAGATAATAACGACGTCAATTACTGACACTTCAGTTATATATATTAAGAATAAGTGTAAGGTAAAGAATAAAATAGAAAAATAAAATGGAG
Source organism: Ganaspis brasiliensis (assembly GCA_037103525.1). Classification (NCBI taxonomy): domain Eukaryota; kingdom Metazoa; phylum Arthropoda; class Insecta; order Hymenoptera; family Figitidae; genus Ganaspis; species Ganaspis brasiliensis. The sequence goes on along the minus strand of JAZKLR010000168.1, from coordinate 1,480,538 downwards.
TACGAGATAGTCAAAAAGAGAAAAAATTATTAGAAGTAAAAAATTATCAGCAGATTGACTTGATTATTCATCATCAACAAACACGTAACTACCTTCTACCTCTAAAACCACGTAACTGACTTCTACCTGTAAAACCACGTAACTCCCTTTAAGCTGTAAAACCACGTATCTCCCTTCTACCTATAAAACAACGTAACTCCCTTTAAGCTGTAAAACCACGTATCTCCCTTCTACCTATAAAACCACGTAACTCCCTTCTACCTGTAGAATCACGTAACTCCCTACAAGCTGTACAACCACGTAACTTCCACAAATATTAAAAACCACATAAATTCCTCATAGATCAAGAACCGCGCAACTTCCTTCTACCTCTAGAATCACGTAACTCCCTACAAGCTGTAAAACCACGTAACTTTCTCAAATATTAAGAACCACGTATCTCCCTTCTACCTATAAAACCATGTAACTGCCTTCTAACTTTAAAACCACGTAACACCCTCATACATCAAGAACCACGTAACTCTCTTCTACCTCCAAAACAACGTAACTCCCTTTAACCTGTAAAACCACGTTTCTCTCTTCTACCTCTAAAACAATGTAACTCCTTTTAACCTGTAAAACCACGTATCTCCCTTCTACCTATAAAACCACGTAACTCCCTTCTACCTGCAAAACCACGTAACACCCTCATACATTAGGAACCACGTAACTCTCTTCTACCTCTAAAACAACGTAACTCCCTTTAACCTGTAAAACCACATATCTTTCTTCTACCTATAAAACCACCTAACTGCCTTCTACCTGTAAAACCACGTAACACCCTCATACATCAAGAACCACGTAACTCTCTTCTACCTCTAAAACAACGTAACTCCCTTTAACTTGTAAAACCACGTTTCTCTCTTCTACCTCTAAAACAATGTAACTCCTTTTAACCTGTAAAACCACGTATCTCCCTTCTACCTATAAAATCACGAATATCCCTTCTACCTGTAGAATCACGTAACTCCCTACAAGCTGTACAACCACGTAACTTCCACAAATATTAAAAACCACATAAATTCCTCATAGATCAAGAACCGCGCAACTTCCTTCTACCTCTACAATCACGTAACTCCCTACAAGCTGTAAAACCACGTAACTTCCTCAAATATTAAGAACCACGTATCTCCCTTCTACCTATAAAACCATGTAACTGCCTTCTAACTTTAAAACCACGTAACACCCTCATACATCAAGAACCACGTAACTCTCTTCTACCTCTAAAACAACGTAACTCCCTTTAACTTGTAAAACCACGTTTCTCTCTTCTACCTCTAAAACAATGTAACTCCTTTTAACCTGTAAAACCACGTATCTCCCTTCTACCTGTAAAACCACGTAACACCCTCATACATTAGGAACCACGTAACTCTCTTCTACCTCTAAAACAACGTAACTCCCTTTAACCTGTAAAACCACATATCTTTCTTCTACCTATAAAACCACCTAACTGCCTTCTACCTGTAAAACCACGTAACACCCTCATATGTTAAGAACCACGTAACTATCTTCTATCTCTAAAACAACGTAACTCCCTTTAACCTGTAAAACCACGTAACTCCTTCATCGATCAAGAATCACGTAACATTCTTCCACTTCTAGAACCACATAACTCTCAGCTACCTTTAAAACTGCGTAACCCCATTTTACTTCTAGAACCACGTTACTCCCTCCTACATGAAGAATCACGTAACTTTATTCTACCTTTAAAACAACGTAACTCCTTCATATATCAAGTACCACGTAACTCCATTCTACCTCTAGAACCACGTAACTCGCTTTCACCTGTAAAACCACGTAACTCTTTTATACATTAAGAACCATGTAACTCCCTTATAGATCAAGAACTACGTAACTTTGTTCTGCCTCTAGAAACACGTAACTTGCTTCTTCCTGTAAAACCACGTAACTCCCTGATACATCTCTTCCACCTCTCGAACAATGTAACTCTTTTTTACCTGTAAAACCACGTAACTCCCTCATAGAACAAGAACCACGTAACTTTCTTTTACCTCTAAAACCACGTATCTCCCAGCTATACCTCTGAAACAGCGTTACTCCGTGCTACCTTTAAAACCACGTTACCGCTCCTACATCAAGAACCACGTAACTCTCTTTTACCTCTAAAAAAACGTAACTCCGTGGTACATCAAAAACCACGCAACTCACTCATAGATTAAGAACCACGAAACTCCCTTCTACCTGTAGAACCACGTAACACCCTTCTACCACTAGAACAACGTAACTCCCTTCTACTTGTAAAACCACGTAACTCCCTTCTACCACTAGAACAACAAAACTCCCGTCTACTTGTAAAACCACGTAACTTCCTCAAACATTCAAGAACCACGTAACTTTTTTCTACCTCTAGAACCTCGTAGCTCTCTAATACATCAAGAACCATACAGTGGCGTAACTATTAAGGTGCAAATTGGGAAAGTGCCCTGGGGCACTTGAGCTCAAAGAGCTCTCCGTTAAGTCTAATAAACCTTTTTTTCAGGACAAAATTTATAAAAATTTTTAATCTAAAAAAATTGCACAAAATAATTAAAATTAAAAAAAATAATTCAAAAATTTTCAAATTAATTGAAACGAAATGGAATTATTTAAAAATTCGGGAAAGTAATTTAAAAAACTATAGAAATGTTTTAAAAATAATAAATTTGAGAAAATTACTTGAAATACTTCAAACTTAATTGAAAGAAATAAAATAATGAAAAAATAGGGGAAATAATTCAAAATATGAAAATTGAAAAAACATGGTTTGAAAATTCAGATAAATAATATAAAATTGAAAAAAATTAATTAAAATTTGATAAAATAATTGAAAAAAAGAAAGTATTTAAAAACTGTTTGGAAATTACCAAAAAGAACGAAAGTAATTGGAAATCAAAAAAAATAATGCAAAAATTCATATAAATAATTGAAAATTGAATAAAATAATTGAAATCTCAAATAAATAGTTTAAATTTTTGGAAATTATAAAAGAAATGAAAAAAAAAATGAAAATTGAAGGATATAGATTTTGAAACATAATTGGAAAATGATTTTACAATTTGAAACTTGAAGAAAATAATTGAAATATAATGAAATAATTTAAGATTGAGAAAAATAATTGAAATATGATGAAAATAATTTAAATATAAAAGATTGAAAACAGTAAATAAAATTTGAGAGAAATAATTGAAAAAATCATAGAATATATGTTTAAAAGAAGAAAATAATTACAAAATAACTTAAAAGCTTTAATTAATGTAAATAATTGAAAAATCGCAGAAATAATCTAAAATTGATAAAAAGAATTATTGAAATTTTAGATAAATAATTGAAAGTTTTGAAAATTAAGCCAAAAAAATGAAGATAATTAAAAATCGGAGAAAATAATATAATATAACAGAATTTGATTTCAAGCGAAAGAAAATAATTTAAAAATAATTAAAAAAATTAAAAATTGAAGATAATAATCTGAATTTGAGGTAATAATTGAAAATTTAAGAAATTAATTGAAAAATATTAAAAGATGGAGAAAATAATTGCAAAATAATAACAAATAAAAATTGAACAAAATAATTAAAAACTGAGATATATATTTGAAAGTTTAGGAAATTAATTCAGAATTTATGAAAATAATAATAATAATAATAATAGTTCAGGAACTTAATTCAGAAATTATTTTAAAAAAATGAAAATAATTGAAAAGTGAAGAAAATAATTGAAATTTTAGAAGAATACTTAACAATCCTAGAAGATAATTTTAGAAAATTAGAAGTATATTTAAAAATCAAAGAAAGTAATTAAAAAATGATAAAATTAATTCAAGATAAAAAAATAATTGAAATATGATGAAAATAATTCACTTCTGAAAAAATTGAAGACAGTAAATAAAATTTGAGAGAAATAATTGAAAAAATTATAGAATATATGTTTAAGATAAGAAAATAATTGCGATATTACTTAAAATTTTTTAATTAAAGAGAATAATTAAAAAATTGCAAAAGTAATCGAAAATGAATGAAAACTTTTGAAATTTCAGATAAATAATCGAAATTTTGGAAAATTATGCCAAAATAATGAAAATAATTGAAAAATGATTTAAAACGTGGAAAATTGATGACAATAATCTAACTTTGAAATAATAACTGAAAATTTAGGAAATTAATTGAAAAATAATGAAAGTATTAAAAGATGAAGAAAATAATTGCAAAAGAATAAAAAGAAATGAAAATTGAACAAAATAATTAAAAATTAAGAAGTATACTTGATAGTTCTGGAAATTAATTCAGAAATTATTAAAATAATTAAAAATTGAAAATAATAATTGCAAAATGCCAAAAATAATGGTAAATTAGAAAAATTAATTTAAATTTGCGATAAATAATTAAAATTTTTGAATAAATAATTAAATTGATTTTATGACAAGGCAAAAATAATTAAAATTGAAAAAGTGATTGAGAAAACTAAACAAAATAATTGAAATTTGCGGAAGGTAAATTTAAGAATTAGGGAAACAATTTAAAAACAATAAGAATAACTAAGAATTGTAGAAAATAGTTGAAAAATAATAAAAATAGTACAAAATTGTATTTAAGGTTTTAAGAAATTTTAAGTAAAATCATAATAGAAAAGACTTATTAAAAATTGAGAAATTTTTAAATCTTCAAATTTAGTATTTTTGAAACGTGGATTAATTGAACTTGTCAATGCAAGTTCACATTAAGTGAAATTTGAAGAGATTAAAATTGCTATAAATTTAAAATTTGAGAAAATTTGAAAAAGGTGAAATATGATTTAAAATTTTAAAAGAGAAAAATATCTAGTGACAAATTTCAGGTCTGGAAAGAATGAATGAATTAATTAAAATTGTAAATTATTGTTTACAATTTGGGCCTCATTTTCCTTTTTGCCCTAGGGCCCTTGTGCTCCCAGTTACGCGACTGGAACCACGTAACTCTCTTCTACCACTAGAACCATGTAACTTCCTTCTACCTCAAGAACCACGTAACTTTCTTTTTCGTCCCTAACCCTGAAACCCTATAAATTACTGAAAAACTTTGAAAGAGATTGTGGAAGTGAATGTGAAAGTGAATATGGAAGTGAAAATGAAAGTGGAAGTAGAAATATTAGATAAAGTCCAAGTCAAAGTGGAAAATTAAATTGGAAGTCAAAGTGGAAATTAAAGTGAAAGTCAAAGTAAAAGTCGGAAACAAAGTCAAAGTGAAAATCGAAATTAAAGTGAAAGTGTAAGTCAAAGTGGAAACAAAAGTGTAAGTCGAAGTGGAAGTAGAACTTAAAGTGGATGTTAAAGTCGAAGTAGAAGTGTAAGTCAAAGTCGGCGTGGAAGTGGAAGTGGAAATGAAAGTGAGAGTGAAAGTGAATATGGATGAAAAATATCGATTAAAAAGTCGAACACGATGAAGAGTCTTCTCCTCTTTTCTCTGTGTATTTAATTTAACTTTTTGTTTTCAAAAATGTGCATTTCCAATTTTCGCAACAAAACGAGTGGAGCCCATTCAGAGGGCTTAGTCAAAGGCAAGTGGTGTGAGGTCCCGAAGTCCTGATAGAGAATATAAACCTCTGGCTCCTTTATCTATTTATTTTCTGTATTATCGTCGCTGAGAGATGACCCGAGATACGATTCCGCTAGAGTCCTGTAATGTGGAAAGTATCAGGTCGCTTTTCTCGTGTCTAGAATATTGTTTTCCCGAGAAAAAGGGTCATCTGATACACGCGTTCCTTGGGAAAAAGAATACTGAAAGTAGTCAACTTCAAGAGAATAGGAAAACTGCCGAAATAGATAAGTTGTTTTTATTTCACGTGGAAAATAGACTGGAAAATTTGTTTTTAAATTTTTAGCTATCATTTTGGTCTAAATTTGGTAGGTTATAATAATCATTTTTGTGGTGACGTGTGCAAAATTTTTATGTGGGTGGATTTTAAGAAATTTATTGTGATTAATTCACTATTTTTTGGTAATTTATTTACTTTTCTCATTTTTTTTCATATAAATTGTTATACTCTAGATTTATAAATAATTTCGTCACTGTACAGTTACACAGATTCATGCGCAGTAGGTTTATAAAAAGTAAATACAAGCGCAGTTTAATATCTGCGCAGTAAGTTGCTTAATAATAAATTCATGCAAAACAGGTTTCTAAAAAAAAATATATGCGCAATGGGATTTTAAATAAATGCACCAGCAATAGGTTCCCAAATATTACGTAAATGCGCAGTAAGTTTTTAAATAAAACTTATCTGAGCAGTAGATTTTAAAATAATAAATAACTGCGCAGTCAGTTTCTATATTATAAATACATGCGCAGGACATTTTTAAAAAATAAATACTCGCGCAGTAAATTTCTAAATAATATAGACATGCGCAGTAACTTTCTATCTAATAATTACTTGCGCAGTAGATCTTTAAATAATAAATAGCGTCGCAGTAGTTTTCTAAGTAATAGATACATGCGCAGTAAGTTTATAAATAACAAATACAACCTTAGTAGTTTTCTAGGTAACAAATACATGCGCAGTATGTTTCTATCTAATAATTAATTGCGCAGTAGATCTTTAAATAATAAATAGCTGCACAGTCACTTTCTAAATTATAAATACATGAGCAGTATTTTCTAATTAATAATTACTTGCGCAGTAGATCTTTACATAATAAATAGCTGCACAGTCACTTTCTAAATTATAAATACATGAGCAGTATTTTCTAATTAATAATTACTTGCGCAGTAGATTTTTAAATAATAAATTTCTGCGCAGTCAGTTTCTAAATTATAAACACATGCGCGGTAAGTTTCTAAATAAAAAATATATGCGCAGTAGATTATTAAGTATAAATAGCTGCGCAGTCAGTTTCTAAATTATAAATACATGCGCAGTCAGTTTCTAAATTATAAATACATGCGCAGTACAGTTTAAAATAATAAATACATCCTCAGTAACTTTCTGAATAACAAAGACATGCGCAGTATTTTTTTAAGTAATAAATACAGACGCAGTAAGATTTTATACAATAATTACATGCGCAGTAAATTTTTTAATAATAAATAGCTGCGCAGTAAGTCTCTAAATTTTAAGAACCTGCGCAGTACAGTTTTAAGGAATAAATGTATGCTCAGTCAGTTACTAAAAAATTTAGACATGCGCAGTGAGTTTCTAAACAATAAATGCATGCGCCGTAGATTTCTAAGTAATAAGCACTTGCGCAGTAGATCTCTAAATAATAAATACATGCGCAGTAAGTTCCAAATAATAAAGACGTGCGCAGTAGTTTTCATAGTAATAAATAAATGCGCAGGGAGTTTCTAAATAATAAAAAAATACATGCGCAGTAGGTTTCTAATAAAAAAATACATGCGCAGTGGTGTTGTAGGTAGCCAAAACATGCGCAGTAAGTTTCTAAGTAATAAACACATGCGCAGTAGGTTTCTAAACAATAAATAAATGTGCAGTAGTTTTCTAAGTTATAAATAAATGCGCAGTGAGTTTCTAAATAATAAAAATAAATACATGCGCAGTAGGTTTCTAATAAAAAAATACATGCGCAGTAGTGTTGTAGGCAGCCAAAACATGCGCAGTAAGTTTCTTAAGAAGAAATACATGCGCAGTACGTTTCTAACTAATAAACACATGCGCAGTAGGTTGTTAAACAATAAATACATGCGCAGTAGATTTCTAAGTAATTAACACACGCGCACTAGGTTTCTAAGTAATAAACACATGCGCAGTAGGTTTCTAAACAATAAATAAATGCGCAGTTTGTTTCTTAGTAATAAACACATGCGCAGTAAATCTCTAAATAATAAATATATGCGCAGTAAGTTTCTAAATTAAAAATACATGCGCAGGAAGTTTTTTAATTTACAAATACGTGCGCAGTGGTGTTCTAGTCAGCCAAAACATGCGCAGTAACTTTCAAAATAATAAATACATTCGCCGTATGTTTTTAAGTAATAAACACATGCGCACTAGGTTTCTAAGTAATAAACACATGCGCAGTTGGTTTCTAAACAATAAATAAATGCGCAGTTGGTGTCTAAGTAATAAACACATCTGCAGCAGATCTCTAAATAATAAATACATGCGCAGTAAATTTCTAAATTAAAAATACATGCGCAGGAAGTTTTTTAATTTACAAATACGTGCGCAGTGGTGTTCTAGTCAGCCAAAACATGCGCAGTAACTTTCAAAATAATAAATACATGCGCCGTATGTTTCTAAGTAATAAACACATGCACACTAGGTTTCTAAGTAATAAACACATGCGCAGTAGGTTTCTAAACAATAAATAAATGCGCAGTTTGTTTCTAAGTAATAAACACATGCGCAGTAGATCTCTAAATAATAAATATATGCGCAGTAAGTTTCTAAATTAAAAATACATGCGCAGGAAGTTTTTTAATTTACAAATACATGCGCAGTGGTGTTCTAGTCATTTAAAATATGCGCAGGAACTTTCAAAATAATAAATACATGCGCCGTATGTTTCTAAGTAATAAACACATGCGCACTAGGTTTCTAAGTAATAAACACATCCGCAGCAGATCTCTAAATAATAAATACATGCGCAGTTGGTTTCTAAGTAATAAACACATCCGCAGCAGATCTCTAAATAATAAATACATGCGCAGTAAATTTCTAAATTAAAAACACATGCGCAGGAAGTTTTTTAATTTACAAATACGTGCGCAGTGGTGTTCTAGTCAGCCAAAACATGCGCAGTAACTTTCAAAATAATAAATACATGCGCCGTATGTTTCTAAATAATAAACACATGCGCAGTAGGTTTTTAAACAATAAATAAATGTGCAGTAGGTTTCTAAGTTATGAAAACATACGCAGTAAGTTTTAAAATAATAAAGACGTGCGCAGTAGTTTTTTAAGTTGTAAATAAATGCGCAGTGACTTTCTAATTATAAAAATAAAATAATAAATACATGCGCATTAGGTTTCTAATAAAAAATACATGCGCAGTAGTGTTGTAGGCTGCTAAAACATGCGCAGTAAGTTTCTTAAAAAGAAATACATGCGCAGTAGGTTTCTAGCTAATAAACACATAGTAGGTTTCTAAACAATAAATACATGCCCAGTAGATTTCTAAGTAATAAACACATGCGCAGTAGGTTTCTAAGTAATAAACACATGCGCAGTTGGTTTCTAAACAATAAATAAATGCGCAGTAGGTTTCTAAGTTACAAATACATGCGCACTAAGTTTCAAGATAATAAAGACGTGCGCAGTAGTTTTCTAAGTAATAAATAAATGCGCAGTAAGTTTCTAACTAATAAACACATGCGCAGTAGGTTTCTAAGTAATAAACACATGCGCAGTAGGTTTTTAAACAATAAATAAATGTGCAGTAGGTTTCTAAGTTATGAAAACATACGCAGTAAGTTTTAAAATAATAAAGACGTGCGCAGTAGTTTTTTAAGTTGTAAATAAATGCGCAGTGACTTTCTAATTATAAAAATAAAATAATAAATACATGCGCATTAGGTTTCTAATAAAAAATACATGCGCAGTAGTGTTGTAGGCTGCTAAAACATGCGCAGTAAGTTTCTTAAGAAGAAATACATGCGCAGTAGGTTTCTAGCTAATAAACACATAGTAGGTTGCTAAACAATAAATACATGCCCAGTAGATTTCTAAGTAATAAACACATGCGCAGTAGGTTTCTAAGTAATAAACACATGCGCAGTTGGTTTCTAAACAATAAATAAATGCGCAGTAGGTTTCTAAGTTACAAATACATGCGCACTAAGTTTCAAGATAATAAAGACGTGCGCAGTAGTTTTCTAAGTAATAAATAAATGCGCAGTAAGTTTCTAACTAATAAACACATGCGCAGTAGGTTTCTAAGTAATAAACACATGCGCAGTAGGTTTTTAAACAATAAATAAATGTGCAGTAGGTTTCTAAGTTATGAAAACATACGCAGTAAGTTTTAAAATAATAAAGACGTGCGCAGTAGTTTTTTAAGTTGTAAATAAATGCGCAGTGACTTTCTAATTATAAAAATAAAATAATAAATACATGCGCATTAGGTTTCTAATAAAAAATACATGCGCAGTAGTGTTGTAGGCTGCTAAAACATGCGCAGTAAGTTTCTTAAGAAGAAATACATGCGCAGTAGGTTTCTAGCTAATAAACACATAGTAGGTTGCTAAACAATAAATACATGCCCAGTAGATTTCTAAGTAATAAACACATGCGCAGTAGGTTTCTAAGTAATAAACACATGCGCAGTTGGTTTCTAAACAATAAATAAATGCGCAGTAGGTTTCTAAGTTACAAATACATGCGCACTAAGTTTCAAGATAATAAAGACGTGCGCAGTAGTTTTCTAAGTAATAAATAAATGCGCAGTAAGTTTCTAACTAATAAACACATGCGCAGTAGGTTTCTAAGTAATAAACACATGCGCAGTAGGTTTTTAAACAATAAATAAATGTGCAGTAGGTTTCTAAGTTATGAAAACATACGCAGTAAGTTTTAAAATAATAAAGACGTGCGCAGTAGTTTTTTAAGTTGTAAATAAATGCGCAGTGACTTTCTAATTATAAAAATAAAATAATAAATACATGCGCATTAGGTTTCTAATAAAAAATACATGCGCAGTAGTGTTGTAGGCTGCTAAAACATGCGCAGTAAGTTTCTTAAGAAGAAATACATGCGCAGTAGGTTTCTAGCTAATAAACACATAGTAGGTTGCTAAACAATAAATACATGCCCAGTAGATTTCTAAGTAATAAACACATGCGCAGTAGGTTTCTAAGTAATAAACACATGCGCAGTTGGTTTCTAAACAATAAATAAATGCGCAGTAGGTTTTTAAGTTACAAATACATGCGCACTAAGTTTCAAGATAATAAAGACGTGCGCAGTAGTTTTCTAAGTAATAAATAAATGCGCAGTAAGTTTCTAACTAATAAACACATGCGCAGTAGGTTTCTAAGTAATAAACACATGCGCAGTAGGTTTTTTTTAACAATAAACACATGCGCAGTAGGTTTCTAAACAATAAATACATGCGCAGTAGTTTTCTAAACAATCCATAAATGCTCACTACTATTCCAATTGTTCCTAAACTTTACGCAATGTCAAAACAGAATTTCTCTTCTCGTCAATTGATGAAGGTGTGAACGAAGAGTCGACCAACAATAAAGTGAGTATAAAGGGGGAGAAAATAAGGTCAATCAGTGTAAAAGATTGACAGCCACTGTTGCCGTACCGCAGTACCTCGAGCCATATAATCATACTTATAGTGTCTCGATCCCTTTTGCTCATCCTTACTCGTTCTTGCGCTCTCCACTCCTTTTTTACTTCTCTCTTTTCTCAACCGGGAAGGAAATGCTCCCCAACGCGTATCGTTGCTGTAAAACGAGAATCAGGTAGAAGTAATTGCCAGGTATAAAGAGGAGCTGTATAAGGTGGATAGGCAAGAGGTGCGTATACTTGGGAATAGCGAAAGGGTAACGAGAGAAAACAGCCTGTTTGAAGGTGAACTAGCAACATCCGTCGCGCGACTTGCTTATATATATATATATATATATATACTATATACATATAAAATCGAGTGTATAAGAAAAATCATAAAATTCCCGGCATCGCACGTGGCCTGGCTACTGTTAGGATCCAAGACTTGTTAAACTGCTTGTTCTCTTATTTTTAAGCTTTTCTTTTTTCATGTTTCTGTGGCCTGCCCCTCTATGCCATTCCATTGGCTGATGCTGAATATCGACTCTTGGTTTTATCGAGTTTGCGATACGTGGCGCGAACAAACAATCCTCTTCCTGGAAGAAGCTGCGATAAATAATTTACGATTATCTCGCATCTTCGCGTAAAGAATAACCACCATAATCAGCTTATATTTAAAGGTGTAACGATGTGTTTGCATCGTGATACCTGCGGTTTTATCAAGCAAGATATTGTACTACCCACCGTGATCATGGTATGCGGATGTTACTTTCCTTATTATGCGAGAAGTTAGATACATGTGCCACATATGGTGTTTCATTTTACGGTACTTTTCTTTTTTTTATTTTTCATAATCTTTCCGACTCGGCAGACACGATCACACGCAAAATTCTTTTTGTCACTGTTTCCTCACATTTTTATTTTATTTTGCAGATTCTTCGTTACTTATCACTTTTATTGTAAACTGCAATATATAATCGAAAATAAACACATTATAATTCCGTTGATTAACGTAAAAATGTGTGATAAAATAATATAATTTAATTGAAAAATTAATTTAAAAACCGAGAGAGACAATTTTTTTAAAACTTTATCATTTTAAAATTTTTTTTCTGTCTCACATTTTAATTAATTGCAATAATATTCATAAATAATGTTTCTTTACTTTTGGAAACTTTCGAAATTTGGAAAAAATTGATATTGTGACGTTCCGTACAGACTGGGTGAAATTCACCTGGACGTAAATTTTCAACAATACGAGTTTGAAGTGCAAGTGTCGACTGGGTTTCTTCTAAAATTATTATCCAGGAAGATATTAAAAAAAAACCCTAAAAAACTTTCTAGTATCAAAATTAGTTTTTCTTAAATATACTCCACATTAATGATGATATAATATTGAAACTTGGCACAAATTTGCATCTCACTGTGTAAATTAATTTCCGTGTAGAGAGGAATTAATTCGACTAATAGCATTTGAGTAAACTGCAATAAACCAACTTACCCCGGTCTCCCCGACACTTACTTACATCAATAAAATTGGGATAAGATTTTCGAAACTAAAATTAGAAAAATGTGTCGAGGGAAGGGTGTTAGTCGAAAGGGGGATGTAACAAGTCTGACGTAGAAAGAGACACAAAAGCAAGACGACAGATGGGAGCAGAGCGGCGTGAAATGGAAGTCAAAGCTGAGGCACGCTGTTATCATCAATATAGCATAACCTGTCACTCAAAGCGGCTGCAACTATAGATGAGTTACTGGCAATCTCTTCCGTCCAGCATCCATTTTTGTTCCACTCGACGAAAAGGGGTTTCCTTTTACTGACAGAACCTTCAAGGTCTTGACGTTCCCGCCGCGAAACATTTCACGGATCACTAGTTTTGCTCCTGTCATCCACAGAAAAAAGCCTCTCTCACGACACTTTTATTCGTAATTTCTTTACTTTTGTCAAGAGTCTTGGAAAATTGGAAACGAATTTTGCGATTGTTGTTCTTTTTTTTTTGTTTTTGTGAAATTGAATTATTTATTTTCTATTTTATTTTTTCTTTTATTTTCTTTATTTTGGTTTATACATCTTCTTAGATTTCGCAAATGGAGCGTTTCGGACCAAATAGTAGATATTCAATATGGCAGCCTGCATCCAGAGACCTCTAACGGTGGCGTCATGAACTACAAAAATTTGGCGCGAATTTCAAATTCGGAAATAAAAATTGATCAATAATTCCAAGTTTCTGAGTAATTAGGTTTACCTTAAACTAATAAATTTATTTCTTTTTTGAAATAGTTGATAATTACTTAGTTCTTGTACCCTAAATCCTTTGACAGAAAATAATAAAATTATATTTGTTAACAAATAAAATGTTTTATTCTTTTATTTTATTTGGCATTCTTCTTAATTTTGATTAATAGCATTTTCTAGACCAAAAATTAGAAAGAGGCTTAATTTATCCAGCGACCTCTTTAGGTGGCGTCATGTAACAAAATTCGGCGCGAAATTTAAATCTTTAAATTGAATCTCGGTCAATATTTCCTAGCTTATAACTAATTACTTAGTTCTTGTAGCCAAAACCCTTTGACACAAAATAAAATTATCTTTGATACCAGTGACGTAACTGGGAGTGCAAGGGCCCTGGAAAAAAAAGAAAAATGGGGCCGCAATTATATATAATAAATTTATAAGTTTGATTAAATAATTTATTTATTCTGTCCACGCCTAAGATTTCTCACTAGTTGTTTTTTTTCATGAAATTTTAAATCATATTTCACACTTTTAAAATGTTCTCAAATTTCAAATTTATAGCAATTTTAATTTCTTCAAATTTCAGTTAATGTGAACATGCATTGATTAAAAGTTCAATTAATCCACGTTTCAAAAATACTAAATTTGAGAAGATATAAAAATGTCTTCAATTTTTAATAATTCTTTTCTACTATGATTTCAATTACTTAAAATACAATTTTATACTATTTTCATCATTTTTCAACTATTTTTTACAAGTCGTAATAATTTTAATTGTTTTTAAATTGTTTCCCTAAATCATAAATTTACCTTTCTCAAATTTCAATTATTTTATTTCGTTTTCTCAATCACTTTTTCAATTTTATTTATTTTTGCCTTGATATTAAATCAATTTAATTATTTATTTCTTAATTTTATATTATGCATCGCAAATTTAAATTACTTTTTTTTAATTTACCATTATTTTTGTCATTTTGCAATTATTATTTTCCATTTTTACTCATTTTCATAATTTTCGAATTAATTTACTAAACTTTCAAATATATATCTCAATTTTTAATTATTTTTTTTAATTTTCATTTCTTTGTATTATTTTTAAATTGTTTTCTCCATCTTTTAATATTTTCATTATTTCTTCAATTAAAATCCTCAATTTTCAGTTATTATCTGAAATTTGGATTATTGTCCTCAATTTTCAATTTTTTAACCGATTTTTTAATTATTTTCTTTTGCTTTAAAACAAATTATACAATTTTATATTATTTTCTCCGATTTTAAATTATTTTCATTCATTTTGCATAATTTTCCAAAATTTCAATTATTTATCTAAAATTTCGATTGTTATGTTATTTTCATCAATTTTTGATTATTTCTGCGATTTTTTAATTATTCTCTTTCTAATTAAAATTTTTAAGAAAATTTGTAATTATTTTCTTTTTTTAAAAATATATTATGTAATTTTTTCAATTATTTTCTTGAATCTTAATTATTTTTTTAAAATTTGTATTATTAATCTCAACTTGCAATCATTTTTTTTCAACTTTTAATTACTTTCCCTAATTTTTCATTTTTCAATTTTTTTAAATTTATTTTTAAGATTTTCAAGTAATTTTCTCAAATTAAAATTATTTTGTTTATTTTTAAAATATTTCTATTATCTTTTTCAATTATTTATCTCAAATTTTATTTACTGTTTTCAATCTTTCATATTTAAATTATTTTCATCATAAATTTCAATTATTTTTCTCAATCTTAAATAATTTTCAGCATATTTTAATTATTCTATTTAATTTTGAATTAATTTTATCATTTCTTAACTATTTTCTTCGGTTTTTAATTATTATTCATCTTTTAAAATTATTTTCTTTAATTTTTAATTATTTTCATAATTTTCATATTTTGTTATTAATGATCGTAAATTTCATTTATTTAAAGATTTCTTAATTTTTTTCTCCAATTTTTAATTATTCTCTTTTTTCCAATTATAATTTCTAAGATCTTCATGTATTTTTCTCCAAATTTCAATAATTTTTTTCTTTTTTTAAATTATGTAATTTTTTTTAATTATTTCACTTAAATCTGATTTATTTTTTACAACTTATCATTGTTTGTATTATATTTTAATTATTTTCTTAAAGTTTCAAATTCTAAAATCATTTTTCAATTATTTTTTGAAATGTATATCCTTCAATTTTCAATTTTTTTCATTGCTTTTATAATTTCAAAAATTTTAAACCATTTATCTGACATTTCAATTATTTTTTTCAATTTTCAATTATTTATATGATTTTATGATTTCTACTATTATTTTGTTCAATTTTCAATTACTTTCGTTCTTTTTCGTAACTTTCAAAATTTTTTTAATTATTTCTGATTGATTAAAAATTATTCTCTTCAATTTTAAATTATGTTTATCTTGTTTCATTTATTTTCTCTAATTTTCAATTATTTTCTTTTTTTTCAATGAACTTCTGAAAGTTTAAATATTTTTCTGAAATTTTCTTTAACTTTGGTTTATTAAAAATATATTATGTAGTTTTTTCAATTATTTTCTCGAATTAAAATTTTTTTTCAATATTTCATACTAAAACTATTTTTATCATAAATTTTAATGATTTTTCTCAATCTTAAATAATTTTCAACATTTTTCAATTATTTTTTTTTATTTCAAAAAAATTATGTTTATCTTGTTTCATTAAGTTTTACTAATCTTTAATTATTTTCTTTTTTTTTCAATAAACTTCTGAAAGTTTTAAGTATTTTTCTGAGATTTTCTTTAACTTTCCTTTATTTAAGAAAAACTTTAATTACTCTCCTTAATTTTTCATTATTCAATTTTTCTCCATTTATTTTTACGACTTTTAAGTAATTTCCTAAATTAAAATTATTTTGTATATTTTTAAAAATTTCTATGATCTTTTTCAATTATTTATCTCAAATTTTATTTACCGTTTTCAATCTTTTATATTTAAATTATTTTCATTATAAATTTCAATTATTTTTCTCAATCTTAAATTAATTTTTACCATATTTCAATTATTTTTTTTATTTTTGATTAATCATTTTTAAACTATTTTCCTCGATTGTTAATCATTATTCTCATTAACTAACATTATTTTCTTCAATTTTTAATTATTTTCATTTATTTTCAGCTTTCTTCATTTCTTTTCTCCAATTTTTAGTTATTCTAATTTTTTTTCAATTAATTTCTAAGATCTTCATGTATTTTTCTCAAAGTTCAATTATTTTTTTTTTAAATTTTGTAATTTTTTAAAATTATTTCACTCAAATCTAATTTATTTTTGACAACTTATCATTGTTTTTTTTTTGTATTATAAATCTCAAATTTTAATCATTTTTTTTCAATTTTCAATTATTTTCCCTAATTTTTCATTTTTCAATTTTTCTCAATTTATTTTTAAAATCATCAAGTAATTTTCTCAAATTGAAAATTTTTTTCTTTATTTTTAAAACATTTCTCAAGGGCCCCGAGGCACTGCCCCATTTTGCCCCTTAGTAGTTACGCCACTGTTTAATACAAAATAAAATGTCTTACTCTTTTATTTTATTCTTCATTTTTCTTAATTTTTATTAAAAGCATTTTCTAGACCAAAAATTAGAAATAGGCCTAATTATCCAGCGACCTCTGCCGATGGCGTCATGAAACATAATTCGGCGCGAATTTCAAATTCTGAAATAAAAATTGATCAATATTGTCCTGAGTAATTAGGTTTACCTTAAACTAATAAATTTATTCCTGTTTTTGAAATAAGTTGATAATTACTTAATTTTTGTATCTAAAATCCTTTGACACAAAATAAAATTATCTTTGATACAAAATAAAATGTTTTACTCAATTATTTTATTTTTCATTGTAAAAAACGTGGTTTATTAAGAATTAGATTTTTTTTCAAATGCCATTTTTAAAATTATTGGTCAATATAATGATGAAAAAAAAATTTGTTGAAAGAGCCGAGTCAATTTATTTGTGATCGTTTATTAAATGGTTATTATCCGGTGACCCACTTTCTTCTTTTATAATAATTCCTCAATAGAAATATGACGTTTTGTCGTGAAACTCCTTTTATGCTCTTATTATATCTTTTATCATCTTTCAACTACAGAGAACATCAAAATCTCTTTGTGAGAAGGTACTCTCGTTAAATACAAATGATGCAAGTTGAATGCAAATTTCCGTCTTTTTATGAAATTCAACGGAATACGAGAAGAAGCATGTTTAAGTAATATTTTTCCATTTCAGATTACCTTCACTCAACTCTTGGAGTTAACATTGAAAAGAGATTGCAAAAGAGTGGCAAATTAATAGATTTTATTACGATTCGTGACGAAAAATATATTTTTTTTCTAATATCAGAGAACTCAAATTTAAAATAATTATTTTCAGTAATAGATTATATTTATTTGCCCAAATCATTCAGTGAATTAGAAATATTAACCGAGTTTTTATATAAAGATTTAAATTTCGCGCCGAATTGAGTTTCATGACGCCACCTACAGAGGTCGCTGGATGTACTGGCCTCTTTCTAATTTTTGGTAAGGAAAAAACCGTTATTAAAAAATAAGAAGAGTGAAAAATAAAATAAAAGAGTAAAACATTTTATTTTGTATCAAAGATAATTTTTTTCTGTGTTCTAGGATTTAGGATTCAAGGTTAAATAGTAATTATCAACTATTTCAGTAGAGGAATAAATTTATTAATCTACGGTAAACCTAATTAGTTATAAGCTTGGAAATATTGACCGAGTTTTAATTTTAAGATTTAAATTTCGCGCCGAATTTTTGTTACATGACGCCTTCTAAAGAGGTCGCTGGATAAATTAAGCCTCTTTCTAATTTTTGGTCTAGAAAATGCTATTAATCAAAATTAAGAAGATTGGCAAATAAAATAAAATAAAAATAAAATAAAAAAATAAAAGAATAAAACATTTTATTTTTTAACAAAGATAATTTTATAATTTTCTGTCAAAGGATTTAAGGTACAAGAACTAAGTAATTATCAACTATTTCAGAAAAGAAATAAATTTATTAATTTAAGGTAAACCAAATTACTCGGAAACTTGGAAATATTGATCGATTTTTATTTCCGAATTTGAAATTCGCGCCGAATTTTTGTGGTTCATGACGCCATCGTTAGAGGTCGCTGGATGCAAACTGCCATATCGACTATCTGCCATTTTGTCCGGAGCGCCATTTTCGAAATCTATCAAGAATTATAAACCAAAATAAAGAAAATAAAAGAAAAAATAAAATAAAATAGAAAATAAATAAATAAATGGATTTATGTTCTAAAAATTTAAATTAAAAATTCTTCAGTGATTGTAGAAAGGGATACAATCTCTCAAGTGTCAATACTGGGAGTGTGAAAAAAAAATCACAACACTTGTACTTTTCTTTAGAATGTGTTAATTGTAGGTGACATCTTTCTCAAGTTTCTTTTGCTCTTATTCAGCCTCTACACGTTCATGTCAACTGCTCCGAGATACAAATCTAGACACTAAACAACTATTTTTTTTTTTACTTAAAGTGTTTGGAAGCAAAACTATTTTGAATAAGAGACTGACGAGAATCGCTGGCTGATCTATAACGCGCGATAACTTTCGAGAGGAGCAACATTCTTTCAAAAATATCACGCGATCGATCAACTTTACTCGAGATGCCAGATTAGTCCTCAACGGAGGAATGTCGCTTTTGAAACTTGCGGAATTTCTTGTCGCTACTTGAAAATTATTAAGAGCTGAAAATCTTGATCAGGTTAAAAATGATCAGCTCTTAAAAAGCTTCATTAGGACGGGCAAAAAAATACTGATAGTAAAATTTTGAAAATAATAACGATGAAAAAATGGAAAGATATAAAAGTTAATTATAATGATACATGAGTTTGTAACTATTTTCTAATAATTTAAATAAGTGGTTTAAGTTGTAAAATAGTGGAACATATACAGGAATATTCCCTCTAATTTTTATAATAGATAACAAAACTTAACAACCCCTAGAAACTACCTTTAAGAAAAATAATCGAAATTGTTTTTTTAAACTTACCAATATTTCTACAAAAAAATTCTAATCAAATTCTAAAATGGTTAAACATACTCAGGAATATACATCCTAATTTTTTCAAGTGATACCAAGTATTAACGACCCTTAAGAAAAAAAACTTTAATCTACTTAAAAAAACCCCTAAAAGCTACATCTAAGTAAAATAATTGAAATTAATGTTCAAAAAAATTATTCGTTCTTACAAGAAATTCTAAAGTTCTAAAATGGTGCAGCAAACTTAGAAACATACCCTTAATTTTTCAAAATAATAAAAAGAATTAAAAACACATAAAATTTTGTTATAGAGACAAAAAACCGTTTTTCTTTAATTTTTAACAATTCTTTTCTATCATGATTCCAATTATTTGCTGCAATTTTGAACTATTTTAATCATTTTTCAAAAAATTTCTTCAATTTCTAATTATCTCAATTATTTTTCAAATTTGCCCCTAAAATTAAAATTTAATTTCTGCAATTTTTAATTATGATCTTTAATTTTTCAAATAAATGTTTTTCAGTTTTACTTTTTTTTTTTTAATATCAAATTAGTTTCATCCTTTTTCATAATCATTTTCCAAATATTTTTCAATATTAGAAAATCTGTTTCATGATTTATCAATTTTTCTTAAAAAAAACTAAATTATTAAATTTTTTTCTATTTTTAAATTTTAGTTGTATTTTTCAAGTATTTAAATTATGTCCTTTGATTTTCAATCACTTTCATTTACATCAAATAAATTCTGTAATTTTCTCAATTTTTTTTCTTAAATTTTCATAATAATCTTTAATTGCCAATTATTTTTTTAATTTTTCAAGTAGTTTTTTTATTTTAAATATATTCTGTAATTTTTCAATTTTTTTTTACAAATTTTTATTATTTTCTTCAATTTTCAATTATTTCTATCATTTTTCAATTACTTTTCGTTATTTTCAATTATTTTTATATTAATTTTCTAAATTTTTTATCACTGATCTGAAGTTCCAGTTATTTTTTCAATTTATAATTATTTTTAACATTTTGCAATTATTTTCTTTTATTAGAAATAAATGTTGTAATAATCTAAGTTATTGTATTCACTTTTCAATGTTTTAATCATTCTTCAATTATTTTTCTCATATTTAAATTTACATTATTTTCTTCAATTTTCAACTATTTCTATCATTTGTCAATTACATTGTGTCATTTTCAATTATTTTGCAATTAATTTTCTAATTTTTTTTTTATTATCTCAAATTCTAGTTATTTTGTCAATTTACATACATTGTTATCATTTTGCAATTATTTTCTTTTATTACAAATATATGTTGTAGTTTTTTTTTAATATTTTTCACAAATGAAAATTATTTCCTTCATTTTTCCATTATTTTTATCAATTTTTATTTTTTTTATCTCTTTGTAATTATTTTCTCCACCTTTGAATTAGATAGGTATATTAATTATATTTCAATGATTTTCTTAAATTTTCATTTATAATCTCAAATGCTCCAATCTAACTGATTCTATCCACTTTTCAATCTTCTAATCATTCTTAAATTATTTTTCTCAAATTACAATTACGTTCGGTAATTTTTAATTATTTTATTCCAATTTGAAATGTTTTTCCAAATTTTATATTATTTTTTTATTAATTCCGAAAATTTCAATTATTTATCACAAATTTCGAATATTTCCTTCAATTTTCAATTATTTCTATCATTTTTCAATTACTTCTTCCCATTTTCAATTATTTTTGAATTAATTTTCAAATTTTATATAATTTTTCACATATTCCAATTATTTTTTTAATTACCAATTATTTTCTTGATTCTACATTTATTTTCTTTTATTTCAAATATATGTTGTAATTTTTACAATTATTTTGACAAAATTGAAATTAATTTCCTCAAGTTTTAATTATTTTTATTAGTTTGTAAATATTTTCTTGAATTTTTTATTATTTTCATTATTCTTTAATTAATTTCCTTGATTTTAAAATATTTTTCTCAAAATTTAATAATTTTCTTTAATTTTCAATTTCTTAATGTCATAATTTTGCAATCAATTTCTTCAATTTTTAATAATTTTTACTATTTCTGAATTAAATTCCTAAATTTTCAATTATTTATCTCATTTTTCAATTATTTTTTTCTATTTTTATTTTCATTTATCTTTTTTCAATTTTTTTCTCTATCTTTTTATTAGATATATTAATTATTTTTCAATTAATTTCCTAAATTTTTATTTATTATCTTAAATCTAAGTTATTGTATTCACTTTTCAATGTTTTAATCATTCCTCAATTATTTTTCTCAAATTTCAATTATATTTGTCTATTTATAATTATTTTTTTTCAATTTGCAATGATTTTCACAAATTTTATATTATTTCGATTATTTGTTGCTTAAATCCGAAAATTTTAATTAATTATCTCAAATTTCTATTATTTTTTTAAATTTTGGATTATTTCTATGTTTTAATAATTATTGTCCTGAATTTAAAATTTTTAAAATCATTTTTTAATTAGGCACTTTAATTACTTTACATACATTTTGTAATTTTTTTTTTTCACTTTTCAGTTACTTCGATTATTTTTCAATTACTTTTTGTCTTTTTTAATATTTTTTAAATATTTTTTTAATTTTTGTTATTATTTATCACAAGTTATAGTTATATTTCAATTTAAAATTATTTTTATCATTCTGCAATTATTTTCTTTTATTAAAAATATATGTTGTAATTTTTTCAATTTTTTTTCACAAACTAAAAATATTTTCTTTAATTTTTAATTATTTCTATTAATTTGCAAATACTTTCTCGATTTTTTTTATTTTCATTATCCTTTAATTAATTTCTTTGATTCTAAAATATTTTTCTCAAATTTTAGTAATTTTTTTCAAATTTCAATTATTATTGTTATCATTTTGCAATCAATTTCTTCAATTTTTAATTATTTTTACCTTTCCTCCATTAAATTTCTTAATTTTCAATTATTTATCTCATTGTTGAATTATTTTATGAATTTTTATTTTTTTTATTTTTGTTCGATTATTATTTTCGAATTAGATATATCAATTGTGTCAATTAATTTCCTAAATTTTTATTTATTCTTTTAAACCAAAGTTTCTGAATCCCCTTTTTAATGCCGATGATTTTTCAATTATTTTCCTTAAATTTCAAACACTTACGTCAATTTTTATTTTTGTTTTTAATTTTTAAAGATTTTAACAAATTTTATATTATTTTGATTATTTGTTGATCAATTCCGAAAATTTCAATTCTTATCTCAAATTTCCATTATTTTTTTCAATTTTCAATTATTTCTATAATGTTTTAATTATTGTTCACAAATTAAAATTATTTCCTTCAATTTTAAGTTATTTTTATTAGTTTGCAAATATTTTCTTGATTTTTTAATTATATTCATTATTCTTTAATTAATTCCCTTGATTATAAAATATTTTTTTCAAATTTTAATAGTTTTCTTCATTTTCAATTATTACTATTATTTTTCAATAATTACTTTTTGTCATTTTTTATTATTTTTAATTGGTTTTCTGATTTTTTTTTTATTATTTATCTCAAATTACTGTTACATTTCAATTTATCATTTTGCAATTATTTTCTTTTATTAAAAATATATGTTGTAATTTTATCAATTATTTTTCACAAACTAAAAATATTTTCCTCAATTTTTATTTATTTTTATTACTTTGCAAACATTTTCTTGAACTATTTATTATTTTCAATATTCCTCAATTAAATTCCTAGATTTTAAAATATTTTTTAGAAATTTTAATAATTTTCCAGTTTTTTCAATTATTATTGTTATCATTTTACAATAAATTTCTTTAATTTTTAATTATTTTTATTATTCCTCCTATTAAATTCCTTAATTTCCAATTAGTTATCTCATTTTTCAATTATTTTATAAATTTTTATTAATTTTTATTCTTTTTTTATCTTTGTGCAATTATTATTTTCGAATCAGATACATTAATTGTTTGTCAATTAATTTCCTAAATTTTTATTTATTATCTCAAATCTAAGTTGTTGAATCCACTTTTTAATGCATATGAGTTTTCAATTATTTTTCTCAATTTTTCAAACACTTACGCCAATTTTTATTTTTCTTTTAATTTGCAAATATTTTCACAAATTTAAGGTTTTTTTATTATTTGTTGATTAATTCCGAAAATATTTTCTTGAATTTTTTATTATTCTTTAATTAATTTCCTTGATTATAAAATATTTTTCTCAAATTTTAAGAATTTTCTCCAATTTTCAATTATAAATGTCGTCATTTTGCAATCAATTTCTTCAATTTATAATAATTTTAACTATTTCTCAATTAAATTCCTAAATATTCAATTATTTATCTCATTTTTCAATTCTTTTTTTTTCAATTTTCAGTTTCTTTTATATTTTTTCCACCTTTTAATTATAGATATATTAATTATTTTTCAATTAATTTCCTAAATTTTCATTTATTATCTCAAATCTAAGTTATTGTATCCTCTTTTCAATGTTTCAATCATTCTTAAATTATTTTTTTTTAAATTTCAATTACGTTTTTTAATTTTTAATTATTACTTTTTAATTTGCAATGATTTTCACAAATTTTATATTATTTCGATTATTTGTTGCTTAATTCCGAAAATTTTAATTATTCATCTCAAATTCCCATTATATTTTTCAATTTTCAATTATTTCTATAATGTTCTAATTATTTTCCTCAATTTAAAATTCTCGAATTTTAAAAAAAATGTTTCAATTGGTCGAGTCCATACCAAGTGATCACACCAATTTCAGTCATATTGAGTAATATTTACGAAATTGATATTTTGGGTTCCTTTAGGAGTAAAAAAAATAAATTTTAATTATTTTTAAAAAATTCAAAATATTTTCGAAAATATTCAAATTCGAAATTTTATGTACTATTTTTTTTGTGTTATCATAACTTCTGTAATTTTGAAGCAATTGAGATCATTTTTTTTTTAAATTACTCGTATTTGAATACTCTTTCAAGAAAAATTATAATAATTAAGAAATTGTTTATAATTAAATTTTTATTAAAAAAATTAAATTATTTATTTAAACAAAATCTAAAGTATATCATCGATCTTTTTCAAAAAATTCATAAACATAGCCTATAATGTGCTTAAAAATTTAAGCCAAAGAAAAAGATGGTATCTATTATAGTTTTTGAGAAAAAAATTATTAAGTTATGCTAGCGCGGCGCGGACCGGACTTTAGAATTAAAAAAATCGGAGAAAATAATTAAAGTAAAAAAAAGTAATTAAAAAATTGGTAATTTATAGAAAAATAATAAAAATAACTAAAAATTGGGAAAATTATTAAAATTTAAGAATAATAATTGAAAATTTGTTAAATCAATTGAAAAATAATTAATATAATTAAAAACTGGTAAAAATAAGTGAAAATAAGTGAATAATTAAAACTAGCGTAACAACCCTCGCTCGCTAACGCTCGCTCGTTTTTTATTTCTTTTATATATTTCTTTACTTTATGTATTCTTGAACATATATATAAATCTATAAATTTATAAATTTTAATAATCTATATTCTAATTCATATTAAGTCGATGCGGCCAATTTTTAAAAGAATATGATAATTGAATAACTTAAAAAGTAGTAAATTGTAATATGTATTATGTAATAATAATATATATTTTTAAATTGTTTTATAATTAATTATTAATTTTTTTTAGAAATATAAAATTAATTTTTAAAATTTTATTTGCTTTATTTTAAAAATAATATCTAGTATTCTCAAAAAGATTGTTTTAAAAAATATTGCCAGTAATAATGATAATAATACTAAATATTAATTAATAACAAATTATAACTTCCTAACATTAAAAAAAAGGCGTTTGAAAAAAGTATAAATACATAAAATCGATTGCATCTATAAACAACTAACTAAAAAATATCTTGATAAAAAAATTATAATTTAAAAAGCAATATAATAGAAAGGTTCTAAAAAATATATTTCGAATACAACAAGAAACAAAGAAGTAATAATAATAAAAGATGAAAACATATGTGCAGTAGCTTTTTAACAGACTTATACATGCGCAAAAGCTCCAAAAGGCAGTTACGCATGCGCAGTACTTTCCTATGAACGATACTTGTTACAGTAACAAAGAAAAATTAATGTCAAAAAATGTAATTGTCAAAGCAAATAGAGAAACAAGTTAACAAAAAAGTTAAAAACATTGCGTAAAGTATATAGTAATGCGCAATAGGTTCC
This sequence comes from Ganaspis brasiliensis, assembly GCA_037103525.1. NCBI lineage: Eukaryota > Metazoa > Arthropoda > Insecta > Hymenoptera > Figitidae > Ganaspis > Ganaspis brasiliensis. Next base: position 1,454,748 of record JAZKLR010000168.1, on the reverse strand, counting down.
TATGCCAGTAAAGCATGCGCAGTAGTTTTCTATGAACAAAAAACATGCGCAGTTGTAAAAATGTGAAGTATAAATGACATTTTAACTATTCTAAGGTAAAAAAATGTAGAAAAATGTGTAAACAAAAAAGTTCCATGTAATGCGTAAAACCTATAATTTATAAGAGTAAATTGCACAAAACGCAGCTGTGGTGCACTACTGCGCAAGTGCAACAATATGTTGTGCATAAAAAAATGTTCAGTTTAACATGTTTGACACGAATAATGCCAGTGCGCATTGTTACAAACTCTAATAACATGATAAATTGAACATTTTTGTAAGTAACCTATTGGAAAAAGTAGGTGAACTTTGAAGTCTGTACGACGATGAACGAAGTTTTCTCGGTATCATATTAATATAATAGAAGATTACAACGTACAATTTTATGAATATTGGGAGAACTTTCAAACTCTTTATTCTCAATAAATAAGTAAATTTTCACAAAACTTTTTTAAACACTAATTATATGGAAGATTTTCTGACAGTATGTTAAATATTTATTACCCCCCCCCCCCCCGGTACCCCTAGAAAATGGTTTTTAAAAGTATGAAAAATTGAAAACTTTCAGATCAAAATTTGTTACATTTTATAAATATTTTAAAGAAAAAAAGAATAAAATTAATAAAATTAAATACACTTTTAATGTTTTTATTATTTTTTATATTCAATAATATAAATTTTTCTATTAAATTTCTTGAATTCCAATATTTAGATTGAATTTTGAATATTCTTTTCTATTATGGGTCATTAATTACAATAATAATGAAAAAAAAAACAATTTTAACCAATTTTTTAAATAAAGGTACCTTTGCGCATGTGCAGTTATCATGTTACCGTGTTACGCGTGCGCAATAATAAAACGGATTTTTACTGCGCACTTATTAAAAAAAGTATGCTATATGTACTGAAAATGTACTTTTCTGGTAAAGTACCGCACTGCGCATGCGTAATTTTTGAATTTAATTAGAGCTCATGTGTGACTATCACTGTGCATGATTGCGCATGTGCAACAGCAATACAAAACAACTGCGCATGTAAAATGTTTGTTAAGTAGTGCGCACGTTTACACAGCTGTGGTGCACTACTGCGCATGTGCAACAATATGTTGTGCATAAAAAAATGTTCAGTTTAACATGTTTGACACGAATAGTGCCAGTGCGCATTGTTACAAACTATAATAACATGGTAAAATGAACATTTTTGTAAGTAACCTATTGGAAAAAGTAGGTGAACTTTGAAGTCTGTTCGACGATGAACGAAGTTTTCTCGGTATCGTATTAATATAATAGAAGATTACCACGTACAATTTTATGAATATTGGGAGAACTTTCAAACTCATTATTCTCAATAAATAAGTAAATTTTTACAAAACTTTTTTAAACACTAATTATATGGAAGATTTTCTGACAGTATGTTAAATATTTATTACCCCCCCTCCCCCCGGTACCCCTAGAAAATGGTTTTTAAAAGTATGAAAAATTGAAAACTTTCAGATCAAAATTTGTTACATTTTATAAATATTTTAAAGAAAAAAAGAATAAAATTAAATACACTTTTAATGTTTTTATTATTTTTTATATTCAATAATATAAATTTTTCTATTAAATTTCTTGAATTCCAATATTTAGATTGAATTTTGAATATTCTTTTCTATTATGGGTCATTAATTACAATAATAATGAAAAAAAAACAATTTTAACCAATTTTTTAAATAAAGGTACCTTTGCGCATGTGCAGTTATCATGTTACTGTGTTACGCGTGCGCAATAATAAAACGGATTTTTACTGCGCACTTATTAAAAAAAGTATGCTATATGTACTGAAAATGTACTTATCTAGTAAAGTACCGCACTGCGCATGCGTAATTTTTGAATTTAATTAGAGCTCATGTGTGACTATCACTGTGCATGATTGCGCATGTGTAACAGCAATACAAAACAACTGCGCATGTGAAATGTTTGTTAAGTATTGCGCACGTTTACACAGCTGTGGTGCACTACTGCGCATGTGCAACAATATGTTGTGCATAAAAAAATGTTCAGTTTAACATGTTTGACACGAATAGTGCCAGTGCGCATTGTTACAAACTATAATAACATGGTAAAATGAACATTTTTGTAAGTAACCTATTGGAAAAAGTAGGTGAACTTTGAAGTCTGTTCCACTATGAACGAAGTTTTCTCGGTATCGTATTAATATAATAGAAGATTACCACGTACAATTTTATGAATATTGGGAGAACTTTCAAACTCTTTATTCTCAATAAATAAGTAAATTTTTACAAAACTTTTTTAAACACTAATTATATGGAAGATTTTCTGACAGTATGTTAAATATTTATTACCCCCCCACCCCCTGGTACCCCTAGAAAATGGTTTTTAAAAGTATAAAAAATTGAAAACTTTTAGATCAAAATTTGTTACACTTTATAAATATTTTAAAGAGAAAAAGAATAAAATTAATAAAATTAAATACACTTTTAATGTTTTTATTATTTTTTATATTATTAATATAAATTTTTCTATTAAATTTCTTGAATTCCACTATTTAGATTGAATTTTGAATATTCTTTTCTATTGTGGGTCATTAATTACAATAATAATGAAAAAAAAAACAATTTTAACCAATTTTTTAAAGAAAGGTACCTTTGCACATGTGCAGTTATCATGTTACCGTGTTACGCATGCGCAATAATAAAACGGATTTTTACTGCGCACTAATTAAAAAAAGTATGCTATATGTACTGAAATTGTACTTATCTGGTAAAGTACCGCACTGCGCATGCGTAATTTTTGAATTTAATTAGAGCTCATGTGTGACTATCACTGTGCATGATTGCGCATGTGTTACAGCAATACAAAACAACTGCGCATGTGAAATGTTTGTTAAGTAGTGCGCACGTTTACACAGCTGTGGTGCACTACTGCGCAAGTGCAACAATATGTTGTGCATAAAAAAATGTTCAGTTTAACATGTTTGACACGAATAATGCCAGTGCGCATTGTTACAAACTCTAATAACATGATAAATTGAACATTTTTGTAAGTAACCTATTGGAAAAAGTAGGTGAACTTTGAAGTCTGTACGACGATGAACGAAGTTTTCTCGGTATCGTATTAATATAATAGAAGATATGAATTATTTTCCAATTAATTTTCTAAATTTTCATTTATTATCTCAAATCTAAGTTATTGTATTCACTTTTCAATGTTTTAATTATTCTTCAATTATTTTTCTCAAACTTCAATTACGTTCGTCAATTTTTAATTTTTTTTTTTTAATTTGCAATGATTTTCACAAATTTTATAATATTTTGATTATTTGTTGATTAATTCCAAATATTTCAATTATTTACCTTAAATTTCCATTATTTTCTTGAATGTTTGATTATTTTTATAATTTTTTAAACTATTTTCCGCAATTTTAAATTCTTGAAATCTTTTTCTAATTAGAAAATTACTTTTACTTCATTTATATTCGGTATTTTTTTCAACTATATATTTTTCTGAAATTGCAATAATAATAATAATCAAACTCTTTATTCTCAATAAATAAGTAAATTTTCACAAAACTTTTTTAAACACTAATTATATGGAAGATTTTCTGACAGTATGTTAAATATTTATTACCCCCCCCACCCCCAGTACCCCTAGAAAATGGTTTTTAAAAGTATGAAAAATTGAAAACTTTCAGATCAAAATTTGTTACACTTTATAAATATTTTAAAGAGAAAAAGAATAAAATTAATAAAATTAAATACACTTTTAATGTTTTTATTATTTTTTATATTCAATAATATAAATTTTTCTATTAAATTTCTTGAATTCCAATATTTAGATTGAATTTTGAATATTCTTTTCTATTATGGGTCATTAATTACAATAATAATGAAAAAAAAACAATTTTAACCAATTTTTTAAATAAAGGTACCTTTGCGCATGTGCAGTTATCATGTTCCCGTGTTACGCATGCGCAATAATAAAACGGATTTTTACTGCGCACTTATTAAAAAAAGTATGCTTAATGTACTGAAAATTTAATTATCTGGTAAAGTACAGCACTGCGCATGCGTAATTTTTGAATTTAATTAGAGCACATGTGTGACTATCACTGTGCATGATTGCGCATGTGTAACAGCAATACAAAACAACTGCGCATGTGAAATGTTTGTTTAGTAGTGCGCACGTTTACACAGCTGTAACGCACTACTGCGCATGCGCAACAATATGTTGTGCATGAAAAAATGTTCAGTTTAACATGCTTGACACGAATAGTGCCAGTGCGCATTGTTACATACTATAATAACATGCTAAAATGAACATTTTTGTAAGTAATCTATTGGAAAAAGTAGGTGAACTTTGAAGTCTGTACGACGATGAACGAAGTTTTTTCGGTATCGTCTTAATATAATAGAAGATTACCACGTACAATTTTATGAATATTGGGAGAACTTTCAAACTCGTTATTCTCAATAAATAAGTAAATTTTTACAAAACTTTTTTAAACACTAATTATATGGAAGATTTTCTGACAGTATGTTAAATATTTATTAACCCCCCCCCCCCCGGTACCCCTAGAAAATGGTTTTTAAAAGTATGAAAAATTGAAAACTTTCAGATTAAAATTTGTTACATTTTATAAATATTTTAAAGAAAAAAAGAATAAAATTAATAAAATTAAATACACTTTTAATGTTTTTATTATTTTTTATATTCAATAATATAAATTTTTCTATTAAATTTCTTGAATTCCAATATTTAGATTGAATTTTGAATATTCTTTTCTATTATGGGTCATTAATTACAATAATAATGAAAAAAAAACAATTTTAACCAATTTTTTAAATAAAGGTACCTTTGCGCATGTGCAGTTATCATGTTCCCGTGTTACGCATGCGCAATAATAAAACGGATTTTTACTGCGCACTTATTAAAAAAAGTATGCTTAATGTACTGAAAATTTAATTATCTGGTAAAGTACAGCACTGCGCATGCGTAATTTTTGAATTTAATTAGAGCACATGTGTGACTATCACTGTGCATGATTGCGCATGTGTAACAGCAATACAAAACAACTGCGCATGTGAAATGTTTGTTTAGTAGTGCGCACGTTTACACAGCTGTAACGCACTACTGCGCATGCGCAACAATATGTTGTGCATGAAAAAATGTTCAGTTTAACATGCTTGACACGAATAGTGCCAGTGCGCATTGTTACATACTATAATAACATGCTAAAATGAACATTTTTGTAAGTAATCTATTGGAAAAAGTAGGTGAACTTTGAAGTCTGTACGACGATGAACGAAGTTTTTTCGGTATCGTCTTAATATAATAGAAGATTACCACGTACAATTTTATGAATATTGGGAGAACTTTCAAACTCGTTATTCTCAATAAATAAGTAAATTTTTACAAAACTTTTTTAAACACTAATTATATGGAAGATTTTCTGACAGTATGTTAAATATTTATTAACCCCCCCCCCCCCCGGTACCCCTAGAAAATGGTTTTTAAAAGTATGAAAAATTGAAAACTTTCAGATTAAAATTTGTTACATTTTATAAATATTTTAAAGAAAAAAAGAATAAAATTAATAAAATTAAATACACTTTTAATGTTTTTATTATTTTTTATATTCAATAATATAAATTTTTCTATTAAATTTCTTGAATTCCAATATTTAGATTGAATTTTGAATATTCTTTTCTATTATGGGTCATTAATTACAATAATAATGAAAAAAAAACAATTTTAACCAATTTTTTAAATAAAGGTACCTTTGCGCATGTGCAGTTATCATGTTCCCGTGTTACGCATGCGCAATAATAAAACGGATTTTTACTGCGCACTTATTAAAAAAAGTATGCTTAATGTACTGAAAATTTAATTATCTGGTAAAGTACAGCACTGCGCATGCGTAATTTTTGAATTTAATTAGAGCACATGTGTGACTATCACTGTGCATGATTGCGCATGTGTAACAGCAATACAAAACAACTGCGCATGTGAAATGTTTGTTTAGTAGTGCGCACGTTTACACAGCTGTAACGCACTACTGCGCATGCGCAACAATATGTTGTGCATGAAAAAATGTTCAGTTTAACATGCTTGACACGAATAGTGCCAGTGCGCATTGTTACATACTATAATAACATGCTAAAATGAACATTTTTGTAAGTAATCTATTGGAAAAAGTAGGTGAACTTTGAAGTCTGTACGACGATGAACGAAGTTTTTTCGGTATCGTCTTAATATAATAGAAGATAATTTAAAACTGAAGAAAGAAAAATAATGGACTGGTAAAATTATCAAAATTCGCGATGTTTAGGGGTGTTAATTTTTTTTCTTATGCAATTTTAGACCTAAAATTTGAAATTTGAAATTTTTTTTTACAAACATTGATTAAAAATAGTTATTTATAATAATCTTCAAATTTCATTCATTAATTCAATCTGTCAACACCTGCGAAGTTTGTCAGTACTTCGCAGTACTGACAAATTTTATGTTTCATACTTTATGTTTCAAATTTTTAATCATTTTTCTCCTTATAAAATTTTGTCATCTTTTAAATTTATTATAGTTTTCATTTCTTTCAACTATTTTCAAACTATTTTTATCATTCTTTAAGGGGAGAGATAGGTGAAATTTTAACTCAACAAAATTTTTGATGCTCAGAGGTGTCATTTTTTTTTCTTACATCAATTAAGATGTAGAATTATGGTATTACATAAAAATTAAAAAACAATATTTTTTTGGTCATTTTCGAAATTTTATTTTTCAAAATCCATACGATGGATTGTAGAAAATCATTTAAAAATCCCACAAAAAAATTTTCGATGGAAAAAATGAAAATTGTGAAAGAGGTTTAATTTTTAAAATTTAAGTTTTTCTTAGAATAAATTTCTCAAACTCCGCAAATTATTTGTTTCTCTATTTTTGACATTACCCCATAATTTTAGGTCTAAAATTGCATAAGAAAAAAAATTAACACCCCTGAACATCGCGAATTTTGATAATTTTACCAGTCCATTATTTTTCTTTCTTCAGTTTTAAATTATTTTAATTATTCACTTATTTTCACTTATTTTTACCAGTTTTTAATTATATTAATTATTTTTCAATTGATTTAACAAAATTTCAATTATTATTCTTAAATTTTAATAATTTTCCCAATTTTTAGTTATTTTTATTATTTTTCTATAAATTACCAATTTTTTAATTACTTTTTTTTACTTTAATTATTTTCTCCGATTTTTTTAATTCTAAAGTTTGATGTCCATGTACTATGAAAAGATCAGTGTGACTTTCTGAAGCTTATAATTTAAATATATACCACTAACTATATTTACATTATGTAAAAATATACATACATTTCGGTTACTACGGAACTGCGCGTTGAGTAGTGGTGACACCGGTCCGCGCCGCGCTAGCATAACTTAATAATTTTTTTCTCAAAAACTATAATACATACCATCTTTTTCTTTGGTTTAAATTTTTAAGCACATTATAGGCTATGTTTATGAATTTTTTTAAAAAGATCGATGATATACTTTAGATTTTGTTTAAATAAATAATTTAATTTTTTTAATAAAAATTTAATTATAAACAATTTCTTAATTATTATAATTTTTCTTGAAAGAGTATTTAAAAACGAGTAATTTAAAAAAAAATGATCTCAATTGCTTCAAAATTACAGAAGTTATGATAAAACAAAAAAAATAGTACTCAAAATTTTGAATTTGAATATTTTCGAAAATATTTTGAATTTTTTAAAAATAATTAAAATTTATTTTTTTTACTCCTAAAGGAACCCAAAATATCAATTTCGTAAATTTTACTCAATATGACTGAAATTGGTGTGATCACTTGGTATGGACTCGACCAATTCCAAAATTCAGTTAACTTTTTCCTAAACTAAATTTTGTGTTTTCAACCTATGTCGTATTTCTACTTAATTCTACTCTAAATATCCTCTCTCTCTCTCTCTCTCTTTTTTTTATTTATTTTTTTTTTTATTCAACTTCTCGTCCCCATTCACAAGAACGTTTAACCTCTAATTAATCGTCAAATTACATCAATATAAAAATCCACTAAAATTTTATTATCATTAAATCAAGCCTGTTCTGCACATGAGTGTCTTATTCTCATTTCAATATATTTCCATAATTCCCAATAAATCCTTGAACAATGAGGTGTCCGCTGCGAGTCGTGGGAGGTATCGAGGAGGAATCGGCTCTTTTTCCAAAAGACACTGGCGTTCATCATCCCGCTTGATGCCCACGCAAGTCGCGTTAAAAAAAAAGGGAATAAACGAGAGCCATCCCCATAAAATATATGCGTGTTCGCCGCGGGTGATCGTCTTAATGCCTCTCTCAAGTTACCATGTATATTATATGCCCACTCCCCATAAGACACCACTGCTTATATTCGTACGCAATAACTCTTTCCCCTAACCTGTCCGGCGTGTAATTACCAGGCCTATGGGGACTCAAGAGCATGACCGTGGAAAACAAACAGTCTTGTAACACTGGAGGCAATACAAGTGGATATTTTAGAATTCTGTAACAAGTCAAGAAGCAGCCAGACCAAACATAAAAGTATGCTAATCAAGTCACCGGGCCCATAAAGATTTAGAGGTCTCCATTATAAAAGGCCCAAAGGGAATTAGGATCTCGTGACGCTTCTGCATTCGTTCTCGTGATTTGTATTCAACATTTTCGCCAAGTCTTTAGAAACACTATTTATTTGCCAATTAATCCACGAATTTACTGTTCTGTGAGGAGAAGAAATCTTATATTTTTTTTTTTTTTGGTGGTGAAAGTTACTATTTTGAGAAAAATTGGAAAAAATGATCATTTTTCATCAGTAGAAGGGAAAAAAGTACCATTTTTTTTACATTAGAATTGACATCAGAAATGACATGATAAATAATATCAGGAATGACATCGGAAAAGATATTAGAAATTATATTAGAAATGATATCAGAAATTACATGAGCAATGACATCAGAAATGACGTCCTTGCCTATATCCTTATCCGATCTATTTATCCAAAAGAAGAAACTGAAAAATGTCAATTGCGTAAATGCAATAAGTTTTGTCAATAAACAAATAAATAAATAAATAAAAATTATATTGGAAAAGATATCGGAAATGACATCAGAATCTGAAATTACATAAAAAATTACATCAGAAATAATATCAGAAATGACATCAGAAATAATATTAGAAATGATATTAGAAATGATATCTGAAATAACTCAAGAAATGTTGTTAGAAATGTCATCATAAATAATATCAGAAATTATATCGGAAATGACATCTTCAGTCTTTAAATTATTGCAGGGGCGGCAACTTGGAAATTTTTGCCATGTGCAAACTTAATATTGACCGAGGGTGGAAGGGGGGAAGGAGAGAAATAAAATAATAATAAATTAAAGAGTTTCTTAAATAGCGTAATTATTGTAACTCAAAAGTTGACAATTTTATTTGATTTCGGGTACATTTTCGGAAATAATAACCAAATAATCAAAATAATATAAAATTTGTGATCAAATCATTACAAGTTAAAAAAAAAAATTAAAAATTGACGAACCTAATTGAAATTTACGAAAAATAATTGAACTTAAAAAAATAATTACAAAATTATAGAAATAATCGTAAATTTAAGAAAATAATGGAAATTTGAGAGAAATTATTAGAATTTTCGGAATTAATCGACAAATAATCAAAATAATAAACAATTTGTGAAAGTCATTACAAATAGAAAAAAATAATTAAAAATTAACGAACGTATTTAAAATTTGAGAAAAATAATGGAAGAATGATTAAAACATTGAAAAGTGGGGACGATAACTTAGATTTGAGATAATAAATAAAAATTTAGGAAATAAATTGAATAATAATTAATATATCTACTTAAAAGAAGTAGAAAATAACTGCAAAAGTATAAGAGAAAATGAAAATTGAAAAAGATAATTGAAAAATGAGATAAATAATTGAAAATTTAGAAATTTAAGTGAGAAATGAGTAGTGGGAAAAATTAAAAATTAAAGAAAGTGATTGCAAAATGTTTAAAATAGTAATTGAAAATTGAAGAAGAATGATAAAAATAATCGTTAATTGAAGAAAATAATGAAAATTTAAGAGAAATGATTGGAATTTTCGGAATTAAGCAACAAATAATCAAAATAATATAAAATTTTTGAAAATCATTGCAATTTAACAAAAAAAAAAAAAAATAAACAAAAATTGTCGAAAGTTATTTGGAATATGAGAAAAATAATTGAAAAATGATTAAAGAATTGAAACGTGGATATAGTAACTTAGATTTGAGATAATAGATAAAAATTTAGGAAAAAAATTGAAAAGTGATTAATATATCTACTCAAAAGAAGGAGAAAATAACTGCAAAAGTATAAGAGAAAATGATTTTGAAAAATATAATTGATAAATGAGATAAATAATTGAAAATTTAGGTATAGAATTGAGAAATGAATACTAAGATTAATAAAAGAATTGAAGAAATTGATTGGAATATAATAACAAAAATAATTGGAATTTAAAGAAAATTATTAAAATTTGAGAAAAATATTTTAAATTCTAGAAAATTAATTGAAGAGTAATGAAACTAATAAAAAATTCGAGACAATATTTGTAAAGTAATAAAAATAATTAAAAATTGAAGACATGGATTGGAAAATGATAATATTGATAATTAAAAATTGAAGAGAATTATTAAAATTTGTGAAATATATTTTAAAATCTAGGAAATTAATTGAAGAATAATAAAAAAAACGAGAAAATATTTGCAAAGAAATAAAAATAATTAAAACATTACGGGAATAATTGAAAATTGGAGAAATAAATGAAAACTTAATATAAATAATTCAAATTTTCGGAATTAATAAACATAAATATAATCAACATAATAATAAATTTGTGTAAAATATTGAAATTTAAAAAAAAAATAATTAAAAATTGACGAACATATTTAAAATTTAACAAAAATAATTGAAGAACCATTCAAACATTGAAAAGTGGATACAAAAACTTAGATTTAAGATAAAAACTGAAAATTTTAAAAATTAATTGAAAAATAATTAATATATCTAATTAAAATAATGAGAAAAAAAGAAAAGAAAACTGAAATAAAATATTGAAGAATGAGATAAATAATTGAAAATTGAAAAAATATATTAAAATTTAAGAAAAATATTTTAAATTTTAGAAAATTAATTGAAGAGTAATGAAACTAATAAAAAATTCGAGACAATATTTGCAAAGTAATAAAAATAATTAAAAATTGAAGACATGGATTTGAAAATGATAATATTAGAAAATCAAAATTGAAGAAAATTATTAAAATTTAAGAAATAAATTTTAAAATCTAGGAAATTAATTGAAGACTAATAAAAATAATAAAAAATTCGAGACAATATTTGCAAAGTAATAAAAATAATTTGAAATTGAAGAAAATAATTTAATTTTTTGAGAAATAATTTAAAAAATTGCAACATACATTTGTAATGAAAGAACATAATTTCAGAATAATAAAAATAATTGTATATTGTGAAAAAAGTGGAATTTGTTATAAATTATCAAAAAAATTCAAAATTCATTAAAAAATAATTGAATCTGAGAAAAAGTAATGGAAAAATGATAGCAATATAATCGCGAATTGAAGAAAATAATGGAAATTTGATATAAATAATTGAAATTTTCGATATTACATTGAAACGTGGATACTGTAACTTACATTTGAGATAATAAAGAAAAATGTAGGAGATTGATTAAAAAATAATTAATATATCTAATTAAAAGGCGGAGAAAATAATTGCAAAAATTTAAAAGAAAATGAAAATTGAAAAAATGATTGAAAAATGAGATAAATAATTGAAAATTGTAAAAATTGATTGCAAAATGATAATAAAAATATTTGAAATTAAAGAAAATTATTAAAATTTGAGAAAAATATTTTTAATATTTTTTTTAAAATTGAAAAAAATGATTTTAGTTTGTGAAAAATAATTGAAAAAATTTCCACCTATAAGTATTTCTAACATGAGAAAATAATTGCGGAATGATGAAAATAATTGTAAATTGAAAAAATAACTGGAATTAGAAATAAATAATAAAAAAATTAGAAAATTAATAAAAAAATAATTGAAAATGAGAAAAAGTAATTGAAAGTTAATTGAAAAATAAATTTAATAATAAAGTACTAATTGATGGAAACAATTGTTTTTTGAAGAAAATAATAAACATTTGTAAAAAATAATCTTAAAAATTACAGAATATATTTAAGATAAACAAGACTACAATTACAATTATTATATATTATAATTCTTCAAACTTCAATTAATTATTTTTGTCATTTAACGATTATTTTCTTCATATTTCTATTATTTTGCCATTTTAGTCATTTTCTACGAATTTAAATTATTATTTTATTCAAATTATTGAATACAACCTATTAATTATTATTAATATAGTACTTATTCTTGTTGTAGTAAATTTTAATTTTATTGTTACTTGAAATAAATTTTTAAACTTTATACTGTAATGGCCGTTCACCCATAATTAAATAAATACATAAATAAATTCAATGTTTTTATCACCATGGATTTTTTAATTTATTATAATAGTTTTCAATTATTTTCTACAAATTTCAAGCATTTTTTTTCATTATTTTTGTTATTATCATGAGTTTATTAATTTTGTACATCTTTTTCAATTATTTTCAACAAATTTCAATTATTTTCTTCAAACTTCAATTATTCTCTATAAATTTTTTATTTATAAACCAGCTTTCAATTATTTACGTCATTATTTAATTAATTTCCTGAAATATTAATTGCTTGTTCAATTCTTTAAGTAGGTATTGTCTTCAAATTTTTAATTTTATGCACCAGTTATCAATTATTTTTTTCAAATTACAATTATTTTTGTTATTGTTCAATTATATTCTTGTAATTTCAATTATTTTTTAAACTTTTCAATTATTTTTTTAAAATGTCGTTATGTTCTTCAATCTTCTAGTTATTGTCAGGAATATCCAAACTTTCAACAAAAGTTTCAATTCACTTTTGTTATTTTTCAATTATTTTCTGTAACTTTCAATTACTTTTGTCATTATTTAATTATTTTTGTCATTTTCCATTTATTTTCTTCATATTTTTATTATTTTTGCTATCTTAAAATTATTTTTTACAAATTTTTATTATTTTATTAAATTGTTTTTTATTGTCATGAATTTTTAAATTTCTTACATCTGTTATTAATTATTTTCATCATTATTTTTAATATTGTCTTGAATTTATTAATTTTTTACCCCTTTTTCAATTATTTTCTTTAAACTTTAATTACTTTTTTCATATTCAAATTTTTTTGCCATTTTTTAATTATTTTCTTCAAATTCCAATCATTTTCCTCAATCTTCTAATATTTTTATCAACTTTTCAATTATTGTCTATAAATTTTTAATTTTTACACCAGTTTTCAAGTATTCATGTCATTATTTAATTAATTTTCTTAATATTTAAATTGTTTCGTCAAGTTTTCAAGTATTGTGATCAAATTTTTAATTTTTTAAACCAATTATCAATTATTTTTGCTAATTACAATTATTTTTGACTTTTTAGAATTATTTTCTTTAAAAGTCATTTTCTTCAATCTTTTTATTATTGTCATGAATTTATTAACTTTTGAAGACCAGTTTTCAATTATTTATGTCATTATCCAATTAGTCTCAACATATTTTAATTATATCGTTAATTTTTCAATTATTTTAAACAATTTTTCAATATTAATGTATTACATTTTTTATTTTTTACTCCATTTTTAAATACTCCATTTTTTAATTATTTTCTTGAAAATTCTATTATTTTTTCAATTTTTCAACTATTCTCTAAAAAGTGTAATTTTTACGCCAGCTTTTAATTATTTATGTCATTATTCAATTAGTTTCTTTACATTTTAATTATTTTGACAATATCTCTATTATTATGCGCAAAATTTAAATTTTTTACACTAGTCAATCTTTGTCTTAATTTTTTTATTCTTAATAAATTTTTCAATTAGCATTGTCATTTACAAACTTTTTTTTTTCAAATTGAATTATTTGTGTCACTTTATTATTCAATTATTTTTGAGATTATCGAATTTTTTTTCAATTTTCAATGGCTTTTCCTACTAGCGCCCCCAATTTAATATCAATAATATCAAACTCATTACTGCTTATTCACTAACTTTTTTCACTTAAAAACTAATTATTTACTCAGTTTTTAAAATTGAAAAGTCATTTTTTTCACTATTTTCAATCTGCAAGTCCGCAGGTAGTCCTGCTTATTGGATAAATATAATTAATCGATTTGTTTTATTTAGTGATGCATGTCGAGCAAACGATCTGATCGACTTCACATCTGATTGTCTGCTGTTTGCTCGATTATGATTGAATTGAACAAATTACTTTTTATTTACCTTTTAATAATTAGCATAACTTTTGAGAATATCGTTAAATAAGAATCCTTTCTGTTTATTGATATATACTGACATACCGAAATTTTAAAAAAGTAACCTCTTTTATGATTAATTGCAAACTTAAAAATTTTACAAATTAAGCAAAATAACCTCGTAAAATTTGAATATAGAATTTATTTTACAATTTTTTACATTTTTTGTACAAACTTAAATATGTGTTAAGTTTGAATCTTTTAAAAGCTTACAGAAGAAAGATACGATGTGTTGAAAGATGTCATTTTTCATGAATTTGAAATTTAATTTTATAATAAACAAATTTTTTTTTTAAATTATTGTTCTGAATAAGAAAAGTTAATGTATTAATTTCAAACCTCGTAAGTATCCAAATTTGTTATTAAATAATTTTATAAAAAATATGCTTCTAAATATCACAAAAATTGACAGTCTTTATAGATCAATCTTAAATCCATTTTTCTTATTATAATTATGCTTTATATAAAAAATAAATTACCACACACAAATCTTTAAAATATATATTGACATTCTTTTTTAGCGGAATTTTATTTAAACCTATATTTAGTAATTTAAAAAAGTTTGAAATATAAACTCAAAACGCTATACTTTCACGTCTTTAATTAACATTTTGTAAATGCCCGAACAGCACCGGATGTTTCAGCAACATCCGTTGCTGTTTGGGTGAAAAAGAAAATATTATCATAATCTTTATTAGAAATTAATTCTATGGAGTTTAATAATGACTTATAAAACAAATTTATTTTTGAAACACTTATGGCAGCAACATCCCTTAGACGAAAGTCATTGAAATTACCCACGTGACAGATAAAAAATGTCAACAAAAAGAAATGATTCTTACTTAAAGATATTTTCAAAAATTATGCTAATTATTAAAAGATTAATAAAAAGTAATTTGTTCAATTCAATCATAATCGAGCAAACAGTAGACGATCAGATGTGAAGTCGAGCAGATCGTTTGCTCGACATGCATCACTAGTTTTATTTATTATTATAGTTTAATTCCTAAAATGCATGAAAAACTAATCGCGCGCTTGCACAAGTTATATTTTTCTAGTTTCTGATATAATTTCTGTTGTCTGATTTTTCAACAGAGTAGCGTGAAAATTAGTGTTTTCTACACTAGTAGTTAAAAAACTGCCTTTTACTCTAGTGGGAAATTATCCATTTTCTACACTAGTCTAAAAATGACTACTTTTGATACTATTTTTGCAAAATAGCTTTTTTGCGTCCTTTGACCTTTGACACATTGGCAGAACTATAGATGATTTTAATGTTGTTTTAATTAAAAAATTGTTTCTATTTTTGTCTGAATAAATTCTAAAATGTCAGCAGTATTCATCTGAAAAAAATCATTATCTCTTGAAATGAATGAAATTGTAACCGTTCATTAATTGCTAATTAAAAATAAGGATATATGGAACAAGTTTTAGTTGCTTTTTTCTCGTTAAATTACGACCTATAAAGCTCCTTAATGGCAACAATTAAGGATGGAGACAACGACGATAAAATAACATTCCCGACAATGAAGAACAAGATACGGGTGTCGTATTGTCAATGTTACCTAATCAGCAGTAAACTTTGAATACTTTAACGAGCAATTGTTAATGTTTTATAGGACCAGCATTCTCAAGTTAAAAAAAGGCCTTTTTTTTCGTTTATTTTTGTGCCTTGAAAATTTAAGATAAAAATCTTGAAAAAATCCAATACTCGAATTGTGACACAAGTTTGACAATTTGTTTGTTTGTTTTTTGGTCAAAATTGAAACTATAGTAAGAAATAAAATTGTGCCTGCAGCGTGAAAAAGAGACCGGTGATGTGCCGTCAACCATCCATTACTTCTTCGTTGCCCTTTTGCTTTCTTTCCAGTGTAAAAGAAGTTTGAGATAAAGGTCGTGTAAACTGCTTCGAATTTCAGGAAGAGGAGGATAGCGATAGCGAAACTTAATAGAGAAAGGGGTAAAAAGGAAATGCCAGTGTAGAACTTTGGGAGATTAACGGTGAATGATAATCGCAAAGTCGTGAACAAAGGCTCGATTAAGTCGCGAAAGAAAGAAGAGCAAAAACGAAACAACGAAGATAAAAGAATGAGAGAAACGAATGCCAGCTTTCAGTTCTTATTGAAATTATTAATGAGTCAAAGCTGCACTCGGGAAGTCCATTGCGCCAGTTTTCAACTTTGTTGACGACAAAGGAAAGGAGTAAATTTTCCATAATTTAAGATCCAGCCCGAGTCGAAAATTTGAGGCTACTTTAACGCTACATAGTCCAAAATTTTTAGGAAATAGAGGTTTAAAGTAGAAGCAAATTCAATACAATTTAGCTTCTACTTTGGTGCTATTATTGGAAGAAATTTCCTGTTTCCGCGATGAGAGCGTTAAAGTAGAAGCTAATATTCAACTATATTAAGGCCTCTTTTAACGCTCAAGACCCCCTTTCTATTGATCTTCTAAAGTCTAAACAAAAAAAGAATCTGTTTTTGCGAATAAAACTGAAATTAATATGAATGAAATTATAAAAAAAAATATAAAATAAATATTCAAAATTCATGCGCTTTTAGAATTCGTCACACTTAATACACACAAGCTGGAAATAGTCTAAACTTACTAAATAAATTATTATAACGCAAGTGGGGATTCGAACCCACGACATAACGACCTACGCACTTATAATCTAACGCACTAACCACTACGCTACCGACGCTTATGAACTTAATATTTAATTTTCTCAGTGTCCTTATGATACAAATTACGAATAGTTTTTTTAGGACTTTTCAACAAAATTGTTAGATATCGCCAATTTCTGAATGTTTACGGAGATTTTTATGTATTTTTCATTTGTTTAAACAATTTATTATTGTCAAGTTACAGGCTGATATTGATTTAAATCATTGAAGCATTTGCATTAAAATCATGATTTAAATTTAAAAAAACTTTACAATTCTCCGGATGTCTAATACTGCATGTAAAAAATCACAAACCATAAAAAAACCACAAATTTGTGGATAAATCTTAAAAATTTCAATTTTAATATTTTAATCTTTATAAAATTTAAATAATTGGGCTAATATAGATAATCAAAATACCTACGATTTACAAATTTTTGGTATGAAGATAGCAAAAAATAATATCAAATTTTTATATCTTTAGGTCATTATAATTTAAATAAATTCCAAATGTCAATAAACTCATATTCCAATTTTTTCAAACTTTTAAATGTCAATTAATTCAAATTTAAAGACACATTAGTTAATGCAAAATAATTAAATAATATTAATTATTTTTCATATTCACAATAATCCTTTTTTTAAGTCTTACAATATTTGTAATTCTTCTTTAGTTTCTAATTCAGTTTCTTTTTCGAAACTGTTTAAATTTTATCTTATAATTTCTTATTTTTACAAAATTTAAAGATTTTTTCTCCTTTTACTAATGATATTTTTTGCTGTTGTATTTGTCATTTTATTTTATTGATAAATAAATTATAAATAATAAATAATAATTATTATTTATTATTATTTCGTTGAGTTTGATAAGTTTTTTCATATTTTTAAAAATAAATACGCTTATTTTTTTATTAATGCACCTATTCAATTTGTTTTTAAATCTTGGATAGTTTTTGCGAGGTTTTTTGCAAACTTAGTACTTATTCTTTTATAGAATTTTTAGATTTTCTTTATTTTTCTAAATTTATTGTTGGACTTGCTTTCAGTGTAATATTATAAAAATATTTTTGGTTTAATTTGCCCAAACTTTTTTTTTCTCAAGGATTTTTAATTTTCTTTTCTGGACTTTTTATATACATTTTTTTAATTTTATTTTCATCAATTTTAATTTTTTAAACAAATTATTGCTAGTAATTACTAATTCTCTACAAATACACCTAGGAAGATACAAATTTTTCCTAATTTTACAAATAAATTACTGGGCTCTGGTTAGAAAAATAAAAATTATTGACCATAAATTATTATTTTTATATTTTAAAACAATTTATTATTGTTAATTTATAACATTTAACAACACCTAGCAAGTAGTAGTTTTTTAATTTGTTTACTTTTTATATTGAAAAAATAAGATATTTATCAAAATTAACAACAATCACCACTCAAAATTGTTTAAACAAATTATTGTTATTTTTTTACAAGTGCATCTAGAAAGATACACATTTTCCCTAATTTTACAAATTATTGGGTTTTGGTTATAGATTAAAATTTTTTCCTCTTAAGGGCTAATCAGAGAAACAATAATTAAAGAAAAAGTTAGTTTAACTCCCGTTTTTCTTATATGTTAAATAAAAAAGTATATTTCAATGGAAAAATGACTGAGTTTCACTTGCAGGTTTAAAGTAGAATAAAAATTTTCATTTCTTTATAACTGGGAATGTAAAGCTTTTTAAAGAGCTGCTAATTTTAATGATTGGAAAAACGAAACATGTGTATAGACGTAAAGTAGAAGGAAATATTATTATTAGAAGTAAAGAAGAGGCTAAAAATTAAGAAGTCGTTAAGTAGAAGCTAAAGTTCCTCATGAGCTTCAAAGTAGCTTCAAAATTTCGACTCGGGAGTCTTCCCTCTCCTGTAGATTTTTCCCTCCTGTCTGATTTTATCTGTTATAATCTTTCACCAGTTTGAACAGTTATTGAAATTGCAACAACATTGGGAATTTTTTTTTGAGCTTTTTAAAAATAATGTTTTTTTTTGCGGGATATGGAATGACGGAGAGTGGGATCCGGGATGTGGATTCTGGAATATGGAACTAGAAATGTTAGATTAGGGTTGTAGAATGTGGGATTTGAGTTCTGGAATATAAAGCGGGACATTCGGAATTCTATATCCGGGAATTTGGGATATGGAAAATAGTGTAAGGAAATCGGGATAAAGAATTTGAAATACCGGATATGGAATTCGGGATATGGAATTTGGGATTAAATATTCGGAATCTGTAATACGAGATAAGGATGTAGGAAACGGGAATATAGAATCTGGGATGTGTATTTCCGGATATGGGATACGAAATTCCGGATATGGAATTTGGAATTTGGAATTCGGGATATGGAATTTGAAATTCGGGATATGGAAACCACCCGAGTCGAAATTTAAAGTCTGTTTAAGACCTAATAAGACCTAGATTATTTAGGACTTAAAAGAACCTAATCAGGCCTTACTTTCGTTAAGTTAAGACCTGTTTAGGACCTGATAGACGCTTGAAAAGTCTGTTTTCAGCACATTTTAGGCGTTAAACAGGTTCTAATTATAGGACCTGCTTTGAGCCTACGGGTTCTACTGTCGGTACTATAGGTTCCCTTTTTTCTGTGGTACGAATAAATCTGTTTTAATTCAATTAAAATTATTATAATAAATTCAAAAACTATTGTAATTTAAAATGATCTAATGTAAAAAATGTAAACTAATTTTTAAAAAAAGTATTTTCAAGATAATTACTGAATTACGCGTAACCATGTGTTGAAGAGGGCTGGAAGACTTGAACTCTCGGCCATAGAGTGTACTGTGTATTTGTGTGTGGAGCCTTCGACCTTAGGAGCGGCGCATTTACGCACTCGACCAAGGGAGGCTGTGCTGCTATAAATTTAAAGAAATTCTACCTCTAGTAGATAGATGAACAGGGCCCCAAGACGGACATTTGGTATTCAATTTTTGTTTAAGGTGACAGTGCCTTATTCTTTTTGTCATTTTCGTTGTTTGTATAGACGAAGTTTTTGATGCACATTTTGTGTCTAAAAAAGTTTTGTTACAGTTTTTTCTTAAGGTGGTAAAGTTATTTAAATTTGTGATTTAGAATAAGTAATTAGTTAACTTTATAATATTATTTATTTATCGTATAATAATATTTTAAAATCATTTTACTAATATTCTGTTTGTATACCTTTTTAAGAAAGTGTCCATCTTGGGGTCACTTTTTTTAGATTGAAAATTTTACCAATTAGAAAAAATGCTTTAAAAAATGTTTATGTTTAAAATAAAATTTTATCTCTGTAGCCTTAAGTTACCTTATATATTGTACTTTTGTCTAGTATAAAACATTTTAATATATTTTATTCGGTTTGGAATGTAGAGCAATAAATCGAAACGGTGTCCATTTTGGGTCCCTCTCCCATACAATTTTTATGCTCTCTGCATCTGAATTAGAGATTTTCTGCTAATGATTTAGAAAAAAAAGTTACTATTAAATAGTAAAAAATAAAACTAATTTTTAGTAGAAAACTACTAATTATGAATAAAAAACTACTTATTTGAAAGTAAAATATATATTAGTTAAAATAGAGAAAGTATACTTTTCAATTAGTAGATATTTCCTTTTCAAATTAGTTGTTTTTTACTAAAAATTAGTAACATTTTTTACATATTAGCTCATTTTTCTCTAATTCGTAGAAAATTACTATCGTTAGGCGGGTATGTTTGTTGCACAAGAGGATTTTAATGAATAAAATCTTTCAATTGAATTGTTTAAGTTTGAAACTTGGTATAAATATTTTCGGATATCTAGACTACAGTGACTACTGAATGAAAATTACTTAATTCTTTTTCAGAAGTCAGAAAAAAATTCGAAAAGTCGTGAAAATCAAGCTGAAAATTTTCAAAGTTCTCAAACTTCTGTTTAGATCTCCAAAAGTTAAAAAAAAGTATATAAATATTAATGATAATTGTTGGCATATTAGTTGTGATGATGTATACATGAAGCGCTAACTTTTTATTGCATATTTTAAGAAAAAAATGTAAAAAGCTGAAAAACTAGGATTTCGTGGGTTATTTTGTGGATTTTTTAAAATCCATTATTTTTCAAAAATTTGTTCTTTAATTAGTAAAAAGGACTCTATTGATTCTTTTAAAACGTTTTTGTCTTATTTTTGTTATAGAAAACGAGATAGAAGCAGTATTTTGCTAATTGCTGAAATAAAAAATCAGCCACGATTTTACTAATAATTAGTTATTTTTAACTATTTTAAATTTTGAGAGTAGATTCAGTTTTTTAAATAACATTGATATATAAATTATAAATTGTTTAAACAAATGAGAATTACATATTAGAACTTTGGAAGAAATATGAATATTTTGTCAATTTATAATTTTAGTAAAGTGGTTGAAATATCATAAATCAATCAGAAACGCAAAAGAGGGTTTTTCCCGCTTGACGTCATTGAAAGAGATCTTGTCAGTACATTTAAGCAAAATGTAATATTTAAATAATAGAATAGAACCTATTAGGTCTTAATAAGGCTCTGCAATATCTGTAAGGTTCTAAAAAGACTTTTGGGCTTTCGTTTCGTGGAAAGAAATAAAACATTTAAGGTGAAAGCAGGTCCTAACCAGGATTAATATAAAGTATGATTTCTAGTCCCAAGTACTAAGAAGTACTACATAAGGTTTTAATAGGTTTTGTTAGGCGTTAAACAGAACCTATAGGCCTTACAAGAACTTAAACAGAACTTAATAGGTCCTCATAGATGTTAAACAGACTTTAAATTTCGACTCGGGCAGGATACGGTTTTCGGAATTGAAGATTCGGATTATAAAATCTGAAATATGTTGGAAACGAAAATGCAGAATACGAGATGTGGAATTCTGGATAATGAATACGAAATTCGGGATATGGAATTCAGGATATGGAATCTGGAATTTAGGATATGGAATTCGAAGATCGGGAATTGGAATCCAGAGTAGGATTTTTTTTTATCAAAGATTCGGAATCCAAAATCTAATAAATGAATGTAGGAAACGGAAATTAAAATCCGGAATATTGGTTTCTGAGTATTGAATACGAAATTCGGGATATGAAATCTGGAATTTGAGTTATTGATTCTGAAATTCGAGATATGGAATTCAAAATTCAGGATATGGAATTTGAAATTCAGGGGTAAAGATTAGGCATCATAAATCTAAGATATAGATGTGGGAAACGACAATAGAGAAAACGAATGTTGATCTATGGATAATGAATACAAAATTCGGAATTCGGAATACGGAATATGGAATTTATAATTCAAGATATGGTATTCGCAGATTGGAATCTAAAATCTATTATATAGGTGTAGGAAATAGAAAAATAAAATCCGAGGTGTTGACGTCTGGATTTTGAATACGAAATTCGAGTTATGGAATTGGGTATTTAAGATATGGAATCCAAAATTGGAGATGTGGAATCCAGGATAGGATTTTCAGGATCAAAGATTCGAAATCTAAAATCTATGATATAGTTGTAGGAAACGGAAATATAAAATCGGGGATTTTTATCTCCGGCTATTGAATTCGAAATTCGGGTTATGGAATTTGGAGTTCGGGATATGGAATTCGAAATTTGGGATATGGAATAAGGAATTCGGGATCGAAGATTTGGAATCAAAAATCTGAGATATAGATGGGAATATGTCCGGAATATGTAATCGGGAATTCAGAATTAGAAATTCGAAATTCGAGATATGGAATACGGTATTCGGGATATGAAATTTGGAATTCGGGATATGAAAACCGTAAATCGGGTTATGGATTCTTAAATTCGGGATATCGAATTAGAAACTAAGGATATGGAATTCGAGTTTCGGGATATGGACCCCGGAATTGGGGTTATAGAATCAAAAATTAATTATGAGGAATTGGAAATTCGAGATGTGGAATTCGAGATTTAGGATATGAAATTTGAGATTCTGGATAAGGAATTCACAATTTGGGATATGGATTCCGGAATTCTGGTAATGGAAGCGGAAATTTAGGATATGGAATTCGAAATTAGGGATATGGATTCTGGAATTCGGGATATATAATTCACAATTTTAGGATATGGATTTCGAAATTCGAAATATGGAATCCGGAATTCGGGTTATGGAACAAAGAATTAACGATGAGAATTTCAAAATTCGGGATATGGATTTCGGAATTCGCTTTATTGATTCTTAAATTCGAGATACGGAATTCGAGACTTGGGATATGGAATTTACAATTCTGGCTGTGGAATTCGAGATACGGTATATGGAATTCGAGATGCGGTATATGGAATTCGAGATTCGACATATGGAATCCGGAATTCGGGTTATGGAACCAAGAATTAACTAAGAGAATTTCGAAATTCGGGATATAGATTCCGGAATTCGTTTTATGGTTCCTTAAATACGGGATATGGAATATGAGATTCGGGATATGGAATCCGGATTTCGGGTTATCGTTTCCTGAAATTCCGAATGTGGAATTCGAAATTTGCGGTATGAAATTTGTAATTAAGGATAAAAGATTAGGAACCTAAACTCTTATAATTAGATCTGGGAAACGAGAATACCGTATACGGGAAGAGGATTTCGAAAAATTAGTACAAAATCCAGGTTATGGGATACGGTATTCTGAGATATGGAATTTGGAATTCGGTGTATGGAATTTGGAATTCCGGATATGGAATTCGGGTTATGTATTTTTAAATTCGAGATATGGAATTAGAAACTCAGGACATGGAATTCGAGTTTCGGGATATGAAATCCGGAATTCGGGTTGTGGAATCAACAATTAAAGATGTGGCATTCGAAATGCGGGATATGGATTTTCAATTTCGGGATACGAAATTCGAGTTTCGGGATGTGGAATCCGGAATTCGGGTAATAAATTCTGAAATTCTGAATGTGGAATTCGAGATTTAAGGTATGGAATTTGGAATTCACGATGAGGAATTCGAAATTCGAGATATGGATTCCGGAATACGGATTATGGTTTCTAAAATTCTGGATCTGGAATTCGAGATTTGGGGTATGGAATTGGAGTTTTCAGATATGGAATCCGCCATTCGGGTTATGGATTCTCAAATTCTAAATGTCGAATTCGAGATTTGGGATATGGAATTTGGAATTCAGTATGAGGATTTAGAAATTCGGGATATGGATTCCAGAATTCTAGTAATGGAAACGGAAATTCAAAATGAGGAATTCGAAATTAGGAATATGGATACGGAAATTCGGGATATAGAAACCGGAATTGGGGAACAAAGATTTTGAATCTAAAATTTGAGATATAAATGGGGAAGTGGAAGAACAGAATACGGGATATGGGTTTCATGATAATGATTAAGAAATTCGTTTTATGGGATCCGGAATATGGATTTGGGAATTCAAGATGAGGAATTTGAAATTCGGGATATGTAATCCGAAATTCGGTTAATGGATTCTTAAATTCTGGATGGGGAATTCGAGATTCGGGATATGGTATCCGGATTTCGGGTTATCGTTTCTCAAATTCCGAACGTGGAATTCGAAATTTGCGGTATGAAATTTGCAATTAAGGATAAAAGATTAGTAACCTAAACTCTTATAATTAGATCTGGGAAACGAGAATACCCTATACGGGAAGAGGATTTCGAAAAATTAGTACAAAATCCAGGTTATGGGATACGGTATTCTGAGATATGGAATCTGGAATTCGGGGTATGGAATTTGGAATTCGGGATATGGAATTCGGGTTATGTATTTTTAAATTCGAGATATGGAATTAGAAACTCAGGATATGGAATTCGAGTTTCGGGTTATGTAATCCAGAATTCGGGTTGTGGAATCAACAATTAAGGATGGGGCATTCGAAATTTGGGATATGGATTGCGGAATTCGCTTTATGGATTTTCAAGTTCGGGATACGAAATTCGAGTTTCGGGATATGAAATCCGGAATTCGGGTAATGAATTATCAAATTCTGGATGTGGAATTCGAGATTTAAGATGTGGAATGTGGAATTCATGATGAGGAATTCGAAATTCGGGATATGGATTCCGGAATACGGATTATGGTTTCTAAAATTCTGGACCTGGAATTCGAGATTTGGGGTATGGAATTGGAGATTTCAGATATGGAATCCGCCATTCGGGTTATGGATTCTCAAATTCTGAATGTCGAATTCGAGATTTGGGATATGGAATTTGAAATTCAGGATGAGGATTTAGAAATTCAGGATATGGATTCCAGAACTCTAGTAATGGAAACGGAAATTCAAAATGAGGAATTCGAAATTAGGGATATGGATACTGAAATTCGAGATATAGAAACCGGAATTGGGGAACAAAGATTTTGAATCTAAAATTTGAGATATAGATGGGGAAGTGGAAGAACAGAATACGGGATATGGGTTTCATGATAATGATTAAGAAATTCGTTTTATGGGATCCGAAATATGGAATTGGGAATTCAAGATGAGGATTTTGAAATTCGGGATATGTAATCCGAAATTCGGTTATTGGATTCTCAAATTCTGGATGGGGAATTCGAGATTCGGTATATTGAATTCGAGATTTGGGATATGAAATTTGGAAATCAGGTTATGTTTTCTTAAATTCAGGAAATAGAATTAGAAACTCAGGATATAGAATTCGAGATTCGGGATATGTAATCCGGAATTCGGGTTGTGGAATCAAGAATTAAGATTGAGGCATTCGAAACTCGGGCTTGAATTTCGGAATTCGCTTTATGGATTCTCAAATTTGTGATATGGAATTCGAGATTTGGGATATGGTATGGGGAATTCAGGATGATGAAATTCGAAATTCGGGATATGAATTCCGTAATTCGAATTATGATTTCTTAAATTCGGGATACGGAATTCGATATTCGGAATATGGAATTTTAGATTCGGGATATGGAATCCGGAATTCGGGTTATACAATTTCCGAAATTCGGGATAAAAAATTCGAAATTCGAGGAATGGAATCCGGGATTTATATTCTGTTATTTATATTTATTGCCCTTTAATCCAGATATGGAATCCAGGATTTATATCCCGGTGTGTAAATGACGGGAATTTGATCCGGAGTGTTAAATCCTAAACTAAAAATTCGGAATGTGAAATAAGTAACACATAATCTTCGGTACCTAATTCAGAATATGAAATCTGGAATTTTTTATTTTAATATCATCTCCGTGAATTTCTGGATCTGAATTCCGGATTATAAATCCCATTTTAAAAAGCGGGCCACCTAACTAACACTCAAATACGATCGTACCTACAGATTTGTCTTTCGCCCTATTCCTGTTGATTGCAACTAAATTAATAATAATTCGAAATAAGTGATGATTATTGAAACATGGCACGGAATATTTTGGTACGACAGTGATTATTGTTAGCTCTTACGGTCCACATATATGGCGAGGAACTGAAGGTATCGGAGAGTGTAATTAATATGGCAGTTCCAAGAGTCGAAAGGCGCGTACACACGCCCACCGCATTCGGGAATACAATACGTATAAATCGTCATGAATTTTGAGAGGCTGCAATTTCGTATTCAATTGCATTTTCGAGCCAATGTATAAATAGCCTGTGTCAGATTTTTGCTGACAGCTCGACCAATCGACTTTTAGACTAATTGCAGGTTAGGGTGACTCACCCTTGCTCCCATATGTCAGTGGATCTCGACATTGACGTCTTTGAAAATTCGCAACCTGATGATATCTGCCAATCTTGCTTGATGCAAACATTTAATTTATTTTACCTTTAAAAAAAATTTTTATTTTCAACTTTAACAATAAATCTTCAGACTAAAATTCTTTCCGTCAGGCATTGTTTGCGTTGAATGTAATTACAATGACGGAAAAAGTTGCACAAGTAAGTATGTTGTGTGTCAGACATTCACGTAGGCGTATATAATACAGTCGAGTTACCTAAGGAGGAACTCCATCTATCATCCTGATCTTATTCTGGCTTTAGGCGACCCCGATACGTCATTTTCCAAATCTCAAGGCAGAATAGCTGGAGATTTTTAGATCGAAAAAGGGGTTTGAAAGAGAGAAAGAGAAAACGGAAGGAAGACACGTATGGCAAAGCACAGAATGTGAAGGTATATTCTAGAAAATAAACTCGCGGTTCTGACGTCTCGAGTCGTATAATAACCGATGCGCCTTACTCCACAGAAATCCATCTATTTCCACGTACTCCAGAAGGGGCATATTTTTCTGCTTCTGACGTTTAAAGTCATATTGATCCAGGTTCACCTTAGAAAAAATAATTTCCTACCCTTGCTACTCTTTTTTTTTCATGTTGCTGCTCTCAAACACGCATCTAGGTTATTGGAACGGAAAGACTTCTCTTACCCTGTTCAGCATTTTTTTTTAGTTGGAGTTTTTTTCCTTTTGAAATAATATTTATTCATTTTTATTTTGCTTTTAATTTCATTTTAATTTATTACGGATGAAAAACTAATTTGGGTAACGCCTCTAAGTAGGAGGAGATTATTTAAGTAGCCCCCAAAGTAACGGGGACTTATTTAGTCACCGCCTTTGGGTAGGAGAAACTTAGGCACCGCCTCTAGGTGGGAGAAGACTTTTCAGGCACCACCTTTGAGTAGGAGGAGCTTATTTATGCAGCACCTTAAGTAGGAGGGACTTATTTTATTACTACCTTTAAATAAGAGGAACCTAGGCACCGCCTCTAAGTGGGAGAAGTTTATTTAAGGAGCCCCTAAGGTAAGAGGGACTTGTTTAATTGTCCCCTCTGAGTGGGAGGCACTTCCTTAAGCTCCGCCTCTAGGTAGGTGGAACTTAGTCGCCGCCTCTAAGTGGGAGGAGATTGTACAGGCCCCGTCTCTAAGTAGGAGGAGCTTATTTAAGCACCGCCCTAAAAAGGAGGGACTTATTTAATCACCATTTTTAAGTAGGATAAACCTAGGCACTGCCTCTAAGTGAGCGTCGTCTATATTATACCCTCCTCTGAGTAGGTGGTGCTTATGTTAGCCCCGCCTTTATCTAAGCGACGACTATGTCAGTACGGCCCCTAAGTAGGTTGCGCTTATTGTAGCCCCGCCTCTATCTAGGTGTGGACTATTTTAGCCCGCCTCTAAGTGGGTGTCGCCTATATTAGACCCGCCTCTAAGTAGGTGGTGCTTATGTTAGCCCTGCTTTTATCTAGGCGACGCCTATGTTAGTAGCGCCCCTAAGTACGTTGTGCTTATTGTAGCCCCGCCTCTATCTAGGCGTGGACTATTTTATCCCCGCCTGTAAGTGGGCGTCGCCTATATTAGTTCCTCCTCTAAGTAGCAGGAGCTTATTTAAGCACCGCCTCTGAGTGGGATGCACTTCCTTAAGCTCCGCCTCTGAGTGGAAGGAGCTTATTTAAGTTCTTGCTTAAATAAGGGGAGATTATTTAGGCCTCATCTTTAAGTTGAGGAGTTTATTTAAGCACCCAACGGAAAAAAGTATTTTTCAACCATATTAATAATCGCCCCCTGTGAAAAGTTTCAAACTTCGAATTTTGGTTAATCGGTCAGTTTGGCCATTCGCCCTTTGCGAGATTACGAGGCACCCTCAGGAAGCACATTACCATTCAATGGATAATTCATCAGCCCTTATTGACCTTTATCGTGAATCACAATGAATGCATATTTTGATGATTTTTCTAGAAAGAATACAAGCACATGTGATGGTCTAAAGAGCAATAGGGGGCGGACTACTCAAAGTGCGATTAGTGCTCCAGAAGCGCCATTGAATCTTTACTCTCTTCATTCATTTTCCAGCAACTCATTCGCCAACGATAAATCTCCACGTCCCGGAAACACTATACGTACGGAAATAAATATTGGCAGTGAAGAATTAGGAGTGCACAATGATAAAAAAAAATCAGATAACAAAAGTGTGAGTGCGTTATGGAAATAAACCGGGTCTAAGTAAAGTTTATGATTTATTGTCACCTGTTTCCTTTCATGAGAATGATTTATAATCCTCTAAAATAATTTTTGAACTGCTACATTTATACAGAAGAATATCTAATTTCTATTTTTCGTCCTTTTCTTAATAGCACAGAAGAGAGCATTGCAACAATTGGCAAAATTTTCAGTGATACTGATTCGAGAAACTGGAGGTGGAAGAAATCGAGAGTCATTTTTCAGAAATGGGAATATTGATGCACTTGCCATGTAGGTGGGTGTTTGCAAGAACGTGTATGTGAAATAAACGCCTCTTCGCTTGTAGCAATTTATACGCAATGGTAACGCCCAAAGTTTGTTCAGCGACGCGTTCCTGCCCTCTCGTTTGAGCGATTCATGAGATTCGACGAGGTGCTGCCCTTCTATGGACTTCGACACGTTGCATCGTGTACAGTCACCTAAGTGCAAATGTATTTTGATACTTGACCTAAAACAAGAACGCTTCTGGATACTCCTTCCCTTTCGAGTGTTAACTCAACTATGTGTTTAGATAAACCAAAATGTTCTGCTCTAGGTCAAATAATAAATTTTTTTCGTAATGTAAGTGTGAACACGTGGCGTAAACTATATTACGGGTCGTTCTACAAAAAGTTTCTGCTTAAAAAAATTTTAAGACCGAAGCGTTTAAAATCAATAGATTAAATCAAGAAATACTTCTTTTTAAAAACATAAGTAGGTGTTTTTACCTGCCTCTAAGTAGGTGGTGCTTATGTTAACCACGCCTCTAAATGGGCGTCACCTATATTAGACCCGCCTCTAAGTAGACATCGACTATTTTAGCCCCGCCTCCAAGTGGGGGTCGCCTTCATAAGACCCGCCTTTAATTACACCGTCCGACAAAATTTAACTTTTTTTCTCACACACAAAAAAATCAAATATTTTCGGAAACTAGGACTAAAAAAAAAATACCCGTGTCTGGCCTTTTTGCTAGATCAAGTCGTTTGTGGCTTCTAGGGGTGAAAACAACCCTTAAATTAAAAATGACAAGAGATCTTTTAAAAAATATTCATTTTTCATACAACTTGATATCTAGGGGTTTTCGGGGTCGCTGATTACGAATATGATATCAGATTTTCAAAATTCAAAATGGCGGATCTAATATGGCGGACCAATTTTTTAAAAATAGATTTAATTTACCTGAAACTCGTTACTCGGAGGTTTTTGGGTCGCTGATTACGAATCTGATGTCAGATTTTTAAAATTCAAAATGGCGGATCCAATATGGCGGACGAAAATTTGAGGAATTATTTAGATTCGCTTAAAACTTGTTACTCGGGGATTTTTAGGGTCGCTGATTACCAATCTGACGTTAATTTTTACAAATTCAAAATGGCGGATCCAAAATTGCGCCCGAAAAATTTAAAAATTATTTAGATTTGCTTAAAACTGGTTACTCGAGGGTTTTTGGGGTCGCTGATTACGAATCTGATGTCAGATTTTCAAAATTCAAAATATCGGATCCAATATGGCGGACAACAATTAAAAATTTATTTGTATTTGCCTGAAACTTGTTACTCGGGGGTTTCTGGGATCGCTGATTACGAATCTAATGTCATATTTTCAAAATTCTAATGACGGAGCCAATATGGCGGACAACTTTTTTAAAAATAGATCCAGTTTGCCTGAAATTTGTTGCTCTGGGGTTTTTGAAGTCGCTGATTACGAATCTGATGGCAGATTTTCAGAATTTAGAATAGTTGATCAAAATAAAGAATACAAATTTAAAATTAAATTGCAAACTTTAGTTGTGAGATTTTGATTTTCAGTTGCGTTGCTACAGAAAATAGTATTTATATAAAACAAATGCGAATCGTTGATATTTCCACTTTGAAAAGCAGTGTTAAAAAATCACTTTATATTTATGAATTCATCTTATTTAAGCTTCCTATTATTGAATATACTTACCTACTACAAAAACTTGCTTTGTCATTTTAAAAATGGCCAATATGCAAAGACACATTAGTGAAAATGTTTAAATATTTTGTAATCTTCATCTTTATGAGATCCGCCTTTAGAACTTTAATATCCTGACATCAGATTCGTAATCAGCGACCTCAGAAACCCCCGAGTAACGAGTTTCAGGCAATTTGAATCTATTTTTAAAAAAGTTGTCCGCCATATTGGATCCGCCATTTTGAATTTTAAAAATCTGACATCAGATTCGTAATCAGCGACTCCAAAAACCCCCGAATAACGAGTTTCAGGCAATTTGAATCTATTTTTAAAAAAAGTTGTCCGCCATATTGGATCCACCATTTTGAATTTTAAAAATCTGACATCATATTCGTGATCAGCGATCCCGAAAACCCCTAGATATCAAGTTTTATGAAAAATGAATATTTTTAAAAGATCTCTTGTCATTTTTAATTTAAGGGTTGTTTTCACCCCTAGAAGCCACAAACGACTTGATCTAGCAAAACGGCCAGACACGGTTATTTTTTTTTTGGTCCTAGTTTCCGAAAATGCTTGATTTTTTTGTGTGTGAAAAATCGTGTCGGACGGTGTTATATGATGCTTACGTTAGCCCCGCCTCTATGTAGGTGACGCCTATGTTAGTACTGACCCTAAGTAGGTTGCGCTAATGGTAGTCCCACCTTTAAGTAGATGATAATTCTGTTAGACCAGCCTCTATGTAGATGACGGCTATGTTAGTACCGCCTCTAAGTAGGTGGTGCTTATGTTTTCTCCGCCTCCATGTAGGCGACATCTATTTTAGTACCGCCCCTAAGTAGGTTGCGCTTATGGTAGCACCGCCTCTAAGTAGGTGGTGCATATGTTAGACCCGCCTCTAAGTAGGTGGTGCTTAAGTTAGCCACGCCTCGATGTAAGCGACGCCTATAATAGTACCGCCCCTAACTAGGTTGCGCTTCTGGTAGCTCCACCTCTATGTGGGCGTTGATTATATTAGAACCACTTCTATGTAGACGTGGACTATTTTAGCCCCGCCTCTAAGCAGGTGGTGCTTATGTTAGCCCCGCCTCTAAGTGGGCGTCACCTCTTTTAGCCCCGCCTCTAATTGGTGGTTACCTATATTAGTTATTAGAACCTCGTCTTAGTGGGCGTTGCCTATATTAGAATTGCGTCTAAGTGGGTGTTGCCAATATTAGAACCGCCTCCAGATAGGCGTCGCCTACGTAAGACCCGCTTTTAAATAGGCGGCGTTTATTATTATCCCCGTTTCTAAGTGGGCGGTGCCTATATTGTAAACGCCTCTATGTAGGCGTGGCCTAAATCCTATATCTAACTGGCTGAGACAATTTCGATTGTCCGTTGTGTCTGACGAACCCTCACTCTTGATCCGTCTGTCTTCCGAAGAGCACCAAATCAGCTACTATTTTTCGACAAATTCTGAAAATTAGGTGCACAAAATTTTCTTTCTTGTTTGTATCGAATAACAACACAGATATCAGGAAAAGTAAAAGGAGGTAAGTTAAGAGGGTATGAACTTGCGACGTTTTCTATAAGGAGCATGGCGTTGGCTAACAGGCTCTATCGGCGGTGACGATCAGTCGTTAGCGTTTATGTTGCAGTTGGCATCCCTGGAGAGGTGACTGCTGCAGAAGCCGCAGTAACTATAACAGAACATTGCTCCTTCTAAATTCCATAGGTGAGTGTCAGGCCAACAAGCGATCGAGGTGTGGGCCCTCGCGATGAAAGATACCACCCAGTAATGGTTTATTTAAATTGGTACCGCGGTCTTACGGCCACGAGTATCCACCTATATATATATTCCTCTATGCTACGAAAAAGCCTTGTTAAGGTCGTCTCGTTAAGACCGATTGTTAATTGACTTAGAAATCGATTCCATCGGTTTTCGATTCTCCAATTGGGCGTGTCCAGGATCAACGCCTTTTTAAATATTAAAAAAAAAAGATTTATGATGATTTTATGGAAAGAAAAAATTTCTAATCTTAGAGAAAGGAGGGACAAGAGCAGAGTCGAATACACCTTAGTATTTTTGGATCTTTCGTATTCCCTGCCAAAGAAAAAAAAACATTAATTCCTTTCGCGTAATTCATTTTCGAATTGTCTGGCTGTGTATCACGGTGGGCTCTCTCATGTATCTCGAAACTATGCTCGTTTTTCAGAAACAAACTACCGAGTTGCATGCCCTTTGGGAGTTTTCGTGTCTGTCATGTTTTTACGCTGATAAATATAAAAAGTTGTATAATATTCCTGCTTGCAATTAAATATTGGGCAGTAAATTGGAAAATTGGGTCAAACATTACTGTTAATTAAAAGGGTTAATTCAATATCAGTATTGCATTAAAAAGTTTTCAAACTGAAGGTAAATTAATTTTACTAACTCTATCAAGGCTACTTTTTAGTTGATTAAAAAAAATTCCAGGGAGGATTTTGAAACAAAGGATTTTATAATATTTTGCTTCAATCTCTTGAATCAACTTTAACTTTAAAAGAAGGTACTTTATAAACGATTTTTTTTTTATTAAAATTTTAGCACAGAAAACAAAGCAACCTTACTCGACGTTGACGTAGCTACACGCGTCAAGGGTCTTTAAAAAACCGACTAGATTATTTTAATGTGTTCACTAAAGCAGGAATCATAAAAACAATATTTAAGTTTCATCAGTTTACTTGACAATTTAATTAATTAGATCAAATTAACGTATCTTGATGCTTAATACTCCAAGTTTAATTATCATTCTCGTTTTCTAATTTAGCTAATGTTGCTGAATTTAATTTAATTAATTTAATAATTGCTTCTCGATGCTTGTGCGAAATAAGCTAAAATCATATTTTCAGAGAGTCTAGTGAGATTCTAGTAATTGTCATTTGAATAAATTTACTATTTGATCCTTCATTTGGCTTAGAGTGCGCCGGGTGGCCAGGATCTGGTGAAAACCGATACCTCGTGTCAGATAAAGTGTGCAGACTTAGAACGAATGGAGTATAAACCAGCAAAGAGAAAGACAGTATCTCTCAACAGAATCAAACCGGGGAC
This sequence comes from Ganaspis brasiliensis, assembly GCA_037103525.1. Taxonomy (NCBI): domain Eukaryota; kingdom Metazoa; phylum Arthropoda; class Insecta; order Hymenoptera; family Figitidae; genus Ganaspis; species Ganaspis brasiliensis. The sequence continues at coordinate 1,420,565 of JAZKLR010000168.1, read as the reverse complement.
TCCTGTCCCTGACCACGAAAGCAAATCCTGCTGACACGAGAAATCAGATATATTGCAACGCGGTTCCCGACATCTGTTTATTATTTACCCTCGTTCTTATTTAGTAGCCAAATTCTCATTTCGTAACGCTAATTACTCCGGGCGGAGAAATTATTTAACCAAAACTTGGTTTCCAAATTGGAGCCTGAGTATTTGTCTTTATTTAAAGCAAGGTTAATTTTACATAAGAGTTTTCCAGCAGCAAGTACTTTTAAGAAATGCTTTATTCGATTGTAACAAATTTTAAAAAGGTGCAACTTATTATCTGGCCGTCATTAGGAGGCGGCGGTTTTACACTTCTTCACTTATTTCGAGACAGTCTCTAAGAAGGCGGGGCTTATATAAGAAATTAAAAGGAGGCGTAGATTATTAAAGGACCGCCATCTATTTAGGCGAAGTCTATTTAAGAACCGGCTTTAAGAGGAAGTCGCTAATTTAAGCTCCGCCTTTATGTAGGCGTCGCTCATGTTAGCCCCTCCTCTATGTAGGTATCAACTATTTTAGCCCCGCCTCTATGTAGGTATATACTATTTAAGCCCCGCCTCTAAATAGGCGTCGCTTATGTTAACTCCTCCTCTAAGTAGGCGTCGACTACATTAGCCCCTCCTTCATGTAGGAATATACTATTTTAGCTCCGCCTCTAAATAGGCGTCGCTTATGTTAACTCCTCCTCTAAGTAGACGTCGACTACATTAGCCTTTCCTTCATGTAAGTATAGACTATTTTAGCCCCGCCTTTAAATAGGCGTCGCTTATGTTAACTCCTCCTCTAAGTAGGCGTCGACTACATTAGCCCCTCCTTCATGTAGGTATCGACTATTTTAGCCCCGCCTCTAAATAGGCGTCGCCTATGTTAACTCCTCCTATAAGTAGGCATCGACTATTTTAGCCCCGCCTCTAAGTAGGCGTCGCCTATGTTAGGCCTGCCTCTAAGTAGGCGTCGCATATGTTAGCCCCTCCTCTATGTAGGTATCGACTATTTTAGCCCCGCCTCTAAATAGGCGTCGCTTATGTTAACTCCTCCTATATGTACGTATCGACTATTTTAGCCCTGCCTCTAAGTAGGCGTCGCCTATGTTAGACCCGCATTTAAGTAGGCGTCGCCTTTGAAAGCCCCGCCTTCATGTAGGCGTCGCCAATGTTGGCCAATGTTAGCTTATTAAAATCGTCAGTTTCTAAGTAGGCGGATTTTATTTAAAAACCACCTCTAAGTAGGCGTAGCCTATTAAGATGTCCGACCCTAAGTCCCAAATTACTCCTAGAAGGTGTAATTTAATTTTTGTTCAATTACTCGAAAAAATTGTCCAAAGAGACATTTCTGAATTACATTTATGAACCTGACCCGCTTAAGAAAAGTAAATAATTAAAAAATAAGGATTATGTTGAGAAAATTTTATTTTAATAAATCCTAATTAAAAAGAAAATTATGAATTAAAAAATTTAATGATTTAAAAAAAAAAATGAAAATAAAAATTTACTAGGTTGGAAAATCCATTAGCGCACAAAATAATGAGACTAGGAAAGATAAAGTAATATGGTTAAAGCAATTAATTATAAAAGTTCCGAAAAAGTGTAGGCACTAAGCAAGTTTTAAAAGTTTGTTTCGTCTTTTCCCTTTCTTGTTTATCTTTTCTCAGTTACCTGGCTTCGGTTATTCTTCGTTGGGTATTAAAAGGTGCTGAGGGCAGCGTTGTATGAAACTTAGCAAAACCGTAACTTCGTTATCGTCCTGTTAACAGCTGAAGTTGTCTTCAATTAGTCAGGGACGCTTTTCCAGTGGGAGATTAAATTAATTGTTTTTAACCGAGCAGCGACTCCAGTGAATTATGAGACCGAGGAACTTATAAGCCTTTTCCTTATTCCCATCTTAAATCAAAAGTCGCTTTATTTTAAATCTTGAGCTTGTTTCTTTTAACCCATTAAACATCAAGTTGAAATTAACCATACGAAGATCCAAACTAAAGATTGAATTCTTAGGCAAATAAAAAAATAGTCACCCGTACTTAATTGTTTAATTTAATTTGCCTATAAATCTAATGTTTATTTTGCTCTTAGTATGGTTAGTTTCGTCTTGGTATTTAAGCTTTAAGTTAAAATTGATGAAATTAAAAAATTTTTACCATGAAATAAATTTTTTATATTTAGTTCCTTTCAATTTTTGGTTTATAATTTAATAAAGTTCTTAAATTCCTAATTAACAATGGACGTAAACATTTTTCATAAATTTAGAAAAAGCTTTCTGGAAAGGCTCGATAAAAGTTAATGACTCCTTTTAATTCACACAGCAGGGATTGAGTTTTTCAAGCTGGGAAATGTGGCAATCGATCAAGATTGGGGAAACGAACCACTTTCGAGCTTCTATGATGACGCAGCTGAATATTTATCAGGGCACTTCTCCAATGTCACATTTTCCATGGGACTTTCCGTGGGTAAGTTATAGTTATTTATCAGCCCTGACATAAAACATCCCATTATCCACCGTGAAAGCCACCCCAGTTGCTTTTTCGATACCAACACATTGAAAGTGGTCAGCTTTCACGTTCTACCTTTCCAAAGCATTATCAATAACATGTAATCCAGTGATGATATAAATTTATAGCAAAGTCAGGAAATCAGAATTTTTCATAATCCAGTTAAAAAAAAGAACAAAAAAAGCTGTTTCATAAACAAAGTTACTGATTTTGCAATGACCGCCCCTCAGTAGGCGTGGCCTATTTGAGACCTGCCTCTAAGTGGGCGTGACCTATTTAGAACCTCCCTAAAGTGGGTGAAACTAAATTAAGAACCGCCTATAAGGAGGGATGAATTATTTTGAGACTACCTCCATTCGGACATATATTTAATTAAACAGAACAATCTGAACTAGGAGTAGCTTATTTGAAGGACCACTTCTAAGTAGGTGGAGCTTATTTAATGGACCATCTCTAAGTAGGCGGAGCTTATTCAAAAGACCACCTCTAAGTAGGCTGATCTTATTCAAAAGACCACCTCTAAGTAGGCGGAGCTTATTAAACCCCTCCTCTAAGTGGGCGTGGCTTATTTAAAAAACCGCCTCTAAGTTGGTAGAGCTTATTAAAATACCCACCTCTCAGTGGGCGGAGCTTACTTAAGGACCTTCTTTAAGCAGGAATGGTTTATACAAAGAAGCTTCGCTAAGAAGGCGTGGTTTATTAAAAGAAACGACTCTAAGTAGGCGTGGTTTATTAAAAGAAGCGACTCTAAGTAGGCGTGGTTTATTAAAAGAATCGCCCCTAAGTGGGCGGAGCTTACCTAAGAACCTCCTCTAAGTAATCTTAACGTGATTTAAGGCGATCTCTAAGTGGGCGGAACTAATTTAAGAACCAGTTGTACATAGGCGTGGATTATTTGTGCACCACTTCTATTTAGGTGTATCTAATTAAACAGTACGCCTTAAGGAAGGCGTAGTTTATTCAGAGGACCACCCCTAAGTGGGCGGAGCTTACTTATGGACCTCCTCTAAGTAAGCGTATCGCGATTTGAGTCCACCTCTAAATGGGCGGAGCTAATTTAAGAACCGGTTCTGCGTAGGCGTGTTTTATTTTGAGACCACCTCTATTTAAGTATATCTAAGTAAACGTGACGTCTTGAGGTAGGCGTGGCTTAATCGCAGGTCCACCTCTAAGTGGGCGGAGCTTATATAGGCGTCGAGTTTCTAGAACCCTCCTCCAAATAAAAGTGACCTTGACTCTCCAGAGACCATCTCTTGTAATCTTAATTATTTTCTCAAAATCACTCAAAAAAAACATCGAAAAAAATTTTTACTTTTATATTGATAATCTTAACCATAATTTTACGAACAATATATTCTGACTTCTGAACCATATCAACGTATTTCCCGCCACTTTTAAAAATTCTCTTTCGTGTTTTCGTCCCGAAAGACTTGCTTTAAAAATAATATAATTAAATTCGTCTCGCGTGAGATGCAATTTCGTGCCCGAAGGCCCTCGGCAATTTTTTATTTTATTTTTAAGAGCCCAGCACCTAGGGGTCTGGCCAATGGTGCGCTTTTACTACTTGACGAGTCACCAGCATCTAGAAGAGGAACGTATGCAATCCAGCTTGCACGAGACGCCTCTCAGACCACTTGAGAGCCACAATATACACGTGTACATACGTGTAGAGTGTTGAGGGTGCCATACACACTGGAGCCATTTGCAATAACTTAAAGCTTCAGAGATACCCTCCTAGGAGGCCAAACGTACTGGCTGAGTCAGACATCTAAACCCTCAGGCTTGGAGCTTTTTGTGAGCTACTCGAAGCTTCTATGTAAACCAATTCTGTTCGTACGCGATATACATGATAGGCACCTCGGTCTGGACCTTTTTATATGCATTGCAAAAATCCTGTGGATCGCCTCAACAGCTTCACAAATACAAAATAAGAAGAAGAAGAAGAAGAAGAAGAAAAAAAAATGCTCAAATATAGATCCCCAGAATTTGGTTAAATGGAAATAGAGGGAAAATTAATAAATATTATTAATTTTTTCGTTTTTCTGTTAATTTACAGATTAAATCAAAATTTCTCTTTCTCAATGATGACAAAACTAACTGGCGGATAAAAAGATACGAGATTGATTATTACGAGGTCACAAGTTGGACGTTCTCGGCTCATCTATTGATTCGTTTCACCCCCTTTTTGAAGAGACTTTCACCTTATCTCTCCAAGCTACTTGTGGCTGTCGAATAATGGATTCTCTTTTCGAGCAAATCTGACAGAAAGAACCATCGATTTTACGCGTCCAAGCACATCTGTCGAGATGAAAAAACTTTTTAATCGACAAATTCTCCCCGCAACTTTTTCCTTCTCTCGTTTCAATTTTGACAATTGACAAGATATAGGGACCTAACTTGCGGTAATTCCCGTAATTTAAGTAGCTTACTACAACCCAAACAACTTAAGTATCTCGCGGTAAGTTGCGTATCTTAAGGTAACTTTTACGATAACTTACGCATCTTACGGTGACTTATGTAACTTGAGGTAACTTATGTGACTTACGGTAATGCCAACAATTTACGTAAATTTACGTAACTCGCGGTAACATACTTAACTCACGATAACGCCAACAACTTACGTAACTTACGGACCTACGTAACTCTCGGTAATTTATGTAACTTACGTAACTCGCAGTAACTTACGTAATTCTCGGTAATTTACGTAACTTACGTAACTCTCGGTGATTTACGTAAATTTACGTAACTCGCGGTAACATACTTAACTCACGATAACGCCAACAACTTAAGTAACTTACGGACCTACGTAACTCTCGGTAATTTATGTAACTTACGTAACTCGCGGTAACTTACGTAACTCTCGGTAACTTACGGTAACTTATGTAACTTACGGTAACGCCAACAACTTACGTAACTCTCGGACCTACGTAACTCTCGGTAATTTACATAACTTACGTAACTCTCGGTAATTTACATAACTTACGTAACTCTCGGTAATGTACGTAACTTACGTAATTCTCGGTAATTTACGTAACTCACGTAACTCTCGGTGATTTACTTAACTTATGTAATTCGCGGTAACTTATGTAACTTACGCAACTCGCTATAACTTACGTAACTTGCGATAATTTTTACGGTAACTTACGTAACTCACAGTAACTTTTACGGTTACTTACGTTACTCGGGGTAACTTCCGGTAACTTACGTATCTCTGTCTCTGTCTCCCACTCTCTCTTGCTCACAACCTAAAATTGACAGCTATTGGCTGTGAACGACGGACGGACGGACGGACGGACTATAAAGTCTCACTATAAGGGTTTCGGTCCCGAACCACGAAACCGTAAAAAAAACACCTTTGGAGAAGGGAATCCTGAGCCGGGTGATTGACACGACTTGGGATTGTCAATTTTTTGAATTTCCGCTTCCGTGAGATATCAGGATTGAATGGTGTCTAAGGCGTAAGGGAAAAGTCGTAGACTTTCTGAGAGGCTGATAAAAGCGTCGAGTCAGCCAATTATGTGGATGGCCAGAAAATTGAAATAGTTATCGATGAGCACAAAGAACGTGTGGGTCGTTCTCTAGTCTCCAGTGGGGCTGGAAATGGCTTTGGCAAAGTGGCGAATGTAAAAGGCGAGAGGTGAAAGGTCGTTGCATATTGTAGTAAGAGGGTTGGTGAGAGGTTTTAGTTCACAATGGGATGTCTTCAAAGTCCAAGTGAATAGATTTCTACAAAAAATAAAAATCCAACAATTGAAAATATAAAAAGCATAAATTTGCATTTTCTGCTGTTTCGCGGCTTTTAACACGTCAATTGTTGTGTTGATTTTTTTTTTAAAAACAAATGTTAAACAATTTTTAATATTTGAAAATTTAGATTATTTCCAGGTAATGTTGTTTTAATTAATGACAATCAAATAAGAATCAACAGCGAAATTGAAAGAGCTTAGAATTCGAAATCAAATATGCAACAGACGCTGAGGTGAGAAGTGTCAGAAACTCGTTGCCTCAACTTGGTTTACCAACTCTGGCATTTCTGACAGCATCCCGCTAGTCTCAAATCCCAAAGGATACTGAATTCAAAATCCAGGAAGTGAAATTGCTTACAAAATAGTAAATTTGGTTTTGTAAATTAAATATTATTATTGGTGTTCTGTTTCTGTTTATTGTAAAATGTTTAGTTATATTTTGCTTAAGTAGTTTTGGAGTTAGGAAATGCAAGATGGGTTTTTATGAATTGGTAAGAATTCATCTGAAAATTATCTGGGGTCTATCCAAAGTCTTACGAGTGTTGCCGAAACTCTCCCGCCTCTTCTATGTAGCTCATACGATTTCTTCCGAGATTCTACGAATCCTCCCGCGGCTCTAAAAATTTTCTTTATACTATCCGAGTCCGTCCGAAGTCAGATGGGTCTTCCTGAAGCACCCCTACTTCTTCTATATAAGATTATACGATTCCGTCCGGAGTTCTACGAATCGATCCGAAGCTCCCTGAGTTTCCTCGAGTCTGCCCGAGTCCGTCCGAAGTCAAATATGTCTTCCCGAAGCCTTCCCACTTCTTTTCGCAGCTTATACGATTCCTTCCGAGGTTCTACGAATCTTCCCGAAGCCCTAAAAATTTTCTTGATATTATCCGAGTCCCTTCGAAGTCATATGGGTCTTCCCGAAGCCCTCTCACTTTTTTCGCAGCTTATACGATTCCTTTCAAAGAACTACGAATCCTCCCGAAGCTCTAAAAATTTTCTTGATCCTATCGGAGTCCGCCCGAAGTCATATGGGTCTTCCCGAAGCCCTCCCACTTTTTTTTGCAGCTTATACGACTCCTCTCAAGGTTCTACAAATCCTCCCAAAGCTCTAAAACTTTTTTTGATCTTATCCGAGTCCGGCCGAAGTCATATAGGTCTTCCCGAAGCCCTCCTACCTCTTTTACGAGAGTTATACGATTCCTTCCGAAGTTCTACGAATCCATCCAAAGCTCTCAGAGTTCCCTTGAGCCTATCCGAGTCCGTCCGAAGTAATACTAGTCTTCCCGAAGCCCTCCCACTTTTTTTCGCAGCTTATACGACTCCTCTCAAGGTTCTACAAATCCTCCCAAAGCTCTAAAACTTTTTTTGATCTTATCCGAGTCCGGCCGAAGTCATATAGGTCTTCCCGAAGCCCTCCTACCTCTTCTACGAGGCTTATACGATTCCATCCGAAGTTCTACGAATCCATCCGAAGCTCTCAGAGTTCCCTCGAGTCTGCCCGAGTCCGTCCGAAGTAATACGAGTCTTCCCGAAGCCCTCCCACTTTTTTCGCAGCTTATACGAGTTCGTCCGAACTCATACGAATTCTTCCGATGCTCTCCGAGATTACCCGAGTTCTTCTGAATCGTTTTAAAAGTACAAAACAATTTTTCCCGAATCTCCCGAACTTTTTTCAAGCATACCCGTACATTTCTGAAGTTATCCGAATCCTCCCGAAACCCTCCGATTTTTTCTAGACTTTCCGAAATCGTGCGAGTCTTCTAAATAGTCCCAAATCCCCAATAAATATGAAAAACAAAAAATTTTTACCAATAAAAACATTTTTAAAATTTCACCACGTCCATAAAAATCGCTATAATTTCTATATAAGAAAAAAAAATGCAAAAACCCTAAAACCGTGCAAGACTCGAAGATTGCTAAAAAAATTTCCATTAAAATGAAAATCCGCGTGCAGGCTCGAGCTTTAAAAGACGTGTTTTAGTTCCAAGATCATAAGGTGAATTTGTAAAATTTCTCTTTATCCGAAATACTTTCTTCCTCGCCCCCTACCTCCTTTTTATTTTCTACGGCCGATATCAAAGAGTATTGGGATTTATAAGAACGAACCAAAACTGAAGGTGAGGGGGGGGGTGGAAAGCAATTTAAATTCCGATCGTTCATAAACCGGAAAGTCTTCCGTTTACCGTTCACCCCCTTTTACCCCACCAACTTCGTCTTTCTTCTTCTTTTGACTGGCACATTTTTTTTTCTACTTATTTGCAACAAATGGAGATCGAAGAGAAATGAGGAACCGACGAAATTTTGCACAACAAAGTACACATACTTTGACGCTAGCTTCAGCCTTATATAACTGCGGTTGCTTTGAATATTTTTATACATTTTTCCGGCAAATGGGATCGCTGGTTTCAATCTCCGTCGTGCCTGAAAAGATCAAGTGACGCTTTTATTCAATTTTAAACTCAACTATTAACATGCTTTGACAATTTTTATACTGCACTATTCTGCTATTTTTTTTTTAATTATATTTGCGCCTTTCTAAATAATTTATTTTAAAATTCAAAACCGACTTTCTAGATCAGCCGCCAGGTGTTTAGGCTTAGGTTCTTTATCTGAATTCGCGGTGACATTCCCCACGAGAAAACATATGATCGCATTCAGAATTCTCTTTTTTCCCCGAGGAAGAAGAAAAAATTAGTACCGCTTTACGGTTGCTTGCGCGTGACGAGAGAGATCATCGGCCTGCCGCTTGTATTTATATATATATATATATATGTTGCACGCAAAAGCGCGTGTGTATACAGGTAAATGTCGAGCTGGAGAATCCCGAGGGATCGACTAGACTCTTTATTCTCCGTTTATCCGGCGACAATGGACAATACGGTACCCTTGACGAAACCGTCCAGCAGTCCGCCGACTCTTCTTTAGTTGCGAGGGAAGGGATATATTAGCCCAGAGCGCTGTATCTGTCCCACTGTGACGAATAATTTTTACGCTAATTTCCAGCATTCCAAGAAGGGGCAGATGTCACTGGGATTAGGATCTCTCTCTCTCATCTTTTATCTGTTTCCAATATAATAAATGTAGATGGGTCAGTAGATCCGTGTATTACATGTTTGATTTAAGATAATGATTGCGTGTACATACATGCATGTAGAGGGGAAACTTACATGAAAAAATCCATACACCAGAAGAGGGCGCTAGTATCAAAACTGTCCCAGGCTTGGGAAGCTTAATTACTTAAAGAGTAAAATAGAAAATATTGCAAACTACCACGACACGGACTAAAAAATTGTCAGTTTGAAAGGAAAACACCTAGATGCGGCGATAACTACATTTGTTTTGCGTAACTACACGAATCTCATTGGATAGAAAGAGACACCGATATCTCTATCTCTCTCTATCCAATGTGATTTTTGTAGTTCTATAAGACAAATGTAGTTGTCGATAGTGTTATCGCCGCATCTAGGTGTAAAATATTTTTAGGAAAACTCCGCACGTCAGAAGATTATGCTAGTGTCAAATGTAAGTCAGGGTTGGGAAGCTTAGTTACCTTAGGAAAAAATAATACGTTCTGTAAACTCTCTCGATGTAAAGTAATAAATACATATATATAGTAATTATACATATTAAGTGTAAATACATGTATGAAGAAGGGAAACGTACAATAAAAAATCTAGTCAGAAGAGCGCGCTAGTATAAAACTTGACCCAGGGTTGGGTAGCCTAATTAATTAAAGTGTAAAACAATTAATACTGTAAACTATCACGATACGAAGTAAATCAAACTGTTAGGTTAAAAGGAAGCTTAAAAAACGTCACACGTTAGAAGATTACGCTGATATTAACTGTGCACCAAGGTTGGGAAACTTAGAAATCTTAACAGATAATAATACGTACTGTAAACTCTCTCGGTGTAAAGTGAGGAATACGTGTATGTAAAAGGGAAAGCGACAATAAAGAATCCAGACAAAAGAGTGCGCTAGTATAAAAACTTAACTCAGGGTTGGGTAGGTTAATTACTTAAAGAGTAAAGTACAATAAATATTGTAAATTATCACGACACAGTAAAAAAACTGTCAGGTTGAAAGAAAGCTTAAAAAAACTTCACACGTCAGAAAATTACGCTAGTATGAAATGTGCGCCAGGGTTGGGAAACTCAGTTACCTTAAGAGAAAATAATACGTACTGTAAACTCTCCTGGTGCAAAGTGATGAATACGCGTATGTACAAAGGAAACCTACAATAAAGAATCCAGACAAAAGAGTGCGCTAGTATAAAAACTTGACTCAGGGTTGGGTAGCCTAATTATTTGAAGAGTAAAACAGTAAATACTGTAAACTATCACGATACGAAGTAAATCAAACTTTTAGGCTGAAAGGAAGCTTAAAAAACGCCACACGTTAGAAGATAAGGCTAGTATCAAATATGCACCAGGATTGGGAAACTTAGTAATCTTAACAGAAAATAATAAGTACTGTAAACTCTCTCGGTGTAAAGTGAGGAATACGTGTATGTAGAAGGGAAAGCTACAATAAAGAATCCAGACAAAAGAGTGCGCCAGTATAAAAACTTGACTCAGGGTTGGGTAGGTTAATTACTTAAAGAGTAAAGTATAATAAATATTGTAAATTATCACGACCTAGTAAAAAAACAGTCAGATTAAAATAAAGCTTAAAAGAAGAAAGTCACACGTCAGAAGATTACGTAAGTACCAAATATGCGACAGGGTTGGGAAACTTAGTAACCTTAAGAGAAGATAATTCGTATTGTAAACTCTCTCGTTGTAAAGTGAGAAATACGTGTATGTAGAAAGGAAACCTGGAATAAAAAATTCGTACGTTAGAAGAGAGCGCTAGTATAAAACTTGACCCAGGGATGGGTAGCTTTAATACTTAAAGAGTAAAACAATAAATATTGTGAATTATTACGATACAAAGTAAAAAAAAACTGCCAGGTTGAAAGAAAGTTTCAACTCCACACTTCAGAAGATCATGCTAGTATCAATTGAGTTCCAGGGTTCGGAAGCTTAATTACCTTCTGAGTAAAATAATACGTACAGTAAGCTTTCTTAGCGTAAAAATACGAATACGTGTAAATAGAAAGGAAACCTTGCAATAAAAAATCCAACCAGAAGAGCGCGCTAGTTTCAAACCGGACCCAGGGTTAGGTAGCTCTGATTCGAAAATTATAAAACAGAACAACAAACTCAGATAATGCGATATAAAGAATATACACATGTAGAAAGAAATATTACATTAAAAATTTTGCTAGCCAGAAGTTTACTCTGGTATGAAACCTGACCTAGGGTTGGGTAGCTTAGTAACCTAAAGTATAATATAATAAGTATTCAAAACTATCACGGCGCGACGTACGTGAGGAACAATGTCGTGTAGAAAGAAAACTTGCAATAAAATATCCGCTTGCCAGGATTGCGATAGTATAAAATGTGAACCAGGGTTGGGTAACTTAGTTACCTGAAGAATAGAAAAATTGATACTATAACCATAAACTGACTTAAGGAGTACAAACAAAGAAATTTACAATAAAAAATCCAAGAGCAAGAGAAGTGCATGATATCAAAAATGCGCCAGGGTTGGGTAGTTACATTACTTAATGTGTAAAATAATAATTATAAATTCTCGCAGCGTAATATGAAACACACGGTCAAGTAGAAGGGAAACTCACATTGAAAATTTTTGCTACGAATTGCGCGCTATTGTTAAACACGCGACAGGGTTAGGTAGCTTAATTATCTAGAGAGTCGAAAGTGTGACAGAGTTGGATAGATTGTTCATCAATAGTTTAAAACATTAAGTACTATTAATTCTTACAGCACGGCGTTGGGAATGCAATTTAAATAGAAGGGAAATTTACAATAAAAATCAGCACGTCAGAAAATCAAGCTAGTATCAATCATGCGCCAGGATTGAGTAGCTCAATTACCCAAAGTGTAAAATAATATTCTCGCAGTGTAACATGAAACACACGATCACGTAGAAGGGAAACACACTGCAATTTTTCGTAACGAAAGTACGCGCGCCAGAGTTAGGTAGCTTAATTACCTAAAGAGTCAAAAGTGCGCCAGGGTTGAGTAGTTCAGTCATCTAAAGTGTGGAACATTAAGTACTATAAATTTTCACACCGCGGCGTTGGGAACGCAGTTTGAATAGAAGGGAAACTTACAATAAAAATCCGCGCATCAGAAAATCGAGAATCGTGCGCCAGGGTTGAGTAGCTCAATTTCCTAAAGCGTCGAACGTGCGCCATGGTTGGGTAGCTCAATTATCTGAAGCCCATAATAATAATTACCATAAACTCCCGTATGGTTAACACAGTTATGTAGAAAGGAAACAATGAAAAATCCACGCGCTAGGGAAAGACGCTAATATCTAACATACCCCAGGGTTGGTTAGCTCAATCACAAAAAGTTTTTCTTCACCCGCGCCAAATTACAAAACGCTTCATCTCTAAATTAATAACCCAACAGCACTCAAACCAAAACGTTATTTCAAATTTGAATTCAACTTTCTCTGACTCTGCACTCAACAATTTATATGCAAAGCAAACTTTCCAATTTTGTGCTTGACACTAAGGTATTTACAACTTTGCTTAGCGGCATCTGTTACGTGTCGTTTCTCTAACGGCGTCGTTACCTTCTATTGTTTCTGAGAAGTGAACAAGTCTATGCATAAAATAAATGCAAGTTTACCTGCGCAAATTTCCCTGACACAAAATAATAAAGAACAGTGTGACATTCACATTTGGCGAAAGTAGAAAGACCCTATAGTTGACTTTGAGCTGGTGAGGGCTGAGGTTTGAAACCAAAAGGGAGGGTGGAAAGCGATTACGGTTATTTCTCGAGGGACACGTGGTGCGGGCGCCACGCAACCGTTGTTGCTAATGGATCACATCTCTGAATTTCCCTGGCATTATATCCTTCATGTAAGATTTAAAGCGTAGCCTCATCCTCCGACGAGAATTGGAGGCTGTGGGCTAATCTCTACAACCGAGGTGATAACTCTTCTGTCTTTCCTACCTTGCGTACGTATTTCTTCGCTTGCTCGAGGTATCGCTCCTTTATTCAAGTCAACCCTTTCGAATCCAGTGTAATGGCCGCCAACTCGAATCGGTAATGAAACTTTAATGCTGGATTGCATTTGTCAAATTTTATGTAAATAGCACAAGGCAAAAGTTAATAGATCTTGAAAGGAGAATGGTGACATAACCTTGTAATGGGACTCTAGACCCAGGGCAAAATAATGAAAAGCCGTCACTGGGTTCACGTGAATTTAGGGAGTCACGAGACAAGGAGGAAAAAGGTCCTACGCGAGAAGAGCAGAACCGACCGGCTCACAAGAAGTACTTGCATTCTTTTTGAGATTGTGATTCTCGTCTTGGCAGTATCCAGGAGTGATAATTTTATTTATTGATAACGGGGACGCCCGTGAATCGAAGACATTCAAGGATTGTTTTTCCGGATTCTTTAATAAGAGGGGAGTTTGTGGATCTCTACCGAAGTTGGAATCATCGTGAGAGGACAATTTATTGTATTTGTGTTATCTGATCGAGAATTTGGTAAATATATATGTATATGTGTGAATGTGTGTCCAATTTATAAGAATTAAATATTTTAGGGGATATAGATAGCTGGACGATTGCGCGTGCATAATAGCAACCCGATTTTGCCGATAATTATAGAAACCGGGCCGTTGGATATTGATGTTACGCGGAAATCGATCGTTGATCTGTTGAACCTTTATACCTAGGAAAAAGTGTAAACTCGGTTTATTGTAAAAAAGAGAATTTACGAATTAATAAAATTTTAAATGTCACACAACAAAACGTTGTATCGTTCTTGTGACGAATTACAACCTCAAATTAGAAAATATTTTTTATTAGCAAAAATTTCCAAAAAAACGTCTAAAGGACGTCTTTTGGACATGTGTGCCCACTGGGGTATGGAGTGGGGTGGCCCAAAAAAAAAATTTCGATTTTCATAAACCTTATCCCCTAATTTTGTTCTTTGGCGAAAAATATGAGATACGTATTTTTTTATTTTTTTATTTTTTAATATTAACCCGTGCCGCAAATCCGTTGAAAATTACCATTGAATTCCAATAGAAAAAATGCACTTTTTCGTAAATTTGACATAAAATCGTGAAAAATTGACCTTTTTCTTTCTATAAACGATATTTTTGTTCATGAATGTGCAAATAATAAAAATCTGTTGTATATTTATTAAATAAATTATTTTAACTATTTTTTATGTAACTGTAAAAAAATCCCATAAATGTAAAACAAACCTGGAATTTATTAAAAAAAATATTAATTATTATTTTAAATGCTTTTTCTGCATTCATTGATGTTATTATCAAAATTTATATTATTGTTTATTTTTTACCATGTTACATAATTTGTTTAAACAATTTATTGTTGTTATTTCCCTACAAAATGACAAATAAATCAAGCGTTTTTGCAATTTTCTAAAACATTCTAACTTTAGACGCCTAATAAAAACAAAAATTTATATATATTTATGTTATATAAATATTTATTTTCAAATTAAGACGCTAACAATTGTTTAAACAAATTATTGTTGTTATTAATTAACTTTTTCAGAATTGCTTAAAAAGAGTTGTAGTTTTTTCTTAATTTTACAACTTCCTTTTCTTGAATCGACCACATTTTAATAAAATAAAAAAAAAATTATTATTATAACAATTATTTAAACAAATTATTGCTGTTATTTATAACTTTTTCAAAAATGCTTATGAAGAGTTGTAGTTTTTTTTTAATTTTGCAAATTGATTTTCTGTAACCAACCACATATTAATAAATTAAATAAAATTATTATAAAAACAATTATTCAAACAAATTATTGTTGTTATTTATAACTTTTTCAAAAATGCTTAAAAAAAGTTGCAGGTTTTTCTTAATTTTGCAAAATTGGTTTTCTTGAATCAACCACATTTTAATAAAATTATTAAAATTATTATTATAACAATTAAATAAACAACTTATTGTTGTTATTTATTAACTTTTCTAAAAATGCATTAAAAGAGTTGTAGTTTATTCTAAATTTTGCAAATTACTTTTCTTAAGTCAACTACAATTTAAAAAAAAAAATTAATTTTTAACATAACAAATTTTTAAACATACTGTTTAACTCTTTATTTAGCATTTATTAAAAATTTTATAAATAGCAACAATAATTTGTTAAAGTATTTGTTAGAATAATAATTTTAATAATTTTATTCACATGTGGTTGGTTTAATAAAATCTATTTGCAAAATTGAGAAAAAACTACAACTCTTTATAAGCATTTTCGAAAAAGTTAAAAAATAATGCAAAATTAAAAAAAATCTGCAACTTTTTTTAAGCATTTTTGAAAAAGTTATAAATAACAACAATAATTTGTTTAAATAATTGTTTTTATAATAATTTTATTTATTTTATTAAAATGTGGTTGATTCAAGAAAAGCAATTTGTAAAATTAAGAAAAACCTGCAACTTTTTTTAATCATTTTTGAAAAAGTTATAAATAACAACAATAATTTTTTTAAACAATTGATAGCGTCTTAATTTGATAATAAATATTTATATAACATAAATATATATAAATTTATGTTTCTATTAAGCGTCTAAAGTTAGAAAGTTTAAGAAAATTTCAAAAACGCTCGATTTATTTGTCATTTTGTAGGGAAATAACAACAATAAATTGTTTAAAGAAATTATGTAACATGGTAAAACATAAACAATAATATATATTTTGATAATAACATCAATGAATGCAGCAAAAGCATTTAAAATAATAATGAATATTTTTTTTAATGAATTTCAAGTTTTTTTCACATTTATGGGGTTTATTTACAGTCACATAAAAAATAGTTAAAATAATTTATTTAATAAATATACAAAAGATTTTTATTATTTGGACATTCATGAATAAAAATATCGTTTATAGAAAGAAAAAGGTCAATTTTTCACGATTTTATGTCAAATTTACGAAAAAGTGCATTTTTCCTATGGGAATTCAATGGTAATTTTCAAAGGATTTGCGGCACGGGTTAATATTAAAAAATAAAAAAATACGTATCTCATATTTTTCGGCAAAGAACAAAATTGGGGGGTAAGGTTTATGAACATAGAAATTTTTTTTTTTGGCCACCCTAATAAATATAGTAGAAAAGAGTTTTAAAGAATAAAATTGTGAAAGATTTAGTTTATACAGTTATCAGAAAAAAGAAAATTCAACAAGTTGGGTAATTAATATTCTGTCTTTTTCTGTCAGCTCAGACAAAAAGCGCTTTTTTTAAAAATTTTTCTAAATAGTAGATTATTATTTTACTCTTTGAAAATCACCTAATAATTTTTCTTCATTTGAAGTTACTCTTTCACATTTTAGTAATTTTTGAAATTTTTGAATTAATCGCTTTATAGATATTTATCTACTATCTGGTGACTTTTCTTTATTTTCTAATTATATACCAATTTCGTTTGAAATTGTAGTATTTTTTTCTATTCTTCAATTATACTTTTTTCAACTTCAAATTAGTAATTTCGGTTCTGATTACTATAAGCATTGTCTTAATTTCTAGTTATTTATTCACATTCAATAAATTTTTACTCTTGTCTAATTTCTAAAAAAAACGTTTAAAATTTCTAGTCATTTTATCACTTTCAAATAACTTTACAGTTTATTCTAGTTTAATTGTCAATTTCAATTATTTTTTTACTTTTTAGTAATTTTTCACCTTTTTTTGAATTTAACACTTATTTTTCATATCTAATAATTTTCACTCATTTTCAGTTCTTTTCTATAATTTCTACTTTCTTTGTCACTTTCTAGCAATATTTTATTTTTCAGTTTTTTCAATCAATTTCTAGTTACTTTTTATTTATTTATTTATTTATTAAGAATATACGGGTTTATAACCCACTTTACAAAAAGTAGTAACAAAAATATAAACTTTAGATTAATAATAGGAGAAAAAAAAAAAAATTAAAAACTAAAAATATTTTGTTGAGTTGCTAGTTTTTTTTAACTTCTTAGGTAATACGTCTACTTTTTAATTTCTAGTTATTTTGTTAACTTTCTAGTTTCTTTTTCTTTTTTTTTTTTGGCAATTTGTATATTTTTTATTTTTTTATTAACCATCTTATTACTTTCTGATTTTTAGAAACATTTTTTACTTTTAGTAACTCTTTTTCTAAACTAGTAATTTTTCTCAAATTTCCAAACATAGTATCCAATTTTTTGAAATCATTTGTTTCTTACATTTAATTTATTATCTTCATCTTTTTTACTTACCAATTCTTGTTTGTTTCTTAATCCTCTAGATGTTTCTCAAATTTCTAGTTCTTTTTCAAAATTTTTGGTTAATTAATTACTTTTTAGTAATTTTCCCGTATTTTTCAGTTTTTTTTAATTGTTTTTCAGTTGTCTCGTAATTATTATCCAATTTTTCTTTTATTTAATAACATTTTTCCAAGTTTCTCACATTTTAGTGGTTTATTTTTATTTTAACTTCTTCCTTTCATTTTTTTATTTCTTTATTAACTTTCTGGGGGTTTTTTTGTTTTGTTTTTATTTTCAATAATAAGTTAATATTTTCAGCTTCAAAATAAATTTGTCAACTTTTAGTGATTTTTTAGCATTCTTATTTTTTCCCCAAAACTTAATATCCAATTTGGTATCATTTAGAAAATGTTTTTTTTTCATTTCTAGTTACTTATCCTTATTTCTAGTTTTTTTTATAAATTTTTCATTCTTTCAAAATTTTCTTGTTTCTTTTTAGTTATCTAGTTATTTTCTAACATCTTTCCTAAATTTCTCAATTTTTAGTGATTTCTTCTCTTTTCTACTTCTTCCTATTATTTCTTGCTCCTTATAAACTTTCTTGCGTTTTTTTTTTTTCATTAAATAGTAACTTCACTCATTCTTCAATATTAATTAGTCAACTTTTAGTAATTTTTTATAATTTTTATTTCTACCTAACGTTTTTTTGTTCCTTTATTAAACTTTCTAGGGTTTTTTCGTATCTGAGTTATTTCACTTCTTTTCAATAATAGGTTAATTTATTTGGTTTAAAAACAAATTTGTCTATTTCTAATGATTTTTTATCATTCTTAGTTTTTTTCCTGAACTTAATATCCAATTTTGTACCATTTTGTAAATGTTTTTTTTTTCATTTTTTGTTACTTAACCTCATTTCTTTTTTTATATCAACTTTTCATTCTTTCATCATTTTCTTGTTATTTTTAAATTATCTAGTTATTTTTTAACAAATTCTAGTTATTTCCTAGAATTTCCACAAATTTTCACACTTTTTAGTGATTTTTCCTTGATTTTATTTCTTTCTATCATTTTTTGTTCCTTTATTAACTTTCAAGGGTTTTTTTCGTTTCTTAGATATCCCATACATACTTTTTAATAATTGGGTAATTTTTTTCCGGTTTCAAGATAAATTTGTCAACTTTTAGTCGCTTTTTATCATTCTTAGGATTTTTTTCCTAAACCTAAAATCCAATTTTTATATTATTTTGTAAATGTTTTTTTTTACATTTCTAGTTACTTATCCTCATTTCTAGTTTTTTTTTTATAAATTTTTCATTCTTTCACCATTATCTAGATACTTTTTAACAAATCTGAGTTATTTACTAACATTTACACTACTTTTATCACTTTTTAGTAAGTTTTCCTAATTTTCTCAACAAAAAAAATATAGAAAAAAAATTATAGACTTTTTTTCTTTTTTTTTTTAACTATAACTCTTTATTTTTTAGCATATCTTAGTTATTTACTAATATTTCCTATAATTTTCTCACTTTTTAGTGATATTTTCTATTTTCTATTTCTTTTTGTCATGTTCTTGTTCTATTATTAACTTTCTAGGTTTTTTTTTATTGAATAATTAGTTCACTTATTTTTCCATAATTGGTTATTTTTTTCGGTTTGAAAATAAATTTGTCAACTTTCAGTGACTTTTTATCATTCTTGAAATTATTTTTCTAAACCTAAAATCAAATTTTAGAAATTAAAAATTTTTTTTTAATATTATTTTGTAAATGTTTTAATTCATTTCTAGTTACTTATCCTCTATTCTAGTTTTTCTATAAACTTTTCATTTTTTCACCATTTTCTAGTTATTTTTTAACAAATCTGAGTTATTTACTAACATTTACACTACTTTTCTCACTTTTTAGTAATTTTTCCTCATTTTTACTTCTTGTCATCATTTTCTTGTTCTTTTATTAATAACATTTTAGGGTTTTTGTTTCATTCCTTAGTTACTTCATTTATTTTTCAATAACTGGTTAATTTTTTTCGGTTTAAGAGAAATTTCTCAACATTTATTAATTATTTATCATTCATAGATTTTTTTTTCCTGAACTTAATATATCCTATTTGTTTATCATTTTCCAAATGTTTTTTCACTTCTAATTACTTATCCTCATTCTTAGATATTTATTAATTTTGCATTATTTCTCCATCGTCTGGATACTTTTTAATTGTCTAGTTATTTTTCAACAACTTCTAGTTACTTTCTAACATTTCCCCTAATATTCTCTCTTTTTTAGTGATTTTTCCTCAATGTTACTTCTTCTCATCATTTTCCTGTTCTTTTATACAAATTCTAGGGTTTTTTGTTATTGTCTAATTACTTAATTTATTTTCCAATAACTTAATAACTAGTTAATTTTTTTTTTTCAAAATAAACTTGTCAACAATTTATTAGTGATTTTTTATCATTTTTAGTTTGTCCTTAAACTTAACATTCAATTTTTCTATCCTTTTGAAAATATTTTTCTTCTTTTCTTCTTCTATTTTTATAAATCTAGTTACTTATCCTTATTCCTAGTTTTTTATAAACTTTTCATCCCTTCTCCATTGTCTAGTTAATTTACAATTACCCACACATTTTCCCCCAATTTCTACTTAATTTCTCACCTTTCCCCTAATTTTCTCACTCTTCAGTACTTTTCCCTAATTTCTACTTCCTTCTACCATTTTCTCGTATATACAATAAATAAACACTCCACTATTTTTTTACAATTTTTAAATACTTTTTCTTTCATTTTTAATTAAAATTCCATCGATATTATTGTTTTTCCTAATAACAGCAGCATGAATAGACTTCAACTACCGAAAGGAAGTAACCAAGTACGGCATCCGTGTTAAAGGATTAGAATACGAACAGTAACCTAATATAGTAGCTTCCCACCTGTAGGGCTAACGAGGATGATGATTTGTCGAGGCCCAGTTTGAAAAGAATGGAAGATGATAGTTATCTGTTTGTGCACAACACACTTTGAACACGTTTCTCGAATTAATTGAGGAGCTGGGTGCGATTATTATCGCCTCTGAATTCATTGTAAAGCGATCACTGAAATCCGACACGTCTATTGCTTGAGACTGCGGTACTTCGTTAGTGAGATACTTTGAACGATAAGCCACTGACCGTATATTTCCAGTGTCAGATGACCAAGATTAGAGATGTGAATTACCTCTGTAATAGAAGAATCATTTTTTAACCCACCACGCTCTTTATTCACCGATATAAAATGCGTCAATTTGTCGAAAAATATCAATATTTGAAAAAAAAAAACAAATCTGACAATTTCTCTTCCCTTTGTGAAATTGAAAATAAAATCAAAACAAAAATCCAATTTTTATTATTCCAAAATTTTAATTCAAAGACAATTATTCTCAAATGTGTGTCCGGTATTACTGAGTAATACCAAATTCTGGCCAGTAATTACTGGTAAAGTGTTACAAACACGGTAATTAGCAATGTGCCGTTGAAAGTTTCAAATCGTGAAACTTATGATCGATGAAATTTTTCATGAAATTTATCAAATTTGTAAATTATTAAAATTAAAGTAGACAATATTTTTCCTGAAGATTTTATGTTAAAAGTGAGAACATAAAAATTGTAAAAATTAAAAAAAATTACTCTTTTGTGCGAGATATTTCCATTTTAATTTACACAAAAATATTTATTATAAAAATTTAATGAATATAATTCTTCGAGAAAAACTTATTCTTCACTATTTTTTGAGGCACTTTTTTATGAAAAAAGTTTTTCTCCTTTTTTCAAAAGAAATTTACAGAATTTATGATTAAATTTAACTAAAAATTTTTGCAAATCAAATAATGAAAATTAGGACAACAATTACAAAATTTAAGATAGAAACTGAAAAAAACGAAAATAATTTAAAATTGAAAACAAAACTCGAAAAATGTCTAGATAATTAGACAATTTAAAAAGAATAATTTAAAAAATTAAACAAAAAAATATTAAAGTTAAACAAGAAAATTAAAGAAAAAATAAGAAAATTATAGAAATAAATGTTGGAAATAATTGCAAATTGAAAAACTGTTTTGAAAATCGCCTAATTAATTGAAATTGAAGAAAATAATAAAAACTTCAAGAAATAAATTGAAAATTTAAGAATTGAATTGAAACTTAAAAAAATAATTATAATAATTGAAACAAATTATAAACGAACGAAAAAAAAATTAAAATTCAGAACAAAATTCCAACAATGGCTATAGATTAATACAAAACTAAGCAAAAAATAAATAATAAATAATAATTCTAAGAAATAGATGAAAAGTGAATTAATTCCCAATTTAAAAAATATAATTTTAAAAAATAAACAAATAATATTAAATTTGAACAAAATTATTTGAAAATTATGAAAATTATAGGAATAATTGTTAGAAGTAATTGAACATTGAACAACTATCTAGATTGAAAATTGAAAAAAATAATTTAAAGAAGAGGAAAAAAATTGAAAAATTAAGAAAATAATAAAAAATTGCAAAAAGGAATTGAAATTTTAAGAATAAAACTAAAAATTGAAAAAGCACAATAAAATTATTGAACTGTAGAAGAAAATAAAATTAAAAAAATTTATTGGTACTCGGAAAAAATAATTGAAAAAAAGGCAAGAAATTTTTAATAATAAAGAAAATAATTAAAAAATGGAATCGAAATTTGAAGGAAATAGTGGAGAATTAAAAGAAATAGTCTTGCAATTGAAAAATTGAATTTAAATTTTAAAACAACTTTTATGAGTGAAAAAATAATTTTAAAAATCAGGGAATAAACCTGCAAATTATTATTATTATTATTTATTGTTTGAATGTAATTATTTTTTTGAAAAATAAACAATTTATGGTTTCCTTTATTTATCTGATTAATTAACTGATCCTTAATTTAAATGATTCAAATTTTACTAAAATACTTTATTTTAAGAAAGTAATATAATTCGAAATATTTCTACTTCTGAACATTTTGGTAATATTTTTAAATTTATAATGTTTTTTTGTGAACTCCTGCAAATTTGAGATTTTTAATATATATTTTAATATTAATATAACTACTTGCTATTAAAATTTGGCTAAGGCGTTTTGCTTTATTTAGAAAATATAACATTTTTAAATTTTTTGTAAAAAAGGTTAAAGTTTAATTTGAATGAGCAATGTAAAATTGCTTTGTTTACTGTTTTATTCCCAAAATTAACCTTTTTGAAAACAAAAATTAAAAATATAATTTTTCAAAATAAAGCAATTTGTCTTCGCCAAATATTAATAGGAAGTAAGTTATATTAATATTAAAACATATTCAAATCCTCAAACTCATAAGATGTTTTATACGATGTTTATTATCTTAAAAATTTGTATTAATTATTTCAATTATATTAAATAAATAATCATTCACGTATTTAAAGATCTTATTTTATTAATTAAAAATAAAGGAAAAATAATGTTATAACAATTAAAATTAAAGAAATAAATTTTTTTTAGAAATAAAACATTAAAATTAAAACATTTAGAGTAGTTTAATACTCATGCACTTACTTAGAAATATTAGAATTAACTTGAATAATTATTAACCAATATTATGCAAATTTAAATTTTAGCGCCATAGTAAGAGTACTGAGTTTGCGCAGAAGGTCCCAACCTCTATTTCGTGAAATAAAATGATTTTCAAAAATTATTTGCATTGAAATTTGATTTTTACATTTAAAAAGACTAATTCAAAACGTAACTAAATCATTTTTAAACTATTAACTTTAAAAAAGTAGACGTTATGGCTAAAGTTTCATAAGTTTCAATTAATTTGAAATTTTTCATTGAAACTTTCAACTGAAAGTTTCAAAAATTATAAATTTCGGAAACGGCACATTGCTAACGGTAATATGTGAATAATTAATTCTAGATATTTTTTATTTAAATAATAACGTCTTATACATAATTATGGTGACATTTTACTATTATGTTTTCTATCAAGAATTGCAATATATTGTTAAATAAAGCAATCGTGAATTGGAAAAAAAGTTTATACTATTAATCTAACCTAAAAATAATGTACATATAATTAGCAATGTGCCATTTCCGAAATTTATAATTTTTGAAACTTATGAAACTTTAGCCATAACGTCTAATTTTTTAAAGTTAATAGTTTAAAAATGATTTAGTTACGTTTTGAATTATAATCTTTTTAACTGTAAAAATCAAATTTCAATGCAAATAATTTTTGAAAATCATTTTATTTCACGAAATACAGGTTGGGACCTTCTGCGCAAACTCAGTACTCTTACTATGGCGCTAAAATTTAAATTTGCATAATATTGGTTAATAATTATTCAAGTTAATTCTAATATTTCTAAGTAAGTGCATGAGTATTAAACTACTCTAAATGTTTTAATTTTAATGTTTTATTTCTAAAAAAAATTTATTTCTTTAATTTTAATTGTTATAACATTATTTTTCCTTTATTTTTAACTAGCAAAATAAAACGCGCGCCAGAGCGCGATTAGTTTTTCATACCTTTTAGAACTTATAAAATACAATAAAAAATAATAAATCGGTAAATAATATTTATGTAATACGAAGAAATAAATATTTTAAATATAATATTTAAAAATCTATTAATATAAATAAAATAAATCTTTATTTAGGACAAAAATTATAATATTTTAGAATTAAAAAAAATTGCAAAAAATAATTGAAATTAAACAAAATAATTGCAAATTTTGCAAATTAATTGAAAAAAAAATGAAAACAATTAAAAATTGGGGAAAGTAATTTAAACAATCATAAAAATGTTTTAAACATAAAAGAAATAATTTAAATTTGAGAAAAATACTTGAGAATCTTAAAAGTAAATTAAAACAAAATTGAATAATGAAAAATTAGAGAAAATAATTGAAAATTGAAAAAACATGGTTAAAAATTAAGATAAATAAATTAAAAGTAAAAGAAATAATTAAAATTTAGGAAAATAATTAAACAAATTACATAAAATATTTTAAATAAAGGAAAGTTCAGCAAAATTTGAGAAAAATACTTAATCTTTCAGAAGTTCATTGAAATGAAAGAAAATAATTAAAAATTAGAGAAAATAAATGAAAAAAGATAAAAATAATTTAAAATTGAATAGAACAAGTTTTAATTAAAGAGAATTAAGTAAAAACTTTTTGGCAATTATGAAAAAGAACGAGAAAAAGAACGAAAGTAATTGAAAATTGAAGAAAATAATAAAAATAATGAAATAATTGAAAAGTCAGATATAGTTAAAAATATTTTTAATTATGAAACAAATGTAAAGAATTGAAATTTGAAGGAAATAAATTTTGGAAAATAATAGAAAAATGTTTTTAAATTTTATAACTTGACGAAAATAATTAAAATATGATTCATTTAAATTATTTAAATAAATAAAAAAAAATAATTGAAATTTGACAAAAAATACATGAAGATCTTAGAATTCAATGAAAAAAAAAGAAAATAACTGAAAATTGGAGAAAAGAATTGAAGAACTAAGCTAAAAGTAATTGGAATTTACGATAATTAATAAACAAATTTTGAAATTATGAAAACAAAGAAAAATATTAAAAAATTAAAGAAAACCATTGAAATTTTAGAAAAATTCTTAAAAATCTTAGAAAATGAGAATAACTAAAACTTGGAGAAAAGACTGGAAGAATGCTAAAAATATTTGAAATTTACTATAATTAATCAAATTTTTTGGAAATTATGAAAACAAAGATAAATAATTAGAAATTAAAGAAAACAATTGAAATTTTAGAAAAATTCTTAAAAATCTTAGAAAATAATTTTAGAAAATGAGAATAACTAAAAATTGAAAAAAAAAAACTGGAAGAATGCTAAAAATAATTTAAATTTACGATAATTAGTAAATTTTTTTAAAAATTATGAAAACAAAGAAAAATAATTAAAAATTGAAAAAAAGAAAATAATAGAAATTTGAGAAAAATACTTAAAAAAATTTTAGAAATTTATTTTATAAAATGAGGAAAACTAAAAATTGGAGAAAAGTCTGGAAGAAAGATAAAAATAATTGAAATTTATGATAATTAATAAAAAAAATTTGAAATTCTGATAACAAATGAAAATAATTAGAAATTGAAGAAAATGTTTAAATTTTCAGAAAAATACTTAAAAATCTTAGAAAATGAGTATAATAATTAAAAATCGAGAAAAATAATTGAAAATGATAAAATTAATTAAAAATTGACAAAAATAATTGAAATATGCTGAAAATAATTTAAGATTGAGAAAGAAAATAGAATTATGATGAAAATAATTTGAATAATATAAAAACTTGAAAACATTCAATAATATTTGAGAGAAATAACTGAAAAATAGAATATATGTTTAAAAAAAAATAATTATTGTAAAAATTACTTAAAAAATTTTAATTAAAGAGAATAATTAAAAAATCGCAGAAATAATCGAAAATTGATGAAAATAATTGCAATATCGGATAAATAATTGAAAATTTTAAAAGTAATGCAAAAATAATGAATATAATTATAAATTTATGAAAATCAAGAAAAATTGCAGAATTTATTTTTAAGCAAAAGACAATAATTAAAAAATTGTTATATGATGGAAAATTGATGACAATAATCTAAATTTGAGTTAACTGAAAATTTAGGAAATTAATTGCATGTGTTTATGTATATTTTAAACTTCTTCAAAAACCATAATAAATTTTTAAAGCATTTTTCGAAACTGTTTTTTTACACAAATGACAATTAAAAACCAGTAAAACACGACACTAGAGAAAAAGGTTACCTTATTCTTTCAATTCAAAGTTCAAAACATTTTCTGATAAAGAGAGTCAAAATCAATAAAATAACAGGGAGTAAGACTAACTTCACTTCAGTTTTTAAGACATGGACAGAAAAAGATGAATAAATATTAATACTAACTAACTTCACTTCAGACTTTAAAACGTGGACAGAAAAAATGGGTAAATATAAAAAGTAACTAACTTCAGGAGTTTAAGGAGATTATTATTATTTAATTAATAGAGAGAAGATTTCAAATTAAAATAAATGATTAAAAGAGGAATAAATTATAAAGAAAGTATTTAAAAATCTTAAAAAATAGTTGAAAACAGTGCTCGCTTTTTTCTAATTAAATCATGATATTTCATTCTTTATTCTGATTTATATTATCGTTTTTAGAAGTAATTAAAAAAACGAAATATTATTATGAAAATTATCCATATATTATTATAAATTATACCATAAAATATTCATTAATTTTCATATTAAGTTTAAAATTTTTTGAATCTTTATTAAAATCTGTAAAGTAGCTTTAAATAAGACACGTTTGTATTGTAAATTGTTGTATTGTATTGTATTATTATTGAAAATAAACTATAAAAATTTGTCAATTGATTTAAAATTTAGATTCAGGAGAATCAATAATTAAATAAATAAAATTAGAAATCTTATAATTAATATAAAAATACATTTTTTCAAAAGTTATTGATTTAAAACAAAAAAAAACTATTGTGCCAAACTTCAGGTGTGGGCAGAATGAAAGAATGAAAGAATTAAGTTTGCGATTATTATTATTAATTAATAAAATAAGATCTTTAAATACGTGAATGATTATTTATTTAATATAATTGAAATAATTAATACAAATTTTTAAGATAATAAACATCGTATAAAACATCTTATAAGTTTGAGGTTTTGAATATGTTTTAATATTAATATAACTTACTTCCTATTAATATTTGGCGAAGACAAATTGCTTTATTTTGAAAAATTATATTTTTAATTTTTTTTTTCAAAAAGGTTAATTTTGGGAATAAAACAGTAAACAAAGCAATTTTACATTGCTCATTCAAATTAAACTTTAACCTCTTTTATAAAAAATTTAAAAATGTTATATTTTCTAAATAAAGCAAAACGCCTTAGCCAAATTTTAATAGCAAGTATTTATATTAATATTAAAATATATATTAAAAATCTCAAATTTGCAGGAGTTCACAAACAAATATTATAAATTTAAAAATATTACCAAAATTTTCAGAAGTAGAAATATTTCGAATTATATTACTTTCTTAAAATAAAGTATTTTAGTAAAATTTGAATCATTTAAATTAAGGATCAGTTAATTAATCAGATAAATAAAGGAAACCATAAATTGTTTATTTTTCAAAAAAATAATTACATTCAAACAATAAATAATAATAATAATAATTTGCAGGTTCATTCCCTGATTTTTAAAATTATTTTTTCACACATAAAAGTTGTTTTAAAATTTAAATTCAATTTTTCAATTGCAAGACTATTTCTTTTAATTCTCCACTATTTCCTTCAAATTTTGATTCCATTTTTTAATTATTTTCTTTATTATTAAAAATTTCTTGCCTTTTTTTCAATTATTTTTTCTGAGTACCAATAAATTTTTTTAATTTTATTTTCTTCTACATTCTATAATTATTGTGCTTTTTCAATTTTTAGTTTTATTCTTAAAATTTCAATTCCTTTTTGCAATTTTTTTATTATTTTCTGAATTTTTCAATTTTTTTCCTCTTTTTTAAATTATTTTTTTCAAGTTTCAATCTACATAGTTGTTCAATGTTCAATTACTTCCAACAATTATTCCTATAATTTTCATAATTTTCAAATTATTTTGTTTAAATTTAATATTATTTGTTTATTTTTTAAAATTATATTTTTTAAATTGTGAATTAATTCACTTTTCAACTATTTCTTACAATTATTATTTATCATTTATTTTTTGCTTAGTTTTGTATTAATCTAGCCATTGTTGGAATTTTGTTCTGAATTTTAATTTTTTTTTCGTTCGTTTATAATTTTTTTTCAATTATTATAATTATTTCTACAAGTTTCAATTCAATTCTTATATTTTCAAGTTATTTCTTGAAGTTTTTATTATTTTCTTCGTTTTTCAATTATTTTCTTCAATTTCAATTAATTAGGCGATTTTCAAAACAGTTTTTCAATTTGCAATTATTTCCAACAGTTATTTTTTTTTTTTTTTTTTAATTTTCTTGTTTAACTTTAATATTTTTTGTTTATTTTTTTAAATTATTCTTTTTAAATTGTGTAATTATCTAGACATTTTTCGAGTTTTGTTTTCAATTTTAAATTATTTTCGTTTTTTTTTTCAGTTTCTATCTTAAATTTTGTAGTTGTCCCAATTTTCATTATTTGATTTGCAAAAATTTTTAGTTAAATTTAATCATAAATTCTGTAAATTTCTTTAAAAAATAGGAGAAAAACTTTTTTCATAAAAAAGTACCTTAAAAAATAGTGAAAAATAACTTTTTCTAGAAGAATTATATCCATTAAATTTTTATAATAAATATTTTTGTGTAAATTAAAATGGAAATATCTCGCACAAAAGAGTAATTTTTTTTTATTTTTACAATTTTTATGTTCTCACTTTTAACATAAAATCTTCAGGAAAAATATTGTCTACTTTAATTTTAATAATTTACAAATTTGATAAATTTCATGAAAAGTTTCATCGATCATAAGTTTCACGATTTGAAACTTTCAAAACGAAAGTTTCAAAATGAAACTTTCAACGGCACATTGCTAAGTTCACAACTCTTCTAACCTAAAAATATGATTATTTAATTTTTCAAACACAAAAAATTGACTTTGAGAATTAAAATATCTTTTATTGCAAGGAGTTTCTATATATAATAAAAGCAATTGTTTTAATACTATCATTTTTTGATAGTTATTTTTTATTATTTAACAATTCTCATTTCGTGATTCATTCTTACGAAGACAAAAAAACAAAAATAATTCAAAATATAAAGAAAATCAAAAAATATTTAGGATATTGCAAAAGAATAGAATATATATATTAGTTTAAACAAGAAAAATCTAGAAATTCTCATTGAGGTAAAAATGCTAAATGACAATAATAAATACATTGCATAATTCTATGATTCGTGTTTAATATGAGGCAAATCTGCCTCATGTTGTTTTTCTTTTAAAAATGATTGCAGGATAATAAAATGATAAACCAATTCGAGATTTTTTTCCTGATAAGAAAAGCAAACTTCCGTTATTTTGAAACCTAAAAAAAGGATTTAAATGTCTTGGGAGTCGGTCAGTTGGATCGATTCAAGCTGAATGACGTGACAACGCCTATCTTTTTTCCAAATCTTGAATATTTTAAGGAGGACCTACAGGATTACGTGACGAAGAATAATCCAGGGATTATTCCAATTTTCGTTTCGACATGGGAAACATTTTTAACGGGAGTGCGGGGAAATTAGATCCAAGGCTGCATTTGATATTGTCAACACGGATTTATTTTTCTCCCGAGATTCTTTGATCTGTGGCGATGAAAGGATTTTTATATTAAAGCTTTGATTTATTCAGAATAAGGATTATTCGATTTTTAATGTCTTCTATCTATATATATATATAAAGCTTTAAGAGAGTGTAGTCATTTTCTCAAATGGAGTCTTGAATCTTGGTAAAGTGAGTAAAGCTCTTTCGAATCATATTCCAGATGTGTCGTTATAAGAATTAAAATAAAATTTTCGTTAAAAAACACCCCAGTGTGTACACTACGTGTACAATTATGCTAATAATGTTGGTTTCCCAGGATTAAAAGTTTGTTCTTTGGGGGAGAGAAAAAAAAAAAAGTTCACCCTGTAGATACAGGAAGGCACGTCCTAATAAAATCAAGCAAATTAATCTAATCTCGCCGATCCAAAGAGCGGTGGATGTACAAAGGCCTGAGGAAGGCAAGCCAAGCCAGGTAATTCAATATGATTCAACAAACAGTTTAATGGGGATTACGCCGAGTGTAACCAAGCAGAAGTAACTTCCTTCTCTTCCTATCTTACTCTGTCTCTGTCTCTCGGCTTTTCAGTGTCTCTCTTTGGCAACCTTAAATCTATATTTCTGTCTCTATCTCAGTCTCTGTTTCTCTCTCTCTCTCTCTCTTGGCTGCTTACAACAATATCACTTGAAATCTCGCTGACAGATCAATGATCCTTTTCTGTTTCCTTGAACCAGTCGGAAGGGACGAAAAATGACCTTGAAATAAATAATGACAAAAACGTTAGGCTTGTTTCGAATTTTACGTCTCCAAATTCCATTGGACAAAAAAGTCCAACTGTGGAATTCCATATGGCGAAATTACACACAAAAAATACATTTTTTAATAATTGAAAAAAATATATCTTTTTAGGTTCGCGTTATATTAAAAACATTTATCAACAAAATTTGTTTAGTTTTACTTATATTTTAAGGAAAAAATTAGAGAACATTTTTTTTTAAAAAATTTAAAAAAATAGAATTTTTTTTATTTTTGAAAATTTTGTATTTTTGACATTTTTGGTTCAAAATGACTGGCTAACGAATTCGAGCTGTATTTTTGTACCTTGAAAAAGTGTACCAATTATGAAGTTGATTCAACGATTTTTACTCAAGTTATCCGAACCTGAATTTTTAGTCTACGGACAGACAGACAGACAGACAGACAGACACTTTCGTAAAAACACATTTTTTAGGAGTTCTCAAAATGTCGAGAAATGTGGGAAATATCACTGCAAATAATAATTTATAATATAGGTTAATAATAACACGTTTTCTTAAAATAAAGGAAATTGTTGCTTTATTTAATTCATGATATTAATATAATAAAAGTTACATCTGAAATGATAATACTCAAAAAATTAATTTAGCAATCGATGCTAAATATTAAAAAGATATAATATTTAAATTAAAAGTAAAGTTTTTAGTTACAAAGAATTATTTTGGAATTATTTAAAACTTGTTAGTATTATTAACAGTTTGTACTACAAATTAGTAAAAAATAAAGTACTTATAATACATAATTTAAATTGTGCAAATAAGAATACAAATTAGAAATTAAATATATTTTAAATTAAGATTTATATTAACAAAATTAAAATATTATTTTTATAAAATACAGACTAAATTTATAGTTAGGCAAAATTATATAAAAATAATGAATTTACATGAAAATTAATTGAAATTTGCAAAAATCAGACTGCATTCTATAAATTATAATAACAATTAAAAATGATTGAATTTGAGATAGAAAATTAAAATCCTTACAAATTTAGAATAAAAATTAATAAATTTGTATTTCTTTCAATTAAGACAAGTGTAAAACTGGATAAAATAGAATTAATAAATTTCACTATGTATAAGACTGACAATTTTTAATTTCAAATGTGAGATAAAAAGTATCAAAATCGGTTCCCTTTTAACAACATTTGCTAATTTTTGAAATGGAATTAAATAGCAATAAAAGTTTTTTTTCTTAGAACTTCCACAAAACTCGGAATAATTCTATATTAAATAATTTTCAAATAGAAATAGTATGTTAAAAGTCTCATTTTATGTATAATATTTAACGTATATTATATTAATATTAATAATATAAATAAATTTGTAAAAAAAAATTTCAACACATAAATAAATTTCATATATATATAAATTTATAATCGATAGTTTTTCATTTTGACTTTTCTGATTTTCATAATAAGTTTTATAGTAAAATATGAAAATTAAATTTCAAACTCATTTTACCAGATATTTTATTATTTTGAGAATTTAAAATTATAATAATTTTAATTAAGTTGACAGTAATTTAAAAATGAGGTTTGACCTTGAAAATTATAAAAGAAATACCTTCTAAAAATTTCAAAAGGGTAAGACCTATTTTCGCTTTCTCATTAGTCAACAATATCTTCCATATTTATCGATGCTTTTTTGTTGTTATTTTGGTGATAGTTTGCTAAAAATAATATTTTAGGTTAGTTATTCTCTTTTTATTGTAATATTTAATTAAAATTTTAATTTACTTGTGAGAAGAAAAGTGTTTTATAAAAACAAAATCAATGAAGTGTTTAGTGGTTAATAGTGTTTTAATTTTATAAGAGAAGAGTAAATTACAAATTTAAGCATATAGCAATAAAAAATAATTTTACAGTCAAGTTGTTAAATATAATTTTTTTTAAATCACCAAATACGAATCAAAACTTATGAATAGTGTTGAATACATTTTACGTATATTTATTTATTTTTTTCTTAAATACACACATTTCACGCGTGATGAGTGATTTTTTTTATTTAATCTTTAAATATAACAAATTTTAAAATTATAAAAAGACAAAGCATTAAAAAAAATAGAAATCTGTCATAGTAAATTATGTCTTTTTTTAAATTTTAAATATCAGCATTTAACAATTGTAAGATAAAAATTAGTTATCACAGCAGAAGCACATTCAATTGAAAATTCTAAAGATGTTGTGATAAATGTCCTGTAGAAAACCATGATTCCAGGTTTCATTATTGGTTAGAATTTTGGATAAACTGTACAATCTGTAAAAGAAATTACAAGTTTTTTAAATACTTGATAAATTTGTCTTGCAAGCACATAGGATTTTTTAGTAAATTAATTTTATTTCGGATTAGTAACCAGTTCAAAAGAAACGGATGAAAATGCCACAAAATTGATTTAAAAAATCAGAAGAAAAAATGAGAATTGATTATGCAATCAATAACTGACAATGTAGTTCTAAAAAAGTAGTAAATGACAAAAAAAAGTATTTTCTTAAGTTAATATAATACAAAGTGATACAGTCTTGTCAACTCGAAACGTGCTTTTTCTTAAAAAATTAAATTTAAAATGTTGTAAAAGACTAACATGGAAATAATGTGAACTCACCGTTAATCATCTATGTCTGCAACGTATTAAACTCTGATTCTTTATTATAATGTTGGTCTCATCCATATTCTGGATTTTAATTTTTCTTCTTCTTATTTTTATTCTAATTTTTAGCCAGACATTTTTTTAGCCATTTTTATTTATTTCTTAAGATCAATTGAATAAATATCTAAGGAAGAATTTCAATAACCTTGTCTTAAAGCTGACAGACTTCGCAAAATGGACATGTATTCAGATTCTGAAATACGTCTCCAAAAAATTAGATGACAAGAAAATCATCAACGTATTCACTTCCTTTTGAAACATAGAACAGTTCTTTTCTTCTTTTCTAGTACCTTTAAATTATGTACCTTACTTTTCCTTCTTTCAAGAAAACCACAAAAAAGTTCGATGATAAATACCACTGATGCCAGCAAATAACCGAATATTACAATTTGTAACATTCGAGCACGCAATGCGTGAGATGTATTAAACACAATTTGATCTTCGATAAACAAAGACATAATAGTAGATTTATAAATTCCTACTTTCGCCATTATACCAACTTCAGTTATCCTCAGCAATTGCTTATTCAAATTTTCAATAAAAGGTAGACCGGAACCTAAATAAATAACTGCCGCCATGTATGACAATTGTTCATCCAAAATTTTAGCTTGGATCTTTTTTTCTATTTGCATCTCCTTAGGACTTGCAAAATCTACGTATTTTGATAACACACTGCACGTAACATTTTTATAATTGTGTAATTCTCTCAAACAGTTTATTCCCCTATAATTTTTTTTATAGGGATACGATCTGCTTGCTAATTTAATAAAATACAGAGGATCAGTTTCGCGATGATATTTTTGTGTCAAAAATAAAGCAGGTGTATATAAAGGCAAACCAGATATCACAAGTTCTTCGATCGTATCGATTTTTCTAATAGGAATCGGACGTAGATCGAAAGCAGTTAACATCGAATGAAGCTCTCCAGAATAAATCATACATACAAGAAGGAAGCAAATTAAAAGAATTCTTTCTCTCACAGCCTGTGGAACTTTAAGAAAACCCATTCCTAAAACAGCACCGACTATGTTGATCATCTGCCAAGAATCGTTATCAAATTTCAAGACTGACAAGATCAAACGTAAGAGAACAATAATTAACACATTTCCCAAGATTATGTTGATGGTTTTCCAGTTAAAAACGTTAATTTCATGCGAAACCGGTATTTTTGGAATAAAGATAATGATGCTGTCTAAATAGATTACGCGGCTTTTGAGTACTTTGGTAAAAATAGAGTAGTGATAATACATGCTCACTTGACCATTTATATCTAATTCACCAGCAATTAGAGATTTTAAATAGTTTTTTGCTTTAATGCTAATTTTAGAGAAGTTAAGTTTTTCGGATAAAATTTTGTTGATTTTTTGCAATTTTGGTTGTAGGAAATTTTGGATTTTCATTGTCTGATTAAACAAATTGTTCCCCTTGTCCGGAAACCATTGCAATTTTCTCAAGTCTTCCTGCTTAGTGTAAATTTTACTGTAAGGATTGTATTGATGAAGAGTGAAAATTTTCTCTTTGGCCAAAAATCCTTTGTCCAAGTAAGCATTAGTTTCTGATACTTCCAGAATAGTAACATCCACAAACTTTTTCCACGCTAGTTGTTCCAGGACATTTTTATAATTCATCTGCCGATCTTTTTGGAAATAGACGATTAGGCATTTTGGTCGAGCATTATAATTTGAGATGTTGGATAGCAATTTAAAATATTTCGGCAAACGAGAGTCAATTTTAAGTACTTGGTCAGAATCAAGAAGAATGACAAAAAGAGTAGTTTCTCTCGGATTTTGTCCAGTGTGTTTAGAAATGTTTGTTGATTTTGTCAAATTCGTAATTGTTACCATCAGTGTCGGTACATTGCGATTGATCTTCTCAACAAAGTTGGTAATTTCATTCTTCTCTTCACTACTTTTTTCATCAATAAAAAATATTACCTGATGCTTTAAAGCATTTTTTGAAATGTATTCCACAAGTCGGTTTATCCAGTTTGGCCTATTTTGGCTGTGATGACCATGAGCGAAGGTGGACCAAATTATCCAAAAAATGTACAACTTAATCAATGATTTTGGAAACATTCTGAATCAGAAACTTGTCTTTTTTATGTGCTTGTTCCTTCTTGCAAGAAAAATGGTAAACTAATGTATATGCCCTAGATATTTTCCTTATATGTCATCTTACAGATTTTCTATCAAAGAAAATGTTTATCGATTTTTGTTAAAAATAACCGTTGTCCGTAGTAACTAAAAGAAAACACAACTTTTTGTATTTCTGTTTAAAAAAAAGTGAAATAAAAGGTGGATAGATCATATGTTATCAACAATTATAAATATCTTAAGTAGAATATTAAAAAATGAATAAAACATTTGTATTTACATACTACAAAATTTCTAAATTATAGAATTAAAATGAATTGCAAAAAATAATTAAAAATTATAATAATGATGAAAAATTAATTAAATTAATTCTTTTTAACGCCAATTTCTTAACGTTCTGTTTTTACAATTTTGAAGAAAATTAGGCATAGATTAAAAAAATTATAAATATCTTAAGTATAATATTAAAAAATGAATAAAACATTTTTATTTACATACGACAAAATTTCTAAAATAAAGAATTAAAAAAAATTGCAAATATTAATTAAAATTTACAAAAATGATGGAAAAGTAATTAAAAAAAAATATTGAATACAAGTAAAAATTGTCTAAGGTCATTAAAAAAACCATAACAATGTTTGAAACTTCAAAGAAAATAATTTAAATTAGACAAAAAATACTGGAAAATCTTAGGAATAAATTGAGAGGAATTAAAATAATGAAAATTTGACGAAAATAATTAAAATTTGAAAGAAATGATTTGAACTGAGATAAATAATTACAAATTGAGGAAAATAATTAAAAATAATTGAAATAAATAAAAATGGAAAAGAGCAATTTTTAATTTAAGAGGATTCAATGCAAAAAATACAGAATTTAGATAAAATACAAGAAAATCTTAGAAGTAATTGAAAATTGATTAAAATAATTAAAATTTGAGAAAAATACTTGAAAAATAAAAAAAAACATGTGATAGGTAAATTGAAGAGAAGCAGAATCGTTATTTGGTAGAAAATTAATTTTACCGAAAGTCATTATCAGTCATTATCATCGAAACTCAATTGGTGCGAATCGGATTTTAATAGAATATCAAGTTTGCAGAAACAAAATTTTACAGAATGCTAATTTTTTAGAATATAACTTCTACAGAATAATAATTTAGCCGAATATCAATTTTGCAGAAAATTTAATTTTGCAGAATCGCTTTTTGGTTATTCTCTTTAATTTTTAATCATTTTTATTAATTCCGAATTAATTTCAACATTTTTTTATTATTTATCTCAATTTCAATCATTTATATTTTCAATTTTCAATTATTTTCTCCAATTTTTCATTATTATAAATTTTTTATATTTATTTCTTTTTTTTATTTTAAGTTTTTAAGACTTTTTCTAAAAATTCAATTACTTTGTCAACTAATCACTGATTTTAACATATTTCAATTATTTTGTTCAAGCTATAAATTTGAAATCATTTTTCAATTATTTTCTCTTTTAATAATTTTTCTAATTTTTTAAAATTATTTTCTACGATTTTTAAGCATTTTCTTACATTTAAATTAGTTTCATCAATTTCTTATTATTTGTATTTTGTTATAATAATTTCCAAAAAAATTATTAATTATCTTAAATTTCAATTATTTTTAGCTTTCTTCAATTTCTTTTCTTCAATTTTTAATTATTCTCATTTTTTCCAATTAGTTTCTAAGGTTTTCAAGTATTATTTTTCAATTATTTTTTTTTTACTTGAAACCAAATTCCGCAATTTTTTCAATTATTAATTTCAAATTTCTTTTATTTTTTTCAATTAAGTTTTTTCATATTTCAATTGTTCCCTCAAATTTTAATTACGTTCTTCAATTTTAAATTATTTATATTTTTGTTTTATTATTTTCTTCAATTTTTAATCATTTTTCTTACTTCCAAATTAATTTCAAAATTTTTTAATTATTTATCTCAATTTCAATCATTTATATTTTCAATTTTCAATTATTTTCTCCAATTTTTCATTATTATAAATTTTTTATATTTATTTCTTTTTTTTATTTTAAGTTTTTAAGACTTTTTCTAAAAATTCAATTACTTTGTCAACTAATCACTGATTTTAACATATTTCAATTATTTTGTTCAAGCTATAAATTTGAAATCATTTTTCAATTATTTTCTCTTTTAATAATTTTTCTAATTTTTTAAAATTATTTTCTACGATTTTTAAGCATTTTCTCACATTTTAATTAGTTTCATCAATTTCTTATTATTTGTATTTTGTTATAATAATTTCCAAAAAAATTATTAATTATCTTAAATTTCAATTATTTTTAGCTTTCTTCAATTTCTTTTCTTCAATTTTTAATTATTCTCATTTTTTCCAATTAGTTTCTAAGGTTTTCAAGTATTATTTTTCAATTATTTTTTTTTTACTTGAAACCAAATTCCGCAATTTTTTCAATTATTAATTTCAAATTTCTTTTATTTTTTTCAATTAAGTTTTTTCATATTTCAATTGTTCCCTCAAATTTTAATTACGTTCTTCAATTTTAAATTATTTATATTTTTGTTTTATTATTTTCTTCAATTTTTAATCATTTTTCTTACTTCCAAATTAATTTCAAAATTTTTTAATTATTTATCTCAATTTCAATCATTTATATTTTCAATTTTCAATTATTTTCTCCAATTTTTCATTATTATAAATTTTTTATATTTATTTCTTGTTTTTATTTTAAGTTTTTAAGACTTTTTCTAAAAATTCAATTACTTTGTCAACTAATCACTGATTTTAACATATTTCAATTATTTTGTTCAAGCTATAAATTTGAAATCATTTTTCAATTATTTTCTCTTTTAATAATTTTTCTAATTTTTTAAAATTATTTTCTACGATTTTTAAGCATTTTCTCACATTTTAATTAGTTTCATCAATTTCTTATTATTTGTATTTTGTTATAATAATTTCCAAAAAAATTATTAATTATCTTAAATTTCAATTATTTTTAGCTTTCTTCAATTTCTTTTCTTCAATTTTTAATTATTCTCATTTTTTCCAATTAGTTTCTAAGGTTTTCAAGTATTATTTTTCAATTATTTTTTTTTTACTTGAAACCAAATTCCGCAATTTTTTCAATTATTAATTTCAAATTTCTTTTATTTTTTTCAATTAAGTTTTTTCATATTTCAATTGTTCCCTCAAATTTTAATTACGTTCTTCAATTTTAAATTATTTATATTTTTGTTTTATTATTTTCTTCAATTTTTAATCATTTTTCTTACTTCCAAATTAATTTCAAAATTTTTTAATTATTTATCTCAATTTCAATCATTTATATTTTCAATTTTCAATTATTTTCTCCAATTTTTCATTATTATAAATTTTTTATATTTATTTCTTGTTTTTATTTTAAGTTTTTAAGACTTTTTCTAAAAATTCAATTACTTTGTCAACTAATCACTGATTTTAACATATTTCAATTATTTTGTTCAAGCTATAAATTTGAAATCATTTTTCAATTATTTTCTCTTTTAATAATTTTTCTAATTTTTTAAAATTATTTTCTACGATTTTTAAGCATTTTCTCACATTTTAATTAGTTTCATCAATTTCTTATTATTTGTATTTTGTTATAATAATTTCCAAAAAAATTATTAATTATCTTAAATTTCAATTATTTTTAGCTTTCTTCAATTTCTTTTCTTCAATTTTTAATTATTCTCATTTTTTCCAATTAGTTTCTAAGGTTTTCAAGTATTATTTTTCAATTATTTTTTTTTTACTTGAAACCAAATTCCGCAATTTTTTCAATTATTAATTTCAAATTTCTTTTATTTTTTTCAATTAAGTTTTTTCATATTTCAATTGTTCCCTTAAATTTTAATTACGTTCTTCAATTTTAAATTATTTATATTTTTGTTTTATTATTTTCTTCAATTTTTAATCATTTTTCTTACTTCCAAATTAATTTCAAAATTTTTTAATTATTTATCTCAATTTCAATCATTTTTTTTTCAATTTTCAATTATTTTCACCAATTTTTTATTACTATACTTTTTTCAATTTATTTCATGTTTTTTTTTTTTTATTTTTCAAGTATTTTTCTCAAATTTTAATTATTTTGATCAATTATTATTATTATTAATTATTATCAACTATTATAATTACAGATTGTTTTTAAAACATTTCAATTATTTTCTTAAAGTTTCAAATTTCTAAATCATTTTTCAATTATTTGCCACACTTTGGATTATTCTTATATTTGTAATTATTTTTCTATGGTTTTTAAATGTTTTTTTTATATTTGCTGTTATTTTCTTCGATTTCTAATTATTTTCAATTTTTTTTTATAATTTCTAAAAATTCAACCCATTTATCTGATATTCGAATTATTTAATTCAATTTTCAATTATATTTATATTTTTTTTTGTATTATTGTCTTTAAATTTTTTTCCATTTCTTACGTTTTTTTTCATAATTTGAAAAAAGTTTTTAATTATTTATCTGAAATTTCAATTATTCTATTCAATTTTTATTTACATCTATAAATTTCTTGTATTTTCTGTAAAATCTCTAAATTTTTTGCAATTATTCCTCTTAAATGGAACATTGATTTTTTTAGTTTTTAATCATTTTAATTACTTCTGAATTAATTTCTTAAATTTTTAATTATTTATCTCAACTTCAACCATATTTAATTTTCAATTACTTTCTCCAATTTTCCATTGATCTAATTTTTTAAAATTTATTTCTAAGATTTTCAAGTATTTTTCTCAAATTTATATTATTTTCTTCAAGTAAAATGTTTAAAACTTTTCTATGATTTTTTAAGGGGAGACACCGAAGAAATTTTAACATTTCATAAATTGCGTTGTTTAGAGAGGCCAAATTTTTTACTGGCAACATTGTGGATTTAAAATTCTGCAGTGATAATATGAACAAAAATTTATGTGGTTTTAAGAACTTTCAATTTTTTTTTAAAATCAATTTTTTTTTTTAATCTATGCCTAATTTTCTTCAAAATTGTAAAAACAGAACGTTAAGAAATTGGCGTTAAAAAGAATTAATTTAATTAATTTTTCATCATTATTATAATTTTTAATTATTTTTTGCAATTCATTTTAATTCTATAATTTAGAAATTTTGTCGTATGTAAATACAAATGTTTTATTCATTTTTTAATATTCTACTTAAGATATTTATAATTGTTGATAACATATGATCTATCCACCTTTTATTTCACTTTTTTTTAAACAGAAATACAAAAAGTTGTGTTTTCTTTTAGTTACTACGGACAACGGTTATTTTTAACAAAAATCGATAAACATTTTCTTTGATAGAAAATCTGTAAATGACATATAAGGAAAATAACTAGGGCATATACATTAGTTTACCATTTTTCTTGCAAGAAGGAACAAGCACATAAAAAAGACAAGTTTCTGATTCAGAATGTATCCAAAATCATTGATTAAGTTGTACATTTTTTGGATAATTTGGTTCACCTTCGCTCATGGTCATCACAGCCAAAATAGACCAAACTGGATGAACCGACTTGTGGAATACATCTCAAAAAATGCATTTAAGCATCAGGTAATATTTTTAATTGATGAAAAAAGTAGTGAAGAGAAGAATGAAATTAGCAACTTTGTTGAGAAGATCAGTCGCAATGTACCGACACTGATGGTAACAATTACGAATTTGACAAAATCAACAAACATTTCTAAACACACTGGACAAAATCCGAGAGAAACTACTCTTTTTGTCATTCTTCTTGATTCTGACCAAGTACTTAAAATTGACTCTCGTTTGCCGAAATATTTTAAATTGCTATCCAACATCTCAAATTATAATGCTCGACCAAAATGCCTAATCGTCTATTTCCAAAAAGATCGGCAGATGAATTATAAAAATGTCCTGGAACAACTAGCGTGGAAAAAGTTTGTGGATGTTACTATTCTGGAAGTATCAGAAACTAATGCTTACTTGGACAAAGGATTTTTGGCCAAAGAGAAAATTTTCACTCTTTATCAATACAATCCTTACAGTAAAATTTACACTAAGCAGGAAGACTTGAGAAAATTGCAATGGTTTCCGGACAAGGGGAACAATTTGTTTAATCAGACAATGAAAATCCAAAATTTCCTACAACCAAAATTGCAAAAAATCAACAAAATTTTAGCCGAAAAACTTAACTTCTCTAAAATTAGCATTAAAGCAAAAAACCATTTGAAATCTCTAATTGCTGGTGAATTAGATATAAATGGTCAAGTGAGCATGTATTATCACTACTCTATTTTTACCAAAGTACTCAAAAGCCGCGTAATCTATTTAGACAGCATCATTATCTTTATTCCAAAAATACCGGTTTCGCATGAAATTAACGTTTTTAACTGGACAACCATCAACATAATCTTGGGAAATGTGTTAATTATTGTTCTCTTACGTTTGATCTTGTCAGTCTTGAAATTTGATAACGATTCTTGGCAGATGATCAACATAGTCGGTGCTGTTTTAGGAATGGGTTTTCTTAAAGTTCCACAGGCTGTGAGAGAAAGAATTCTTTTAATTTGCTTCCTTCTTGTATGTATGATTTATTCTGGAGAGCTTCATTCGATGTTAACTGCTTTCGATCTACGTCCGATTCCTATTAGAAAAATCGATACGATCGAAGAACTTGTGATATCTGGTTTGCCTTTATATACACCTGCTTTATTTTTGACACAAAAATATCATCGCGAAACTGATCCTCTGTATTTTATTAAATTAGCAAGCAGATCGTATCCCTATAAAAAAAATTATAGGGGAATAAACTGTTTGAGAGAATTACACAATTATAAAAATGTTACGTGCAGTATGTTATGAAAATTCGTAGATTTTGCAAGTCCTAAGAAGATGCAAATAGGAAAAAAGATCGAAGCTAAAATTTTGCATGAGCAATTGTCATACGCGGCGGCAGTTATTTATTTGGGTTCTGATCTGCCTTTTATTGAAAATTTTAATAAGCAACTGCTAAAGATAACTGAAGTTGGTATAATGGTGAAAGTAGGAATTTATAAATCTACTATTATGTCTTTGTTTATCGATGATCAAATTGTGTTTAATACATCTCACGCATTGCGTGCACGAATGTTGCAAATTGTAATA
Organism: Ganaspis brasiliensis; assembly: GCA_037103525.1. Lineage (NCBI taxonomy): Eukaryota > Metazoa > Arthropoda > Insecta > Hymenoptera > Figitidae > Ganaspis > Ganaspis brasiliensis. The sequence goes on along the minus strand of JAZKLR010000168.1, from coordinate 1,378,005 downwards.
TTCGGTTATTTGCTGACATCAGTGGCATTTATCATTGAACTTTTTTGTGGTTTTCTTGAAAGAAGGAAAAATAAGGTACATAATTTGAAGATACTTGAACAATAGGAAAGAAATGTTCTATGTTCCGAAAGGAAGTAAATACGTTGATGATTTTCTTGTCGTCTAATTTTTTGAAGACGTATTTCACAATCTGAATACATGTCAATCTTGCGAAGTCTGTCAGCTTTGAGACAAGGTTATTCAAATTCTTCCTTCGATATTATTTAAGTGATTTTAAGAATAAATGTCTAAAAATTGAAATAGAAATAAAAAAACGAGAATTAAAAAATAGCATATAGATGAGACCAACATTAATAAAGAGTCAGAGTTATATAGGTTGCAGACATAGATGATTAACGGCTCATATTAAGTTCATGTTGGTCTTTTGCAACATTTTTTTAATTCTTTAGAAATAGCACGTTTCGAGTTAACAAAACTGTATCACCTTGCATCATATAAACTTTAAGAAAAAAATTTTTTTTTGCCATTCACTGTTTTTCTAAGAACTACGTTGTCGGTTTTTGATGACATTGTTATAGCTTCTTATTTTTTAAAACAATTTTGTGTAATTTTCTTACGTTTTTTTCGAACGTGTTATTAACAGTGGCGTTACTGCTAAGGGTCAAAGATCAAGTGTCCCTTGGTCAACCCTTTCTTTAAAAAAAAATTCTAAAAACTTTACTAATTGTAAAAAAAAATAATTGAAATAAAACAAGATACCTAATTGCAATTTTTGCAAATTAATTGAAAGAAAAATTAAATGAATTCAAAATATAAGAAAGTAATTTAAAAATCATAGAAATGATTGAAAAATAAAGAAAATAATTTTACTTTGAGAAAAATATTTGAAAATCTTAAAAAAAAAATTAAAAGAAAAAAAAAATTAAATAATATATTTTAAATACATAAAGGAAAGTTATAGAAAAATTTAGAAAAAAACTTAAAACTTTTTATAAAGTTCAATAAAAATAAAAGAAAATAATTAAAATTTGGATAAAATAAATTAAAAAAGATGAACATAATTTAGAGTTGAGAAAAAAGAATTTTAATTGAAGAGAAATAATTAAAAACTTTTTGGAAATTACTAAAAAAATCGAAAGTAATGGAAAATTAAAGAAAATAATATAAATAATTGAAAATTGCTTCAAATAATTGAAATGTCAGATAAAGAATTAACATTTTTTAATAATTAAAAAGATAAGAGAATTTTTTTTAAATAAAAAAAATAATTGAAATTTATGAAAATCACATGTTGGTCTTCGAAATCAATTGAACAAAATGAGAATAACTAAAAAGTAGAGAAAAGAATTGAAGAAAGGTAAAAATAATTGACATTAACGATAAGTAATCAAATTTTTTGGAAATTATGGAAACAGATGAAAATAATTAAAAATTGAAGAAAATAATCGGAATTTTAGAAAAATATTTATAATTTTTAGAAAATAATTTTAGGAAATGCGAATAATAATAATAATTAACAATCGAGGAAAATAACTGAAAAATGATAAAATTAATTCAACGTTGAAAAAAATAATAGAGGCTGATAAAAATTTAAGATTGAGTGTCTGTAAAAATGTATTTTTTTAATATTATATTTTGTATAAGTTTAAAGAAATAAATTTTACTTGTAAAAATCGTGACATCATTTATGGAAGACTCCCAACCCTTCCCCAACTAACGTCTATAAATAAGGTTTACCCCCTAAGTATATATTATAAAATTTTTTTATAAACACTCATAGACTGATGTGTTTATTTAAAAAAAAAATATTATAAGTTTATAATTTTGAACGTTTACGTGTCACAGTGAGATAAAAAGATAAGGAGAGACCTTGACTATTATTTATATCATTAAATACTTTTGTTATATATTAGCATGAAACTTTATCAGCTTTTTCCAACACATTAATATTTTAAAGTGCATGCCTGTTCGCAAAAACAATGCAAAATATGTATACTTATCGCATGTTTAAGTATAAAATAAAGAAATTTTATAAAATATTTTATTAACTTGAAATAAAGCTTTAGCAGTTCCTACAATAATTTTTTGCTGAATTCAGGATGACATCTCTTCGCATAATTTTTATTTTCCTGTTAACAATTATATTTATTCTCGAAGACGTTTTCGGAAGTAAGTTAATATTTATTTTCTAAAATTAGTAAAAGACTACTAATTTGAAAGTGAAATAACTATTAATTGAATCTAAAAATTAACTTTTTCAATAAGTAGATGACTCACTTTCAAATTAGTAGTTTTCTACTTTTAATTAGTATAGTTTTCTACTAAAAAATAAGTAAATTTCTTTGCTATTTAATAGGAAACGATTTTTCCTTAATTCTTTTAGTAGAAAATCACTAATTTAGATTTAAAGGTATTGAAAGTGGAAATAATTTTTTCGCTAAATAATTAATAACAATACTTGTTAAATATTGAGTATTTTGAATTAAATATTAAGACAAGTTTAAAAAATAAATAAGCTATAAAACAAAACAAACAATATTTTTAAAATAAATTTAAAACATTCAGAAATAATGTTTTTTTTTAAATTATTAAATCTGGAACTTTTTTCCCCTGGACACGAAAGGGTTAAAATAATAAATTATGAATTTTAGATTTAATAATTTAGTAAAACTTTATATAATAAGGCAAATTTTGATAGCTGTTAATATGCTTGATTGTATTTACTCGCAGAGATGGGTAGTTAAGCGTCAGCATAAAATAAGTCTTATTTACTACTTAAGGGCATATGATGAATTATGACGTCACTGGATAAGGCAAAATTTGTCCGTAACTTTTCTCTTAAAATATTAAATATTTTTTTATGAAACTTGGTAGAATTACTTAAAATGCCATTAGGAAGGTCTCTCAGACCCGAATTTGTTTAAATTTTGGCCCAAAATTAATTTTAGAACATTTTCGAAAAAATGCAAACTTTTATAAAAATCAATTTTGAGACCAAATTCAAATAAATTCGGGTCTGAGAGACCTTCCTGGTGATATTTTAAGTAATTCTACCAAGTTTTATAAAAAAATATTCAATATTGGAAGAGAAAAGTTACGGACAAATTTTGCCTATACCAGTGACGTCATAATCCATCACATGCCCTTAATGAGTCAAATTGAAAAAATTTTAGTCAGTGTTTTTACTGACGATTATTTTTAGTTATTTTTGACTAGTTTAATTTATTATTGTTATTAATTATTGTTGAATAAATTTTTTATTTATACATATCTCGTTTTCAGTTTCTCTTAGTAAGCCACCTCCTCCACTTATACAATGCGGCGAAGATAGAGGTTATTGCAGGCATGGATGTTTGCGCAGGCGTAGATTACCAGCTGGCAAGCCAGAATGTAAAACTTGGTATTGCTGCAAAAAAGGTTCATAAATTACCAAGTTTTGGTGCAAAAGTCTTACTTTAAGTTTAAAATGTTGAAAACTATATTTTACTGTAAAACATATAAAAAATAAACTTTCTTGAAAACGAAATAGAAATATATAAAAGAACAAGTATGAAAAAAGTCTTTATCTTTTTTATAAAACTTATAAACGGCGTTTTACACCGATAAATAAATAAAACAGAATCTAATAAGTAAATTAAAATCAATCCATTCCTTACCGGATTTTTTTTACGCATAGATTTAAATAAATGGAATATCAGATAAATAGATCAAAATTTTAGAAATTATAAAAAAAAAATTTTAAATAATTAGAAATTGAAGAAAATAGTGGCAAATTTGAAAAAAAAAAATTTAAAAACCTTAGAAAAATAATAATAAATATAAAATTAATTAAAAATTGGGCAAATAATTAAATAGTGATTTTAAAATTTAAAACTACAAGAAAATAATTAAAATGTCTTAAAAGCAATCTCTAATTGATAAAAATAATTAAAAATTTGAGAAAAATACTTGAAAAATAAAAACGAAAAAACATGAAATAAATTGAAATAATTATAATAATAAAAAATTGGTGGAAATAATTGAAAATTGAAAAAAAATGATTAAAATTGAGATAAATAATTAAAAAATTTTGAAATTATTTTGTTAATTTAAGAAAAAAATTAAAAATTGAAGAACATTTTTAAAATTTGAGAGAACCAACAGAACATGGAAAAAATTAATAATTGAAAAAATTGCAGAATTTGTTTTCAAGTAAAAAAAAGAAATAATTGAAAATTCAAAAAAAGTACTTAAAAACAAAAATGAGAATAATTGAAAATAAAAGAAAAGAAATTGAAGAAAGCTAAAAATAATAGAAATTTAAGATAATTAATTATTTTTCAAGAAATTATGATAAAAAATAAAAATAATTAGAAATTGAAGAAACTTATTTAAATTTAAGCAAAAATATTTAAAAATCGTTGAAAGTAATTTCAAAAAATTAGAAAAATGAATAATGGGGAAAATAATTGAAAAATGATTTCAAATTTATAGCATGAACGAAATAATTGAAATATGTTAAAAGCAGTGATTAGTTGACAAAAATAATTGAATTTCTAGAGAAATACTTGAAAAATAAAAATAAAAACATGAAATCAATTAAAAAAATTATAATAATAAAAAATTGGTGAAAATAATTTAAAATTGAAAACAGATATGATTGAAATTGAGATAAATAATAAAAAAATTTTGAATATAATTCGGAATTAATGAAAATAATTAAAAATTGAAAAAAATAATAAAATAACAATGAATTGTTTAAAATTGATGAAAATAATTAAAACATGATAAGAACAATGATAAGATAGAAAAAATAAAAGAAATTTAAAATAACTTATTAAAAAAATTGCAGAATTTGATTTTGAATAAATAAAAATAATAAAAATTTGAGAAAAATGCTTGAAAATCTTAGAAACTAACTTAAAGAAATAAGAATAATTAAAAATTGAAGAATAGAATTGAAGAAAGGTAAAAATAATAGAAATTTCAGATAATTGATAAAAATTTCTTTAATTATGAAAACATGAAAATACATTTAAAAATTGAAGAAAATAATTGAAATTTGAGAAAAATACTTAACAATCGTAAAAAATAATTTTAAAAAATAAAAATAATTAAAAATTAGGAAAATAATTGAAATATGTTAAAATCAGTGATTAGTTGACAAAAATCACTAAATTTTGACAAGGCCTTTTTGCGGTATTTTATTAAATTTGTTTAATTAACTACATGTTTCGATTTTTTTTTAAAGTTCTCTTCAGGTTAAGATAAGAGATTTATATCGGATAAATAAAAGGTCTGTAAATAAAAATTCTTTTTTAAATAGGTTAAAGAGGTTAAAGAGGTTTTTATTTATCTTATAATAAAAATCTTATAATAAATAATAAATGTAAAAATCTTATAATAAAAAATCACTAAAATTTAAGAAAAATACTTGAAATATAAAAAAAAACAAGAAACAAATTGAAAAATTTATAATAATGAAAAATTAGAGAAAGTAGATAATTGAAAATTGAAAAAAATGATTAACATTAAGATAAATAATACACAATTTTTAAAAAGAATTCAGAAGTTATGAAACTGATTAAAAATTTTAAAAAAATTTTAAAACAACAATATAAATAGTTTAAAATTGATGAAAACAAAAATGAATTAAAGAAAATCATTAAAAAAATTATAAAAAAATGAATATTAAACGAAATGATTGTAAACTAAGATAAATATTTGAGAGTTTAGGATATTAATTCAAAAATAATGAAAATGATTAAAAATTGAAGGTAATAATTGCAAAATGAAAATAATAATGGTAAAATAAAAAAATTAAGTCAAAATTGCAATAAATAATATAAAATTTAGCAACAAATAATTAAATTCATTTAATGTCGAAGAGAAAAGAATTAAAATTGAAAAAGTGATTGAAGAAATTAAAGAAAATAATTCAAATTTGCTTAATGTGGATTTAACATTCAGGGAAAAATTTGAGAAATAATTAAAATAATTGAAAATTGCAGAATAAAATTGAAAAATGACAAAAAATAGTTTAAAATTATTGTTTTTTAGTAATTGAAATTATAAGAGAAAAGAAACATTAAAAGTTGAAAAAAAAATTTAATAACTTTAAATTGAGTATATTTGAGCCGTGGATTAATTAAACTTTTAATCAATGCAGGTTGAAATTAACAGAAATTTGCAGAAATAAAAATTGCTATAAATTTAAAATTTGAGAATATTTTGAAAAGATGAAATATGCTGTAAAAATTAAAAGAACTTCAGGTGTGATCAGAATGAATGAATCAATTGAAAAGAAAAAGAAAAAAAGAAAGTAAAATTTAAACTATAGATTGAAAGTTGCAACTTTCAAATTTTATTATTAATGTAACATTTTTGACATAAAGAATATATGATTACAAATTTTTTATATTAAATAGTATTATAAGGGAAAAAAATTACAAGCAGTAAACTTTTCTGTACGTCTTCGTGTTATTGTATTGATTTTATACAATCAGTATAATCGAATTGATTTTTTTTCATTACAAAATATTGATTTTCGTTGCTTCCTATTTTTGTACTTTATTCAACTGCAAAATCAATAACATTTTTTTGCATTTCTAAGGTTGCCACAAAAAGATGATTTTAAATTTTTTTTTTTTAGGTTTTCTAGATTAATTTTCAAACCAAAATTTAGATATAAATATAGAATGTAGATTTGCTAAGTTTTTTGCCAATTACAGTCATAATTTTTCTCCATACCTTATAAATCTGAAATAATAACACTGAAAAGATTAATTTAGCAATCGATGCTAAATATTAAAAATATATAATATTTCAAATTAAAGTAAAGTTTTTAATTACTAAGAATTATTTTGGAATTATTTAAAACATTTTAGTGTTATTAACAGTTTGTACTATAAATTAGTAAAAAATAAAGTACTTATAATACATTATTTAAGTTATGCAAATAAGAGTACAAATTAGAAATTGAATATATTTTAAATTAAGATTATTATTAACAAAATTAAAATATTATTTTTATAAAATACACTGAAAAAACTGTCCGGTTAAACTTACCGGAATTCCGGTTAATTTAACTGGAAAAAAATGTTAAATAGGGCCTTACTAAACATTCTGGTTAAAAGTGTTAGAAAATTCTGGTTAACATTTTCCAGTTATATTAACAAGAAATTCTGGTAAATTTTACCGGAATTTCTTGTTAAATTAATCAATTATTTTCTGGTTAACTAATTCTGGTTTTTTTTAATGGTTAATTTTCCGGTAAATCGAACTGTACTTTCTAGTTAAAATAACTTTTTTTTTTGGTTTAAGACTAATATAGATAAATAATAATGCGTGATATAAGAAAATATGAATAATTTTATTTTTCAGTCTTTTATAAACAGTCTTTAGCGTAAGAAACATTGTGAAAAATAAATTTACATTTTCAAAATTAACAAATTAACATTTCAGTTACTTCTTAAAGAAAATATACAAATTTAATCAAATCGCATGTTTTAAAGTAACAAATGATTCTCCATTTTCCAGTCGATGGAATATTACGGGAAATGGGTCTGCAAGATTTTCTATTTTAACACATGTCTGACATAAATTATTGTCCGTCTCTAGCTCTACAGAGTACGCATGTAATTGAATATTAAAATTGATTGTCATAACATTTTTACAAATAAAACAGATACTTTTTGAATCATTAATTAAAATCGAAGATATTATCCCGAAGTGTGGTAGATCTTCACTGATATTTAATATAATACAAGAGTTTACAGTATAAAGAGTGCCTTTGAAATCGACCCACGATACTACTGACGACGTTTTAAACTCAGCCGGTAAATTATTAGCAAATTGTGGGTATTCTTCTAGTTGAGAAATATCACCTTTAAAAATTGTGCGACCTATCTCTAGGGACAATTCAAAACCCTCGTTTCTAATTAGACGGGAACATACCTATAATTGTTGCTTTAAAAGTAAAGTGTGAATAACGTTACGTCGAGATTGTGTGGCTTTTCCACTTTTCTTAGATTCACTATGCTTCTCTTTAAATTTTGAAGAACTATAATAACAAAAGGGCCCTGATTCTAATAGGATTGAACAATAATGTTCTAAAAAATGAAATTTTGGTTTTAAATTGATCTTGAACAATTCGTAATACATTTGATTATGATCTTGAATAAGACAATGCAGTAACTCAGAGGCTGATTTTTGAATCATTTTGGCATAGGCCAAATCATATATTCTACGCAATAACAGGTACAATTCCCAAACATCATCTTCAGGAGGAACACGATCTCCAACCAACATACTGAATGTCAAAATGAAATAACGCATTTCACTTCCTGTTAAAGACAAATTTTTGTTTTTTATTTCATCGTGAGAAATAGCCGGAGGTCTGTTACCTAGAGCGTTTTTATAATAATCAAATCCAAACATTCTACTATTTAAAATATCTGCGGTAAAATATTGTTTTTCAATAACGTAATAATATAAGATCTCTTTCATGTCATATTTTCCAACACCTTCATCAAGATCATGTTATATATCAACAAAATAATTTTCAAAAACGTGAAAGTGTTTTACTTCGTTCCAAATTGAATTTTCAAAAATGCCTGTTTTAACTGCTCCTTTTTTTAAATCTCTTAAATAAGTTTCCTTTCTTCTCATTTTTGTTAAATCAGCTTTTCCGCATTGACAATCGCGTTTAGAATTTGTGCAAAAACGACAATAATAGTTAGCGTTAAATCCTTTGAGAAATCCTAAAATTGTATTATAACCCAAGTTATCACTCAAAATTCCTACGAGTATAAAATAGATACGAAATTCATTGCCATCGACTTTAACTAAGATTCCCTTTTCTGCCAGATAGTTCAGTTCATCAACAAGACATCGAAAAACTCTTGCATTACCAAACTCATCGCGATCAACAGAATGATACATAAGAGTGACAAAAACATTTTCTAAAGAGGTTGCGAATTCTGGTGGCATAGAAATAAGGTTAACATAAACCGGACAAATTTTTTGTACACCAGCATGAGAGCCCAGAGCGTTGTTAATTTCTAAGTCGTCTAAATGAAGAGTAATAGGTAAAACAATATCATTTTCACTATATTTACTCCGTTTTTTTTTTCCAACTTTCTCCCTGAACATAATTCTGAAGAACTAATTCCTCATTCTCCAAGTCATTCATGTACTGTATTATTCTATTTAAAACATTTGGAAGTTGTAAAAAAGCTTTAAGGATTTTTCTAGTTTGTATAAATTTTGCATGAGTTATAAGAGGAACAATTGTTAATGCATCGTTAACTCTAACCATTTCAGATCTTTGTCCGATTGCTTTGTCTTCAGCTGAAATTAAAAATTCGTTTTCAGTAAAAAATTGAAATCTACGATATTCCGAACTTAAATTTGAAAACGGCGAAAAAATTTGCTCTACTAAAGAATTAATTTCTGTAACGGTTTTTTCATCTGCTTTATCCTGAAGTAATCGCGATATTTCTACTTTTAAAAGTGGACTTAACGAATCAGAAAGTCTTCTAAAATCATCAATAATATTTTGTACGTGATTCCTCGGAAGAGAAGAATTTGCATAAAGTTTAGCTACAAATAAAGATGCATTATGTTGAATTACATCAGGCAGATTTTGAAAATTATTATTGTTATCATTATTAGCGTTTGTCATTTCCAATTGAAAATTTATTTCTTCGCTAGAAACATCACTGAGGGCAATATTATCAACTACATTATTAAGAGTAGAATTTTCTGTATCCCGAGATTCGCCTAATTCTACAGTATCTACTACTTCAGAAGTTGAAGCAGTGCTGGTTGTATTTAAGGGTGTATTACGTGGAACTTTATGATATGAGCTATAGTGTTTACGCAATTGAGCTCGATTATTAAACTTTCTATTACAGTTTATCTCGATGCATTTATAATAAGAGATTTGCTCCTCTTTGTGATTGAAATCAAAATGAAAGCTAAAAGCATTTGTAGAGGCAAGAAATTCCCGACAAAGAAAGCAAATAGGCATTTTTGAATGGTTTTCGATCGTGTTCCTTCTGATGTGATTTGATTAAAATTTAATTCAATAAACATTAAAAAATCATCAAAATTACCGTTTGGCACAACGTTGAAAAAAATAAACAGTTATAAACTTAAAAAATTCGTAAAGTTAAAGATAGAAGACGCCGTTTTGATTTACTTGGCACCGCACATTAGTGCACTTTTTAGCGAATTTGCATTTGTTAACCATTCGTCCCACTTTGTTGATATATTGTATACACACGTTTGTAGTATTAACCACATGTCTTTTCCATTGACAGGATATGTTGCGTTAAGGGCGTGAAACGATTTGAAAGCAACATCAATTGCCCGCAAAGGAGATTCCACTTTGTACTGCGTTTTGTTGATAAAAACGTACGAATCCGTAATATTGTCTAAATCTTTTCCCACTAAAATAGGCAAAGGTTGCAACGTGATTCCCATTGACAAATACCTTGAAGTCAAGTCCTGTATTGTACTAGAGAGAAAACTCATTTCCTAAAAAAATTAAAATTTATTTTTCACTTTGTATAAAACATTTTGTTCTTTAAAAATTATTTTGGTCCTTTCCTTTTATCTTATTTCATTGCTTTGAAGACAGCCGAAACTGAGAACAAAAGCCCTCACCTTATTTTACTCTTGGCTTTTGTCGATTTTAAAAACCAAAATCAAAAATGGTCAAAGATATTTTTTTTTTTAAATAGAAGAGTGGCACAAGCTAGTAGTACTCCCATAATCTTTTGATTTTTTTTAAAAAAAAAGCTAAATATCATTTAAAGATTATTTTGCAACTTTAAAAGAATTATTTGTAAATTATATTAAGCTTTTTTATGAACAAAGAAAATTGGAAGAGAAACATTTTTGACACATTTCTACTTGCAACAAATTGACAATCAATTTTGTTTTTTAGAACCAAGAAAACTTAACAATAAAATTAAGTGAGGAATTTTTTGCTCTTGGGATCGAGCAGCCTAAATTTTTATATTCCCTCGCTTTGTTAATTTATTATTATCTTACCTTAACATGGAGTAGAAATCCATCTTGCATCTCTTGACGACTTGGACGCCAAAATTTCTTAGGACCAACTTTTACATTCGTTACTGCAAAAGCTGATGAGTACTTCATAAGTAACGATGCATTCGATACGACTATAAGAAAATAGGCACAATATATATAAAGTAAATATTTTTATATTATCGATTATTACTTGACTTTATAAAAAGAAATGTTAATTTACAAAGTTTTGCTTTCTATTGTTTTTTAGAATATAAATACAAAAATACCTAAATTGAATTTAAAAATAAAATAGGTATATAAACTTATGGTAGGAAAGATACATTTTAATATATTCTTTTTATTTTAATTATCATACTTCTTTCATCTAAGAATGTAATAATCCTCGAAAGGAACATTAGAATACAGCGTTTTATAAAATTAGTAAGAACAATTTAAACATTTTTTTATTAATAACGTGAAATTCTTCGCTTAAAGGTAATTTTTAATTTTTATTTTTAAATTTTTTAAATTTTTCTAATGTTTAAAATTATTAATTTATTTTAAAAAGAAAAATTGTGCCTTAATCCATTAAAGCTCTAGAGTTGAAATTTATTTTAATAAAGTTAATATTTGTAAGCTCACATTAGTGAATTAAAAAATAAGTAAAAATTTACTATAAATCAATTAACCCTTTGACAAGTTGAACTTAAAACAAATGGATTTTTATGGTTAACTAAATAATCATAGTCAAATGAAATTAAAGTCAATTGAATTTGAGATGAGTTAATTTGAAATAAAAGTTAGGAATGATTGATATTTCATTTATTAAAGTAAGAATCGATAAAGAGTTAGGAGATACATTAAAGTTAGAAACGATTGAATTAGTTTAAATTTGAGTTCTGTAAAAAATAAAATAAATTAAAATTTGAACAAATTAAATTTAGTGTAAATTTAAAATTTAAACAATGCCTATTTTGATAATTGAAATTTGGATTTCTTTTATTTCACTTAAATATTATATTTAAAATGTTTTTAATATGACGGTGTAGGTGGACACTAATCGCGTTTTTGCAGCAAGTATCAAATAAAAGACGAAGAGATTATAATTACACAAAGGGCAAAATTCATACCTTCGTTACTTTGATTTCCGTCCTCGGAAATTTCTTCTGCATTAAGTAAAATTGTTTTCAATTTAGTCGAAAATTCAGGCCAATTCATTTGCAAATTATTATATTCTTCGGGGTACTTTATATCGAAATCCAATTCAAGCTAGAAGAGAAAATTGATTTACATAATTCTACTTCAATATATGAAATAATAGGTTAGATAATTGAAAGTAAAAGATTTTTTTATATTAAAAAACTTTTTAAATATACCAAAGTATATCCCAAAGGTTGTTTGAATACAGGATATTCATTCATGTAATCATGAACCGTGAGTGCATTTTTTGCACTTAGCAGTTCTTGTCTGAATAAAGAAGTTTCTTTACATTTTTCTAATACCATTGCCCATGGTTCAAGATGAGTTTTAAGCCAGCTTAAACTGTCTTGAATAGCTTTGTCTTTCTGAATTTTATCCGGGTCTACAAGAATATTCAATTAATTAAAATTGTAGAAAATAATACATTTAAATTTAATTATAGAGTAATAATAAACTTTTAAATAATTTTCTTTTTTTAAATAATATATTTAACAAAGTATCAATTAATATACCTTCGATTTCGACTGGAAGTAATGCGTTATCATTTACAAATTGAGTCGGATAACCACTTTTATCGAAAGCCTTATTCAAATTATAATATTTCTCAATCAATTTACCCTTCGCAGCAATCTTTTTACCTTTTTCTTGTAAATTTACATATGGTGTATACCAAGCGGTCTGCAAGAAAATATAATTTAATAAATTAAGAACACAGAATGTAAACATAATGTCTTTCTATAAATGTACCAAATTTAATTTGAAAAAAAATTATTTAGATAAAAATAAATAATTTAACTTAAATGTGACAAAATATAAATACCTCTGATTCCTGCCAAAATAATTCTTTTACTTCTTTGGCTCGAGCTTGAAATTGTGAATGGGGTACTCTATGAAAAAATAAAATATTCATAAAAACAATAATTGAGGATTTTTCAAACAACAAAAACAAAAACCCAAATATTGGAAAAATAAATAAATAAAAGTAATGGTAAATAAATAATAAAAGAAACAATAACATTCTAAGACTGTTTAACGGAATAGTTTGAAATTTTAGAAGTCTCACCTATTATATTCATGTAATTCCAATTCGTGGTCCACAATAATTTTAGAGAGAATTCTTGAGTCACGTGGTTTTAATCGAATATCCCCACTCAGGCCTAATAAACTACTGCCAAGTCTGCCGGACTTGTGCTGCAGTATCGCTCTTAAACTCTTAAATATAAAAATATGTCTATATTATGTTATAATATATGATATTTATAATTTAATTTACTCTTTTATAAGCGTTAGTTAAATTAAATTTGAATCTAAATAAAAAGCATTTGTCTATTTTCCATGATAAGAAACATTAAACAGATTTAATTCTTTGACAAAATTAGTAACTATAAAATGGCTTTCAACTGCAAAATTACAATTAAAATTATTCTCATAAAATTTAAGAGTTAGTTAAACAAATTTCGAAAATAAATTATTTTAAGAAATAATTCTTGTGGAATAATAATCATTTAGCATTTTGTGTTTATTAAGTAAGTTAAATTTAATTTAAAATATAATCGTGAATTTAAGGTGTCTAGCGAAAGATTGTTTTCAAAAATTTTTAAAAATAAAAAAAAAAGAAATTTGCGAAAAAATAGACATAATGCACAAAAATTTATAAAAAGATGAGCAATTTTTACAAAAATCAAATTGAATTTATGAATTGATTCTCTCTCACCTATCCATTAAAAATAAAATAATAAGAAAACTATAATTTAATTTTCGACAAAATCCAGTTAAATAAAAAAGATTTATAAAAAATAGGAAAAGATTTTAAAGAAATAAACAGATGTGTCGAAACATTTAAGAAACATGAAAATAAATAAGAAAATTAACTTAAAAAAAATTAATTAAATCAGAAGCAAAAGAAAAAGCTTTTAACAATGAGAAAAATTAATAAATATCAAGAAAATGAAATGTTTTAGAAATTTGTAAAAAAAAATAGAGAAGTGATAAATAAATCAGACGCAATTAATGAAAAAGTCAAAGAATGACAAAGGAAAATATTATAAGTGGGTAGAAAAAAATTTAATAAATTGAGATGTTAAAAAGTGAGCAATTTTTAAATAAAGTAAAAATGCCTACTCAAAAAAGAGAGCAAACAAATAAGTTTGTATAATGTCTAATAAAGAATATGTTAATATGTAAAATAATAATTAATTGTGACTATTGAAATTTAAAAATTTGGAAAAAAATAAGAACTCGAATTATTAAAAGTTTAGGATTTTTTTAAATCAAAATGACTTCAAATTATTGAAAGTTAATATTAAATTATATTTTCTTGACACCTAAAAATTTTAGATTTATTTAAAACATTCTCTATATTATAATTCTTTTTGCTTAACACACTACTTTAAAGAAAATCGATTAATTAGTACTGCAGAAAATATTCTCTAAAAAAAAACAATTATTGTAAAAATTGCGGTTGTCTCTAAAGTTAAACAAAAAAACACAAAATATAAGTAACTACCAGTAAAAATCGTTTCTGAAAATTAAACAAAACTAGATCTTTCAAAATTTTTATGTTTTTATTTGTTTTTGCTATCAAAAATATAAGATTTTAGTTTGAGGTTATGTACGAAAAATCAAACTTCCTTGTTATAATTGGAATCGTTTTTAAAATAGAAATTATTCTTTACTTAAATTTTATAAATAACTTTTATAAATTAAATTAAAAAATCTACTTACAATGGGCTCTTCTATATGATTTGATGGATTTCGGGGATTAAATTTTCTTCTTTTTCTTGTTTTCTTTGAACTTTCAAAATCCACGTGCTTTCCAACTGATAAATTCACATCAGATGCCGTAGATGTTGAAGGCACAGGTTCCGGTGGTTGTAACGTTGATGACTCTGGTTGTTTTGGTGTCACTGGTTGTGTTGAGACTCTCGATAATCCTGAAGGTGTTGCTGGTAATGCAGCAATTACCTGGTAACATTCATTTATCTGTGATTTATTTAATACTGGCACCAAAAGTTCAACACTCTCCAGCTAAAATAAATATGAATGTGATGATAAATGTGATAAATATAAAAATAAATGTGATAAATATGAAAATAAATGTGATAAATATAAAAATAAATATGTAAATGTGAATGTAAAATTTGACAAATTTTGAGGTTATGTCAATAAAAATACAAAATAAAATGGTAAAGTAATTTACCTCAGAAGGAGAAGTCGCATTTCGTAGTGATTTCAATTGAGATAAATTATTATTAAGTAAGGCCTGTTCTCCGATTTTCAAATTTAATTGTTTCACCAAATCGGGGGTTAGAAGAAGGAGAGAATTCCAGTCGATGCCTTCAACTAAAAATATAAAGATAATTGTTGTTGTTTTTATTATAGAATTATCCATATTTTTTGTATTAGTAAAAATCCACCACAATAGTATAAATAATAACTAAACTTCTATTAATTTTTAGCTTCTCGTCTTCTTACAAGAGTAAAAAATTAATATGCACTGGCTTAAATAATAAATCTAACTCAAATTTGTAGAGATTTTCACTAAGTTATTTTTAGAGTATTATATGTATATATATCTATTCACAACGGTAAACAAACCTGTAAACTTTTCTATCAGATGTTCTAATTTCCATTTTCGCAACACTTCACGAACTTTTTGGTCCATTTTTGACTATTTTAAAACAAGTTTCATCAGGTCGACACCACAATAAGAAACGTCCGAGGTAACAAAGCGCGCAATCGCCAACTACTGAAAAAACAATATGGCGTTCGGGCTAAAGGCAGAGATTGGAAATGACGCGTATTTTAGGTTTTATACGTAAATTACGTATAATGCACGCATCTCCTAAAAAAAAGCACGAGTGAATAAAATTCAAGACGCAAATTACATAGGTAAATTATATGTAAAGCCCTTAGCAGAGTAAAACGGGAGTGGAACGTAAGCATGTGACAGAAAAGGACAGACGATATTTCCATTCTTTTTCAACACATGCTTCCGTCAAAGATTGCGTTCACGTTACGTTTTATTCTGCGTTCAGCTTAACAAACTGTCAAGTAATTTACGTTCCGATCACTGGCTAGAGCTGTGGATGAGAAATGTGGAACGCTGAACGACAGAACGGCAAGTTGTTTTTTCAACAGTTGGCAGTTGAGCGTTACCTATATACATACGCGCGTTCCCTTTACGTCGGTATTCACAGAAGTTCTTAATGTAGACTCGATCTGAAAAACTAATGAAAATCGCGGGTAAAACTCTGTAACTTACCTTAATTGGTGATAATATAATGTGATATGACTGGCAGAGACGACAACACGACGCTTACAATGGTATGGTTCTATTGCGCCATAAGTGGCGATTATTTAAACTACCAATTACCGGAATTTTTGGTAACTTCAACCGGAAAAATATTTAACCAGAATAATTTTAACCAGAAAAATTTAACCAAAATTTATAACCAGAATTTCTAGTAAATTTAACAATAAGTTCAGTTATTTTAACCAGAATTTATTTAACTAAATTAGTTTAGCATTTTTAACTGGAACATTTTTTTCAGTGATACAGACTAAATTTCTAGATAGTCAAAATTATATAAAAATAATCAATTTACATGAAAATTAATTGAAATTTGCAAGAATCAGACTGCAATCTCTAAATTATACCAAAAATTAGGAATGATTTTTGAGATAAAAAATTAAAAAAATTACAAGTTTATATCATTTCAAGTTTTAATGAATTGGAGGCAAAAGCAATTAAAATGAAAAATAAATTGAAATTTGAGGCTAATTCCATTTTGTTCAAACATGCGTTTAGAATAAAAATTTATAAATTTGTATTTCTTTCAAATCACTTTAGACAAAATGTGAATCTGGATAAAGTAGAATTAAAAAATTTCAGTGTGTATAAGACTGACAAGTTTTAATTCCAAATGTGAGTTAATAAGTATCAAAATCGGTTCCCTTTTAATCCTACTTGCTTATTTTTGAAATAAGAGCAATACAAGTGTTTTTTTTTCTTAGAACTTCAATTCAACTCGGAACAATTATGTATTAAATAATTTTCAAATAGAAATGATATGTTAAGTTTCCTTATTATTTATGTATAATATTTACCGTATATTATATTTAATGTTAATAATATAAATAAATTTGTACAAAAAAAATTTCAAAACATAAATAAATTACATACATATATAAATGTATAATCGGTAGTTTTCGATTTCGACTTTCTAATTTTCATAATAAGTTTTATAGTAAAATATGAAAATTATGAAAGAAATACCTTCCGACTTCCGACAAATTTCAAAAGTTTAAGACCTTTTTTCGCTCTCTCATTAGTCAATAATATCTTCCATATTTATCGATAGTTTTTTGTTGTTACTTTGGTGGTAGTTTTTTAAGAATAATGTTTTAGGTTAGTTATTCTCTTTTTAAATATAAATATTTTTTTAATCACCAAATACGGATCAAAACATATAAGTAGTGTTGAATACATTTTACGTATATTTATTTATTTTTTTCTTAAATACACACATTTCATTTAACATTTCACGCGTTATGAGTGATTTTTTTTATTTAATCTTTACATATAACAAATTTAAAAATTATATAAAGACAAAGCATTGAAAATAATAATAACTCTGATTCTTTATTATAAAGTTGGTCTCATCCATATTCTGGGTTATCCAAAAAACTTGAAATGTAATTAAATTTTTTTGATACATTGTGACTCGAAAATCCGTTTTACTGTATTAACGTGCTGCTCGTTACAAAAATAAAACTCTTCTGGTGAATGCCAGAGTTTAAGTATAGCATAGTGGAAAATTACTATAAACATATGCATAAAAATACATGTTTATTGATTTTTGTTCACTACAGCCGTTGCCAATAGCAACTAAATGACAACGTATTTTCTAGCCTTTTCTAGAAAAAAGATTTTTTTCTTTGTGGATCTAAAAACTCGAGTCGAAATTTTGAGGCTACTTTAAAGCTACATACTCCCAAAATTTGTACGAAATAGAGGTTTAATGTAGTAGCAAATTCAATACAATTTAGCTTCTACTTTGGTAGAACTATATATTAACTGAAATTAAAAAAAATGAAATTAGAAAAAAAATATAAAAAAAATGTTCGAAATTCATGCGCTTTTAGAATTTGTTACACCTAATACACACAAGATGGACAAAAAATATAAAATTTTAGATTAAAAAACATTGCAAAAAATAATTGATATTGAACAAAATAATTGCTAATTGCGCAAATTAATTTAAAAAAATCAATAAAAATTGGGGAAAGAATTTAAAAAATGGTAGAAATGTTTTAAAAATAAAGAAAAAAAATTTAAATTTGAGAAAATTACTTGATTTTAAAAATTAAATTAAAAAAAAATTGAATAATGAAAAATTAGGGAAAATAATTGAAAATTGAAAAAAAATGATTTAAAATTGAAATAAATAATACAAAATTGAAAAAAATAATTAAAATTCGAGAAAATAGTTCAAAAAATTACAGAATATATTTTAAATAAAGAAAAGTAAATTAAAATTTCAGAAAAATACGTAAAACTTTCAGAAGTTCATTGAAAAAAAAAAAGAAAATATTTGAAAATTAGAGAAAATAAATGACTATTTTTTCCCTAATTTTACAAATTATTGAACTCTGATTAGATAAAAATTTGTTCCTCTTAAGAACGAATCAGAGGAACAATAATTCAAGAAAAAGTTAGACCAACTCTCGTTTTTCTTATATGTTAAATAATTTTTCTCCATATTTTAAAGTTTGAATTCGATGAAAGAATTTAATATTTGGTAAATATAAGCTTTCAGGATGATATCACGCTAAATTGGTTATACTTTTAGACTAAAAGATAAAAAAAAAAATAAACGTTAGTTTAATAAGATTTTTCCAACGTTAATATGTATGTTTTTTAAAACTAATAAAATTGACGATCCTGAATCTAAACTGATTCGAGGAAACAACTTTTTTCAACGGAAAAATATATTCTGAACAATGAAGCCAATCGTCACCGGTTTTATCTCTTCGATATTTTCGAGAACTCTGAGAAATCTATAAACTCAGCATTTTTGTCAATTTGCGTTCCATCGTTTCCTTGCATATTGCACATTTTTCATTTTTTCAATACAAGGACCTCTCAATTTCTAGAAAAGAAGTCAATTTTGTCTTAAAAAAATATCATATCAAAAGGTGTTCAAAAAATTCCAAAACTCGTGTAAATATCAATACATTGAGTGCAGCAAAAAAAAAAACCTTATATTTCAGATCTTCTAGAAACAAAAAAAAAAAAAAAAAATCTTTCAACTTGTTATTCAGAATATCATCTTCTCTAATAAGAAATCATCTCCCAGAAAACTAGCATAATCTTGAACTTTTCTCGTGTTTCTGCTGGTAATTTACATTTCACTGCTGGGACTAAACGAGGAACAAAAAATGAAGAAACTTCAGAATACTGCTTATTTTTCTTGATTAACTTGACTCAGGGGACATGGTACCTGGCGGGCTCCAAAAAAAGAAAAAAAAAATATATGTATATAGCTCCCGGTGGCACTCAACAGAGAACAAGGAATTTTGTGAAAATGAGTGGGTTTTGCAGTTGAGCGAAAGGAATTAGTAGCTGCTGTGAAAATATCAGAATATTTCTGAGGGGACGACAGATATAAGCTTTGCTCTCTGAAACTGTCTCCAAGATAAACCGCTTTTGTGTGCTTAAAACTTCTTAATGGACCTTCAAGGTCGAGGCAAGAGTCAGACTTGTATAGTTTTTAATTTCCTTTCTTCCGGAAGAAACTTTATCCAGCTTTATTCTATTAACAACGATAATAATTGGCAAAATAAGAGGAACTTTTAACTAAACTATATTATATAAGAACGAGAAACTAAGTTAGAGAACTTTACGCTATTTAATTTTTTTTTTTAACAAAAAATAATTTGTTATTTGTTTATTTCCGTTGCGTGGAGAAAAAAAATGACTATTTGCGATATTAATGAGAAAAATTACCAGCTATACGTCACTAGTGCGGAAAATGACTACTTTCTACACCAGTGCAAAAAATAACAATTTCAGGGGCGGCAAATTGGAAATTTTTTTCATCTGCAAACTTAATATATTGATTTCGAATACATTTTCGGAAATAATAACCAAATAATCAAAATAATATAAAATTTGTGATCAAATCATTACAAGTTAAAAAAAAAATTAAAAATTGACGAACCTAATTAAAATTTGTGAAAAATAATTAAAAAATGATTAAAACATTGAAAATTTGAAGAACAAACATCATATTTTTTCAAATAATTGAAAAATGTCGAAAAAAATTGAACTTAGAAAAATAATTACAACATTATAGAAATAATCGTTAATTGAAGAAAATAATGGAAATTTGAGAGAAATGATTGGAGTTTTCGGAATTAATCAACAAATATTCACAATAATAAAAAATTTGTGAAAATCATTGTAAGTAAAAAAAAAATAATTAAAAATTGACGAACGTAATTAAAATTTGAGAAAAATAGTGAAAGAATGATTGAAACATTGAAAAGTGGGGACGATAACTTAGATTTAAGATAATAAATGAAAATTTAGGAAATAAATTGAAAAATGATTAATATATCTGCTTAAAAGGTGAAGAAAATAATTGCAAAAGTATACAAGAGAAAAATGGAAATTGAAACAGATAATTGAAAAATGAGATAAATAATTGAAAATTTAGGAATGAGTTAAGTGAGAAATGAGTAGTGAAAATAATTAAAAATTGAACAAATTAATTGCAAAATGTTTAAAATAGTAATTGAAAATTGAAGAAGAATGATAAAAATAATCGTTAATTGAAGAAAATAATGGAAATTTGAGAGAAATGATTGGAGTTTTCGGAATTAATCAACAAATATTCACAATAATAAAAAATTTGTGAAAGTCATTGCAAATGGAAAAAAATAATTAAAAATTGACGAACGTAATTAAAATTTGAGAAAAATAATGGAAGAATGATTGAAATATTAAAAAGTGGGGACGATAACTTAGATTTGAGATAATAAATAAAAATTTAGGAAATAAATTGAAAAGTGATCAATATATCTACTTAAAAGAAGAAGAAAATAACTGCAAAAGTATAAGAGAAAATGAATTTAAAAAAAATAATTGATAGATGAGATAAATAATTGAAAATTTAAGTATTGAATTGAGAAATGAATAGTGAGATTAATAAAAGAATTGAAGAAATTAATTGGAAAATGATAACAAAAATAATTGGAATTTAAAGAAAATTATTAGAATATAATGAAATACGAAAATAATAAAAAATTCGAGACAATAATTGCAAAGTAATGAAAATAATTAAAAATTGAAGACATGAATTGGAAAATGATAATATTAATAGTTAAAAATTGAAGAAAATTATAAAAGTTTGAAAAATATGATTTAAAATCTAGGAAATTAATTGAAGAGTAATAAAAATAATAAAAAATTTGAGACAATATTTGCAAAGTAATAAAAATAATTAGAAATTGATGAAAATAATTTAATTTTTTGAGAAATAATTTAAAAAATTGCAACATATATTTGTAATGAAAGAACATAATTTCAGAATGATAAAAATAATTGTATATTGTAAAAAAAATGAAATTTGTGATAAATTATAAAAAAATTCAAAATTCATTTAAAAATAATTGAATATGTGAAAAAGTAATGGAAAAATGATAGAAATATAATCGCAAATTGAAGAAAATAATGGAAATTTCATATAAATAATTGAAATTTTCGATATTACATTAAAACGTAGATACTGTAACTTACATTTGAGATAATAAATAAAAATGTAGGAAATTAATTGAAAAATAATTAATATATCTAATTAAAAGGCGGAGAAAATAATTGCAAAAATATAAAAGAAAATGAAAATTGAAAAAAATGTTTGAAAAATGAGATAAATAATTGAAAATTGTAAAAATTGATTGCAAAATGATAATAATAATATTTGAAATTGAAGAAAATTATTAAAATTTGAGAAAAATATTTTAATGTCTAGGAAATTAATTGAAGAATAATGAAAATAATATAAAATTGGAAAAAATATTTGCAAAGTAATAAAAATAATTAAAAATTGAAGAAAATTATTAAATTTTGAGAAATATTTTTTAAAATCTAGGAAATTAATTAAAGAGTAATAAAAATAATACAAAATTCGAGACATTTTTTGCAAAGTTATAAAAATAATTAGAAATAGAAGAAAATAATTCAATTTTTTGAGAAATATACTTCACAATCTAGGAAATTATTTGAAAAGTAATGAAAATAATAAAAAATTCGAGACAATATTTCAAAGTACAAAAAATAATTAGAAATTGAAGAAAATAATTTAATTTTTTGGGAAATAATTTAAAAAATTGCAACATATATTTGTAATAAAAGAACATAATTTCAGAATGATAAAAATAATTGTATATTGTAAAAAAAAGTGATAGTTGTGATAAATTATAAAAAAAATTCAAAATTCATTAAAAAAATAATTGATTATGAAAAAAGTAATGGAAAAATGATAGAAATATAATCGCAAATTGAAGAAAATAATGGAAATTTGATATAAATAATTGAAATTTTTGATATTAAATTGAAACGTGGATACCGTAACTTACATTTGACATAATAAATAAAAATGTAGGAAATTAATTAAAAAATAATAATTATATCTAATTAAAAGGCGGAAAAAATAATTGCAAAAATACTCGCAAAAATATAAAAGAAAATGAAAATTGAAAAAAAAAGTTTGAAAACTGAGATAAATAATTGAAAAATGTAAAAATTGAATGCAAAATGATAACAAAAATAATTTGAATTTAAAGAAAAGTATTAAAATTTAAGAAAAATATTTTAAATTCTAGAAAATTAATTAAAGAGTAATAAAACTCATAAAAAATTCGAGACAATATTTTCAAAGTAATAAAACTAATTAGAAATTGAAGAAAATAATTTAATTTTTTGAGAAATAATTTAAAAAATTGCAACCTATATTTGTAATGAAAGAACATAATTTCAGAATGATAAAAATAATTGTATATTGTAAAAAAAAGTGGAATTTGTGATAAATTATAAAAAATATTCAAAATTCATTAAAAAATAATTGATTATGTGAAAAAGTAATGGAAAAATGATAGAAATATAATCGCAAATTGAAGAAAATAATGGAAATTTGATATAAATAATTGAAATTTTTGATATTACATTGAAAGGTGAATACTGTAACTTACATTTGAGATAATAAATAAAAATGTAGGAAATTAATTGAAAAATAATTAATATATCTAATTAAAAGGCGGAGAAAATAATTGCAAAAATATAAAAGAAAATGAAAATTGAAAAAGATGTTTGAAAAATGAGATAAATAATTGAAAATTGTAAAAATTGATTCCAAAATGATAATAATAATATTTGAAATTCAAGAAAATTATTAAAATTTGAGAAAAATATTTTAAAGTCTAGAAAATTAATTGAAGAATAATAAAATAATAAAAAATTGCAGAAAATATTTGCAAAGTAATAAAAATAATTAAAAATTGAAGAAAATTATTAAATTTTGAGAAATATTTTTTAAAATCTAGGAAATTAATTAAAGAGTAATAAAAATAATACGAAATTCGAGACATTTTTTGCAAAGTTATAAAAATAATTAGAAATAGAAGAAAATAATTCAATTTTTTGAGAAGTATACTTCACAATCTAGGAAATTAATTGAAAAGTAATGAAAATAATAAAAAATTCGAGACAATATTTCAAAGTACTAAAAATATTTAGAAATTGAAGAAAATAATTTAATTTTTTGGAAAATAATTTAAAAAATTGCAACATATATTTGTAATAAAAGAACATAATTTCAGAATGATAAAAATAATTGTATATTGTAAAAAAAAGTGATAGTTGTGATAAATTATAAAAAAAATTCAAAATTCATTAAAAAATAATTGACTATGAGAAAAAGTAATAGAAAAATGATAGAAATATAATCCCAAATTGAAGAAAATAATGGAAATTTAATATAAATAATTGAAATTTTTAATATTACATTGAAACGTGGATACCGTAACTTACATTTGACATAATAAATAAAAATGTAGGAAATTAATTTAAAAATAATAATTATATCTAATTAAAAGGCGGAAAAAATAATTGCAAAAATACTCGCAAAAATATAAAAGAAAATGAAATTTGAAAAAAAAAGTTTGAAAAATGAGATAAATAATTGAAAAATGTAAAAATTGAATGCAAAATGATAACAAAAATAATTTGAATTTAAAGAAAAGTATTAAAATTTGAGAAAAATATTTTAAATTCTCGAAAATTAATTGAAGAGTAATGAAAATAATAAAAAATTCGAGACAATATTTGCAAAGTAATAAAACTAATTAGAAATTAAAAAAATAATATAATTTTTTGAGAAATATACTTCAAAATCTTGGAAATTAATTGAAGAGTAATAAAAATAATAAAAAATTCTAGACATTATTTGCAAAGTAATAAAAATTATTAAAAATTGAAGACATTGATTGGAAAATGATAATATTCATAATTAAAAAAATATTCAAAATTCATTAAAAAATAATTGATTATGTGAAAAAGTAATGGAAAAATGATAGAAATATAATCGCAAATTGAAGAAAATAATGGAAATTTGATATAAATAATTGAAATTTTCGATATTATATTGAAAGGTGAATACTGTAACTTACATTTGAGATAATAAATAAAAATCTGGGAAATTGATTGAAAAATAATTAATATATCTAATTAAAAAGGCGGAGAAAATAATTGCAAGAATATAAAAGAAAATTAAAATTAAAAAAAATGTTTGAAAAATGAGATAAATAATGGAAAATTGTGAAAATTGATTGCAAAATGATAATAATAATAATATTTGAAATTGAAGAAAGTTATTAAAATTTGAGAAAAATATTTTAATGTCTAGGAAATTAATTGAAGAATAATGAAAATAATATAAAATTGGAGAAAATATTTGTAAAGTAATAAAAATAATTTAAAATTGAAGAAAATAATTTTAGTTTGTGAAAAATAATTAAAAAAATTTCCAACTTTAAGTATTTGTAATATAAGAAAATAATTGCGGAATAATGAAAATAATTGTAAATTAAAAAAATAACTGAAATTAGAAATAAATAATAAAATAATTAGAAAATTAATAAAAAAATAATTGAAAATGAGAAAAAGTAATTGAAACCTAATTGAAACATAAATTTAATAATAAAGTACTAATTGATTGAAGTAATTGTATATTGAAGAAAATAATAAACATTTGTAAAAAATAATTTTAAAAATTACAGAATATTTTGATGATAAATAAGACTACAATTACAATTATTATATATTATAATTCTTCAAATTTCAATTAATTTGAAATTACATTGATTAAAATTTTAATTAATCCACTCTGAAAATAGTAAAATTAAAATTATTTCAAAATTTCTTCAATTTTTAAGAGTTCTTTTCTTATATTATTTTAATTGTATTTGCTACAATTTTCAACTATTTTTATCATTTATCAACATTTTTCTTTAATTTTATTTTTTTTTCCCTCACTTTTAAATTCAAATTCCCATGTTTCAATTCTTTTCTTTAATCTTTGAGAATAGTAAATTTAAAATTATTTGACACTTTCTTAAATTTTTAACAATTGTTTTCTTTTATGATTTTAATTATTTGATACAATTGTCAACTATTTTTGTCATTTTCCAAAAATCTTCTTCATTTTCTAATCATTTCCATTATTTTTCAACTTTTCCCCTAATTTTTAAATTCAATTTTCGCAAGTTTCCATTCTGTTCTTTAATTTTTTTCAAATCAAAATTTTTTAGTTTTAATTATTTTCTTCAATATCAAATTAGTTAAATTTTTATTAATTAATTTTCAACTTCTTTCGTCATTTTTCAATTATTTTTTCAAAATATGTTTTTTTTTCTAATTTTAATAATTTTCGTCGAATTGTAAATTCATTTATCCACATTCTTCTTAAGAAATTCATTTTTTGTCAGTAATTTTGCCACATGGAATTCCATAGGGCGACTTTTTTGCTCTATGGAATTTGCAGACGTACCATACACAAGTCGCCGCCCCTGAACAATTTTCTACACTTTTGATGAAAATATCAACTTTTTATACAACTTTCTATACTACCTTTCCAACTTTAAATAAACATTTGTTACATTCGACTTGGGATGAACGATTTATTTAAAAATGTTTTTTATCAACTCTAATCAATACAGAGAAATAATATCGTGATTTTTCCCAGTAATAGTTGAATGTATTAAACGAGTATAAAAATGAAAATAAAAATAAAATAATCAAAAAATCCCTAGTAGGAAATGGATGAGAGGACATGTTTGCGGATCTGAGACACTCGAGCGTGACTGAAGAGAGACATTGTTGGTAGAATTGTGGCGCTACAAAGACATAAGAGAGAAAGAAGATTTTAGCGTGAGATAGAGGGGTAAAGAAGTGAAGCTTAAGACCGACATAGGATGGAATCTAGGTCTCGAAGAATAAACAGTTGTGACAGATGCAGGGTTATGTAAACAGGCCTTACGATTCCCGACATTGTCCTGCCCAAGGGAAATACTTGGCCGACCGTTTAAGCTGCACAATGCGAGGATCTGCAAAATAAGCGCTATTTCTCGTCCTTGTGCATGTCTCGTTCACGAATGAGCTCACTTTCTTAAAAAAAAAAATAAATAATAAATAATGAATCAAAGTCGTGCAGTCAAAATTGGCCATGCGTGGATTCAGGGAACGGGAGATTTGGAGCGAGAAAGTGTCCCCGTGGAAAACTGACTTTTCAAACGTCTCAAGAAAAATGTCTACTTAGATTAAACAGAATTTTAATTATTTTAACAAGGATGAATTTTGAAATATTTAATCTTTCACTGAAAATTAAAATTGATAAGTAGTCAAACATTTTTTTTTTATTTAAAAATAAATTTATATAATAATTAAAATTAACACTTATTTCGGACCTGGGATAGATAAAGACAACAATAGCGTGCGAAACGCAAGGAGAGCTCAATCTTTTTTTTTTTATTACACGTGTGCAATCACACTAAAAAATTGAAACCATTTTCGATAACTGGACGAGAGGAAAGAATCGAAATTTCTTGGTCAGAAAGAGTCGACACCTGGAGCACTGCGGGCGGTGTATAGTCTCGGATAATGTATAGTCCACACATCGGAGCCTTTTCCTCGACTGGGTGGCTGAAGATCGGTATCCTTTGTGGGGAGCCAAGTACAAGTATCTGTATCCTCAAGTCGGGCTATCCGATACCAAACGCCCGGGAATACAAGGGACTCAAACGTTTCCGCGGAGAATCGCGAGATACCGACATTTCTCTCGCCGTGGAGGAGTCACGATCCTATCGGACTTAACACCTGCGAGGACTCGCACGGTAGGTGGCTTCTGTGTATATATCCTGTACGGGAACAGGTTCAGTGTTGTACGCACACCTCAGTTCCTCTTCCTACATCTTTCTCTTTGTACTCGCTCACTCCATTGTGTGCGAGAAGTCGGTGCACTTTCCCCACACCAATATATATATATATATATATATATATATATAGATACACTTACAGGGGGCCCGGATTCTGTATTCGATACAGGGATGAAATAAATCACCATTCAGTTTCTGCCAGTGACTGATCGTCTGCAAGATATTGTGAGAGGCCAATTTTTAACGTGTAATATTACTTCACACCAAAAAGTCCAACAGAATCCTCATCGCAGTTAACATTTTATGAAAGAAAAAAGAGAAAATACTTTTAGAGAACACTTTTAGAGAAAATACAAATAGAATTGGAATTGCATTGAATAAAAAAAATTTGGTTCTGGTCCTAGTCTATTGCTGCTTCGTGATTAAATGTTACGTCCAATTGAAGAAATACTTTCAGAAGAACTTCTCTGTTCAATCTGATTTGTGTTATGCAAATGTTTTTTAAAAACATGTTGTTTAAGCTCGAAGTTCTGGTCTGCTGCTGGTCCTTGCTTAAATACAATTAATGTTACGTTGAACAAAATTAATGTTTTTCAGAAGAACATGTCTTCTCGATGTTTTTTTAATATGATTTCTGATTAGTGTTACGTTCAACAAAGTAAATGTTTTTCAGAACATATTGTATAATTTCAAATAGAGAATTATCGAGATAATTTACAAAATAACTTTTTAATTTTAATTCTCAAAACATCAAATTTTTTCTAGTCAAACGACCATTCATTAAAAATTGAGAGTCATAAAAACTTCATTTGTGCTGACAAAGAGTCCAAATTTAATACATCAAACAAATGTTGGTTAATTATATGGATTTGAAAACTCTACGTGATAAAAGTGCCTACTCTATTAATTTTTAAAAAGGTTCCCAAAATTATTGTTATTATTATTATCTACATGACACTTACTCTACTAGTGATTACCACGCAGGAAAATTATTTTTAGAGTCTTTTATGTTTCTGTAATTAAACTCAAAATTACAATTTTAGTTTATTTTGTTCTGAGACAAAATTATTATTAGAGACAATTATGTTTCTGAAATTAACTTCAAAATTATTGTATTTATATTGAATGTTGTTTCTTTTAACAATTTTATTTTATTTTGTTTATTATTAAAAAGAGACAAAATTATTATTAGAATGTCTATTAAGTTTCTGTAATCAACCTCAAAATGGTATATTATGTTTTTTCTATTGTGTTTATATCGAATGTTGTTTTTTCCCCAAATAAGTTTATTTTGTCCTGAAACAAAATTATTATTAGAGTCTATTATGTTTCTGTAATTAACCTCTAAATTATTGTACCTATATTGAATGTTGTTCTTTTTACAATTTCAGTTTTTTTCTCCTGAGACAAAATTATTATTAGAATGTCTTTTAAGTTTCTGTAATTAACCTCAAAATGGTATATTATGTTTTTTCTATTGTATTTATATTGAATGTTGTTTCTTTTTACAATTTTAGTTTATTTTGTCCTGAGACATATTATTATTAGCGTCTATTATGTTTCGGTTATTAACCTCAAAATTATTGTATTTATATTGAATGTTGTTTCTTTATAAAATTTTAGTTTATTTTGTTTATTATTAAAAAGAGACAAAATTATTATTAGAGTCTATTATGTTTCTGAAATGAACATGAAAATTATTGTATCTATATTGAATGTTGTTTTTTTTACAATTTCAGTTTATTTTCTCCTGAGACAAAATTATTATTAGAGTCAATATTAAGTTTCTGTAATTAACCTCAAAATGGTATATTATGTTTATCTATTGTATTTATATTGAATGTTGTTTTATTTAAAATTTCTATTTATTTTGTCTTGAGACAAAAATATTACAATGAACGTCTATTAAGTATCTTTAATCAACCTCAAAATGGTATATTATGTTTTCTTTTATTGTATTTATATTAAATGTTGTTTCTTTTTACAATTTTAGTTTATTTTGTCCTGAGACAAATTATTATTAGCGTCCATTATTTTTCGGTTAATAACCTCAAAATTATTGTATTTATATTCAATGTTGTTTCTCTTTACAATTTTAGTTTATTTTGTTTTGAGACAAAATTATTATTAGTGTCCATTATGTTTCTGGAATTAACCTCTAAATTTTTGTATTTATATTGAATGTTGTTTCTCTTTACAGTTTTAGTTTATTTTGTCCTGAGACAAAATTATTATTGGAATGTCTATTATATTTCTGTAATCAACCTCAAAATGGTATATATTATGTTTTTTCAATTGTATTTATATTAAATGTTGTTTTATTTACAATTTCTGTTTATTTTGTCTTGAGACAAAATTATTATAAGAATGTCTATTAAGTTTCTGTAATCAACCTCAAAATGATATATTATGTTTTTTCTATTGTATTTATAATTAATGTTGTTTATTTTTACAATTTTAGTTTATTTTGTCCTGAGACAAATTATTATTAGCGTCTATTATTTTTCGGTTAATAACCTCAAAAATATTGTGTTTATATTGAATCTTGTTTCTCTTTACAATTTTAGATTATTTTGACCTGAGACAAAATTATTATTAGAGTCATGCAATTATGTTTCTGGAATTAACCTCAAAATTTTTGTATTTATATTGAATGTTGTTTTTTTTTTTTACAATTTTAGTTTATTTTGACCTGCGATAAAATTATTATTAGAATGCTAATTAAGTTTCTGTAATCAACCTCAAATTTGTATATTATGTTTTTTCTATTGTGTTTATATCAAATGTTTTTTTTACAAAATAATTTCATTTTGTACTCAAACAAAATTATTATTAGAGTCTATTTTGTTTCTGTAATTAACCCCAAAATTATTGTACCTACATCGAATGTTGTTTCTTTTTACAATTTCAGTTTATTTTGTGCTGAGATAATATTATTATTTAAGTGTAATATGTTTTTTTAATTAACCTCAAAATGGTATATTATGTTTTTTCTATTGTATTTTTTATATTAAATGTTGTTTATTTTTACAATTTTAGTTTATTTTGACCTGCCACAAAATTATTATTAGAATGTTAATTAAGTTTCTGTAATCAACCTCAAATTTGTATATTATTTTTTTTCTATTGTGTTTATATCAAATGTTTTTTTTTACAAAATAAGTTTATTTTGTACTGAAATAAAATTATTATTAGAGTCTATTATTTTTCTGCAATTAACCCCAAAATTATTGTACCTATATTGAATGTTGTTTCTTTTTACAATTTCAGTTTATTTTGTGCTGAGATAATATTATTATTTTAGTGTAATATGTTTTTTTAATTAACCTCAGAATGGTATATTATGTTTTTTCTATTGTATTTTTATCGAATGTTGTTTTTTTACAAAATCAGTTTATTTTGTCTTAAAACAAAATTATTATTTAAGTCTATTATATTTCTGTAAATAACCTCAAAAATATTGTATTTATATTGAATGTTGTTTCTTTTTACAATTTTAGTTTATTTTGTTTATTATTAAAAAGAGACAAAATTATTTTTAGTGTCTATATGTTTCTGTAATTAACCTCAAAATTATTGTATTTATATTGAATGTTGTTTCTTTTTACAATTTTAGTTTATTTTGTCCTGAGAAAAAATTATTATTAAAGTCTATATTATGTTTCTGTAATTAACCTGAAAATTATTGTATTTGAATGTTGTTTCTTTTTACAATTGTTAGTTTATTTTGTTTACTATTAAAGAGAGACAAAATTATTATTAGAGTCTCTATGTTTCTATAATTAACCTCAAAATGGTATATTATATTTTTTCAATTGTATTTATATCGAATGTTGTTTTTTTCCCCAAATAAGTTTATTTTGTCCTGAAACAAAATTATTATTAGAGTCTATTATGTTTCTGTAATTAACCTCAAAATTATTGTACCTATATTGAATGTTGTTTCTTTTTACAATTTCAGTTTATTATGTTTATTATTAAAAAGAGACAAAATTATTATAAGACTCTATTATCTTTCCGAATTAACCTCAAAATTATTGTATTTATATTGAATATTATTTCTTTTGACAATGTTAGTTTATTTTGTCCCGAGAAGACCTAAATATACCTATGTCGAAACGTTGACGTTATTTGATGCATTCAAAAATAAAGCTCCAGATATTTTTTATCACAAAACAATAATAAATAATTACCTTATAACGAGCAGATGTTAATAAATCCGGTTTAAAACGATCCAATTAAATTCAAAAGGAAACACAGTACCTAATCTGAAAATTATTCAAACCGGATTAGAAAAGCAAATGTGAGACAACTTAGGTTAAGTACGCTCGGTAAAGCAGCGCGTATAATACACGATATGAGGAAACAATAGTATTGTATAGGTGAGATAATGCGGTTGTGTGCAACTTTGTATTTTACGGCGATGACTTTCGGAAACGATTACTGCAACCCCGGTGCATTGTTGGCGTATATATAGCTGCTCTAACGTCGTTGTCACCAGCACGTTTAGTTTGCCAATCCAAAGAACCTCCTGTGCGCTTGATGTAACAGAAAAGGGGGTGGGCGAGTGTACTGCGAACAGAACAGGGGGCCGTGTCAGATACCGACATTATTTCATAGAGAGAATGGCCCATTCCTCACAGATTATTTACCACCCGCGATTTCAACGATAAGGCATACATATAACGAGGTTCACTCATAAACGAGCGAATGCTTCACCACCACAAGAAGCGGGATTTATGAGTGCAAAAAATTACTCGATGGTAATTTCGCGACTGTTGGTCAACCTGTTTAATTGTGGCTCCATCTAGATATACAAACTTGGCAGCGTTAAATCGACTCTTAACATGAACGAAGGTTTATATCAAATTGTAAAAAAATATAATAATCCCCTGATATTAATATAAAATATTATAGACTTATCAATACTTGGTTAATTTTAAAAAACAATAATTGCTCACTGTCGCGTATTTAACATTTTTAGGTTATGAACATGTAAACACTCGTAGCAGAAGGAATTTAAGGGTTACCAACCTCACAATACTAAAACTAAATCTATCGGCGCCACTGTCGAATTAGCGGCAAATTTGAAAATCCACAAATCTTTTTTTTTTCATCAATAAGTAATGATTAACATTTTTTGCTAATAATCACTAAGTGCCTTTGCTGAAAAATAAAAATTATGAAAGTAAAATTGATCTGGAAGGCATTTGTTTTTTAAAGGCATATTATTATTGATGAAATAAAAATATAATCCGATGGTTAATTGATAAGAATTGACAGAAAAATTAGAAAATATTGAAATCTCGAGTTTCCGGGTTTTTCTAGAGTAGAAACTAACCTACTCCGATTGACCACCAATCAGAAAAGATCACGTGCTTTTACGCGCCAAATTCAAATGACTCCATTCGATTTAAGTTTATATTTTCAATATTACTAATCAATTAATTAATTATTATAACTGTTAGAAAGGTATTTAACTTAAGTTCTCAAGATCGAAAGTTAGCAACCCTTAAAAATTACCCCAAATGAAAATAAAAGTAAAAAAATCCGAAGAAATTGATCAATTTCTAAAAAAAAAAGATATAATCAAGTTTTAAAATGACGAAACATACTTAAGAATATGCCCCCTTAATTTTGCATTTGGTAACGAGAATTTTTTACCTCTGAAAACCACCTCTAAAGAAAATAATATAAAAGAAGTTTCAAAAAATGTATCAATTACTACAAAAAAATTATAATCAAGTTCTAAAATGACGAAATATACTCAAAAGTATGCTTTCCCTAATTTTTCAATTTGTAACAAGAATTTTCCACCCTTGAAAACCACCCCTAAAGAAAATAATATAAAAGAAATCTTAAAAAATTTATCAATTTAAAAAAAAAGTCTACTTAAACTCTAAGAGGCGCATTAATATTCCCTAAAACCCATTTACCCTAAATCCCATTTAACCTAAAATGCATTTAGCCTAAAAACCATTTAGCCTAAACTGCATTCAACCTAAATCTCATTTACCCTAAAGTCTATTTAACCTAAATCCTATTTAACCTAAAATATATTTCTGCTAAATCTCATTTAACCTAAAATGCATTTAATCTAAAATCCATTCAGCATAAATTTCATTTAATCTAAATCTCAATAAATCTAAAATGCATGTAGCCTAAATCCCACTTACACTAAATTGCATTTAATCTAAATCCCATTTATCCTAAAATGCATTCAGCCTAAAATCCACTTAACCTAAATTCCATTGAACCTAAATCCTATTTAATCTAAATTCCATTTAACCTAAATTTCATTTTATCTGAAAAGCATTTTTCCTAAATATCATTAAAAATAAAATGTATTCAACCTAAATCCTATTTTACCAAAATTCCAGTTAACCTAAATTTCATTTAACCTAAATCCCATTTAACCGAAAATTTATTCAGCCTAAATTTCATTTAATTTAAAATGCATTCAGCATAATCTTTATTTAATCTAAATCCCATTTATCCTAAAATGCATTCAGCCTAAAATCCACTTAACTTAAATTCCATTTAACCTAAATCCCATTTAACCTAAAATGTATTTAACATAAATCTCATTTAACCTAAAATGCATTTAATCTAAAATGCATTCAGCCTAATTTTCATTTAACCTAAATCCCATTTAACCTAAATCCCATTTAACCTTAAACCCATTTAACCTGAATTCCATTTAACCTAAAAGCCATTTAACCTAAATCGCATTCAGCCTAAATTCTATTTAATGTCAATCCCATTTAACCTAAAATGCATTCATCCTAAATTTCATTTAACCTTCATATCATTTAACCTAAATCCCATTTTACCTAAAATGCATTCAGCCTAAATTCCATTTAACCTATATCCCATTTAACCTAAAATGCATTCAGCCTAAATTTCATTTAACCTAAATATCATTTAATCTAAATCTCATTATACCTAAAATGAGGAGTACTTTTTCAAAAGTTGATAAATCCACATTTTGTTATTTCGAGAAAATTAAACAAATGCAGTTTCGCACCTAATCCCTAGATTTAATTATAAAGTAGAAAAAATATACGAAATTATTTATATACGAATGTTTTTTGCACTTAAGGAGATTTATTTTTAATTAAAGTTTATAGTAATTAAGAAATTTAAAGGTTTTTGTAATTTATTCTAAGAAAAAAATTAAAATTTTAAATCATCTTGGTTAAGTCCAGGTTTTTTTTAAATTGAAAATTTATTGATAAAAAATTTTTTACTTCAATTTAACAGTTACAGATCGATTTGTAAGGTTCCTAATATGTTAAATTTGTGATTATCTCAACTTTTTTGGAAAATGGATTCATCAAGTTTTGAAAAAGTGCTCCTCAAATACATTCAGCCTAAATTCCATTGAACCTAAAAAGCATTTACCCTAAATTTTATTTTACCTAAAATGCATTTAACCTTAAGCCCATTTAACCTAAAATGCATTCAGCCTAAATTCCACTTTACTTAATTGCATTTAGCCTAAAACTACTTACCCTAAATCCCGTTTTACCTAAAATATAACAGAAATTTTAGGTTAAATGGGATTTAGGATATGTGGTTTTAGGCTAAATGTAATTTAGGTAAAGTGGTCTTTAGGCTGAATGCATTTTAGGTAAAATGGTATTTAGGTTAAATGAAATTTAAGCTCAATGCATTTTAGGTTATATGAAATTTAAGCTCAATGCATTTTAGGTTAAATGGGATTTAGGTTAAATGGAATTTAGGCTAAATGCATTTAATGTAAAATGGGATTTAGGTTAAACGATATTTAGGTTAAATGAAATTTAGGCTGAATGAATTTTAGGATGAATGGGATTTAAGTTAAATTGGAATTTAGGCTGAATGCATTTTAGGTAAAATGGGATTTAGGGTTAATGATATTTAGGTTAAATGGAATTAGGTTAAATAAAATTTAGGCTCAATGAATTTTAGGCAGAATGGAATTTAGGTTAAATGGGATTTAGGTTAAATGGAATTTAGGCTAAATAAAATTTAAGCTGAATGCATTTTAGTTTCAATGAGATTTAGGTTAAATAAAATTTAGGTTAAATGGAATTTAAGCTGAATGCATTTTAGGTTAAATGGGATTTAGGTTAAATGAAGTTTAGGTTGAATGGAATTTAGGTAAAATAGGATTTAGGACATTTAAATGTAATTAAGGTACAATATAATTTAGTATTCATACATTTTAGGTAAAATGGAATGTAGGTAAAATGGGATTTGGGTTAAATGAAATTTATGCTGAATGCATTTCAGGTTAAAAGGTGTAAAAACTAATCGCGCGTCAGAGCGCGTTGTTTAATTTCGTTAAACTCTAAATTAAGATTAAATTAAAATTTTTGGAATTTTTTTAAATTAAAAAAAAAGGTCTATTATAGGGTTGACGAAGGGCCTCTTGAGCCCTCTGAGTGACGCTACTAATTTTTTAACACTTTAATTCTTTATCTTTATTTTTAGATAATTTTTCTCAAATTTCTCATTCTTTTATTTTTCACCGTAATTTTTCCTTTCTTTCTATTTTTTGTTTAAATCAAATTCTGGTCATTTTTTCTTTTTTAGTAATTTTTTCTATTTTCTAGTTACATGTATAGATACATACATCTATACATCTAAATATAGTTCCATTCTTATAAATTTTATCATATTTCGTTTTATTTCACGTTTCACATTTTTTAGGGATTTTTCTTTAACATCTAGTTATTTTTAAGAAACTCTAGTAATTTTTCCTAATTTATAATTACGGTTCTTGTACCAAATTGATGACTTTCAATTTTATTTTTATTTTTTATGAACAGTTTTTTTTATTGTTTAGTTTTCTCTTGAATTTCTCATTTTTTCTTTACATCTCTCTAAATCTGAATTAATTAAAAATAACTAATTATTTAGTAACATCGTTGCTGAGTTTTTATTTCATCAATTAATAAGACATACCTAATTATTAATACCTAAAATATGACTAATTATTATTAAAAAAAAAGTAGCTAAAAATAGTTAAAATCTGACTTATTGAATTAGTAAACAGAAGTTTACTAAAACATTACTTATTTTGACATAACCTAAAAATGAATCTGACTAATAATTAGTTAAATTTTCCTAAATGATTAATAAAAATATATTTGAATTAATGACCGAGTTTTTGCTTCCAAATTAGTTAATTTTCTACTAATTCAGATTTAGAGACTTGACAGCATTTTTTTCTCATTTTCTTCAGTAGAGTATTATTTTCCATTTTTCTAAAAATTTCCCAAAAATCTCCTTAATCTTTAATACTCATGTTATTTATTTTATTATTATTATTTATTTTTATTTATTTATTTATTTAAGTAGATTTACAGGCTTAAGAAAACCTTTTACATTAGTATAAAAAAATAGTTTTGGCAATAAATACAAAAAATATACCTTAGAACTAAAAATATATAAACTGAATAAAATAAGATTAAAATTAAAATTGGCTACAGAAGTAATAACAAAAATAGTTAAACTAGAAAGTGTTCATTACATTTGCCAGCTGATTCTTAAATCTGTATTCGGAGGCCTCAAAAAAGTCCAACTCGACTCTAAACCTATTTGCTTCTTTACAAATTCTATTAAGTACTGAATTTTCGGCATAATTGGTACGATGAACTACAGAATAGAATATCAAAAGCTTAGGCTTTTTTGCCTTCTTACGCTTTTTTACGATAATGCTCAGGAGGCACAAACAATTTTATTTGTTCCAGAATTGATGCACAATTTATTTTGCCATGTATGATTTTATATAAAAAAGAATAAGTCATTATACACAATCCTGGATTCAATTTTACGAATGTTAAGTATAGTTCTGACTTCGGAATAATCACATTCTTCATTGACTAGTATAGTTTTAATACAAAAAATAAACTGAACTTATTTAGATTAAATTAATTATACTATCAAATTAAATTTTGTGAACTAATTTTTATTTATTAAAATGTGTTATAAACTAATAAATACAAAGAAATTTTAGAGAATAACTCCGATTTGTTGCTAAGTTAAAATAAAAAGTTTTTAAGTATAGTACGTTATAAAAAGTGAGAATATTTTTTAAATAGCTTTCGAACAAAATATTTTTTATTAATACAATTATTACACTCTTCTATATAAATTTCATTTATTTTAAACTTCTATTGATATGAAATCTTTATTTTAAAATTTTCTTTAAACAATACGAAATTCGATTAGTAACGAACCATTCTCAAAAATTTCCGTTAATATAAATTTTAATTTTCCCATACTAAAAAATTCCCAATTTCTATTAATTCAAATTTAAATTATTTCAAACTTCAATTATAATCAAAATTGCAATATAACCAAAGTAATTTGTAAAATTGAAAGATTGAAATAATTTTTGTTCCCACCATTAGGAATTAAAATAAAAATAAGTTCATTTTATTTTATTTCAATCTTTTACTTTTACAAATTAAATTAAATTAAAATTTTTAAACTTGATTTAACTAATACGTATTTAAATTGTTTCAAATTTTAATTAGTACACTCTAAAAACAAGTGTCTTGAAAGTATTTTAAACTATGATAATATGGTATCTTTATTGTATCTGAGGCGCAAAAAGTGTCTTAAAATGAGATATGTAGGAATGATTATCAATTATTCAAATTTGAATAATAATAAACTTTAATTATTATTTAAAACATTTAATAGTTCAAGTTTTAATCAATTCATGTTGAAATTATTATAAACTTATATATACTTTTTAATTTGACAATGCATATTTAAATTACGAATTTCAAACTGAAACCAATATTAAAATCTTCAAATTATAAAAAATGTGTATTACAGTATAAAAACTTAAATCAATCCAAACTTTATGATTACAATTTTCACTATTGAAGTCCAAAAATATTTTAAAAAATTGGAAACAAGGGAACCTGAAATCATTTGTAAATTTAAAAACTATTAATTTCAACTTATATATAGAAATTTAAAAATTTCAAATCGATTCAAACTTATATTTAATTTAAACTTTAATCAACTATTACTTGAATTTATCGATTCTAAATTTTTTTATTGAAGCAGACTTCTTTTTCTAAGAATTATTTAAAACAATTTAAAATCTTAATGTTCAAAAATCTAAATATCATTCAATTTAAACTTCTACGCTTATAATTTTAAGAAATTTTTATATCAACCGAATTAAATATATTTAGTTTAACAAATATAAGTCTACCAAAAAATAGGAATAAATTATAAAGACGATATTTAAAAGCCTTAAAAAATATTAGAAAACTGTGCTCGCTTTCTTCAATTTAATTTCATGATATCCAATTCTTATTCTTATTTATGTTGTATTCCATAAAATTATAATTAAATCGTCGAATATATTGGAAACAATAAATTATTTCAAATTATTTATACATATTTCTTCATTAATTTACATATTATGTTTAAAGTGTGGTCAATCTTTATTAAAAACTGTAAAGTAGATTTAAGTAAAACACGCATTTATATTTTAATACACAATTGTTAAGAATAAAATATAAATTTATTACTGAATTTTTAAATTTTAAATTCCGGAGATGTAATAAATAAATAAGTAAAATTGGAAATCATATATAAAAAGACATTTTTTCAAAAACTATTGATTTACAACAAAAAAACATCTATATGTGTGAATGAATTTTGATTTATTAAAATTTGTTACAAATTAATAAATAGAATGAAATTTAAGAAAAATAAATAAGATTTTCTTCCCCCAGTTAAAAATAAAAAATTTTAGAGTATGTTTCAAAAAGTAAGAATATTTCTTTTTCAATACTTTTTTGAACAAAATATATTTAAACTTCTATGCAAACTTGATTTATTCCAAGCATCTTTTGATAATCAGAATTCCTTATTCTTAAAATTTCTTTACGAAATTCAATTAATAACAAACCATTCTTCATAATTTCTATCAATATTTTTTATTTTTCCAAATTTAAAAATTCCCAACTTCTATCGATTCAAATTGAAATTATTTCAAATTTCAATTGATCAAAATTAAAATATAACCAAAGTTTTAAGATTTATAACTCATTTTTATTTCAATCCTTAAGGGCATGTGATGGATTATGACGTCACTGGAATAGGCAAAATTTGTCCGCAACTTTTCTCTTAAAATATTGAATATTTTTTTATAAAACTTGGTAGAATTACTTAAAATGTTATTAGGAAGGTCTCTCAGACCCGAATAAGTTTAATTTTTGGAAATTTTCTAAAAAATGCAAACTTTTATGAAAATCAATTTTGAGACAAAATTCAAACAAACTTGGGTCTGAGTAATCCCTAATGACATTTTAAGTAATTCTACTAAGTTTCATAAAAAAATATTCAATATTTTAAGAGAAAAGTTACGGAAAAATTTTGCCTATACCAGTGACGTCATAATCCATCACATGCCCTTAATGGTGGGAACAATAATTGTTCCCACCAAGATTGGAATAATTATTATTCCAATCTTCTACCTTTACAAATTAAATTAAATTAAAAATTCTAAACTTGAATTTATTAAAACGAGTATTAGTGTTTTTTGTATGAAAATTTTGGGATCCTTGATTAAGATTTTAATGAATTTTTAGCCTGACAGGCTTGGACTATATTTCAGTCAATCTTTTTTTTTTGTTCTTCCAATTGAACTGATTAAAATTATAATTGATCCCAATTTCAAACCTATAATAAAATTAGAAATTAAATAAGTTTAATAATTTATCAATAAAAAAATAAGCATTTTGAGATAAAAAATACAACATTTATTTGGTGAAATTTAATTTGGTACGTATTTTTATTTAAAATAGGGAAGAAAGTTTTGAGTTAAATAAAAAAGAAAATGATTAAAAGAGGAATAAATTATAAAAAAAGCATTTAAAAGTTTTAAAAAATAGTTGAAAATAGTGCCCGGTTTCTTCCAATTACATCATGATATTTCATTCTTCATTCTTATTTATATTGTATAAGTAATTAACAGAATAAAATATTATTATGAAAATTATTCATGTAAATTAGATTTAAACAGGGCCGGATTGGGAATTAAAAGCGGCCCGGGAAAGATATTCAAAGCGGCCCCTTTCTATATAATTGAAAATTTTTATTAACATTTAAAACTAAAATATAAAAATATTAAATCATTAAATTATTTTATTTAAACTTATCAATAATTTAATTATTAGGAATTTCTTGAACAGTAGCATTCTCTACTGCCATTTGTACGAAAGCAGCAGTAATTTCTTAGTTTAATGAACACCTCAATCTGGTTTTAACCAATTTTAAAGGACAAAAAATGGACAACTTCTATTAAACAAATATAATAAAAAAATTTTGAGAGAATTTCCTGGCTTTAAAAATTGCTCTGAATGTATTCCTATCTACCTTAACCCCTTCAGCATCAAAAACAACCCTTTAAAATCATTCCCTGATCTTCAATCAAGAAATGGACAATTTTTATTAAATAAATATAATAAAAAGTTTTTTAGCGAATTCCCCGGCTTTAAAAATCGCTCAGAATGAATTTCTATCTACTTTGCCCCCTTTAGCATAAAAAAAGTCGGCTTTCATTCACCTGAAAATCATTTTTTCAATATTTGAATACCCAATTACTTTCTTTAATTTACAATTATTTTCTTCAAATCTCAATTATTATCTTCTATTCACAATTATTTTAATTAATTTTTAATCATGTTTTTCAATTTTCAAATATTCTCTTTAATATTCAATAATTTTCGGCTTCTTTCAATATTTTTATCAATTTTCAATTGTTTTCTTCAATATTCAATAATTCTCATTTTTTCAATTGTTTTTCCAGTTTTCAACTATTTTCTTCAATTTTCAAATATTTTCGGTTTTTTTCAATTATTCTTTTCAGTTTTCAAATATTCTCGTTTTTTCAATTATTTTTTCAGTTTTCAATTATTTTCTTCGATTTTCAAATATTGTCGGTTTTTCAATTATTTTTTTTCAGTTATTACTTTTTCAGTTTTCAAATATTCTTATTTTTTCAATTATTTTTCAGTTTTCAATTATTTACTTGAATTTTTAATTATTTCAGTCAATATTCAATAATTCTCGATTTTTTTTCAATTATTTTTTCAATTTTCACTTGTTTCCTTCAATAGGCAATTATTTTCCAAGAACTTCAATCCAGTTCAATTTTTTATAATCCAATTAAATTTACAATTATTTTCTACAATTACTACAGTAATTTTCTTTCAATTTTTATTCTTAGTTATTTCTGTTCTAAATTTTAATTTACATTCTTAACTTTTAAGATAATTCTGTTGAAATGTAAACTTTTTAATGTTGCAATTTTTCGAATTTTTTGCAATTGTCCTTTATTTTCGTCTTTTTTCAATTATTTTCTTTCATATTATTCAATTATTAATCATTTTCTTGAAATTTCAATTCAGTTCTTTAATTCTTTAATTATTTGTATCCACTCACAATTCTTGTCTTTTATTGATACTTTTTTTCATTTTCAATTATTCTCTCAATTTGGAAGTATTTTCTTCAAATTTTAATAAAGTTTAATTTTTCAAAAAGCAATTAAACTTTCAATTGTTTCTAGAACTATTCCTATCATTTTCTTTCTTTTTTAGTTTTTTTTAATTTCATGTTTATCTTTTTCTGTTTAAAATTATTTCTGTCAGTTTTTAATTTAATAATCTTGCCATGTTTAGAATTTTTTCCAATTGGCAATTATTTTCTTCAATATTTAATAATTCTCGGCTTTTTTCGATGATTTTTTCAATTAACAATATTTTTCTTGAACTTTCAATTCAATTTTTCAACTATCCTCTTAAATTCACAATTATTATTTTCTTTAATTTTGAATTTTTTTCTTCAATTTTTAACTATTTCTTCTAATTTGAAATTATTTTCTTCGATTTTCAACCAACTTTAACTTTTTGAAATCCCATTCAATTTTCAATTATTTGTTATAATTATTCCTACAGTTTTCTTCAGTTTTTAATTGTCAATTATTTTTTTAAATATTCACCAATCCTGGGCTTTTTCACTCTTTTATACTATTTATTTATTTATTAATATAGTAATTTGTAAATTATTTATTATCAATAATTTTTTTGAAATCTCAATTTAACTCCTTAATTCCTCAATTTTTCTGTCTAATTCACAATTATTTTCTTCATTTTTTAATTATTTTGGCAATTTTTAATATTATTTTCTTCTTATCAATTTGTGATTATTTCTTCAAATTTCAATCCAGGTCAATTTTTTAAAATTAAAATTTCTTTCAATTATTATTATTTCTGTAATTTTTTTCCTTTTTTAATTTCCAATTGTTTTTTTAAAATATTATATTTGTTCTTTAATTTTTTAAATTATTTTTGTCAATTGTCGATTTATTAATCTTGTCATTATTCCAATTTTTTTCATTTGTCAATTATTTTCGTCATTTTTTAGTT
Source organism: Ganaspis brasiliensis (assembly GCA_037103525.1). Taxonomy (NCBI): domain Eukaryota; kingdom Metazoa; phylum Arthropoda; class Insecta; order Hymenoptera; family Figitidae; genus Ganaspis; species Ganaspis brasiliensis. The sequence goes on along the minus strand of JAZKLR010000168.1, from coordinate 1,334,842 downwards.
ATTTTAGGTCGATATTATCAACTCGAGAACATTTTTGGATGGTCAAGAGATTTTGAGATCAAAATCAATATTGCTCAAATATGATATCGTCTTGATATCGTAAAGCACTAAGAAATAATGGTCAAGAGAACAAAATAATTTAAAAAGTTAAAGATTAGTTATAAAATTTTTTGAGAATTATTGAGGTTGAAAAAATTGAAGGAGATAATTGAAAATTGAGGAATGTAATGGAAATTTAAAAAATGTAATTAAAAATTGAAAGAAGTAATTGAAAAAGTCTAGAATTCTTGGACATAGAAAAAAATAATAATTGAAAACTGAAGAATGGAATTGAAAATTGAAGAATGGAATTGAAAGTTAAAGATAATAATAAATAAGAATTGTAAAAAATAGTTGTAGAATTGAACAATTTAATTGAAATTCTACAATTTCTGTGATTGAAAAGAACATAGAAAGAAGCCGAAAATGATTGAATGTTGTAAAATTAATTGAAAATAGAAAAGAGTAATTGAAAGTTAAATGAAATTTAATTACATAAATTAAATTATTAATTAGACCTACAAAAATACCGGCCCGCCTGGCGTCGGCCCACCGGGATTTTTCCCGGTATCCTGAATGGCCAATCCGGGCCTGGATTTAAATAAGACACGTTTATATTGTAATACATTATTATTATTGAAAATAAAATATATAAATTTGTCAATTCATTTAAATTTTAGATTCAGGAGAATTAATAATTAAATAAGTAAAATTAGAAATCGTATAATTAATATAAAAGTACATTTTTTCAAAAGTTATTGATTTAAAACAAAAAACATCTATTGTGCCAAACTTCAGGTGTGGACAGAATGAAAGAATGAAGTTTGCGATTATTATTATTAATTGTTATCTATTAATCATGAAACTATTGTATTGTAGGTCATGAGTGAAAAATATTTTTCCTTTTTCCAGAATCCTGACAGATGTCGAGTATAAAAAAGCCAGCGTATCCTGTTATAAGAATTTGGGTGTGATCTTTATGAAACTCATAAAAAATCAAATCGGCAGCAGGTATTGAAGATCATCTGGCGAGATTCGAGAAGACATTGGTTCGAATTCGTTCGTGGCAGCGTGCATAATGTGGGTCGCTATTGTCCTCCGCAAAAGGCGCGGAGGCTAATCGCATTGAAAATTCGCGCCCCGTGTCGGTGTGACTCTTGTGAATCACGAGCGAGCCTTAAAGGTCTTCACGGTTAAATCGCGTCGAGGTATCCGGATTCGCCGCGGACCGGCTTTTTCACCTTGCCAAGGCTGTGTACGTCCACCGCACACCTTCAATCGAAACAACTTCCGTGCACCTCTCCCACAACATTAATAAAGGTATAGAATATACAGACTCGCTTGATTTTGTTCCAGCCAGGTGGGAGTCCAATTTTTGACCCGAGACACGCGCATCATTATCGCATCCTCAACCACAATAAGCGACAAAGAAAAAACAAACTTTATTTTGAGGCTATACTTTAAAGCTGATGTGGAACTTTTAGCTTATACTATTTATGGCAATTTTCTTTTTAATTAAAACAGGGTGTCTACTAGGGTGGTCCAAAAATACATGGGAATGCAAAAAAGTCGTTTTTTTAATGCTCTCACCCCCTAGGATTTTTCTATAACGCAAAAACAAAATACCCCTATTTTTTTATTTTTTTATTTTTTTTAATATTTAGGGGTGCCTTAACGGGGTTGAAGTTTCCCATGTAAAATGCATGGGGAAAAAAGACTTTTTCGGAGAATTGGTATAGAATCCATGAAAATGAATATTTTTCAATCGGCCAACTATGTTTCTCTTCAGGAGACTTCAAACAATGGTGCTACATTGTTTATTTAACAATTTTTTAATATTAACTATTTTTTATAGGGTCCCCCAAAAAACCCCATAAATCACAAAAATACGAAAAAATCGTTAAAAAATATTTTTTATTACTTTTATCAAAGTTTTTCTAATGATTTTGAATAAATGACATAAATAATGATTTTTTATCATTATTCCATGTAAATCCTAATTTGTTTAAACAAATTACATTGTTTATAAGTTGTTTATTCTCAAAATTTGCAAAAATTGAGCTACAGAGCTGCAACTTTTTCAGGCCATTGGAGCTAAACACGAACAAAAAAGTTAAAATAATTATTTTAACAATTGTTTAAACAAATTATATTGTTTATTATCAACTTTTTATTAAATAAAGCTACAGAGTTGCGACTTTTTCTCAATTTTGCAACTTCTCGAGCCCAGTGAAGCCATGTACTAACAATAAACTAAAAATAATAATTTTAGCAATTGTTTAAACACATTATATTGTTTATTATCAATTTTTTATTAAATAGAGCTACAGAGTTGCAACTATTTCTCAATTTTGCAATTTGTTTTGTTGTTACCTGCCCTCCTAGGGTCTCACGTTTTGTACAGATATATTGAACGAGCTCAATTCGGATTCAGTTTTTGTGGCATAAGGACGTAGCTTCTTAAAATTTTTTAATTTGCACAGAAAAATAATGAAAAAGTTGAAAAATAATGATTAAAAATCATTATTTATGTCATTTATTCAAAATCATTAGAAAAACTTTGATAAAAGTAATAAAAAATATTTTTTAACGATTTTTCGTAATTTTGTGATTTATGGGGTTTTTTGGGGACCCTATAAAAAATAGTTAATATAAAAAATTGTTAAATAAACAATGTAGCACCATTCTTTGAAGTCTCCTGAAGAGAAACATAGTTGGCCGATTTTAAAATATTCATTTTCATGGATTCTATACCAATTCTCCGAAAAAGTCTTTTTTCCCCATTCATTTTACATGGGAAACTTCAACCCCGTTAAGGCACCCCTAAATATTAAAAAAAAAATAATAAAAAAATAGGGGTATTTTTTTTTTTGCGATATAGAAAAATCCTAGTGGGTGAGAGCATTAAAAAAACGACTTTTTTGTTTTGGACCACCCTAGTGTCTACTCACCGGGAATTTGCCGGGATTTTAGTTTGACCGGGAAATTTTTATTCAATTTTTTTAAAATCACTCACTATTACCCACTTTAAAAAAAATCACTTTTCTCACTTTCTTAGTAAAATAATAATTATCTATTATTATTACATACAATTAGGTTCCTTAAATTTCAATAAATTTTAACATTGTTTAATTAGTTTCCTCTAATTTTAATTACTTTTTCAATTTTTTAATTCATATCTACAAATTTTTAATTTTCAAACCAGTATTGTCAATTACTTTCGTCGTCTTTCAATTTTTTCATCAAATTTAAATTATTTTTATCATTTTTTAATTATTTTCTGCATATTTCTATTAGTTTTAACTTTTAAAACTTATTTTCAACCAATAATTATTTTCAATCTTTTTTTTTTTATATTTTCAATTTTTTTCTGCAAATTTGAGCAATTTTCTTTAATAATTTTATTATTATGTATCAATAATTTTGAAATACTTTGCACCAATTGACAATTATTTTTTTTCAATTTTACATTCTTTAATTATTTACACCAGTTATCAATCATTCATGTCATTATTCAATTATTTATCTCAAATTATTATCATTTTTGTTAATTTTCATGTATTTATCTTCAAATTTAAATTTTTTGTATTTTCTCAATTTATTTTCTTCAAATTTCTGTTCTTTTTGTTATTTCTCGATTATTTTTTCCTATTATAATTATTCTTCTCATTTCTTTAATTGCTTTTAAAATTTTCAAATAATTTAGTAATTATAAAGACCAGACTAGTCAATTCTTACGTATTTTGGATCGCTGAATCCTAAACCGGGGTCGGTTTTCAAAAGTTAGCTCTCATTTATTTTCTAACCTCAAAAAACCACAAATTTAAGTTTAACCTGTTGTAGTATGCATAAAAATTGTTAAAAAAATATGAATCTCAAACTATTCTAAACTGTGAAGCATCACCTTTAATTTAAGCCCTGAAAACTTAAAAAATATTCAGTAGGTCCCGAGATATGAGTTAAAACGTGAAAGCATTTTTTCCTTAAAAGTCAAAAAAATCGTGACTTAACCTGAAAATTATGTTTTTTCAGAAAATTATGCTTTAACGTTTTGAGTCATATCTCGGGAACTACTGAATATTTTTTAAGTTTTCTGGGCTTAGATTAAAGGTGATGCTTTACAGTTTCGAATAGTTTGAGATTCATATTTTTTTAACAGTTTTTATGCATACTACAACAGGTTAAACTTAAATTTGTGGTTTTTTGAGGTTAGAAAACAAATGAGAGCTAACTTTTGACTAACCGACTCCGGTTTCGGATTCAGCGATCCAAAATACGTAAGAATTGACTAGTCTGGTCTTTGGCAATCCAAATTAATTTTTTTTTATGTGCCGGTGTTATTGTCATGAATTTTTTAATTTATTTCTTACTTCAATTTTCATTTATTTTTGTCAATTCTCAATTTCTTTTCAAATTTCAATTATTTTTATCATTTTTCAAGTCTTTTCTTCAAATTTTTTATTTTTTACTTAATTTTTAATTAGTTTTATCACTTTTCAATTATTTGTCTTAAATTTTTACTATCTTTGTTATTTTTCACATATTACCTTCAAATTTAATTTTTTTGTGATTTCTCAATTATTTTCTTCAAATCTCTGTTCTTTTTGTTATTTCACGATTATTTTTTCCTATTATAATTATTTTTCTCATTTTTTAATTGCTTGTAAAATTTTCAAAAAATTTAGTCATTTCTCAAGTTATATCAATATTTTCGACATTTTTTTATTACCTACTTTCTCCAAATTTAACTTATTTTCTTATATCTTTAAATTATTATCATGGATTCTTAAAATTCTTACTTCAATTTACATTAAGTTTTTCATTTTTCAATTATTTTTATCATTTGTCAATTGCTTTTTATTTTTAATTTTAATTATTATTATCATTTTTCAAGTATTTTCTTCGAATTTCAAATTTTTTGGGATTTTGATTTTTAATGACAAATTATTTTGTCATTATTTAATTATTTTCTTTAAACGTCAATTTTTATCTCCAATTTTTGAATTATTGATTTCTAATTTTTATTTTGTTTCTCCATTTTTCAATTATTTATGTCATTTTTTACGTGTTTTTTTTTCTAATCATAAATTTTTTACATAATTTTAAATTAGTTATATCATCTTTCATTTTTTTTCAAGGTTTAATTATTTTTGTCATTTCTCGACTATTTGTTCCATTTTTTAAAAATATTTTTGTAATTTTTAATTATTTTTGTCATTTCAAAATTATTAATTTTTTAATTTTAATTATTTTTATCATTTTTCAAGTATTTTTTCAAATTTCTATCAATTTTATGATTTTTCAATAATATAATTATTTTCTTTCATGGTCAATTTTTTCTCCAATTTTTTAATTATGCATTGGCATCAAATTTTTTTTTTGTTTTTCCACTTTTGAATTATTTTTGTCATTTATCAAGTCTTTTCTTCAAATTTTTTATTTTTTACTTAATTTTTAATTAGCTTTGTCACTTTTCAATTATTCGTCTCAAATTTTTATTATTTTCGTTATTTTTCACATATTACCATCAAATTTAAATTTTTTGTGATTTCTCAATTATTTTCTTTAAATTTCTGTTCTTTTTGTTATTACTCGATTATTTGTTCCTATTATAATTATTTTTCTCACTTTTTAATTGCTTTTAAAATTTTCAAATAATTTAGTCATTTCTCAATTATTTTCAATATTTTCAACGTTGTTTTATTACTTTCTCCAAATTTTGTATTTATTTTCTTATATCTTTAAATAATTGGCATGAATTTTTTAATTTCTTACTTCAATTTTCATTTATTTTTGTCAATTCTCAATTTCTTTTCAAATTTTAATTATTTTTATCATATTTCAAGTCTTTTCTTCAAATTTTTTATTTTTTACTTAATTTTTAATTAGTTTTGTCACTTTTCAATTATTTGTCTCAAATTTTAAATATGTTTGTTATTTTTCACATATTACCTTACGGACAAATTTTGCCTATACCAGTGACGTCATAATCCATCACATGTCCTTAAACGTCAATTTTTATCTCCAATTTTTCAATTATTAATTTCTAATTTTTATTTTGTTTCTCCATTTTTCAATTTTTTATGTCATTTTTTACGTGTTTTTTTCAAATCATAAATTTTTTACTCGTTTTTTACATAATTTTAAATTAGTTTTATTATCTTTTATTTTTTTTCAAGGTTCAATTTTTGTCATTTCTCGACTATTTGTTCCATTTTTTGATTATTTTTGTAATTTTCAATTATTTTAGTCATTTCTCAATTATTTTTTTTTTTAATTTTAATTATTTTTATCATTTTTCAAGTATTTTTTTTAAATTTCAAATTTTCAAATTTCTATCAATTTTATGATTTGAATTAAACTTGTGTAGAAAATTTGGATATTCCTGATAATAATTTGAAGATTGAAGAACACAATTGAAATTTAAAAAAAATAATTGAAAAGTTTCAAAAATAATTGAAATTTGTTGAAATTAATTGAAAAACAATGATCCCTTTTTTTTATTAATTTTTATTCTCTTTATCAGAACATTTTTAAATTGTTTTAGTTTACAGACAAAATTTGCAGAATAAATATTTAAATATATTACACTAGTTTTTATTTACTTCTGTCATTTTTCAATTATTTTCTTAAAATTTCAATTATTAATTATTAATTATTAATTATTAATTATTAATTAATTATTCATAATTAAATAATTATTCTTGTTGTATTAAATTTTAATTTTATTGTTACTAGAAATAAATTTTTAAATTTTATACTATAATTGTCTTTCACCTGTAAATAAAAAAATAAATAAACACATAAATAAATTTAATTTTTTTTATAACCATGAATTTTTAAATTTATTATATTAGTTTCAATTATTTTCTACAAATATCAATCATTTTTTTTATTATTTTTATTATTATCATGAGTTTATTAATTTTGTACATCTTTTTTAATTAATTTCAACAAATTTTTAATTATTTTCTTCAAACTTTAAGTATTCTTTATAAATTTTTTATTTATACACCAACCTTCAATTATTTATTTAGTTTCTTGAAATTTAAATTGTTTCGTCAAGTTTTTAAGTATTGTCTTCAAATTTTTAATTTTTTAAACCAATTATCAATTATTTTTTCAAATTACAATTATTTTTGTCAATATTCAAATATTTTTGACTTTTTTGAATTATTTTCTATAAATATTTTTTTTTATAATTTTTTTATTATTGTCATGTATTTATTAACTTTTGAAGACCAGTTTTCATTTATTTATGTCATTATTTAATTAGTTTCTTGATATTTTAATTATATCTTTAATTTTCCAATCATTTTATACAATTTTTCAATATTAATTTGTTAAATTGTTTATTTTTTACTCCATTTTTAAATATACATATATCTCATTTTCTATTAATTTTTTTCCTAAATTTTAGTTATTTTTATCATTTTTCAACTGTTTTTTACACATAAACATTTTTTTGTTATTTTTTTCAAGTTTTAATTATTTGCTTGAAAATTTATTTCGTCAATATCCCAATTATTATTGTGCGCAAAATTTAAATTTTTTACACCAGTCTCAAACTTTTGTTTCAAATTTCAATTATTTTTGTTAATCTTCAATTATTTTTAAAACTTTTCAATTATTTACTTCAAATTCAAATTATTTCGTTCGAATCTTTGTCTTCATTTTTTTATTTTCAATCAATTTTTCAATTAGTTTTGTCATTTACAACTTTTTTTGAACTTGGATTATTTTTGTCATTAATCAATTATGTTCTTCATTTTTCAATTATTTTTTAGATTTTCGAATTAAATGGCTTCTTCTGCTGGCGCCCCGCAATTTAATATCAGTGAAATCTATTTTGTATAAATTTTGAGATTTTTTAGCGTTAAAGTAGCCTCAAAATTTCGACTCGATAATCTGATGAAGAAATACTTGGACAAACGTGAAACAATTTTGTATCTTGCGACGAAAAACTTTGACAATTAAGAGAATTTTAATAATTGTTGGATGAATTTAAAAATGTGTACATTTTATCTAAAATAGCGTCATAAACAAAATGATACGTATAATAATTGTGTTTATCGAATGATTCTAGAGACAGGATAGAAGGCTATACACACATCATCTTGATTGCGGAAATTTACTGGGGACAGTCAATTCACAGGGTTGTTTGAGTCACATATTTACATTGATCGATGCTCTAAATGCCAAACACGAGGTATCGGACTTGATGAGATTTAACATTCTGGAAATATCCCTCTGTTGAACTTTGATAAAATACCTAATCATCGAAAGTGCCCGTCACATAGAATTTGTATTATATTAATTTTCCAATTGAGCAAAATTTGTGACTTAATAAAATATTTACATTTTAATAAATATTATACTTACTCTGAAACTATAATTAATTTAAGATCACACTTGATCGAGTTTTAAGAAATTTGCCAGGACGCCAAATCTTTTCGAAGATCAAACGAAATATCAAATACTCAGAATCAAATTTTGGATCAAATACAAAAGAAAATAATTGGCTAACTAAGTCTCTTTCTGGTTAAGACAGAGGAGGTGGTTCAAAGTTTATATAAATATAAAATTATCATTTAAATCAAACTGCTTCAAAAATGAAACTAAGCAGCAAAATTTAATACATATATTTAAATAGTTCAATGTTCAAAATAAAAATGTAAATTCTTTCTAAATTCTAAAATTAAAATTTATACAATTCAAAATTAAATTATATTTCGAGGTACAATTATGCGAGTTTTTACAAAGTTGTTTAAATTATTTAAATTGGGAAAAGAACAAAATTATAAATTGGCGAAATAGGGAAATTAAATTGCTCTTTTGACCGAAAATTCCAAGATTGGGAGAACTAAGAAAATATAGGGAATTGGACTAAACATGATTTTAAATTTTCTAATTATTTCGGAAATTAAAATCAAAAGGAAAATATTTGACAAAATCAATCAAATTTCATTAGAGTTAACAAAATTTATTCAATCTAAGAAATCAAGCAAAAAGAAAATAATGGAAAATAATGGAAATAATTAGAAAATGAAGAAAATTTATGAAAATGATAAAAATAGTTGACAATTGTATCAAATAATTAAAATCATAAAAGAAAAGAATTGTTAAAAATTTAAGAAATCTTTAAATAATTTTAAATTCACTATTCTTAAAGATTAAAGAAAAGTATTGAAACTTGGGAAATTGAATTTAAAAGTGAGGGGAAAAAACTAAAAATAAAATTAAAGAAAAATGTAGATAAATGATAAAAATAGTTGAAAATTGTAGCAAATATAATTAAAATCATAAAAGAAACGAACTCTTAAAAATTGAAGAAATTTTGAAATAATTTTAATTTTACTATTCTCAGAGTGGATTAATTAAAATTTTAATCAATGTAATTTCAAATTAATTAAAGTTTAAAGAATTATAATATATAATAATTGTAATTGTAGTCTTGTTTATCTTAAATATATTCTGTAATTTTTTAAATTTTTTTTTACAAATGTTTATTCAATTTCAATTATTTTTCACAAACTAAAATTATTTTCTTCAATATTAAATTATTTTTATTACTTTACAAATATTTTTTCCAATTTTCTATTATTTTCATTATTCTTCAATTAATTTCCTAGACTTTAAAATATTATTCTCAAATTTTAATAATTTTCTTCAATTTCAAATATTATTATTATCATTTTGCAATTAATTTTTACAATTTTCAATTATTTATCTCATTTTTCAAACATTTTTTTCAATTTTTATTTTCTTTTCTAATTTTGCAATTAGTTTCTCCGCCTTTTAATTAGATATATTAATTATTTTTCAATTAATTTACTACATTTTTATTTATTTTCTCAAATGTAAGTTACAGTAAAACTTAAACTAATTATTTTTTTTATAATTTATCACAAATTCCACTTTTTTCTACAATATACAATTGTTTTTATCATTCTTAAATTATGTCCTTTCATTACAAATATATGTTGCAATTTTTCAAATTATTTCTCAAAAAATTAAATTATTTTCTTCAATTTCTAATTATTTTTATTACTTTGCAAATATTGTCTTGAATTTTTTATTATTTTTATTACTCTTCAATTAATTCTCTAGATTTTGAAGTAAATTTATCAAAAAATTAAATTATTTTCTTCAATTTCTAATTAGTTTTATTACTTTGCAAATATTGTCTCGAATTTTTTATTAGTCATTATTTCATTACTCTTCAATTAATTTTCTAGAATTTAAAATATTTTTCTCAAATTTTAAATAATTTTCTTTAAATTCCAATTATTTTTGTTATCATTTTCCAAACAATTTCTTCAATTCTTCTATTAATCTCACTATTCATTTCTCAATTCAATACCTAAATTTTCAATTATTTATCTCATTTATTAATTATTTTTTTCAAATTCATTTTCTCTTATACTTTTGCAATTTATTTTCTCCACCTTTTAAGTAGATATATTAATCATTTTTCAATTTATTTCCTAAGTTTTCATTTATTATCTTAAATCTAAGTTATCGTACCCACTTTTCAATGTTTCAATCATTCTTCCATTATTTTTCTTAAATTTTAATTACGTTTGTCAATTTTTAATTATTTTTTTCCATTTTCAATGACTTTCACAAAATTTTTATTGTGAATATTTGTTGATTAATTCCGAAAATTTCAATTATTTCTCTCAAATTTACATTATTTTCTTAAATTTACGATTATTTCTATAATGTTGTAATTATTTTTCTAAGTTCAATTTTCGTCGACTTTTTTCAATAATTTGTAAAAATATGTTTGTTCTTCAAATTTTCAATGTTTTAATCATTTTTCAATTATTTTTTTTCAAATTTCATTAGTTCGTCACTTTATAATTTTTTTTTAACTTGTAATGATTTGATCACAAATTTCATATTATTTTGATTATTTGGTTATTGATTCCGAAAATGTACTCGAAATAAAATAAAATTGTCAATTAAAATTTTTTAAGTAATTTTGTAATTATTACTTTTTTTAAACACATAATATATGCTTTTTTCAGTTACTTCTCTTAAATTTTAATGAATGTTTTACATTTTCCATATTTAAATTATTTTCATCATAATTCAATTTTCTTTATCAATCTTAAATTATTTTCAGCATATTTGAATTATTTTTTTCAATTTTTAATTAATTTTATCATTTTTCAATTATTTTTCTCGATTGTTAATTATTATTCTCATTTTCTAAAATTATTTTCTAAGATTTTTGAGTATTTTTCTGAAAATTCAAACATTTTTTTCAATTTCTAATGATTTTCATTTGTTATCAGAATTTTAAACTTTTTTTAATTAATTATCGTAAATTTCAATTATTTTTAGCTTTCTTCCAGACTTTTCTCCAATTTTTTTTTCTCATTTTATAAAAAAAATGTCTAAAATTTTTTAAATATTTTTCTCAAATTTCTATTATTTCCTTCAATTTTTAATTATTTTTTTTTGTTTTCATAATTTTCAAAAAATTTTATTAATTATCGTAAATTTTAATTATTTTTAGCATTCTTCCAGTTTTTTCTCCAATTTTTAGTTATTCTCTTTTTCTAAAATTAATTTCTAAGATTTTTAAGAATTTTTCTAAAATTTCAATTGTTTTCTTCAATTTTTAATGATTTTCATTTGTTTCATAATTTCAAAATTTGTTTATTAATTATCGTAAATAAATTTTAATTACTTTCAGCTTATTTCTTCAATTCGTTTCTCCAATTTTTAGTTATTTTCTTTTTTTTTGATTGATTTCTAAGATCTTTATGTATTTTTTTCAAATTTCAATTATTTTTTCTTTATTTAAAAAAAATTCTGTAGTTTTTTTAATTATCTTACTTAAATGTCATTTATTTTTTTACAACTTATCATTGTTTGTATCATATTTTAATTATTTTCGGCAAATGGAAAATTTAAAAACATTTTTCAATTATTTTCCAAAATTTATTTCCTTCAATTTTCAATTCTTTACATTTGTTTTATAATTTCAAAAATTTTAAACTATTTATCTGACTTTTTAATTATTTCATTATTTATAATATTTTTTATATTATTTTCTTCAATTTCCAATTACTTTCGTTCTTTTTCATAATTGCCAAAAAGTTCTTACTTATTTTTCTTTAATTAAAACTTGTTCTGTTCAATTTTAAATTATGTTTATCTTTTTTCATTTATTTTCTCTAATATTTAATTATTTTCTTTTATTTCAATGAACTTCTAAAAGTTTTCTGTATTTTTCTCAAATTTTGTTTAACTCTCCTTTATTTAAAGTATTTTATGTAATTTGTTTAATTAATATCAAAAATTTTAATTATTTTTTTTAATTTTAATTTATTTATCTCAATTTTTAATCATGTTTTTTCAATTTTCAACTATTTTCTCTAATTTTTCATTATTAAATTTTATTTTAATTTACTTTCAAGATTCTCAAGTATTTTTCTCAAATTTAAATTATTTTCTTTATGTTTAAAACATTTTTATGATTGTTTAAATTACTTTCCCCAATTTTTAATTGATTTCATTTTTTTTTCAATTTGAAAAATTTTCAATTATTTTGTTTAATTTCAATTATTTTTTGCAATTCTTTTTAATTCTGAAACATTATAAATTTTATCCTAAATAAATACTTATTTTATTTATATTAATTGATTTTTAAACATTATATTAAAAATATTCATTTTTTCTAGATAAATATTATTTACCGATTTGTGATATTTATTATTGTATTTTACAATTTCTAAAATGTATGAAAAACTAATCGCGCGCTGACGCGCGTTTTATTTTGCTAGTTTTAAAAATAATTAACTTACGACTTGCAATATTTTGCAACGTCACAATATAATCAAAGTTTTTAACCACGGAGTTAGCTCAGTTGGTTAAGGTCCTGGACTCTACGGTCGCGTCAAGCTTGCTTGGTTCGCGCCCCGGGGAGCCTGGGATTTTTTCCGGCTGTGAGATAACTTGAGTGGAAGGTAAAGACGTCGAGATATAATGATATGCACTGTCCGTAATCGACCTGTGCAGATCACTAGAACTCGACTGTCGATAAACCGGTTGTACTCAGGAGAGGTTTTTCTACAGTTTTCCCTCTCCACTGGCGAGCAAACCCAATATACCGGGTGGTCCAGGTAAATGCTCATTGGGCCTGTCAAAGGCGGATCCAGACGAGGGTTTTGGAGGGGGCGATATATGAAATAGAAAGAGACAACAATATAGTGCTATCTCTTTCTCTCTCATAGGATAATCTAAGGCTTTGGGGGGAGGGGGGCTGGATCCACCCTTGGGGCCTGTAAGGTTGTTAAAACGAGTGTATAATAATTAATCAAAGTTTATAATAATTGTAAAAAAAAAATACAATAAGTGACAAATTGCCACTTTCCAGTATTCAATCAAGCTTGATTATATTGATTGAATTTGTTCTTGACAATGTCTAAACCTTCTGTTCAATAATTATATTAGCTTTGAGGGTTGGCGTTCTAGCAGTAGGTCGCACCCCGTATGGGGTTTGCCGACCACACAGCCCAACTCATTAGCGTTACTCGGCACAAACAGGGATGGAATGAGCATTGCCTCTGATAGTGGCAGGGTTGGGTAGTTACCTCAAACTCCCTCCGAGTCTGACGATCCGAAAACCGCTGTTAACAGTGCGGGGGGGGGGGGGGGAGGGGAGGAGGTCCTGGATCTTTGTCGACGTTTCGTGCTGTGTATACAGGTATGAACAATGGCAAATAATCGGGCTGAGTAATAGCTCGAGATTCGAGTTAGACACATCTGGTAATGTAGATTTCTGTATAGTGCATCGATATGTGGCAGTGGTCGCGGAAGCATGTTATTACACCGTGTCGCTGCTCAATCCTATCTCTCGTCGTCGGTACAATTCAACTCTGCCCGAGATATGAATGTAGAGTATTCAATAGACGTATAACTGAAAGCTTGTGTTGACTCCGGCTTGATTTAGGATCAAGAGATATCTTCTATCCGTTATATCACCAGACAATAGCATCCATCTGTAATTGTATTTCATCTATTTTGTAACGACTTGTTTTTTTTTTTTCTTTTCAAAAACCATCTCTACAATCCTTCCATTTTGACAGTGGCGTAACTGTTGAGGGGCAAAGTGGGACAGTGCCCCGGGACCCTCAAGATTAGGGAGGGTCAACCCTTTCTTGAAAAAAAAAAAAAAAAATTACAAGAACCTTACTAATTGTAGTAATTTTAAGTTTGACTAATTTAAACAACGCACGCTAGCGCGCTATTAGTTTCTCCACCTTGTGTTATCAACAATTGTAAATATTTGAAATATAATATTTAAAAATAAATTTATATAAATAAACACTTATTTAGGACGAAATTTATGTAATTTTAGAAATAAAAAAATTGCAAAAAGTAATTAAAATAAAACAAAATACCTAATTGCAAACTTTTGCAAATTAATTGAAAAAAAAATTACATCAATTCAAAAATTGAAGAAAATAATTTAAAAATTATAGAAATGTTTTAAAAATAAAGAAAATAATTTTACTTTGAGAAAAATATTTGAAAATCTGAAAAATAAATTGAAAGAAATTGAATAATGGAAAATTAGAGAAAATGATTGCAAATTGAAATAAATAATTTAAAATTAAAAAAAAATAATTAAAATTTGAGAAAATAATTTTAAAAAATTGCATAATATATTTTAAATAAAGGTAAACATAATTTAAAGTTGAAGAAAATAATTTTTAATTTAAGAGAAATAATTAAAAACTTTTTGGAAATTATTAAAAAAAATCGAAAGTAATTGAAAACTGAAGAAAATAATATAAATAATTGAAAATTGCTTAAAATAATTGAAATGCCAGACAAATAGTTAAAAAATTCAAAAATTATAAAACAAATTAAAATAATTGAAAATTAAAGCAACTAATTTTGGAAAATAATTTAAAAATAATTTAAAATTTTGAAATTTAAAGAAAAAAATTAAAATATGATACAGACAATGGTAAGTTGTAAAACATAAATGACGTTTAAGTGATAATTGAAAAAATTAGAGAATTCTTTTTCAATAAAAAAAAAATAATTGAAATTTGAGAAAAATAAATGATCTTCGAAATTAATTGAAAAAATGAGAATATCTAAAAACTGGAGAAAATAATTGAAGGAAGATAAACATAATTGACATTTACGATAAGTTATAGAATTTTTTGGAAATTATGAAAACAAATGAAAATAATTAAAATCCGAAGACAATAATTAAAATTTGAGAAAAATACTTAAAAATCTTCGAAAATAATTGTAAAAAATACGAATAATTAAAAATTGGGGAAAATAATTGAAAAATGATTTTAAGAATTGAAACTTGATGAAAATAATTGAAATATATGATAAAAATAATGATAAATTGAAAAAATAAATAAAATTTAAAATAAATAATTTAAAAAATTGCAGAATTTCTTTTAAATGAAAAAACATAATTGAAATTTGATAAAAATACTTGAAAATCTGAGAAATTAATTGAAAAAATGAAAATAATTGAAAATTAAATGAAATAATTGAAATTTGAGAAAAAAACTAAAAAATATTATAAATTAATTCAAAGTAAAGAGAGTAATTAGGAAAAAAGGGAAATAAATAAAAAATAATTTTAAAAATTTAAATTTGAAGAAGTTAATGAAAATAGGAGATAAATAATTGAAAGATTACAGGATATATTTGAAATGAAAAAAAAATTAATTAAAGAAATATTTTGAAAATTGTTGTTATAAAGAAATAATTAAAAAATAATATAAATAATTGAAACTTGAAAAAAATTGAAATTTGAGAAAAATACTTAAAAATCTTAAAAAATACTTAAAAATCTTAGAAAATAATTTAAAAAATGGAAAAAACTAAAAATTTGGTAAAATAATTGAAATTTGAGAAAAATACTTGAAAATCTTACAAATTAATTGAAAAAGTATAAAAATTGAAAATTGGCGAAATTACAGAATATATTATATGAACTAAAAAAAAGAATAGAAATAATTAAAAATTGAATAAAATAATTAAATTAAAATAATACAATAAAATAATTAAAATTAAATAGTTTTAAATTTTTTATGTTACGAAAAAGAATGAAAATAATTGAAAATTGACGAAAGTAATTGAAATTTGAGAAAAATATTAGAAATTGATTAAAAAAATGAGAGTAATTAAAAATTGGGGGACAAAATTGAAAAATAGTATTAAAAATTGAAATTTGAAAAAAAATTAACATTTGAGGAAAGGAAATTAAAAAATTATACAATATATTATATATATATATATGAAGTCAAAAAAAAAATTGAAATATAATAAAAATAACGATACGTTGAAAAAAATAAATGTTATTTAACAAAAATAATTAAAAATAATTGAAATGTAATAGAAATAATAAGTTATTGAAAAAAATGATGAAAGTTGAGAGAAAATTTAAAAAATTTACAGAATTTTTTTAAATGATGCAAAATAATTGAAATTTGATAAAAATATTTAAAAATCTTGAGAATTAATTAAAAAAAATTAAAATAATGAAAGATGGGAGAAAATAATTGAAAGATTATTTAAGAATTTTGTAATTTAAGAAAATAATTAAAAATTGAAGAAAATAATTAAAAATTTAGAAATATACTTTAAAATTTAAGAAAATAATTTTAGAAAATGCAAATAATAATTAACAATCGAGGAAAATAATTAAAAAATGATAAAATTTATTCAAAATTGAAAAAAATAATAGAAATATGCTAATAAAACTTTTAAATTGAGGAAAAAATTGAAATATAACGAAAAGAATTGAAATATGAAAAAATTGAAAACAATAAATAAAATTTAAGAGAAATAAATGAAAAAATCATAGAATATATGTTTAAAAAAAGAAAATAATTCTAAATTATGTATTTTAAAATTTTTAGTTAAAGGGAAAAATTAAAAAATCAAAGAAATAATCGAAGATTGACGAAAATAATTAAAATTTCAGATAAATAATTAAAGTTTTTTAAAATTATGCAAAAATAATAAAAATAATTAGAAATTGATGAAAATAATAAAAAAATTACAGAATTTATTTTTAAGCAAAAGAAAATAATTAAAAAATCGTTTAAAACATGAAAAATTGATAACAATAATCTAAATTTGAGATAAAAACTAAAAATTTAGGAAATTAATTGAAAAATAAATAATAATTGCAAAATGAACTTTATAATTGTAAGTAAGAAGAATTAGTTTAACTTTTCTAAAAATATTATAAAATTTAGAATAAATAAAGAAATTGATTTAATGTCTAAGAGAATATAATTAAAATTGGAAAAAACATGGAAAACGTTAAAAAAAAAATTAGAATTTGCAGAAGGTAGATTCTAAATTAAGGGGAAAAAGAGAGAAAAAATAAAATAAAATTTAAGAAAAGTACTTAAAAATCTGTAAAAATAATTTTACAAAATGACAATAATTGAGGAGCACTTTTTCAAAACTTGATAAATCCATTTTTCAAAAAAGTTGAGATAATCACAAATTTAACATATTAGGAACCTTACAAATCGATCTGTCACTGTTAAATTCAAGAAAAAAAATTTATTATCAAAGAATTTTCAATTTAAAAAAAACTCGGACTTAACCAAGATGATTCAAAATTTTAATTTTTTTCCTAGAATAAATTACAAAAACCTTTAAATTTCTTAATTACTATAAACTTTAATTAAAAATAAATCTCCTTAAGTGCAAAAAACATTCGTATATAAATAATTTCGTATATTTTTTCTACTTTATAATTGAATCTAGGGGTTAGGTGCGAAACTGCATTTGTTTAAGTTTCTCGAAATAACAAAATGTGGATTTATCAACTTTTGAAAAAGTACTCCTCAATTATTAAAAATTGAAAGAAATAATTGAAAAATGATATAAATAATTTAAAATTGAAAAAATAATGGAAATATGATGAAAATAATTGAAAATTTTTAAAAATAATTGAAATATAATGAAAAAGTGTTTAAAAAATTAAAAATTAAAGACAATAGTCTAAATAACTAAACTAAACCCCGTTGATAAAATGTTTATTGAAAATCCAGTGGCATAAAATGCTAATTCAAAACAGCGTGCTATATAATTCTTATTCAATTGTTTGTGCAATAAAATGACAACTGATTTTCAGTGCAACAAAACGTTGTCTCAGAATAATTATTTTAACATAAATGTCATGAATTTTAACTGCAAATTAACTCCGTATTGTATCTAAGATGTAATATATAATAAATAATGTGTATCTGATGGTATAAATATAAAAATTACATTTGTATTTGCATACAAAATGAATATTCAAATTTTTTAAGATAGCATTTTGTTGCACTAAGAATTAGTTGTCATTTTATTACACAAACAATTGAATAAGAATTATATTGCACGCTCTTTTGAATTAGCATTTTATTCCACTGGCTTTTCAATAAACATTTTATCAACGGGGTCCGTCGAAGTGTCTTATTTTAAGACATTTTTGTCCTCACTTTTAAGACGTTTTAAGGTGTCTTAATTTTAAACTAATGAGAAAACATCTTTCAAAATTATTTACAAATGAAATAGCTTGAAATAACTGTAAGACGCTTTCTTAATGTCTTGTGTCTTAAAATAAGACACTTAGAAGACAGCAGTTTTTGCGGTGTAGGGGCCCCATTTTTCTTTTTGTCCCAGGGCCCTTGTCCTTCCAGTTACGTCACTGCAGTTTGGCCCATGGATTGTATATGTATCGTAAAATCAAGGAAACGATCGCAAGAACTCACCCTTGGTCTTAGCGTGTACCTTGTCGTGTCTCAGTTTCGTAATGAGTTCCGGAGGTTTTATTGGTTCCGGCATTTGCATTGTGTCCCGGCTTTATTAAGAATCGCAGAATTCCGAGGTGAAATACAACTTGAAATGGAGAGAGAAAGAGAGAGAGAGAGGAACCAAGAAGGGTGAATTGGTGACATTTGTGTGGTGCTTTTGTTCAACGAGTCAACAAACGCACCCTGATGCGAAAGAGGGCACTTTATAATGCCTCTATTAAAATGCAATCCCGCCATTTCCCTCTCTTTCTATCTCTTAAAATTCTTCTGTCTGCCAACTGAAACTTTCGCAAGGCTTGAGCTGATTCTGTATCCCCTCTTATTCATTAAACAACTCCCGACCTATTCCGGGTCACCTCTGCGACAGAGAACTTCTAAATGGCGCTTCCGGAGAATGCAAATGCGCGACAATTAAAAAGAATCAACAAACGACTTTATATTTTGCTCTACGGGTACAGGAAAAAAGACAAAAGTAGCAAAAAATCAGTTTGGTGTAAGGGAACTTTAACTAGGATAAGTAGAATTCTGTTGTTAATGAAATCAGAAAAATATTGATAGGTTGATTATAGGGGATTTGAAATTATTTTCTAATGATTCTCAGTGTTTAATGCAGTTTAAATTGAGTAGTTTTGTAGTTAGGAATGCTTAAATACAGGGAAAAAACCATTGAGACGAGTTAGGTAGGTCGAACTGGAAGAAAAGGGTGGGGGGAGGTGAGCTAGCCCCACCTTAAATTAATATCTCGTGTTATTTCATCAGACGACTGAAATTAATGTTTAATACTTATTATATACAACTGTGACGTGTCAAATAATCGAATAAAAATCGGGAAATTAATCCAGGGGAACGATTTTATTCGAAAATTAGATTAAGGGGCTTGATTAATTAAACAAAAGTCGCAAAGTTGACGGTTATTTCGATTTAAAAAAGTTTTTGAAGCATCTTAGGGTTAAATACTTTTAAAGTTTATGCCCTTTTGACGTCGAAATGCTTAAAGTATTTAAAAAACATCATTAATACGAATTAAGCAGGTCTACCCCGATGCAAGTGGTGGGGGTAGATGGGTTAGACCTCCTTAAAACCTGTATTTAACATTATTTTCCAATCCTTCCTAAATTTAACTTAAATACTACTAATTTAAAATTTTTTTACGTGGAATAAGTGAATAAAAAGAGAAAATTAACATTGGGGGGCTTGATTAATTACAAAAAAATCGTAAAATAGTTAATTACTTCAAATTGAGAGTGTTTCTAAAGCATCGCAGGGTTAAATAATTTTAAAGTTTTTTCCCTTTTGACGTCGAAATGCTTAAAGCATTTAAATAACATCATTAATACGTAATTAGTAAATCTACCCCGATGGTAGTTGTGGGGGAAGTTGGGTTAGACCTCCTTAAAATCTGTATTTAACATTATTTTCCAATCCTTTCTAAATTAAACTTAAATACTACTAATTTAAAATTGTTTCACGTTGTAAACCACGTACCGGAAATGAGTTACATTTAACTCAATTAATCTATGGTTTATAGGAATTCTTTTGAAGAAGATTGTTTAGGGAATATTTTTAAATTATTTATTAATGGTTAGCACAGATGTAGGCTCCGGAAGCTAGGACCACGAAAATTCCTTAGAATTTCCGATCCCCTCGCAACTGGAGGTGTACGTTTATTTATCCTTCCAACAACACCAGAAGGATTCTTTTATTTTAATTACTTAGAGGTTATGGGGGCTCAAAGAACTTGAATAAACATCAATAACAACTTTAATTAAGATAATTTTAACAAACCGTATTTGGTCCCTTAGAAGGCCATCTCTGCTCTCCTGATTCACCTTATACCTTATCCTTATTCTTATCCTTATCCTTATCTTTATCCTTATCCTTTTCCTTTGGTTAAGAATGCCTCCTTGTCCAATTGGAAACTGTCCACTTCGCTGACGGCAAATTATCACACACTCACGCACAACTTCCATTTTTCTATTTTGATGTTCTTCTCTTCACTCTCAGTTTCCAACTGAACTTTTCTTATCTGTCTAGCCCTCTCATTCTCCATCCTTTTCTTCTATTCATCTGAAACACCTTTTTTCCGCCTTTCATGGTCATTGTCCCAAAACCTTGACGCCAGGTTGTTATGTCAACAATAGTCATTGTCTTATAGTAAACTTGAAACTCGAGTTCAAATCATAAGGCATTAAATAAAGACATTATTTTAATCTCTCAAATATTACATTTATTTTGGTCGGCAACACACGTGGAAGAAATTATTCTCTTTTGACGTAGAAATGCTTAAAACATAAAAAACACATCATTTACACGAATTAAGTAGGTCTACCCCGATGGAAGTGGTGGGGGTAGATGGGTTAGACCTCTTTAAAAACTGTATTTAACATTGTATTCCAATCTTTCTTAAATTAAACTTAAAGACTACTAATTTAAAATTGTTTTACGTGGAATAGGTGAATAAAAAGAGAAAATTAACATTGAGGGGCTTGATTAATTACAAAAAAATCGTAACATAGTTAATTACTTCAATTTGAGAGTGTTTCTAAAGCATCTCGGGGTTAAATAATTTTAAAGTTTTTTCCCTTTTGACGTCGGAATGCTTAAAGCATTTAAAAAACATCATTAATACGCAATTAGTAAATCTACCCCGATGGTAGTGGTGGGGGATGTTGGGTTAGACCTCCTTAAAATCTGTATTTAACATTATTTTCCAATCCTTTCTAAATTAATCTGAAATACTACTAATTTAAAATTGTTTCACGTGGAATAAATAAAGAAAAAGAAAAAAGTAGCATTAAGGGGCTTGATTAATTACAAAAAAATCGTAAAATAGTTCATTATTTTAATTTTAGTCTGTTTCTAAAGTATCTCAGGGTTTAATACTTTTAAGGTTTATTCTCTTTTGACGTAGAAATGCTTAAAGCATGAAAAACACATCATTTACACGAATTAAGTAGGTCTACCCCGATGGCAGTAGTGGGGGTAGATGGGTTAGACCTCCTTAAAACCTGTATTTAACATTATTTTCCAATCCTTTCTAAATTAAACTTTAATACTACTAATTTAAAATTGTTTTACATTGAATAAACGAATAAAAAGAGGAAACTAACATTGAGTGGCTTGATTAATTACAAAAAAATCGTAAAATAGATCATAATTTTAATTTTAGACTGTTTTTATAGCATCTCAGGGTTAAATACTTTTAAAGTTTATTCCCTTTTGACGTCGAAATGCTTAAAGTATTTAAAACACATCATTAATACGAATTAAGTAGGTCTACCCCGATGGAAGTGGTGGGGGTAGATGGATTAGACCTCCTTAAAATCTGTATTTAACATTATTTTCCAATCCTTTCTAAATTAATCTGAAATACTACTAATTTAAAATTGTTTCACGTGGAATAAATAAAGAAAAAGAAAAAAGTAGCATTAAGGGGCTTGATTAATTACAAAAAAATCGTAAAATAGTTCATTATTTCAATTTTAGTCTGTTTCTAAAGTATCTCAGGGTTTAATACTTTTAAGGTTTATTCTCTTTTGACGTAGAAATGCTTAAAGCATGAAAAACACATCATTTACACGAAATAAGTAGGTCTACCCCGATGGCAGTAGTGGGGGTAGATTGGTTAGACCTCTTTAAAACCTGTATTTAACATTATATTCCAATCCTTCCTAAATTAAACTTAAATACTACTACTTTAAAATTGTTTTACGTGGAATAGGTGAATAAAAAGAGAAAATTAACATTGAGGGGCTTGATTAAATACAAAAAAATCGTAAAATAGTTAATTAATTCTATTTGAGTGTGTTTCTAAAGCATCTCAGTGTTAAATACTTTTAAGGTTTATTCCTTTTTGACGTAGAAATGCTTAAAGCATGAAAAAACATCATTAACACGAATTAAGTAGGTCTATCCCGATGGAAGTGGTGGGGGTAGATGGGTTAGACATCTTTAAAACCTGTATTTAACATTATATTCCAATCCTTCCTAAATTAAACTTAAATACTACTAATTTAAAATTGTTTTACGTGGAATAGGTGAATAAAAAGAAAAAAGTAGCATTAAGGGGCTTGATTAATTACAAAAAAATCGTAAAATAGTTCATTATTTCAATTTTAGTCTGTTTCTTAAGTATCTCAGGGTTAAATACTTTTAACGTTTATTCTCTTTTGACGTAGAAATGCTTAAAGCATGAAAAACACATCATTTACACGAATTAAGTAGGTCTACCCCGATGGAAGTGGTGGGGGTAATTGGGTAGAACCTCCTTAAAACCGTTATTTGACAATATTTTCTAACCCTACCTAAATTGAAGTTTAATAATACTAATTTAAAATTGTTTTACATTGAATAAACGAATTAAAAGAGGAAACTAACATTGAGAGGCTTGATTAATTACAAAAAAATCGTAAAATAGTTTATTATTTTAATTTTAGACTGTTTTTAAAGCATCACAGGGTTAATTTTTTTTAAGGTTTATACCCTTTTGACGTAGAAATGCTTAAAGCATGAAAAAACATCATTAACACGAATTAAGTAGGTCTATCCCGATGGAAGTGGTGGGGGAAGTTGGGTTAGACCTTCTTAAAACCCGTATTTAACATTATTTTCCAATCCTTCCTAAATTAAACTGAAATACTACTAGTTTAAAATTGTTTTACCTCGAATAAGGGAAAAAAATTGTAAAACAGTCTGTTATTTTGATTTAAGACACTTTCCAAACGATTTCAGTGTTTAGAACTTCTTAAATTAAGTTATGTTACTAATATAATTATTCAAATCCTTTGACAAATACCACTGAGCTGAGATAGGTGGTGTTTACCTACCCTACCGAAATAAGTCCCTTTAATTTAAAATGTTTTCTCTTTGCCAAACTGATGATCACCTTATATCTACAAGATAAATGTCCATCTTAACACGTCACCTAACGAACTTTAGCCAAACTCTTATCCTATCTATGACGATTCTCCTTGTGTTTCGACTTCAGTGTCTTCAAGTCGGAAATGACTTTCAATTTCATTTTCGCCAATTTCTGGACAAACACAAAAGCGCTGTCGGCGTTATACGATTCTAGAAAATCAACTTTAACTGAGTTCAATGGAAATTGTACAACGTTACTTTTATGGCGTGTACATCCCTATCAACGCCGAGAACGATCGTTATCTTTTGCGCTTTATCCGGCCACCCCGTTCCTCCAGCAATTCGGTTTACGTAATCGCGTTTACGTAAAGGCGCGTTCCACGCTGCGACAGCAATCCTCGTAAACTTTTAGCCAAGCCCCATAAAACCACTGCCTTTCGGAGAATCAACTATTTGTGTCCCTGATGTAATTTTCTGAATCTTATTTGTAATTAATATTTTGAAACTGTCTTTTAATTTTGCGCCTTTTCCACATCAGAAAGAACTTATCCAAGCGATTTATGCTTTCCTAATAAACAAAATTATCCACTCGAATTCAAGGAAAACAAGCGAGAATAAATGCAATTACATTGTTCCTAATTGACAAATTCGGGACGACTGGGTGGAAGCTTGAACTGTAATGTCAACTATGCTCGCAACAAGAGTAACTAAAATGCAAAGAGATGTATTTCATTAAAGATGTTAACCTCTGACATGCTCGCTTGACTGAATCCTGCAAATAATTACATTTACGACTAGTGCATTGCAAGGTGGCTTTACCAGTTTCTCTAAAATCACTTCCCTTTTTCCGCAACCCTTTAAACCAACTTGGCTTTATCGTTTTCAGGATTGCGACCAACTCCTTGCGCACAGAAAGAGAACGTATGACGAAGTTAATTAAATTCAAGCTAAATTTGATTTTAGACTCTCTTCTCGAACATTTAGCCCTCCTCCACTGTAGCGGGGTGTTCTAATTACTTTTTAAATAGACGAGTAGGATATTAATTAAATGCGAGTATGAAATTTATTAAATGCGAGTAAGAGATTTATTAAATATTTCAGTCATTTAGAAAATTGCTTTCGTATAATCACATCAAAGCTCTCTCACTGGATTTTTTTTTCTACTTATAGGCCGCCTATATAGAGTCTGTAAAATTTCTTGATTAAACAATCTGATTCGTGATATGACGTAGATTCAGAAATCTTGGTAATTTTATTTCACATTGTTTCACTTCATATCACTTCACTGTGACTTCACCTTGACTTGACTTTCACATTTACTTGGCACAATACTTCAAATAACTCAATATAAATTATGTATAATTCAAGATTTTTCAAAATAACTCAAGATACTTAACAGTAATTTAATTATTTATGATGCTTAACAGCAATTTAAGATACTTCAGATAGTTTAAGATACTCTAGATAATTCAAGATATTTTAAAATTATCCAAGATACATCAGAGTAATTCAAGATAATTTATACGAATTCATCATACTTTAGATGATTCTAGATAATCCAGATAATTTAAGATATTTTAGATAATTCATTATACTTTAATTAATTCATGATAATGCAAAATTATTTATGATGCTTCACAATAATTTAAGATACTTCAGATTATTTAAAGTACTTTAGATAATTCAAGATATTTCTAAATAATACAAGATACTTTAGAGTAATTCAAGATAATTCAGACGAATTCATCATAATTCAGATAATGCTATTTAACCCAGATAAGTTAAGATACATTAGATAATTCATAATACTTCAATTAATTCATGATAATACAAAATTATTTATGGTGCTTCACAGTAATTTCAGATACTTCAGATTGAATCATGATACTTCAGATAATTCAAGATACTTTAGATAATTCAAGATTTTTTAAAATAATCCAAGATACTTCAGAGTAATTAAAGATGATTCAGACGAATTAATCTTTTAGATAATCCAGATAATTTAAGATACTTTAGATAATTCATTATAATTCAATTAATTTATGATAATGCAAAAGTAGTTACGATGCATCCTAGTAATTTACGGTACTTGAAATTAATTCACTATACTTCAGATAATTCAAGATACTTTAGATAATTCAAGATGTTTCTAAATAATCCAAAATACTTCACGGTAATTCACGATAATTTATACGAATAATTCATCAAACTTCAAATAATTCCAAATAATCTAGAAAATTCAAGATACTTCAGATAATTCATGGTATTTCAGATAATTCAGGATATTGCAAAATTATTTATGAAGCTTAACAGTGATTTAACATACTTCAGATAAATTCACGATACTTCAAATAATTCAAGATATTTCTAAATAATACAAGATACTTTAGAGTAATTGAAGATAGTTTATTCTAATTAATCATGCTTCAGATGATTATAGATAATTCAGATAATTTAAGATACTTTAGATAATTTATCATACTTCAGATAATTCAAGATGATGCAAATAATTCAAAATACTTGAAGTTATTCAAGATTTTTGATAGTAATTTATTATACTAAAGATAATTTAAAACAATTTAGATAATTTGAAATACTTCAGATAATTCATGATATTTCTGGGATACTTCAACTTCAAGATACTTTAGATAATTCAAAATATTTCAAAATAAATCAAGACACTGCAGATAGTTCAAGATAATTGAGACTAATTGATCATACTTTAGATGATTCTAGATAATCGAGATAATTTAAGACACATGAGATAATTCATTATACCTCAATTAATTCATTATACTGCAAAATTAGTCATGATGCTTCATAGTAATTTAAGATACTTTATAGATAAATTCACGAAACTTCAGATAATTCAAGATACTTTAGATAATTCAAGATATTTTTAAATAATCCAAGACACTTTAGAGTAATTAAAAATAACTCAGACTGATTTATCATACTTTAGATGATTATAGATAATCCAGATAGCTTAAGATGCTTTAGATAATTTACTATACTTCAATTAATTCATGATAATGCAAAATTAGTTATGATGCTTCAGAGTAGTTTAAGGTACTTCAGATTAATTTATGATACTTCAGATAATTCACGATACTTTAGAAAATTCAAGATATTACAGAACATTTAAGATACTTCACAGAAATAAATGATTTTTCAGAATCAATCACGATACTTCAGAGATTTCAAGACACTTTTGATAGTTCAAGATATTTTAAAATAATGGAAGATACTCCATAGTAATTCAAGATAATTCAAACTAATTCATCATACTTCAGATAATTCAAGTTGATGCAGATAATTTAAAATACTTGAGATTATTCAAGATTTTTTAAAATAATGCAGCACTTTTTAGTAATTCAAGATTGTTCAGAGTGATTTATTATACTGAAGATAATTTAAAACTATTTAGATAATTCGAGATATTTCAGATAATTCATGCTATTTTAGGGAAATTCCAGATAATTTAAAACAGTTCAAGATACTTCAATGTAATTTAAGGTACTTCAGGTTAATTCATGATACTTTAGTGTAATTCACGATGCTTTAGATAATTCAAAATATTTCAGATATTTCATGATAATTCAAAGTAATACATGGTACTTCAGATAATTTACGATACATTAGATAAATCATGACATTTCAGATAATTTATGATACTTTAGGGATATTCACGATACGTTAGATAAATTAAGATACTTTAGATAATTCAAGATATTTTAAAATAATTCAAAATATTTCTCAGTATTTCAAGATAATTTAAAATAGTTCAAGATACTTTACAGTAATTAAGGATAATTCAGTCTAATCCATTATACTTAAGATAATACTGGATAATCTAGATAATTTAAAATACTTTAGATAATACATGATATTTATGGGAAATTAAGGATACTTCAGAGTAATTCCAGATTCTTTAGATAATTCAAGATACTTCAGATAATTCATAATACTTCAGGGAAACTTACGATACTTCATATTATTTAAAGTACTTCTGATAATTCCACATACTTAACATATTTAATGGTAATGCAAAACAATTTAAGATACTTTAGATAATTCATGATACTTTAAGGTAATTCACGATACTTCAGAATAGTACAAGATATTTCAGATTTTTTGGATTTTTCAAAATAATTCAGGATACTTTTTAAGAATTCTAGACACTTTAGAGTAGTTGATGATACTTCAGATAATTCTGATTAGTTTAAGATACTTCAGATTATTCAAAATATTTCAGATAATTCAAGATACTTCAGATAATTAATGGTAATGCAAAATAATTTAAGATACTTTACAGTAATTTAGTATACTTTAGAATAATTCATGATACTTTAGATAATTCAAGATAATCCAGATAATTTAAGATAATTTAGGTAATTTATTATACTTTAGTGTAATTCGTAATAATTCAGAGTAATTCACGATACGACAGAGTAGTTCAAGATACTTCAGATAATTTAGGATTTTTTAAAATAATTCAGGAGATTTTTGGGGAATTCAAGATACTTTAGAGTAGTTGATCTTACTTTAGATAATACAGAGTAGTTCAAGATACTTCAGATAATTTAGGATTTTTCAATAGTTCAGGGCACTTTTCAGTAATTTAAGGTACCTCAGAATAATTCCTGATACTTCAGGGTAATTCATGGTACTTCAGATACTTCAGATAGTTATAAATCAAGATAATCTAGATAATTTTTTAAAGTTTAGAAAATTCGTGATCCTTTAAGGTAATTCATGATACTTCAGGGTAATTTTCGACACTTCAGAATAGTTCCAGATATTTTAGATAATTTAGAATTTTTTTTAATAATGTAGGATACTTTTTAGGAATTCAAGATACTTTAGATAATTCATAATAATTCACAATAATTTAAGATACTTCACAGTAATTGAAGATATTTCAGAGTAATTCATCGTGCTTCAGATAATTTTAGATAATTCAGTTAAAGATACTTCAAATAATTCATGATAATTTAAAGTACTTTACAGTAATTCAAGGTTTTTAAGAGTAATTCATGATACTTCAGATAAATTCACGATATTTCAGATAATTCAGGACACTTCACCTACTTTAAAATCCTTCAGAATAATTCATCACAAGTGAATCTTTTTTATAATCAGCAGATACACTTTGTAATAAATAAATAAGAACTTTACGTTTACTCCTTAAGCTTCCATGTTGGATTTTGCAGAAATTAATTTAGATAATTTAGAATTTAGATTGACTCGGTGAAATCGATCATTTCTACATTCTTGCATTTAAATCATACTGACTGACAGCATCAAATATATAATATATATACTTGTCAGTCAACTGAATTACATACATATATTGACAGCTATTAATTCCCTCTCAAACGAACCAGATAAACAGAAAATTAAATCTATAATTGTGTCTCTCTCTATCTTAAGCTACCCACTGTCTTTGTCAGGGCCGGATTGGGAATTAAAAGCGGCCCGGGAAAGATATTCAAAGCGGCCCCTTTCTATATAATTGAAAATTTTTATTAAGATTTAAAACTAAAATATAAAAATATTAAATTATTAAATTATTTTATTTAAACTTATCAATAATTTAATTATTTGGAATTTCTTGAACAGTAGCATTCTCTACTGTCATTTGTACGAAAGCAGCAGTAATTTCTTAGTTTAATGAACACATCAATCTGGTTTTAACCAATTTTAAAGGACAAAAAATGGACAACTTCTATTAAACAAATATAATAAAAAAATTTTGAGAGAATTTCCTGGCTTTAAAAATTGCTCTGAATGTATTCCTATCTACACTAAAAAAATTTTGGTGCAGCATCTGTACTTTAAAGTACAGTATCCGTCCCAAATGAAAAATTACGTTATTCAGTTAACTTCACTACGTTGAAAATCAATGCAAAATATTTAATCTGAAGTTAACAGAATAATGAAATATTTCCATGGGACGGATACTGTACCAAAATTTTTTCAGTGTACCTTAACCCCTTCAGCATCAAAAACTACCCTTTAAAATCATTCCCTAATCTTCAATCAAGAAATGGACAATTTTTATTAAATAAATATAATAAAAAGTTTTTTAGCGAATTCCCCGGCTTTAAAAATCGCTCAGAATGAATTTCTATCTACTTTGCCCCCTTTAGCATAAAAAAAGTCGGCTTTCATTCACCTGAAAATCATTTTTTCAATATTTGAATACCCAATTACTTTCTTTAATTTACAATTATTTTCTTCAAATCTCAATTATTATCTTCTATTCACAATTATTTTAATTAATTTTTAATCATGTTTTTCAATTTTCAAATATTCTCTTTAATATTCAATAATTTTCGGCTTCTTTCAATATTTTTATCAATTTTCAATTGTTTTCTTCAATATTCAATAATTCTCATTTTTTCAATTGTTTTTCCAGTTTTCAACTATTTTCTTCAATTTTCAAATATTTTCGGTTTTTTTCAATTATTCTTTTCAGTTTTCAAATATTCTCGTTTTTTCAATTATTTTTTCAGTTTTCAATTATTTTCTTCGATTTTCAAATATTGTCGGTTTTTCAATTATTTTTTTTTCAGTTTTCAATTACATTTTCAGTTTTCAAATATTCTTATTTTTTCAATTATTTTTCAGTTTTCAATTATTTACTTGAATTTTTAATTATTTCAGTCAATATTCAATAATTCTCGATTTTTTTTCAATTATTTTTTCAATTTTTACTTGTTTCCTTCAATAGGCAATTATTTTCCAAGAACTTCAATCCAGTTCAATTTTTTATAATCCAATTAAATTTACAATTATTTTCTACAATCACTACAGTAATTTTCTTTCAATTTTTATTCATAGTTATTTCTGTTCTAAATTTTAATTTACATTCTTAACTTTTAAGATAATTCTGTTGAAATGTAAACTTTTTAATGTTGCAATTTTTCGAATTTTTTGCAATTGTCCTTTATTTTCGTCTTTTTTCAATTATTTTCTTTCATATTATTCAATTATTAATCATTTTCTTGAAATTTCAATTCAGTTCTTTAATTCTTTAATTATTTGTATCCACTCACAATTCTTGTCTTTTATTGATACTTTTTTTCATTTTCAATTATTCTCTCAATTTGGAAGTATTTTCTTCAAATTTTAATAAAGTTTAATTTTTCAAAAAGCAATTAAACTTTCAATTGTTTCTAGAACTATTCCTATCATTTTCTTTCTTTTTTAGTTTTTTTTAATTTCATGTTTATCTTTTTCTGTTTAAAATTATTTCTGTCAGTTTTTAATTTAATAATCTTGCCATGTTTAGAATTTTTTCCAATTGGCAATTATTTTCTTCAATATTTAATAATTCTCGGCTTTTTTCGATGATTTTTTCAATTAACAATATTTTTCTTGAACTTTCAATTCAATTTTTCAACTATCCTCTTAAATTCACAATTATTATTTTCTTTAATTTTGAATTTTTTTCTTCAATTTTTAACTATTTCTTCTAATTTGAAATTATTTTCTTCGATTTTCAACCAACTTTAACTTTTTGAAATCCCATTCAATTTTCAATTATTTGTTATAATTATTCCTACAGTTTTCTTCAGTTTTTAATTGTCAATTATTTTTTTAAATATTCACCAATCCTGGGCTTTTTCACTCTTTTATACTATTTATTTATTTATTGATATAGTAATTTGTAAATTATTTATTATCAATAATTTTTTTGAAATCTCAATTTAACTCCTTAAGGGCATGTGATGGATTATGACGTTACTGGTATAGGCAAAATTTGTCCGTAACTTTTCTCTTCAAATATTGAATATTTTTTTCTGAAACTTGGTAGAATTATTTAAAATGTCATTAGGAAGGTCTCTCAGACCCGAGTTTGTTTGAATTTGGTCTCAAAATTGATTTTTATAAAAGTTTGTATTTTTTCGAAAATTTCCCAAAATTAATTTTGGGCCAAAATTAAAACAAATTCGGGTCTGAGAGACCTTCCTAATGACACTTTAAGTAATTCTACCGAGTTTCATAAAAAAATATTCAATATTTTAAGAGAAAAGTTACGGACAAATTTTGCCTATACCAGTGACGTCATAATCCATCACATGCCCTTAATTCCTCAATTTTTCTGTCTAATTCACAATTATTTTCTTCATTTTTTAATTATTTTGGCAATTTTTAATATTATTTTCTTCTTATCAATTTGTGATTATTTATTCAAATTTCAATCCAGGACAATTTTTTAAAATTAAAATTTTTTTCAATTATTATTATTTCTGTAATTTTTTTCCTTTTTTAATTTCCAATTGTTTTTTTAAAATATTATATTTGTTCTTTAATTTTTTAAATTATTTTTGTCAATTGTCGATTTATTAATCTTGTCATTATTCCAATTTTTTTCATTTGTCAATTATTTTCGTCATTTTTTAGTTATTTTAGGTCGATATTATCAACTCGAGAACATTTTTGGATGGTCAAGAGATGTTGAGATCAATATCAATATTGCTCAAATATGATATCGTCTTGATATCGTAAAGCACTAAGAAATAATGGTCAAGAGAACAAAATAATTTAAAAAGTTAAAGATTAGTTATAAAATTTTTTGAGAATTATTGAGGATTGAAAAAATTGAAGGAGATAATTGAAAATTGAGGAATGTAATGGAAATTTAAAAAATGTAATTAAAAATTGAAAGAAGTAATTGAAAGTTAAATGAAATTTAATTACATAAATTAAATTATTAATTAGACCTACAAAAATACCGGCTCGCCTGGCGGCGGCCCACCGGGATTTTTCCCGGTATCCTGAATGGCCAATCCGGGCCTGGTCTTTGTCTCTCTCGCGTAACGGACGAACAGTCTTAAACTGCGTAACAGGCTTATATCTGCCTGATTTCTTATAGAAAAATTTTTCGTCTTAAAAGAACACAGATCAATTCAATCAAAGTGAAATGAAGTTACAGAATAGCACACCTCCTTAGGGGAATTTTTCAGATAACAAAAATTGAAATCTTTATCACGAGATCGCAGTTAATTTGTTAATGTATCATATTACTAATCAGCTTTTGGTAAATAGGTGGCCCCTCAGACACGCAATTTTCTTTATTCCTATTTCGTGTCAGCTCCCTTAACTTTTTTTCCTCTTTTTTTTTTACTAATAATAATTCCCTCTCGTTTCTCCCAAAAGCGTCCGCTTTTATTCCAGTACGTGCGTGACGCGATCACGCGAACGCAACCGACGAAGCGATCCGCAGGCTTGGGAAAACGCAAAAGCGTGACTGCCGGTAATCGGATCCAAAGTTTCCTTAGGGACTTTGCTTTCCTACACCTTTCTGAGCTCTGTGTCTCCTCCTCGTGCCATTTTGATGACTGGCACGAAATCGCCTTATTCAAGTTCTAAAACCTCACCCCTCTGATCAAAAGTAATTATTTTTTACTGCAGACAAATTAGAAAATTGTTTGGCAGGTCTCTTTGAATTTTTAACCCGGATCATTTTCGTTCCTCGAAAACATTGTATTCGGCAAAAAAAGCAGAAGTCTCTTTGTGTCTCCTTTTAGGTGGATAAATTAGTGTAACGATTTCTGTGGTTTGCTTCTTGTTTGGTATTATTTACACCCAAATCACAAACGAGCGTGACTTAATTTCAAGTCTGAACTATAAAGATGCGCGTGTTCTTTTTAATTTGAATCCTTTCTTTTCGCTCGTTTCTAAATTTCTTTAAGTATCGGGTAATATTATTTTTTTTTTTGAGTCGAATTGAACAACAGCTGTTGCCTGAATCCTTTAACAGTGGATGATTGAGTTTGCGGTTTAGGGGACGTTTTGGAAGTTAACAAAGGCGGATAAATGTTATTTAATTAGGCTTGTTACTTAGTTTCTGTGTTAATGTGAAAAAAAAGATAATTTAGATAATATAAAGAGGTAGGGGAAAGACAAAATTTAGTTTTTTGATACTTTGATGTTAAAAAATCAAACATGAGAAATGATATCAGAAATAACAAAAGAAATAACGTCAAATATAATAATGTAATTACATCGGGAATGATGTAAAAAATGATATAAGAAATTACATCAGAAATTACAAAAGAAATAACGTCAAATATAATAATGTAATTACATCGGAAATGATGTAAAAAATGATATAAGAAATTACATCAGAAATTACATCAGAAATGATGTCGGATATTACATCGGAAATGACATCATAATTACATAAGAAATTACATCAGAAATGATAAAAAAAATGATATAAGAAATTACATTAGAAATTACACAAGAAATAACGTAAAATGTAATAATGTAATTACATATAGGAAATGATGTAAAAAATTATATAAGAAATTACATCAAAAATTACATCAGAAATAACATCAGAAATAACATCGGAAATTACATCAGAAATGACGTCAGAAATGATGTAAAAAATGATATAAGAAATTTCATCAGAAATTACATCAGAAATTACAAAAGAAATAACGTCAAATATAATAATGTAATTACATCGGGAATGATGTAAAAAATGATATAAGAAATTACATCAGAAATTACAAAAGAAATAACGTCAAATATAATAATGTAATTACATCGGCAATGATGTAAAAAATGATATAAGAAATTACATCAGAAATGATGTCGGATATTACATCGGAAATGACATCATAATTACATAAGAAATTACATCAGAAATGATAAAAAAAAATGATATAACAAATTACATTAGAAGTTACAAAAGAAATAACGTAAAATGTAATAATGCAATTACATATAGGAAATGATGTAAAAAATTATACAAGAAATTACATCAGAAATTACATCAGAAATAACATCAGAAATAACATCGGAAATTACATCAGAAATGACGTCAGAAATGATGTAAAAAATGATATAAGAAATTTCATCAGAAATTACATCAGAAATTACAAAAGAAATAACGTCAAATATAACAATGTAATTACATCGGGAATGATGTAAAAAATGATATAAGAAATTACATCAGAAATTACAAAAGAAATAACGTCAAATATAATAATGTAATTACATCGGAAATGATGTAAAAAATGATATAAGAAATTACATCAGAAATTACATCAGAAATTACATAAGAAATAACGTTAAATATAATAATGTAATTACATAGGAAATGGTGTAAAGAATTATATAAGGAATTACATAAAAAATTACAACAGAAATAACATCGGAAATGACATCAGAAATGACGTCAGAAATGATGTAAAAAATGATATAAGAAATTTCATCAGAAATTACATCAGAAATTACAAAAGAAATAACGTCAAATATAATAATGTAATTACATCGGAAATGGTGTAAAAAATGATATAAGGAATTACATAAAAAATTACAACAGAAATAACATCGGAAATGACATCAGAAATTACATCAGAAATGAAATCGGAAACGACATCGGATAACATCAGAAATGATATCGAAAATTACATTAGAAATGACATCAGAAATGACATCAGAAATGGAATCATAATTACATCAGAAATTACATTTATAATAATGTAATAATGAAATTACATCAGAAATTACATCAATAATAATGTAATAATGTAATTACACCTGAAATGATGTAAAAAATTATAAAAGAAAGTACCTAAAAAATTATGACAGAAGTAACATCGGAAATGATATTATATTTACATCAGAAATGAAATCAGAAATTACATCAGTAATGACATAAAAAATGATGTCAAAAGTGACATGAAAAATGATGTCAAAAGTGACATCAGAAATGATGTCAGAAATGAAATCGGAAATAACATCGGAAACGACATCGGATAACATCAGAAATGACATCGAAAATTACATTAGAAATGACATCAGAAATGATGTCAGATATTACTTTGGAAAAGACATCATAATTACATCAGAAATGACATCAGAAATTATGTAAAACATAATATAAGAAATTTCAATAGAAATTACATCAGAAATGATGTAAAAACGATATAAGAAATTACATCGGAAATTACATAAGAAATAACGTAAAATGTAATAATGTAATTACATCAGAAATGATGTAAAAAATTATGTAAGAAATTACATAAAAATTACATCAGAAATAACATCGGAAATTACATCAGAAATGACGTCAGAAATAAAATCAAAAATGACATTAGAAATGACATTATAATTACATCAAAAATTACATCAGAAATTATGTAAAAATGATATAAGAAATTACATCGGTAATGATGTAAATAATGATTTAAGAAATTTCATCTAAAGTTACATCAGAAATAATGTAAAAAATGATATAAAAAATTACATCAGAAATTACATATGAAATAACGTTAAATGTAATAATGTAATTACATCGGAAATGATGTGAAAAATGATATTAGAAGTTACATCAGAAATGACATCAGATATAACATCGGAAATCACATAAGCAATCACGTAAAATGTAATAATGTAATTACATCGGAAATGATGTAAAAAATTCTATAAGAAATTACAAAAAATATTACGACAGAAATAACATCGGAAATGATATCATAATTACATCAGAAATGAAATCAGAAATTACATCAGTAATGACATCGAAAATTGCATTAGAAATGACATCAGAAATGATGTCGGATATTACATCGGAAATGACATCATAATTACATCAGAAATGACATCAGAAATTATGTAAAACATGATATAAGAAATTTCAACAGAAATTACATCAGAAATGATGTAAAAACGATATAAGAAATTACATCGGAAATTACATAAGAAATAACGTAAAATGTAATAATGTAATTACATCGAAAATGATGTAAAAACTTATGTAAGAAATTACATAAAAATTACATCAGAAATAACATCGGAAATTACATCAGAAATGACGTCAGAAATAAAATAAAAAATTACATTAGAAATGACATCATAATTACATCAAAAATTACATCAGAAATTATGTAAAAATGATATAAGAAATTACATCGGTAATGATGTAAATAATGATTTAAGAAATTTCATCTGAAGTTACATCAGAAATAATGTAAAAAATGATATAAAAAATTACATCAGAAATTACATATGAAATAACGTTAAATGTAATAATGTAATTACATCGGAAATGATGTGAAAAATGATATTAGAAGTTACATCAGAAATGACATCAGATATAACATCGGAAATCACATAAGAAATCACGTAAAATGTAATAATGTAATTACATCGGAAATGATGTAAAAAATTCTATACGAAATTACAAAAAATATTACGACAGAAATAACATCGGAAATGATATCATAATTATATCAGAAATGAAATCAGAAATTACATCAGTAATGACATCGAATATTGCATTAGAAATGACATCAGAAATGATGTCAGATATTACTTTGGAAAAAACATCATAATTACATCAGATATGACATCAGAAATTATGTAAAACATAATATAAGAAATTTCAACAGAAATTACGTCAGAAATGATGTAAAAACGATATAAGAAATTACATCGGAAATTACATAAGAAATAACGTAAAATGTAATAATATAATTACATCGGAAATGATGTAAAAACTTATGTAAGAAATTACATAAAAATTATATCAGAAATAACATCGGAAATTACATCAGAAATGACGTCAGAAATAAAATCAAAAATTACATTAGAAATGACATTATAATTACATCAAAAATTACATTAGAAATTATGTAAAAATGATATAAGAAATTACATCGGTAATGATGTAAATAACGATTTAAGAAATTTCATCAGAAATTACATCAGAAATAATGTAAAAAATGATATAAAAAATTACATCAGAAATTACATATGAAATAACGTTAAATGTAATAATGTAATTACATCGGAAATGATGTGAAAAATGATATTGGAAGTTACATCAGAAATGACCTAGAATTTGGAATCTGGGAATTCTAGGATCAGGAATGTGAAATCTAGAATGCAAATTCTGGAATGTGGAATTCGGGATGTGATATCTGAAATGCGAAACCCAGTGTGTGAAAAGCGGAATATAGAATCTGGAATGTGAAATTTTGAAATGTGAAATATAAAATTTGGAACGTGGAATCCGGGATGATCAATCTGGAATTTGAATTCTGGAACGTGGAATTGGAACCACTAAATTCAGGATGTGGAATTTGAAACCTGGGATTGCAACCTTGTATTTGTAATCTGTAAATTCTAGGATCAGGAATGTGGAAGTCGGAGATAATGTGGAATTTAAAATTTGGAATATGGAATCCAGGATCATAAATCTGGAATATGGAATCTGGAACGTGGAATCGGAACTACTAAATTCGGGATGTGGATTTTAAAACCTGGGATTGCAACCTAGTAATTGGAATCTAGAAATTCTAGGATCAGGAATTTAAAATCTAGAATGTGAATCCTGGAATGTGGAATTCGGGATGTGATATCTGGAATGTGAAATTGGGAGAAGTGAAAACTTAAATTTCGAATTTCGAAGGACGTAGAATTTGGAGTATTGATTTTGGAATTTGGAACTTGGGAAGTAAAACTCGAACTTCAAATCCGAAACATGTGGAATCTGGAATATAGAATCTGGAATGTGGAATCCGGAACGTAAAATCTGGAATATGGAATCTGATACATGGAATGCGGTTTGTAAATTCCGCACTTTTAACTCCAGAATATATGGGATCTGGAATATAGAATCTGGAATGTGGAATCCGGAATATGGAATCTCGAACTTAGAATCTGAAATATAAAATCTCGACTTTCAAATCCGGTATCCATTAAATCCGGAACATAGAATCTGGAATATGAAATCGGGAACATGGTATCTGGAACATGGAACGCGGTTTGTAAAATTTGAACTTTTAACTCCAGAATATATGGAATCTGGAATATAGAATCTGGAATGTGGAATCCGGAATATGGAATCTGGAACTTAGAATCTGAAATATAAAATCTCGACTTTCAAATCCGGAACACAGAATCTGGAATATGAAATCGAGAACATGGAATCTGGAACATGGAATGCGGTTTGTAAAATTCTAACTTTTAACTCCAGAATACATGGAATCTGGAATATAGAATCTGGAATGTGGAATCCGGAACCTAAAATCCGGAATATGGAATCTGGAATATAGAATCTGAAATACGGAATCTAACACATAGAACCTAGAATTAAGAATCATGAAACCCGGAATGTGGAATCCGGCCTAAAATCCTCTGTCTATAATCCAGTTTCTAATCTCTAGAACCTAAAATCAGTAAACTGAATCTTAAATCCAATTTGTTAGATTTCCCAAAACCTACCTAAAACTTTTTTTCCTCCCACCAAAAGTCGGTGACAATTGTGAAGAAAATTTTTCCCTAACGAACAGAATGAAGTGCTAATTGAGGCAAAAAACTAGATTTCTTAAAAAAAAAAAACAAAAAACGTCGTAAATGATTGGTTTAGGATTGGTAATCGATGGTCAACTTGTTTCGGATGTTCGATCGTTCGTTTAATTGAGTGGTTAGCATAGCGAGGGTGAGTTACGGTTAGAAATTTAGGGGTGGGGGGTAGACGGTGAACATTCCCGGAATTGCAAACTGGAATCCAATTAATATCCACGTGCGGTGTGTCTTTCGGTTGTGCCATTCTCTCTCCATGCATTTCTGTCTGCGAATGTGTGCGTAGATATGCGAAAATACAAGAGCAATTTCAAATTTGCACATTCACACTCACGCTATTTTCATGCAAAGACAAAGAACGCTTTATTACGAGTGAACAATTTTCAAAGTGATTATTCCTTTCTGTTAAATAAAATTCTTTTGATTCGAGAAACCAGTGATAAAATAAAATTGCCAAAGAAGAGAAACATTTTGTTGATCCTGACAAAATTTTAAAGTGGAAAAAATTTTCAATTTTCAGCCCCGAGCAATTTTTGAAATAAATGTGTGTTTGTTTGTGTGAGTGTGGGACTTTTTTTCTCTACATAATATCTCGAAGAAGCATTGTCGCTTTGCGGTAAAATTCAGTAGGTTTATTCTACTCATTAAAAACTCAAATTTGACACAAGGATTTTCGAAAATACCGAATCGATTTTTTTTAATCGTCTTTTTTGCGTAAAATACTACTTTTTTTTATCTTTTGGTGAATTTTGCCTCAATTTTAAATATATTTTTTTTAAAAACAACTCTTCTGTAAATTTTTTTTTACCAACGATTAGTTAATTTTACATTCAGGTTGTTACGGACGAATTTTTCAATAGAGGATTAAATGAATACAAATTTTCTGTATATACAGAGAACGCCACGAAACGCACTTTCCTGTAAAAATGGTGGAAATTCAATTTAATGAATTGGGTCATTTGTAAAGTAAAGAATAAAAGATTTTTTTTTTGTGCGCCGAGAGAGCGGCGTTTTTATTCAACAATGCTTTGATTGTAATTTTTCTCTGTCCTCGCTTCTTTATTACTGGATCATCGGGATGCGTGAGAGTGCCATTCTTGCTATTCACATCGCGTATGGAATCGAGAAAACCAGTATAAAAAGTCATGAAGCTTGCATTCAGGATTTTTTCATTGTAAAATCGAAGCCACCGTTGTCAGAGATGACCTGCACGTTTTATTTTTTTTTTTTTCATCCTGATTTTCGCCACTGACAGGCGCCGGTTTACGACATGTACTTTTGTTCTACATTATGAATCTCAGATTATCTATTTTTACCTCTAATTTTCTTCACGCTATAATTCAAAATAAAAATTAAAAAAAAAAAAATTATATATAAAACATAATTTATAAGTTTCGCTCATTCAGTTATTCATTTATTCTTTCCCTCTGTCTACACATGTAGTTTGTCACAAGATTTTTTTGTTTTAAACTCTTACATCATATTTCATCTTTTCAAAATGTTCTCAAATTTTAGATTTATGGCAATTTTCATTACTTTTTAATTAAAATTAATTAATTGCATTTTTAATTCTGTTAACTTGCATTAATTAAAAGATCTATTAATCCACAGTTGAATTATACTAAATTTGACGTGATTTAAAATTTGCTTTTTTAATAATTCTTTTCTCTTATGACTTCAATTACTTAAACTACAATTTTAAACTATTTTTACCATTTTTCAATTATTATCTGCAATTATAAATAATTTTCATAATTTCTCACTTTTTTTCTTAAATTTTTTCCGCAAATTTCAATTACTTTCTTCAATTTTTTTAAATCGCATTTTCAATTTTAATTACTTTCTCTTCGTCATCAAATCAATTTTATTATTTGTTGCTATATTTTATATTATTTATCGCAAATTTAAATTAGTTTTTAAATTTTACTATTTTTATTTTTATTTTCGAATTATTATCTTCAATTTTTAATCATTTTCATTATTTCTTAATTAATATTTTGAACTTTCAAATATGCATCTTAATTTTCAATTATTTTTTCAATTAATTTCTTAAATTTGCAACTGTTTTTCTCAAATTCCAATTATTTCTTCTTATTTAAAAAAAATTCTGCACTTTTTTCAATTATTTATTTCAAATTTCATTTTTTTTCAATTTATCATTGGTTATATCATATTTCAATTGTTTTCTTCAATTTTTAAGTATTTTAACTTTTTTCATAATTTTAAAAATTTCAAGCTACTCATCCGATATTTCAATTATTTTATTCAATTTTCAATTATTTATATTATTTTTGTATTATTTTTTTTCAATTTTCAATTACTTACGTTCTTTATCATAATTTCAAAAAAATTTTTATTAATTACTTTAAATTTCAATTATTTTTAGCTGCCATGAATTTTTTCTTCAACTTTTAATTACTCTCTTTTTTCTTATTATTTTTTTAGATTTTCCAGTAATTTTCTTAATTTTCAATTGTTTTGTTCAAAATTTTTTTCCTTGTATCATTTTGCAATTACTTTCTTCATCTTTTAATTATTTTTCAATTAATTCCCAGAAATTTTAGCTAATATCTTAAATTAAGATTATTATCTTCAAATTTCAATTATTTAAACGATTTTTCAATTATTTTCTTTTGCTTAAGGGCATGTGATGATAATGCTAAATTTGTCCGTAAACTTTCTCTTAAAGTACTCAATGTTTTGACACCAAACTTTGTAGAATTACTCAAAACACCATTTGAATGGTCTCTTTGACCCAATTTTGTTTCATTTTTGTCTTTAAACTAAATATTTTTCAAATTTACTTTTTTTTCAAAATTTTCCAAAAATTGTAAAATTGAAAAAAAAAGTAGTTTAAAGATAAAAATGAAATAAATTTGGGTCAGAGAGACCATTCTAATGGTATTTTGAGTAATTCTACAAAGTTTGGTGCCAAAACATTGAGTACTTTGAGAGAAAGTTTACGGACAAATTTAGCATTATCATCACATGCCCTTAAAAATAAATTCTGCAATTTTTTTGTAATTTTGCCCAATTTCAAATTATTCTCATTTTTTAAAATTTTTTTCGAAGATTTTCAAATATTTTTTTCAAATGTTCTATTATTTTCTTCAATTTTTATTAATTTTCAATTTTTTTCATAATTCCCAAAATGTTAAATTATTTATCTGATATTTCAATTTTCAATTATATTTATTATAATTTATTTAGATTTATTTATTTATTTATTTAGTGTACAGTATACGGGTAAAAAAAACCCATAATTTGTGTTATTTTCTTCAATTTTCAATTATTTACTTTCTTTTTCAAAATTCCAGAAATGTTTTCTTAATTATCTTAAATTTCAATTATTTTTAGCTTACTTCAATTCCTTTATTCCATTTTTAATTATTCTTATTTTTTTCAATTATTTTCTCAGATTTTCAAGTATTTTTCTCAAATTTCAATTATTTTTTCTTATTTAAAAAAATCATCAATTTTTTCAAGTATTTATTTCAAATTTCATTTATTTTTTCCAATTTATTATTTATCATTGGTTATATCATATATCAATTATTTTCTAAAATTTTAAATTTTAAAATCGTTCTTCAATCTTTTTCTTCAATTATTTTTAATTATTCTTATTTTTTAAATAAATTCCTACGATTTTTAACATTTTTCTCAAATGTCCCATTATTTTCATCAATTTTTACTCATTTTTAATCTTTCTCATCATTTCCAAAATTTTAAATTATTTATCTGATATTTCAATTGTTCAATTTAATTTTCAATTATTTATATTATTTTTGTATTTATATTTTTCAATTTTCAATTACTTATGTTCTTTTTCATAATTTCAAAAATTTTTATTAATTATCATAATTTTCAATTGTTTTTAGCTTTCAATAATTCTTTTCTGCAATTTTTGATTATTCTCATTTTTTTCAATTAATTTCTCAGCTTTTCAAATATTTTGATCAAATTACAATTATTATTTTTTTATAAAAAAAAATTTGCTATTTTTTTAATTGTTTATTTAAATTTTTCTTTATTTCTTCAATTTATCATTGGTTTTATCAATATTTAAATTATTTTCTTAAGTCACAAATTTAAAATAATTTTTCTATTATTTTCCTAAGTTTTTAAATATTATTATTTTTTATCTTATTTTCGTTTCTTTTTATAATTTTGCAATTATTTTCATCATCTTTTAATTATTTTCCAAATGAAATTCCTAAATTTTCATTTATTATCTCAAAAGATTATTATCTTCAATTTATTCAATTTTTAAAACTATTTTTCAGTTAGATATTTTCTCTTGCTTAAAAATAAATTCCTTCGTTTAATTTAATTTCCTTAATTTTTAATTATTTATCTCAATTTGAATAATTCTTTTCCATGTTTAATTATTTTTTCCAATTTTTCATTATTCTAAGGTTTTTCAATTTATTTATAAGATTTTCAAGTGTTTTTTTTTTTAATTTAAATGATTTTCTTTAATTTGAAAACATTTTTATGAGTTTCTAAATTACCTCCCCCAATTTTTAATTTCATGATTTTTTATCATTAATTTTGCAATTACATTTTTAAAATAAATTTTTGTTTTTTCAACTTTTTATCAATTTTGTAGTCTGTAAATAAAACTTGTCTTATTTATTTTTAAAAATTGTATTAAAAATATTTATAATTGTTGATAACATAAATTCTCTTAATTTACAATCTTTGTGCATTTTTCAAATTTTAAATTCGCGTCTGTCGCCACTCTTAATTTAAAGTTAGGTTCTCATTCAAAATATGTTTCAAAAGCAGTGCTAAAGTTTCTTCCTAACCTACAAATTACAAAATTAATTTTTTTTCCACTTCAAGTTAAAAATTTGTTGTATAACGTTAATTTTATCAAAACATGCAAAGTAAATAACCTCGAAAAACGTCTAGAAAAAATAAATAAATATCCTCCTTAAAATGAGAAATTAATTTCAACTTACTTTCTATTATTTAATTTCACCGAAAATCAAAAATAAATCTTAAACGTCCATATCATCTGATTTTGACTTTTTTAACTTTGGTAATAAAAGGTTCAGTTACGTGATCAATTAAACTCATATCCTCCGATTGTGTATCACTTTTAATTAAAAACTACTCGATGAAAAAAAAACGAAAATTTCCAAAAGGCAGGAAATTAAACAATGTTACGTGATATGAAAGAA
The DNA here is from genome assembly GCA_037103525.1 of Ganaspis brasiliensis. Lineage (NCBI taxonomy): Eukaryota > Metazoa > Arthropoda > Insecta > Hymenoptera > Figitidae > Ganaspis > Ganaspis brasiliensis. Next base: position 1,290,603 of record JAZKLR010000168.1, on the reverse strand, counting down.
AACCCCGATTGATACAAATTTGTTTGTATTATCTGAAAAGTTGGAATGTCCAGGGGCGGCGACTTGTGTATGGTATGTCTGCAAATTCCATAGAGCAAAAAAGTCGCCCTATAGAATTCCATATGGCAAAATTACTGACAAAATTTTAAAAAAATAATTGAATAATGACGAAAGAAGTTGAAAATTAATTACTAAATAATTTAACTAATTTAATATTGAAGAAAATAATTAAAACTAAAAAATTTTTATTTGAAAAAATTAAAGAAAAGAATTGAAACTTGCGAAAATTGAATTTAAAAATTAGGAGAAGAATTGAAAAATAATGGAAATAATTAGAAAATGAAGAAAATTTTTGGAAAATGACAAAAATAGTTGACAATTGTATCAAATAATTAAAATCATAAAAGAAAAGAATTGTTAAAAATTTAAGAAAGTGTTAAATAATTTTAAATATACTATTATCAAAGATTAAAGAAAAGAATTGAAAAATGGGAAATTGAATTTAAAAGTTAGGGGGGAAAAATAAAATTAAAGAAAAATGTTGATAAATGATCAAAATAGTTGAAAATTGTAGCAAATATAATTAAAATCATAAAAGAAAAAAACTCTTAAAACTTGAAGAAATTTTGAAATAATTTTAATTTTACTATTCTCAGAGTGGGTTAATTAAAATTTTAATCAATGTAATTTCAAATTAATTGAAGTTTGAAGAATTATAATATATAATAATTGTAATTCTAGTCTTGTTTATCTTAAACATATTCTGTAATTTTTTAAATTATTTTTTACAAAGGTTTATTATTTTCTTCAATATACAATTATTTCAATCAATTAGTACTTTATTATTAAATTTATTTTTCAATTAAATTTCAATGACTTTTTCTCATTTTCAATTATTTTTTTATTAATTTTCTAATATTATTATTATTTATTTCTAATTCCAGTTATTTTTTCAATTTACAATTATTTTCATTACTCCGCAATTATTTTTTATATTACAAATACTTATAGGTAGAAATTTTTTCAATTATTTTTCACAAACTAAAATTATTTTCTTCAATTTTAGATTATTTTTATTACTTTACAAATATTTTCTCCAATTTTATATTATTTTCATTATTCTTCAATTTAATTCCTAGACTTTAAAATATTTTTCTCAAGAAATTAAATTATTTTCTTCAATTTCTAATTAGTTTTATTACTTTGCAAATATTGTCTCGAATTTTTTATTAGTTTTATTACTCTTCAATTAATTTTCTAGAATTTTAAATATTTTTCTCAAATTTTCATAATTTTTTTCAACTTTTAATTATTATTATTATCATTTTCCAATCCATGTCTTCAATTTTAAATTATTTTTATTACTTGGCAAATATTGTCTCGAATTTTTTTATATTTTCATTGCTCTTCAATTAATTTTCTAGTCTTTAAAATATTTTTCTCAAATTTTAATAACTTTCTTCAATTTCAAATACTATTATTATCATTTTGCAATCAATTTTTACAATTGTCAATTATTTATCTCATTTTTCAAACATTTTTTTCAATTTTCATTTTCTTTTAAATTTTTGCAATTATTTTCTCCGCCCTTTAATTAGATATATTAATTATTTTTCCATTAATTTCCCACATTTTTATTTATTATCTCAAATGTAAGTTACAGTATTCACCTTTCAATGTAATATCGAAAATTTCAATTATTTATATCAAATTTACATTATTTTCTTCAATTTGCGATTATATTTCTATCATTTTTCCATTACTTTTTCACATATATTCAATTATTTTTTAATGAATTTTGAATTTTTTTATAATTTATCACAACTTCCACTTTTTTTTTTACAATAAACAATTATTTTTATCATTCTGAAATTATGTTCTTTCATTACAAATATATGTTGCAATTTTTTCAAATTATTTCTCAAAAAATTAAATTATTTTCTTCAATTTCTAATTATTTTTAATACTTTGCAAATATTGTCTCGAATTTTTGATTATTTTTATTACTCTTCAATTAATTTCCTAAATTTTAAAATATATTTCTCAAATTTTAATAATTTTCTTCAATTTTTAATTATTAATATTATAATTTTCCAATCATTTTCTTTAATTTTTAATTATTTCCCCTATTCTTCAAATAATTTAATTAATTTTCAATTATTATCTCATTTTTCTATTACTTTTTCAATTTTCTTTTACTTTATCTTTTAATAATTATTTTCTTTACATTTTAAATTAAAATTTTAATTTCCAAAAATTACATTTATTATCTAAAATCAAAGTTACCGTCTCCACTTTTCAATGTTTTAATCATTCCTAAATTTTTTTTTAAATTTCGAACATTTTTGTCAATTTTTAATTATTTTTTTTATTTCGCAATGGTTTTCACAAAATTTATATTATTTTAATTACTTGTTGATTCATAGCGAAAATTTCAAATATTTATCTCAAGTTTCCATTATTTTCTTCAATTTACGACTATTTCTAACATTTTTCTATTATGTTTTGACATTTTCAATTGTTTTTTATTTAATTTTTTAATTATTTATCTTAAATTCTTATTATTTTTTCAATTTACTATTATTTTTATCATTCTGACATTATTTCCTAAATTTAAAAATATTTTTTCTAATACTAATAATTTTCTTCAATTTTCAATTAATATTGTAATAATCTTGCAGTTATTTTGCAATCAATTTCATCAATTTTTAATTATTTTCACTATTCCTCAATTAAATTCCTAAATTTTCAATTACTTATCTCAATTTTCGATTACTTTTTCAAATTTCATTTTCATTTCTCTTTTTGCATTTATTTTCTCCACTTTTTCATTAGATGTATTAATTATTTTTCAATTAATTTCCCAAAATTTTCATTTATTATCTCCAATCTATTTTCCTAGATTTTAAAATATATTTCTCATCTTTTAATAATTTTCTTCAATTTATAATTATTAATATTATCATTTTCCAATCCATGTCTTTAATTTTTATTTATTTTTATTACTTTGCAAATATTGCCTCGGATTTTTTATTATTTTTATTACTCTTTAATTAATTTCCTAGATTTTAAAATATATTTCTTAAATTTTAATGATTTTCTTCAATTTTTAATTATTAATATTATCATTTTCCATTCCATGTCTTCAATTTTTAATTATTTTTATTACTTTGCAAATATTGTCTCGAATTTTTTATTATTTTCATTACTCTTTAATTAATTTTTTAGATTTTGAAGTATATTTCTCAAAAAACTAACTTATTTTCTTCAATTTCTAATTAGTTTTATTACTTTGCAAATATTGTCTTGAATTTTTTACCAGTTTCATTACTCTTCAATTAATTTTCCAGAATTTAAAATATTTTTCTCAAATTTTAATAATTTTCTTTAAATTCCAATTATTTTTGTTATCATTTTGCAATCAATTTCTTCAATTCTTTTATTAATTTCACTATTCATTTCTCAATTCAATACCTAAATTTTCAATTATTTATCTCATTTATCAATTATTTTTTTCAAATTCATTTTCTCTTATACTTTTGCAGTTATTTTCTCCTTGTTTTAAGTAGATATATTAATCATTTTTCAATTTATTTCCTAAATTTTTATTTATTTTTTTAAATCTAAGTTACTGTTGTCACGTTTTAATTCTTAAATCATTCTTCAATTATTTTTTCATATTCCAAATAACTTTCAACAATTTTTGATTAATTTTTTTGTTAAATTTCAATGATTTTTAAAAATTTTATATTATTTTGATTATTTGTTGATTAATTCTAAAAATTTCAATTATTTTTTTCAAATTTCCATTATTTTCTTTATTTAACGATTATTTTTATAATTCTTCTTTAATTTTCAATTACTATTCTTATCATTTTGCAATTAATTTCTTCAATTTTTAATTATTCTCACTACTCATTTCTCACTTAAATTCCTAAATTTTTAATTATCTTTTTCAATTTTCATTTTCTCTTTTAATTTTGCAATTTTTTTCTCCACCTTTTAAGTAGATATATTAATCATTTTTCAATTTATTTCCTAAATTTTCATTTATTATCTTAAATCTAAGTAATCGTCCCCACTTTTAATGTTTTAATCATTCTTCCATTATTTTTCTCAAATTTTAATTACCTTCGTCAATTTTTGATTATTTTTTTTTGTTAAATTGCAATGATTTTCACAAATTTTTTCTTATTGTGAATATTTGTTGATTAATTTCGAAAATTTCAATTATTTCTCTCAAATTTCCATTATTTTCTTCAATTAATGAATTTTTTTATCAATATTCTTCAATTTTCAATTACTATTCTTAATATTTTGCAATTAATTTCTTCAATTTTTAATTATTCTCACTACTCATTTCTCACTTAAATTCCTAAATTTTTAATTATCTTTTTCAATTTTCATTTTCTCTTATATTTTTGCAATTATTTCTCTCAAATTGTTAAGTCGATATATTAATCATTTTTCAATTTATTTCCTAAATTTTCATTTATTATCTTAAATCTAAGTAATCGTCCTCATTTTTCAACGTTTCAATCATTCATTGAATATTTGTTGATTAATTCCGAAAATTTCAATTATTTCTCTCAAATTTCCATTATTTTCTTAAATTTACGATTCTTTCTATAATGTTGTAATTATTTTTCTAAGTTTAATTTTTTTCGTCATTTTTCAGTTATTTGAAAAAATATGATGTTTGATCTTCAAATTTTCAATGTTTTAATCATTTTTCGCAAATTTCAATTAAGTTCGTCAATTTTTAATTTTTTTTCTAACTTGTAATGATTTGATCAGAAATTTTATATTATTTTGATTATTTGGTTATTATTTCCGAAAATGTACTCGAAATCAAATAAAATTGTCAACTTTCGAGTTACAATATTACACTAATTAAGAAACTCTTTAATTTATTATTGTTTTATTTCTCTCTCCCCCTCCCCACCCCTCGGTCAATATTAAGTTTGCAGATGGCAAAAATTTCCAAGTTGCCGCCCCTGGGAATGCCTTTAATCGCAATTTTCCAAATTAGTGACATTTTACAATTCTCGAAAGGAACGCCAATTTCATGTTTATCCCAATCTCTTGGATGTGGTACCCAACTCCCATAATTCTAGATTCTTGGTGAAAACAGCAGCACCTCCCGAAATGCTCATCGACCCTGAAATTCCACCGGAAGAGGAATTCAAGGAACGATCAGTACCTGCTATTTCGAAACTCGATTCCAAATGCCCGAGTCAGTTTGCCTTTAAGAATTCTCTTGACCTATGATATGCCATCCACAACCACCAAAATCAGTATTAATTATTATCAACTATTTTTCGTTTTTAAATGAATAATATAAAAAAAAAAAAAAAAAAAAACTCTGAATAATCGTATTTAATAAATTGTTTGACGTTTATCAAAGCTTATAAATCTTGATTATTGGGGGATGAAAAAAATAGTCAAGTGGGACGTCATTGTGATAAAATCTCTTTCCATTAAGTAAAGTAGACTATTGTAACTTTTTCTTTTTTCACATTGATTTCTGGGACGTAATTCATCTTTCCCTTATTTTTCACTAATGGCTCTTCACCTCCGGAAAGCTTCGGTGTTACCAGGCCATTAGCTAATGCGAGTAAAAATTGCGAGTTTGAAAAATATTATTTTTCCCGAAAGATAATTAAACTCCATTCGTTCGAATTGAATTTCTAATTAAATCAGCCGACCTATATAATGAATGAAAAATATCCGGTTCCTCGACTCTGCTTCAATCTTCAATAAATGTCAGAATAATAATAATAATAATGGAAACAATTTTTAAAAATATTTTTTATAATTAAATTGTAAAATTACAAATCAGTATCAATTTCTAATTTCTTTCTTCTTTTCATTTGGTTGTCTTGTGAATAAAGAAAAAAAAAAAGGATCTGCTCTCTTAATACTGTTTGCCTGTTTATAGTTGTCATTGTGTCACTTAAAAAGGGATCTTGGAAAGAGCAGAATGATGATTTTGCTAGTAGTTCTTTAAATGAAGGGGAACAGTTACATCTGTCAGAGTAAAAAAAGAAACGTTAGATTAGGACAATTGTAAGGATCGTGAACTGGTCGTGTGGAAAGAATCGATCCTTTTTTAACTGAAGGGGACATCTCAGTTGACAATAAAGGACAATCCTTGTACAAATATGTTCCATGATCTTAATCTCACTTTTGGTCAATCTTCACTGACATTAGGGACATTAAATTCCGTTCTACAGATAGTCTTTGCACTTTATAAATAATCTCATCCTTTGAAAACATTTCAATTCAGATGTTTTCCTATCAAAAGAATGAGAGAAAAAACTTTGAGACAAGTTTAGAAAAAGTTTAAGAATTTTATTTCAGACTTTTTTAAAAACTCTGGATCAAATCTATTTTTTTTTTTCTTTTAAAAAAATAAACAATATTTTCCTAAATTAAAATCTGTAATTTTGTTTTCTAACTGATTGAACAGAATTTAAAAAATAAACCTTGATAAAATAGCGAAAAATGTTTCGTGTATTTAGATATTCAAACAGTGGCAGAAAATTTATTACCTGGGAGCCAATGGAGCGAATTTTGGATAAAAATTTGTCAGTTTCCTCACTTTGCTACTTGATCCCTGGTTGGAGTTTGTACGCGGTCCAGATAGTGTGATCGATGAGCTGCAACCACATAATTAGGAGCCATCGATTCATCACGTCACTTCCTGCCCTGCGGAATATTACCGGAAGTTGGTCTTGTTTCCCTTCGCTCTTATAACTCCACCAGATAAATATTACATAAACTGTTTTTTTTTATTTAAGCTTGATGGATAGCTTGTATAGAATAAATTTCCGACAAAGTAACTGGAATAATGGAGTTGAAAAATGGCGTTGCAGTGTTAAAATTAAAAAATAAAAGTTAAAAATGATCATAATTTCGTTTCATGTGGCTAAAATAATTTAAAATTTTTTCTAGAGGATTTAATTGATTGTTTTGTTATAGCGAAAGAAAATTTTTGAAGTCCTAGAAAAATATTTGATATTTTTAGGAAGCTTAGAATGACTTAGAGTCTTTAAGAAGCTAAAAAAACATAAAAGTGTTTTTAAAAATTTGTTGTTTAGCTTTAAGAACTTTTGAACTGCTTCTAATAACTCCTAGCGTCTTTGAAAGACTTCAAGTAACTCTAAACGTCTTCAAAAATGCTTCGGCTAAGTTCGGACGCTTTCTGGAGACTTTATGTATCTCTCAGCGTCTTCCGAAGACTTTATGTAACTCTAAACGTCTTCAGATTTGACTTCGGCTAAAAGCGGGCGTCTATCGAAGACTTCGTGTGCCTGCGAGCGACTTCTAAAGACTTTGGATAAGTCCCAGCGTCGCTAGATTAGGCTTCGGCCAAGTCCGGACGCCTTCCAGACACTTTGTGTATCTCACAGCGTCTTCCGAAGACTTTATGTAACTCTAAGCGTCCTCAGATTTGACTTCGGCTCAAAGCTAACATCTTTCGAAGACTTCATGTGCCTGCGAGCGACTTCTAAAGACTTTGAATAAGTCCCAGCGTCGTTAGATTAGGCTTCGGCCAAGTCCGGATGCCTTCCAGACACTTTGTGTATCTCACAGCGTCTTCCAAAGACTTCATGTATGTCCCAGCGTCTTCAGATTTGACTTCGGCAATGTGCGCACGGTTTTTGAAGACTTCGTGTGCCTCCAAACGACTTCTAAAGACTTCGAATAAGTCCCAGCGACGTTAGATTAGGCTTCGGCCAAGTCCGGACGCCTTCCAGATACTTTGTGTATCTCACAGTGTCTTCAGACATAACTTCGTCAATGTGCGAACGGTTTTTGAAGACTTCGTGTGCCTCCAAGCGACTTCTAAAGGCTGCGGATAAGCCCCAGCGTCTTTAGATTAGACTTCAGCAAGGTCCGGACGCCTTCTAGAGAATTTTTATATCTCTCAGCGTCTTTCGAAGGCTTTATGTAACTCTATGCGTCTTTAGATTTGACTTCAGCTCAAAGCGAACATCTTTTGAAGACTTCGTGTGCCTCTAAGCGACTTCTAAAGGCTGCGGATAAGTCCCAGCGTTGTTAGATTAGCCTTCAGCCAAGTCCGGACGCCTTCCAGATACTTTGTGTATCTCACAGTGTCTTCAGACTTAACTTCGTCAATGTGCGAACGGTTTTTGAAAACTTTGTGTGCCTCCAAGCGACTTCTAAAGACTTTGGATAAGTCCCAGCGTTGTTAGATTAGGCTTCAGCCAAGTCCGGACGCCTTCCAGACACTTTGTGTATCTCACAGCGTCTTCCGAAGGCTTCATATAACTCTCAGCGTCTTCAGATTTGACTTCGGCAATGTCCGAACTGTTTTTGAAGACTTCGTGTATCCTCCAAGCGACTTCTTAAGGCTGCGGATAAGTCCCAGCGTCTTTAAATTAGACTTCGGCTAGGTCCGGACGCCTTCTAGAGAATTTTTATATCTCTCAGCGTCTTCCGAAGGCTTTATGTAACTCTATGCGTCTTTAGATTTGACTTCGGCTCAAAGCGAACATCTTTTAAAGACTTCGTGTGCGTCCAAGCGACTTCTAAAGGCTGCGGATAAGTCACAGCGTTGTTAGATTAGGCTTTAGCCAAGTCTGGACGCCTTCCAGGCACTTTGTGTATCTGACAGCGTCTTCCGAAGGCTCCATATAACTCTCAGCGTCTTCAGATTTGACTTCGGCAATGTCCGAACGGTTTTTGAAGACTTCGTGTATCCTCCAAGCGACTTCTTAAGGCTGCGGATAAGTCCCAGCGTCTTTAAATTAGACTTCGGCTAGGTCCGGACGCCTTCTAGAGAATTTTTATATCTCTCAGCGTCTTCCGAAGGCTTTATGTAACTCTATGCGTCTTTAGATTTGACTTCGGCTCAAAGCGAACATCTTTTAAAGACTTCGTGTGCGTCCAAGCGACTTCTAAAGTCTGCGGATAAGTCCCAGCGTCTTTAGATTAGGCTTCGGCACAGTCTAGACGTCTTCCAGACACTTTGTGTATCTGACAGCGTCTTTCGAAGATTTTATCTAACTCTAAGCGTCCTAAGATTTGACTTCGGCTAAAAGCGAACGTCTTCGAAGACTTTGTGAGCCTCCGAGCGACTTCTAAAGGCTTTAGATAAGTCCCAGGGTCTTTAGATTAGACTTCGACCGAGTCCGGACGCCTTCTAAAGACTTTGTGTTTCTCTAAGCATCTTCCTAAGGTTTTATGAAGCTATTAGTTTCTTCAGGCTACGCTTTGGCTAAGTTCGGAGGTCTTCAAAAGACATAGTGTGCCCTTAAGCGACTTCCAAAGGCTTCGGATAACTCCGAGCGTCTTTAAATTAGGCTTCGGCTAAATTTAGACGCCTTCTGGAGACTAAGTATTTTTAAACGGCTTCCAAAGCCTTTATGAAGCTCCTAGCGACTTTAGGTTTTGTTTTGCGTAAGTCCTAATATTTTTTATAACTCTGAGCATCCTTAATGAGCTTCTGATGACTCCAAGCGTCTTTATATTAGACTTCGGCAAATTCCACTTGCCTTCTAGAGACTTCGTATATCTCTAAGCGTCTTCCAAAGCGTATTCGAAATTCTCTAGATTTAGCTTCGGCTAAGTCTGGACGCCTTTGAGAGACTTTATGGGTCTCTGATCATATTTTAAAGAATTTATGTTACTCCAATCGTCTTCTAAAGGCTTTATATAGCTCTGAGCATTTTTATATTACGCTTCGGCTAAATTGGGACGTCTTCTAGAGACTTTGTGTATCTCTAAGCGTCTTCGTAAGGTTTTGTTTTTCTCCTAGCGTCTTCGAATTGTGCTTCATTTAATTGTGGATGCTTTTAGGACGTTTTAGATAACTGGGGGCGTCATTGGAAAGTTTTCGGTAGTCTTCGGGAAGCTCCCAAAAGTTTACGGTCGTCTTCCAAAAGTTTTTCATAACTCCTAGCGTTTTGGAACGACCTCACCTAACAGCCCGAAACATTCTAGAGGATTTCTAAATCTGTTATTGATCCCTAGCGTCTTCGTAAGGCTTCGTGGATCTCCGCCAAAAATCTCAGCGCCTTTTCCAAAATTCTTTATTTCCCTAAGCGTCACAGACCTCACCTGACCCCTAAGCTTCTTTTCAAAAATTTTTTCCAGCATCTTCTCCACATGGCAACATTAGAATTTTTCCCCAAAATTCCATTTCTTCAAAAACTCCTCCATTTACAAGTCCGTACCTCGTGCCAGAATTATCACCACGAAGAACTAAGGAGAGATAATAATTTGCGAACTTGGGTAGTCATTTCGGAACTTTACAATAATCTCGAAAGTGAGATTAAGGTAACATCCGAAATGATAACAGTAGCAGTTGTGTGTTACGTGTTACAACACAAGGGGGTTCAAGGGTTTGAAACAGAATTTCCGAGTTTCCTTCTCGAGCTTCTTCATTCCAAGAGACAACTGTGGCGATCTTTGCACGACTCTGTTCACGGATCTGCTTGAGGATGTGCGTCATTAGCCACCAAGTAACGTGCTCAAATCCTCGATTCCAGGAGCCAAGTGAAGTTAAGCTGCGCTATCTGCCTCACGAGAGATATAGAGTCATTTAAGGACGATGTGCTCCCTACTCTTTGAGAATGGAACGAACACGTGTGGGTGAGGGCATCTCAATTATTCGCGAAATGACTATCTGAATTACTGCATCCCCTAATTCTTGAAGTATGAGTCTTCTACGAATATTATTTTGTATTTTGAACGCTTTTCTTTAGAAAGATGTTCGAGTGAGAGTGCAATTGAAAAAGGTATACAATGTATCCACCAATATATAAAATATTTTCAATCTTAAATTTAACACTACTAACTTGATTTCTTTCTGTTGTTTTTTAGTTTTGTCGCTGACCAACCAAAGACCCTTCAATTTTGGATTTGAAGCTCCGTTCCTCTTGGCAGGAACAAAACTTTTAAAAATTGCTTGTGCCTTATCCTCCGTTGCACAGTACAGTTTCACAGGACGTGGCCTTGACTGCCATATTTATGTAATAGAACCAATTCTATTTGCACGCAAATTCTCAAAAACATCAGGCAAAAAATGTTTTTTAGTTTGTCAGTAATAACTAAACACAGATTATCTTGATCACTAACAGAAATTGCACCAACAGTATCAAGAGATTCTTGATCAGGAAATCCAAAAAGAACCAGGTTACCTTTTTTTCTCTCACGATCATTTAATTTACTGATACACGGAGCTGTAATTTCATTAACATCAGTAGCGTTAAAATTTTTCAGTTGTAATTAGTTCATTCTCTACTTCAGTAAATGATCATGTCTTCCTTAAAAATTATCGTACAGCAAAGTTTAAAAAATCGTTTTAAAGGTGATAAAAAATGCTTTCAAGTAACATTTATAGAATTTTGACCGGCATCGGGCACTGTATGTTTTCCGGCTATACTACCAAATCATCAAAAATCCATCGGATGTCCCAGGGGCGGCAACTTCTAAATTTTTGCCATCTGCAAACTTAATATTGACCAAGGGGGAGGGGAGAGAAATAAAACAATAATAAATTAAAGAGTTTCTTAATTAGCGTAATTATAGTAACTCAAAATTTGACAATTTTATTTAATTTCGAGTACATTTTCGGAAATAATAACCAAATAATCAAAATAATATAAAATTTGTGATCAAATCATTACAAGTTAAAAAAAAGATTAAAAATTGACCAACTTAATTGAAATCTGCAAAAAATAATTGAAAAATGATTAAAACATTGAAAATTTGAAAAACAAACATCATATTTTTTCAAATAATTGAAAAATGTCGAAGAAAATTGAACTTGGAAAAATAATTACAACATTATAGAAATAATCGTAAATTTAAGAAAATAATTAAAATTTTCGGAATTAATCAACAAATATTCACAATAATAAAAAATTTGTGAAAATCATTGCAAATGAAAAAAAAAAAATTAAAAATTGACGAACGTAATTAAGGTATTTCTCCGATGGGCAGTCCCTGCCAAAAGTTAGTATTTTAGTTAATAGTGATTATTAAATAATATAATTTATTTCTTAACTTATTATTGACCATAAATAGTTGATCAGGTATCGGCCAATAGTTTTTTAATAAGAATGTTTAAAAAACTAACAAAAGTTGCTCAATTTTCAACGTTTTTCAAAGATACCTTTTTCACAAGTCTATATATTTTCTTACCATTTTTTAAAAAATGGTACAACTAAGGTAAATAATAGTTTATTTCTTAAGAAAAACAAACTCTACAACTTCACCTCGTCAGATTTTTGAAAAAGTTAATATATTTTTAAATACAGCAATTTGTTTATAAATATATTTCTAAATTTTTCTAAATATTTATATACAAATTGCTTTATTTAAAAAATGATCCTTTTTTTCAAAAATCTGACGAGGTGAAGTTGTAGAGTTTGTTTTTCTTAAGAAAATAAGCTATTATTTACTTAAATTGTACCATTTTTAAAAAAATGGTAAGAAAAGATATAGACTTGTAAAAAAGGTATCTTTAAACAACGGTGCAAATTTAGCAACTTTTGTTAATTTTTTAAACATTTTTATTAAAAAACTATTGTCCGATATCTGATCAACTATTCATGGTCAATAATAAGTTAAGAAATAAATTATATTAATTAATAATCGCTATTAACTAAAATACTAACTTTTGGCAGGGACTGCCGATCGGAGAAATACCTTAAAATTTGAGAAAAATAATCGAAGAATGATTGAAACATTGAAAAGTGGTGACGATAACTTAGATTTAAGATAATAAATGAAAATTTAGGAAATAAATTAAAAAATGATTAATACATCTACTTAAAAGATGGAGAAAATAATTGCAAAAGTATAAGAGAAAATGAAAATTGGAAAAGATAATTAACAAATGAGATAAAAAATTGAAAATTTAGGAATTTAGGAGAGAAATGAGTAGTGAGAATAATTAAAAATTGAAGAAATTGATTGCAAAACAATAAGATTAGTAATTGAAAATTAAAGAAGAATGATAAAAATAATCGTGAATTAAAAAAAATAATGGAAATTTGAAAGAAATAATTGAAATTTTCGAAATTAATCAACAAATATTCACAGTAATAAAAAATTTGTGAAAATCATTGCAAATGAAAAAAAATAAATAAAAATTGACGAACGTAATTAAAATTAAAGAAAAATAATGGAAGAATGATTCAAACATTGAAAAGTGGGGACGATAACTTAGATTTAGGATCATAAATGAAAATTTAGGAAATAAATTGAAAACTGATTAATATATCTACTTAACAGGTGGAGAAAATAATTAAAAAAGTATAAGAGAAAAAAAAATTGAAAAAGATAATTGAAAATTAAGGAAATTAAGTGAGAAATAAGTAGTGAGAATAATTAAAAATTAAAGAAATTGATTGCAAAATGATAAGAATAGTAAATGAAAATTGAAGAAAAATGATAAAAATTATCGTTAATTGAAGAAAATAATAGAAATTTGAGAGAAATAATTGAAATTTTCAAAATTAATCAACAAATATTCACAATAATAAAAAAATTTGTGAAAATCATTGCAAATAAAAAAAAAATAATTAAAAATTGACGAACGTAATCAAAATTTGAGAAAAATAATGGAAGAATGATTAAAACATTGAAAAGTGGGGACGATAACTTAGATTTAAGATAATAAATGAAAATTTAGGAAAAAATAGAAAAATGATTAATATATCTACTTAAAAGCTGGAAAAAATAATTGCAAAAGTATAAGAGAACATGAAAATTGAAAAAGATAATTGAAAAATGAGATAAATAATGGAAAATTTAGGAATTTAGGTGAGAAATGAGTAGTGAGAATAATTAAAAATTGTAGAAATTGATTTCAAAATGATAAGAATAGTAATTGAAAATTGAAGAAAAATGATAAAAATTATCGTTAATTGAAGAAAATAATGGAAATTTGAGAGAAATGATTGGAATTTTCGGAATTAAGCAACAAATAATCAAAATAATATAAATTTTTTGAAAATCATTACAATTTAACAAAAAAAATAATTAAAAATTGTCGAAAGCTATTTGGAATATGAGAAAAACAATTAAAAAATGATTTTAAAGAATTAAAACGTAAATACAGTAACTTAGATTTGAGAAAATAATTAAAAATTTAAGAAATAAATTGAAAAATGATTAATATATCTACTTAAAAGAAGGAGAAAATAACGGCAAAAGTATAAGAGAAAATGAATTTCGAAAAATAATTGATACATGAGATAAATAATTGAAAATTTAGGTATTGAATTGAGAAATGAATAGTGAGATTAATAAAAGAATTGAAAAAATTGATTGCAAAATGATAACGAAAATAATTGTAATTTAAAGAAAATTATTAAAATTTGAGAATAATATTTTAAACAATATTTGCAAAGTAATAAAAATAAGTAAAAATTGAAGACATGGATTGGAAAATGATAATATTAATAATTAAAAATTGAAGAAAATTATTAAAATTTGAGAAATATGTTTTAAATTCTAGGAAATTAATTGAAGAGTAATAAAAATAATAAAAAATTCGAGACAATATTTGCAAAGTAATAAAAATAATTAGAAATTGAAGAAAATAATTTAATTTTTTGAGAAATATACTTTAAAATCTAGGAAATTAATTAAAGAGTAATAAAAGTAATAAAAAATTCAAAACAATATTTGCAAAGTAATAAAAATAATTAAAAATTGAAGACATGGATTGGAAAATGATAATATTAATAATTAAAAATTGAAGAAAATGATTAAAATTTGAGAAATATATTTTAAAATCTAGGAAATTAATTAAAGAGTAATAAAAATAATAAAAAATTCGAGACAATATTTGCAAAGTAATAAAAATAATTAGGAATTGAAGAAAATAATTTAAATTTTTGAGTAATAATTTAAAAAATTGAAGCATATATTTTAAATGAAAGAACATAATTTCAAAAGAATAAAAATAATTTTATATTGTAAAAAAAAGTGGAAGTTGTGATAAATTATAAAAAAAAATTCAAAATTCATTAAAAAATAATTGAATATGAGAGAAAGTAATGGAAAAATGATAGAAATATAATCGCAAATTGAAGAAAATAATGGAAATTAGATATAAATAATTGAAATTTTCGATATTACATTGAAACGTGGATACTGTAAGTTACATTTGAGATAATAAATATAGATAATAATGAAAATAATTGTAAATTGAAAAAATAACTGGAATTAGAAATAAATAATAAAAAAATTAGAAAATTAATAAAAAAATAATTGAAAATGAGAAAAAGTAGTTGAAACTTAATTGAAAAATAAATTTAATAATAAAGTACTAATTGATTGAAATAATTGTATATTGAAGAAAATAATAAACATTTGTAAAAAATAATTTAAAAAATTACAGAATATATTTACGATAAACAAGACTACAATTACAATTATTATATATTATAATTCTTCAAACTTAAATTAATTTGAAATTACATTGATTAAAATGTTAATTAATCCACTCTGAGAATAGTAAAATTAAAATTATTTCAAAATTTCTTCAATTTTTAAGAGTTTTTTCTTTTATGATTTTAATTATATTTGCTACAATTTTCAACTATTTTGATCATTTATCAACATTTTTCTTTAATTTTATTTTTCCCCCCTCACTTTTAAATTCAATTTCCCATTTTTCAATTCTTTTCTTTAATCTTTGATAATAGTATATTTAAAATTATTTAACACTTTCTTAAATTTTTAACAATTCTTTTCTTTTATGATTTTAATAATTTCATACAATTGTCAACTATTTTTGTCATTTTCCAAAAATTTTCTTCATTTTCTAAATATTTCCATTATTTTTCAATTCTTCCCCTATAATTTTTAAATTCAATTTCCCATTTTTCAATTCTTTTCTTTAATCTTTAATAATAGTATATTTAAAATTATTTAACACTTTCTTAAATTTTTAACAATTCTTTTCCTTTATGATTTTAATTATTTCATACAATTATCACCTATTTTTGTCATTTTCCAAAAATTTTCTTCATTTTCTAAATATTTCCATTATTTTTCAATTCTTCCCCTATAATTTTTAAATTCAATTTCCCATTTTTAATTCTTTTCTTTAATCTTTGATAATAGTATATTTAAAATTATTTAACACTTTCTTAAATTTTTAACAATTCTTTTCTTTTATGATTTTACTTATTTCATAGAATTGTCAACTATTTTTGTCATTTTCCAAAAATTTTCTTCATTTTCTAAATATTTCCATTATTTTTCAATTCTTCCCCTATAATTTTTAAATTCAATTTCCCATTTTTCAATTCTTTTCTTTAATCTTTAATAATAGTATATTTAAAATTATTTAACACTCTCTTAAATTTTTAACAATTCTTTTCCTTTATGATTTTAATTATTTCATACAATTATCACCTATTTTTGTCATTTTCCAAAAATTTTCTTCATTTTCTAAATATTTCCATTATTTTTCAATTCTTCCCCTATAATTTTTAAATTCAATTTCCCATTTTCAATTCTTTTCTTTAATCTTTGATAATAGTATATTTAAAATTATTTAACACTTTCTTAAATTTTTAACAATTCTTTTCTTTTATGATTTTAATTATTTCATACAATTATCACCTATTTTTGTCATTTTCCAAAAATTTTCTTCATTTTCTAAATATTTCCATTATTTTTCAATTCTTCCCCTATAATTTTTAAATTCAATTTTCTCAAGTTTCAATTCTTTTCTTTATTTTTTTCAAATAAATTTTTTTTTTTTAAATTCTTTTCTTCAATATTAAATTAGTCAAATTATTTATTAATTAATTTTCAACTTCTTTCGTCATTTTTCAATTATTTTTTCAAAATATGTTTTTTTTTTTAATTTTAATCATTTTTTTCGAATTGTAAATTCATTTACTCACATTCTTCTTAAGAAATTTATTTTTTGTCAGTAATTTTGCCAACTCATCTACTTCTTCCAGATCAAAAATTCTCCCAATCAATTGTTTTCATCAAAGACAAATTTTAATCGATTGACAAAGACAGGATCGACGTGGGAAAGCGTTTTTTTGCCAACTTCCTCAAAGTGTCTCATCTATTCATTAATAAAAACTCAGGAAGTCAAATTTGCCCGACAAAAGGTGTCTCTTAAAATTCAAATGATCGAACTGTATTTTTCTCCATTGACCGCATTCTTAACTCGTCACAATTTAAAACATCTCACGCTCTTTCTCTCTTTGAGCTCGGAGTTTCTCTTCTCTTGTCGGACATTGTGTTGGCTGTGTCACTACTATACGACAATAAAGCTCAGATTACAATACACAATTGGTGTAAGGTGTCAATGACAAAAGCGCCAACGCCCCGGGGAGCATCATCGAGAGGTGAAAAAAGAAGCCGCGGGCCCCTGTGAAGTCTAAAAATTATCCGCCGGCCACAATTCCACCGAGCGGACAAATAAATCCCCCACCGAGCGAGGACCACCACAATCCCCAAATTCTCACTTTTGCCCGATACTCGTTAGTCCCGTGACTCCCTAAAAAATGTTTAGATTGGATATTTTTCAATGGCGGTACCTGTTCATAAGGGGTACAAATTTACAAAGCTCCCCCTCTCCCTTTCACCCCTCGAGGTTGACAACCTGTTCGAGCCATTTATATTTCTTTACGTGATTCCCTGAACGTTTATAGTGGAGGGATCAAAGGGTGGGGCGCAAGAGGCTTCTTTGATGTTGACGGTATAGATTACCGACAAGAGAGAGAGAGAGAGGTTAGGTCAGGTTGTGCCACTGTTGGTGATGACTGAATTTTTGTAAAGCGCCCCGAGAGCCGCTCTCGGTAAAAATTTGAATCACGCTGACTTTTTAGAAATTGATGTTTATTAGGTTAGTTTTAGATTATACAATGCGCGCTATTTTTAAATATATATGTAAATAAATTTTATTTGTACATAGAAAAAAATTTGTAACGTTTTAGAATGAAAAAGAACAGGCCCGGATTGGCCATTCAGGATACCGGGAAAAATCCCGGTGGGCCGACGCCAGGCGGGCCGGTATTTTTGTAGGTCTAATTAATAATTTAATTTATGTAATTAAATTTCATTTAACTTTCAATTACTCTTTTCTATTTTCAATTAATTTTACAACATTCAATCATTTTCGGCTTCTTTCTATGTTCTTTTCAATCACAGAAATTGTAGAATTTCAATTAAATTGTTCAATTCTACAACTATTTTTTACAATTCTTATTTATTATTATCTTTAACTTTCAATTCCATTCTTCAATTTTCAATTTCATTCTTCAGTTTTCAATTATTATTTTTTTCTATATTCAAGAATTCTAGACTTTTTCAATTACTTCTTTCAATTTTTAATTACATTTTTTAAATTTCCATTACATTCCTCAATTTTCAATTATCTCCTTCAATTTTTTCAATCCTCAATAATTCTCAAAAAATTTTATAACTAATCTTTAACTTTTTAAATTATTTTGTTCTCTTGACCATTATTTCTTAGTGCTTTACGATATCAAGACGATATCATATTTGAGCAATATTGATATTGATCTCAAAATCTCTTGACCATCCAAAAATGTTCTCGAGTTGATAATATCGACCTAAAATAACTAAAAAATGACGAAAATAATTGACAAATGAAAAAAATTGGAATAATGACAAGATTAATAAATCGACAATTGACAAAAATAATTTAAAAAATTAAAGAACAAATATAATATTTTAAAAAAACAATTGGAAATTAAAAAAGGAAAAAAACTACAGAAATAATAATAATTGAAAAAAAATTTAATTTTAAAAAATTGACCGGGATTGAAATTTGAAGAAATAATCACAAATTGATAAGAAGAAAATAATATTAAAAATTGCCAAAATAATTAAAAAATGAAGAAAATAATTGTGAATTAGATAGAAAAATTGAGGAATTAAGGAGTTAAATTGAGATTTCAAAAAAATTATTGATAATAAATAATTTACAAATTACTATATCAATAAATAAATAAATAGTATAAAAGAGTGAAAAAGCCCATGATTGGTAAATATTTAAGAAAATAATTGACAATTAAAAACTGAAGAAAACTGTAGGAATAATTATAACAAATAATTGGAAATTGAATGGGATTTCAAAAAGTTAAAGTTCGTTGAAAATCGAAGAAAATAATTTCAAATTAGAAGAAATAGTTGAAAAATAAAGAAAAAAATTCAAAATTAAAGAAAATAATAATTGTGAATTTAAGAGGATAGTTAAAAAATTGAATTGAAAGTTCAAGAAAAATATTGTTAATTGAAAAAATCATCGAAAAAAGCCGAGAATTATTAAATATTGAATAAAATAATTGCCAATTGGAAAAAATTCTAAACATGGCAAGATTATTAAATTAAAAACTGACAGAAATAATTTTAAACAGAAAAAGATAAACATGAAATTAAAAAAAACTAAAAAAGAAAGAAAATGATAGGAATAGTTCTAGAAACAATTGAAAGTTTAATTGCTTTTTGAAAAATTAAACTTTATTAAAATTTGAAGAAAATACTTTCAAATTGAGAGAATAATTGAAAATGAAAAAAAGTATCAATAAAAGACAAGAATTGTGAGTGGATACAAATAATTAAAGAATTAAAGAACTGAATTGAAATTTCAAGAAAATGATTAATAATTGAATAATATGAAAGAAAATAATTAAAAAAAGACGAAAATAAAGGACAATTGCAAAAAATTCGAAAAATTGCAACATTAAAAAGTTTACATTTCAACAGAATTATCTTAAAAGTTAAGAATGTAAATTAAAATTTAGAACAGAAATAACTAAGAATAAAAATTAAAAGAAAATTACTGTAGTAATTGTAGAAAATAATTGTAAATTTAATTGGATTATAAAAAATTGAACTGGATTGAAGTTCTTGGAAAATAATTGCCTATTGAAGGAAACAAGTGAAAATTGAAAAAATAATTGAAAAAAAATCGAGAATTATTGAATATTGACTGAAATAATTAAAAATTCAAGTAAATAATTGAAAACTGAAAAATAATTGAAAAAATGAGAATATTTGAAAACTGAAAAAGTAATTGAAAACTGAAAAAAAAATAATTGAAAAACCGACAATATTTGAAAATCGAAGAAAATAATTGAAAACTGAAAAAATAATTGAAAAAACGAGAATATTTGAAAACTGAAAAGAATAATTGAAAAAAACCGAAAATATTTGAAAATTGAAGAAAATAGTTGAAAACTGGAAAAACAATTGAAAAAATGAGAATTATTGAATATTGAAGAAAACAATTGAAAATTGATAAAAATATTGAAAGAAGCCGAAAATTATTGAATATTAAAGAGAATATTTGAAAATTAAAAAACATGATTAAAAATTAATTAAAATAATTGTGAATAGAAGATAATAATTGAGATTTGAAGAAAATAATTGTAAATTAAAGAAAGTAATTGGGTATTCAAATATTGAAAAAATGATTTTCAGGTGAATGAAAGCCGACTTTTTTTATGCAAAAGGGGGCAAAGTAGATAGAAATTCATTCTGAGCGATTTTTAAAGCCGGGGAATTCGCTAAAAAACTTTTTTTTATATTTATTTAATAAAAATTGTCCATTTCTTGATTGAAGATCAGGGAATGATTTTAAAGGGTTGTTTTTGATGCTGAAGGGGTTAAGGTAGATAGGAATACATTCAGAGCAATTTTTAAAGCCAGGAAATTCTCTCAAAATTTTTTTATTATATTTGTTTAATAGAAGTTGTCCATTTTTTGTCCTTTAAAATTGGTTAAAACCAGATTGAGGTGTTCATTAAACTAAGAAATTACTGCTGCTTTCGTACAAATGGCAGTAGAGAATGCTACTGTTCAAGAAATTCCAAATAATTAAATTATTGATAAGTTTAAATAAAATAATTTAATATTTTTATATTTTAGTTTTAAATGTTAATAAAAATTTCCAATTATATAGAAAGGGGCCGCTTTGAATATCTTTCCCGGGCCGCTTTTAATTCCCAATCCGGCCCTGAAAAAGAATTTGAGGTAAATAATGGGAATATTTTTAAGAAAGAGAATTTTACTTTATAATATTAGATTAGATTAATTTGGATGCTCTGGTGTGTGTGTGAAAATAAACAGTGACAGATTAGGTTAGGTTTTTATTCTGTGTAATTAGATAAGAAATAATTTATAATGTTTTGTAGATTTAGTTTCACTTGAAGAGGGCTCTGAGCTCTGATTAGGAATTTGGGAAAATAATTGAAAAATCGTAGAAATATTTTAAAATTGATGAAAATAATTGAAATGTGAGAAAAAGAAACTTGAAAAAATTACAGGGTGCATATAAAATAGAAGAAAATAATTACAAAATGATAAAAACAATGAAAAATTAAAAAATAATTAAAAATTGGTGAGGAAAATTGAAAAATGATAAAAATAGTAATAGTAAGTAGAAAAATATAATTGAAACTCGATATAAATAATTGAAAATAATTAAAAATCATGATAATAATTGAAATCTGAAAAAAAATACTTGAAAATTGATTAGAAAAAAATGAGAAATAAGAAAATAATTAAGAAAAATAATTGACAAATTTTACAAATAATTTACAATTCAAAAAATAATTTAAATTATGTAAAAGAATGAAAATACATAAAAATTGGAGAAAATAATTTAAAAATCACAGAAATGTTTAAAAATTGAAAAAAATAATTGAAATTTGAGAAAAATACTTCAAAAAATTGCAGAGTGCATATGAAATAGAAAAAAATAATTGAATCTCGATATAAATAATTGAAAATAATTAAAAATCGAGTTAATAATTAAAATTTCAAATAAATAATTTTAAAATTTTGAAAATTTGAAGAAAATGATTAAGGTTTGAAAAAATATTTGAAAATTGAAAGTTGATTGAAAAAAATAAGAAATGAGAAAATGATTTGAAAAAATAATTGACAAATTTTACAAATAATTTACAATTCAGAAAATAATTTAAATTATGGAATAAAATTAAAATATATCAAAATTGGGAAAAATAATTTAAAAATCATAGAAATGTTTAAAAATTGAAAAAAAAATTTTCAACTTGAGATAAATACTTGAAAATCTTTGAAATTAATTGATTCAGATGAATAGTTAAAATTGTAGGAAATTAATTGAGAACTAATGAATATGATTAAAAATTTAAAAAAATAATTGAAAAATGATGTAAATAATTAAAAAATTGAGAGCAATAGATTAATAAAAAAATTTAGAATTAAAAAAAATTGAATTTTCAGGAAATTAATTGAAAACTAATAAAAATGATTAAAAGTTGAGAAAAATAATTGCAAAATGATATAAATAATTGAAAATTAAGAACAATAATTGTAAAATGATAAAAAAATTGATAATTAAAAAAAATTGAATTTTTACGAAATTAATTGAAAACTAATGAAAATAATTAAAAATTGAGAAAAATAATTGCAAAATGATATAAATAATTGAAAATTGAGAAAAATAATTTCAAAATGATCAAAAAATTGACAATTGAAAAAAATAATTGAAATTTCAGGAAATTAATTAAAAATTGGGAAAAATAAACGCAAAATTATATAAATAATTGAAAATGAGAAAAATAATTTCAAAATAATAAAAAAATCGATATTTTATAAAAATAATTGAAAATTTAGATAAATAATTGAAATTTCAGGAATTTAATTAAGACATAATTAAAATGTTTTAAAATTTAGAAAAATAATTTCAAAATGATAAAAAAATCGTCAATTAAAGAAAATAATTGAAAATCCAGATAAATAATTTGGAATTTTAGAAAATCAATTGAGAACTAATAGAAATGATTCAAAATTTAGAAAAATAATTGTAAATTAATATAAATAATTGAAAAATGAGAACAAAAATTGAAATTTCTGGAAATTAAATGATAACTAATAAAAATGATTAACAATTGAAAACAAGTATTTTTATATGTATTTTTCATGGTTAAATCTGAATCCGAAGTCAGAATTACTAGATTGGTTATAAATTTTCAGATAATCTGAAAAATATTTCAAAATTACAAGTCAAAACAAAAAAAAAATTTTTCCTAAATTATTTGAAAATCAACGAAATAAAATCATATAAATAATTGAAATTTCAGGAAATTATTTGAGAACTAATAAAAAATATTAAAAAATGGGAAAAATAATTCCAAAATGATTTAAATAATTGAAAATTAAGAAAAATGGTAAAAAAAAACGACAATTGAAAAAATAATTGAAAATTCAGATAAATAATTGATATTTCAGGAAATTATAATTGAGAAATAATGAAAAATATTAAAAAATGGGAAAAATAATTCCAAAATGATATAAATAATTAAAAATTGAGAAAAATTATAAAAAAAATCGACAATTGGAAAAAATAATTGAAAATTCAGATAAATAATTGTAATTTCAGGAAATTAATTGAGAACTAATGGAAATGATTAAAAATTCAGAATAATAATTGAAAAATGATATAAATAATTGAAAAATGAGAAAAATAATTCCAAAATGAAACAAAATTGACAAATTATTTATTTATTTATTGAATATACCCCCCCCCCCCCTACCGTCCAATTGAAAAAAAAATAATTGAATTTTCAGGAAATCAATTCATAACTAATGAAACTGATTTAAAATTGAAAACAAGGATATTTCTATGTATTTTTCTTCGCTGAATCGGAATTCAAAATCAGAATTGCTGGATTAGTTCTAAATTTTGAAATAATTTTTAAACAATTTTAGAAATATATGTAAAGAGCAAAAAAAAAAAATTTTTTTTATAAAATTATTTGAAAAATAATGAAATTGTTTAAAAATTGAGGAAAATAATTTCAAATTGATAAAGAAATTTACAATAAAAAAAATAAATTGAATTTTCAGGAAATTTATTGAAAACTAATGAAAATGATTAAAAATTGGGAAAAATAATTACCAAATGATATAAATAATTGAAAATTGAGAAAAATAATTTCACTCGACAATTGAAGAAAATAATTGAAAATTTAGATAAATTATTGCAATTTCAGAAAATCAATCGAGAACTAATGAAAATGATTAAAAATTCAGAAAAATAATTGCAAATTGATGTAAATAATTGAAAATTGAGAAAAAAAAATTTCAAAATAATAAAAACTGACAAAAGAATAAAATAATTAAAATTTCATGAATTTAATTAAGATATAATTAAAATGTTTTAAAAATTAGAAAAATAATTTCAGAATTATAAAAAATCGTCAGTTTAGAAAAATAATTGAAAATTTAGATAAATAATTGAAATTTTAGGAAATTATTTAAAAATTGGGAAAAATAAATGCAAAATAATATAAATAATTGAAAATGATAAAAAAATCGATATTTTAGAAAAATTATTGAAAATTTAGATAAATAATTGAAATTTCTGAAATTTAATTAAGAAATAATGAAAATATTTTAAAATTTAGAAAAATAATTTCAAAGTGATAAAAAAATCGTCATTTCAAAAATAATAATTGAAAATTCAGATAAATAATTGCAAACTGATGTAAATATTGAAAATTGAGAAAAAAAATTTCAAAATGATAAAGATTGACAATAGAATAAAATAATTGAAATTTTAGATAAATAATTGGAATTTCAGAAAATTAATTACGAATTAATGATCTTAGGGTCGATTATGTAATTTGATTTGGTTCCGAAATGATTTGATTTCGCTCTAGCTTCACTTTTTTCACTTTTATTGACTTTTGTTGTCGAAAAGTTTTGACAGTTAAAAGTAAAAAAAAAGTGAAGTCAGACGAAATCAAATCATTTCGGAATTAAATCAAATTACATAATTGACCCCCTGATTAAAAATTCAGAAAAATAATTGCAAAATAATAGAATATTTACTTTTCCATAGAAACAAAATAATGTGAAATTTACGAGAAGTACATTTAAAATGTGAAAAAGAAATTGAATAAAATTAATGAAAATAATTAACTATTCATTATGGATGAATAAATTAGACATGCCACTGAAAAAAACGTTTAGTCGTATTAACAAAAATTTTGTTGGCTCAACCAAATTTTTAGTCATAGCAACAAAAATTTTGGTTGTCTCAACCAAATTTTTGTTGATATGACTAAACATTTTTTCAGTGATGATTTTTGTTTGCAAAATCTTGAAATGCGGATAAAATTGTTTCGGAGGGATCAGAAAATAAAATGTGTACTTATTATAAAAAGTGGCAGAAGTGATAAAAAAAAATAAGTAAAGGGGAGGATGAAAGGAATGCAAGAAAACGACAAATGAAAGCAAGAAGGAGTTAAAGGAAAGCATAAAAAGAAAGAATTAAAGGTCAGGAAAAATGAAATATCTTTGCAAAAGGAGATAGGGTTATAACGAGAAATACTCCGTTATTAGGAAGGTCACAGGAGGCCATTAACTCTTCTCTTTTGCAGACTTGGCATGTTATACTCCCAACTGCTTTTGCCCGGAAACCCTTCTTTTTATCATCTACTTAGCTAAAAGCATCGTGAAAAATACCCAGCAATTAACCAATAAATAGTAAGGGGTTGCTTGTTTTAAAAAGAGTAGCAGAGACTCTCTTCATGATGCAGGAGTTAAGTAAATTGGAGGCAACTTGAGCGTGAACCCACGTATGGTAAGCAATAATAATAATAACAATGATAATAATAATAATAATGTGAAAAAAAAACAAGAAAAAAGTTTTATTTTGCCGAGATTTGGATTTTTAGGATAATTATTAATTATAGGTATTTTGGTAAATTTTTAATTGATCCAAATAAACATTTTTCTAAATTAATAATTTGCAGATGTAAACTTTTAACATATTTAAGGCAATAAATGACAATTATTAATTTTTGAATTAATAACAATTTTTATTTACTGCAAATGTAAATTTAACGAATTTTTCGCTTTCGAATGTAAATTTATCAAATTTTTCGATTTTAAATATTAATTTCTCGAAGGTCGATTATAAAATTGATTGATTAACTGATTATGACTTGATAAATTTTTAACTCAGAGCATTGGAGAAGTTAATTTTAGTTTTCTAACGTATACGCACTAGAAAAATAGATTTTAAAAAATAAATTAACCTTGTGTGAAATTTCAAATACTAATTTATTTTAAATTTGTGTAAATTAGTATAATTTGTCATTTATTTCAAAATCAAACAAAAATTCTAAATTGTCTGAAGTTAAAAAGTAATTTTATTTAAATACAAACTCAATAATAAAAAAAATGAATTTTGAAATCTTTAACAATGTTGCGTTTCAAGACGAGAAATTTTTACAGTAACATTAAAATAATCTTTTTTATCATTGCTTTGAGTGTACTTTAAATATTAAGCTAATTAACATTTCGTGATAATAGAAATGTTGAAATAAATATAAATAACTTTAGACTTTTATTTGTTTAGGTAGTTTAAAAATATTACTTCACACTTGCCTCATTTCTGAAATTTTAATTAAAATTTTCAAGGGTGCTCCTACCTTAACAACTTGATCCGACCTTGACTACATTTTTTTAAAATTTCGTACCTAATCCAATTATTTTCAAATTTTGTGTGCAAACATATATTTCTGTAAAAAATCTTTCCTTAAAAATACTCAAAATTCGGCCTATTACGGAATTTGGAAAGTGACCCAACCTAGACGACTTTAAAGAACTCTATATATTAAAATCCCTGAAAGTTTGCAAATATGATCCAGTCCAATATAGGAACTTTATTTTTACAATTTTTGGCCGCTTTGAGGTTCAAGGGTGCTCCTACCTTAACTACCCGATCCGACCTTGACTACATTTTAAAAATTTCGTACTTTTAAAACCTAATTATTTTCAAATTTTGATTATAAAAATTGCGGAAAGAGTTGTAAATGCTTCAAGTTTGACATACGGCGGATTTCGGAACGTGACCCAACCTAGACGACTTTATTTGACTCTCAAAATCAAGACACCTAAAATTTTCCAAATATAACCCAGTTTAATATGGGAACCTTATTTTTAATCATTTTTCTCCGTCTAGAGTCTAGAGTTTCAAGGAACTTAACCACCAGATCCAACCTTGACTACATTTTTAAAATTTCGTATTTTTCTAACCCAATTATTTTCTAATTTTGAGTATAAAAATTGCGGAAAGAGTTCAAAATACTTCAAATTAGGCTTACGGCGGAATTCGGAAAGTGACCCAATCTAAACGACTTTAAACGACTCTAAATATTAAAACACATAAAATTTTGCAAATATAATCCGGCCAAATATGGAAACTTTATTTTAAATCATTTTTCCCAGTTTTGAATTTCAATACTCTCCTTACCTAAATAACCAGAACCGACCTTGACTACATTGTTTTAAATTCTTTCAACTGAGAATTCTAATTCTAATGATTTCAAATTCAATAGTTTTTCAACTTTAACTAAAACCTTACATTTTCAAGTACGTGAGTAAACGTAAAATTGACCCAGAAGTGACCCAACCTTGACGACATTCTCATAATTTTAATGAATAATTGCAGATATAAAACAAGAATGTCACCACCTACTTTATTTTCGATAAATAGCTTCAATTTTCTTGAAAAATTAACAAAACTGCTTCGGAAAGAAATACTTATTTTTTGTGTTTCAATCTTTGCAACACGGTGCTTGATGTTGAAAGTTGTTTGAAGAGCAAACGGTTCGTTTCTTCGGCAATGAGATCGTTCACGGTCCAGAAATTCTTTCCCTCATCCCTTTCATCTCATTCGCTAACTGCACGTGACTGAAAGAAGCGGAAATCGAGTGAAAAACTAGATTTGGATACTTACTTCGCGACGCATTCATCAAAAGCAGAAAGAGAGAGAGAGAGAGAATCTCTTGTAAAGGAAGAAGGATTCAAAAATATCCTCGATAATAATCCATACTCACATGTGGGTCATTCCACGTAAAATTTTCATTCAAAACACCACTTTTGTTATTTTTTTTTTTAGATGAAAAAAAGAGAATCATCCTAACAAAATGTTTGATATGAATTCGAATATATTTCTAATTTACTTTCAGAAAGGATAAGAGTCAGAATTCGTGAACTTAGCGCGCACAGAAAAAAAAAGATTTTTCTCTTTTATCCAGGGACGGCGACTTGGAAATTTTTGCCATCGGCAAACTTAATATTGTTCGAAAGGTGGGGAGGGGGAAAGAAATAAAACAATAATAAATTGAAGAGTTTCTTAATTAGCGTAATTATTGTAACTCAAAAGTTGAAAATTTTAATTGATTTCGAGTACATTTTTGGAAATAATAACCAATTAATCAAAATAATATAAAATTTGTAATCAAATCATTACAAGTTAAACAAAAAATAAAAAACTGACAAACTTAATTGAAATTTGCGAAAAATAATTGAAAAATGATTAAAATATTGAAAAGTTGAAGAGCAAACATCATATTTTTTCAAATAATTAAAAAATGTCAAAAAAAATTGAACTTAGAAAAATAATTACAACATTATGGAAATAATCGTAAATTTAAGAAAATAATGGAAATTTGAGAGAAATAATTGAAATTTTCGGAATTAATCAACAAATATTCACAATAATAAAAAATTTGTGAAAATCATTGCAAATGAAAAAAAGTAATTAAAAATTGACGAACGTTATTCAAATTTGAGAAAAATAATGGAAGAATAATTAAAACATTGAAAAGTGAGGACGATAACTTAGATTTAAGATAATAAATGAAAATTTAGGAAATAAATTGAAAAATGATTAATATATCTACTTAAAAGGTGGAGAAAATAATTGCAAAAGTATAAGAGAAAATGAAAATTGAAAAAGATAATTGAAAAATGAGATAAATAATTGAAAATTAAGGAATTTAAGTGAGAAATGAGTAGTGAGAAAAATTAAAAATTGAAGAAATTAATTGCAAATTGATATGAATAGTAATTGAAAATTGAAGAAGAATGATAAAAATAATCGTTAATTGAAGAAAATAATTGAAATTTGAAAGAAATGATTAGAATTTTCGGAATTAAGCAATAAATAATCAAAATAATATAAAATTTTTGAAAATCATTGCAATTTAAAAAAAAAAAATATAATTAAAAATTGTCGAAAGTTATTTGGAATATGAGAAAATAATTGAAGAATGATTAAAGAATTGAAACGTGGATACAGTAACTTAGGTTTGAGATAATAAATAAAAATTTAGGAAATAAATTGAAAAGTGATTAATATATCAACTTAAAAGAAGGAGAAAATAACTGCAAAAGTATAAGAGAAAATGAATTTGAAAATAATAATTGATAAATGAGATAAATAATTGAAAATTTAGGTATTGAATTGAGAAATGAATAGTGAGATTAATAAAAGAATTGAAGAAATTGTTTGGAAAATGATAACAAAAATAATTGGAACTTAAAGAATATTATTAAAATTTAAGAAAAATATTTTAAATTCTAGAAAATTAATTAAAGAGTAATGAAACTGGTAAAAAATTCAAGACAATATTTGCAAAGTAATAAAAATAATTAGAAATTAAAGAAAATAATTTAGTTTTTTGAGAAATATACTTCAAAATCTAAGAAATTAATTGAAGAGTAGTGAAAATAATAAAAAATTCGAGACAATATTTGCAAAGTAATAAATATGATTAAAAATTGAAGACATGGATTGGAAAATGATAATATTGATAATTAAAAATTGAAGAAAATTATTAAAAGTTGAGAAATATATTTTAAAATCTAGGAAATTAATTGAAGAATAATAAAAAATACGAGAAAATTTTTGCAAAGAAATAAAAGTAATTAAAACATTATGGAAATAATTGAAAATTGGAGAAATAAATAAAAACTTAATATAAATAATTGAAATTTTCGAAAGTAATAAACATAAATATAATCAACATAATACTAAAATTGTGTAAAATATTGCATTTTATAAAAAATTATTAAAAATTGACGAACATATTTGAAATTTAACAAAAATAATTAAAGAACCATTAAAACATTGAAAAGTGGATACAAAAACTTAGATTTAAGATAAAAACTAAAAATTTTAAAAATTAATTGAAAAATAATTAATATATCTAATTAAAATATTGAGAAAAAAAGAAAAGAAAACTGAAATAAAATATTGAAGAATGAGATAAAGAATTGAAAATTGAAAAAATATATTAAAATTTAAGAAAAATATTTTAAATTCTAGAAAATTAATTGAAGAGTAATGAAACTAATAAAAAATTCGAGACAATATTTGCAAAGTATTAAAACTAATTAGAAATTAAAGAAAATAATTTATTTTTTTAAAAATATACTTGAAAATCTAGAAAATTAATTGAAGAGTAATGAAGAAAATAATAAAAAATTCGACACAATATTTGCAAAGTAATAAAAATAATTAAAAATTGAAGACATGGATTGGAAAATGATAATATTGATAATTAAAAATTGAAGAAAATTATTAAAAGTTAAGAAATATATTTCAAAATGTAGGAAATTAATTGAAGAATAATAAAAAATACTAGAAAATATTTGCAAAGAAATAAAAGTAATTAAAACATTATGGAAATAATTGAAAATTGGAGAAATAAATAAAAACTTAATATAAATAATTGAAATTTTCGGAAGTAATAAACATAAATATAATCAACATAATACTAAATTTGTGTAAAATATTGCAATTTATAAAAAATTATTAAAAATTGACGAACATATTTGAAATTTAACAAAAATAATTGAAGAACCATTAAAACATTGAAAAGTGGATACAAAAACTTAGATTTAAGATAAAAACTAAAAATTTTAAAAATTAATTGAAAAATAATTAATATATCTAATTAAAATATTGAGAAAAAAAGAAAAGAAAACTGAAATAAAATATTGAAGAATGAGATAAAGAATTGAAAATTGAAAAAATATATTAAAATTTAAGAAAAATATTTTAAATTCTAGAAAATTAATTGAAGAGTAATGAAACTAATAAAAAATTCGAGACAATATTTGCAAAGTATTAAAACTAATTAGAAATTAAAGAAAATAATTTATTTTTTTAAAAATATACTTGAAAATCTAGAAAATTAATTGAAGAGTAATGAAGAAAATAATAAAAAATTCGACACAATATTTGCAAAGTAATAAAAATAATTAAAAATTGAAGACATGGATTGGAAAATGATAATATTGATAATTAAAAATTGAAGAAAATTATTAAAAGTTAAGAAATATATTTCAAAATGTAGGAAATTAATTGAAGAATAATAAAAAATACTAGAAAATATTTGCAAAGAAATAAAAGTAATTAAAACATTATGGAAATAATTGAAAATTGGAGAAATAAATAAAAACTTAATATAAATAATTGAAATTTTCGGAAGTAATAAACATAAATATAATCAACATAATACTAAATTTGTGTAAAATATTGCAATTTATAAAAAATTATTAAAAATTGACGAACATATTTGAAATTTAACAAAAATAATTGAAGAACCATTAAAACATTGAAAAGTGGATACAAAAACTTAGATTTAAGATAAAAACTGAAAATTTTAAAAATTAATTGAAAAATAATTAATATATCTAATTAAAAT
Source organism: Ganaspis brasiliensis (assembly GCA_037103525.1). NCBI lineage: Eukaryota > Metazoa > Arthropoda > Insecta > Hymenoptera > Figitidae > Ganaspis > Ganaspis brasiliensis. The sequence goes on along the minus strand of JAZKLR010000168.1, from coordinate 1,259,056 downwards.
ATTGATAAAAAAGAAAAGAAAACTGAAATAAAATATTGAAGAATGAGATAAAAAATTGAAAATTGAAAAAAAATATTAAAAGTTAAGAAAATTATTTTGAATTCTAGAAAATTAATTGAAGAGTAATGAAAGTAATAAAAAATTCGAGACAATATTTGCAGAGTAATAAAACTAATTAGAAATTGGAGAAAATAATTTAGTTTTTTGAGAAATAAACTTCAAAATCTAGGAAATTAATTGAAGAGTAGTGAAAATAATAAAAAATTCGAGACAATATTTGCAAAGTAATAAATATAATTAAAAATTGAAGACATGTATTAAAAAATGATAATATTAAGATTTAAAAATTTAAGAAAACTTACATTTGAGATAATAAATAAAAATGTAGGAAATTAATTGAAAAATAATTAATATATTTAACTAAAAGGCGGAGAAAATAATTGCAAAAATATAAAAGAAAATAAAAGTTAAAAAAATGTTTAAAAAATGAGATAAATAATTGAAAATTGTAAAAATTGATTGCAAAATGATAATTATAATATTTGAAATTGATGAAAATTATTAAAATTTGAGAAAATTATTTTAAAGTCTGGGAAATTAATTGAAGAATAATGAAAATAATATAAAATTGGAGAAAATATTTGTAAAGTAACAAAAATAGTTTAAAATTGAAGAAATAGAAATCTTTAAATAATTTTCTAATTTTTTTTATTATTTATCTCAAATTACAGTTATTTTTCAATTTACAATTATTTTCATCATTCTGCAATTATTTTCTTTTATTACAAATATATTATAAAATTTTTTCAACTAATTTTCACAATTTAAAATTATTGTCTTCAATTTTTAATAATTTTTATTATTTTGAAAATATTTTCTTGACTATTTTATTGTTATCAATATTCTTTAATTAATTTTCTAGATTCTAAAATATGTTTCTCAAATTCTAATAATTTTTTTCAATTTTCAATTATTATTGTTATCATTTTGCAATCAATTTATTCCATTTTTAATTATTTTTACTATACGTCAAGTAAATTCTTAAATTTCCAAATATTTATCTCAATTTTTCATTATTTTCTCCAATTTTTAATTATTTTCATAATGTTTTAATTATTTATCCTCAATTTAAAATTCTTAAAATTATTTTGTAACTTTTGTAATTGTTTTATACAAATTTTTATTATTTTGTTCAATTTTCATTTGTTTCTATCATTTTTCAATTACTTTAAGTCATTTTCAATTATTTTGTCATTATTTTTTAATTTTTTCTATTATATACCTTAAATTCCAGTTATTTTTTCAATTTTCAATTATTTTGATCATTCTGCAATTATTTTCTTTTATTACAAATCTATATTGTAATTTTTTCAACTATTTTTCACAATTTAAAATTATTGTCTTCAATTTTTAACAATTTTTTTCGATTTTGATTTCAATTATTTGCTACAATTTTCAACTATTTTAATCATTTTTCAAAATTTTTCTTTAATTTTTAATTATTCTATCATTTTTCAATTACTCTTTGTCATATTCAATTATTTTTAAGTAATTTTCTATTTTTTTTCATTATTTATCTCAAATTCCGGTTTTTTTTATTATTTTTATTATTCTTCGATTAATTTTCTAGGTTTTAAAATATGTTTCTCAAATTTTAATAATTTTTTTCATTTGTGAATTATTATTCTTAACATTTTGCAATCAATTTTTTTAATTATTTTCACTATTCCTCAATTAAATTCCTAAAATTTCAATTATTTATCTCATTTTTCAATTATTTTTTTCAATTTATATGTTCTTTTATCACTTTTCAATCAATTTTTTCAATTTTTAATATTTTTTATTATTTCTCAATTAAATTCCATAATTTTCCATTAGTTTTTTCAAAAAATTACATATATTAGTATATTTGTTATTTTTCCATTAATTATTATTTTCCTCAAATTTGCATAACGTTCGTCAATTTTTATTTATTTTTTTTTATTTTCAATGATTTTTACAAATTTTATATTATTTTGATTATTTGTCGATTAATTTTGAAAATTTCAATTATTTACCTTAAATTTTAATTATTTGCTTCAATTTTCGATTATTTGTGTAATGCTAATGTTTGAATTATTTTCCTGAATTTAATTTTTTTAAAATTTTAAATCATTTTGTAATAAGGCACTTTCCTTTCTTTCACATACATTCCGTATTTTTTTCCATTATTTCTCTAAAATTACCAATACTATCTTTAATTTTCTCTTATTTTTACCATTTTCCAATTATTTCACCCGATTTTAAATTTTTCTCATTTTTATCCAATGAATTTTTAAAAATTTCAACCTTTTATTTCTCAAATTTCAATTATTTATTTAAAATTGACAAAACTATCTTTAATTTTCTATATTATTTTTATCATTTTCCAATTATTTCACCCAATTATAATTATTCTCATTTTTATCCAATTAAATTCTAAAATTCTCAATCTTATATTTCTCAAATTTCAATTATTTTTAAAAATTGTTTTTCCAATTCCAAAATTTTATAAATTTTGACAAATAAATCTTGTTTTATTTATATCTTTAGGTATTGTATTTAAAATATTTATAATAATTTACAAATGTTATAAATTTGTAACATTAAAAACAGTAAAAATGCAGATAACAAAAATTCATAAAATCGCCACCCGGGCCCCCGTCAATGTTGATAGAATAATTTTGGAAAATGAATTACAACCGGGAGACAATGAATGGCGCAACAATAAAATGTAGCATATCGATTTGTTTATTTGTGGCGTGTTTTCCCTGTAGTAGAAAATCTAATTATAAATACATAATTACAAATAAATTTATTACTCAAAATCAAATAAGATTGTCAACTTTTACATTAAAATAATTACTCTAATTTAAGAAACTCAATAATTTATTTTTATTTAATTTCTCCTCCTCCTCCTCCTTCACAGGTCAACGTTAAAAATTTATAAAATCGCCACCCGGGCCTCCGTCAATGTTGGTAGAATAATTTTGGAAAATGAATTACAACCTGGAGACAATGAATGGCGCAACAATAAAATGTAGCATATCGATTTGTTTATTTGTGGTGTGTTTTCCCTGTAGTAGAAAATCTAATTATAAATACATAATTATAAATAAATTTATTACTCAAAATCAAATAAGATTGTCAACTTTTACATTAAAATAATTACTCTAATTTAAGAAACTCTTTAATTTATTTTTATTTAATTTCTCCTCCTCCTCCTCCTTCGCAGGTCAACATTAAAAATTTATAAAATCGCCACCCGGGCCCCCGTCAATGTTGGTAGAATAATTTTGGAAAATGAATTAACACCGGGAGACAATGAATGGCGCAACAATAAAATGTAGCATATTGATTTGTTTATTGTGGTGTGTTTTCCCAGCAGTAGAAAATCTAATTTAAAATAATTACAAATAAATTTATTACTCAAAATCAAATAAGATTGTCAAATTTTACATTAAAATAATTACTCTAATTTAAGAAACTCTTTAATTTATTTTTATTTAATTTCTCCTCCTCCTCCTCCTCCTTCACAGGTCAACATTAAAAATTTATAAAATCGCCACCCGGGCCCCCGTCAATGTTGGTAGAACAATTTTGGAAAATGAATTACAACCGGGAGACAATGAATGGCGCAACAATAAAATGTAGCATATTGATTTGTTTATTTGTGGTGTGTTTTTCCTATAGTAGAAAATCTAATTATAAATACATAATTACAAATAAATTTATTACTCAAAATCAAATAAGATTGTCAACTTTTGCATTAAAATAATTACTCTAATTTAAGAAACTCTTTAATTTATTTTTATTTAATTTCTCCTCCCCCCCTTTCTTCGATCAACATTAAAAATGCAGATAGGAAAAATTTATAAAATCGCCACCCGGGCCCCCGTCAATGTTGATACAATAATTTTGGAAAATGAATTACAACCGGGAGACAATGAATGGCGCAACAATAAAATGTAGCATATTGATTTGTTTATTTGTGGCGTGTTTTCCCTGTAGTAGAAAATCTAATTATAAATACATAATTACAAATAAATTTATTACTCAAAATTAAATAAGATTGTCAACTTTTACATTAAAATAATTACTCTAATTTAAGAAACTCTATAATTTATTTTTATTTAATATCTCCTCCTCCTCCTCCTTCACAGGTCAACGTTAAAAATGCAGATAGGAAAAATTTATAAAATCGCCACCCGGGCCCCCGTCAATGTTGATAGAATAATTTTGGAAAATGAATTACAACCGGGAGACAATGAATGGCGCAACAATAAAATGTAGCATATCGATTTGTTTATTTGTGGTGTGTTTTCCCTGCAGTAGAAAATCTAATTAAAAATAATTACAAATAAATCTATTACTCAAAATGAAATAAGATTGTCAACTTTTACATTAAAATAATTACTCTAATTTAAGAAACTCTTTAATTTATTTTTATTTAATTTCTCCTCCTCCTCCTCCTTCGCAGGTCAACATTAAAAATTTATAAAATCGCCACCCGGGCCCCCGTCAATGTTGGTAAAATAATTTTGGAAAATGAATTACAACCGGGAGACAATGAATGACGCAACAATAAAATGTAGCATATTGATTTGTTTATTGTGGTGTGTTTTCCCTGTAGTAGAAAATCTAATTATAAATTCATAATTACAAATAAATTTATTACTCAAAATCAAATAAGATTGTCAACTTTTGCATTAAAATAATTACTCTAATTTAAGAAAATCTTTAAATTATTTTTATTTAATTTCTCCTCCCCCCCTTTCTTCGATCAACATTAAAAATGCAGATAGGAAAAATTTATAAAATCGCCACCCGGGCCCCCGTCAATGTTGATACAATAATTTTGGAAAATGAATTACAATCGGGAGACAATGAATGGCGCAACAATAAAATGTAGCATATTGATTTGTTTATTTGTGGCGTGTTTTCCCTGTAGTAGAAATTCTAATTATAAATACATAATTACAAATAAATTTATTACTCAAAATTAAATAAGATTGTCAACTTTTACATTAAAATAATTACTCTAATTTAAGAAACTCTATAATTTATTTTTATTTAATATCTCCTCCTCCTCCTCCTTCACAGGTCAACGTTAAAAATGCAGATAGGAAAAATTTATAAAATCGCCACCCGGGCCCCCGTCAATGTTGATAGAATAATTTTGGAAAATGAATTACAACCGGGAGACAATGAATGGCGCAACAATAAAATGTAGCATATCGATTTGTTTATTTGTGGTGTGTTTTCCCTGCAGTAGAAAATCTAATTTAAAATAATTACAAATAAATTTATTACTCAAAATCAAATAAGATTGTCAACTTTCACATTAAAATAATTACTCTAATTTAAGAAACTTTTTAATTTATTTTTATTTAATATCTCCTCCTCCTCCTCCTTCACAGGTCAACGTTAAAAATGCAGATAGGAAAAATTTATAAAATCGCCACCCGGGCCCCCGTCAATGTTGATAGAATAATTTTGGAAAATGAATTACAACCGGGAGACAATGAATGGCGCAACAATAAAATGTAGCATATCGATTTGTTTATTTGTGGTGTGTTTTCCCTGCAGTAGAAAATCTAATTTAAAATAATTACAAATAAATTTATTACTCAAAATCAAATAAGATTGTCAACTTTTACATTAAAATAATTACTCTAATTTAAGAAACTTTTTAATTTATTTTTATTTAATTTCTTTTCCTCCTCCTCCTTCACAGGTCAACATTAAAAATTTATAAAATCGCCACCCGGGCCCCCGTCAATGTTGATAGAATAATTTTGTAAAATGAATTGCAACCGGGAGACAATGAATGGCGCAACAATAAAATGTAGCATATTGATTTGTTTATTTGTGGTGTGTTTTCCCTGTAGTAGAATGTTTGTCATTCATCTGTTACAGCATCGATCGAACCTGTTTCCACACTCGCGCTGAAAGGACACCCCATAAACTGCGGATGAAAGTCAGAGCTACAATGACTAATGCACCAGCACCGTTCGACACGGAATGACCGCGTACCTTTGTCGGCAAGACGTGAAAAAAGATTAAAAGCTGCCGAAGAAAGAATCGTAATATAGAATGTTCATTGAGATTCGATGTTGCGACGGGCGTTCCCACGAGTTGCTCGAAAATAAATGTCCTTTGCATGTTACACCAAATATGTGGTTTTTGGCTGAAAAATTCAATGAGAATCTTCACCAACTATAAAAAGAGAATTTTCGTGCAGGTGCTGAAACTGAAAACTGGACTTCAGTCTCGTCAAGGTCGGGTCACGTTATAAATTCCAATTTTTTAATGTAAATATCTTTTTTAAAATATTTTCTTTCTTGATTTAAAATTGGAAAATATTCGAAAGGTAGCAATTTATGACAATTTGGATAAATGTAGTCAAGGTCAGGTCGGGTAGTCTAGGTAGGAAGGTTCCTTGAAACTCAAAATGGAGAAAATTCATTATATATAGATTTTGCCCCTGGATCATAATTCCAAACTTGTCCCAACCTTAACTACACACTGAGATCCAACCTTGACTCCCCGACTAGAGATTTTGAGGTTAGTGACTTTTTAATTTAAAAAACTGAGTAAATAATTAGTTTTCAAGTAAAAAAAAGTGAGTGAATAAGAAATAATGAGTTTGATATTACTGATATTAAATTGGGGGGGCGCCAGCGGGAAAAGCCATTCAAATTTGAAAAAAATAATTCGAAAATGTCAAAAATAATTGAAATATGAAGAAGGTAATTGAATAATGACATAAATAATTAAAAGCTCGGGTAAACAAAATAATAAAAATAAAAATGGAGTAAAAAATAAATTGTATAAAATATTTGAAAAAATAAAGATATAATTAAAATGTGAAAAAACTAATTGAATAATGACATGAATAATTGAAAACTGATATTCAAAATTTAATAAATTCATGACAATAATAAAAAGGTTGAAGAAAATGACATTTAAAGAAAATAATTCCAAAATGTCAAAAATATTTTAATATTGACAAAAATAATTGTAATTTGCAACAATAATTGGTTTAAAAAATTATAAATTTGGAGAAAATACTTGAAAACTTGACGAAATAATTTGAATATTAGGAAAAATATTTAAATAACAACAAAAATAATTGATAACTGGTGTAAAAAATTAAAAATTTAAGGATAATAATTGAAAAACTGCCAAAACAATTGAAATGTTAAGAAACTAATTAAATAATGACATAAATAATTTAAAGCTGGTGTAGAAATTAAAAATTTATAGACAATAATTGAAAAATAGAAAAAAATAAATTCGAAGTTTGAGGAAAAGAATTGAAAGTGAAGAAATTAATTGAAGTTTGAAGAAAATAATTGAAATTTGAAGAGAATAATTCAAAAATGGCAAAAAAATTTGAATATGAAAAAAGTATTTAAAGTTTGTAGAAAATAATTGAAAAAGGCGTAGAAAATAAATAAATAATAATAATAAATTATAATAATAATAAAAAATTCGTGACAATAATAAAAAAATTATGAAAATAATTAAAAACAGGTGTAAGAAATTTAAAAATTAATGACAATAAAAACAAAGTTAGTAAAATAATTAAAATTTGAAAAAAAAAGTTATAATACTTTTCATATGAGAAAGCAAAATCAAAAAATGTAATTCAAAATTAAGAAAATAATTGAAAAATGGTCAAAACAATTAAGCATTGAAGAATGTAATTGATATTTAAAAAAATAATTGAAATTTGAGATAAATAATTGAAAAATTCGAAAATTCACTAAAAAATAATTTCAAAATTTGAGAAAACAATTGCGAAATAATTAAAATATTATTACATTAATAAAAATTATCGAAATATGAAATAAATAATTGTAAATTAAGGTGATTGACTAAAAAATATTGAAAATTCTCATGAATCGGAGAAAATGATTGCAAATTAATAAAAATAATTTAAAATAAAAAAATATAATTGAAATTTGTGATAAAAAATTGAGAATTTAGGAAAAGAATAGAAAAATAATTTTAAAAATTCAGCATTGACAAAAAATATTGACATATGAGATAAATAATTGAAAAATTTAGTAAATTAAAAAAAAGAATTGAATGTAACTTAAAATTTAAGATAACAATTGCAAAATAGTGAAAACGTTTAAAAATTGAAAAAAATAATAATTGAAATTTGAGATAAATAATTGAAAGTTGAAGAAAATAATTGAAATTTGAAAAAAATGTAATAAAATTACAAAATGAATTTGAAATTGAAGGAAGTAATTGAAATTTGAGAGCAATAATTGAAAATTTAGGAAATTAATGAAAAAATTGAAAAAGTACAATAGAAATTGTAAGAAAAATAGTTGAAAAATTATTAAATTAAATTATTATTTATTTTTAAGATTTTCAAATAATTTTCTCGAATTAAAATTATTTTGTTTATTTTTAAAACATTTCTATGATTTTTTCAATTATTTATCTCAAATTAAAATAAAATATATAAATAATATAAATAATATAAATTATACTTCGTCGTCTCGTTCTTCTAGATCAAATTGTAGTAGTACTCTTTCTGCTAGATCTGGACACAGTTTTTAAAGCTTTTTTGAAAAAATTACTTTTTCGCGCCTATTTTCCGCGGTCTCCGAAGGTGGCGCTGCCCATTTTCGGCTTGTACTTGTCATTGTATTTTTCTGTGTGATCTGAAACAGTTTCAGCTCCATAGTTTTTTGCTTTTGTTAACTTAAGAAGCGAGTTTTCTGTAGAAACTTTTATTTCTAGAAGTGCTAAGTGAAGTGTAAAAAGTGACAAGTGAAAAAACACAATACATATAAAAGCGTGACACAAGAATGAAAACATCGTGTCACACCTCATGCTGGAGTGGTTAGGACGCCTTCACCAGAGTGATTTCATGTGGGTTCATCATTCAAGAAATTATGAAAAATAATCTCATGACACATATTGTCAAAAGGAGTCCGCAAAGATCGGACTTCTTTCTCAGTCAAAGATACTTGAGAAGAGATTAAACAGGATACGACGCAACGTCGTAAGGCCAGTCAAAGTAGTTGACAAGGAGTGCGCAAAGATCGCTGCTTAGTGTTGTACAATTTACTTGAATTTACTGCAATTTACCTGTGTGATCGCAAAGATCGATCGAATTAAAGCAATAATCAGATTTGGGCGCAAAGATCACTCATTTTGGTCTGAATTAAATTCTTAATAATGATCGCAAAGATCGATCAAATTTGATAAAATGTAACAAAAATAGAGGGCGCAAAGATCGCTTACTCTCAATTATTATATTAATAATAATGATCGCAAAGATCGATCAAATTTGATAAAATGTAACAAAAATAGAGGGCTCAAAGATCGCTTACTCTCAATTATTATATTAATAATAATGATCGCAAAGATCGATCAAATTTAATATAATGTAACAAAAAATAGAGGGCGCTAAGATCGCATGCTCTCATGATGTTTAAATTATTATATTAATAATAATGATCGCAAAGATCGATCAAATTTGATAAAATGTAACAAAAATAGAGGGCGCAAAGATCGCTTACTCTCTTAAAGGTTCAAATTATTATATTAATAATAATGAACGCAAAAACTCATAAAATAGGACAGTATTAGGAAAAAAGAGAGGGCGCAACGATCGCTTAACTTCATCAAGTTTAAATCACATTTATGATAATTTTTTAACTTCATTCTTAAATAAAAATATTAAATTAGAATTTTTAATAAAAATTGCAAATGTCAACAAAATTGGACGTCATCCGGCAGTAATAGAGGGCGCAATGATCGCTAATTTCGTCTGGTTAATTATATAACTATCAAAAAGACCAATTTAATCGATCAATCTCCTTCTTCGAATATGCTAATATTAATTGTTACATATTATAAAAGCTAAAATGTACAAAATCAAATAAATATGGTTATAAAAATTATAGTTAAAAATTCTCACACATTAAATGTAATAGAAATTTTTTATATTTTTATTATAATACTGTTATCCCATGCTAAGCACCAATGATACCAGAAGGGCTGTCAGTGTTTAGCCAATAATTTGATAAAAAATTTCTAATTTTTACTCTGTCAATTTACCATTTATGTAAAAATTAATTTGTTTCACTAAATTGGTCCCTCAGAGGAAGTATTTTATTTTCTTGCAATTTTATTAGAAATTTTATGCTTTAAATCGTAGCTAAAATTTTTTTTTTTTTTTAATAATGTAAACCTCATTTTAAATTAAAAAATTTCAATTTTTACAGCAAGCAAAGCCTATGTAAAAATAAGTTCAACATTTATAATCGAGAAGTGTATTATTTTGTTTGTTTGTTTGTTTGTTTGTTTTTTTTTTTTTTTTTTTTTCACTAAGATTACCAAAATTTGTATATTTTTTATCATAATGGTAGATAACCACGCCGAACAATAATAAAGGTGACAACCTTCAATTAAACAGTGATACCTTTAGAATTCCTATCAAATATTAATCGAAAAATAGACCTATCTTTAAGGAGGATTATTATTTTTTAACTAAGAATGGAATAAAAACAAAAACTTGGATTAAAAAAAGATACTCTCCAAGGTTTTTTTAAATAATATCCTCTTCCAAATGTTTTCAAACCAATGAAACTTTTAACAATTAATCCTGAAATAAGACATTCACTTGGTGATTCTGGAACCAAAAAATGTGGTTTTTAGATCAATGTTTTCAACACAAATTTGAATAAGCCCTTACTGTAATTTTGGCTTAAACATCGATATTTGACTACTTAAATGTGTCAAAGTATAAAAATTTTATAAGCCTCTTAAGTGAGTTAGGCAGAATAAATAAAATAAGTAAATGACAAATCATATAATGAATGACGATGAAATATATTCTTTGAAAATTCATCTTACAAAGTCTCATTAAACTCCAAGAGTTCGCTTAAGAAAAATTTAAGACCCACAACAGAGGTCATTGGTGCAGGGTTTATCAGAAGATTCTAGAAAGGATCAAATTTTATACAATCGGAAAGCTTAAAATATTTTTAAAAATTCTTGGAAAAATATTATGAATGATACAGCTATATTTGAATATATAAAACGGGATATAAAATCTATTTTTTCAGTAAAGTTTTTCCATTGTAAAATCCTGACATTCCAATTAGTAACTTGAATTCTAATTATGAACAAAAAATCATAATCTTAAAACGGAAGATAGCATAAAATATGTAAACATTGCAAAGATCAGTTCCTGTCGAAATTTTTTACATTAGTACATTATAAGAAAAACAAAAGTAGTTTAGTTTAAATGATTAAAGAAATAAAATAAATGTATTTATCCTTCTATAATTCAGGATTGCCTAAAAAGTACCATCATCATTAGGGTAATTTGATGTTGGTGATCTCTCATATTTGATACGAAAAAGGTAAATAAAATGAATATACTTTCAAAAAAGAAAATATAAATACGTTCATATCTAAGAACGGTGCGCGTAGAAAAATTTTAAGTGAGCAATGGAAAGAATTTAAACAAGCCTGCCCTAACTTTTTCATATTTTGGGAAAAATTTTCTAAAAATTAAATATTTACCTATAATAAATACCTGTATTAAATATATAAACGAGCGGTCCTAGCACCGCTTCCTTTATTTTTACAAAATTATAAAAATCTGTCATTAACATGCTAAGAAGTGAAGCATTTTTAACTTTTACATTTTTAGTCATATCTTAGGGCAATGTAAATTTCTAGGTTTCGTTTATAATATATAATAATAATAATAATAATACGTTTCAAAAAGTTTCGTTAAAAAACACATTGAAAACAAACGAATGTACTGTTTTCGTCTCTTATATTCTATGAAGCTCATAAAATATTTAGTTAAACTATATCACGAAAATGGACGGAAAAATGTCTAACTTCGTAAAGTATATTCAATCCAAAAATATGTGTGAAATTAGAAAATTGCAGAATTTATAGGTAGATGTATTTCACCAATTAGGAAAAATGTTGTAAGCTTGAACGCCGACTTGTTTGCAACTTGTACTAAAAGAAACTATTTTAGACAAGATTTTATTTTATTGACGTCTTCCTAATTTTGTCACATTTTACGATTAATAAGAAAAATTATTGAAGATAAAACAATTTAGAGGTTTAGTAGACATCCCTTTTATGAATAAAACAAGTTTGGTACCAGTAAAATCACAAACTCTAATTGTTAGTTTAAAAACAAATTCATTTTGGTTCTCCAAGAAATTTACTTTCATCTTTTATAACAGAAATCATCTGTTTCTCAAAGGCCTTACTCTAGTGTCAGGAAAATAATTTGAGTGACGTTTGACAAAAAAGAAGTTCCAAAATTATCGATAATTCTCTGCCTAAGACACATATGCAAACGGTATAAAAATTCTTTGCAATTACACACATAACTTAAGTTCGGCTTAAGTCATACATTTTGAAAGAAAATAGTTAATTTGCAATTATTTTAGACGAGTAATTAATCGTACAACGGCAGTTCTTATATTGATACCACACATGCAGGATTAAATCAGTTTATGAAGTGTCTTTAACAAAGAAATCTCATTAGCTGAACCTTAAACACCGCATTATAATTAATAATTATACATGGGATGCGTAAAAAATATATTAGAATGTCTGACGATACTTCATCAAAATTAAACTAGAATTTTACCGCTAAAACTTATAACAGTTACAACTTCAGTCAGTTCCTAAAAAATACAGTAGCATTTATGTGAAATAATCACAAACAGTTTTTTCCCAAAAGGAATATTCAGAGTATGATTTAAAATCGATTAAAAACAAAGAAATATTTTATAAATCATTATTACAAAATTTTAGTAAATCTTTGATTATATATATACTTTTAATGTATTAGTTAAGAAATTAAAAAATATTACAAAATCAAAAGTTATACAAATCGCAAAACATCTTTAAACATCTACAATTTGATCTAGAAGAACGAGACGACGAAGTATAATTAACCGATTAAACGAACTTACCTTAAGTGAAGTTCAATCGGAATTATATGAGTCGTCTCGTTCGAATAGATCACTCCCGCCCTTTATAATAAATAACTTCCTTATTTTTAATTATATAAAACCCTTCTTTTTCAAAGAAAAACCCAAATAAATGTTGCGATTTGGTAAAAACAGCTTTAAAATAAATGACAAGTACAAGCCGAAAATGGGCAGCGCCACCTTCGGAGACCGCGGAAAATAGGCGCGAAAAAGTAATTTTTTCAAAAAAGCTTTAAAAACTGTGTCCAGATCTAGCAGAAAGAGTACTACTACAATTTGATCTATTCGAACGAGACGACTCATATAATTCCGATTGAACTTCACTTAAGGTAAGTTCGTTTAATCGGTTAATAATATAAATAATATAAATAATATAAATATATAAATAAATTAAAATAAAAATTTTATTTACTGTTTTCAATCTCATATTTAAATTATTTTCATCATAAATTTTAATTTTTTTCACAATCTTAAATAATTTTTAGCATACCTATTTCAATTATTTTTTTTAATTTTGAATTAATTTTATCATTTTTTAACTATTTTCCTTGATTTTTAATTATTATTCTCATTTTCTAAAATTGTTTTCTTCAATTTTTAATTATTTTCATTTGTTTTTATAATTTCAAAATTTTTTTTATTAATGATCGTAAATTTTATTTATTTTTAGCTTCCTTCATTTCTTTTCTTTAATTTTTAGTTATTCTCATATTTCTCAATTAATTTCTAAGATCTTCATGTATTTTTCTCAAAAATCCAATTATTATTATTTTTTTTTTTAAAAAATCTGTATTTTTTTATTAATTTTTCACTTCAATGTGATTTATTTTTTACAACTTATCATTGTTTGTATTATAATTCAATTATTTTTCTTAAAGTTTCAAATTGTAAAATCATTTTTCAATTATTTTCCAAAATGTACATCTTTCAATTTTCAATTTTTTTCATTGCTTTTATAATTTCAAAAATTTTAAATCATCTATATGAGATTTGAATTGTTTCATTCAATTTTCAATTACTTTCGTTCCTTTTCGTAACATCTTAAAAGTTTTCAATTATGTTTGTTTAATTTTGCTTGTTTAATTAAAAATTATTCTTTTTAATTTTAAATTATGTTTGTCTTGTTTCATTTATTTTCTCCAATTTTCAATTATTTCCTTTTTTTTTTCAATGAACTTCTTAAAGTTTTACGTATTTTTCTGAGATTTTCTTTAACTTTACTTTATTTAAAATATAATACGTAATTTTTTCAATTATTTTCTCAAATTTTAATTATTTTTTTCAATTTTTTATTATTTATCTTTTTTCAATAATTTTTTTTTAATTTGTAATTATTTTCCCTAATTTTTTATTATTAAATATTTTTCAATTTATTTTTAAAATCATTAAGTACTTTTCTCAAATTAAAATTATTTTGTTTATTTTTAAAACATTTCTATGATTTTTTCAATTATTTATCTCAAATTTTATTTACTGTCTTCAATTTTTCATACTTAAATTATTTTCATCATAAATTTGAATTAGTTTTCTCAATCTTAAATAATTTGCAGCATATTTTAATGTTTTTTTTTATTTTTGAATTAATTTTAACCTTTTTACAACTATTTTCCTCGATTGTTAATTATTATTCTCATTTTCTAAAATTATTTTCTTCAATTTTTAACTTTTTTCATTTCTTTTCATAATTTCCAAATTTTTATATTAATGATAGTAAATTTCATACATTTTTAGCTTTCTTCATTTCTTTTCTTCAATTTTTAGTTATTCTCATTTTTTTCAATTAATTTCTAAGATTTTCATAAATTTTTCTCAAAATTTCAATTATTATTATTTTTTTTAAATTCTGTAATTTTTTAAAATTATTTTACGCAAATGTGATAAATCAATTACTTTCTTAATGTTTCAAATTGTAAAATCATTTTTCAATTATTTTCCAAAATGTATATACGTCAATTTTCTATTTTTTTCATTGCTTTTATAATTTCCAAAATTTTAAACCATATCTCTGAGATTTCAATTGTTTCATGCAATTTTCAATTATTTATATGATTTGTAATATTATTTTCTTCAATTTTCAATTACTTTCGTTCCTTTTCATAACATCTAAAAAGTTTTTAATTATTTTTGTTCGATTAAAAATTATTCTCTTCAATTTTAAGTTATGTTTGTCTTGTTTCATTTAGTTTCTCTAATTTTCAATCATTTTTTTTTCAAACTTCAATTACTTTTCCTAATTTTTAATTATTCAATTTATTTCAATTTATTTTTAAGATTTTGAAATAATTTCCTCAAATTAAAACTATTTTGTTTATTTTTAAAACATTTCTATGATTTTTTCAATTATTCATCTCAAATTTTAGTTACTGTTCTCAATTTGTCATACTTAAATTATTTTCATCATAAATTTGAATTAGTTTTCTCAATCTTAAATAATTTGCAGCATATTTTAATGTTTTTTTTTTATTTTTGAATTAATTTTATCATTTTACAACTATTTTCTTCGATTGTTAATTATTATTCTCATTTTCTAAAATTATTTTATTTTTCAATTTTTAATTATTTTCATTTGTTTTTATAATTTCAAAATTTTTTTATTAATGATCGTAAATTTTATTTATTTTTAGCTTCCTTCATTTCTTTTCTTTAATTTTTAGTTATTCTCATATTTCTCAATTAATTTCTAAGATCTTTATGTATTTTTCTCAAAATTTCAATTATTATTATTTTTTTTTAAAAAAATCTGTATTTTTTTATTAATTTTTCACTTCAATGTGATTTATTTTTTACAACTTATCATTGTTTGTATTATAAATCAATTATTTTTCTTAAAGTTTCAAATTGTAAAATCATTTTTCAATTATTTTCTAAAATGTACATGTTTCAATTTTCAATTTTGTTCATTGCTTTTATAATTTCCAAAATTTTAAACCATTTATCTGAGGTTTCAATTGTTTTCTTCAATTTTCAATTACTTTCGTTCTATTTCATAACTTGCAAAAAGTTTTTAATTATTTCTCTTAAATTAAAAATTATTCGCTTCAATTTTAAATTATGTTTATCTTGTTTTATTTATTTTCTCTAATTTTCAATTATTTTCTTTTTTTTCAATCAACTTCTTAAAGTTTTACGTATTTTTCTGAGATTTTCTTTAACTTTACTTTTTTTAAAATATAATACGTAATTTTTCAATTATTTTCTCAAATTTCAATTATTTTTTTCAATTTTTTATTATTTATCTTTTTTCAATAATTTTTTTTTTCAATTTGCAATTATTTTCCCTAATTTTTTATTATTAAATATTTTTCAATTTATTTTTAAAATCATTAAGTACTTTTTTCAAATTAAAATTATTTTGTTTATTTTTAAAACATTTCTATGATTTTTTCAATTATTTATCTCAAATTTTATTTACTGTCTTCAATTTTTCATACTTAAATTATTTTCATCATAAATTTGAATTAGTTTTCTCAATCTTAAATAATTTGCAGCATATTTTAATGTTTTTTTTTTATTTTTGAATTAATTTTATCATTTTACAACTATTTTCTTTGATTGTTAATTATTATTCATCTTTTAAAATTATTTTCTTCAATTTTTAATTATTTTCATTTGTTTTTATAATTTCAAAATTTTTTTTATTAATGATCGTAAATTTTATTTATTTTTAGCTTCCTTCATTTCTTTTCTTTAATTTTTAGTTATTCTCATATTTCTCAATTAATTTCTAAGATCTTCATGTATTTTTCTCAAAATTTCAATTATTATTATTTTTTTTTTTTAAAATCTGAATTTTTTTATTAATTTTTCACTTCAATGTGATTTATTTTTTACAACTTATCATTGTTTGTATTATATTTCAATTATTTTTCTTAAAGTTTCAAATTGTAAAATCATTTTTCAATTATTTTCTAAAATGTACATGTTTCAATTTTCAATTTTGTTCATTGCTTTTATAATTTCCAAAATTTTAAACCATTTATCTGAGGTTTCAATTGTTTCATTCAATTTTCAATTATTTATATGATTTCTAATATTATTTTTTTCAATTTTCAATTACTTTCGTTCTATTTCATAACTTGCAAAAAGTTTTTAATTATTTCTCTTTAATTAAAAATTATTCTCTTCAATTTTAAATTATGTTTATCTTGTTCCATTTATTTTCTCTAATTTTCAATTATTTTCTTTTTTTTTTCAATGAACTTCTGAAAGTTTAAAGTACTTTTCTGAGATTTTCTTTAACTTTCCTTTATTGAAAATATATTACGTAATTTTTTCAATTATTTTCTCAAATTTTAATTATTTTTTTCAATTTTTTATTATGTATCTCAATTTTTTTTCAATTTTCAATTATTTTCCCAAAATGATTTTAAATTTTGAAACTTAAGGTATATGAAATTGAAACATGATAAAGACAATGATAAGTTGAAAAAAAATTAAAATTTGAGATAAATACTTGAATATCGTAGAAAATAATTGACAAAATGAGAATATAATTAAAAAATGGATAGAAATTGAAGAAAGCAAAAAAAATAAAATAAAAAATAAGAATTTCCCTAATTGTTCTGTATTTATTTATTTATACAGTCAGTATTCCATTTTTTTCAGTTTATTTTTAAAATCATCAAGTAATTTTCTCAAATTAAAATTTTTTTTTTTTCTTTATTTTAAGGGCATGTGATGATAATGCTAAATTTGTCCGTAAACTTTCTCTTAAAGTACTCAATGTTTTGACACCAAACTTTGTAGAATTACTTAAAACACCATTTGAATGGTCTCTCTGACCCAATTTTGTTTCATTTTTGTCTTTAAACTAAATATTTTTCAAATTTACTTTTTTTTCAAAATTTTCCAAAAATTGTAAAA
Source organism: Ganaspis brasiliensis (assembly GCA_037103525.1). Taxonomy (NCBI): domain Eukaryota; kingdom Metazoa; phylum Arthropoda; class Insecta; order Hymenoptera; family Figitidae; genus Ganaspis; species Ganaspis brasiliensis. Next base: position 1,241,165 of record JAZKLR010000168.1, on the reverse strand, counting down.
TTGGAAAAAAATTAGTTTAAAGATAAAAATGAAATAAATTTGGGTCAGAGAAACCATTCTAATGGTATTTTGAGTAATTCTACAAAGTTTGGTGTCAAAACATTGAGTACTTTAAGAGAAAGTTTACGGACAAATTTAGCATTATCATCACATGCCCTTAAAAACATTTTTTTTAAATTGTACTATAACCTCAAAACACGTGGTTTTACTTCATTGTTGAGCTTCTATGTGCAACAGAACAAGTCTAATCCCATAAATAGTGTCCAATAGGAAAAAATAGAGCAGAAAATAGACGAAATTTGTTTCTGAATGGTCGGCTCTCTTGACGTGGACATTTCTGCAAATCACTAATGACACGAAGCGTCAGGTCGTTAGAAGAGTTAGCGTAGCGTGATAAAATCGTTGAATGCAAAACAGACAATGGACAGGATCCACGGGGAGCAAGCCAAGATGAAGGTTTATAGTCTATGGATCTCTGAATTCGTTCGACAATAGAGAGAGTAGTAGTTCAAGGCACCTGGATGAGCACCTAATTATGGAACAGGGTCGAACCTAGACAATCCTCTATCAAAGAACGTCTCCCCCCTATTATTCAGTCAGGCGAAAAAACAAAAAAAATAAAATAAAAAAGAGAAGAAGTTAGCCCGTTAAAAAAGAAACCAGTTCCAGACATTATTTTAAAACGAGTCATTTCGATTTTTATTATGAGAATTGTTAATTTCAATGAGTTTCCTTTAATTAATGATATTTATCAAAGTGCCTCTCAACTCGAGATTTTTAATTAAAAGTTTTAAATACTTTGTACTCATAGTGGAACAGATTTATTGCTTTTCTCTTTGACACCAATACTTGCTCATTTTTTTTTTTTTTTTTGTTCTTTTTGGACAGAAAGAGAGTTCGGTATGAACAATTTAGTAGGTCATTTTTTTGATATAAATTTTCTGTTAAAAACTGACAAACTAGTGGGTTAATGAGTTAATTATTCAGCAAACTTGTTACCAATTATAACTCTAAATATACGTCCGATAAGCAAGAATAATATTATCAAAACGAGAAGTTTCAGCTTTCTGTGGTATGATCAATTATTGGTGGGTTTATTCCAGTTTCTGACACTCAAACTTTAATGTTGACGATTTTAGATTCGGAAAATTCAGTAATTTGAGAGATTCTAATTAGGAATGTTTTAATTATGTATAGATGGTATTTAATTATGTGTTTCTTTAGAGAAACACGTAAATTATTTGTACTACTACCAACATAAAAACATGTTTTTCATACGTTTTAAAAATTATAAAATACAATAGTAAATATAAAAAATCGGTAAATACTATTTATCTAATAAGAAGAAATAAATATTTTAAATATAATATTTAAAAATCAGTTAATATAAATAAAATAAATATTTATTTAGGACAAAATTTATAATGTTTTAGAATTAAAAAGAATTGCAAAAAATAATTAAAATTAAACAAAATAATTGCATATTTTGCAAATTAATTGAAAACAAAATGAAATAAATTAAAAATTCGGGAAAGTAATTTAAACATTCATAAAAATGTTTTAAACATAAAGAAAATAATTTAAATTTCAGAAAAATACTTGAGAATCTTAAAAGTAAATTAAAACAAAATTGAATAATGAAAAATTAGAGAAAATAATTGAAAATTGAAAAAACCTAGTTGGAAATTGAGATAAATAAATTAAAATTAAAAAAATAATTAAAATTTGAGAAAATAATTAAACAAATTAAATAAAATATTTTAAATAAAGTCAAGTTAAACAAAATTTGAGAAAAATACTTAAAACTTTCAGATGTTCATTGAAATAAGAGAAAAAAATTAAAAATTAGAGAAAATAAATGAAAAAAGATAAAAATAATTTTAAATTGAACAGAACAATTTTTAATTAAAGAGAAATAAGTAAAAACTTTTTAGCAATTATAAAAAAGGACGAGAAAAAGAACGAAAGTAATTGAAAATTGAAGAAAATAATATAAAAAATAATATATATAATGAAAGAATTAAAAAGTCCGATAAATAGTAAACAATTTTTGAAATTATGGAACTAATCTAAAGAATTAAAAATTGAAAAAAATATGTTTTTGAAAATAATTGAAAAATGTTGTTAAATTTTAAAACTTGAAAAGAAATAATAAAAAAGTTTTTGGAAATTATTAAAAGAAACGAAGGTAATTAAAAATGAAGAAAATAATATAAATAATTGAAAATTGCCTAAAATAATTGAAATGTCAAATAATTAGGTAAAAATTATTGGAATTATAAAACGAATGAAAATAATTGAAAATTAAAGTAAATAAAATTTGGAAAATAATTGAAAAATAATTTTACAAATTGAAATTTTAAGAAAATAATTGAAATAAAATTTTGCAATTTCAAATTTGAAAAAAATAATTGAAATATGATACAGACAATAATAGGTTGTAAAAAATAAATTACATTTAAGTAATAATTTGAAAAAACTACAGAATTTTTTTTAAATAAAGAAAAAATAATTAAAATTTAAAAAAAATACATGAAAATCTTAAAAATCAATTGAAAAAAAAGAAAATAACTTAAAATTGGACAAAAGAATTAAAGAAATAAGCTAAAAGTAATTAAAATTTACGATAATTAATAAACAAAATTTGAAATTATGAAGACAAATAAAAATAATTAAAAATTGAAGAAAACAATTGAAATTTTAGAAAAATTCTTAAAAATCTTAAAAAATAATTTTAGAAAATGAGAATGACTAAAAATTGAAAAAAAGACTGGAATAATGCTAAAAATAATTGAAATTTACGGTAATTAATAAAAATTTTTTGAAATTATGAAAACAAATAAAAATAATTAAAAATTGAAGAAAATAATAGAAATTTGAGAAAAATACTTGAAAAAAATTTTAGAAATTAATTTTATAAAATGAGAAAAACTAAAAATTGGAGAAAAGTCTGGAAGAAAGCAAAAAATAATTGAAATTTACGATAATTAATAAAAAAAAAAATTGAAATTCTGATAACAAATGAAAATAGTTAGAAATTGAAGAAAATATTTGAATTTTCAGAAAAATACCTAAAAATCTAAGAAAGTAATTTTAGAAAAAGAGAATAATAATTAACAATCGTAAAAAATAATTGAAAAATGATCAAATTTATTCAAAATTAAAAAAAAAATAATTGAAATATGCTGAAAATAATTTAGGATTGAGAAAGAAAATTGAATTATGATGAAAATAATTTAAATATGAAAAATTGAAAACATTCAATAAAACTTGAGAGAAATAACTGAAAAAATCATAGAGTATATGTTTAGAAAAAAATAATAATTACAAAATTATTTAAAAAATTTTAATTAAAGAGAGTAATTAAAAAATTGCAAAAATAACGAAAATTGATGAGAATTATTGCAATATCGGATGAATAATTGAAATTTTTAAAAGTAATGACAAAATAATGAAAAAAAAATGAAAAAATGAAAAATTGCAGAAATTATTTTTAAGCAGAAGAAAATAATTAAAAAATCGTTATATAATGGAAAATTGATGACAATAATCTGAATTTGAGATAATAACTGAAAATTTAGGAAATTAATTACATGTGTATATATTTTAAACTTCTTCAAAAACCATAATAAATTTTTAAAGCATTTTTCGAAACTTTTTTTTTACACAAATGACAATTAAAAACCAGCACAACAAAATAAAATAACAGGGATAATAAATAAAAATAGATAATAGTAAAGAAAATAAATTTCTTTATTTATTTCTAAACTCTATATTATTTATCGCAATTTTAAATTATTTTTCTTAATTTACAGTTATTATCTCGAATTTATATTATTGTCCTCAATTTTCAATTTTTTAAACAATTTTTCAATTATTTTCTTTGGCTTAATAAATTTTGTAATTTTTCTATTATTTTCTCTAAATACTAATTATTTTCATTCTTTTGGCACATTTTGAAAAACATAAATTGTTTATCTAAAATTTTAATTATTTGCATCATGTATCAATTATTTTTTAAAATTTTACTTTATTTTCATCGTAATTCAATTATTTTTCCAATTTTAAATTATTTTAATCATTTTTCGATTATTTCCCTCAGTTTTGATTTTTGAATCATTATTCTCATTTTCTAAAATTATTTTTTTTAGATTTTTAAGTATTTTTCTCAAATTTCAATTATTTTATTCAAGTTTAAATTATTTCCATTTCTTCTCATGATATCCAAAAAATTTTATTAATCATCACAAATTTCAATTATTTTTAGCTCTCTTTAATTCTTTTCTTCAATTTTTAATTATACTTATTTTTTCCATTAATTTCTATTATATTCAAAAGTATTTTTCTCAAATTTCAATTATTTTTTCAATTTATCATTGTTTTTATTTATTTCATTTCATTTCATATATCATATTTTAATTATTTTCTTCAAGTCTCAAAACTTAAAATCATCTTTCATTTAGTTTCCCCAATTTGTAATTATATTTATTCTCATTTATTAATATTATTTTTCATGATTTTTAAATATTTTTCTTAAATTTACCATTATTTTTTCCATTTTTAATTTATTTCAATTATTTTCTTTAATTTTTAATTATTTTTATTTGTTTACATAATTAGGTACCGAAAACCTTGATTAATTTTCTTAAGTTTCAATTATTTTCAGCTTTCTTCAATTTTTAATTCTTCACAGTTTTTAACTTAATTTCTAAGGTTTTCAAGTATTTTCTCAAATTTAAATTATTTTTTTCAACTTATCATTTTTTTATTCATGTTTCAATTATTTTTTTCAATTTTCAAATTTTGAAATAATTTTTCAATTATTTTATGCGATTTTTAATTATTTTTATTATTTGTCACTTATTTTCCTAAAGTTTAAACCTCCATTGCGCTAATTTCAATTACTTTTTAAAATTTCTAATTATTTTCATAATATTTCAATTACTTTTTACAATTTTAAATTATTTTTATCGTTTTTCAATTACTTACCTCAAATTTTAATTATTATTCTCATTTAGTAAAATAATTTTTCAAGATTTTTCACAAATTTCAATTATATTTTTTAAATTTTTATAAATTTTCATTTGCTTTCATAATATCCAAAAACATTGATTAATTATCTTAAATTTCAATTATTTATAGACTTCTTCAATTTTTAATTATTCTTCTCATTTTGTACAATTTTTTTTACATTTTTTACTACTGTTTTTTCATATTTCAATTATTTTCTAAGATTTTCAAGTATTTGTCTCAAATTTCAATTATTTTTTCAACTTAGCATTGTTTTAATAAATTTTAATTAAGTTCTTCAATTATTAAATTTTAAAATCATTTTTCAATTATATTATGCGATTTTTAATTATTTTTATTATTTCTCACTTATTATCATAAAGTTTAAATCTACATTCCGCTAATTTTAATAATTTTTTAAAATTTCTAATTATTTTCATAATATTTCTATTATTTTTTTCAATTTTCAATTATTTTTATCGTTTTTCAATTACTTTTCTCAATTTTTAATTATTATTTAGTAACATTATTTTCTAAGATTTTTAGGTATTTTTCTCAAATATCAATAATTTTTTTTAATTTTTAATTATTTTGATTTGTTTTGATAATTTCTAAAAACATTTATTAATTACCTTAAATTTCAATTATTTTTAGACTTCTTCAATTTTTAATTCTTCTCGTTTTTTTAAAACTAATTTCTAAGATTTTCAACTATTTTTCTCCAATTTTAATTATTTTATTCAATTTATCATTGTTTTTATCATATTTAAATTATTTTCATCAAGTTTTAAAATTTAAAATCATTTCTCAATTATTTTCCACAATTTTTAATTGTTCCTATTTTTTAAAATTATTATCTAAGAGTTTTAAACATTTTTGTTACCAAAGTTTCCATTATTTTCTTTAATCTTTAATTATTTTCAATTTTCTTAATAATTACACAATTTTTTTAAACTATTAATCTGATTTGTCAATTATTTAATTCATTTTTCAGTTATATATATTAATTTTTTATTATTTTCTTCAATTTTAAATTTCTAAAGCTCTTTTTTCTTATTTTCCAAAAAGTTTTGAATTTTTTATCTGTGATATATCTATTATTTTATTTCATTTTCAATTCTATATTTTTCTTGTATATTTTATATATATTCTATATTTTCTTTGCAATTACATTTCTTAAATTAAAAATTGTTCTCCTGTATTTTATATTATATTTAATTTTTTTCATTTACTTTCTCTTATTTTTAATTATTTTCTTCTGTTTTAATTAATTTTTAAAAGTTTCAAGTATTTTTCTAACTTTTTTTTTAACTTTCCTTTATTTGAAATATATAGGCATAATGTAATTTCTTTAAATATTTTCTAAAATTTTAAATATTTTCTTCAGTTTTAAATTATTTCTAATATTTTGTCATTAATTTCTTCAATTTTTAATCGCTTTTTACTATTCGCTTTTGAAGCATCGATTACGTAATTTTTAAAATTATTTTGTGATTATTTTCTTCAATTTTTAATCGCTTTTTTTCTATTCGCTTTCTAAGCATCAATTACGTAATTAAAAAATTATTTTTTTATGTTTTATAGAAATAATTAAATCTGTAATTTTTTTTCAATTTTCAATTACTATCTCCAATTTTTTCATTATATTAATTTTTTTCAATTTATTTATAAGATTTTCTCAAGTATTTTTCTCAAATTTAAATTATTTTCTTCATTTTTAAAACATTTCTATGATTTTTTGAAATTACTTTTGCCAATTTTTAATCGTTTTTATTTTTTTTTTTAATTAACTTGCAAAGTTTGCAATTATTTTTTGCAATTTTATTTAATTTTGTATTTTATAAATTTTGTCCTATGTAAATAAAAATATTTTATTTATTTTTAAATATAATATTTAAAATATTTATAATTGTTTCTAAAATGAGATATAGAAACTAATCTCGCGCAAGCGCTCATTTTTCAATCTAATTTATTAATAATTTAAAACTTTTCGCAAAAGTTTTTAAATACATTTAAAAAAACATAAATTAATATAAAAAGCGTATCCAAATTTGTAAAAAATCCTTACCTTTCTTCTCTTAATTTTTTAATTTTCATACTAAAAAAAGTTTATAAAATTCTACCATATTGTTTGTGCTTTGCTTAAATTAATTTTCAGACTCCAGTTTTGTATAATTTACCGAACAGTCTTGTAAAATTTGAAAAACCAAATTAAACATTAAAACAGTTTAGTTTTAAAGGCTAATGTAACGTCAAATAAAACTTTCGCACTAGCGACAAAAATGACCACTTTTCGCACTAGTGACAAAAATGACAACTTTTCCCACTAGTGACAAAAATGACAACTTTTCCCACTAGTGCCAAAAATGACAACTTTTCCCACTAGTGAGAAAAATTTTAATTTTTTTCATCAGTTACGTAAATGGGACAATTTCAAGTGAAAAAAAAATTGTTATATTTATTTATTTTTGATATTAATGGCACTTGGGATTTTTTTTTCTTTTTTTTTTGCGATAAACTACCTAAAGATATCTCATTATTGCTTGTCGATGAAAGCGTCTCGGGAAATAAAAGTCACTTGCCCCGCTGGAACAAAGCCACGATTACTGTACTTTAACGGCGCCAATAATCGATATCGGCTCTTTTCTACCTGACACGTAACGAGCGCAACGCTCCGCAGTCTAAATTCATTGGATATCACAGTTATTTAGGTTTATCGACATTTCGATTACGCCCGTCGAACAAGCCGTAGACGTAGATACTAGCATTACAAAACAGACAGTTTGACGCTCATATAGGTACGTATTATTGGGTATAAATGCGTGCTCTAATAGCCATAGAATGTGATTCATTAAGCATAATTCAATTCATTGTAGGAAAGCCGATTTTCCAGCAACTGAGAATTATTACTTTGTTCTAGTCCAAATTCCGGAAACGGACAAATTAGAACATTTACATTAAATGGATATTATTTAGATTAATATATAGTTTATATTAGAGGTGATAAGACTTGTTTAATATTTTTGATAAATACAATGTTATTCTAATACGGAAAATAATTTTAATATTTAAAACTAAATAAAACGAGTTTTATTTATACAAGTCAAAATTTATAGAAGTTTATAACTATAAACAAAATTGCCAAAAAATCATTGAAATTAAAAAAAATATTGCAAATTCTGCAAATTAATTAAGATAATACGAGAAGGAATTAAACAAAATTGGGGGAGGTAATTTAAAAAATCGTAGAAATGTTTTAAAATTAAAGAAAATAATTTAAATTTATTGAGAATAATAATTGGGCATTTTAGAAATGAATTGAAAAAAATTAGAATAATGAAAAATTGTAGAAGATAATTGAAATTTAAAAACAAATGGCAAATTATGCAAATTAATTGAGATAATAATAGAAGGAATTAAAAATTGGGCGAGGTAATTTAAAAAATCGTAGAAATGTTTTAAAATTAAAGAAAATAATTTAAATTTGAGAAAAATACTTGGGAATTTTAGAAAATGAATTGAACAAAAAATAATTGTAATTTAGAAAAAAATAATTGCAAATTTAGCAAATTAATTGAGATAATAATAGAAAGAATTAAAAAATGGGTGAGGTAAGTTGACAAAACAGTAGAAATGTTTTAAAATTAAAGAAAATAATTTAAATTTGAGGAGAAAACTTGAGAATTTTAGAAAATGAATTGAAAAAAAAAATAATTGGAATTTAAAGAAAATAATTGCAAATTTAGCAAATTAATGGACATAATAATAGAAGGAATTAAAAATTGGGGGAGGTAATTTAAAAAATCGTAGAAATGTTTTAACATTAAAGAAAATAATTAAAATTTGAGAAAAATAATTGGGAATTTTAGAAATGAATTGAAAAAACAATAATTGGAATTTAAAAAAAAATAATTGCAAAATTAGCAAATTAATGGACATAATAATAGAAGGAATTAAAAATTGGGGGAGGTAATTTAAAAATCGTTGAAATGTTTTAAAATTAAAGAAAATAATTAAAATTTGAGAAAAATAATTGGGAATTTTAGAAATGAGTTGAAAAAAATTAGAATAATGAAAAATTGGAGAAGATAATTGAAATTGCAAATAAATTGAGATAATAATAGAAGGAATTAAAAATTAGGGGAGGTAATTTAAAAAATCTTAGAAATATTTTAAAATTAAAAAAAATAATTTAAATTTGAGAAAAATAATTGGGAATTTTAGAAAATGAATTGAAAAAAAAATAATAATTGCAAATTTAGCAAATTAATGGAGATAATAATGGAAGAAATTAAAAATTGGGGGAGGTAATTAAAAAAATCATAGAAATGTTTTAAAATTAAAGAAAATAATTTAAATTTGGGAAAAATACTTGGGAGTTGTAGAAAATGAATTGACAAAACAATAGTTGGAATTTAAAAAAAATAATTGCAAATTTAGCAAATTAATGGAGACTAGCGTAACAACCCTCGCTCGCTAACGCTCGCTCGTTTTTTATTTCTTTTATATATTTCTTTACTTTATGTATTCTTGAACATATATATAAATCTATAAATTTATAAATTTTAATAATCTATATTCTAATTCATATTAAGTCGATGCGGCCAATTTTTAAAAGAATATGATAATTGAATAACTTAAAAAGTAGTAAATTGTAATATGTATTATGTAATAATAATATATATTTTTAAATTGTTTTATAATTAATTATTAATTTTTTTTAGAAATATAAAATTAATTTTTAAAATTTTATTTGCTTTATTTTAAAAATAATATCTAGTATTCTCAAAAAGATTGTTTTAAAAAATATTGCCAGTAATAATGATAATAATACTAAATATTAATTAATAACAAATTATAACTTCCTAACATTAAAAAAAAGGCGTTTGAAAAAAGTATAAATACATAAAATCGATTGCATCTATAAACAACTAACTAAAAAATATCTTGATAAAAAAATTATAATTTAAAAAGCAATATAATAGAAAGGTTCTAAAAAATATATTTCGAATACAACAAGAAACAAAGAAGTAATAATAATAAAAGATGAAAACATATGTGCAGTAGCTTTTTAACAGACTTATACATGCGCAAAAGCTCCAAAAGGCAGTTACGCATGCGCAGTACTTTCCTATGAACGATACTTGTTACAGTAACAAAGAAAAATTAATGTCAAAAAATGTAATTGTCAAAGCAAATAGAGAAACAAGTTAACAAAAAAGTTAAAAACATTGCGTAAAGTATATAGTAATGCGCAATAGGTTCCTATGCCAGTAAAGCATGCGCAGTAGTTTTCTATGAACAAAAAACATGCGCAGTTGTAAAAATGTGAAGTATAAATGACATTTTAACTATTCTAAGGTAAAAAAATGTAGAAAAATGTGTAAACAAAAAAGTTCCATGTAATGCGTAAAACCTATAATTTATAAGAGTAAATTGCACAAAACGCAGCTGTGGTGCACTACTGCGCAAGTGCAACAATATGTTGTGCATAAAAAAATGTTCAGTTTAACATGTTTGACACGAATAATGCCAGTGCGCATTGTTACAAACTCTAATAACATGATAAATTGAACATTTTTGTAAGTAACCTATTGGAAAAAGTAGGTGAACTTTGAAGTCTGTACGACGATGAACGAAGTTTTCTCGGTATCATATTAATATAATAGAAGATTACAACGTACAATTTTATGAATATTGGGAGAACTTTCAAACTCTTTATTCTCAATAAATAAGTAAATTTTCACAAAACTTTTTTAAACACTAATTATATGGAAGATTTTCTGACAGTATGTTAAATATTTATTACCCCCCCCCCCCCCGGTACCCCTAGAAAATGGTTTTTAAAAGTATGAAAAATTGAAAACTTTCAGATCAAAATTTGTTACATTTTAAAAATATTTTAAAGAAAAAAATAATAAAATTAATAAAATTAAATACACTTTTAATGTTTTTATTATTTTTTATATTCAATAATATAAATTTTTCTATTAAATTTCTTGAATTCCAATATTTAGATTGAATTTTGAATATTCTTTTCTATTATGGGTCATTAATTACAATAATAATGAAAAAAAACAATTTTAACCAATTTTTTAAATAAAGGTACCTTTGCGCATGTGCAGTTATCATGTTTCCGTGTTACGCATGCGCAATAATAAAACGGATCTTTACTGCGCACTTATTAAAAAAAGTATGCTATATGTACTGAAAATGTACTTATCTGATAAAGTCCCGCACTGCGCATGCGTAATTTTTGAATTTAATTAGAGCCAATGTGTGACTATCACTGTGCATGATTGCGCATGTGTAACAGCAATACAAAACAACTGCGCATGTGAAATGTTTGTTAAGTAGTGCGCACGTTTGCACAGCTGTGGTGCACTACTGCGCATGTGCAACAATATGTTGTGCATAAAAAAATGTTCAGTTTAACATGTTTGACACGAATAGTGCCAGTGCGCATTGTTACAAACTATAATAACATGGTAAAATGAACATTTTTGTAAGTAACCTATTGGAAAAAGTAGGTGAACTTTGAAGTCTGTTCGACGATGAACGAAGTTTTCTCGGTATCGTATTAATATAATAGAAGATTACCACGTACAATTTTATGAATATTGGGAGAACTTTCAAACTCTTTATTCTCAATAAATAAGTAAATTTTCACAAAACTTTTTTAAACACTAATTATATGGAAGATTTTCTGACAGTATGTTAAATATTTATTACCCCCCCCTCCCCCCGGTACCCCTAGAAAATGGTTTTTAAAAGTATGAAAAATTGAAAACTTTCAGATCAAAATTTGTTACATTTTATAAATATTTTAAAGAAAAAAAAAATAAAATTAATAAAATTAAATACACTTTTAATGTTTTTATTATTTTTTATATTCAATAATATAAATTTTTCTATTAAATTTCTTGAATTCCAATGTTTATATTGAATTTTGAATATTCTTTTCTATTATGGGTCATTAATTACAATAATAATGAAAAAAAAAACAATTTTAACCAATTTTTTAAATAAAGGTACCTTTGCGCATGTGCAGTTATCATGTTACCGTGTTACGCATGCGCAATAATAAAACGTATTTTTACTGCGCACTTATTAAAAAAAGTATGCTATATGTACTGAAAATGTACTTTTCTGGTAAAGTACCGCACTGCGCATGCGTAATTTTTGAATTTAATTAGAGCTCATGTGTGACTATCACTGTGCATGATTGCGCATGTGCAACAGCAATACAAAACAACTGCGCATGTAAAATGTTTGTTAAGTAGTGCGCACGTTTACACAGCTGTGGTGCACTACTGCGCATGTGCAACAATATGTTGTGCATAAAAAAATGTTCAGTTTAACATGTTTGACACGAATAGTGCCAGTGCGCATTGTTACAAACTATAATAACATGGTAAAATGAACATTTTTGTAAGTAACCTATTGGAAAAAGTAGGTGAACTTTGAAGTCTGTTCGACGATGAACGAAGTTTTCTCGGTATCGTATTAATATAATAGAAGATTACCACGTACAATTTTATGAATATTGGGAGAACTTTCAAACTCATTATTCTCAATAAATAAGTAAATTTTTACAAAACTTTTTTAAACACTAATTATATGGAAGATTTTCTGACAGTATGTTAAATATTTATTACCCCCCCTCCCCCCGGTACCCCTAGAAAATGGTTTTTAAAAGTATGAAAAATTGAAAACTTTCAGATCAAAATTTGTTACATTTTATAAATATTTTAAAGAAAAAAAGAATAAAATTAAATACACTTTTAATGTTTTTATTATTTTTTATATTCAATAATATAAATTTTTCTATTAAATTTCTTGAATTCCAATATTTAGATTGAATTTTGAATATTCTTTTCTATTATGGGTCATTAATTACAATAATAATGAAAAAAAAACAATTTTAACCAATTTTTTAAATAAAGGTACCTTTGCGCATGTGCAGTTATCATGTTACTGTGTTACGCGTGCGCAATAATAAAACGGATTTTTACTGCGCACTTATTAAAAAAAGTATGCTATATGTACTGAAAATGTACTTATCTAGTAAAGTACCGCACTGCGCATGCGTAATTTTTGAATTTAATTAGAGCTCATGTGTGACTATCACTGTGCATGATTGCGCATGTGTAACAGCAATACAAAACAACTGCGCATGTGAAATGTTTGTTAAGTATTGCGCACGTTTACACAGCTGTGGTGCACTACTGCGCATGTGCAACAATATGTTGTGCATAAAAAAATGTTCAGTTTAACATGTTTGACACGAATAGTGCCAGTGCGCATTGTTACAAACTATAATAACATGGTAAAATGAACATTTTTGTAAGTAACCTATTGGAAAAAGTAGGTGAACTTTGAAGTCTGTTCCACTATGAACGAAGTTTTCTCGGTATCGTATTAATATAATAGAAGATTACCACGTACAATTTTATGAATATTGGGAGAACTTTCAAACTCTTTATTCTCAATAAATAAGTAAATTTTTACAAAACTTTTTTAAACACTAATTATATGGAAGATTTTCTGACAGTATGTTAAATATTTATTACCCCCCCACCCCCCGGTACCCCTAGAAAATGGTTTTTAAAAGTATAAAAAATTGAAAACTTTTAGATCAAAATTTGTTACACTTTATAAATATTTTAAAGAGAAAAAGAATAAAATTAATAAAATTAAATACACTTTTAATGTTTTTATTATTTTTTATATTATTAATATAAATTTTTCTATTAAATTTCTTGAATTCCACTATTTAGATTGAATTTTGAATATTCTTTTCTATTGTGGGTCATTAATTACAATAATAATGAAAAAAAAAACAATTTTAACCAATTTTTTAAAGAAAGGTACCTTTGCACATGTGCAGTTATCATGTTACCGTGTTACGCATGCGCAATAATAAAACGGATTTTTACTGCGCACTAATTAAAAAAAGTATGCTATATGTACTGAAATTGTACTTATCTGGTAAAGTACCGCACTGCGCATGCGTAATTTTTGAATTTAATTAGAGCTCATGTGTGACTATCACTGTGCATGATTGCGCATGTGTTACAGCAATACAAAACAACTGCGCATGTGAAATGTTTGTTAAGTAGTGCGCACGTTTACACAGCTGTGGTGCACTACTGCGCATGTGCAACAATATGTTGTGCATAAAAAAATGTTCAGTTTAACATGTTTGACACGAATAGTGCCAGTGCGCATTGTTACAAACTATAATAACATGGTAAAATGAACATTTTTGTAAGTAACCTATTGGAAAAAGTAGGTGAACTTTGAAGTCTGTTCGACGATGAACGAAGTTTTCTCGGTATCGTATTAATATAATAGAAGATAATAATAGAAAGAATTAAAAATTGGGGAAGGCAAGTTAACAAAACAGTAGAAATGTTTTAAAATTGAAGAAAATAATTTAAATTTGAGGAAAAAACTTGAGAATTTTAGACAATGAATTAAAAAACAAAATAATTGTAATTTAAAAAAAATAATTGCCAATTTAGCAAATTAATGGACATAATAATAGAAGGAATTAAAAATTGGGGGAGGTAATTTAAATAATCATAGAAATATTTTAAAGTCAAAAAAAATAATTTAAATTTGAGAAAAATAATTGGGGATTTTAAAAAATGAATTGGAAAAGAAATAATAATTGCAAATTTAGCAAATTAATGGAGATAATAATGGAAGAAATTAAAAATTGGGGAGGTAATTAAAAAAATCATAGAAATGTTTTAAAATTAAAGAAAATAATTTAAATTTGGGAAAAATACTTGGGAATTTTAGAAAATGAATTGACAAAACAATAGTTGGAATTTAAAAAAAATAATTGCAAATTTAGCAAATTAATGGAGATAATAATAGAAAAAAATTAAAAATTGGGGAAGGCAAGTTGACAAAACAGTAGAAATGTTTTAAAATTGAAGAAAATAATTTAAATTTGAGGAAAAAACTTGAGAATTTTAGAAAATGAATTAAAAAAAATATAATTGGAATTTAAAAAAAATTGCAAATTTAGCAAATTAATGGAGATACTAATGGAAGAAATTAAAAATTGGGGGAGGTAATTAAAAAAATCATAGAAATGTTTTAATATTAAAGAAATAATTTAAATTCGAGGAAAAGACTTGAGAATTTTAGACAATGAATTAAAAAACAAAATAATTGAGATTTAAAAAAAATTATTGCAAATTTAGCAAATTAATGGACATAATAATAGAAGGAATTAAAAATTGGGGGAGGTAATTTAAAAAATCGTAGAAATGTTTTAAAATTAAAGAAAATAATTAAAATTTGAGAAAAATAATTGGGAATTTTAGAAATGCATTGAAAAAAATTAGAATAATGAAAAATTGGAGAAGATAATTGAAATTGCAAATATATTGAGATAATAATAGAAGGAATTAAAAATTGGTGGTGGTAATTTAAAAAATCATAGAAATGTTTTAAAATTAAAAAAAATAATTTAAATTTGAGAAAAATAATTGGGAATATTAGAAATGAATTGAAAAAAATTAGAATAATGGAATATTGGAGAAGATAATTGAAAATTGAAAAAAAAAAAATTAAAATTGAGATAAGTAATTAGAAATTGAGGAAATTAATTCAGAAATAATGAAAATGTTTAAAAATTGAAGAAAAAAATTAAAACTTGGGGAAATAATTGAAAATATTACATAATATATTTTAAATAAAAGAGAGTGAAAGACAAATTTCAGAAATATGTTTAAAACTATTAGAACTTCAGTAGACAAAATAAAATAAATAATTTAAAATTAGTAAAAAGAAATGAACAACGATAAATATAATTTAAAAGTGAGGAGAACCGTTTTTAATTTAAGAGAAAGAATTGTAATGAATAGAAAATTAAAATAATTAAAAATGGAAGAAAAGAATTGAAGAAAGCTGAAAATAATTGAAATTTAAGAAAATTTATAAATTTTTTTGAAATTATGAAAGCAAACGAAAATAATTAAAAATTGAAAAAAATAATGGAAATTTGTGAAAAATATTAAAAAATCTTGAAAAATAATTTTAAAAAATAAGTATTATTAAAACTTGGGGAAAATAATTGAAAAATGATTTTAAAACTTGAAACTTGAAGAATATGAAATTGAAATATGATAATAACAATAATAAGTCGGAAAAAATAATTGAAATTTGAGAAAAATACTTGAATATCTTATAAATTAATGAAAAAAATGATTAGAATTAAAAATTGAAGATAGGAATTGAAGAAAGCGAAAAATAATTGACATTTAAGATCATTAATAAACATTTTTTGAAATTATAAAAACAAATTAAAATAATTAAAAATTGAATAAATAATTGAATTATGATGAAAATAATGAACATTTTTTTTAAATTACTAAAACATGATGAAAATAATAAAAAAATATTTTTAAAATAATTGAAACCTGATGAAAATAATTAAAGTTTCAGGTAAATAATTGAAATTTTTGCAAAATTATGCCAAAAAAATAAAAATAATTTGAAATTGGTGAAAATAATAGAAATATTCCAAATTTTTTTTCAAGCAGAAGAAAATGATTATTGAAAAATTGTTTAAAAAATTTTAAAATTAAAGACAATAAACTGAATTGGAGGTAATAACTGAAAATTTAGGAAATTAACTGAAAAATAATTAAAATAATTTAAAGATGGAGAAAATAATTGCAAAATGATAAAAAGAAATGAATATTGAACAAAATAATAAATGAAAATTGAGATATATATTTGAAAGTTGAGGGAAATAATTTAAAAATAATGAAAATGATTAAAAATTGAAGATAATAATTGCAAAATGAAAATAATAAGTAAAAATTAAAAAAAGGAATTTAAATGTGCGATAAGTAATATCAAATTTCGAAATAAATAATTAAATTAATTTAATGTTGAACATAATAATTGCAAAATGAAAATGATAATTGTAAAGTTAGAAAATGAATTGAAATTTGAAATTAAAAATATAAAACTTAGCAATAAAAAATGAAATTGATTTAATGTCAAAGGAAAAATAATTAAAACTGTAAAAGTGATTGAAAACAAAAGAAAATAATTAAAAATTAGAGAAACTAAATGAAAAAAGATAAATTTTTAATTTAAGGGAAATAATTGCAAAAAATTTAGAATATACAGAAAATACAAGAGAATCGTAGATATAATTAAAAATGGATTTAATTACTGGAAATTTCATATTAATAATTAAAAACTCTTTGGACATTATGAAGAAGATTGTAAGTTATTGAAAGTTGAAGAAAATAAAGAAAAAAATATAAAAAACTGAAAAATGAATTGAATAATTAAAATATTAGATAAACAATTTAAATTTTTGATATTATGAGAAAAATTAAACATAATTAAAAATTGAAGAACATTATGGTAGATTTGAGAAAAATATTTTAAAATCATAAAAAATAATGTTAAAAAATAAAAATAATTATAATTAAAAATTGGGGAAACTAATTGAAAAATGATTTTAAATTTTGAAACTTGCAGAAGATAAATAAAATATGATAAAAGCAATGATAAATTGAAAAAAAGAAATTGAAATTTGGGAAAAATACGTGAGTATTTTAGAAATTAATTGAGAAAAATGAGTATAATTAAAAATTGAAGAAAAGAATTAAACAAAGCTAAAAATAATTAAAATTTATGATAATTAATCAAACTTTTTGGAAATCATGAGAAGAAAGAATTAAAAATAAAATAATTAAAAATTGTATAAAATCATTAAAATTTGAGTAAAATACTTAAAAATCTAAAACAATAATATTTTAGAAATTGAGATTAATAATTAAAAACAGAGGGAAATAGTCAAAAACTGAGGGAAATAATAAAAAAATGCCAAAAATAATTAAAATTGAAAAAATAATTTAATAATGATGAAAATCATGAAAAATTTTAAAAAATAATTGAAATATGATAAAAATAATTAAAATTTCAGATAAATAATTAAAATTTTTGAAAATTATCCAAAAAGTATGAAAATAATTTAGTATTTGGAGAAAATAATAGAAAAATTACAAAATTTATTTTTAAGCAAGAGAAAATAATTGAAAAATCGTTTAAAAAATTGAAAATTGAAGACAATAATGTAAATTTAAATTAATAACTGAAATTTTAGGAAGTTAATTGAAAAATAATTAAAATAATTAAAAGATGGAGAAAATAATTGCAAAATGATAAAAAGAAATGAATATTGAACAAAACAATTTAAAACTTAGATATATATTTGAAAGTTGATGGTATTAATTTAGAATTAATAAAAATGATTATAAATTTAAGGTAATAATTGCAAAATGAAACTAATTTTATTTTTCGATAAATTATGTAAAATTTAGAAAAAAGTAAAAAAATTTGAATTTGATTTAATGTTAAAGAGAAAATAATTAAAATTGAAAAAAAATGTTTGAGATAATTAAAGAAACTAATTGGAATTTACTGAAGATAAATTTAAAAATTCGAAAAAAAGTGAAAAATAATTAATATAATTTAAAATTGCAGAAAATAATTAAAAAATGATAAAAATATTTAAAAAATATGTTTTAAATAAAAAAAAATTTTGTATTTTGGGTTACTTTTTTGATCAAATGAAAAGAAAATTTCTGGTGTTATTTCTGAAATCATTTTTGATGTCATTTCTGAAGTAATTTCTGATGTTATTTCTGAAATCATTTCTGTCATTATTTCTGTCATCATTTTTGAAGTCATTTCTAATGTCATTTCTGTCATTATTTCTGAAGTCATTTCTGAAGTCATTTTTGATGTCATTTCTAAAATCATTTCTGAAGTCATTTTTTATGTCATTTCTGAAGTCATTTCTGATGTAATTACTGTCCTTATTTCTGAAGTCATTTCTAATGTTATTTCTGTCATTATTTCTAAAATCATTTCTGAAATCATTTCTGAAGTCATTTTTGATGCCTTTTCTAAAGTTATTTCTGGTATAATTTCTGAAATCATTTCTGA
Organism: Ganaspis brasiliensis; assembly: GCA_037103525.1. NCBI lineage: Eukaryota > Metazoa > Arthropoda > Insecta > Hymenoptera > Figitidae > Ganaspis > Ganaspis brasiliensis. The sequence continues at coordinate 1,222,160 of JAZKLR010000168.1, read as the reverse complement.
AGTCATTTCTGTCATAGTTTCTGAAGTAATTTTTGATGTCATTTCTGAAGTCATTTCTGATGTAATTTCTGAAATCATTTCTGAAGTCGTTTTTGAAGTCATTTCTGAAGTCATTTCTGATGTCATTTCTGATGTCATTTCTGTCATCATTTCTAATGTTATTTCTGATTTCATTTCTGTCCTCATTTCTGTCATCATTTTTGAAGTCATTTCTGAAGTAATTTCTGACGTAATTTCTCAAATCATTTCCGAAATCATTTCTGTCATAATTTATGAAGTCATTTTTTATGTCATTTCTGAAGTCATTTCTGATGTAATTACTGTCCTTATTTCTGAAGTCATTTCTAATGTTATTTCTGTCATTATTTCTAAAATCATTTCTGAAATCATTTCTGAAGTCATTTTTGATGCCTTTTCTGAAGTTATTTCTAATATAATTTCTGAAATCATTTCTGAAGTCATTTCTGTCATAGTTTCTGAAGTAATTTTTGATGTCATTTCTGAAGTCATTACTGATGTAATTTCTGAAATCATTTCTGAAGTCGTTTTTGAAGTCATTTCTAAAGTCATTTCTGATGTCATTTCTGATGTCATTTCTGTCATCATTTCTGATGTTATTTCTGATTTCATTTCTGTCCTCATTTCTGTCATCATTTTTGAAGTCATTTCTGAAGTAATTTCTGATGTAATTTCTCAAATCATTTCCGAAATAATTTCTGTCATAATTTCTGAAGTCATTTTTGATGACATTTCTGAAGTCATTTCGGATGTAATTTCTGAAATCATTTCTGAAGTCATTTTTTATGTCATTTCTGAAATCATTTCTGAAGTCATTTTTTATGTCATTTCTGAAGTCATTTCTGATGTAATTACTGTCCTTATTTCTGAAGTCATTTCTAATGTTATTTCTGTCATTATTTCTAAAATCATTTCTGAAATCATTTCTAATGTCATTTTTGATGCCTTTTCTGAAGTTATTTCTGGTATAATTTCTGAAATCATTTCTGAAGTCATTTCTTTCATAGTTTCTGAAGTAATTTTTGATGTCATTTCTGAAGTCATTTCTGATGTAATTTCTGAAATCATTTCTGAAGTCGTTTTTGAAGTCATTTCTGAAGTCATTTCTGATATAATTTCTGAAATCATTTCTGAACTCATTTCTGTCATAGTTTCTGAAGTCATTTTTGATGTCATTTCTGAAGTCATTTCTGATGTCATTTCTGTCATCATTTCTGATGTTATTTCTGATTTCATTTCTGTCCTCATTTCTGTCATCATTTTTGAAGTAATTTCTGAAGTAATTTCTGATGTAATTTCTCAAATCATTTCCGAAATAATTTCTGTCATAATTTCTGAAGTCATTTTTGATGACATTTCTGAAGTCATTTCGGATGTAATTTCTGAAATCATTTCTGAAGTCATTTTTTATGTCATTTCTGAAATCATTTCTGAAGTCATTTTTTATGTCATTTCTGAAGTCATTTCTGATGTAATTACTGTCCTTATTTCTGAAGTCATTTCTAATGTTATTTCTGTCATTATTTCTAAAATCATTTCTGAAATCATTTCTAATGTCATTTTTGATGCCTTTTCTGAAGTTATTTCTGGTATAATTTCTGAAATCATTTCTGAAGTCATTTCTTTCATAGTTTCTGAAGTAATTTTTGATGTCATTTCTGAAGTCATTTCTGATGTAATTTCTGAAATCATTTCTGAAGTCGTTTTTGAAGTCATTTCTGAAGTCATTTCTGATATAATTTCTGAAATCATTTCTGAACTCATTTCTGTCATAGTTTCTGAAGTCATTTTTGATGTCATTTCTGAAGTCATTTCTGATGTCATTTCTGTCATCATTTCTGATGTTATTTCTGATTTCATTTCTGTCCTCATTTCTGTCATCATTTTTGAAGTAATTTCTGAAGTAATTTCTGATGTAATTTCTCAAATCATTTCCGAAATAATTTCTGTCATAATTTCTGAAGTCATTTTTGATGACATTTCTGAAGTCATTTCGGATGTAATTTCTGAAATCATTTCTGAAGTCATTTTTTATGTCATTTCTGAAATCATTTCTGAAATCATTTTTTATGTCATTTCTGAAGTCATTTCTGATGTAATTACTGTCCTTATTTCTGAAGTCATTTCTAATGTTATTTCTGTCATTATTTCTAAAATTATTTCTGAAATCATTTCTAAAGTCATTTTTGATGCCTTTTCTGAAGTTATTTCTGGTATAATTTCTGAAATCATTTCTGAAGTCATTTCTTTCATAGTTTCTGAAGTAATTTTTGATGTCATTTCTGAAGTCATTTCTGATGTAATTTCTGAAATCATTTCTGAAGTCGTTTTTGAAGTCATTTCTGAAGTCATTTCTGATGTCATTTCTGATGTCATTTCTGTCATCATTTCTGATGTTATTTCTGATTTCATTTCTGTCCTCATTTCTGTCATCATTTTTGAAGTTATTTCTGATGTCATTTCTGTCATTATTTCTGAAGTCATTTGCGATGTCATTTCTGATGTCATTTCTAATGTAATTTCCTGTCATTATTTCTAAAATCATTTCTGAAATCATTTCTAAAGTCATTTTTGATGCCTTTTCTAAAGTTATTTCTGATATAATTTATGAAATCATTTCTGAAATTATTTCTGAAGTCGTTTTTGATGTCATTTCTGAAGTCATTTCTGTTCTCATTTCTGTCATAATTTTTTATGTCATTTCTGTCATCATTTTTGATGACTTTTCTGAAGTTATTTCTGATATAATTTCTGAAATCATTTCTGAAGTCATTTCTGATATAATTTCTGAAATCATTTCTGAACTCATTTCTGTCATAGTTTCTGAAGTCATTTTTGATGTCATTTCTGAAGTCATTTCTGATGTAATTTCTGAAATCATTTCTTAAGTCATTTCTGATATAATTTCTGAAATCATTTCTGAAGTCATTTCTGTCATAGTTTCTTAAGTCATTTTTGATGTCATTTCTGAAGTCATTTCTGATGTTATTTCTGAAATGATTTCTGAAGTCGTTTTTTATGTCATTTCTGAAGTCATTTCTGATGTTATTTCTGTCATCATTACTGATGTTATTTCTGATTTCATTTCTGTCATAGTTTCTGAAGTCATTTTTGATGTCATTTTTGAAGTCATTTCTGTCATTATTTCTGGAGTCATTGTTGCTAAAATCATTTCTGATGTCATTTCTAATGTAATTTCCTGTCATTGTTGCTAAAATCATTTCTGAAATCATTTCTGAAGTCATTTTTGATGCCTTTTCTGAAGTTATTTCTGATATAATTTCTGAAATCATTTCTGAAGTCATTTCTGATATAATTTCTGAAATCATTTCTGAACTCATTTCTGTCATAGTTTCTGAAGTCATTTTTGATGTCATTTCTGAAGTCATTTCTGATGTAATTTCTGAAATCATTTCTTAAGTCATTTCTGATATAATTTCTGAAATCATTTCTGAAGTCATTTCTGTCATAGTTTCTTAAGTCATTTTTGATGTCATTTCTGAAGTCATTTCTGATGTAATTTCTGAAATCATTTCTGAAGTCGTTTTTGAAGTCATTTCTGAAGTCATTTCTGATATAATTTCTGAAATCATTTCTGAACTCATTTCTGTCATAGTTTCTGAAGTCATTTTTGATGTCATTTCTGAAGTCATTTCTGATGTCATTTCTGTCATCATTTCTGATGTTATTTCTGATTTCATTTCTGTCCTCATTTCTGTCATCATTTTTGAAGTAATTTCTGAAGTAATTTCTGATGTAATTTCTCAAATCATTTCCGAAATAATTTCTGTCATAATTTCTGAAGTCATTTTTGATGACATTTCTGAAGTCATTTCGGATGTAATTTCTGAAATCATTTCTGAAGTCATTTTTTATGTCATTTCTGAAATCATTTCTGAAGTCATTTTTTATGTCATTTCTGAAGTCATTTCTGATGTAATTACTGTCCTTATTTCTGAAGTCATTTCTAATGTTATTTCTGTCATTATTTCTAAAATTATTTCTGAAATCATTTCTAAAGTCATTTTTGATGCCTTTTCTGAAGTTATTTCTGGTATAATTTCTGAAATCATTTCTGAAGTCATTTCTTTCATAGTTTCTGAAGTAATTTTTGATGTCATTTCTGAAGTCATTTCTGATGTAATTTCTGAAATCATTTCTGAAGTCGTTTTTGAAGTCATTTCTGAAGTCATTTCTGATGTCATTTCTGATGTCATTTCTGTCATCATTTCTGATGTTATTTCTGATTTCATTTCTGTCCTCATTTCTGTCATCATTTTTGAAGTTATTTCTGATGTCATTTCTGTCATTATTTCTGAAGTCATTTGCGATGTCATTTCTGATGTCATTTCTAATGTAATTTCCTGTCATTATTTCTAAAATCATTTCTGAAATCATTTCTAAAGTCATTTTTGATGCCTTTTCTAAAGTTATTTCTGATATAATTTATGAAATCATTTCTGAAATTATTTCTGAAGTCGTTTTTGATGTCATTTCTGAAGTCATTTCTGTTCTTATTTCTGTCATAATTTTTTATGTCATTTCTGTCATCATTTTTGATGACTTTTCTGAAGTTATTTCTGATATAATTTCTGAAATCATTTCTGAAGTCATTTCTGATATAATTTCTGAAATCATTTCTGAACTCATTTCTGTCATAGTTTCTGAAGTCATTTTTGATGTCATTTCTGAAGTCATTTCTGATGTAATTTCTGAAATCATTTCTTAAGTCATTTCTGATATAATTTCTGAAATCATTTCTGAAGTCATTTCTGTCATAGTTTCTTAAGTCATTTTTGATGTCATTTCTGAAGTCATTTCTGATGTTATTTCTGAAATGATTTCTGAAGTCGTTTTTTATGTCATTTCTGAAGTCATTTCTGATGTTATTTCTGTCATCATTACTGATGTTATTTCTGATTTCATTTCTGTCATAGTTTCTGAAGTCATTTTTGATGTCATTTTTGAAGTCATTTCTGTCATTATTTCTGGAGTCATTGTTGCTAAAATCATTTCTGATGTCATTTCTAATGTAATTTCCTGTCATTGTTGCTAAAATCATTTCTGAAATCATTTCTGAAGTCATTTTTGATGCCTTTTCTGAAGTTATTTCTGATATAATTTCTGAAATCATTTCTGAAGTCATTTCTGATATAATTTCTGAAATCATTTCTGAAGTCATTTCTGTCATAGTTTCTTAAGTCATTTTTGATGTCATTTCTGAAGTCATTTCTGATGTAATTTCTGAAATCATTTCTGAAGTCGTTTTTTATGTCATTTCTGAAGTCATTTCTGATGTTATTTCTGTCATCATTACTGATGTTATTTCTGATTTCATTTCTGTCATAGTTTCTGAAGTCATTTTTGATGTCATTTTTGAAGTCAATTCTGTCATTATTTCTGAAGTCATTTGCGATGTCATTTCTGATGTCATTTCTAATGTAATTTCCTGTCATTATTGCTAAAATCATTTCTGAAATCATTTCTGAAGTCATTTTTGATGCCTTTTCTGAAGTTATTTCTGATATAATTTCTGAAATCATTTCTGAAGTTATTTCTGATGTAATTTCTGAAATCATTTCTGAAGTCATTTTTGATGTCATTTTTGAAGTCATTTCTGATGTCATTTCTGTCATTATTTCTGAAGTCATTTGCGATGTCATTTCTGATTTCATTTCTAATGTAATTTCCTGTCATTATTTCTAAAATTATTTCTGATGTTTGATTTTTCAACAACGAGTCTAAAATTTTTCAAAGACAACACGGATGAAAACTCACCAGGAATAAAGACAACAACACATTTTTGCGACTTTATATGTGAACCGCAAACGACTATTCTACAATTTTATTCCATGCTCTAAAAGCTCTTAATCAATGAAAGAAGATTTTCTTTCCATTAAAGAGAATCCTTTCTTCAATGAGAGAAAATTCTTTCATTAATGAAAGAAAGAAGTTTCTATCCCATTATTAAACCCCTGTCTTATTATCTCGAATGGATTTAGTCCAGGGCAAAAGAGCTGCACCTGTCGACCAGTTAAGCAACTCAAGTACCCCTTTTTCTCAATTGAATCAACTGCGTTCAGAGAATAAAGAATCGAAGCACTGTCGGTCAGTTCCTATATATATATATATATCTTCTTTTACAAACTGATTATAAAATGTTCCTCTAAAGTAACTTCTGAAGCTCGTAATAAGTGAATTCTAATGGAAGAAAATACCCGGAGCACTGGAAACATACAATAATATAATGTTCCTCGCTGGTCTTAGAATCGATCATCGGGTACCGGTTTATACTTATATTGCGCCATCGAGCGTTAAATTGACCGCTTTCAAGGTAAGCAGAGTCACTCTGACGATCGGGAGGTTGCTTCAGAAGAAGTATAAAATTATTACAAGCTGGCCGCAAGCGCGATTCGAGAGAAGCTGTTGGCTTGGGTTTTTGATGTCTTTATACACAGAGGCAACAATTATATGAATCTGTACGTGGAAGTCGACTCCGCCCCAAGACCAAGATCCAAAGAACTTGGATGCTAAGAAGAAGAAGAAGAAGAAGAAGAAGAAGAAAAAGAGGAAGTAGAGAAAGAGGGAGGTGCAACCGAGCGGAAGCATATAATTGCGGTGGCTGAGAACTGGATCTGAATAATCCTGAGGGACAAGGTCGCCACGGGACACTATTATCGTCACGACCAGGTGTCCTGTCGACACCTCAAAGAGCCGCTTCTCCTCTTCTTCTTCGTGTTGTGTTGTGTTTACCACAATAAGCGGCAAAGTCGACGCAATATCAAGTACGGGGTACCACGAAACCGAGAAAAGGGAGAGAGTGTCGAGTCAGAAAATGTGACTCTTGTATAGTAGGAGACAATAGAAGTGTGCATGCACGAAACAAGTCCCACTCCCCGTATGGGAAGCAGGATTTTTAATGTTTTAGATTTATGGATACATGTGTCGGCTGTCTTCTGTCTGTACATTGAAAATATTCCTGATGAAAAGAAAATTTGTAAATGATTTTATATAGTGAATTATTTATAAACTAGCGCCCAAGCGCGCGACAAACTTTCCATTGTTGTTGCCCTTACGAAAGAATTGTTTTATAGGAAACAAATGATAAGCTTGAAATGTTTTTTCTACATTAGGTTTTGTATAACATTTTCGCGACTATAGGAAAGTTATTATAAGAACTATAAGGATTACATTATAAGAGCAAAATTATAAGCAGTCATTGTAAAAATAAAATTATAAGTATACTTTTATGATAACATCATTACAAAATATTTATTACAATAAACTAATTATAAGCATACAATTACGTATTTTATATATTAATTTTACGAATATAATTATCGAGAATATCAAAATTTATTAGAAATATAAATCATTTTATTCTAAACCTATAGCAAAGACGGATTTATTATAAAATTTCATTGTTTTAAGATAATACTCTAATTTGAAAAATTTATATTTGTAAAAAGTTTCCCGAGTCGAAATTTTGAGGCTACTTTAACGCTACATAGTCTAAAATTTTTAGGAAATAGAGGTTTAAAGTAGAAGCAAATTCAATACAATTTAGCTTCTACTTTGGTGCTATTATTGGAAGAAATTTCCTGTTTTCGCGATGAGAGCGTTAAAGTAGAAGCTAATATTCAACTATATTAAGGCCTCTTTTAACGCTCAAGACCCCCTTTTTATTGATCTTCTAAAGTCTAAACAAAGAAAGAATCTGTTTTTGCGAATAAAACTGAAATTAATATGAATGAAATTATAAAAAAAAATATAAAATAAATTTTCAAAATTCATGCGCTTTTAGAATTCGTCACACTTAATACACACAAGCTGGAAATAGTCTAAACTTACTAAATAAATTATTATAACGCAAGTGGGGATTCGAACCCACGACATAACGACCTACGCACTTATAATCTAACGCACTAACCACTACGCTACCGACGCTTATGAACTTAATATTTAATTTTCTCAGTGTCCTTATGATACAAATTACGAATAGTTTTTTTAGGACTTTTCAACAAAATTGTTACATATCGCCAATTTCTGAATGTTTACGGAGATTTTTATGTATTTTTCATTTGTTTAAACAATTTATTATTGTCAAGTTACAGGCTGATATTGATTTAAATCATTGAAGCATTTGCATTAAAATCATGATTTAAATAAAAAAAAAACTTTACAATTCTCCGGATGTCTAATACTGCATGTAAACAATCACAAACCATAAAAAAACCACAAATTTGTGGATAAATCTTTAAAATTTCAATTTTAATATTTTAATCTTTATAAAATTTAAATAATTGGGCTAATATAGATAATCAAAATACCTACGATTTACAAATTTTTGGTATGAAGAAAGCAAAAAATAATATTAAATCTTTATATCTTTAGGTCATTATAATTTAAATAAATTCCAAACGTCAATAAACTCATATTCAAATTTTTTCAAACTTTTAAATGTCAATTAATTCAAATTTAAAGACACATTAGTTAATGCAAAATAATTAAATAATATTAATTATTTTTCATATTCACAATAATCCTTTTTTTAAGTCTTACAATATTTGTAATTCTTCTTTAGTTTCTAATTCAGTTTCTTTTTCGAAACTGTTTAAATTTTATCTTATAATTTCTTATTTTTATAAAATTTAAAGATTTTTTCTCCTTTTACTAATGATATTTTTTGTTGTTGTATTTGTCATTTTATTTTATTGATAAATAAATTATAAATAATAAATAATAATTATTATTTATTATTATTTCGTTGAGTTTCATAAGTTTTTTCATATTTTTAAAAATAAATACGCTTATTTTTTTATTAATGCACCTAATCAATTTGTTTTTAAATCTTGGATAGTTTTTGCGAGGTTTTTTGCAAACTTAGTACTTATTCTTTTATAGAATTTTTAGATTTTCTTTATTTTTCTAAATTTATTGTTGGACTTGCTTTCAGTGTAATATTATAAAAATGTTTTTGGTTTAATTTGCCCAAACTTTTTTTTTCTGAAGGATTTTTAATTTTCTTTTCTGGACTTTTTATATACATTTTTTTAATTTTATTTTCATCAATTTTAATTTTTTAAACAAATTATTGCTAGTAATTACTAATTCTTTACAAATACACCTAGGAAGATACAAATTTTTCCTAATTTTACAAATAAATTACTGGGCTCTGGTTAGAAAAATAAAAATTATTGACCATAAATTATTATTTTTATATTTTAAAACAATTTATTATTGTTAATTTATAACATTTAAAAACACCTAGCAAGTAGTAGTTTTTTAATTTGTTTACTTTTTATATTGAAAAAATAAGATATTTATCAAAATTAACGACAATCACCACTCAAAATTGTTTAAACAAATTATTGTTAATAATTGTTATTTTTTTACAAGTGCATCTAGAAAGATACACATTTTCCCTAATTTTACAAATTATTGGGTTTTGGTTATAGATTAAAATTTTTTCCTCTTAAGGGCTAATCAGAGGAACAATAATAATTGAAGAAAAAGTTAGTTTAACTCCCGTTTTTCTTATATGTTAAATAAAAAAGTATATTTCAATGGAAAAAATGACTGAGTTTCACTTGCAGGTTTAAAGTAGAATAAAAATTTTCATTTCTTTATAACTAGGAATGTGGAGCTTTAAAAGAGCTGCTAATTTTAATGATTGGAAAAATGAAACATGTGTATAGACGTAAAGTAGAAGGAAATATTATTATTAGAAGTAAGGAAGAGGCTAAAAATTAAGAAGTCGTTAAGTAGAAGCTAAAGTTCCTCATGAGCTTCAAAATTTCGACTCGGGTACCATACACAAGTCGCTGCCTCTGAAAATGTTGCATAAACATAAAAATATGCATTAATGTTGCAGCATTGTGAAATAATGTTACAAAATTCTGCAACATTAATGCAGAAATAATAGCAGGGAGAAATATGATGTTGGTAATGTTGCAACAATAACACAATAATTTTTGCATGAATACTGTAAAAATATCTCACAAATTTCCAGTGGATGTTAAACCCCAATGATTTACTTCAACGAAACATTGGATAGTTTCTATACATATATATATATATATATATAGTCACTGCGATTTAGGTGTAGAAAATCCTAATACCACCGCAGAGCATTCTGAAGGGCTCATGTCATCGACTGCAAGCCGGTCCCGGTAGCTTTGATAACAGAAACTGAAATTCGGTGTATTCTGGAGTTTATGTGTAAAACGTGGCGGGACCCCAGCAGATGGAATCAGGACAGCGTAAGATGCGCGTTATTCTCACCTGGTTTCTCCCATAGACGGCGGGTTTCTCCCGATAGAGGAGCATTCGAGCAACGATGTTATACACATGCCCAACATATCCGCCTGCTTTTCTCGGATGGTATCAAGCAAAGAGCCTTCAAGAGACTATACAGGCGAACCGCAGCCAATATTACATAATTAGATTCTCGTCGTATGCTCCTTTAAGGAACCATCCTTCCTTTCGCTATTGACACCGCACGCAATCCACGACTGGAAAGGGTTCCAAGCCTCTTCATAGTCAATTCACATAAGATCCTATCATTCTTATTCCAAAGGAGAATCAAATCTCAAAAATGGATTAAGTTTCGTGAAGGGGTGCTTTCGCAAACCAGAAAAGCTCTCCTTTGAATTATTCGTCCTTTAAATAAAGAAGCTTAATGTGTGCCTAGAGTCTCTGTTTGAAGGACGAATTTGTCTGAAGAGGCAGTGGCGTAACTATTAAGGGGCACTGCCCTGGGGGCCTCTGTCAACCCTAATAGACATTTTCTTTTATGGGACAAAATTTATAAAAATTTTAGAATTAAAAAAAATTGCAATAAATAATTTATAATAAACAAAATAATTGATCATTGTGCAAATTAATTGAAAGAAAATCAATAAAAATTGGGGAAAGTAATTTGAGACATAAGAGAAATAAATAAAGAAAAAGAATTTAAATTTGAGAAAATTACTTGATGATTTTAAAAATAAATTGGAAACAATTGAATAATGAAAACTTAGGGAAATTAGTTGAAAACTAAAAAAAATAACAGAATGTATTTTAAATAAAGGAAAGTTAAAGAAAATTTCGGAAAAATACTTGAAACTTTCAGAAGTTCTTTGAAAAAAATAGAAAAAATAATTTAAAATTAGAGAAAATAAATGACACAAGATGAACATGATTTAAAATTGAAGAGAATAAATTTTAATTAAACAGAAATGATTAAAAAGTTTTTGGAAGTTACGAAAAAGAACGGATGTCATTGAAAATTGAAGAAAATAATATTAAAAATTGTATTTAAATTATTTTAAATAATTGAAAATTGAATGAAACAATTGAAATCCCAGATAAAAGCAATGAAAAAAATTGAAAGTTAAAGGATATACATTTTAGATAATAATTGAAAAATGATTTTACAATTTGAAACTTTAAGAAAATAATTGAAATATAATGAAAACAATGATAAGTTGTAAAAAAAAACAATCACATTTGAGTAAAATAATTTTAAAAAAAATTTAAAAAAATATAACAATTGAAATTTTTGAGAAAAATACATGAAAATCTTAGAAATTAATTTAAAAAAATGAGAATAACTTAAAATTGAAGAAAAGACATGAAAGCTAAAAATAAATTAAATTTACGATCATTAATAAAAAAAATTGAAATTATGAAAACAAATGAAAATAATTAAAAATTGAAGAAAACAATTTTAGAAAATGAGAATAATAATTAACAATCGAGGAAAATAGTTCAAAAATGATCAAATTAAATAAAAAAAAAAAAATACTTGAGATATGCTAAAAATTATTAAAGATTGAGAAAAATAATTGAAATTTATGATGAAAATAATTAAATATGAAAGATTGAACACAGTAAATAAAATTTGAAATAAATAATTGAAAAAATGATAAAAATGTTTTAAAAATAAACATAATAATTTTAATTTGAGAAAAGTACTTGAAAATCTTAAAAATAAATTGAAAAAAAATGAAAAATTAGAGAAAGTAATTGAAGGTTGAAAAAAATGATAGCAAATTGAGATAAATACTACAAAATTAAAGAAAATAATTAAAATTTGAGAAAATAATTGAAAAAGTTACATAATATATTTTAAATTAAGGAAAGTTAAAGAAAATCTCAAAAAAATACTTAACACTTTCAGAATTTAATTGAAAAAAAAACTAATTAAAAATTAGAAAAAATAAATTAAACAAGATAAACATAATTTTTTTTAAATAAAACAAAATAATTGAAATTTTTGAAAGTTATGCAAAAATAATGAAAATAATTAGAAATTGAAGAAACTAATAGAAAAATTACAGAATTTATTTTTAAGCAAAAGAAAATAATTAAAAAATTAATTAAATCATGAAAAATTGATAATAATAATCTAAATTTGAGATAAGAACTGAAAAATTAGGAAATTAATTGAAAAAAAAATTTGTTTAAACAATTGTTAAACAATTGTTGTTTTTTGTTTGTTTTTAGTAATTAGTTACTTTTCTCTTCCAAAATTACAAAATTAAGAAAATAAAAAAATTGCAAAAAATAATTGAAATATTTTTTATGCACCGTAAAGCCAATAAAACTCCTCTTCAATAAAACAAACCATCTAATTGCAAATTTTGCAAATTAATTGAAAAAAAAATTAAATCAATTAAAAATTAGGGAAAGTAATTTAAAAAATCATAGAAAAGTTTCAAAAATAAGGAAAATAAATTTACTTCGAGACAAATACTTAAAAATCTTAAAAATAAATTGAAAGAAATTGAATCATGAAAAATTAGAGAAAATAATTAAAAATTAAAAAAACTGATTGGAAATTAAGATTTTTATAAATAATTTAAAATTGAATAAAATAACAAAAATTTTAGAAAATAATTGAAAAAATTACATAATATATTTAAAGGAAAATTAAAAAAAAATTTAGAAAAATACTCAAAAACTTTCTAAAGTTCAATAAAAATAAAAGAAAATAATTAAAAATTAGATAGAATAAATTAAAAAAGATAAACATAATTTAAAGTTGAAGAAAATAATTTTTAATTAAAGAGAAATAATAAAAAAAATTTCGGAAATTATTAAAAGAAACGAAGGTAATTAAAAATGAAGAAAATAATATAAATAATTGAAAATTGCTTAAAATAATTGAAATGTCAGATAATTAGGTAAAAATTATTGGAATTATAAAACGAAGGAAAACAATTGAAAATTAAAGTAAATAAAAGTTGGAAAATAATTGAAAAATAATTTTACAAATTGAAATTTAAAGAAAATAATTGAAAAAAATTTTTGCAATTTTAAATTTAAAAAAAATAATTGAAATATGATACAGACAGTAATAGGTTGTAAAAAATAAATGACATTTAAGTGATAATTTGAAAAAACTACAGAATTTTTATTAAAGAACAAAAAAAAATTGAAATTTGAGAAAAATACAGGATCTTCGAAATCAATTGAAAGAAATGAGAATATCTAATAATTGAAGAAAATAATTGAAAATTCAGAAAAATACTTGAAAACCTTAAAAAAGTAATTTAGTAAAATGTGAAGCATTAAAAATTAAAATATTGAATAAAGCTAAAGATAATTAAAATTTAAGATAATGAATAAATGTTTTCGGAAATTATGTAAACAAATGAAAATAATTAAAATTTGAACAAAATAATTAAAATTTGAGAAAAATACTTAAAAATCTTTAAAAATAATTTTACAAAATGAGAATAATAATTGAAAATTGAGAGAAATAATTGAAAAATGATGAAATTAATTCGAAATTGAAAAAAATAATAGAAATATGCTGATGAAATTTAAGATTGAGAAAAACATTGAAATATAACGAAAATATAATTGAAATATGAAAAATTGAATACAGTAAATAGAATTTGAGATAAATAATTAAAAAAATCATAAAATATATTTTTAAAAAAAGAAAATAATTACAAAATTACTTAAAAATTTTAATGACAGAGAATAATTAAAGAATCGCAGAAATAATCGAAAATTGATGAAAATAATAATTGAAATTTTTGAAAAATATGCAAAATGAATGAAAATAATTAAAAATCGGAGAAAATAATATAGAATTATAGAATTTGTTTTTATGCAAAAGAAATAAATTAAAAAATCGTGTAAAAATTGAAAATTGAAGACAATTAATCTAAATTTAAAATAGTAACTGAAAATTGAGGATTTTAATTGAAAAATAATGTAAATATTAAAAGATGGAGAAAATAATTGCAAAATAATAAAAAGAAATGAAAATTGAAAAAAATAATTGAAAACTGAGATATATATTTAAGAGTTCAGTAAATTAATTCGAAAATTATAAAAATGATTAAAAATGGAAAATAATAATTGCAAAATGACAAAAATAATGGTAAATTAAAAAAATTAATTTAAATTTGTGATGCATAATATAAAATTAAGAAATAAATAATTAAATTGGTTTAATGTCAAGGCAAACATTTTTAAAATTGAAAAAGTGATTGAGAAAACGAAACAAAATAATTAAAATTTGAGGAAGGTAAATTTACGCTTTAGAGAAACAATTGAAAAACAATTAAAATAATCAAGAATTGTAGAAAATAGTTGAAAAATGATGAAAATAGTATAAAATTGTATTTTAAGTAATTGAAATCATACTAGAAAAGAATTATTAAAAATTGAAGACATTTTTAAATTATTTCAAATTTTGTATTTTTGAAACGTGTATTAATGAAACTTTTAATCAATTCAAGTTCAAATTAACAGAAATTTAAGCAAATTAAAATTGCTATAAATTAAAAATTTGAGAACATTTTGAAATTCTCGAGCACACATTTTTTACAATTGCCAACTTTCCAAGATCTATCTCAAATAGTTATCTATTTATATATTTATTTATCTATTTTCGTCACAAGAGCGTAAAATGAACATTTTCATCACTAGTGTGAAAAATGACTATTTCTGTCACTAGTGTCGAAATGACTGTTTCCAGCACAAGCACAAAAAATGCTCACTTTCTGCACTAATGTGTAAAATGACCATTTTCCTCACTAATGGGGAAAAAATCAAGATTTTAAATTGAATTTTTGTATATTTTAAGTAATAATATAAAAAATAAATAAACTCTTATCTACAGAAACATTTAAAATTATTTTACATTGTTACTTTTAGGAAAGGTCTAAGAGATAAGTTAAATAGTGTTGAGAAAATTTCTGCTCACTTAACCACATTAGATCCTCTTAGTCGTAATCTAAATCTTATTTAAAATTTGCTCCTGCTCCTTCACCTTTTTCCCTCTACTTTTCTAAAAACCCCTCAGGTTTCAACAACGTTAAATCGACCTCTAATCATTCTCGAAACTAGCCACATTACAAAAGCTTATATTCTCTCTCTCTTTCCTTGTCGATCCATACGAGAGTGCTTTACAAAGGAAATTAATTCCTCTAAAGTCTAGAAAAGCTTTCTCAAAGCTAAATAAAGCCAAATAAAAGCCAATTCAAAGGAGACTATATAGCCAAGACAAAATTACACGATTTCTCAAATTTATTTTGAAAATAGATTAAAAAATTAGATTCACCTCTAAAACAGTGATTTTATAAAATTCAGTAAAATTTGTCATAAACTGTAAACATCAATAAATTTAATTATTCTTAATTTTTCAATTATTTGATTTTTTTTCAATATTTAATTCGATCTATTTATCTTTTGTTATTTCATTCATTTTATCTATATATTTCCCTCTATTTTTTATCGTTTATTTTAATTTAATCGTTTAAAATACTTTCATTATAATTAAACTTTGATGCGGCGTTGAGAGCTTTCATTATTTTAATTGCCTAGATGGAAAACCAAAAATTCAACCTATTCAATTTGAAAGCTTTCAAACTTGATATTATAAATTAAAGACCTTTTAACGGACAATGTTTTTTTTTTTTAAATTTAATAAGGATTTGTTAAATGCTCTTTAAAGTACTTTCTCAAATGAATAACTTTCGTAAAATTAATGCAGTAAATTTTAAAAGGTTTGTTTCTTTTTAGCTCTTGCATATCTAAGAAGAAGTTAGGTTATTATATTTAAGTGCTTTGTAATTATTCTATTTTAAAAAGAAAATTCTTCTTTTCATCTACTGCAAATCTTTTTTGTTTTTGTAACTATAAACTTTCGTTTACGCTGTAGAAAAAAAAATTTTTTTTCCCGTGAATTGTCATGCGAATATTTGTATGTGCTTTGAAAATATAAAACTTTTTCCGAATTCACATTTTACGGATTAAAGTTTTCACGATCCAGCGAGAATGGTAATCGGCTAAAACGATATTGAGTTTCACTGAAATGCGTTTAGCATTTTTAAAATGAGTCCCAGCTGGTTTTTGTAAAAAAAAAAAAAAATATATAAGGCCGCAGAGATTTGTATAGGTATTCGTAATTCGTTATCGATTCAGTACTTCACAATTTCCGGTATGAAAGTTATTTCGTATAATATTTCTGCTGGATCAACGTTCACAGAAAAGTATTATTTTCCCTTTTAACCACAATCGCTATTACATTCCTCTATTCGTGTGCTTTGCACGAAACACATTGTTTTTACAAACATTTTCAATTCGCACTGTAATTTACCAGCTTTTTTTTTTGTATGAAAATTGTTATTTCAATTTTAGCAAAACTGTCTTGTTTTTGTCTCTCAAGGTGTATTTTTTCAAATTTTCTTTCTACTTCTGAATTAACCCTTATGAAAAATAAGTATACAGGGGCGGCAACTTGGAAATTTTTGCCATCTACAAACTTAATATTGACCGAGGGGTGGGGGGGGGAGAAATAAAACAATAATAAACTAAAGAGTTTCTTAATTAGCGTAATTATTGTAATTCAAAAGTTGACAATTTTATTTGATTTCGAGTACATTTTCGGAAATAATAACCAAATAATCAAAATAATATAAAACTTGTAATCAAATCATTACAAGTTAAAAAAAAAAAATTAAAAAAAGAACGGACTTAATTGAAATTTGCGAAAAATAATTTTAAAAAAATGATTAAAACATTGAAAATTTGAAGAGCAAACATAATATTTTTCAAGTAATTGAAAAATGTCGAAAAAAATTGAACTTAGCAAAATAATTACAACATTATAGAAATAACGTAAATTTAAGAAAATAATGGAAATTTGAGAGAAATAATTGAAATTTTCGGAATTAATCAACAAATACCTATTCACAAAATTAAAAAATTTGTGAAAATCATTGAAAATGAAAAAAATAATTAAAAACTGACGATCGTAATTAAAATTTGAGAAAAATAATGGAAGAATGATTGAAACCTTGAAAAGTCGGGACGATAACTTAGATTTAAGATAATAAATAAAAATTTAGGAAATAAATTGAAAAATGATTAATATATCTACTTAAAAGAAGAAAAAACTAACTGCAAAAGTATAAGAGAAAGTGAATTTGAAAAAAATAATAAATGAGATAAATAATTGAAGATTTAGGTATTGAATTCAGAAATGAATAGTAAGATTAATAAAAAAATTGAAGAAATTGATTGGAAAATGGTAACAAAAATAATTGGAATTTAAAGAAAATTATTAAAATTTGAGAAAAATGTTTTAAATTCTAGAAAATTAATTTAAGAGTAATGAAACTAATAAAAAAATTTAAAACAATATTTGCAAAGTAATAAAACTAATTAGAAATTGAAGAAAATAATTTAATTTTTTGAGAAATATACATTAAAATCTAGGAAATTAATTGAAGAGCAATGAAAATAATAAAAAATTCGGGTCAATATTTGCAAAGTAATAAAAATAATTAAAAATTGAAGACATGGATTGGAAAATGATAATATTAATAATTAAAAATTGAAGAAAATTATTAAAATTTGAGAAATATATTTTAAAATCTAGGAAATCAATTGAAGAGTATTATAAATAATAAAAAATTCGAGACAATATTTGCAAAGTAATAAAAATAATTAAAAATTGAAGACATGGATTGGAAAATGATAATATTAATAACTAAAAATTGGAGAAAATTTTTAAAATTTGAGAAATATGTTTTAAAATCTAGGAAATTAATTGAAAAGTAATTAAAATAAAAGAAAATCGAGACAATATTTGCAAAGTAATAAAAATAATTAAAAATTAAAGACATGGATAGGAAAATGATAATATTAATAATTAAAAATAGAAGAAAATTATTAAAATTTAGGAAATATATTTTAAAATCTAGGAAATTAATTGAAGAGTAATAAAAATAATAAAAAATTCGGGTCAATATTTGCAAAGTAATAAAAATAATTAAAAATTGAAGACATGGATTGGAAAATGATAATATGAATAACTAAAAATTGGAGAAAATTTTTAAAATTTTAGAAATATGTTTTAAAATCTAGGAAATCAATTGAAGAGTATTATAAATAATAAAAAATTCGAGATAATATTTGCAAAGTAAAAAAAATAATTAGAAATTGAAGAAAAGAATTTAATTTTTTGAGAAATATACTTCAAAATCTAGGAAATTAATTGAAGAGTAATGAAAATATAAAAAATTCGAGACAATATTTGCAAAGTAATAAAAATAATTAAAAATTGAAGACATGGATTGGAAAATGATAATATGAATAACTAAAAATTGGAGAAAATTTTTAAAATTTGAGAAATATGTTTTAAAATCTAGGAAATTAATTGAAAAGTAGTAAAAATAATAAGAAATTCGATACAAAATTTGCAAAGTAATAAAACTAATTAGAAATTGAATAAAATTATTAAAATTTGATAAATATATTTCAAAATCAAGGAAATTAATTGAAGAGTAATAAAAATAAAAGAAAATCGAGACAATATTTGCAAAGTAATAAAAATAATTAAAAATTAAAGACATGGATAGGAAAATGATAATATTAATAATTAAAAATAGAAGAAAATTATTAAAATTTAGGAAATATATTTTAAAATCTAGGAAATTAATTGAAGAGTAATAAAAATAATAAAAAATTCGAGACAATGTTTGCAAAGTAATAAAAATACTTAAAAATTGAAGAAAATAATTTAATTTTTTGAGAAATAAATTAAAAAATTGCAACATATATTTGTAATGAAAGAACATAATTTCACAATGGTAAAAAGAATGGATATTGTAAAAAAAAGTGAAAATTGTGATAAATTATAAAAAAAAATTCAAAATTCATTAAAAAATAATTGAATATGAGAAAAAGTAATAGAAAAATGATAGAAATATAATCGCAAATTGAAGAAAATAATGGAAATTTGATATAAATAATTGAAATTGTCAACATTATATTGAAACGTGGATACAGTAACTTACATTTAAGATAATAAATAAAAATGTAGAAAAATAATTCAAAAATAATTGACAAATCTAATTAAAAGGCAGAGAAAAAAATTGCAAAAATATAAAAGAAAATGAAAATTCAAAAAAATGTATGAAAAATTAGATAAATAATTGAAAATTGTAAAAATTGATTGCAAAATGATAATAATAATATTTGAAATTGAAGAAAATTATTAATATTTGAGAAAATTATTTTTAAATCTAGGAACTTAATTGAAGAGTAATGAAAATAATAAAAAATTCGAGACAATATTTGCAAAGTAATAAAAATAATTAAAAATTGAAGACATGGATTGGAAAATGATAATATTAATAATTAAAAATAGAAGATAATTATTAAAATTTGAGAAATATATTTTAAAATCTAGGAAAATAATTGAAGAGTAATAAAAATAATAAAAAATTCGAGACAATATTTGCAAAATATTTAAAAAAATTTTAAATTGAAGAAAATAATTTTAGTTTGCGAAAAATAATTGAAAAAATTTTAAACTATAAGTATTTGTATTGTAATATAAGAAAATAATTGCGGAATAATGTAAATAAGTGTAAATTGAGAAAATAACTGGAATTGGAAATAAATAATAAAAAAATTAGAAAATTAATAAAAAAATAATTGAAAATAAGAAAAGTAATTGAAACTTAATTAAAAAATAAATTTAATTATAAAGTACTAATTTATTGAAATAATTGTATATTGAAGAAAATAATAAACATTTGTAAAAAAAAATTTTAAAAATTACAGAATATATTTAAGATAAACAAGACTACAATTACAATTATTATATATTATAATTCTTCAAACTTAAATTAATTTAAAATTACATTGATTAAAATTTTAATTAATCCACTCTGAGAATTTTAGTAAAATTAAAATTATTTCAGTTTTCTTCAATTTTTAAGAGTTATTTTCTTTTATGATTTTAATTATATTTGCTACAATTTTCAACTATTTTTATCATTTATCAACATTTTTCTTTAATTTTATATTTATTTTTTTCCCCTCACTTTTAAATTCAATTTCCCAAGTTTCAATTCTGTTCTTTAATCTTTGAGAATAGGAAATTTAAAATTATTTAACAATTTCTTAAATTTTTAACAATCGTTTTCTTTTATGATTTTAATTATTTGATACAATTGTCAACTATTTTTGTCATTTTCCAAAAATTTTCTTCATTTTCTAATTATTTCCATTATTTTTCAATTTTTTCCCTAATTTTTAAATTCAATTTTCGCAATTTTCAATTCTTTTCTTTAATTTTTTCAATTAAAAATTTTTCAGTTTTAATTATTTTCTTCAATATCAAATTAGTTAAATTATTTATCAATTAATTTTCAACTTCTTTCGTCATTTTTCAATTATTTTTTCAAAATATGTTTTTTTTTAAATTTTAATCATTTTCTTGGAATTGTAAATTCATTTATCCACATTCTTTTTAAGAAATTTATTTTTTGTTAGTAATTTTGTCATATGGAATTCCATAGGGCGACTTTTTTGCTCTATGGAATTTGCAAACGTACCACACACAAGTCGCCGCCCCTGCTTTAAGTATAGGATTAAGTATTTGATTAAGTATTGGATTAAGTACTGGAGTAAGTATTGGATTAAGTACTGTAATAAGTGCTGAAGTATTGGAATAAGTATTGGATTAGAAATTTAGTGCGCAACCAGCAAAATTTTTAAGAATGTTTGGCGAAAATAGAATTGGAGTTTCCAATACTTAAATGAATACTTTTTCCAATACTTATTCTAATACTTTAATACTTATTCCAGTACTTATTCCAATACTTAATCCAATACTTACTCCAGTACTTAATCCAATACTTAATCCAATACTTATTTTTCATAAGGGAATTCATAGAAAAAAATGCTCACTTTCAGCACTAGTGGGTAAAATGGCCATTTTCCCCACTAATAGGGGGGGGAGGGAATAATACTTTAAATTGAATTTTAGTATACTTTTTGCAAAACATAGTAAATAATTGTTAGAATAGAGCATTATGGATTTTAGTGATCAAGTTTGAAAGTCTCGACGCGGATGAATGGATTAAACTCGAAAAGTGAGTCAATTGCAGTGTCGTTAATTTGGAACTAAAAGGAAGTTGGGGAAATATGTCGTTATTCTCGCGACCCGGAAGCAGCTTAAACACAGACGCATGAGTGAGTTCGTTCAGAAGAGGAAGTTTGACGGAAGACGCTGTTACTGTTTCCTCTATGGTTGGCCGGTTCGGCTAGTTTTGCGAACATTATGTTTACGCGCCGTTGGAGTGGACATCAAAGGACTCGTGTGGTTCTGCTCTGCACTAGTCCGGAATTGGTCCGAACGTTGTTCGTGGTTTCAGTCCGAGCGGCTAGATTCGATGACGCATCCCCAAAGCATCGTTTGCCAAACAGAATTCCCACAAAGCACAGGTTAATCTCGATAAGCATTTTACCCAAATTAACTTCAGTCTTTCTTTAATGTCCAGCCATTCGAATATTTTAGTGCAGTTGACTCTGGTTTTGAAAATTTAGTTGAAAAGCGACATTGTTTCTCGTTATTGGGATTTGTTGCATGTTATGGACCAGTCACGGGGACTTTTTTTTTACTATTATTGGGTATAATAAGTCTTAGTGGATACTAAGAAGCATGTTTAGGTGATACTGGTGACTAGTGCGCATGTTTTGATGATACTAGTTCAAACTGCGCATAAGAATTTGATACTGGGAACTACTGCGCATTGAAAAAAGTCAATTAAGACTACTGCGCATGTGTAGGTGTTACTGGTGACTAGTGCGCATGTTTTGATAATCCAAATTTTTACTGCGCATAAAATTTTGATAACAGGCACTACTGCGCATTTATTAAACGTGAATTAACAGTTCTGCGCATGTGTAGGTGTTACTGGTAATTAGTGCGCATGTTTTAATGATACTAGTTCAAACTGCGCATAAAATTTTGATAATGGGCACTACTGCGCCATGAAAAACGACAATTAATACTACTGCGCATGTGTAGGTGTTACTGGTGACTAGTGCGCATGTTTTGATAAAACCAGTTTTAACTGCGCATAAAAATTTGACGTTACTGCGCATTAAAAAACGTTTATTTACACTACTGCGCATGTGCAGGTGTTACTCGTGACTAGTGCGCATGTTTTGATAATACCAGTTTCAATAGCGCATAAAAATTTGATATTTCTGCGCATCAAAAAAAGTTTATTTACACTACTGCGCATGTGTAGGTATTACTGGTGGCCAGTTCGCATGTTTTGATGATACTAATTCAAACTGCGCATAAAATTTTGATACTGGGCACGACTGCGCATTAAAAAAACATCAATTAACAATATTGCGCATGTGTAGCCGTATAACTGGTGACTAGTGCGCATGTTCTGATAACTACTGCGCATGTGTAGGTGTTGCTGGTCACTAGTGCGCATGTTTTGTCGATACTCGTTCCAACTGCGCATAAAAATTTGGTAACATGCACTACTGCGCAATAAAAAATATCAATGGACACTATTGCGCAGGTTTAGCTGCTATTGGAGACTATTGCGCAGGTTTAACTGCTATTGGAGACTATTGCGCCTAAGCATTTGACAACAAACGCTACTGCGCATATTTAATTGTTATTAATCGACACTGCGCATATGTAGCTTTTGCAAGTTAGTACTGCGCACTAGAAATGGCAATGAAGACTTCTGCGCATAAAAAACTGCAGATGCTATTGCGCAGAAAAGACTCTTTGCTGATACTGATACAACTGCGCATAAAAAATATTTAAGCGTACATTACTGCGCATGGAAATATTTTGAAGGACACTTCTGCACATAAAAAACAGTTAACGGACACTACTACGCATGATAGTTGTCATGCGCAGTGGTTTGCGTCGGCATTCTTTCATGCGCAGTTGTGCTCGTTAACAGTTTCTTATGCGCAGTAGTGTCCATTCATTATTTTTTATGCGCAGTAGTGTTAATTGAAAGATTTTCATGCGCGGTGCACTTGCAATTTTTTAATGCGCAAAAATGTTCTTTAATAGTTTTATATGCGCAGAAGTGTTTATTAAGTGTTTTTTATGCGCCGCAGTGTTAATTGAAAGATTTTCATGCGCAGTAGTTTACATTTGCTATTTTTAAGGCGCAAAAATGTTCTTTAATAGTTTTTTATGCGTAGAAGTGTCCATTGAGTGTTTTTTTATGCGCAGTAGTGTTAATTGAAAGATTTTCATGCGCAGTGCATTTGCAATTTTTTATGCACAAGAACTTTATTTAATAGTTTTTTGTGCGCAGAAGTGCTTATTGAGTGTTTTTCATGCCCAGTAGTGTTAATTGAAAGATTTTCATGCGCGGTGCACTTGCAATTTTTTAATGCGCAAAAATGTTCTTTAATAGTTTTATATGCGCAGAAGTGTTTATTAAGTGTTTTTTATGCGCCGCAGTGTTAATTGAAAGATTTTCATGCGCAGTAGTTTACATTTGCTATTTTTAAGGCGCAAAAATGTTCTTTAATAGTTTTTTATGCGTAGAAGTGTCCATTGAGTGTTTTTTTATGCGCAGTAGTGTTAATTGAAAGATTTTCATGCGCAGTGCATTTGCAATTTTTTATGCACAAGAACTTTATTTAATAGTTTTTTGTGCGCAGAAGTGCTTATTGAGTGTTTTTCATGCCCAGTAGTGTTTATTGAAAGATTTTCATGCGCAGTAGTGCCCATTGACTGTTTTTTATGCGCATTGGCAATTTTTTATGCGCATAAATTTTTGTTTATAGTTTTTTATGCGCAGAAATGTTTATTGAGTGTCTTTTATGCGCAGTAGTGTTAATCAAAAGTTTTTCATGCGCAGTGCTTTTGCAATTTTTTATGCGCAAAAATGTCCTTTAATAGTTTTTTATGCGCAGTAGTGTTAATTGAAAAATTTTCATGCGCAGTAGTGCCCATTGACTGTTTTTTATGCGCAAAAATTTTCGTTAATAGTTTTTATGCGCAGAAGTGTTTATTTAGTGTTTTTTATGCGCAGTAGTGTTAATTGAAAGATTTTCATCTGCAGTAGTGCCCATTGACTGTATTTAATTCGCAAAAATTTTCGTTAATAGTTTTTATGCGCAGAAGTGTTTATTTAGTGTTTTTTATGCGCAGTTGTGTTAATTGAAAGATTTTCATGCGCAGTAGTGCCCATTGACTGTTTTTTATGCGCAAAAAGTTTCGTTAATAGTTTTTTATGCGCAAAAGTGTTTATTGAGTGTATTTTACGCGCAGTAGTGTCCATTGACTGCATTTTATTTGCAAAATTTTTGTTAATAGTTTTTTATGCGCAGAAGTGTTTTTGAGTGTTTTTTATGCGCAGTAGTGTTAATAGAAAGATTTTTATGCGCAGTAGTGCCCATTGACTTTTTTTATGCGCACTGGTAATTTTTTATGTGCAGTAGTTTACATTTGCTATTTGTTATGCGCAAAAATGTTCTTTAATAGTTTTTTATGCGCAGTAGTGTTTATTAAAAGAATTTCATGCGCAGTGGTGCCCATTGACTGTTTTTTATGCGCATTGACAATTTTTTATTCACAAAAATGTTCTTTAATAGTTTTTTATGCGCAGAAATGTTTATTGAGTGTCTTTTATGCGCAGTAGTGTTAATCGAAAGATTTTCATGCGCAGTGCATTTGCAATTTTTTGTGCGCAAAAATGTTCTGTAATAGTTTTTTATGCGCAGTAGTGTTAATTGAAAGATTTTTATGCGCAGTAGTGCCCATTCACTGTTTTTTATGCGCAAAATTTTTGTTAACAGTTTTTTATTGAGTGTTTTTTATGCGCAGTAGTGTTAATTGAAAGCTTTTCATGCGCAGTAGTGCCCATTGACTGTTTTCTATGCGCATTGGTAATTTTTTATGCGCAAAAAGTTTCCTTAATAGTTTTTTATGCGCAGAAGTGTTTATTGAGTATTTTTTGTGCGCAGTAGTGTGCATTGGAAATTTTTTGTGCGCAGTTCTGTGGTTTGGCATTTTCTTACGTGCAGTATGTCGCAGCATTTTCGAATCGAGAAATTGAAATTTTACTGAAAAAAAAGTTTTTCCTTCTAAAAATGCTCTATACTTAAATTGTAACAAAAGTAAAAAATTCATGATTAAAATTTATTATTACAGTATGTTTTTTCGAAAAATTGAAAATTTTTCCCCCCAGAAAAAAAGTTTTACCTTTAGTTTTATTTCTAATTTGTACTTATTCAGTTTAATTGAGAATTCGTAATTTGAATTTATTATTGCAGAAGAGTGGGTGGAGCTTTATAAATTTAAAGGGTAGTCAACAAAAGGATTCATTTTGGAGAAGAAAAGTTCTAATTAAATCGAAACAAAAGAAGATTCATGGCGGAAAGTGCGACTCGAGAAAAGATTTTAAATTGGACTTGCAATACAGAAAGAACACGCTGGTACTTTCTTTAGTTCTAGTGCGACCCCATTAAATTTCAGCACAGTTGGCACGACACCATAATCCAGAACGCTGTCGTCGGCATCAATGTGGAATATCCCATTATACGATTTCCGCTGTAAAGATTTCGAAAGAAACGTAAACTTAGGAGTGCATATAAAATTCGAGTGTGCACGAGCAATGAAGAAGAGTTTTATTACTTTTTTTTTATAGTTTTCGTCATTAAAAGTTGAAAAACCTTAGATATACTTAAATATTTAGACAGAGAGTGTGTACCTCTCGTTTTGCTGCCATTTCTTTTTTTTTTTTTTAACAAACTTGCAGATCAAAAGAAAGTATTTTTAATCATTTTTTTTATAAAAAAATGTTTGTAATTTATCATGTTTTTTGAATTCTTATCTCAAATGAGAAAAAAAACGGGTTTTACGTAAGTGTACGTCTGTCTGTCTGTCTGTAGAAAAATTTTGTCTTCGTATAACTTGGGTAAAAATTGTCGAATCAACTTCATCTTTGGTACACTTTTTCTAGGTTAAAAAATATAGGCAAAGTTTGTTAGCCAGCTGTTTTTGACCAAAACTAACAAAAATAGAACATTTTCAAAAATCGATACAGTTTTTAAAATTTTTCTTCTTATGCGAATGTGATTTGTCATCTGACAATCAAGTGAGTACTATTAGCATAGAATATATAGGAATTGGTGAATGAAGAAAGTGTGAAACGAAAATATGTTAAGTCTATTTGAACAAATTGGCAACTGTCGAGGTGAATAATAGACTCGTCTGATTTGAGAATAGGATGAACAAACATAATCCTGCGAGGAAATTGAAAATTGAACAGAACAATGACTTTGTAACCGCGGAGAAACAGTTCCTTTCGTGCGTCTTTCTGATCCCTAAAGTAACAAATATCAAGCTGAAAGGCGATCTAAATAGGATTATATAGACTGTTAGAAAATCACAACAATAGGTAACATAAGTAATCGTTTAACGAGCCGCAATCGGCTTAGTTACAAGCAACAATGCTCATCCGGTTCAAGACGCTCAGGCCGTACACTCAACCACAAAACTGCTCAGGTTTATTAGTATCTAGAAAACAAAGCTTAACTGACATGTTTAGGAATTTACCAAAACAGATTTATAGATTGGACAAAATCTGAAGTTCTGATATTTTTTTTATTGATTATTGTACTTTTCTCAACACTGATTTAGTTTTTCGAATTTCATGTTTTGGATTCTATGTTCTGGATTTTATATTCTGGATTTATACTATCTGGATTCTATATTTCGAATTTGTAATTACGGATACCACAATCTGGAATCCACGTTTAGAATCTTGTTTCTTAGGGTGCAGATTACCGAATTGGAATTTTGGATTTTATGTTCCAGATTCCGAATTCCACTTCTGGAAATTTGTGTTTCGACTCCATGTTCCAGGTTCTATATCCTGGATTCTGCATAGCAGATTTTAGATTAAAAATTTGAAATTCCACATTCTAGATTCCAGATTCCTGATCCAGGATTTCTTATTTCAGGATTCGGATTCCACGTTCCGGCATTCAAAAATATTAATTTTACAATCCGCTTTCTATAAATCTGATTCTGTAACTTGGATTCCACATCCTAGATTCGACAATACGATTTTTACACTTCGGATTCCATATTCCAGATTCCACATCTCGGATTCCACATTCCGGATTCCACATCTCGGATTCCACATTCCGGGTTCGACGTTTCGGATTTCATAACTTGCATTTTAAAACCCAGATTCTAAAATTCCACTTCCACAATTCAAAATCTAATCTTCCAGATTTTACTTTCTGGATTTTGCGTCCTGTATCCTATATTTCGGACTCTACAATCCGAATTTCAGATTTAAAAATCCGGCTTCCGGATCCTAAATTTATAAACCCGATTTCCAAAACCCGTAATGTACAAATCCGATTCCGCTACTCGGATACTCTACATCTAGCCATCTAGGATTCCAGTACCCCGATTCTTCAAACCGGATTTCGCGACCCATCTACTACATTTCGGATTACGGAACCCGATTTCATTTTTAGGATCCGGGTTATGAAATAAGGATAGTGGGATTCGTATTATGGAATCCGGGTTTTGGATTTCGGTATGTGGAAAATGGGTTCGGGAATCTCGAATCCAAGATGTAGGATAAGGATTCTGATATCCGGGTTTTGGAATATGGAATGTGGAAAATTGAACCCGGAATCGGGTATCACGAATTCCAGATGTCGGATAAGGATTGCGGTGTACGGGTTTTGTTAATCCAGGATGTGGAATGAGCCTAAGGAATTCAAAGTTTGGCAAACATTTTCTAGAGTCCGGAATATGGAACATGGTTTGCAGGATCCGGATTTCGGAAAGAGAAAATCGGGTTTTGGATCCGGGTTTTGGAATACGTTATGTAGAATTTGGTATTTGGATCTGTGGAAAATGGGTTTACGAACGTAGAATCCAAAATGTGGGATGCAGGTTTTGGGGTTTAGGATATGAAATATTGTTTTCGGAATCCGGGAAGAGCAAAGCGGGTTTGTGGAAAGCGGGTTCTGGTACCCGGGTTTTGGATTTCGAAATATGAAAAATCTGTTCGAGAATCCAGAATCCGAAATGTGGGATAGAGGTTTCGGGGTTCATGATATAGAAAAATTTTTTGCGGAAAACAGGAAGAAAAAATCGAGTTATGGAATACGGGTTCTGGAATCCGGGTTTTCGAATTCGGTATGTTGAATTTGCTATGGAAAGTGGGTTCCAGAGTCTAGAATCAGCAATATGGGATAGAGGTTTTGTGGTACAAGATATGGAGTATTTTTTGCGGAAGACGAGAAGAAAAAATCGATTTATGGAATACGGGTTCTGGAATCCGGGTTTTGGAATACGTTATGTGGAATTTGGTATTTAGGTCTGTGGGAAGTGGGTTTCCGAATAAAGAATCCGAAATATGGGATAGATGTTTTGGGGTTCAGGATATAGAATATTGTTTGCGGAATCCGGAAAGAGAAAAGTGGGTTGTGAAAAACGGGTTCTGGTATCCGGGTTTTGGATTTCGGGATGTGGAAAGTGGGTTCAAGTATCTAGAATCCAAATTGCAGAATAGAGGTTTTGAGGTTCAGGATATTGAATATTGTTTGCGGAATCCGGGAAGTGAAAATCGGATTGTGGAAAGCGGGTCCTGGTTTCCGGGTTTTTAATTTTGGAATCTGGAAGTGGGATCGGGAATGTAGGATGCGAAATGGAGGATAGAGTTTATGTCGTTGAGGATATAAAATATTGTTGGCGGAATCCGGGAAGATAAAATTAGGTTGTGGAATGCGGATTCTGGTATCCGGGTTTTGGAATACGGTATGTGGAATTTGGTAGTTTGGTCTGTGGAAAGTGGGTTCAAGAATGTAGAATCTAAAATGTAGGATACAGGTTTTGAGGTTTAGGATATGAAATATTGTTTGCGGAATCCGAAATGAGAAAAGTGGGTTGTAAAAAACGGGTTCTGGTATCCGGGTTTCGGATTTCGGGATGTGAAAAGTTGGGTCAAGAATCTGGAATCCGAAATGTGGGATAGAGTTTTCGGTGTTTTGAATATGCAATATGGTTTGTTTAATCCGGGAAGAGAAAATCGGGTTGTGGAATACGGGTTTTGGTATCCGGGTTTTGGAATACGGAATGTGGAATTTGGTATTTGGGACTGTGGAATATTGGTTCTGGAATGTAGAATTTGAAATGTTAAATAGAGGTTTTGGGGTTCACGATATAGATTATTGTTCCGGAATCCGGGAAGAGAAAATCTGGTTGTGGAATACGGGTTCATGAATCCGGGTTTTGGAATTAGGTATGCTGAATTTGTTATTTGGGGCTATGAAAAGTGGGTTCCGGAATCTAGAATCCGCAATATGAGATACAGGTTTTGTGGTACAGGATTTGGAATATTTTTTGCGGAAAACGGAAAAGAAAATCGAGTTATAAAATACGGGTTCTGGTATCCGGGTTTTGGAGTTCGGTATGTGGAATTTGGTTTTTGGGGCTGTGGAAAATGGGTTTCGAAATCTAGGATCCGCAATATGGGATAGAGGTTTTGGAGTTTAGAATATTTTTTGCGAAAAACGAGAAAATAAAATCGGGTTGTGGAATTCGGGTTTCGGTATCCGGGTTTTGGATTTTTGGGTGTGGAAAGTGGGTTTTAGAATGTAGAATCCGAAATGTGGGATAGAATTTATATCGTTCAGGATATAGAATATTATTTGCGGAATCTGGGAAGAGAAAATCGAGTTGTAGAATACGGGTTCTGGTATCCGGGTTTTAGAATATGGAATGTGGAATTTGGTATTTGGGGCTGTGGAAAATTGGTTCTGGAATGTAAAATCCAAAATGTTGAATACAGGTTTTGAAGTTCAGGATATGGAATATTGTTCCCGGAATCCGGGAAGAGAAAATCGGGTTCTGGAATACGGGTTCTGGTATCCGGGTTTTAAATTTTGGAATGTGGAAAATGGCATTTGAGGCTGTGGAAAGTTGGTTCCGGAAAGTAGAATTCGAAAAGTGGGATTGAGTTTATATCGTTCAGGATATATAGAGTTTGGGATGTGGTGTTCTATTCGTGGAATACGGGTTGTAAAACCCGGAATTCGTAATCCGTGTTAAGGAAAGCGGGATGTGGTACACGGGTTGTTGAATCCTACTTCTGACATTCGGAATGTAAAATACGCTTTGTGGAATTCAAGATATGGAATACGGGTCGTGGCATCCGGGTTTGGGAATCCGGGTTTTGGAATCCGGGTTTTGGAATCCGGGTTTTTGACTCTAGGACAAGTAAACCATGATTCCAACCATCCGGGTTTTAAAAACCGGATTCCTTAATCCGGATTATAAAAACCGAATTCCTTATTTCGGGTTATAAAACCCAGAACCCGAAATCCGGGTTATGGAACACGGGACGAAGTATATAGATTATTGTAACCAAGTTTTGAAATACGGGTTTTTATTTATTATTCCTTAAATACGGTTTTTGGTATCCGGGTTTGGAAATCCAGGATATAAATTCCGGGTTATAAAATCCGGGTTATGGAAACCTAAATTCGTAATCCAGGTTACAAAAACCAGAATCCGTAATGTAAGTTATGGAATCTGAAATGTGGAATACGGGTTTTGGTATCCGGGTTTTGTAGTTCAGGAAATGAAATCCGGGTAAAATTACAGCAGAAATCATTTTTTAAATTCGAAATTAATTTTTAGAACTGACTATCTCTATAAAAATCTCTTACCATGCCCATAACTCTAAATATCATAAATAGTATCACAGAAGTTCGAGGATTTTTTTTAGAGCTTCAAGAAGGAAGCACGAAGGGAAGCTGCTTGAAATCGTGGCCACTGATTCACCGAAGCGTGTACATCAGCAGCACCACAACTATTCATGGCGCTTATCTCATAGAAATTCTCCGATCCCTATGTACTGTTCCACAGCTCAGATATATTTCAATAAAACGTTCAGGTAAAACCTCCAATGTATCCCTGCGGTTTTAAGATACGGCAAAGCGCGATCCGGTATGGGAGACGTTGGCATCCGAATTTTGGATCCCTTTATGGGACATTAGTAACGCGTGGATTGGTTATTTACATCAGAGCCTTCTGAATTTTGGGGTGCCCACGAGCCCGTATGACAAAATTGTTTAATTTACCATACAGCTCACAAATAATTCTTCACTCGTGTTCGTCATTGTTATTTTTCACTTCACAGAGATATTATAATTCCTTTAGCCAATTCTTTGTTAATATATGTTTTAAATTGATTAAACAGAATTCTTGTCAAATTTTTTAGAATTTATGAAATCTTGTATCTAAAATCTTTTATCATTACATATAATAATTTACAAGTTTTATTCATTCATTCATTGTATCTACACCTGAAGTTTGATACTAGATGTTTTTTGTTTTAAATTTTTACATCATATTTCACATTTTCTTTTCAAAATGTTCTCCAATTTTTAATTTACAGCAATTTTAATTTGTTTAAAATTCTGTTAATTTAAACTTGCATTGATTAAAAGTTTAATTAAGCCACGGTTCAAATATACTAAATTTGAAGTGACTTAAAAATGTTTAAAATGTTTATTAATTTTTTTCTCTTATGATTTCAATTATACTTAAATTACGATTTTCACCAATTTACTACAATTTTTATTATTTTTCAATTATTTTTTGCAATTAGATTATTGTCTTCAATTTTCAATTTTAATTCTTTTCTCTTCGATAATGAAGCAATTTCATTATTTATTGCTCAATTTATATTATTTTTCGCAAATTTAATTCAATTTTTTTTATATATCATTATTATTTTCATATTTCAATTATTTTCTTAATCTATTAATTATTCTAAGTATTTTTTAACTAATTACCTAAATGTTCAGTTATTATCTTCCATTTAGATTATTGTCTTCAATTTTCAATTTTTTAAACGATTTTTCAATTATTTACTTTTGTTTAAAATTAAAATTAAATTCTCTCGAATTATAATTTTTGTTTTATTCGTTTGAAAAAAATCGTGCAATTTTTTCAATTATTTATTTCCAATTTCATTTATTTTTTTCAACATATCATTATGTTATTTTCTTGAGTTTCAAATTTTAAACCATTTTTTAATTAATTTCTATAATTTCAAATTATTATTATTCTCATTTTATAAATTTTTTTTAAACGTTTTTAAATATTTTTCTCAAATTTTAATTGTTTTCTTCAACTTCTCATTATTTTTATTTGTTTTCATAATTTCCAAAAACGTTTATTAATTATCTTAAATTACAAGTTTCTTTAGCTTTCTTGAATTCATTTCTTCAATTTTTAATTATCCTAATTTTTTTCAATTAATTTGTCAGAATTTCAAGTATTTTTCACAAATTTCAATTTTTTTTTTATTTTTATAAAAATTCTGCAAATTTCAATTATTTTCTTTACTTTTATTTTCTTTTTTATTTAAATTATTTTTTTAAATAATTACCTAAATGTTCAGTTATTACCTTATATTTAGATTATAGTCTTTAATTTTCAATTTTTAAACGTTTTTTTAGTTAATTACTCTTGTTTAAAAATATATTCTGTAATTTTTCTCATATTTCCTCCAATATCTGATTATTTTCTTTCTTTTAGCATAAGTTTCAAAAACTAAAATTATTTATCTGAAATTATAATTATTGTCATCATATTTCAATTATTTTTTAAAATCTTTAATTATTTTCATCATATTTCCATTATGTTTTTTAATTTTAAATTATTTTTTTTATCATTTTTCAATTTTTTCTCTCTATTTTTAATAACTATTCTCATTTTGTAAAATTATTTGTTAAGATTTTTAAACATTTTTCTCAAATTTCAATTGTTTTCTTGAACTTTTAATTATTTTTATTTGTTTTCATAATTTATTTATTTATTTAATCTGTATACGGGCTACAATAAAATGCCCTTTCGTACAAAAGTACTATAATTTCCAAAAACGTTTATTAATTATCTTAAATTACAATTTTTTTTAGCTTTCTTGAATTCATTTCTTCAACTTTTTATTATCCTAATTTTTTTCAATTAATGTCTCAGAATTTTAAGTATTTTCACAAATTAAAATTTTTTTTTTTATTTATATAAAAATCTTGCAAATATAGGTATCAATTATTTTCTTCAAGTTTCATGTTTTAAAATCATTTTTCAATTATTTTTCCTGATCTTTAATGATTCTTAGTTTCAAACTTTTTTTTTTGATTTTAAAAGATATTTCTCTCATTTCTCATTATTTTCTTCAATTTTCAATTACTTACGTTCTTTTTCATAATTTCCAAGAAGTTTTTAATTATTTATCTAAAAATTTGCATTTTTTAAGTTTACCATTATTTTTCTCATTTTGTAAAATAATGTTTTAAGATTTATAATTTTTTTTTCTTAAATTTCAATTACTTTCTTCAATTTTTAATTATTTTCATTTATCTTCAAAAATTCCACAAATTTTTATTCATTCTCTAAAACTCAAATTATTTTTAGCTTTCTTCAATTCTTTTCTTCAATTTTTAATTATTAATATCATTTTCTAAAATTGTTTTATTTGATTTTTAAGTACTTTTCTCAAATTTCCATTATTTTTTCAAGTTTTAATTATATTCATTTGTTCTCATGATTTCCAAAAATTTTATTAATCATCATAAATTTTAATTATTTTTTGCTTTCTTTAATTCTTTTCTTCAATTTTTGATAATACTTATTTTACTTAATTAATTTCAAAGATATTCATGTATTTTTCTCAAATTTAAATGATTCTATTTAAAGTCATTATTTTTTTTATCATATTTTAATTATTTTTTTCAAGTTTCCTTTTTCAATATTATATTCATCAAACCGCAATTTTACATTATTCTTATTTTTAAAAATTCTTTTCTAAGATTTTAAATTTTTTTTTCAAATTTACCATTATTTTCTTCAATTCTTAATTATTTTTACTTCTGTTCATAATTTCAATAATTTTAAAATATTAAATCTAAAATTTAAATTTTTAATTTAATTTTCAATTTTTTAAACGATTTTTTTCAATGATTCTCTTTTGTTTAAAAATAAATTTTGCGATTTTCTATTATTTTATATTATTATTATTTTTATTCAAATTATTTTCATTCACCTGACATAATTTTAAATAATTACAATCATTTATCTGAAATTTTAATTATTTTCATCATATTTCAATTATTTAAAACTTCTTTTTTTAAATTATTTATATTATTTTCATTATAAGTAAATAATTTTTTTTTAATTTTAAATTATTTTTAGCTTTTGTCAATTATTTCCCTCTATTTTTAATTATTATTCCCATTTTGTAATATTATTATTTAAGATTTTTAAGTATTTTCCTCAAATATCAATATTATTTTTCAATTTTTAATTATTTTCATTTGTTTTTATAATTACCAAAAATTTTTATTAATTGTCTCAAACTTCAATTTTCTTTAGCTTCCTTCAATTCTTTTGTTCAATTTTTAATTTTTCTCATTTTTTTCAATTAATTTTTTAGATTTTCAAGTATTTTTATCAAATTTCAATTACTTTTTGTATTTAAAAAAAATTCTGCAATTTTTTCAATTATTTGTTTCAAATTTCATTGGTTTTTTTTTCAAATTATCATTCTTTTTATCATGTTTCATTAATTTTCTCAAATTTCAAATTTTAAAAACATTTATCAATTATTATCTCCAATTCATAATTTTTCTTATTTTTTTAAAATTACTTGCTAAGCTTTTTAAATATTTTTCTCAATTCTCCCTTTTTTCCTCAATTTTTAATTATTTTCAATTCTTTTGTAATTTTTTAAATTTATATATTTCATGTCAATTCGGAAAACGTTTCAATACGTTCTTTTTTATAATTTCCAAAAAAGTTTTAATTATTTATCTGAAATTTCCATTATTTTATTCATGTTTTAATTATATCTAAAATTTTCTCGTATTTTATGAACATTCTGTATTTTTTGCAATTATTTCTCTTAAATTAAAAATTCATTTGTTTTCTTTAATTTTTAATAATTGTATTTTTTTAATGAACTTCTAAAAATTTCAAATACTTTTCCGAAATTTTCTTTTACTTTCCTTTATTTAAAATGTATTTTATTTAGTTATTTCAATTATTTTCTCAGATTTTAATTATTATATTTTAAATTACTGATATTGTCATTTCATTATTTTCTTTAATTTTCCATCATTTCCATTATTTCCGAATTAACTTGCAAAATTTTTAATCACTTATCTAAATTTCAATAATTTTTTTTTAATTCTCAATTACTTTCCCCAATTTTTCATTATTCCGATTTCTGTTAATTTATTTCAAAAATTTTCAAAGTATTTTTCTTAATCTCAAATTCTTTTCCCTAATTTTAAAACAACTCTATCATGTTTTAAATTACTTTCACCAATTTTTTAATTCTCGTCATTCTTCTATTTCAAATAATTTGCAAAATTTGCAATTAATTTTATTAAATTTCAATTTTTTTTCGCATTTTTATTTAAATTGTAAATTTTTAAAATGTTGTCGTCTGTAAATAAAACTTATTTATGTTTAAAAACTATACTTAAAATATTTATAATTTTTGATAACATAAGTAGTAGAAACTAATCTGTTGTTTTAATCTAGTTTTAAAAATAAAGTTTCAAAGTATTATCTTAAAATTTGTTAAATTTTCAATCAAAAATTATATATTTATACATGTATTTTTTTTTAAATCATAAAAATTCAGTTATTCACAAGAAATTGACGTTTTTTTTTTTTTTGTAATTCGTTACTTGGATATATCGAAAGCAAGCAATGGATTTCAATAAATAGAAATGGTTATTGGAAAAATGCGAAGAATTTAAGTTGGAATCAAAAGAGTTTTCCGTTGATATGGCACACAATCTGTAATCGATTCAAAATGATTCGACAGATCAAAGGAATAACGATTCGAGTAGACGGACTGTATGAGTTGTCGACCAGAAGTACTTACTCTTATACGTGAGACACCATGTTGCTTTTATGTTCGCTGAATAGTACAATATTTATCGCAATTTGAGAAAATAGCGTTTTATTGCGACTTTAGTCTTTCAAAAATAATAAACTAAACTCTCCTTTTTCTCTCTTTAAATTCGACTCGTTGAAGCTGAATTTCCAATCAGTCATCCAAAATACAAACTTTAAATTTTTTTCACAATATCTCATATGAATAATAAACAATTTTTTTATTTTCAAATTCTCCAGATTTTTGTGATTAAAAACAAAATGTACCTACAATTTTTTTTAGATTTTAATTAAATTCGAGAAATTAAATAAAAGGATATGAAAATCTTTGCTAATTAAAAATTTTTTTCGAGATATGTTTTTTGAGAGAAAAAATCTGCTGAATTAGACATTCTTTGAAGAGTGGTTTAGAATAAGAAATCTTTAAAAGTATTCTCGTTTAATTTATTTTATTTTCATCAAAATCAGTATTATTACACTGATTCATACATTTTTAGTATTTTATTGTGAACTTGGCGCTGGAGCTTTTCCTTCTGGTGCTTTTGGACCTTTATTTCCTCCTCTAATTTTGGGTTTTTCTGTAAATTAATAAAAATAATATGTTTTTAGAAATAGTTATTAATTTTTTGCGAATATTTTTTGATCCCGTTAGTTTCTTGAATTATTAAGTTAATAACGTATTTTGTGTCCGTCCGTCCGTCCGTCTTTCATAGCCAATCTCTGTGTATTACAGATTCTAGAATATCGATAAAAAAAAGCTAAGCTTCAGTTCATATCCGAAAAAATTCATTTTTATATTAAAAAATAAAATAATAAAAATGAATAATAAATAATAATAAAAATAAGAGACCAATTACCTCCATAATTCTTTCTTGCAGATGCACTCATAAATAATGCCAGCTGAAGAATAACACAAATCAAAAGCGTGTAAGTTGCGAAACGCATTTTTGAATAATTTTCTTGAAAATTAAAAGCGTAACAAGTTTTAAACTATTTTTAAGTACCAAGAGACTTTCTTGATTTGGACTGTTTTGATAAATTCGTCTCGCTACAAAGTCTTATATACTCTCCAAAGCTTTTGAATTTTAAAAAAAAACAATAACTCATTGTTCAATACGTGAATAATGAAAATGCGGAAAAGATAATAAAAAACATAATAAAATAAAAAAGTTTTTGTTAAATACCGTGTATGAATAAATTGTCAGCAGTCAAACAAAGAAAAAGCTCCTTTTGTTCTGAAAAAATCCTTTTAAAATGCCTAAACACGTTTTATTTCCTCGCTCTTAGTTTTCTCAAAAGTCACGCGTAGATAAGAGACAAAAAAAAAACACGTAATAAAAAAGTCCCCTCAACATGTGTGGCTGTTTTTTAAAATATTTTTTTTTTATTTATTACTATAAAAAATATTATATATGTGTAAATATCGTTTTAGTAATACCACAATAGGAAATGAAGCTTTTTGTTCATAAAATTCCATTATCCTTTGGTTCTGTATTATTTTCAGATAAACATGCTAACTATTTTCCGATACACGTGCCAAAGCAAAAATCAACTTTTGTAATTTTACCCAACAATAGGTATCTGTTTTAAAATTATATTTTCAATTTTCATGCATTCAAAAATCTTTCTTTAAAAAAAAAAAAAAACTCATACAATAGTTTTGAAAAATTCTCACGTTTCCTCTGTTCGCTGAAAAAAAAAAAAAAAAAAAGAGGTGGAATTGTGCAGAAATTCTTTTGACACCTGATCCTAATGAAGAAATTGTGATTTAAAATATCGATGGTTTAAATCTAGTTGGGTGCATTTTTGCAAGTATTTGTGAAAAAGAAGAGTGTAAAATAACACCAAAGGCACATAACGATCTCCTTTCCTGAATCCAGTGCTGGGCTGTTTATCTTCAAAGAGACCTTCGCCGAAGCTAATTCGATAATACACTTCGAGTGCTTTGATTCGCGTTCTCTCGTATCGAGACAAAATTACAGGGGAGAAAATTGGATCTCGAATTCCCCGGTTCCTGTGTCTTCGCCTTTGAATATTTTCTTCACTTTTCCTTTTCGTGGGCATTTATAATAATTTTTTTTTTTTCTAGAGTCATTATTCTCAGGGGCGGTAAGTTGGAAATTTTTGACATCTGCAAACTTAATATTGACCTAGGGGTGGTTTTGGTCTATTTGAAAAATACAAATTGTGAGTTGTAAAATTATAATTCATAATTTTACAACGTCACAAGTTAAAGAGTTTCGAAATTAGCGTAATTATTGTAATTCAAAAGTTGACAATTTTATTTGATTTCGAGTAAATTTTCGGAAATAATAACCAAATAATCAAAATAATATAAAACTTGTGATCAAATCATTACAAGTTAAAAAAAAAATTAAAAAAAGAACGGACTTAATTGAAATTTGCGAAAAATAATTGAAAAATGATTAAAACATTGAAAATTTGAAGAACAGACATCATATTTTTTCAAACAATTGAAAAATGTCGAAAAAAATTGAACTTAGAAAAATAATTGCAACATTATAGAAATAATCGTAAATTTAAGAAAATAATGTAAATTTGAGAGAAATAATTAAAATTTTCGGAATTAATCAACAAATATTCAGAATAATAAAAAATTTGTGAAAATCATTGTAAATGAAAAAAAATAATTAAAAACTGACGAACGTAATTAAAATTTGAGAAAAATAATAAAAGAATGATTGAAACATTGAAAAGTGGATAACTTAGATTTAAGATAATAAATGAAAATTTAGGAAATAAATTGAAAAATGATTAATATATCTACTTTAAAGGTGGAGAAAATAATTGCAAAAGTATAAGAGAAAATGAAAATTGAAAAAGATAATTGAAAAATGAGATAAATAATTGAAAAATTAGGAATTTAAGTGAGAAATGAGTAGTGAGAACTGAGAATAATTAAAAATGGAAGAAATTGATTGCAAAATGATAAGAATAGTAATTGAAAATTGAAGAAGAATGATAAAAATATTCGTTAATTCAAGAAAATAATGAAAATATGAGAGAAATGATTGGAATTTTCGGAATTAAGCAACAAATAATCAAAATAATATAAAATTTTTGAAAATCATTGCAATTTAACAAAAAAAATAATCAAAAATTGTCGAAAGTTATTTGGAATATAAGAAAAATAATTAAAAAATGATTAAAGAATTAAAACGTGGATACAGAGATAATAAATAAAAAATTAGGAAATAAATTGAAAAGTGATTAATATATCTACTTAAAAGAAGGAGAAAATAACTGCAAAAGTATAAGAGAAAATGAATTTGAAAAAAATAATTGATAAATGAGATAAATAATTGACAATTTAGGTATTGAATTGAGAAATGAATAGTAAGATTAATAAAAGAATTGAAGAAATTGATTGAAAAATGGTAACAAAAATAATTGGAATTTAAAGAAAATTATTCAAATTTGAGAAAAATATTTTAAATTCTAGAAAATTAATTAAAGAGTAATGAAACTAATAAAAAATTCGAGACAATATTTACAAAGTAATAAAACTAATTAGAAATTGAAGAAAATAATTTAATTCTTTGAGAAATATACTTTAAAATCCAGGAAATTAATTGAAGAGTAATGAAAATAATAAAAAATTCGAGACAATATTTGCAAAGTAATAAAAATAATTAAAAATTGAAGACATGGATTGGAAAATGAGAATAATAATAATTAAAAATTGAAAAAAATTAATAAAATTTGAGAAATATATTTTAAAATCTAGAAAATTAATTGAAGAGTAATAGAATGAGAAATTCGAGACAATATTTGCAAAGTAATAAAACTAATTAGAAATTGAAGAAAATAATTTAATTCTTTGAGAAATTTACTTTAAAATCCAGGAAAT
Organism: Ganaspis brasiliensis; assembly: GCA_037103525.1. NCBI lineage: Eukaryota > Metazoa > Arthropoda > Insecta > Hymenoptera > Figitidae > Ganaspis > Ganaspis brasiliensis. The sequence continues at coordinate 1,182,015 of JAZKLR010000168.1, read as the reverse complement.
TAATTGAAGAGTAATGAAAATAATCAAAAATTCGAGACAATATTTGCAAAGTAATAAAAATAATTAAAAATTAAAGACATGGATTAGAAAATGATAATATTAATAATTAAAAATAGAAGAAAATTACTAAAATTTGAGAAATATATTTTAAAATCTAGGAAATTAATTAAAGAGTATTAAAAAAAAAAATTCCAGACAATATTTGCAAAGTAATAAAAATAATTAGAAATTGAAGAAAATAATTCAATTCTTTGAGAAATATACTTTAAAATCCTGGAAATTAATTGAAGAGTAATGAAAATAATAAAAAATTCGAGACAATATTTGCGAAGTAATATAAATAATTAAAAATTAAAGACATGGATTAGAAAATGATAATATTAATAATTAAGAATAGAAGAAAATTACTAAAATTTGAGAAATATATTTTAGAATCTAGGAAATTAATTAAAGAGTATTAAAAAAAATAAAAAATTCCAGACAATATTTGCAAAGTAATAAAAATAATTAGAAATTGAAGAAAATAATTGAATTCTTTGAGAAATATACTTTAAAATCCAGGAAATTAATTGAAGAGTAATTAAAATAATAAAAAATTCGAGACAACATTTGCAAAGTAATAAAAATAATTAAAAATTAAAGACATGGATTAGAAAATGATAATATTAATAATTAAAAATAGAAGAAAATTACTAAACTTTGAGAAATATATTTTAAAATCTAGGAAATTAATTAAAGAGTATTAAAAAAAATAAAAAATTCCAGACAATATTTGCAAAGTAATAAAAATAATTAGAAATTGAAGAAAATAATTTAATTTTCTAAGAAATAATTTTAAAAAATGCAACATATATTTGTAATGAAAGAACATAATTTCACAATGATAAAAATAATTGTATATTGTGAAAAAAGTGAAAGTTTTGATAGATTATAAAAAAAAAATCCAAATTCATTACAAAATAATTGAATATCAGAAAAAGTAATGAAAAAATGTTAGAAATATAATCGCAAATTTAAGAAAATAATGGAAATTTGATATAAATAATTGAAATTTTCGATATTACATTGAAACCTGGATACTGTAACTTAAATTTAACATAATAAATAAAACTTTAGAAAATTAAATGAAAAATAATTGATATATCTAATTAAAAGGCAGAGAAAATAATTGCAAAAATATAAAAGAAAATGAAAATTGAAAAAAATGTTTGAAATATTAGATAAATAATTGAAAATTGTAAAAATTGATTGCAAAATGATAATAATAATATTTGAAATTGAAGAAAATTATTAAAATTTGAGAAATATATTTTAAAATCTAAGAAATTAATTGAAGAGTAATAAAAATAAAAAAAAAATTCGAGACAATATTTGCAAAATAATAAAAATAATTTTAAATTGAAGTAAATATTTTTAGTTTGGGAAAAATATTTGAAAAAATTTCAACCTATAAGTATTTGTATTGTAATATAAGAAAATAATTGCGGAATAATGGAAATAATTGTAAATTGAAAAAATAACTGGAATTAGAAATAAATAATAAAAAAATTAGAAAATTAATAAAAAAATAATTGAAAATGAGAAAAAGTAATTGAAACTTAATTGAAAAATAAATTTAATGATAAAGTACTAATTGATTGAAATAATTGTATATTGAAGAAAATAATAAACATTTGTAAAAAAAAATTTTAAAAATTACAGAATATATTTAAGATAAACAAGACTACAATTACAATTATTATATATTATAATTCTTCAAACTTAAATTAATTTAAAATTACATTGATTAAAATTTTAATTAATCCACTCTGAGAATAGTGAAATTCAAATTATTTCAAAATTTTTTCAATTTCTAAGAGTTCTTTTCTTTTATGATTTTAATTATATTTGCTACAATTTTCAACTATTTTTATCATTTATCAACATTTTTCTGTAATTTTATTTTTATTTTTTTTCCCCTTACTTTTAAATTCAGTTTCCCAAGTTTCAATTCTTTTCTTTAATCTTTGAGAATAGTAAATTTAAAATTATTTAACAATTTCTTAAATTTTAAACAATTGTTTTCTCTTATGATTTTCATTATTTGATACAATTGTCAACTTTTTTTGTCATTTTCCAAAAATTTTGTTCATTTTCGAATTATTTCCATTATTTTTTAATTTTTCTCCTAATTTTTAAATTCAATTTTCGCAAGTTTCAATTCTTTTCTTTAATTTTTTCAAATAAAAATTTTTCAGTTTTAATTATTTTCTTTTAATATCAAATTAGCTAAATTATTTATCAATTAATTTTCAACTTCTTTCGTCATTTTTCAATTATTTTTTCAAAATATGTTTTTTTTTAAATTTTAATCATTTTCTTGGAATTGTATATTTATTAATCCACATTCTTTTTAAGAAATTTATTTTTTGTCAGTAATTTTGCCATATGGAATTCCATAGGGCGACTTTTTTGCTCTATGGAATTTGCAGACGTACCATACACAAGTCGCCGCTTCTGTTTATTCTGTTCGAGGTGGTGATTTTTTGACTTGTGTAATTTAGCCCGGATTCTAAATTCCGGATTCCACATTCCAGATTTAATATTCTATATTTCTAGACTCAGATTTTGGATTTCACGTTTTAAATATCGGATTCAAAATTTTAAACACTAATTTTCTGACTCCATATATATTCTAAATTACAAATTACAAATCCCAGATTCTACATTCCAGATTAAAAATCCCTGTAATCCTTAATCCACGTTTCAAATAAGCTAAATTTAAAAAAAAAATTTAATTTCTGTAATTTTTAAAAATATTTCTATTTTGATTTCAATTACTTAAACTACAATTTTGTAGTATTTTTATTATTTTGCAATTATTTTCTGCAATTTTTTATTATTTTTAAATTGTTTCTCTAAATCTTAAATCCTTCTTTAAATTTCTATTATTTTGTTTAGTTTTTTTAATCACTTATGCAATTTTAATTATTTTTCCCTTGACATTAAATCAATTAAATTATTTATTCCAAAAATTTAAATTATTCGTCGCAGATTCAAATAAATTTTTTTAATTTAACATTATTTTTGTCCTTTTGCAATTATTATTTTCAATTTTTAATCATTTTCATAATTTCTGAAAAAAATTTTTCAACTTTCAAATATATATCTCGATTTTCGATTATTTTGTCCAATTTTCATCATATTTCAATTATTTTAAAATTTTTTTTTATTATTTTCATCAAATTTCCATCATTTTTGCAATTTTGAATTTTTTTTATAATTTTTCAATTATATCTCTCAATTTTCAATTATTTTGGTAAATATTAATTTCTTTTTACCTTTTTGCAATTTTTTTCTCCATCTTTTAAAATTTCCATTATTTTTCAATCAATTTCCAAAATTTTCATTTCTTATCTCAAGTTTAGATTATTGTTATCAATTTAGAGTCTTAAACAATTTTTTAATTATTTTCTTCTGCTTAATACTAAATTTTGTAAATTTGTCTATTATTTTCTTCAATTTCTAATTATTTTTAATATTTTTGCAAAATTTACAAAAATTTCAATTATTTATCTGAAATCTTAATTGTTTTCGTCAATTTTCTATTATTTCTGTGATTTTGTAATTATTTCCTTTAATTAAAATTTTTTAAATAATTTTGTATTTATTTTTTTTTAAACATATATTCTTCAATTTTTTGAATTATTTCGCTTAAATTTTGTTTACTGTTTTCAATTTTTCATATTTCAATTATATTTTCGTTATATTTTAATTTTTTTCTCAATCTTAAATTTTTATCAGGATATTTCTATTATTTTTTTCAATTTTGAATTAATTTTATCATTTTTAATTATTTATCTCAATTTTTAATTATTATTCTCATTTTGTAAAATTATTTTTAAAGATTTTTAAGTACTTTTCTCTAATTGTAATTATTTTCTTCAATTTTTAATTCTTTTCATTTGTTTATATAATTTCCGAAAACATTTATTAATTATTATAAATTACAATTATTTTTAGCTTTACTCAATATTTTAATTTGTAATGCTTCACATTTTACTAAATTAATTTTTAATGTTTTCAAGTATTTTTCTAATATTTTAATTTTTTTTCAATTCAGCATTGTTTTGATCTAGTTTCAATTATGTTCTTTAATCTTCAAAATTTAAAATTTTTTTCAATTATTTTCTGCATTTTTCAAAAAATTTTATTAATTCTCACTTTTTTCCGTAAATTTAGAATCTACCTTCTGCAAATTTTAATAATTTTTTTTCCATCACTTTTTTAATTTTAATTATTTTCTCTTAGACATGAAATCAATTTTATTATTTATTCTTAATTTTATATTATTTTTAGGAAATTTAAATTAATTCTTCTTATTTACCATTATTATATTTATTTTGCAATTATTAGCTTCAATTTGTAATTATTATCATTATTTCTGAATTAATATCCTGAACATTCAAATAAATATCTCAATTTTCAATTATTTTGTTAAATATTCATTTATTTTTTTCCTTTTTGCAATTTTTTTCTACATCTTTTAAAATTTTCATTATTTTTCACTTAATTTCCTAAATTTTCAGTTATTATCTCAAATTTAGATTATTGTTATCAATTTTTCATGTTTTAAACGATTTTTCAATTATTTTCTTTTGCTTAAAAATAAATTCTGTAATTTTTCTATTATTTTTTGCAACTTCTAATTAATTTTATTATTTTTGCATAATTTTAAAAAATTTCAATTATTTATCTAAAGTTTTAATTATTTTCGTCAATTTTTGATTATTTCTGAGATTTTTAAATTACTCCCTTTAATTCAAAATTTTAAAATAATTTTGTAACTATTTTCTTTTTTTAAACATATATTCTATGATTTTTTCATTTATTTCTCTCAAATTTTATTTATTGTTTTCAATTTTTCATATTTCATTTGTTTACGTTATATTTCAATTTTTTCCTGAATTTAAAATTTTTATCAGCATATTTCAAGTATTTTTTTTTTAATTTTGAATTAATTTCATGATTTTTTAATTATTTTCCTCCATTGTTAATTATTATTCTCATTTCCTAAAATTATTTTCTAATTGTATGATTTTTAAGTATTTTTTCAAAATTTTAATTATTTTCTTCAATTTTTAATTATTTTTATTTGTTTAAATAATTTCCGAAAACATTTATTAACTATTTTAAATTACAATTATTTTTAGCTTTATTCAATTCTTTTCTCAAATTTTTAGTTATTCTTATTTTTTCAATTGACTTCGAATATCATCATGTATTTTTCTCAAATTTCAATTATTTTTTTTATTTAAAAAAATTCTGTAATTGTTTCAATTATCACTTGAATGACATTTACTTTTCACAGCTCATACTTGTCTGTATCATATTTTAATTATTTTCTTCAAATCTCAAATTTTAAACTTATTCTTGAATTTTCTTTCAAAATTTATTTGATTCAATTTTTAATTATTTTCATTCGTTTTAAAATTCCAATAATTTTTACCTAATTATCTGACATTTCACTTATTTTAAGCAATTTTCAATTATTTATATTATTTTCTTCATTTTTAATTACCTTCCTTTGTTTCAATAATTTCCAAAAAGTTCTTTATTATTTTTCTTCAATTAAAAATTATTTTCTTAACTTTACATTATGTTTATCTTTTTAATTTATTTTATCTAATTTTTAATTATTTTCTTTTATTTTTATTGAACTTTAGAAAGTTTTAAGTATTTTTCTAAAATTTTTTTTAACTTTCCTTTATTTTAACTGATTTAATTTTTTTTTCAATTAATTTACAAAATTTGTAATCACGAGTATTGTTTTATTGAAGAAGAGTTTTATTGGCTTTAGGGTGAAATAATTGAAAAATATTTCAATTATTTTTTGCAATTTTTTTTATTATCTTAATTTTGTAAGTTTTGAAGACAAAAGTAACTAATTGCTAAAAACAAACTAAAAATAACAATTGTTTAACAATTGTTTAAAGAAATTTTTATTTAATCCATTTCAACTTTTTATCAAATTAAATTACAGAATTACACTTTTTGTCAATTGCCCAATTTTTGAAGACGAATGTAACCTTTTACTAACAAAAAACTAAAAATAACAATTGTATCAATTGCCTAAACAAATTATTTTTGTTTAATTTAACCTTTTAATCTAATTAAGCCACAGAGTTGCAACTTTTTCTCAATTTTGTAATTTTTTAAGACAAATGTAACCAATTACTAAAAAAAACTAAAAATAACAATTCCATTGATTGTTTAAAGAAATTATAATTGTTTAATTTTAATTTTTTATGAAATAAAGCTTTAGAGTTCCAACTGGTTTCCATTTTGTAACTTTTCAATTTCAGAATTACCAATTACTAAAAACAAACTAAAAACGAATTTCTAACAATTGTTTAGACAAATAATTGTTTAAATTCAACTTTTTGTTATATTAAACTACAGAATTGTAACTTTTTCTCTATTTGACACTTTTCAAGACCAATTCTACCAATTGTTTAAACAAATTATAATTGTTTAAGTTTAACTTTTTATCAAATTAAGGTAAAGAGTTCTAATTTCTTCTCCATTTTGCAACTTTTTAAACTAATTAATGACAATTATTAACAACAAACTAAAAATAATCATTCTACCAATTGTTTAAACAAATTATTATTGTTCTATTTCTACTTTTTATTAAAATTAATTACAGATTTAGAATTTTTTTCCAATTTTTGAAGATGAATGTAACTAATTACTAATTAAATAAATTACTAATTGTTTAAAGCTAAATTTTTAATTTGTTATCAACAACTACAAAAAGTCATATAAACTGTATATTTTTTTAAAAAAAGCAGTAATTTTCTGAAAATTTATCTGCCATATTGGATTAGCCATTTTGAATTTTTCAAAGCTACCCAATGGGAAACTAACGATTGGCGCATTAATGGACCAGTATTGGGAGCCAATGGTGCCAATATTGGCGCATTAATGGAAACCAATATTGGACCACAGTTGGTCAATCCTTGGGATGATAACGGGTTTGCCAGTCATTGGCAGCCATCATTGGTTCAATATTGGTTGCCAATGATAATGCCAATAAATAAAATTTTTTAAATTAACAATATTAAAATCTATATTTTTATATTGTTAATTTATTTATTGTTTAAAAAAATTTTTTTTTTTAATAAATATTTTAATTTATTTATTAATGCATGTCAAGTATTGGTACAATAATTGGCTTTCAATATTGGTCCATCCTTGGGAGCCAATGAATAACCAACAATCTTATTTTTACAACTCTATATGGAAACAGAGTTGTTAATTTAATCTTCAGCCAATATTTGACAATGAAGATTTGAGTGTTGGACACATTAGAAATGTATTTTCAGAGGTACGGGATCAGGCCTTATATAAAAGAGCTGAAGAAACTCGATCGTGAGAGAGGCTGACCGATGCGCGCCCTATGCCAGTTTCCGAAACCACAAACGCGTGAGAATCCTCGGCGCGCAGACGCGACATAGATGCGGCGGGAAACTTCCACTATTTGAATTTGAATTTTTTATGCATTTAATCAAAAACAAGAAAAGAAATATAATAATACAAAAATTATACAAATTCTTAAATTTGTATAGTTTTCTGATTGTTATTAAAAAGTAATACGCTTAATTATAAAGAAATACTTATAATAAATATCCTCCATAAATAATTGTTCAATTCTTGAAGATTTGAAAAACTCTTAAAGGTGTGTCCTAAGGTTAAAAATTATTGTTCTAAATCTACTTTTATCGATTTTCATGTTATAGAAATTATTTAAATAAATTAATTAGTTTTAAAGAAATTAGAAAGAAATTAAATTGATGAAAAAATAAACATTTAATATTAAAAATAATATTAATAAAAATAATCACATTAAAACTTTGCTTGTAAAATAAACAGAACGAAAAATTTAAAATTAAAAAATTAATGAACAATTACAAAATATTAAAGAAGACTTTAATTTTATTAAAATGTAAACTTAAGTCACATAAATACAAATATTCATGTAAGTATTTAAATTTTAAATTCACCATTTTTTCTGTTTAAATTTAAAGTAAAATTTAACAAATTGTAAAGAATGATAGTTAATAAATATTTAACTTTATTTGTTATTCTTTTCGTTTTTCACATGCAAAAAATAATCATTTTTTTTTATAAAACTGAGAAATAAATTCTCTAGATTTGAATACAAATTAAAAATGAAAAAAATTTAATATATGTAAAAAAATTTTAAATTTGAATCATTTAATTAAATCATTTATTTTAACAAAATGACTTTCTAAATATAACGATCCAGAATATATAAAAAATATGAGCAAAAGAAATCAAAAATGGTTTTTAAAAATAAAAAAATAAACTTTTTAAAGTTCAAAAAAAATTTAATTTTTTTTAAATTTTGTTAATCTAAAATTAATATTAAACTTGAATAATAATTTTCAATACACACTGAGAAAATAAGTTAACTAAATATAACCAATTTTTGATTAAATTTAGCAGAGAGAGGTTGTTGATATAGCACCTGCAAAGCACTTAACTGATTTTAGCAGAGCATATGCTCCGGTATCCTAGAAGTTTGATTGTCATCGCCGGTGTTTTGTTTGTTTTGTCCCGAGGAACCCTAACCTAGAAATAAAGCTGCTTGGCTAGAAGCTTATTTTCTCAGTGCAATTACTTAAAGTTAGTTTTCAAAAAATTCAATTATCATTAAAATGAATCTTTCCAAATAATAAAACTTAAACAGAAAGAATTAATGGTTTCTTTTAAATTAAAGAAATAATAGAGCATTAAACATAGTTAATTTAATATTTTGAATACTATTAAAAAAAATTTAACTTTAAAAAAATTAATGATATCAAAAATATTATTTTTCGATCGTAATTTAAAAAAAAAATTCATTTTAATTTAGCTTTATTGAACAGTGTTGATTTTTAAATTTTAAAATTTGTGTCTAGGTATTAAGCTTTAAATTAGTTTACATCTTATTTTCTTTTATGTCCATATCTTTTATTAAAATTAAATTAAAATTTGTTTTTAAAAATAAAATATAAACTTTTTAAAGTTTAAAGTTGAATTAAAAATATTTTAAAATTCGTTATATTAAAATTAATATTAATCTTAAATAATATTTTCAAATATAATTACTTAAAGTTAGTTTCCAAAAACTTAAATTAATTTTAAAACGAATCTTTACAAATAGTTTAACTTGAACAGAAAAAATTAAAGGTTTCTTTTAAATTAAAGAAATAATAGAGCATTAAACATGGTTAATTAAAATTTTGGAATAAAATTAAAAGAAAATTAAGTTTAAAAAAATTAATGATATCAAAAATTTTAAAATTTTAAAGTAAACATTTCGAATATTATTAAAAATGTGCTCAGAAAGTAAAAACTTTGTTTAAAATTTTTTAAACTTTTAAGTTAAACTGGAAATAAGATGTGAACTAAATTAAACCTTTCTATACAAATTTAAATTTTAAAACTCAATGCCGTTTTGTAATAGCTAAATTGAAATAAGTTACATTTTTTTTTTTAAATTAAGATCGAAAAATAATATTTCTGATGTCATTAATTTTTTTAAACTTAAATTTTTTTAATAGTATTTAAATCCTTTAATTTTTTCTGTTCAAGTTCTACTATTTGTAAAGATTGGTAATTTTAAAATTAATTCAAGTTTTTGGAAACTAACTTTAAGTAATTATATTTGAAATTATTATTTAAGATTAATCTTAATTTTAATATAACGAATTTTAAATAATTTTCAATTCAACTTTAAACTTTAAAAAGTTTATATTTTATTTTTAAAAACAAATTTTAATTTAATTTTAATAAAAGATATGGACAAAAAAGAAAATAAGATGTAAACTAATTTAAAGCTTAATACCTAGACTCAAATTTAAAAATTTTAAATTTAAAAATCAACACTGTTTTATAAAGTTAAATTAATATGAATTTTTTTTTAAAATTAAGATAAAAAATAATATTTTCGATGTCATTAAATTTTTTAAACTTAATTTTTTTTTAATAATATTCAAAACATTAAATTAACCATGTTTAATGCTTTATTATTTCTTTAATTTTAAAGAAACCTTTAATTTTTTCTGTTCAAGTTTTACTATTTATAAAGATTCGTTTTAAAATTAATTCAAGTTTTTGGAAACTAACTTTAAGTAATTATATTTGAAATTATTATTTAAGATTAATATTATAATTTTAATATAACGAATTTTAAAAAATTTTCAATTCAACTTTAAACTTTAAAATGTTTATATTTTATTTTTAAAAACAAATTTTAATTTAATTTTAATAAAAGATATGGACATGAAAAAAAATAAGATGTAATCTAATTTAAAGCTTAATACCTATACACAAATTTTAAAATTTAAAAATCAACACTGTTCAATAAAGCTAAATTAAAATGAATTTTTTTTTTAAATTACGATCGAAAAATAATATTTTTGATATCATTAATTTTTTTAAAGTTAAATTTTTTTTAATAGTATTCAAAATATTAAATTAACTATGTTTAATGCTCTATTATTTCTTTAATTTAAAAGAAACCATTAATTCTTTCTGTTTAAGTTTTATTATTCATTTTAATGATAATTGAATTTTTTGAAAACTAACTTTAAGTAATTGTATTGAAAATTATTATTCAAGTTTAATATTAATTTTAGAATAACAAAATTTAAAAAAAATTTAATTTTTTTTTAACTTTAAAAAGTTTATTTTTTTATTTTTAAAAACCATTTTTGATTTCTTTTGCTCATATTTTTTATATATTCTGGATAGTTATATTTAGAAAGTCATTTTGTTAAAATAAATTATTTAATTAAATGATTCAAATTTAAAATTTTTTTACATATATTAAATTTTTTTCATTTTTAATTTGTATTCAAATCTAGAGAATTTATTTCTTAGTTTTATAAAAAAAAATGATTATTTTTTGCATGTGAAAAACGAAAAGAATAACAAATAAAGTTAAATATTTATTAACTATCATTCTTTACATTTTGTTAAATTTTACTTTAAATTTAAACAGAAAAAATGGTGAATTTAAAATTTAAATACTTACATGAATATTTGTATTTATGTGACTTAAGTTTACATTTTAATAAAATTAAAGTCTTCTTTAATATTTTGTAATTGTTCATTAATTTTTTAATTTTAAATTTTTCGTTCTGTTTATTTTACAAGCAAAGTTTTAATGTGATTATTTTTATTAATATTATTTTTAATATTAAATGTTTATTTTTTCATCAATTTAATTTCTTTCTAATTTCTTTAAAACTAATTAATTTATTTAAATAATTTCTATAACATGAAAATCGATAAAAGTAGATTTAGAACAATAATTTTTAACCTTAGGACACACCTTTAAGAGTTTTTCAAATCTTCAAGAATTGAACAATTATTTATGGAGGATATTTATTATAAGTATTTCTTTATAATTAAGCGTATTACTTTTTAATAACAATCAGAAAACTATATAAATTTAAGAATTTGTATAATTTTTGTATTATTATATTTCTTTTCTTGTTTTTGATTAAATGCATAAAAAATTCAAATTCAAATAGTGGAAGTTTCCCGCCGCATCTATGCCGCGTCTGCGCGCCGAGGATTCTCACGCGTTTGTGGTTTCGGAAACTGGCATAGGGCGCGCATCGGTCAGCCTCTCTCACGATCGAGTTTCTTCAGCTCTTTTATATAAGGCCTGATCCCGTACCTCTGAAAATACATTTCTAATGTGTCCAACACTCAAATCTTCATTGTCAAATATTGGCTGAAGATTAAATTAACAACTCTGTTTCCATATAGAGTTGTAAAAATAAGATTGTTGGTTATTCATTGGCTCCCAAGGATGGACCAATATTGAAAGCCAATTATTGTACCAATACTTGACATGCATTAATAAATAAATTAAAATATTTATTAAAAAAAAAAATTTTTTTAAACAATAAATAAATTAACAATATAAAAATATAGATTTTAATATTGTTAATTTAAAAAATTTTATTTATTGGCATTATCATTGGCAACCAATATTGAACCAATGATGGCTGCCAATGACTGGCAAACCCGTTATCATCCCAAGGATTGACCAACTGTGGTCCAATATTGGTTGCCAATAGTTTGCCAAGAAAAAACTGTTGGCCGCCAATCATGGGACCATTATTTAGCCAATGGTGATCATTGGCAATTTCCCATTGGGTAACTTCAGATTTATAATCTGTGATTCTGAAAAAACTCTTAGATACCAAGTTTCATAAAAATAAAAAAAATAATTTTTTTTTTCTAGATACGTTTTCTCAGAAAAAAAAAACAAAAAAAAATTGACCAATTGATGAACATTCCTTGAGGTATAGGTTTAGAATAAAAATTTTCTTCGATAATATTTTTAATGGATTTTATTTATTTTCATTATAATCAGTTTATTTAAATCAATTGATTAATTAATTTTTAACAATGTTTATTATGAATTATCTTCTTCATTTGATGATGATGCTGGTGGCTTTGGTGGTCTTGAATTTCCATGTTTCGAGTTATGTTGTTTAATTAATTTATGATGATTATAATGATGATGATGATGTGAAGATTAACGAGGTTTAGGTCCACGTTGTGGAGGTGCACGAGATGAAGAACTTTCTACGCTTCCCAAACTTTCTGTGAATAAATAAAAAAAATCTATTTTTAAAAATAATTAATTATTTGTGTTAAAAATATCTTTTAATTCCGTAAGTTTCCTATATTATTATTAATAAGGGATATATAACTAAAATAAAATAATAAGTCATTTTGAGGATTTCGTGACCTAGGGCATAATCACTTATAAAAGTCTTTTTTGTCCGTCTGTCTGTCCGTCCGTGGTTCTAAGCTGTGCATTTTAGATACTAGACAAGAAAGATTCCTGGAGAAAAGCTACTGATTTTTATTTTTTATTCTTGAGTAATACCCGTACAGAATATAGATAACAGACAGACAGACAAACAGACAGAGAGACAGAAATTTTTTTCTCCATTTTCGGAATCCTTATCACTTTAAACGAAAAAGTATGTAAAAATTTTTGAGTTTGGTGCAATGTATAGACAAAATGTTGATTTTATTAATATAGATATTAAAAAATAATTTTTAAATTACCATCAGACGAGTCATCAGATTCTGCGTTACATGAATTTACAAAAAATGCCAAAATAACACAAAAAAGAAGAGTAAAAATTGCAAGACGCATTTTGAATGAGATTCTTGACAATCTAAAGCGTGACAAGTTTTAAACTTTTTATAATTATCGAGAGACTTCTTTGATTTCAACTGTTCTGAGAAATTGGTGTCGATACGAAGTCTTATATAGTAGCCAAATCTTTTGAATTTTAAAAAACAATAAATCATGACAATAGGTAAATAATGAAAATTATTTAAAAAATAATAAAGAAAAAGGAAAATAAAAAGTTTTTGATAATAAATTGTCATTAATCAAACAAAGAAACGGTTTCTTTTTGTTTAGAAAAAATCCTTTTAAAATGCATGAAATACGTTTTATTTTCTCGTTTCTCTTTTTCTGAAAAGTCACGCGTTAGATAAGAAATTGAAAATGCAATAAAAATGTAATTAGAAAACTTCTTCTATTTTTTGAATATTCTTTATGTGTTATTTTATAAAATTAAATATTTCCAAACATCGTTGTAGAAATGTACAAAAGGAAATACTGCTTTTTGTTCGTAGTGAAATTTTATTGTTTGGTATTGTATTATTTTCGAATAAACGTGCTTACTATTTTCCGGTATGCGTGTTAAAACAAAAACTTACTTTAATTATTTTCACGTATAATACAATTTTTAAAATTACATTTTCTATTTTTATGCTTTCAAAAAAAAAATTTTTTGTTTTACAATGAATCTATGTTTGATAGTTTTGTAATAGTCTCACGTTTTCTAGTCGATGGAAAAAATATATATTTCATATATTCCAGATTCCAGATTCTAACATTACATTTTTCATGTTCCTTATTTTAATTTCCAAATTTTATATTCCTGATTAAACTTTCCGGACTCCAGTTTCCTGATTCCATATTCCACTTTTCATATTCCGAATTCCACATTCCACTTTTCACATAAATCGACTCACATTCCAAATCCCCATTCCGAATTTAGGATTCTACATTTAGTATTTTACAATCTAATATAATTGCAATTTATTATGTGATATCCTGAATTTGGAACGTGGAATTTGGAACTTGGGATGTGGAATCCAAAATTTGAAACTCGGAATCTAGGATACGAATTTTGGAACCTGGGATATGGAATCGGAATTTTGGAATATGGGATGTGAAATTTGGGAAACAGGAACGTGGATTGTGGAATTAGGATTCTGAGTTTTTGAATAAGGAACGCAGAATTTGAAATGTGTGATGAGGAATTCGGAATGTGGAATCTAGATTCTGGAATGTGGAATCTGAAAAAACCTGATCCTAATCAATAAATCCTGATTCCACAATTCAGGTTCCATATACAAAATTCCGGTTTCTATATTCCAGAATCCGAATTCCGCATTCCATATTCCAGTTTATTGATTACTTTTTTCATGTTGCATATTTTAATTTTCAAATTGTGCTTTCTTGATTCAACTTTCCAGCTTCCAGTTTCCTGATTCCATATACCACGTTTCAGATGCCAAATTACAAATTCCATGTTCCACTTTTTACATAACACGATTCTCATTCCAAATTTCGGATTTTATATTTGATATTTCACGATCTAATAGATTCAGACGTATTCCATATTCTGCATTTCGCATACTAGATTCCAGATTTCAAAACCTAGATTCCATATTCCATGTTCCTTGTCCGACATCTGGTATAGGAAATATGAATTCTGTAATTTGAAACTTGGGAATTTGGAACCAGGAATGAGTTGAGTTTGGAATACGAAATCTGAAACCTAACAAATTGGAATTTATTATGTGGAATTCTGAATCTGGAATGCGGAATGCGGAATCTGGAATGTGAAATCTAGAATAAGAAATCGGAGATGTGGAATCTTAAATTTAGAATTTAGAATTTAAAATGTAGAATCTGAGTCGGGAATATGTAATAAAGATTTTGGGATGTGGAATCTGGAATGAGGAATTCAGAATGTAGGATGAAGATGATGGAATGCTGGAATGCAGAATTTGGTATTTTTAATGTTGAATATGGAAAGTGAAATATTGGATATGGAATTAGGTAAAATATGCTATTTTTTCTAATTCACAATTCTGAATGCTTAATCTGGAATGCGGAATCTGGAATGTGAAATCTAGAACTCCGAAATCCGGGATTTCGAATCTGGAATGAAGAATTTAGAATGAAGGATGAAGAATTTAGAATGTTGGAATGTAGAATTTAGTATTTTGAATGTTAAATATAAAAGTGGAAAGTTGGATCTGGAATTAGCAAGGTAGAATATGCTAGTTAGCTTGATGCATAATCTGAAATGTGGAATCTGGAATGCGGGAACTGGAATGTGAAATTTAGAATTAGAAATCCGGGATGTAGAAATTTAAATATGTAATTTTGAAATTAAAATGTGATTTCTGAGTCTGGGATGTAAAATCCAGATTTTTGGACGTGGAATGTTAGATTTTAGAAATTTTTATTGTAAATGCTGAATATAGAAAGTGAAATATTAGATCTGGAATTGGCGAAGAAGAATATACTATTTCGTAAAATCCACAATTCTGAATGCTTAATCTAGAATGCGGAATCTGGAATACGGAATCTGGAATGCGGAATCTGGAATGTGGAATCTTGAATACGGAATTTGGAATAAAAAATCTAGAATAAAAAATTCGGGAAGTGGAATCTAAAATTTGGAATTTTAAATGTTGAATCTGAGACTGGAAAATGTTATCTCGATTTTGGGTTGTCGAATTTGGAATGAGGAATTCTGATTATAGGATGAAGAATCTCGAATGTTGGATTGTAGAATATTTAATTTTATTGGGGAATAAACAATGTGAAATGTTAGATCTCGAATTAGCAAAGTAGAATATGCTAGCCAGCTAAATACTTAATCTGGAATATGGAATCTGGAATGTGGAATCTGGAATGCTGAAACTGGAATGTGAAATCTAGAATGTGAAATCTAGAATAAAAAATCCAGAATATGTAATTCTGAAATTCAAAATGTTGAATCTGAGACTGTGACATGTAATCCTAATTTTGGGATGTGGAATCTGGAATGAAGAATCTAGAATGTAGAAAATGGAACGTGGAAAAAAGAATCTAAAATACCAAATGTTGATTCTGAGATATGGAATTTTTAAATTTACATTTAATTTTTGTTCAAAAAAATTGTTTATCCAATCAGCGACGAATGAACATATTTCGAAAGAACCTAACCTAAAAAAACAGTTCCAAACAAGAATTTACCATCAGTAAATGATGTTCCAGTATTGTTTAATGGCTTGTAATAATAATCGATGTGAGGTTTCATAACTGGAAGTAAATTTGAGTACTGGAATTAAACGAAGTTGAACCCATAAAGCCATAAGTGTTGTAGGCTTCAACTACGCACCCTCCATTATCTGAAATTTCCTACAAATGGCGTCTCTCGTAATTTAATTTCACACTGTATAGCTCACTGGACTCACAATCATTATAAACGTACGCAACCTACCACAATTTCCTAATTCCACTTCCACAATTACAAGTTATCATCAATATTAGTCATTTAAATAATCTCTTTCCAATTTCCCACTATTTTCAATTATCTTAATTTAAATACTACCCCAATTCTTTTTATCTCACTGAAAAATTAATTTCAAATTTATTATTAAAAATCTTCTCTCTCAAATGTTCGTTTAAATTTTGCACCACACCAGTGGCTAAAATCGAGGAGTTTTTTTTTTCTTTTTTGCGAAATTGTTTCCCTCGAGTAAATAACAATAAATAAAGATTCGGAAAATGAATTCTCGGACCTTCTTCCTATTGAAAAAGAATTTTAGAATCGACACATTTGTAGAGGTTTTTGTCCTGATCCTAAATATGTTGCGCACACTGTGAAGTAACCAATATCCATGGCATGTCGGTTCAGTTAAATATTACGTTGTATTTTATCCGGGCTCTGGCATTTTTATCGGACTTTATGGTTCGCGTGATAAACTCGAGATTTTTCCGATGAAGCTGCGGATTCTGTGGATAATTCTTGTTTTGTTTTCCTTTTGTGGAGAACGCTGCTTGGCCAATATGAGAAATAAAACTGTTGAGAAATATAACACAGTTTATAATATGGGCAGTGAAAAAGCAAAGAAGAAAAAAATCTAGAGTAAGTTATTCTCTTCAGAATGGAGCAAAAATTCCAGTGGGCGTTTGTATTTTATACTCTTGTCTTCCAAATATTTAAAAAAAAAAAAAAAAAAAATTCTCGTACTTTTTCAAGCAGGAAAAATTGTGTCAGTAACTTGTACCCACGAAAATATATGTTTATTTTAATTTAATGAAAAGAAATCTCTTTTGTTTTTGGTTCTGGTTAATTAATTTCTTAACTTGTAAATTATTTTGTGTAGGAAAATTTTTTCATACGTGAATGTTTGTACTCAAAATTAGTTTATAGAAAACGATTTTTCATTTTCTTTTTTTCGTAAACATACGCTCATTATTCATTTTATATCCATTACGCATCGTACTATGGAAATCCACTGCCAAGTAGGTCAGTAAAATCTCATTTTATGTTCCCCTTCCACCAACATTGAATATCCAACATGCTCGCATCCATATGTAGAGTGTGGCTGAGTGCATAAAAAGCTTATGGCAGGTCATTCGAAGCTTAGTGCAGGAACCGCTGTAAAATATCAATGTACATCAGCTTTGAGTTATTACCCAAAAATTAAGAGTTACTGTTCAAAAATACCTAGAAATTGATTTTTTTTTAATTAGCAAACATTGGAAATTGGAAATTTTAACAATAAAAGTAATTCTTTGAAGAGTGTCTAATGTCACGTCCAAATCGAGACGTGATTTTAGTTAATATTTTTTAGTAACGTCAGCAAAATGACGTGATTTTTGTCTGGTGCCTAAAGTCACGTCTGAATTATGACGTGTTTAAAACCAAGTTTCTAAAGTCACGTCGGAATATTGATGTGATTTTTACCAACTGGCTAAAGTCACGACGGTATACTGATGTGGTTTTAAATAAGTTTCTAACATACTAATGTGTTTTTAATCAAGTGTCTAAAGTCACGCCGGCATACTAATGTGTTTGAAACTAAGTCTCTTAAGTTACATCGGAATATTGGTGTAATTTTAACCAAGTGGCTAAAGACACGCCGGTATACTGATGTTTTTTAATCTAAGTTTCTAAAGTGAAGTCCTATGATTGATGTGATTTTCGCTAAATGGATAAAAACACTCCAGTATACTGATGTGATGTTAACTAAGTGTCTAAAACCACGTCTAAATTGTGACGTGCTTTTTAATCAAATTTCTAAAGACACGCCGGAATAGTGATGTTTTTTTACGTAGGTGGTTAAAGTGACGTCGGCAGTTGAGTCGACAAACTGATGTGTTTTTAATCAAGTGTCTAAAGTCACGCCGGTATACTAATGTGTTTAAAACAAAGTCTCTAAAGTTACATCGGAATATTGATGTGATTTCCAACAATTAGCTAAAGTCACGCCGGTGTACTGATGTGTTTTAAACTAAGATTCTAAAGTCAATTTGAAATATTGATGTAATTCTAGCCAATTGTGTAAATTTAATTCAAATAATTGATGTGTTTTATCTGAATGTCTAAAATCACGTCGGAATATTGATGTTATTTTCACCAAATGGCTAAAGACACGCCGGTACACTGATGTGATTTTAAAAAAGTTTCTAAAGTCACGTCTGAATAATGACGTCTTTTTAATCAAATTTCTAAAGTCACGTCGGAATATTGATGTAATTTTCATTAAGAGGCTATAGTCACGCCGGTATAATAATGTGTTTGAAACTAAGTCTCTAAAGTTACATCAGAATATTGCTGTTATTTTAACCACTATTTTAAAGTTGAGTCGACATACTGATGTGTTTTTATCGAAGTGTCTAAAGTCACGCCGATATACAACAGTGTTCGGAACTAAGTTTCTGAAGTTACGACGGAATATTGGTGTGATTTTCACCAATTGGCTAAAGTCACGCCAGTGTACTGATGTGTTTTATACTGAGCTTCTAAAGTCACGTTGGAATATAGATGTAATTTTAACCACTTTTCTAAAATTTAGTCTACATACTGATGTGTTTTTAATCAAGTGTCTTAAGTCACGCCGGTATACTAATGTCTTTGAAACCATGCTTCTAAAGTCACGTCGGCATATTAATGTGATTTTCACCAAGTGGGTAAAGTTACACCAGTATAGTGATGTGTTTTCACGTAGGTGGTTAAAGTCACGCCGGCATTTTGATGTAATTTTATACAGTTGTCAAAAATTGAGTCGACATACTGATGTGTTTATAATCAAGTGTCTAAAGTCACGCTGTTATAATGATGTGTTTTAAGCAAGTATCTAAAATCACGTTGGAATATTGGCGTGATTTTAACTAAACGGCTATAGTCACGCCGGTGTACTGATGTAATTGTAACCAATTGTCTGAACTTAATTCAAAATACTGACTTGTTTTAACAGTGCCTAAAATCATGTCGAAATATTAATGTGATTTCCACCAACTGGCTAAAATCACGCCGTTATACTGATGTGTTTTAAACTAAGTTTCTAAAGTCAAGTCTGAATTATGACGTGCTTTTAAATCAAATTTATAAAGACACCCCGGCATAGTGGTGTGTTTTTACTTAGGTGGTTAAAGTCACGCCAGCACTCTGATATAATTTTATCCAATTGTTAAAAGTTTAGTTGACAAACTGATGTATTTTTAACCAAGTGGCTAAAGTCACGCTGGCATGCTGATGTGTTTTAAACTAAGTTTCTAAAGTCACGTCGGAATATTGACCTGATTTTCACCAAGTGGCTAAGGTCACGCCGGTGTACTGATGTGATTTTAACTAAGTTCCTAAAGTAACATCTGAATGATGACCTGGTCTTTAATCAAGTTTCTAAAGACACGTCGGCATAGTATTGAGAATTTGCGTAGGTGGGTAGAGTCACGCCAGCAATCTGATGTAATTTTTTCAATTGTCTAAAGTTGA
This sequence comes from Ganaspis brasiliensis, assembly GCA_037103525.1. Classification (NCBI taxonomy): domain Eukaryota; kingdom Metazoa; phylum Arthropoda; class Insecta; order Hymenoptera; family Figitidae; genus Ganaspis; species Ganaspis brasiliensis. Next base: position 1,161,847 of record JAZKLR010000168.1, on the reverse strand, counting down.
GTCGACATACTTATATGTTTTTAATGAAATGTCTAAAGTCACGCCATATATTACAATGATGGAAACATAGTTTCTAAAGTCGCGTTGGAATAATGGAATTTCAACTAAACGTCTAAAGTCACGCCGGCATACTGATGTTATTTTAACTAATTATCTAAAGTTAATTTGAAATACTGATGTGTTTTAACTGAGTGTCTAAAATCACGACACAATATTGATGTGATTTTCACCAATTGGCTAAAGTCACGCCAGTATACTGATATAATTTTAAATAAGTTTCTAAAGTCACGTTTGGATATTGATGTGATTCAAACCACTTTTTTAAAGTTGAGTCGACATACTTATATGTTTTTAATGAAATGTCTAAAGTCACGCCAGTATACTAATGTGTTTTAAATTAATTTTCTAAAGTTACGCCGGAATATTGGTGTGATTTTAATCAAGTGGCTAAAGTCACTTGTCAATTGTGTAAATTTAATTTGAAATGCTGATGTGTTTTAACTGAATGCCTAAAATCACGTCGGAACATTAATGAGATTTTAACCAAGTGTTTAAAATCACATAGGAATATTGATGTGATTTTAACTAAATTACTAAGGTCACGTTGGCACATTAATCAGTTTTTAACCGAAAAACAAAATATTAATTTTTATTTTCTACTACAGGCCATTTTTTAATCGTTATTTAATGAATTAATTCTACAATAATTATTGTCTAAAGTCACGTCTTCTGCGCCCTTATGTGACGCCTGTCAATTGACGTGACTCTAGACAAAAAATAGAATAACCATTGACTAACGAAGTCACATCTGAATATTCAGGGGACATTATACAAGTATCTAAAGTCACCTCTGAACATCAACGTGACATTAGTCAGTTGTCTAAAACCACGTGTACATAGTTCAGAGACCTTATTCAAGTGTCTAAAGCCACATTTGCATAAAAACGTCATTTTACTAAACGCGTAAACTAGCATTTGGCTTTTTAATAAAACTTACATTTAATCTAAAGTCGGACGTGACTCTAGACACTATACTAAAAAGTAAATTATATAACCTAGAAAATCAAACAATTTTAAACTTTATTTAAAACTTAAAACCAAAAAATTCGTTAAAGTCGCTATTTTGAATAATTACCAACTAGATTAATAAAAAAATCTTTTACCAATTAAATCTACAATTTTTTATTCCATTTTGTGGTTACTCTTCCTGCGCTTGAAATGCCATTTTATGAAAATACTTTTCTAATTTTAATAGACTGACAAGTGGAAAAGTTTTGTGCAAAGCTTATACAATGTATAATACCATAGAAATAAAGTGAAAAAGTTCAACTTTCCAAACAAGTTTCAGAATGTATATATTTTTTCAAATAAGAGAAAGCAGCCACTAAAATGAAACAAATATTACACAGATATTTCCATACGTTTTTAAAGTTTTAACGGGCACTCCGCCATCTCCCTTGGTATTATCGAAAGAAAAATTATTTCTATAAAAATTCAACCTGCCGGATCTCAAATCTCTTCTGAGATGATGCTGTCTGAGCATGGATTTAGTGTCAGCTGCATTCTGAAATCTAGGACTGAGGTCTTTGCAAATTCTCCGGTTTGATAACAGAATTTCATCATCTCTGATACGAGCATAGAATAAGTGAAATTGCCAAAACAAAAAAAAAAATAAATAAAATAAAATACAAATTAAAAAAAGCCCCAGAAATAAACAATTTTCCCAGAAAAACAATTATTGTTGAGAAAAGGGGCGAGAAATTCAGTTTGAAACTGGATTAGTTAAAGGGAGCATTTGAGCTAATGGAGAACCGAAGGGTGTTTATTTGAAGACACGGATGGAGGGTGGCAAACTTAGTGATAGTTAAGGGTTGTGAGTCTAGATGTCAGATACAGCACGTGCTTCTGTTTTGCAAAAGAGAGGAGACAACCCAGAATCTTGCTACTCAACATTAATTTGCGAGATGCGCCAATAAATCTCTCTTAGGGCGCATTTACTACTTCCCACGAGGCAGGAATTGATTCAGAAAGGGATGGGGAAGTCGAAGTTAAGGCGTGAGAGTCAGTCTAGTATTAAAAAAAGAATAAAAAAAAAAGAAGAATTCGCTCTGTTTACCTCATCAAATACTCATCTGATCCAACACCACAAGAGAGAAATAAATATAGAATAAAGCAGGGAAGTACTCTGTATGAATAAAAGAAAAAATACGAATTATTTTACTGGAATATTAGACGGGACGTGATTTTAGACATTGGACTAAAGTCACGTCAGAAAATAGAAGGGATTTTAGACAGTAGACTAAAGTCACGTCAGTGGATAAAAATTACTTTAGAAACTCGTCTAAAACCGTGTTAATAGAAGCAAGATGATTTTAAAATTATTTGATACGTTAGACGTGACTCTAGATATTAAACTAATGTCACTTACGAGTCGAAACTAACTATAAAATTTGTAAAATAAGAGTGAATAAGTGATTTCATACTTTTTACTAAAGTCACGTCAAAAGGTGAACGTCGCATTAGAAGTTTGACTAAAGTCACGTGAGGAAATAGAGGGGACTTTAGACACTAGACTAAAGTCGCGTTAATGGATAAAAAATATTTTAGAAATTCGTCTAAAACCGTATTAATAGACGGACGTGGTTATAGAGGTTTTTCAACTTCAGATATCAAATTGGATCACTTACGAGTCAAAAACAACTATAAAATTTGGAAAATAGTTGCTTCAATAAGTGATTTTTAACATTTTATAAATTCACGTCAATATCAGTAGGCGAATTTTGCATTAAGCGGTTGCCTATAGTCAGGAAATAGAAGGGATTTTAGACACTAGACTAAAGTCACGTTAGTGGACAGAAAATACTTTAGAAATTCGTCTAATACATTTCAATAGATGGACGTGGTTTTAGAGATTATTCAAAAGTTCGACGTGAATCTAGATTTTAAACTAAAGTCATTTTAGAGTCAAAACCATCTATAAAATATAAGGGATTTTAGACACAAGACTAAAGTCACGTTACTGGACAGAAAATACTTTAGAAATTCGTCTAACACCGCGTTAATAGATGGACGTGGTTTTAGAGATTTTTCATACGTTACACGTGACTTTAGACATTAATCTTAAGTAGCTTTAGAATCGAAACCAGCTATAACATTTAAAGAATAATAGCGTCATTAAATGATTTTAAATTTTTTACTAAAGTCACGTCAATGTGCGGACGTTGCATTAGACATGTAACTAAAGTACCGTCATGCATTAAAATAAAGTCACTTATGAATCGAAATCAGCTATAAAATTTGGAAAATAATTTAATCAACAAGTGATTTTAAGCTTTTTACTAAACTCATGTTAATATGCAGACGTTGCATTAGACATTTAACTAAATTCACGTCAGAAAGTAAAAGGGATTTTAGACTCTAGACTAATGACACGCCAATGGATAAAAATTATTTTAGAAATTCGTCTAAAACCGCGTTAATAGACGCATGTAATTTTAAAAAATTTTCATACGTTAGACGTGACTCTAGATACTAAACTAATGTCACTTACGAATTGAAACTAATTACAAAATTTGAAAAATAGGAGTCAATGAGTGATTTAAAACTTTATACTAAAGTCACATCTAAAGTTGGACGTTTGACTAAAGTCACGTCAGGAAATAGAGGGGACTTTAGACGCTAGACTAGAGTCGCGTTAATGGACCAACAATACTTTAGGAAATTTTAACTTCAGAAATTAAAGTAGATAATATTAAACTAGATATTGAACTAGGCAATAGATGGTCGTGGTAAGAGAGATTTTTCAACTATAGATGTCAAAACTAATTATAAAATTTGAAAAATAGTTTGATCAACAAGGGACTTCAAACTCTTTACAAAATCCACGTCAATATTCAGACGTTGCATTAGACATTTACCTAAAGTCACATCAGAAAATAGAAGGGATTTTAGACATTGCTCTTAAGTTACGTGAATAAACAAAAAATTCTTTATAAATTCGTCTAAAGCCGCATTAATAGACGTAGCTGGTATTAGAGATTATTGAAACGTTAGACGTGACTCTAGACATTAAACTAATATCACTTACGAATTGAAACTAATTATAAAATTTGAAAAATAGGAGTCAATGAGTGATTTAAAACTTTTTACTAAAGTCACGTCAAAAGGTGGACGTTGCGTTGGATGTTTGTCTAAAACCACGTCAGGAAATAGAGGGGACTTCAGACACTAGACGAGGAGAAACCAACTATAAAATTTGGAAAATAGTTGCGTCAATAAATGATTTTTAACTTTTTATTAAATTCTCGTCAATAGGCAAACCTTGCATGAAGCGTTTCACTTAAGTCAGGAAATAAAAGGGATTTTAGACACTAGACTAAAGTCACGTTAATATACAGAAAATACTTTAGAAATCGATCTAACACCGCGTTAATAGATAAACGTCGTTTTAGAGATTATTCAAACATTAGATGTGACTATAGACATTAAACTAAAGTCACTTTAGAGTCGAAACCAACTATAAAATTTGTAAAAAGAGAGTCAATAAGTGATTTAGAACTTTTTATCAAAGTCACGTCAAAAAGTGAACGTTGCATTACGCGTTTGACTAAAGTCCCGTCAGGAAATAAAGAAGACTTCAGATTCTAGACTAAAGTCTCTCTTAAGAATCGAAATTAACTATAGAATTTGGAAAATAGTTTGATCAATAAGTGACTTTAAACTTTTTACTAAATTCACGTCAATATTCAGACGTTGCATTAGACATTTAACTAAAGTCACGTCATGAAATAAAAGGGATTTTAGACATTGCTTTAAAGTTACGTCAATGAACAAAAGAGACTTAAGAAATTCGTCATATGTTAGACGTGGCTCTAGATATTAAACTAAAGTCACTTACAAGTCGAAGCCAACTATAAAATTTGGAGAATAGTAGCGTTAATAAGTGATTATAAACTTTTTATTAAAGCCACGTCAATAGACGGACGTTGCACTAGACCTTTGACTAAAGTCACTCAGATTCACTTTAAACGTAGTTTCAATCCTACTCTCCTGAAATAAAAACATTTTTTTCACCTTTTAGGTTTTTCTCTACCGTTTTATTTTAGAGTACATTGAAGACGTGACTTTAGACAATTTGTATTTTTAAATTTCCGTGGTTGCGTCCCTGGCAAGAGATTGCCACTGCTTTCAGTGGTATAGTAGAAGATTAACAAATAAAAAGGTCTAAAAAGAAGAAAAAAAAAAAGCGAGTGAAGAACGGAGTAGAGTGGAAACGAACTGGCAAGATTTTCAAGGCGCAGTACTATAAATTACGAAATTCATCTGAGGCAGGTCGCGCTGCATCCAATAATTGCGCGCGATGCGAGAAAAGTTCCCGCAGTAGGTATGAGTCTTTAAAATTTGTTGCCACTAAAATTTAATATCTGCTACTGAATATAACCCAGTTCTTCTAAATGCACCAAAAGACCTTTACACATTTTATCACAAAATGAAAAAACAAATTGTCAATTGCATTTCTGCCATTGGAGAAACAGTTTCTTGAAATCTGCTTTATTTAATTAAAATTTTATAATTTGCTTTTGAAAATTGGTCAATGTAATTTGTATCTGAAAATTGACAAAAGATGGCACTTCTTTAACTTATTGTTTTCTCCCGTATATTATCTACCTTTTTTTTTAAATAATCCTATGAATTTTTTTTTTTTTTTTTGCAAACACACATTGACTGAAATTTAAGCACGTGATTATGCGTGGCATAATATCACTGGCTTTTTTTTTATGAACATGCTTGGGACAAGGGTGAATTTACGCATAGTATGAATGTCTTTAAATAGTTGCGGGGAGTTTGACACGGCAAGTTTTGACAGACAGGTACTAAGCAGTACAATGAACCAGCTTCAACAATATAAACGTGATCCCGGTATCGATTTGTGTGCGTGTTGTGTAGTAAGAGAGAGTTGATTTGTGTGGGTATTGTACAAGATGCGATGTTATTATGCATGTACGAATTCGAATACAATGCTGGCGGACTGCCTTAACCTGCAGGTCCTCTCTACCTGCCACTTTCCTGAATGGCGGCGCCTTGTAATGAAGATGGACGCATTCCAGGGCCGCAGGGACAATGAACGGTTATCACTTTTTAAAGCTCGTGTTTTTCTGTCCATTTGCAATTCAGAACTGACAAATTCCTCGCTTGATTATACGCGGCTAATGATTGTTTTAATATTTCATTGCATAGGTTTGGCTTATTTGTAACTTGTTTAAAACAGTCAAGTACTGGTTTCAAGTGACTGTTTAAATTAAAAGCGACTCGAAACTTTTTCAGAATTATTAAGAATCCTTTAGACTAGTATTAAGATGTTTAATACTATTGCGAAAGTGTGGAAAATTCTCTGAAACTTGATTAAGGTAAATTAATTAATTAAAATAATTGTTAATTAATTAATTAGGTGAATTTGATTGTCTCTAGAACAAGACAGGTTTATTAACAGTTTTTCATAATTCACAATTTTTGTAAACTACATTCATAAAACTCTTTGAAAATTGTTCGAAACAGATTAAACTGTCAGGTGCTGTTGAAAAAGACTTGGGTGCACTTTCGAAAGCAACATAATTCCGATTTTTTTTAAACTTGGTATACTTACGTAATTCGATGCGCTTATTACGAAAATCATAGTAAAAATTACCAACTAGGTCATTTTCATGGTGAAAAACATAGAAAACCTAAGAAAAAATGGTTTTTTACAATTGACTTGTTAAAAACGAAATATTTATAAAAATGTTTTAGACAAAAGTTGTAGGACTTTTAAAAATACATATTTTATGTAAGAAACATTTTTTGTGTAGGAGTGATAGTTTTAGAGAAAAATTAATGATTAGACAATTATGCAGGTTCAATCTTAAGGTAAGCCACAATTCTTCGTTGAATATTTTAGTTAATTGGTTAATTAGTTCATATTTTTCTCTAAAAATAACAAATTTTTTTAAAACATAACTTACGGTAACTTACGTAACTTACGATAACTTACGTAACATGCGAGAAATTTAGGTATTTTGGATGATTCATTGATTATTTTCTATTTTTCTCTAAAAATAATTGATTTTTTTAAAACGTAACTTACGGTAACTTGCGATAACACCCAGTAACTTGCGATAACACCCGACTACTTAGTATAACATGCGGTAACTTACGCAACTCACGATAACCTCCAGTAACTTACGTAAATTGCGGTAACTTACGTAACTTGCCGTAACTTACGATAACTTACCTTACATGCGAGAAATTTCGGTATTTTGGATGATTCATTGACTGTTTTCTATTTTCTTCTAAAAATAATAAATCTTTTTAAAACGTAACTTACGGTAACTTGCGATAACACTCGGTAACTTGCGGTAACACACGGTAACTTACTACAATATGCGGTAACTTCCGCAACTCACGATAACCTCCGGAAACTTACGTAACATAAGGTACGTAAAAAAATTTAATGCGTAACTCAATGTAACTTACAGTAACATCCGGAAACCAACTACAACCTCCAGTAACTTGCGCAACTCACGATAACTTCCGGTAACTTACATAACTTACTGTAACTTACGTAACTTGCAGAAACTTACGTAACATGCGGTACCCTCGGTATTTTTGTAGATTGGTTGATTGTTTTCTATTTTTCTCAAAAAATAATAAATTTTTTTAAATCGTAACTTACGGCAACTTACGTAACTTGCGTATCTTGCGGTACCCTTGGTATTTTGGGTGATTATTTTCTATTTATCTCTACAAATAATTAAAAAATTTAATACGTAACTTACGGTAACTTACGGTAAAACCTGACAACTAACTATAACCCTCGGTAACTTACGCAACTCACGATAACCTCCGGTAAGTAACGTAACTTACATGGCTTCCTGTAACTTACATAACTTACGTGACTTCCGGTAACTTGCGGTAACTTACGTAACATGCAATACTGTCGGTATTTTGGTTGATTGATTGATTATTTTCTATTTTTCTCTAAAAAAATAATTTCTTTTTTAACGTAACTTACGGTAACTTACGTTATTTGCGTAACTTGATAGACCTGTGGTATTTTGGTTAATTTTTTTTCTATTTTTCTCTAAAAATAATAAAAAAATATAAAACGTAACTCACGGTAACTAACGTAATTTGCGGTAACTCTTGGCAACTTACTATTATTACCCCTGGTAACTTACGAAACTAATTGTAGATACGTAACTTACGGTAGCTTACGTAAATTCCGGAAACTTACGTAAATTACGGTAACTTACGTAACTTGTGGTAACCCCGAGGGTAACCTCCGGCCAGGAGGTTAGGGAGGAGGGAAGCCTCCTTATGTTAAATCTTAAGGTATGCCGCAATGCTTCGTTGACTATTTTGGTTGATTGGTTGATTATTTTCTATTTTTCTATAAAAATAATAAATTTTTAAAAAAATATCTAGTACATAAAAATTGTATTTAAATTTGTAAATTTATAAATTTGTTAAAACTGATTAGAACTTGTTAAAAAAAATTTTAATACCGTTTACTTCTGTTGTAACTGATTCAAAATTTTTTATGAATAATCTAAAATTAATTGGAATTGCTGAAAATTACTTAAAATTGTTTAGAACCGGTTTGAAATTGTTTAGAGTGGTGAAAAACGAATTAAAACTTTTCCAAATTATTTCGAAGTGTTGAAAATTACATAAGAATGTTCAAAACATGTTTTTTACTTTTTATAAATGTTAAAAAATTTCAATAACGTAATGAAAACTGTTTGGAACTGGTTAAAACTTGTTAGAACTTATTTAAACTATTTAAAAAATGTTTAAAACTCTTCAGAACTTGTTTAAAACTATTTTTAACTTGTTAGAACAGGTTACAATGGTTTATAAATCAGTTAAAATTAATTAGAATCGCTGAAAACTTGTTTAAATTGTTCAAAACTTGTAAAAACTGTTTAGAACTTGTTTGAAACTTTTAAGAACTTTTTTAATACCCTTTTTAAGTGTTCAGAACTGGTTCAAAACTGTTAATAAATAATATGAAATTAATTGGAATTGCTAAAAACTACTTAAAACTGTTTAAAACTTAAAGAAACTGTTCAAAACTGGTTTAAAATTGTTTAGAACTGTGTATAAAGAATAGAATATTTTAGAAATCATTTCCAAATTTAAAAAAATTACTGAAAAATGTTCAAAACATGTTTAAAACTTTTTATAACTGTTAAAATTTTTTAATAACTTGTTCAAAACTGTTTGAAACTTGTTAAAATTTATTAGAACTTATTAAAACTATTTAGAACTTATTTAAAACTCTTTAGAACTTATTTAATGCAATTTGTAACTTCTTAAAACTGGTTTACAACTGTTTATAAATAATCTAAAATTAATTAGAATTGCTGGAAACTACTTAAAACTGTTTAAAACCTGTAAAAACTGTTTCAAACTAGTTCTAAACTATTTAGAGCTTGTCTAAATCAATTTTTAACTTTTTAGAACTAGTTTGAATCTGTTTCTGAATAGTTAACAAAATTTTATAATATTTATAAATTGTTTATACTTTTTCATAACCGATTTGAATTGGTTTTAAACTATTATAACTTGTTAAAGCTGTTTATAACTTGTCTAAAGGTGTTTAAAACTATTAAAAACTGGTTTGAAAAGGTTTTAAACGACATATAATTTTTAAAAATAATTCAGAACTGACGTAGACCATCTTTAGTTGTTCAAATCGTTCTTCAGACTGTTTATAACTATTTAAGAGTATAAAACCTTGTTCAAAACAATGTTAAACTGATTTCAAAGCGCTTTAAACTATTTAAAATTGGTTTGAAACTATTTAAAATTTGTCTGAACCTGTTTCTAAATGTTAAAAATGTTAATAACTTGTACAAAACTGTTTTGAACTGGTGAAAACCACTTAGAACTTGCTTTAAACTATTTTTAACTGATTAAAAACCGTTTAAAAGTATTTGAAACAATTTAGAAATTCTCAAAACTGGTTTGAAACAATTTAGAACTCTTTAAAACGACTTTAAACTTATTAAAATAATTCAAAACTCTTGATAACTTCTCTAAAATGTTAAAAATTTGTTTAAAATAGTTTATAACTGTTTTAAACTGTACAAAACATGTTCTTAACAGTTTAAAACTTGTTAGAACTTGTCTTAAAGTGTTTTAAATTGTTCTAAACTGGTTTTAAACCATTTAAAACGACTTAGAACTTTTAAAAATTATTCAAAACTCTTGAAAACCTCCTAAAACTATTTTGAAACTTTCTTTAAATCGTTTAAGACTGCAAAAACCTGTTTAAAACTGGTTAAAACTTGTTTAAAACTGGTTAAAACTTGTTTAAAACTGTTTTAAACTTGTTTAAACCCATTTAAAACGTCTTAAATCTAATTATAACTATTTATAACAACTTAAAATAACCTCTCCTTAAATTCAATTACCTCCAACTTGTTTCGAAATATTCATAATCTGTCTAGAAACATTAAAGACACCTTAAAACTGTCTAAATCTTGTTATTGAAACTGTTTAGAACCAGTTTAAAACGGTTTTAAACGATTTATACAAACATCCTGACGGCTGATTTTTCTTTCCTGAAAATAAGAAAGAAGATAATTTTTTGTTATAATGACTTGATTTCGATGAGCCATTCAAACAATGAAGAACCGAGTCTAGAATTTTCTGCTGGATGAGTTTGGATAACAGTTTTGGTTTCTGTTCAGAGGGCGTTATCTTTACGCTATTCATCTCCGTTTTGTGAATGATATAGACGCAAAATGTCGGTCCTTCGTTACCTCGAGGAGTGGAATTCGCTCAGGGTGGAAACTTCCTCTCGTTACGCGCTTTTGTGCGGATAACCCTGACGCGTCGACTCTGTTATGCGAGTTTTGCATAATAAAAGGCAGACATGTTGGAGGAAGGACTTTCCGAGTGCGATTATAATTGAGAAGTTGAATACACTAAGGGCGTATGATCCATAACGTCTGAACGATTAGCGAGTTTCTGCTCAATCCTGACAGCAACTTCTCAATTTATTTCTTCCTACTCTTTATTTCTCATTCTATAGATGCGCGAGGTGTGAATAAATATGTCCCCTCACGTGTACTCTTTACATATCCGCAATTAAAAAAATATACACTTTGATTCTAAAAGCTTTTCTGCTCCGGTAAACTCAACCTGACTTGTTTCCATTTCCATTTTGTAAATAAAAATTTATGTAGATTAATAATTTCTCTTCTAAAATGTTTCTAAATTATAAACAGAAGCACATCTGATCGTTTTTTGAAGCTTTGTAAAGTTAGAGCTTCGGTGGCGTCCCTGCAGATGGCGCAGTGGAGAGCGAAACTTCCAGCGCGTCCCTCCAGAGGGCGAGTTGGCGGCAACGTTTAAATTCTTTTAGTTTGAAGCGGTTTTTTAAAAATATAAATTCAAAATAAATAAAAGAGACTAAATTAAAGAAAATTGAACTTAATCTGTAGGGAAAATTACTGACTTATTTCCATTTGAGGTTTGGAAAAAAAAATTATGTAGATTAATAATTTCTTTCCTAAAATGATTCTAAATTGAAAGTATTAGCACTTATGACTATTTCCAGGGTGTTTGTAACGTTGAAACTTCGGTGGCGTACCTGTAGATGGCGCAGTGAAAGCGGAACTTCCAGCGCGTCTCTCCAGAGGGCGAGTTAGCGTCAGCTTTTGAATTATTTTAGTTGAAAGCAGTTTTTTTAAGATTTAAATTCGAAATAAGTAAATTAAAAAAGTGCATGTTGAAAGAAACTAAATTAAAAGAAACGTTATCAAACCAAATTGAACTTAGTCTTTAGGGCAGTTTACTGACTTGTTTCCATTTGAGGTTTGAAAAAAAAATTTATGGAAATTAATAATTTTTCTCCTAAAATGTTTCTAAATTGAACGCATAAGCCTTTATAGCAGTTTTCAAAAGTTTTGTAAAGTTAGAGCTTCGGTGGCGTCCCTGCAGATGGCGCAGTGAAAAGCAAAACTTCCAGCGCGTCCCTCCAGAGGGCAAGTTGGCGGCAACGTTTAAATTCTTTTAATTTAAAGCAGTTTTTTTTTCAAATTCAAAACAAATAAATTAAAAAGGACTAAATTAAAAGAAGCTGAACAAAACTAAATTGAACTTAATCGGTAGGGCTTGTTTCCATTTGAGGTTTGTAAATAAAAATTTATGTGGATTACTAATTGCTCTCCGGAAATGTTTCTAAATTAAAAACATAAACCTTCCTGACCGTTTCCAGAAGATTTGTAAAGTCAGAGCTTCGGTAGCGTCCCTGCAGATGGCGCAGTGAAAAGCGAAACTTCCAGCGCGTCCCTCCAGAGGGCGAGTTGGCGGCAACATTTGAATTATTTTACTTTAAAGCAGCTTTTTTAAAATCTAAATTCAAAAGAAGTAAATGTTGAAAGAAAAAAATTAAATTAAAAGCAACTAAATTGAAAGATGCTAAATCAAATCAAACTGAACTCAATCTGTAGGGCAGATCAGGCTACTTTTTATAGCAAATATTTTTAGAAGCCTATTGAGAGGCAACATCTTGATAGTATACTTTTTCATTAAGCAGGCCTAAATTTCAATGTCGATATAAATAAATAACTTGCACCATGACTCCTACTGAGTTGGAATCTCATTTTGCCTTCTACATGGGTTAACAACGAAAACACGTGCTTCCACTGGCGTCGACTTATGAACTTCCATTCTTAATGGTTCATGAAATTGCCTTATATTTCACGTCCAGCTATATACTAACCCCCATCTACTCCCCCATGAACGTCAAGGATGGAAAGACTTGACTTAGGGTGTTGGGGAAAAAAACTCGTAAAGAAATTTCGAGATTTTTTGCCCTCTAAGAGATACTTTAAACACACGAAATTGAGGCAAAAAATTCAAGGGAGAATTTTTGGTTTCTAATCAAATCTAAAATTAATGAAAATATCTTGCTTGATCTGCAAAAATATTTTTTTTATTATTATTATTGGAGGTTAAATATTACATTACTCGAAAGAGAGAACTTTTCTTAAGATGGAAATTTTTGAAAGGAACAGGGTCACTGTTTATGACCGGTGGCTGATGAAACTGGCACAGTATTAGAGTAACGACGAGTTTGCAATAAAGTAGCGGCGCAGCGACTTATTAGTAAAAAGCATGACAAACGACTCGCGGTTTACCCCAGCTTAACTGTGAACCAACCCCAGTAGGGCCGTAACCAGTATGCAACACTGTTTCCCCAAGTGATATATTGCGATTTTTAGTCACGCCTTTATACGGAAATAAATCCCGTCGGTTAACATGCGACTCCCGAGATTCCCCTGGCAACCCCAACCTGCGCTGAAAAAATTCGGCTTTACAAACCGAAGACGACAAGTATTAAAATGCGGTGCACGTTTTAATTGCAGTCTCAACTCGAGACTTAATTTTCCAGAAAAATTGTTTGTAACTTTTTTCCAGGCTTATTTTTCTTTTAATACAAAAAAGAATATTCGGATTATTTTGATTTTCAGGTTCTGTTTAGTAGAAAAAAGTTTTTACACACGCTAGAACTTTTTTGACTATTTGCCATCTGGAGAGACGCGCTGGAACTTTCGACGCGGTCTGCGCCATCTTCAGGGACGCCACTAAAGGTCTCACTTCATAGGGTTTAAAAATTTATCAACTGTTGGTTCTCTGGAGGCGCGCCGGAATTTTTATAAGCTTCGCGCCATCTTCAGGGACGCTTCTTAAGCTCAAGTTTTACTGATTTTATAAAATAGTGTCAAAATAATGTAAGAAACTAATATTGTTTCATTCTTAGCTGGATTTTTTGCTAAATTGCAGTTTGCGGAATTTATAAGATTAATTTGACTTTATTGAAAATTGTCTTCGTCCGTAAATCCTATATGTGCTGCACTGCGCATACGTTTACGCCCTCTGGAGAGACGCGCTGAAACTTGAGCGACATCAGCGCCATCTTCAGGGACGCCATGTTAAGCTCATACCTCAATCTTTCACAAAATAGTGTTTAACGAATGACAGACTGAAAATAAATATTGTTTTGCCTTCAAATGATCTTGAAAAATGACCTGACCAAGATCCTAGCATTGTTAAGACGGTCAAAAATGCCACCTCGGTTCAGCAAAACACAATCAGGCATTTTCTAAAAAATTTTTCAAACCCTAATGGGTTCTCTCCAGGTTCTCAAAACTGTTTTAAGAAATAGACGATTCTGAAAAAAATTATAAACTTAATTTTAAAACCAAAGGAATCTTATAAACGTTTTCTATTTAAGCAAAAGAACTATAAATGCAATAGAAACCACTTACTTCATTCTATGTTTAGAAAACAATTGTTCTTAAGGGAATATAAAAATTTAAATAAAACAGTATAATGTAAAAACAAATAAGACTTAGTAAAATTGAAAACTTTTTAGAATTATACACCTTGGAATTATAATTCTACAAATTTGAAGACTATGTCGATAACTTTTTTAAAAAATGTTTTAAATTAAAATTTTTATACACAATACCAAAATCCATAATTTCGCCCTCTAGAGAGACGCGCTGGAATTTAGAACACGTCCGCGCCATCTTCAGAGACGCTAACGGACCTCAAGTTTCTTGAACGCACTAAAAAAACAATATCTCTGTCTGGATTAAACTTTTAATAAGAGAATTGTTACCCTCTAGGTGGAATTTACCCGCTCAGTTTGATCCAAATTAAAATTGTTAATTTATTTAAACCTCTATTAAGAATTATGACTTTATCACTTGGTCACTCCTACAATTAAACCTTCCCTGTTCTTAAGTCAGAAAAAAACAACTACGACTCGTTTTCAGGGCAAATATAGTTTTTCTACTGCCTGAAGTCCTTATCGACTCCTCGCCCTCTGGAGAGACGCGCTGGAACTTCCGCCACGTGCGCTCCATCTTCAGGCACGCCACAAAACCTTAAAACGTTTAAGCGCTTTTAAAATAGTTTAAAAGGTGTGCCAACATGAAAATTAATATTTTCTCGTTCTCAACTAAACTTTCAGTGGAAAAATTATTTTCCCCCTAGTAGTGCAATTTTTCCAATCTGTTTGACCCTAAATCAAGTTTTCTTAATTTATTTGAACCCCATTGTACTCTTCTCTATTCACAACTACAAAAATTGGGCTCCGAAAAAACTTCTACTACTAATTTTAAGCGCCAAATATATTATTTTCTACTGTGGACGTCTTTATCGACTCCTCGCCCTCTGGAGAGACGCGCTGGAACTTCCACCACATCCTCGCCATCTTCAGGGACGCCACTGAACCTCGAATCTTTGATGCGTTTTCAAAATAGTTTAAAAAGTGTCCTAACATAAAAATTGATATTTTCCAGTTCTCAACTGACCTTTCGGTTAAAAAATTATATTCCCCCTCGACTCGTGGTGCAATTTTCTCGATCAGTATGATCCTAATTTAAATTTTGTTAACTTATTTCAACCCCTTATATTACTCTTCTCTATTCAGAAGTCTAAAAGTAGGTTTTCGAAAAAAAACTTCCAACGATTTATTTTAACCGCCAAATATATTCATCTTCTCCCGTGCCACGTTTTCGACCCCTCCCGCCCTCTGGAGAGACGCGCTCGAACTTCCGCCTCATCCGCGCCATCTGCAGGAACGCCACTGAACCTCAAACATTTTAAGTGCTTTTGAAATTGTTTAAAAGGTGTTCCAACATGAAAATTAATTTTTCCTCGTTCTCAACTGAACTTTCAGTGGGAAAATTATTTTCCTTACGACTCGTGGTGCAATTTTCCCGATTAGTTTAATCCTAATTCGAATTTTTTTAATTTATTTAAACCCCTTGGTACTCTTCTCTATTCACAAGTCCAAAAATAGGGCTCCGAAAAAACTTCTACGACTTATTTTAACCGCCAAATATATTCTTCTTCTCCCACGCCACTTTTTCGTCGCCTCCCGCCCTCTGGAGAGACGCGCTCGAACTTCCGCCTCATCCTCGCCATCTGCAGGGACGCCACTGAACTTCAAACATTTTAAGTGCTTTTAAAATAGGTTAAAAGGTGTGCCATCATGAGAATTAATATTTTCTCGTTCTCAACTGAACTTTCGGTGGGAAAATTATTTTCCTTACGACTCGTGGTAATTTTTCCCGATTAGTTCATCCTAATTCGAACTTTGTTAATTTATTTAAACCCCTTGGTACTCTTCTCTATTCACAAGTCCAAAAATAGGGCTCCGAAAAAACTTCTACGACTTATTTTAACCGACAAATATATTCTTCTTCTCCCGCGCCACGTTTTCGACCCCTCCCGCCCTCTGGAGAGACGCGCTCGAACTTCCGCCACATCCGCGCCATCTTCAGGGACGCCACTGAACCTTAAACATTTTAAGCCTCTTTAAAATAGTTTAAAAGATGTGTCAACATGAAAATTAATATTTCCTCTCCCCCAACTGAACTTTCAGTAGGAAAATTATTTTCCCCCGACTCATGGCGCAATTTTTCCAAACAATTCGACCCTATTTTAAATCTTCTTAATCCATAACTTCCAGCCATTTGAAATGTCAGTTTAATGGTTAATGTTGGTTGCAAAACTAACAGTGGGGTTTAGAATGATGGTGATTAATATAGGTGGTAATCCTCATTACAAAACAGAGAGAGAGAGGAGTGTGGCGATTGGCGGATTGAAGAATGGTAGGGGATAAAGAGAGGGGGCGGATAGCACGAGGGTGAAATTAGTGGAAGATTAGTCTCGGACATTAGGGTCACTTAGCGTAACAGTAACACCCGGTTTCTCATCGATGTGTCGAGGCTTCGTTGCAACTACCAATCTAAATTTAAATCTACGCTTCAGCATGTATTACTCAGCCATTTGTGGACCTTCTGATAATCGAAATTTAATCTTTCAGTAAATAGATATCGACAAAAAGAGTATTATTATCAAAAATACTTGGCGAATAACTAGGTTACTTAAAAATAAATCTCGATAATTAAATTACTAACAAATCTCACCACTTTTTCACAACGTTCTTCTTTCTTACTTGTAGATATATATGTAAATTACCCTAATTGAAATTACTTTGATTTTATATCAGCCAACTTGACCCATTAATAGATATTCTCGTAAAATCATCATAAACGAGTAGGCTCTTAACTTTTTAAAGGGTCGTAAAAACTAATCTAACTGGAAAGTGGTGCTCGTTGAACAGATCTGGTAAGGTGTATATAGTTTGTGTTGGACTATCTAAAAGTGATATTAATGACGGCAGTAAAAAGCCAATTGATAGGCGTTATAAGCAAGATTAATGCTTTTTAATTTTCCGTCTTTTTCACAGTTATAAATTATCAAGTTTGTTCGATTTTATAAAATTTTTTTCAAAGCAGCTTACCTTTATACATTCCTGCGGTATTTTAATAGTTCGATCCGAGTGCATCAATTCCAATAAATTAAAAAAAAAAAAAAAAACAGTTCTAAAAAGTTAGTAGCGCGAGATGATAAAAAATAATTGCACTTTTTGTACAGTTTTATGTCGGGATTATAAAAAAATAAGTCGTCATAGAATTATGTCGTTTAGTTCGAGAGAAATTTTTTTATCAATAATTTTTCTCAACTGATGCTTACGTTTTAAGAGCAATTTTATTTATTTCTTTGCTTTTGATGACCAACAATTATTTTCATATACGTATTCGCTTAGAAAAAAAAACTATTTTTTAACTAGTGGGAAAAATAACCACTTTCATCACTAGTGGGAGAATAGACGACTTTCATCACTAGTGCGAGAATTGATCGTTTTCGTCACTAGTGGAAAAATGGCAATTTTCGTTGCCGCTTATTTCGCTCTCTGGCTTGCTGAATTTAATGCAGATTTGTTTATTATTCCTATCGATTATATAAGTGGAAAAATTCTGATATATTGGAAGCAATAAAGGGAACGTTAACTGGCTGAATTTACAGAGAAGCTAATTCCTATTAAGACTAGACAGCAATTTCATTGGATTTAAGGATGCAATAAAAAAGGTTTGTATCGAAATTCGATTTGCATTTTATTTGTCTTGCAGTTTATATAGACTCGGAATCGTTCTTTGTTTTATTGCCGCGTATTCCTTACGCCTTGAGCTATTGATGCCTGTAAAAAAGATTATTACACTCACAATAAAAACAGCCATTTTTTTTATTGGCATTATAAAAAAAAGGGATTTTTAATTTTTTTGTTTTAAAAGAAGGTAAAATGTAAAAATTAAAATAAATTTTTCGAATTTTTTGGTTTTTCACTATTAACGAATCGAAGTAGTTAAAATAATCAGAGAGGATTTTTTTTTACAATTTTTTGGACTCTAAATAACAAATTGCAGAATTTTCTTAAGAGTTTGAAACAGAAACCAGAATATTTAGGATTCTAAAGTGCAGAAAACTTTAAAAGTTATAATTAATTTTAGAACATTTAAGACTTTAGAATAAATTTTACGGAATTAAAATTTTTATATTTTTTTCGATATTTTAATATAAATTACAGAAAATTTTAGATTTAAAAATAAATTCCAGAAAATTTGAGATTTTTCTTTAAGTTTTAGATTTTAGATAAATTTGTAGAATTTTTTTAAACACTAATGAAAATTCGAGAACATTCAAAATTCTAAAATAAATTTCAGCGAATTCTAAATTATGTATTAAATTTCAAAACTGTTTAGATTTTAATTCTGTAAGATTGTTTTTGTTTAGATTTTCTTTTTATTTTTTAAATTTGGATAAACAACGTCAATTCATACATTCTAAAAATAATTTCAGAAAATTGTAGATTTAATAATAAATATCTGAACATATATCAATTTGATTTTTAATTATAAGATTTTCCATAAGAGTCTCAAATTAATAGATTCCAATATTTTTAGAATGTTTCAGGTTATAAAGAAATTGCAGAAAAGTTTATTTTAAAAAATAAATTCTACAAAATTAACACTAAAGATCTTATACAAAATTCCCGATTTTTGAAATTATGGATGAAAACTATTTTATTGTTTAGTGAATTTTAATATACTTATTTCATGTAATACAGATTTGTTTATTGCGACTTTGCCAAAAGAATGTTGTATTTATTAAATTATATTGTTTGCAAGTTAAACAACTATTTATTTCGTTTTTCAATCACATTTCAATTTTAATTATTATTCCCTTGACATTAAAAAAATGTAATTATTTATTTCTTAATTTTATATTATTCATCGCAAATTTAAATTAATTTTCTTAATTTACCATTCTTTTTGTCATTTTGAAATTGCTATTTTCAATTTTTAGTCATTTTCATAATTTCTGAATTAATTTCCTGAATTAATTCTTGAATATGTATTTCAAATAAACAAATTTTCAATTATTTTGTTCAATTTTCATTTCTTTTTATTATTTTGCAATTATTTTCTCCATCTTTGAATAATTTAATTATTTTTCAATTAATTTCCTAAATTTTCAGTTATTATCTCTTTGGACTATTGTCGTCAATGTTCCATGTTTTAAAAGATTTTCCAATTATTATCTTTTGCTTAAAAATAAATTTTGCAATTTTTCCATTATTTTCTTCAATTTCTAATTACATATTTTCCATATTTTGGCATAAATTTAAAAAATTTTCAATTATTTATCTGAAATTTCAATTATATTCATTAATTTTCAATTACTTCTGCGATTTTTTATTTATTCTCTTTAATTACAATTTTTTAAGTAATTTTGTAATTTTTTTTCTTTTTTAAAACACATAATTCTATGATTCTTTCAATTATTTCTCTAAAATTTTATTTGCTCTTTTCAATTTTTCATATTTAAATTATTTTCATCATATTTAAATTTTTTTTATTTATTAATTATTTTTATTATTTTTTATTATTTGCCTTAAATTTTAGTTACTATTCTCATGTTGTAAAATCTCAAATTTTAATTATTTTCTTCCATTGTTAATTCTTTACATTTGTTTTATAATTTCCAAAAGAATTTACTTACTATTTCAAATTTCAATTATTTTTAGCTTTCTTCAATTACTTTCTTCAATTTCTAATTATTCTTATTTTTTTTAATTAATTTCTAAAATTTTCGATTATTCTTTTGAAATGTCAATTATTTTTGTCAACTTATCGTTGTTTCTATCATATTTCAATTATTTTCTGCAAGTTTGAAATTTTAAAATCATTTTTCAATTCTATTCCCCAATTTTTAATTATTCTTATTTTTTAAAATTATTTTCTTCAGTTTTTTAATATTTTTCTCAATTTTCTTATTATTTTCTTCAATTTTTCATTATTCATAATGTTTTTCATAATTTCAAAAATTTGAACTATTTTGAACTGATATTTCAATTATTTAATTCAAGTTACAATTATGCCTATTAGTTTTTTTTAGTATTTTTTAAAATTTTTTATTATTTACATTCTTTTCGATCATTTTTAAGAAGTTTTTAACTATTTATCTTAAATTTTCAAAATTTTATTTAATTTTCAAATTTATAACGATTTTTTTTTGTTTAAAAATTAATTATGTAACCTTTTTATTAATTTCTCCAATTTGTAATTATTTTTATTCTTTTGGCATAATTCTTAAAAATTTCAATTATTTATCAGAAATTTTCATTGTTTTATTTCAATTATTTTTTTTCAATTTTTAATTTTTTTATTATCTTTTCATTAATTTTCTGAATTATTAATAATTTTTCTCATGTGAAATTATTATTTAAGATTCTTAAGTATTTTTCTCAAATTTCAATTATTTTCTTTAATTGTTAATAATTTTCATTTGTTTTTATAAAATCTAAAAAAAATTTAATTTTCTTAAATTTCAATTATTTTTAGCTTCCTTTAATATTCTTTTCTTCAATTTTTAACTATTTTGATTTCATTTTTTTAAAATTAATTTCTAAGATTTTCAAGTATTTTCCTCAAATTTCAATTATTATTGTCAACTTATCATTGTTTTGATCATATTTTAATTATTTTCATCAAAACTGAAAATTTAAAATCACTTTTCAAAATATTTTCCCCAGTTTTTAATTATTCTTATTTTTTTTAAATTCTTTTTTTGAATTTTTAAATATTTTTCTTTAATTTTCCATTATTTTCTTAGATTTTTAATTATTTAAAATTTTTTTTTAAATTATGAAATCCTTAACTATTTATCTGATATTTCAATTATTTACTTCAATTTTCAATAATTTATATAATTTTTTATTAGCATTATCCTTAATCTTTATTATTTTAATTATCTACTTTTTCACAATTTCCAAAAAGTCTTTAATTTTCATTACTTTGTTTAATTTTCAATTTAAAAAAAAAAAATCAATTATTTTCTCTCGACAAAAAATAAATTCTGTAATTTTTCTATTATTTTCTCTAATTTTTATAATTTTCATTTTTTGGCATAATTTTTTAACAGTTCAAGTATTTATCTAAAATTGTAATTATTTTCATCATATTTAAATTATTTTGATTATATTTTGATTATTTTCATTATATTTCAATTATTTTTATCATTTTTGAATTATTTACCTGAAATTTTACTTCTTTTTTTCATTTCGTAAAATTGTTATTTAAGATTTTTAAGTATTATTTTCTAATTTCAATTATCTTTTTCAATTGATAATTATTTTCATTTGTTTTCATAATTTCTAAGTTATTTTTTTAATAATCGTAAATTTAAATTAATTCCAGCTTTGTTCAATTCTTTTCTCCAATTTTTAGTTATTTTAATTTTTTTAAAATAATTTCTAGATTCTTCATGTATTTTTCTTTAATTTCAATTATTTTTTTCACTTAAGTGTCATTCATTTTTTACAATTTATCATTACTTGTATCATATTTCAATTATTTTCTTTAAATTTCAAATTTTAAAATCAATTTTTAAATTGTTTTTTTTTTCAATGATCTTCTGAATGTTTTAAGTATTTTTCTGAAATTTTATTTAACTTTCTTTTATTTAAAATATAGTTTGTAACTTTTTCAATTATTTTCAATATATTTGTCAGATTTTCAAGTATTTTTCTCAAATTTAAATTATTTTCTTTATTTCGAAAACATTTGTATAATTTTTTTAAAATTACTTTCCCAAATTTTTTTAATTGATTTCATTATTTTTTTTCTCAATTAATGTACAAAATTTGCAATTATTTTGTTTTATTCAAATTTCGTATGCTTTTTCGCAATCTTACATTCTCTTTTAAAACTTTTTTGAAATTGTTGTTAGTAGTATTATTTTCAAAATATGTCTTTTCTAATTGAAAAGAGAAATTAATTTTTTTGGGTACATTTTTTAAATACTTTTTTTCCTTTTCAAGTTTATTTTTTAATGAATTTTTACGAAATTCGAACGGTATATTTTATAATTGTTTTATTTCTGATAGTTTATTAGATTTCTTAAGAAAATTGTCTCTATTTCTCAAATATCTTTCCTATTTTTCTTTTTTTTTTTATACATATATACTGAAGGTTTATAGTTTTTTTAATCAATCAATTTTTCGACTTCTAAAATTTCTTTCTTTTACTTTCAATTTTTTTTTTTGCTTGTTCATAATTTTTTTCTTGCTTAAAATTTTACCCCTTTTTTACTTTTTATTTACGCTTTTTCAATTTAATGTGAAAAATCGGTAAATATTTTAATTTTTCGAAAGGCTTTTCTAGTTCACAATCTTTCTTTCTTCCCAATTCTTCTACAGTATTTTTTTTTTAATTTTACTGGTTTTTAAGTAATAAATCGCTGAACCCAGATTTTCATTAAACACCAATCTACTTTAAAAATTTATTTTCACACACAAATATATTTAAAAAGAAAGTTATTTATACATTAAAAAAAGATTCCTGAAATTTAATTCAACGTTCAAAAAAATTTGTTTCTCTTATTTGAACGAAATATTAAATAAAGTTTATAATATAAGCCGACTCATATGTGAGGTTATGTCTCGTTCATGGGCCATGTCTCACTGACGGCACTAGTGAGTAAGAGGCCCCTCGTCTCTAATCGCCGAAAAATTTAATACCATTCAGAAATATAAACAGTACAATAAATTCCAGACTAAACCGAAGAGCAAAAAAAAAAAAACATCTTTTTAGCGTGTCCAACGCTGTTTGCAAACAGACAAAAAGGATTTTCACCACGCAAGTGAAATCTCGAGCACGACATGCCATTTATGGTTCCAGAGAGTCGTAAATATCGTCCCTTGTCTGACTAGATAGTCTCTCTCCTGTTGTAAATCACTGTTACACACTCCTTCAAAATAGCATAGCTAAAAAGTTAAAATGTTACAAGTTTTAGTTCTGAGGTCATTGAGAGTGATTCAGGTTGATTTTATAAGTCTCGGGAGTCGTTCCCGCAGTGATGACGAGGAGCTCGATTGTCCTTGACGAGAGGGTCTCTCAGGTTCCCAGGGTCAAGCGAAAAAGGACCCCTGGGGTTTGTACAACTTCCGTTTTTGCGTCACAGTAGAAGACCCTTTTCTCCCCATTTCCCCCCCCCCCTCCCCAGCAAGGGCATTATCACATTTGCTTCCTAAAAACCGAAAGAATTTTCACTCTAAAGAAACATTTTGAGTGCAACCGTAATTTCTGTGGGATGTTTTGTGTTGAAGGCTTTCAAGGTTTAATGCAATATTCCGAGGGTCTACTTGTAAGGGTCAATAAATACCCCAAGTTTTCCGGAACTATTTTCGCGAAAGCGACGCTTTCTGTAAAAAGCGTGAACAGAAAATGCTCTGTGGTGGTAAAAAAAAAAAGGTTCTCGGAATAGTTGTTTGAAAGCTGGGAAACTATTTTATTTTATTTTTTTTTGACATTTGTCATGCTGTGGTTTCTTATTTTCTGTACGCTGGAAATTGGGTGTTTTTAACTTTTAGGAAAATACGTTTCAATTTTCGAACAAAGTGTTGGGATGGAAATTCTGTAAATGCTCAATTTACAGGTTTACAGATTTTTCTTATTTGCTTAATTTCCAATTTTTTTTTTTTCCAATTTTTTAATTTTCCAATTTACCCATTTTATTTTACTTTTCCAATTTTCCAATAACCAAACTACCAATTTCTCATTATACTAATTTAAACAATGTTCTGATTTGCTAATTTTCGAATTTTTCAATTTTACAATAAGCACTTTGAAATTTTCTAATTTTCCAATTTCTCAATAACCGAATCGTCAATATCTTAATTTTACTAGTTTACCAATTTTTCTCATTTGCTAATTTTCCAATTTACCAATTCTTTACTATTCCAATTTAACAATTTTCAATTTCTCGAATTTTACAATAACCATTTTTCCAATTTTCTAATTTGCCAATTTTCTAATAACCAAATCTCCAATTTCTGGATTTACTAGTTTACCAATTTTTCCAATTTGTTAATTTTTGCAATTATCAATTTTTTCACTTTGGCAATTTTCCTCGCAATTTTCCAATAACCAAATTTCCATTTTCTGAATTTATCAGTTTAGCCAATTTTCCTATTTTCCAAATTTTGGATTTCACATTCCACGTTTCAGATTCCACATTCTAGATTTTAGATTTCATATTCTAAATTACAGATTTAACATTCCAGATTTCTCATTCCGAATTTCACGTCTGGAATTCGGAATCTGGATTTAGAAACGTGGAATGTGAAACATAGGTTGTGAAATTTAGAATGCAGAATCTAAAATCTGAAATGTGGAATCTGCAATGTAAAATTTGGAATTTGGAATGTGGAATCCGGAATCAGGAAAGTGGATTCTGGAATCTTCAAAGAGGAATCTGGAATCGAGAATAGATAACCTGGAACATTGAATTCGGATTTTGGTATATGGAATTTAGAATTCGGAATTTGGAATCCGGAATCCGGGATGTGTTTTTCAAAACCTGGAATATGGAATCGGAAATGTGGAATATGGAATCTAAAATATTAAATTTGTATTTCGGTATGTGGAATTTGGAATTCGGACCCAATTACATGAAATTTAAAACCTGGAATCTGAAATGCGGAATGTGGAATCTGGACCAAATTAAGTGTAATATCTAAAATGTGAAATGTCTCATAAAATATGGATTCGGAAATTGAGGACCTTGAATCTGAAACTGAGAAATCGGAATATGGAACACGGAATCTGGAATTTTCAAAATTCTAAAACCCACAATTCAATCCCTAATAAAAATCAAATTTTATCTCATTTTCAAAAATCATCAAATTTTTATTATTTTATAAAACAACAAAAACTGCAAAATTGATTCAAACTCTCTACTGGTATTTGAAAGAAATAAAAAAATATTTTCAAGCCATAAATAAATTTACTGTGGGGGAAACTTGAAATTGGAAGGGATTACTTTCCAATAAAAGAGCAATTTTTTACGACTCAATTGTTCCTCTTCTATTCTTCTTGTTGGTCGGTTTTGGTCCTACTGTTTTCACTCGGTTGGTGTACTATTTTCGTTTGACTTGTCCTGAAGGCGGTGACATTCCAAATTAGATTTATGGCGTTAAAGGTATGTCCATTGGCGGTCGACCAGCATTGCGGTAGTTGCTCAACACCGCAGAAAAGCAAACGTTCACTCCATGACGAATTCAAAAGCCACTGGGTTTATTTTTTCACCGAAAAAAAAGTTACCGAAACATTTTAATTTTTCTCGATTTTTTAGGCGAAAAATTTTTCTCCATACCTGTTGAGTAATTTTTGGGATGAAAATCTCTCGAATTTTTATTTCTCAGAATGTTGAAATCAGGGGCGGCGACTTGTGTATGTCTGCAAATTACATAGAGCAAAAAAGTCGCAGTATGGAATTCCATATGGCAAAATTACTGACAAAAAATAAATTTCTTAAGAAGAATGTGGATAAATGAATTTACATTCCGAAGAAAATGATTAAAATTTAAAAACAACATATTTTTAAAAAATAATTGAAAAATGACGAAAGAAATTTAAAATTAATTAAGGGCATGTGATGATAATGCTAAATTTGTCCGTAAACTTTCTCTTAAAGTACTCAATGTTTTGACACCAAACTTTGTAGAATTACTTAAAACACCATTTGAATGGTCTCTCTGACCCAATTTTGTTTCATTTTTGTCTTTAAACTAAATATTTTTCAAATTTACTTTTTTTTCAAAATTTTCCAAAAATTGTAAAATTGGAAAAAAATTAGTTTAAAGATAAAAATGAAATAAATTTGGGTCAGAGAGACCATTCTAATGGTATTTTGAGTAATTCTACAAAGTTTGGTGTCAAAACATTGAGTACTTTAAGAGAAAGTTTACGGACAAATTTAGCATTATCATCACATGCCCTTAAACAATAATTTAACTAATTTGATATTGAAGAAAATAATTAAAACTAAAAAATTTTTATTTGAAAAAAATTAAAGAAAATAATTGAAACTTGCGAAAATTGAATTTAAAAAACAGGGGAAAAATTGAAAAATAATGGAAATAATTAGAAAATGAAGAAAATTTTTGGAAAATGAAATAATGAAATATTTATGAAAAAAATTAAAAAATGAGGAAAATAATTGACAATTGAAAGAAAAATTTAAAGAATGGCGAGAATAATCGACAAAAGAATAAAGTAATTTAAAAAAAATAAAGAATAATTGCACATTTAACAACTCAATTGAAAATCAAAAAAAAATAATTGAAAATTGAAAGAAGCAATTAAAATTTGAATAATGAAATTGACATTTCAAGAATGGAATTAAAAATTAAAGAAAATAATTGAACAATTAATTTTAAAATTAAAGAAAGTTAATGATAATCAAAAAAAATAATAGAAAAAAGGCGATAAGTTTTTAACTTTAAATAAACTAATTGAAAATTGAAAAGTGGAATTTTAATTTCTAAAAAATAACTTAGAATTGAAGAGAATAGTTGAATTGAATAATTCTATTAAAATTGAAAAACAACTTATGTAAGTGAAAAAACTAATTGAAAAAATCCAAGATTTATTGAATATTGAGGAATTAATTAAAAAACGATAAAAATAATTGAAAATTAATGACAATATTTTAGAATTTAAGAATCTAATTAAAAATTGAATAAATAAATTAGAAATTATAAAACTAGATTAAAATTTCAAGAAAATATTTGATAATTTTACAAAACGCGATAATTATTGAAGTTTAAATAAAATAATTGTATGCAATTGAAAATTGAAGAAATTAATTAAAAATTTAAGAAATAAATTGAAGGTTTGAAAATTGAATTGCAGATTAAATAGTTTAAATGAAATTTTAAAAAAGAAAGAATAATCGACAACAGAACAAAATTTTTTTTTAAAGTAACGTATTATCATCAAATTGCAGAAGAGTAATAAATTAGCAATTGGAAACTGATAAAAATTATGAAAAAAATTGTAGAAAACAAATGACAATTGAGGAAATTTATAAGAAATTGAAGAATTGAATTGAAGTATCAAAAAAATAATTAATAATCGAGAAAATGCGAGAATATGGTACGTCTGCAAATTCCATAGAGCAAAAAAGTCGCAGTATGGAATTCCATATGGCAAAATTACTGACAAAAAATAAATATCTTAAGAAGAATGTGGATAAATAAATTTACAATTCAAAGAAAATGATTAAAATTAAAAAAAAAACAAATTTTGAAAAAATAATTTAAAAATTACGAAAGAAGTTGAAAATTAATTAATAAATAATTTAACTAATTTGATATTGAAGAAAATAATTAAAACTGAAAACATTTTATTTGAAAAAATTAAAGAAAAGAATTGAAACTTGCGAAAATTGAATTTAAAAATTAGGGGAAAAATAATGGAAATAATTAGAAAATTTTTGGAAAATGACAAAAATAGTTGACAATTGTATCAAATAATTAAAATCATAAAAGAAAACAATTGTTAAAAATTTAAGAAATTGTTAAATAATTTTAAATTTACTATTCTCAAAGAATAAAGAAAAGAATTGAAACTTGGGAAATTCAATTTAAAAGAGAAGGGAAAAAAATAAAAATAAAATTAAAGAAAAATGTTGATAAATGATAAAAATAGTTGAAAATTGTAGCAAATATAATTAAAATCATAAAAGAAAATAACTCTTAAAAATTGATGAAAACTGAAATAATTTTAATTTTACTAAAATTCTCAGAGTGGATTAATTAAAATTTTAATCAATGTAATTTCAAATTAATTGAAGTTTGAAGAATTATAATATGTAATAATTGTAATTGTTGTTTTGTTTATCTTAAATATATATTCTGTAATTTTTTAAATTATTTTTTACAAATGTTTATTATTTTCTTCAATATACAATTATTTCAATCAATTAGTACTTTATTATTAAATTTATTTTTCAATTAAGTTTCAATTACTTTTTCTCATTTTCAATTATTTGTTTATTAATTTTCTAATTTTTTTATTATTTATTTCTAATTCCAGTTATTTTTTCAATTTACAATTATTTTCATTATTCCGCAATTATTTTTTTATATTACAAATACTTATAGGTAGAAATTTTTTCAATTATTTTTCACAAACTAAAATTATTTTCTTCAATTTTAAATTATTTTTATTACTTTACAAATATTTTCTCCAATTTTATATTCTTTTCATTATTCTTCAATTAATTTCCTAGACTTTAAAATATTTTTCTCAAATTTTAATAATTTTCTTCAATTTCAAATATTACTATTATCATTTTGCAATCAATTTTTACAATTTTCAATTATTTATCTCATTTTTCAAACATTTTTTTCAATTTTCATTTTCTTTTATATTTTTGCAATTATTTTCACCGCCTTTTAATTAGATATATTAATTATTTTTCAATTAATTTCCTAAATTCTTATTTATTATCTCAAATGAAAGTTACAGTATCCACGTTTCAAGGTAATATCAAAAATTTCAATTATTTATATCAAATTTCCATTATTTTGTTCAATTTGCGATTATATTTCTATCATTTTTCCATTACATTTTCTCATATTCAATTATTTTGTAATAAATTTTGAATTTTTTTTTAATTTATCACAACTTTCACTTTTTTTTACAATATACAATTATTTTTATCATTCTGAAATTATGTTCTTTCATTACAAATATATGTTGCAATTTTTTAAATTATTTCTCAAAAAATTAAATTATTTTCTTCAATTTCTAATTATTTTTATTACTTTGCAAATATTGTCTCGAATTTTTTATTATTTTTATTACTCTTTAATTAATTTCCTAGATTTTAAAATATGTTTCTCAAATTTTAATAATTTTCTTCAATTTTTAATTATTAATATTATCATTTTCCAATCCATGTCTTCAATTTTTAATTATTTTTATAACTTTGCAAATATTGTCTCGAATTTTTTACTATTTTCATTAATCTTCAATCACTTTCCTAAATTTTGAAGTATATTTCTCAAAAAATTAAATTATTTTCTTCAATTTCTAATTAGTTTTATTACTTTGCAAATATTGTCTCGAATTTTTTATTAGTTTCATTACTCTTCAATTAATTTTCTAGAATTTAAAATATTTTTCTTAAATTTTAATAATTTTCTTTAAATTCCAATTATTTTTGTTATCATTTTGCAATCAATTTCTACAATTCTTTTATTAATCTCACTATTCATTTCTCAATTCAATACCTAAATTTTCAGTTATTTATCTCATTTATCAATTATTTTTTTCAAATTTATTTTCTCTTATATTTTTACAGTTATTTTCTCCTTCTTTTAAGTAGATATATTAATCATTTTTCAATTTATTTCTTAAATTTTTTATTTATTATCTCAAATCTAAGTTATCGTCCCCACTTTTCAATTCTTTAATCATTCTTCAATTATTTTTTTCATATTCCAAATAACTCTCGATAATTTTTGATTATTTTTTTTGTTAAATTGCAATGATTTTCAAAATTTTTATATTATTTTGATGATTTGTTGCTTAATTCCGAAATTCCGAAATAATTTTTTATCATTTTGCAATCAATTTCTTCAATTTTTAATTATTCTGACTACTCATTTCTCTCTTAAATTCCTAAATTTTCAATTATTTATCTCATTTTTCAATTATCTTTTTCAGTTTTTATTTTCTCTTATACTTTTGCAATTATTTTCTCCACATTTTAAGTAGATATATTAATAATTTTTCAATTTATTTCCTAAATTTTCATTTATTATCTTAAATCTAAGTTATCGTCTCGACTTTTCAATGTTTCAATCATTCTTCCATTATTTTTCTCAAATTTAAATTACGTTCGGCAATTTTTAATTATTTTTTTTCATTTGCAATGATTTTCACAAATTTTTTATTATTGTGAACAAATATTGTGAATATTTGTTGATTTAATTCCGAAAATTTGAATTATTTCTCTCAAATTTCCATTATTTTCTTAAATTTACGATTACTTCTATAATGTTGTAATTATTTTTCTAAGTTCAATTTTTTTTCGACATTTTTCAATTATTTGAAAAAATATGATATTTGTTCTTCAAATTTTCAATGTTTTAATCATTTTTCAATTATTTTTTTCAAATTTCAATTCAGTTCGACAATTTTTAATTTTTTTTTTTAATTTGTAATAATTTGATCACAAATTTTATATTATTTTGATTATTTGGTTATTATATCCGAAAATGTACTCGAAATCAAATAAAATTGTCAACTTTTGAGTTACAATAATTACGCTAATTAAGAAACTCTTTAATTTATTATTGTTTTATTTCTTTCCCCCTCCCCACCTTTCGAACAATATTAAGTTTGCAGATGGCAAAAATTTCCATCTTGACTCCATCTTGTCACACGGAATGTAGAATTTTTAAAAGAGCCTTCTGATTGGTTCGTTATATTTCCGGAGAGATTACGAACCAATCAGAAAGCATCTTTAGGAATTCCGTGTGTCGTGCAAATGCATATTGTGGAATTTTTGTATTTGGGAAGTTTAAAAATGAAGTTTTGGTTTTTTAAATATTCCGACAGGAAGTAAGTCTGATAAATACAATTTCCAGAAAAATTTTCCCGAAAATTGTTCCTCATCGTTAAAAGCTCATTATTTAATGGGACATTGAAATTTTTTTTAAAGCAGATTATGAAAAAATGACCGAGAACTTACAATCTTGGTAATTAAAATGTCATTATTAAAATTATTAATCTTCATAAAGTTTCGAATTTTATTTAAAGTTACATTTTAAGGCTAATTTTCTCAATATTATAATTTGTTTTTTCTATATTCTGAGATTTTGGAAAATTTACTATTTTATTGAAACAAATCGAAAGAAAAATTGCAAGAATAATTAGAAATCGTTGGTAAATAAAGTATAAGAAATTTTTTCAAAAATTAGTACATTAATTCAACAAAAACGAATTTTTTGTTAAAATACCGAAATTCTAAATTTTATTTTAAATTATTTACCTTTCATCCGCAACTTAATTGAAACAAATAATGTTTTGTATTCAGTGCATGTTGAAAGAGCCAGTTTTATTTTAACTAGAACCAAACAATGGTTTATTTATTACGTGCTTTTGAGTAATAAAACCTTAATTGAAAAATGTGTAAGCTAAATGACATTTTAATTAAAATAGTCCACTTTCCACATAATTGGAAAAGTATATACTTACAAAAATATTTTTCTTTCACACACTGTGTATACATTCGTCAAACAGTGAAAATGTAAAGATTTATATTTTATTTTCACTTTGCTCCTGAATTAAATTTTATCCGCATCCAATATAATTTGAAAAGTCATTTATTCGTCAATTCTGCTGGAAATTGTTAAAATCATTGAAATAAGTTTGAAAAATCATCATGAATTTAAAATCATCAGCGGTAAGATATAAATAAATATATTTATATTTTTAATTATTTCTTTATTTAAGAAATCTGTTATTTGAAGTGATTCGTTTCGTTAAAATCAATTTAATTATTGTTTATGTTTTAAAATAATAATTGTTTATTCTGTAATTTACTACTAAAAATTAAACTTTTTTCAGAATTATTTAACGAGAGTGTATTTGAGTGTTTCAAAGTCTTTCAGTAAAATTTCCTGCAACAAAGAAGACAACATTTTGGAAAATAGTGAAACGAGCAATCTTTTTAAACGAAAAAAGACACTGATTGTTAAAAAGAGAAAAATTTTTAAAAAAAGTTCTGACGAGACGGCAACTCTTTTACTAAATTAATAAAACTGTAAGTATTGAAAATTGTTTAAAAATGATGTTAAAAAAACTTTCTATATAAATTTTTATACAGTTTTACTACCGTTTTCTTAAAAAGATATTTTGTAATTTTTTCCATCACTTTTCTAACTTTACTTATTTTCTCTTTGTCATTAAATCAATTTCATTCTTTGCTTCTAAATTTTATATTATTTATCACAAATTTAAATTCATTTTTTTAATTTACGATTATTATTTTCATTTTGCAATTATTAATATTCCCATGACTTTTGAAACTACTCTTGCCAATTTTTAATTGTTTTCACAATTTGTTCCTGAATTAATTCGCAAAATTTGCAATCTCTTTTTTAAATTTCAATTATTTTTTGCAATTCTTTTCACTTCTAAAATTTAATAAATTTTTTCCCTTTGTAAAAAAAAAACTTGTTTTATTTATTTTTAAATACTTATTATATATTTTAAATGATTTATAATTGTTGATAACAGAAGGTGTAGAAAATAATCGAGCGCGTTGTTTAATTTAGTTGTTTATATAATTTCGATAATACTTCATTTGTAATAATAATGGGTGTTGAATTTAAATTAACTACGTTTAAATTAATTTAATAATAATTGTTGCTTGATTTGAAATACATAATTTGTAAATAAATACGTTTCGATTTAATTAACGGAAATATCGTATTTCTATACATTTATGCTAATTTCTGTTTTAGACAGAAGAAGAGAGAGGAGTGAGGGGGGAGGGAGGGAGAGAAAGCAGCAAAAATTATGTTTTGGACAATTATTATCAATGTGTAAAATGAGAACCACTGCACCATTTGTAACGAGATCGGCGTAATTACTTTCCACTACGACGGAAACGGTATTTAAACGTATTAAATGAACAGGGAAGCTTTCTTTCTTTCTCTCTTTTACCTCTCTATCTTGCTTTCATTCGCTACATTTTCATCGTTACCGTTTTCCTGGTTACTGGGATTAAAAGGGAGAAAAGAGAGAGAGAGAGAGAGAGAGAGAGAAAGAGAGAGAAAAATGTTTGCGTTTAAAAGACTTAAAATATAAGCCAAGGGAAAAGTGATCATTTGCCTACTTGATTCTGAAAGGTAGACCTATTAAATATTTATTTCAATTTGCAAACTTTTTTCCTCGGGAAAATTATTTGAGAACAAAATTTATTCTAAATATATATATTTATATATATAAATAATAATAAGCGCGCTATTAGTTTCTACACCTTGTGTTATCAACAATTATAAATATTTTAAATATAATACTTAAAAATAAATTTATATAAATAAATATTTATTTAGGACAAAATTTATATAATTTTAGAAATAAAAAAATTGGAAAAAATAATTTAAATAAAACAAAATACCTAATGGCAAATTTTGCAAATTAATTGAAAAAGAAATTAAATTAATTAAAAATTGGGGATAGTGATTTAAAAGATCATAGAAATGTTTTAAAACTTAAGAAAATAATTTTACTTTGGGAAAAATATTTGAAAATCATAAAAATAAATTGAAAGAAATTGTATAATGAAAAATTAGACAAAATTATTATAAATTCAAAAAAGAAATGATTGAAAATTGAGATAAATAATAATTAAAAATTGAGAAAAATAATTCAAATTTAAGAAAATAGTAAACAAATTACATAATATATTTTAAATATAGGAAAGTTAAAGAAAATTTTAGATGTATACTTAAAAACTTTATGAAGTTCAATGAAAAAAAAAAAGAAAAGAATTAAAAATTAGATAAAATAAATTAAAAAAGATAAACATAATTTAAAGTTGAAGAATATAATTTTAAATTAAAGAGAAATAATTAAAAACTTTTTGGAAATTATTAAAAAAAACGAAAGTAATTGAAAATTGAAAAAAATAATATAAATAATTGAAAATTGCTTAAAATGATTGAAATGTCAAATAAATAGTTAAAAAATTTTGAAATTATAAAACAAATGAAAATAATTAAAAATTTAAGCAAATAAATTTTGGAAAATAATTGAAAAATAATTTTAATATTTGAAATTTGAAGAAGATAATTGAAATATGATACAGTCAATGGTAGGCTGTAAAAAAGAAATGACATTTGAGTGTTGAGAAAAATACAGATTTTTTTTTAAATAATTGAAATTTGAGAAAAATACATTATGATCTTCGAAATCAATTGACAAAAATGAGAATTTCTAAAAATTGGGGAAAAGTATTGAAGAAAGATAAAAATAATTGACTTTTACGATAATTAATAAAAAAATTTTAAAATTATGAAAATAAATGAACATAATTGAAAATTGAAGAAAATAATTTCAGGAAATGAGAATAAGAATAATTAACAATCGAGGAAAATAATTGAAAAGTGATCATATTAATTCAAAGTTACAAAAAATAACAGAAATATGCTGATAAAAAATTAAGATTGAGAAAAAAATGGAAATATAACGAAAATAATTGAAATATGAAAAATTGAAAACAGTAAATAAAAGTTGAGAGAAATAATTGAAAAAATCATAGAATATATCTCTAAAAAAAGAAAATAATTACAAAATTATAAAAAAAATTTTAATTTTTGGAAATTAATTGCAAAATAATGAAAATATTAAAAGATGCAGAAAAGAATTGCAAAAAGTTAAAAAAAAAGGAATATTTGATAAAATAATTAAAAATTGAGATATATATTTGAAAGTTCAGGATATTAATTCAGAAATAATGATAATAATAAAACTTGAAGCTAATAATTGAAAAATGAACACAATAATCTTAAATAAGAAAAATTAATTTAAATTTGCTAAAAATAATATAAAAGTTAGACTAATTAATGAAATTGATTTAATGTCTAAGAAAGAACAATTAAAATTGAAAAAGTGATGGAAAACATTAAAAAAAATAATTAAAATTTGCAGAAGGTAGATTCTAAATTTAGGGAAAAAAGTAAGAAATAATAAACATTTTTAAAAAATTGCTGAAAATAATTGGAAAATGATTTTAAATTTTGAAAATTGAAGAAAATAATTGAAAAATGATTATGAATTTTGAAAATTGAATAAAATAATTAAAACATGATTAAAACAATGCTGAGTTGAAAAAATAATTGCAATTTCAGAAAAATACTAGAAAAATCTTAGAAATTAATTTAGTAAAATGTGTGAAGCATTTCAAATTGAAATATTGAAAAAAGCTAAAAATAATTGAAATTTAAGATAATTTTAAGATAAAATTTCAATTTTTAAGATAGTTTTCGGAAATTATGTAAACAAATGAAAATAATTGTAATTTCAGAAAAATACTTAAAAATCTAAGAAAATAATTTTTGTAAATGAGTATAATAATTAACAACTGAGGAAAATAATTGGAAAATTATAACATTAATTTAAAATTGAAAAAAATAATAGAAATATGCTGATAAAAATTTAAGATTGAGAAAAAAATTGAAATGTAACGAAAAAAATTGAAAAATGAAAAATTGAAAAAACTAAATGAAATTTGAGAGAAATAATTGAAAAAATCATAGAATATATGTTTAAAAAAAGAAAATAATTACAAAACGAATTAAAATTTTTTAATTAAAGGGAACAATTAAAAAATCACTGAAATAATTAAAATTGAAAAAGTGATGGAAAACATTAGAAAAAAATAATTAAAATTTGCAGAAGGTAGATTCTAAATTTAGGGAAAAGAGTGAGAAATAATAAACATTTTAAAAAAATTGTTGAAAATAATTGAAAAATGATTTTTAATTTTGAAAATTGAAGAAAATAATTGAAAAATGATTATGAATTTTGAAAATTGAATAAAATAATTAAAACATGATTAAAACAATGCTGAGTTGAAAAAATAATTGCAATTTCAGAAAAATACTAGAAAAATCTTAGAAATTAATTTAGTAAAATGTGTGAAGCATTTCAAATTGAAATATTGAAAAAAGCTAAAAATAATTGAAATTTAAGATAATTTTAAGATAAAATTTCAATTTTTAAGATAGTTTTCGGAAATTATGTAAACAAATGAAAATAATTGTAATTTCAGAAAAATACTTAAAAATCTAAGAAAATAATTTTTGGAAATGAGTATAATAATTAACAACTGAGGAAAATAATTGGAAAATTATAACATTAATTTAAAATTGAAAAAAATAATAGAAATATGCTGATAAAAATTTAAGATTGAGAAAAAAATTGAAATGTAACGAAAAAAATTGAAAATTGAAAAATTGAAAAAAGTAAATGAAATTTGAGAGAAATAATTGAAAAAATCATAGAATATATGTTTAAAAAAAGAAAATAATTACAAAACGAATTAAAATTTTTTAATTAAAGGGAACAATTAAAAAATCACAGAAATAATTAAAATTGAAAAAGTGATGGAAAACATTAGAAAAAAATAATTAAAATTTGCAGAAGGTAGATTCTAAATTTAGGGAAAAGAGTGAGAAATAATAAACATTTTAAAAAAATTGTTGAAAATAATTGAAAAATGATTTTTAATTTTGAAAATTGAAGAAAATAATTGAAACATTTTTAAAACAATGCTAAGTTGAAAAAATAATTGAAATTTCAAAAAAATATTTGAAAACTTTAGAAATAAATTTAGTAAAATGTGAAGCATTGCAAATTGAAATATTGAATAAAGCTGAAAATAATTGAAATTTTAGATAATTTTAAGATAGTTTTAGAAAATTATGTAATCAAAGGAAAATAATTACAAATTGAACAAAATAATTGAAATTTGAGAAATGTACTTAAAAAATCTATTTAAAAATAATTTAAGGAAATAAGAATAATAATTAACAATCGAGGAAACTAATTAACAAATAATAAAATTAATTCAAAATGAAAAAAAAATAGAAATATGATGATAAAAAAAAGAAAATAATTATAAAATTATTTAAAAATTTTAAAGGGAACAATTAAAAAATCTCAGAAATAATCGAAAATTTATGAAATTAATTAAAATTTCAGATAATTAATTAAAAGTAATTTGAAATTGAAGAAAAATAATTGAAAAATTGAAAAATTTATTTTTAAGCAAAAGAAAATAATTTAAAAATCTTTGGAAAAATCATTAAAAACATGGAAAACTGATAATAATAATGTGAATTTGAGATAAAAACTGAAAATTAAAGAAATTAATTGAAAAATAATCAAAATATTAAAAGATAAAGAAAATAATTGCAAAAAGGTAAAAAGAAATGAATATTTAACAAAATAATTGAAAATTGAGATATATATTTCAAAGTTCAGGTTATTAATTCAGAAATAATGATAATGATTAGAAATTTAAGTTTATAATTACAAAATGAACATAATAATGATAAATAAGAAGTAATATTTATTCAGAATAAATAATAAAATTGATTTAATGTCTAAGAAAAATAATTAAAACTGAAAAACTGATGGAAAACATTAAAAAAAAATAATTAAAATTTGCAGAAGGTAGATTCTAGATTTAGGGGAAAAAGTGAGAAATAATAAATTTTTTTAAAAAATGCAGAAAATAATTGAAAAATGATTTTAAATTTTGAAAATTGAAGAAAATAATTGAAACATAATTAAAACAGTGTTAAGTTGGAAAATAATTGAAATTTCAGAAAAATACTTGAAAATCTTAGAAGTCAATTCAGTAAAATGTGAAGCATTACAAATTGAAATATTGAACAAAGCTAAAAATAATTTTAATTTAAAATAATGTTAAAATAGAATTTTAAGTTTTAAGACGGTTTTCGGAAATTTTGTAAACAAATAGAAATAACTCAAAATAGCAGAAAATATTTGAAATTTGAGAATAGCACTTAAAA
Source organism: Ganaspis brasiliensis (assembly GCA_037103525.1). Classification (NCBI taxonomy): domain Eukaryota; kingdom Metazoa; phylum Arthropoda; class Insecta; order Hymenoptera; family Figitidae; genus Ganaspis; species Ganaspis brasiliensis. The sequence continues at coordinate 1,123,965 of JAZKLR010000168.1, read as the reverse complement.
AGCTATTTAAAATTAATTTTAAAAAAATAGAATAATAATTAAAAATTGAGAGAAATAATTGAAAAATGATAAAAATAATTTAAAATTGAAAAAATAATGGAAATATGATAGAAATAATTTAAAAAATTTGTAAATAATTGAAATTTGATTAAAAATTCTTTACAAATTAAAAATTGAAGACAATAATCTAAATCATTAGTTTTAAAATGTTCTTTATAGAAGAAGCAATAATTCATTTTTGCTATACTCACACACACGCATACATCTGGACATTTGCTTAAAAATGAAAATGTCAAGGGAAAAATAATTAAAATTGAATAAGTGATTAAAAAAAACTAAACAAAATAATTGAAATTTGAAGAAGGTAAATTTAAGATTTAGAGTAACAATTTAAAAATAATAAAAAATTGCAGAAAATAATTGAAAAATGATAAAAATAGTACAAAATTGTAATTTAAGATTATAATTGCTACACAAATTTAAAATTTGAGAAAATTTTAAAAAGGTGAAATATGATTTAAAATTTTAATAGAACAAAACATTTAGTGACAAATGTCAGGCGTGGACAGAATGAATGAATGAATTACACTTGTAATTATTATATATATTAGGGGCCCCATTTTCCTTTTTGCCCCAGGGCCCTTGTCCTCCCAGTTACGCCACTGACTATCTGCTTAATTATTTATAATCAGTTTTAATATCCAATTTGTTATTTAATTCATTAAAATTACATTCTGGATAAATTAGCAGATTTTTTAAAATTTAAACTCGTAAAATGTGTAAATACGAGTATAAATTTGTCTCGAGCAAATTAGTCTCCTCGTTTAGTTATTATACGTGTTCTGAATTCAGTTACGGCTCATATATGAATGAATAAATGTAAAAACACGGTAGGAAAAGAAACAATTAGTTTTCGGTTATTTTCAACTGTGGTAACAATTTCAATGTGCAATTATCAAGATAATTAATATCGAATTCTTGATTATAAAGTATTCATTTTCACTTTTCATCGAAATCAATTGATATAATGTTTTCCAAACTAATTGGTTTCTTTGTGAGGTCTGGTATTATTGGAAATTGACTAATGGCAATTATTTGCTAGAAAAGAAAAATAATAATTGTCAAGAATAGTGTGAAATTTATTTAAATAAAAATCCAACTGCTTTTTTGTTTTTATTATTATAATAATAATGAATTATTCAAAAACCTATATTATATTTAACTCAAAAATTAGTTACGCGTTTCAATAAAACGTACATTATTTTAGATTAAGAAAATTATATAAACGTGACTTGAATTTATTTATCACGTATTAAATAATCTGACAAATAAATAATAATTGGCATAATTCGATTTTAAAATTATTTCAACATTGAATTTTTAAATTTAAAATTCTGGGTAATATTTTAAGAAATTGACAAGTTGAAGTGTCGAAAGTGAGTATTAATATGCTAAGAAGAAACGCCTTTTCTGTTAAGTATACTTGATTTTGAAACTCGTCGGGTTTATGTATTCAAATAATAATTAATGACTTTTGAAATTCTAAGCTTGGGTGCGAAAAGCCTTGGCAGGAAATGCTAATGCCAGTAGTCGTTAAAGCTACTCGCTAAATTCAAAAACACATGGAACAGATCATTTAGAAGATGAAACACTCAGGATTTGTTCAGCCACGTGCTTTCTCAAAAGACCACGTGGCTAAACATATGCCTAACACTCTCTTACTTATATATAAATTAAACATTCAAAAAATTGCTACATTCACAGAAAAGGTGTTCTGTTTTCTCAGAAGGGGAAAAAAACCACGAAAAAGTATTTATTTTCATTTAAAATATAAATTATTGATTAACTTTTTATTATTAAATTAAATAAATATTAAATATTATTTATTATTATTGTCACCCAACGAATATTTTTCACAAAAATTTAACAAAATGTTTTTTACTTTAAAAGTATAGAAAATGAGTTTTAGGACTTTGAGATTTTTAAGTTAATTGTTTACTATTTAGCTCAGTGTGAGAGGGGAAGTTTTATAAAGTTGACGTCTGGGGTTCGACTCTTGGCAGATTTTTTTTATTTTCCATTTAAATATATCGTACAAATAATTATGTATTATTATTATTACTATTAATATGATTATTATTAAATTAATATTTAAATTAATATTAATATTTATTACCTACTTAAATATTAATTAAATAATTACAATATTATTTTTGATGATTATGGCTCCTTTTTCATTAATGTATTTTAAATAAATAAACAACTTGAACAAATTATTATCTTCGGACTATTAACATCATAAACTGGTATAGATAATGTTAAAAGTATAACATAAATAAAACTTGTAGACAAACTTAAAACAATTTATGTTTTTATGTAAAGTGTAAGCTTTTTAAATTATAACCTTTGAGTGGAAATATCTAAAGAAATAGAAATTGTCTCCTTTCAATGAAAGTTATATCTTGTTTTTTGTTAATTTGTCTGTTACAAATTTTCGTCACAGTGTGTAAGTTATATCAATTTTTTAAATTCGATTTAATTTTTTAAAATGTATGTACATAATATCAAAAATCCTGAATTATTATTATGATGATAAATAATAAATAATATAATAATAATAATAATAATAATAAAAATAATAATAATAAATAATCTATAATAATAATCCACAAGATTTATTAATTCTTTTATTTTCTCCACGCCCAAAATTTGGCACTTAGATATTTTTTTGTTTTAAATCAGATACTTTTCAAAAAATGAATTTATTTTTAATTGATTAAAATTTAACTTTATAAATATCAGTTCAAATAATAATTTTAATTTCATTAATAAATAAATCTATAATTTTCTCTATATTAATTTTCAACAGTTTTCAATATACAATTATTTTCGATAAAGTTTATAATTAATCTTTAATTGTTTAAAATTATTTTCTTCTGTTGTCGATTATTCTCGTCAGTTTTCAAATTTTTCTTTTCAATTGACAATTATTTTTCTCATTTCTCAATTATTTCTTTTAATATTTAATTTTTTATTATTTTATTATTATTATATTATTTATTATTATTATAAACAAAATATTATTTTATTATTATTAATTATTTTATTCATTTTGTAATTTTTCTTTCAATTATAAACTATTTTCTTAAAATTTAAATTAATTTCTTTAATTTGCAATTTAATTCTTTAATCTTCAATTTATTTCTTTAATTTTTAATTATTTTTTTCAATTTCCAATCATTTTTTTTTAAATTCCATTTGCATTCTTTGCTTTCAATTATTTTATTCAATATTTAATCATTTTCGTATTTTCTCAATTATAAATTATTTTCTTGAAACTTCAATACAATTCTTTAAATTTCAATTCATTTCCTCAATTTTCATTTATTTTCTACAATTTTTTCCATAATTTTCATCAGTTTTCAATTGACAATTATTCTTCCTCAATTTTATGATTCGTTAATTTCAATCTTTTTTGTTCGAATGCTGATTATTCTCACCATTATATTTTTTTCAATTCTTAATTTTTTTTTAATATTTAATTATTTTCGCCAAGAAATAAATAAATATTGTAATTTTCGTTCTAATTTTCAATTATTTTCTTGAAGTTTCCATTTAATTCTTTAATTTCCAATTTATTTCTTCAATTTTCATTTATTTTCTACAATTTTTTTTCATAATTTTCATCAATTTTCAATTAACAACTTATTATTCTTCAATTTTATGATAATTGGTTAATTAAAATTTTTTTTTGTAAGAAAGCCGATTATTCTCACCATTTTTCGATTTTTTTTTCAATTATTAATTATTTTTTTTTTAATATTTAATTGTTTTCGTCAATAAATAAATAAATATTGTAATTTTTCTTTTAATTTTCGATTATTTTCTTGAAATTTCCATTTAATTCTTTAGTTTCCAATTTATTTTTTCAATTTTCATTTATTTTCTACATTTTTGTCCATAATTTTCATCAATTTTCAATTGAAAATTATTTTTCTTCAATTTTATGATAATTCGTTAATTACATTTAATTTTTGTTCGAATCTTTTCTCAATTATCAATTATTTTCTTGAAATTTCCAATTTATTTATTCAATTTGTAATTTAATTTATTTTCTTCAATTCTCACATATTTTCTTTAATATTTAATTACTTTTATCGATTTTCAATTAAATATTCAATTATTCTCTGCTTTTTCAATTATGATTATTTTTTTTCTTTAAATTTAAATTTCACCTTTCAATTTTCAATTATTTTGCTTGATATAAAAAGATTTACGCCTTTTTTCTATTTTTTTTCAATTATCATTAAATTTCTTTAATTTTAAATATTTCAATTATTTCAATATTCAATATTTCAATAATTATAATAATTATAGTTCAATTATTTTATTTGAATTTTTAATTCCATTCTTCAATTTTTATTTCCATTCTTCAGTTTTCAATTGTTTTTTTTTTAAATTAATAATTTCTCGCCAATTTCAATTTTTTTTTCAATTTTTAAGTATATTCATTAAATTCCAATTTTATTCTTTAATTTTTAATTCCTTTCTTCAATTTTCAATTATTTTTTTCAATTTTAATTATTTTTTCGATTTTTAATCCAGTTGTGAAATGTACAATTATTTCCTACAATTATTGCTATAATTTTCTTAATTTTTCAATTTGCAATTATTTTTTCTAAATTTAATATTTATTGTTTAATTTTTTCCATTATTTTTTTCAGTTTTCTGTTAATCTAGTCATTTTTCGAATTTTGTTTTCAATTGGCAATTATTTTCGTCATTTTTCATATTTTTGCTTCAATTTTTCAATTATTCTCGTCATTTTTAACTATTTTATTCAATTATTAATTATTTTCCGCAATTTTCAATTATTTCCGACAAATTTTTCATTTGTCAATTATTCTGTTATAATTGTATAAATATTCTTCGATTTTTTTAATCATTTTGTTCGGTTGTGTATTAATCTAGCAATTTTTTGAATTTTGTTTTCAATTTTCAATTTTCGTCATTTTGTAATTTTTTTTCAATTATACATTATTTCTTTCAAATTCTAATTTAAAACTTAATTTTCAATTTATTTCCTCAATTTTCAATTATTATTTTTTTTTTTTAATCCAGTTGTTAAATGTTCAATTATTCCCTACAATTGTTCCTACAATTTTCTTAATTTTTCAATTTGCAATTATTTTGTTTAATTTTAATATTTTTGTTTAAATTTTTCAATTATTTTTTTCAGTTTTCTATTAATCCAGTCATTTTTCAACTATTTCCTTCAATTATTAATTATTTTCCGCAATTTTCAATAATTTTTTTATTTCCTACAATTTTGTCAAATTTCAATTATTATTTTAAAATTTTATAATTATTTTGTTCTGTTGTCAATTAATCTCGTCAGTTTTCAAATTTTTCTTTTCAATTGTCAATTATTTTTTTCCTTTCTCAATTATTTCTTTTAATATTTAATTATTTTAGTCATTTTGCAAATTTTCTTTCAATTGACAACTATTTTCTTAAAATTCCATTAAATTTCTGTAATCTTCAATTCAATTCTTTAATCTTCAATTTATTTCTTCAATTTTCAATTATTTTTTACAATTTTAATTATTTTTTTCGATTTTTAATCCAGTTGTGAAATGTGCAATTATTTCCTTCAATTATTAATTATTTTCCACAATTTTCAATTATTTCCTACAGTTTTTTCAATTTTCAATTATTATTTTAAATTTTATAATTTTTTTTTCAATTACACACTACTTTCTCAAATTTTAATTTAAAACTTAAATTTTCAATTTATTTCCTCAATTTTCAATTATTTTTTTCAATTTCAATTTTTTTTTTCGATTTTCATCCCAGTTGTTCAATTTTTAATTTTTTCCATCTAATAATAATAAATGAACAAATAGTAATAACACTATAATAATGAAATGTCTATTTTTTAAATTTATTACATAAATTTTATTTACACGTTTTATAGTTGGAGATTTAGAAATGCCAGAAGAAACAGGGTACTGCAATGATAACCAAGGAATTTGTAGTAAAGCTCCATGTTTTGGGGGAAGTTTTGGCAGGTCAAATTGTCCAGAAAAAAGTCCAATAGGAGAAGCGTATGAATGTTGCCATTTTGGCGAGCATTTTGGTAAAAAATAATAACATTAGAAATTGACAAAAATTTTGGATTTTCGTCCGCCATATTGGATCCGCCATTTTGAAATTTGAAAAATTATTTGAAGATTCGTAATCTGCGACCAAAAAAAACTATATGCACCAAATTTCATTAATTTTAACATAAAACTAAAAGATTGGTCCAACAGATATTAATTTTTTTACTTTTTTTTACAATATCCGCCATTTTGTCGCCGCCATATTAAATTTGATGAATTAACTAAAACATGTTTTTATTCTTCCAATTCCCATATTTTACAAAAACATTTTCTACTTTAAGTAAAATATTAGAAAAATTTTTAGGAGTTAGTGATTTTTAAGTTAATATTTAGCTCAGTGTAAAAGTGGATGTTTTATAAAGTTGGCGTCTGGAGTTCAATTCTTGGCAGATTTTTTTTTACGTTCCATTAATTTTTCTGTTTTTCGCGCAAATAATTATGTGATATTATTTTTATTATTGCTATCATTATTATTATTGTTAAACATATTACTTAAATATAATTGTAATAATAAGAATATTATTTTTGAAGTATAAATATTTTTTTATTTATATATTTTAAATATAATCAACTTCAAAAAATTATTATCTTTGAACTATTAACGTCATAAACTGGTATAGATAATGTTAAAAGTATAACATAAATAAGACTTATATAGACAAACTTGAAACTTTGGTAAAGTGTAAGTATTTTAATACGTAGCCTCTGAGTGGAAATATCTAAATTATAAAAATCGTCACTCTTTTTTTTCTTAAATTAACTAAATCAATATAAAAAGACTATCGCCATGAAAGTTATATATTGTTTTTTGTTAATTTGTCTATTACAAATTTTCGTCACAGTGTGTAAGTAATATAAATATTTTAAATTAGATTTAATTTTTTTTAAATGTATACATAATATTAGTAATTCTGGACTATTATTTAATGATAAATAATAATAAAATTATAATTTATTTCTCTCCACTGAATCCGAATTTAAAATCAGAATAATCAAATTGTCTAGATTTTTTTAGATTCTCTCAAAAAACTGCTCAAAAACACCAAAAAAATCCAAAAAAATTTTTTTTCTCAGTCCAAAACAATATTCTAGTATATTTCTACATATTTTGATTCGCTGAATCCGAATCCAAAATTAGAATTGCCAGATTGGTTCAACTTTTTGAGATAATCTCAAAAAACTCATCAAAAACACGAAAAAAATCGCTTTTTTAAGATTATCTCAAAAAGTTTAGCAAATCTAATCATTTTGACTTCGGATTTGGATTCGGATGATAAAAATATGTAGGAATAGACTACCATATTGTTCAGAAAAAAAAATGTTTTTTTTTTGGTTTTTTCAATTTTTTTGGAGATTTTTTTTACAATATCTCAAAAAGTAGAGCCAATCTAGCAATTCTGATTTCAGATTCGTATTCAGCGAAGAAAAGTGAATAGAAATATACTAGTACAGTATTTCGGATAAAAAATTTTTTTTTTTTTGCAGGGCTGTGAATTTTTAAAATTTATTACAAAAACTTTATTCACTTGTTTTATAGTTGGTGATATGGAAATGCCAGAAATAACATCATACTGCAATAATAACCAAGGAATTTGTACTGAAGGTCCATGTAATGGGGGAGGTTATGGCAAGTCAAATTGTCCAGATAAAAGTCCGCTAGGAGAAGCGTATGAATGTTGCCATGTTGGTAACTTTGGTGAAAAAATAAATTTCAATTAATAATAGAAATAAAAATAAAATATATATTAAAAAAAAATAACAAAATTTAAATAAAAATAAATCAGTCATAATTTTAGTAGTAAATCAAGAATTTTCTTAGAAACTCATCCCTGAAACAAAATATATCCTATATCCCCGTCAATAAAATTTCATGCCTTGTTTTAACCTCGGTTTTAAAAAAACAAACCGTCTTAAAATAATTTTAACTAAACTGACTTTCTTTTTATTATCCTTCTTCTTTTTCATTTTCTTTTCGAACATCAAATACAAAATATTTTTCTAAAAATCTTGATATAATTCACAGTGGGGCAAAATGAACTTTTTTTTGTCAAAATCAGAGTTTTCATTCAAATTAAAAAAATTTTTTTAAAAAATCTTCGTCATTAAATTCCTTACCAATCCCTCGAGTCCGATTTAAATTTTTTTCTATATTTATATACATATTTTTTAAAAACAAAGTATTGAAACTTCGTTTTTAGCCAAAGTTAGATTTTCCCATATTTTGTTATTAAAAAATATTTACATAAATAAACAAAAATTTTTAAATCGAGTTCGAGGGATCGATAAGGAATTTAATAAGGAAGATTTTTCTTAAAAAATAATTTAATTTGAATGAAAACTGCGACTTGTAGACTGATTTTGACAAAAAAGTTCATTTTGCCCCAGTGTGCGTTTTAAAGCTTTTCACGGCATTAAAAATATCCTTGTTTTTATCTACAAAAGGAGAATATTCCAATGGGATTTTTTCAAGTTTTTTATCGTTTTTTATTGGTTTCTTTATCACTCACAAGGAGCTTTTTGAATATAATTTTTTTTCCCCTCTCATGCACTCTTTTATTCTTGTACTCTAAAACTTCTGTACGCATAACAGTATTTTAAAAGTGAGCTGTACTGACTTCAAAGAGTCACTATATTCTTCCCTCTGCTTCTGTATATCCTCACGAATTGAGAAGATAGGGGATTTGAATCGGTGAATGAGAAATGGGAATTCTCTCTTTTGTATTCAACCGAATCAATTCAATATATCTTCTAGCTTCTTTCTTAGAATCCAAGAATATATAACTTATTAAAGTTAACTGTTGCTTCGAAAAAAAAAAAACAAAAAACAAAAGGAAAAATAAAAATAACGCATTTTTCCACTTTTTAGTTAAATTTTAAAGAACTGAATCTTTCTAAATCAAAATTAATGGAAAAATGTGTGCTTTTTTATACTAGAGGGAAAAATGATACGTTTATCTGCCAGTAGAAAATTTAATGTTTTTCTATACTATAGTTAAAAAAAATCCCATTCTGCACTAGTTAAAAAATAAGCCAATTTTACACTAGTGGGAAAAGTGATACCTTTCCACATTTTTAGAAAAAACGATTCCTTTCCACACTCGTGGGACAAATTGAAAATTGAAAAATGACGAGAATAATTGAAAAATTGAAAAAAATATTTTAAAAATGACAAAAAAGATTGACTATTAAAAACAAAATTCGACAAAGTATTAGATTAATAGACAAATGACAAAAATTATTTAAAAAATTAAACTATAGGAATAATTGTTGTAAATAATTACAAATTGAACAACTGGATTGAAAATCGAGAAAATTTGAAATTGAAGAATAAAATTTAAGAATATAATTAAAAATTAAAAAAAATAATTGATAATTAAAAGAAGGTGGAGAACTACTGAATATTGAATAAAATAATTGAAAATTAAAGACTGCAATTTCAAAATTTAAAATAATAATTGAGAAGTGAAGAGAATAATAAACTTGAAGAATTAAATTGAAGATTAAGGAATTAAATTGAAGATTAAGAAAATAATTGACAAAAGAAAAAAAATTTGAAAACTGTCGAGAATAATCGACAACAGAATAAAATAATTTTAATAATTAAGGAATAATTATAAAATTTAAGAAAAATAATTGTATATTGAAAAATTTCTAGAAAATGATTGAAAATTGCTGGAAAAAATTAATAATTGAAAGAAATAATTGAAAAATGACCAGAATAAATAAAAAATTGAAGAAAATATCTGAAAAATGACGAAAATAATTGACAATTGAAAACAAAATTCGAAAAATGACTAGAAATTGAAAAAATTAAAGAATAATTGTAAAATTTTCAGAGAATAATTGAAAAAATTGTAGGAAATAATTATAAATTGTGGAAAATAATTAACAATTGAAAGAAATAATTAAAAAATGACGAGAATAATACTTTTGGAAAAAATATTAAAACTTGAAGAAATACATTGAAGATTAAAGAATTAAATTAAAATTGTAAGAGCAGAATAATTGATAATTAAAAGAAAATTTACTAAATGACTAAAACAATTAGATATTAAGAAAAATACTTGGCAATTAAAAAAAAATTAAAGAAAGTTCGAAAAATGGAGAGAATAATCGACAATAGAACAAAATTATTGAAAAAATTAAAGAAAGAAGTTGAAGGGAATAATTTTTAATTAAACAGAAATAATTAAAAACTTTTTGGAAATTATTTAAAAAAGCGAAAGTAATTTAAAATTGAAAAAAATAATATAAATAATTGAAAATTGCTTAAAATAATTAAAATGTCAGATAAATAGTGAAAAAATTTTTAAATTATAAATAAATGAAAATAATTGAAAATAGAAGCAAATAAATTTTGAAAAATAATTAAAAATAGTTTTAAAATTTGAAATTTAAAGAAAATAATTGAAATATGATACAGACAAAATAAGTTGTAAAAAATAAATTACATTTAAGTCATAATTGAAAAAATTACAGAATTTTTTTTAAATAAAAAAAAAATAATTGAAATTTGAGGAAAATACATAAATAATCTTCGAAATCAGTTGAAAATAATTAGAATATCTAAAAATAATTGAAATATGAAAAATTTAAAACAGCACCTAAATGAAATTTGAGAGAAACAATTCAAAAAATCATAGAATACATGTTTAAAAAAATAAACAAATTACAAAATTATTTAAAACTTTTTAATTTAAGGTAAAAATTAAAAAAAAACACAGGGGTAATCGAAAATTGATGAAAATAATTAAAATTTCACATAAATAATTGAAATTTAGGAAACTTATGCAAAAATAATAAAAATAATTAGAAATTGAAGAAAATAATAAAAAACTTACTGAATTTATTTTCAAGCAAATAAAAATAATTGAAAATCGTTTAAAACGTGGAAAATTGATAACAATAATCAAAATATTCTATATTTTGAGATAATAACTTAAATTTAGGAAAATAATTGAAAAATAATTTTAAAATTTGAAATTTGATAAAATAATTGAAATATGATATAGACAAAATAAGTTGTAAAAAATAAATTACATTTAAGTGATAATTGAAAAAATTACAGAATTTTTTTTAAATAAAAAAAAATAATTACAAATTAAGAAAAATACATGATGATCTTCGAAATCAATTGAAAAAAATGAGTATATTTAAAAATTGGAGAAAGGAATTGAAGAAAGATAAAAATAATTAAAATTTACGATAATTAATGAAAAATTTTGGATATTATGAAAACAAAAATAAAAATAATTAAAAATGAAAGGAAATAATTGAAATTTTAGAAAAATACTTAAAAATCGTAGAATATAATTTCAGAAAATGAGATTAATAATTAACAATCGAGAAAAATAATTGAAAAAAGAAAAAATTAATTCAATATAAAAAATATTATAGGGTGATAATAATAATTTAAGATTTTGAAAAAAATACGAATAGGACAAAACCAATTGAAATATGAAAAATTGAAAACAGGAAATAAAATGTGAAAGAAATAATTTAAAAAATCATAGAATATATCTTTAAAAAAAGAAAATATTTACAAAATTATTTAAAAAATTTTAATTGAAGGGAATAATTGAAAAATCACAAAAATAATCGAAAATTGAGGAAAATAATTAAAATTTCAGATAAATAATTATAATTTTTGAAAAAAATACAAAAATAATTAGAAATTGAAGAAAATAATAGAAAAATTACAGAATTTATTTTTAAGCAAAAGAAAATAATTGAAAAATCGTTTAAAACGTGTAAAATTGATGACATTAACCTAAATATTCTAAATTTGAGATAATAAGTTAAATTTAGGAAAACAATTGAAAAATAATTTTAAAATTTGAAATTTGAAGAAAATAATTGAAATATAAAACAGACAATGATAAGTTGTTGAAAATAAATGACATTTAAGTGATAATTGAAAAATTTACTGATTTTTTTTAAATAAAAAAAAATAATTGAAATTTGAGAAAAATACATGATGATCTTCGAAATCAATTGAAAAAAAATATATCTAATAATTGGAGAAAAGAATTGAAGAAAGATAAAAATAATTGAAATTTACGATAATTAATAAAAATTTTTGGAAATTATCAAAAGAAATGAAAATAATTAAAAATTGAAGAAGATAATTGAAATTTTAGAAAAGTACTGAAAAATCTTAGAGAATAATTTTAGGAAATGAGAATAATAATTGACAATTGAGGAAAATAATTGAAAAATGATAAAATTATTTCAAAATTGAAAAAGATAAAAGAAATTTTCTGATAAAAATTTAAGATTGAGGAAAAAATTTAAATATAACGAAAATAATTGAAATATATAGTACCTAAATGAAATTTGAGAGAAATAATTGAAAAAATCATAGAATATATGTTTAAAAAAAGAAAATAATTACAAAATTATTAAAAGAAAGTTTAATTAAAGGGAATATTAAAAAAATCACAGAAATAATCAAAAACTGATGATAATAATTAAAATTTCGAACAAATAATTAAAATTTTATACAAATAACTACTTTACAATCTTAGCAAATTATTTTTGAAAATGAGAATAATAATTAACATTAGAGGAAAATAATTAAAAAATGATAAATTTATTTTAAAATTGAAAAAAATAATACATAAATGCTGATAATACTTTAAGATTGAGAAAGAAATTGAAATATAACGAAAACAATTGAAATATGAAAAATTGAAAACAATGAATAAAATTTGAGAGAAATAATAAAAAATTTATAGAATATATGTTTAAAAAAAAGAAAATAATTACAAAATTATTAAGTCATTTTAATTAAAGGGAATAATTAAAAAATCACAGAAATAATCGAAAACTGATGAAAATAATTAAAATTTTGAACAAATAATTAAAATTTTATACAAATAACTACTTTACAATCTTAGAAAATTATTTTTGAAAATGAGAATAATAATTAACATCAGAGGAAAATAATTAAAAAATGATAAAATTATTTTAAAATTGAAAAAAAAATAATACACAAATGCTGATAATACTTTAAGATTGTGAAAGAAATTGAAATATAACGAAAACAATTGAAATATGAAAAATTGAAAACAATGAATAAAATTTGAGAGAAATAATTAAAAATGTATAGAATATATGTTTAAAAAAAGAAAATAATTACAAAATTATTAAGACATTTTAATTAAAGGGAATAATTAAAAAATCACAGAAATAATCGTAAATTGATGAAAATATTTAAAATTTTTGAAAATTATGCAAAATGAATAAAAATAATTAGAAATTGAAGAAAAAAATAGAAAAATTACAGAATTTATTTTTAAGCAAAAAAAAATAATTGAAAAATCGTTTAAAACATAAAAAACTAATAACAATAATCTAAATTTGAGATAAGAACTGAAAATTTAGGTAATTAATTGAAAAATAATTAAAATATTAAAAGATGGAGAAAATAATTGCAAAATAATAAAAAAAAATGAAAATTATGTCTATTTCATGGACATTTTGCTTCCAAGTATAAGCAAAATAATTTTCTTCCTTATAGAAGAAGCAATAATTTAATAATATAAAAAATAATTGGAAAAGTTTAAAACAAAAAGATTTTTAAATGCAAAAAAAAAAGAAAAAACATTAATTATTTTAAATTTGCTTAAAAATCGTTTTTTAGCCGAAAATGAATCGATTTAGACTATTTTTGAAAAATGGACAATCTTAACGATGACAAAGCTTCCTGTATGAGGAAGTAAAAGTAATGAAAATTGAAAAAAATAATTGAAAATTGAGACATATATTTCAAAGTGGAGGAAATTCTTTCAGAAATTATGAAAATGATTAAAAATTGAAAAAAATAATTGCAAAATGACAAAAAATAATGTTAAATTAAAAAAATTTATTTGAATCTGCCACAAATAATATAAAATTTTTGAATAAATAATTAAATTGATTTAATGTCAAGAGGAATATAATTTAAATTGAATAAGCGATTAAAAAAAAACTAAACAAAATAATTGAAATTTGAAGAAGGTAAATTTAAGATTTAGAGTAACAATTTAAAAATAATAAAAAATTGCGGAAAATAATTGAAAAATGATAAAAATAGTAGAAAGTTGTAGTTTAAATAATTGAAATCATAATAGAAAAATATTACTAAAAATTACAGGAATTTTTCAATTTTTTCAAATTTACCATATTTGAAACATCGATTAATTGAACTTGTAATCAATGCAAGTACAAATGAACTAAAATTTAAAAAAATTAAAATTGCCATATAAATTTAAAATTTGACAACATTTTAAAAAGGTGAAATATGATTTAAAATTTCAATAGAAAAAACCATCTAGCGACAAATGTCACGTGTTTATACAGAACGAATAAATGATTGAATAACTCACTAGTTTAAAAGAAAAAATCATTCCCACTTCCCGTTCTCATTTTTTTTTTCTTTTTTTACAATTTACAGAAGGACCATCTATTTAATTATCGCTCTATTTTAGAAAGCAGCAATCGTCTAAATGTGGGCGGTATTTTAGGGATATTATCCCAGACATTAGGACAAACAGATCTCATCTTTGGATTATTATTTTTTTTTTGTCTTTCTTTTTTCCTTGGGACTAAAAAAAGCACTTAGCTGAGGATTATGTCCCTGGGTCTTAATGGATTCGTCACGTTGAATAAACACCTAATATAAAGACAAAGGCCAAAAGCTGAACATCCGCTTGACACGTGACCCTCTTGTAACAGAATCCTCACCGCTTCCGACAAAAGTCAAGATTTCTTCCAGGGATTTGGGGCCTGATGGTCCGACGATATTTTGGGGGTATCTCAGGGGACTTTTGCGTGGACAGGTGGCTGCCACCGTATGCTCTTGACGGGAGCCACGCTCCCAGGAAGTGTCACCGGTTCTTCACAACTTCCTCAATAACATGTGGTTATCGTAAAATTTCAACCACCATGTAAAACTCTCAAGTGCCTTTCACCTTTTTTTTTTTTTACTTAAGAGGATATAATCGACACACTAGATTAGGCTCAAGTACTTGCGGCTGATAGTTTCAATAGCTTTTAGCACTTTTTTTTTAAAATCCTCTTAGTTATGCGGAAGAAAAGTTTAAAATTTGACAAAAAATGTGCAGAGAGTAGAAGAAAATGAGTGAAACGACTGAATCTGAATTTTTTATTTGATTAAAGGAATATAACCGGGAATATAACCGACCAAAATTTTAATCTAGAATTTATGACAATTTAAGTTTTTTTATTTATTTATCAAATTAAGTAAAATTTTCTCAATCAATTTACGAAAACAAAATCTCTATAGTGTCATTTTTATTAGTAATGATTTGAATTTTAATGTTAATAATAAGAATTATTTATAATAACTATAGCAACATATAAAAGACAAACTTTGTATTTTTGTTGGTCATTTGAAACTATAAATTTTTGCAAATTCAAATAATGAAATTTACGCAATTGAAAAAATAAACAATAAATATATGTTAAATTTAAACAAAATAGTTGAAAAAATTATCGGGATAACGGTTGCAAATAATTGCAAATTAAACAACTGGATTAAAAATCGAAAAAATAATAAAAAATTGAATAAATTGTAGGGAATAATTTGAAAATTGCGGAAAATAATTAATAATTGAAGGAAATAGTTGAAAAATTGTAGAAAATATGTGAAAAATTACGAAAATTATTGTCAATTGAAAATAAAATTCAAAAAATGACTAGATTAATAGACAACTGAAGAAAATAATTGTAAAAATTAAACAAGTAATATTAAGTTTTAAAAGAATAATTGCAAATTTAAAAATTACGAAAATTATAGGAATGATTGTTGGAAATAATTTCACATTTAACAACTGGATTGAAAATCGAAAAAAATAATTGAAAATTGAAGAAAGCAATTAAAAATTAAAGAATATACTTAAAGAATTGAAATTTAAAGAATATACTTCAAAATTTAAAAAAAAAATTGCAAAATGCCAAGAATTAATGAATCTGGAAGAAAACAATTGAAAACTGTAGAATAAAAATAAAAATTGAAAGAACATAATGATAAAAAAAAAATAAAAAAAAATGATAGAAAAAAGGCGATAATTTGTAAATATTAAACAAAATAATTGAAAATTAAAACGTGGAGTTTAAATTTAAAGAAAATAACTAAGAATTAATTGAAGAAAATAGTTCTAGAATTGAATAATTGAATTAAAATTTTAAAACAATTTTTATGAGTGTAAAAAATAATTGAAATAATAAGAGAATTATTCAATATTGAGGACTTAATTGAAAAGCGATAAAAAAAATGAAGATTAAAGAAAATATTTGAAAATTGAAGAAAATAGTTAAAAATTTGAAAAAATAAATTGGAAATTAAACAATCAAATGCCAATTGAAAACTGATGAAAATTATGGAAAAAAATTGTAGAAAATAAATAAAAATTAAAGAAATCAATTGGAAATTTAAGAATTGTATTGAAATAAAATAATTAATAATTGAAAAAATGCGGGAATTAATTAATATTAAGGAATTAGTTGAAAATCGATCAAAATAATTGAAATTTACAGAAAATTTTTAGGAATTGAAGAAAATAATTGAAAATTGAAGAAATAAATTGGAAATTAAAGAATGAAATGTAATTTTCAAGAAAATAATTAATAAAGAAAAGAAAAATTACAATATGACGAAAATAATGAAATATTGACGAAAATAATTAACTATTAAAAAAAAAATTAACAATCGAAATAAATTCAAAAAATGGTCAGAATAATCGTCATTTGAAAAGAAAAGTTTAATTGATGAATAATCATAAAATTGAAGGAGAAAAATAAATTGTGTAGGAAAACTGATGAAAATAATGGAAACAATTGTAAAAAATAAAATGAAAATTTAAGAAATCATTTGGAAGTTGATGAATTGTATTGTAATTTCAAGAAAATATTTGATAATTGAGAAAATTCGAGAATTATTGAATTTTGAATAACGTAATTGAAAAACGTATAATACAATTGAAAACTGAAGAAAATAATTGAAAATTAAAGAAATAGATAAATGAAAGATTAAAGATTTAAATTGAAATTTAAAAAAAATAGTTGATAATTGAAAGAAAAGTAACAATTTTTTTTTCAATTTATTATTTATTTATTCAATAAATTTACATTTAATTTTTAATTAAAAAAGCTGAGAATTATATGGAATATAAAAGAAAATCATTGAAAACAGAAGAAAAATAATTGACAAATCAAAAAAAAATTAGAATACTGTCGAGAATAAAATAATTTTAAAAATTAGAGAATAATTATAAAAATTCAACAACAAAAATTGTACATTGAAAAATTAGTAAAAAATAATTGAAAATTGCGGAAAAATTAATAATGGAAAGAAATAATTGAAAAATGTGCAGAATAAATAAAAAAATTAAGTAAATAGTTGAAAAATGACGAAAATAATAGACAATTGAAAAGAGCATTCGAAAAATGACGAGATTAATAGACAAGAAAATAAAAAAATTGAAAAAATTAAAGAATAATTAAGAAATTTTAAGAGAATAATTGAAAAAATTGTAGGAAATAATTATAAATTGTAGAAAATAATTAATAATTGAAAGAAATAATTGAGAAATGACGAGAATAATAATAATTGGAGAAAATATTAAAAATTGCAGAAATAAATTGAAGATTAAAGAATTAAATTGAAATTGTAAGAAAATAATTGATAATTAAAAGGAAAATTACTAATGACTAAAATAATTTAATATTAAGAAACATACTTGACAATTGAAAAAAAAAGTTCCAAAACTGTCGAGATGAATCGACAACAGAACAAAATTATTGAAAAAATTTAAGAATAATTATAAAATTGAAAGAGAATATTGTGTTGTCAATTAAAAATTTTTAAAAATTTAAAAAAAAATTTTAGAAAATAAATGAAAATTGAAGATAATTAAAGAATTGTATTGAAATTTAAAAAAAATTGATAATTAAAATAATTGAAAATTAAAGAAAACAATTGAGAATTAAAGGAAATAATTAAAAATAGAGAAAATTATTTGAAAATGAAATTGAAATGTGAAAATAATTCATAATTAAAAACAGGTGAGAATTTTTGAACATTGAATAAAATAATTAAAAATTAATGTCTGCAGTTACAAATTGAAAATAATAATTGAGAAGTAAAGAAAATAATAAAAAATTGAAGAATAAAAAATTTAAAAATTTTTTTTTTTAAATTAAAGGTTAAAGAATTAAATGAAAATTTTGAGAATATAATTGGCAATTAAAAAAAAAATAGAAAGTTGTCAAAAATAATCGACAACAGAACAAAATAATTTTAAAAATTAAAGAATAAATATAAAATTTAAGAAAAATAATTGTAAATTGAAAAATTTTTAAAAAATGATTGAAAATTGAGGGAAAAAATTAATAATTGAAAGAAATAATTGAAAAATGACCAGAATAAATAACAAAATTAAAGAAAATATTTGAAAAATGATGAAAATAATAGACAATTGAAAACAAAATTCGAAAAATGACTAGATTAATATAATAGACAAAAAAAACAAAAAAATTAAAGAGTACTTATAAAAGTTAACGAGAATAATTGAAAAAGTTATAGGGAATAATTGTAAATCATGGAAAATAATTGAAAATTTTTTTTTTAAAATTAAATGAAAATTTTGAGAATATAATTGGCAATTAAAAAAAAATAGAAAGTTGTCAAAAATAATCGACAACAGAACAAATAATTTTAAAAATTAAAGGATAAATATAAAATTTAAAAAAAATAATTGTGAATTGAAAAATTTTTAAAAAATGATTGAAAATTGCGGGAAAAAATTAATAATGGAAAGAAATAATTGAAAAATGACCAGAATAAATAAAAAATTAAAGAAAATATTTGAAAAATGATGAAAATAATAGACAATTGAAAAAAAAATTCGAAAAATGACTAGATTAATATAATAGACAAAAAAACAAAAAAATTAAAGAGTACTTATAAAAGTTAACGAGAATAATTGAAAAAGTTATAGGGAATAATTGTAAATCATGGAAAATAATTGAAAATTTTTTTTTTAAAATTAAATGAAAATTTTGAGAATATAATTGTCAATTAAAAAAAAATAGAAAGTTGTTAAAAATAATCGACAACAGAACAAAATAATTTTAAAAATTAAAGAATAAATATAAAATTTAAAAAAAATAATTGTGAATTGAAAATTTTTTAAAAAATGATTGAAAATTGCGGGAAAAAATTAATAATGGAAAGAAATAATTGAAAAATGACCAGAATAAATAAAAAATTAAAGAAAATATTTGAAAAATGATGAAAATAATAGACAATTGAAAACAAAATTCGAAAAATGACTAGATTAATATAATAGACAAAAAAACAAAAAAATTAAAGAGTACTTATAAAAGTTAACGAGAATAATTGAAAAAGTTATAGGGAATAATTGTAAATCATGGAAAATAATTGAAAAATGACATAAATAATAATTCTAGAAAATGTTTAAAGAATATTAAAAATTGAAGATTAAAGAATTAAATTGAAATTGTAAGAAAATAATTGATAATTAAATGGAAAATTACTAAATGACTAAAATAATTAAATATTAAGAAAAATACTTAACAGTTGAAAAAAAAGTAAAAAAAGTTCTTAAAATGACGAGAATAATTGAAAATAGAACAAAATTATAGAAAAAATTAAAGAATAATTATAAAATTGAAGGAGAATATTATGTTGTCAATTAAAAACTGAAGAAAATTTTAGAAAAGATTTTAGAAAATAAATGAAAATTGAAGATAATTAAAGAATTGTATTAAATTTTAAAAAAAATTGATAATTAAAATAATTGAAAATTAATGAAAATAATTGAGAATTAAAGGAAATAATTAAAAATAGAGAAAATTATTTGAAAATGAAATTGAAATGTGAAAATAATTCATAATTAAAAACAGGTGAGAATTTTTGAACATTGAATAAAATAATTAAAAATTAATGTCTGGAGTTACAAATTGAAAATAATAATTGAGAAGTAAAGAAAATAATAAAAAATTGAAGAATAAAAAATTTAAAAAATTTTTTTTTTAAATTAAAGATTAAAGAATCAAATGAAAATTTTGAGAATATAATTGGCAATTAAAAAAAAATAGAAAGTTGTCAAAAATAATCGACAACAGAACAAAATAATTTTAAAAATTAAAGAATAAATATAAAATTTAAGAAAAATAATTGTAAATTGAAAAATTTTTAAAAAATGATTGAAAATTGAGGGAAAAAATTAATAATTGAAAGAAATAATTGAAAAATGACCAGAATAAATAAAAAATTAAAGAAAATATTTGAAAAATGATGAAAATAATAGACAATTGAATACAAAATTCGAAAAATGACTAGATTAATATAATAGACAAAAAAAACAAAAAAATTAAAGAGTACTTATAAAAGTTAACGAGAATAATTGAAAAAGTTATAGGGAATAATTGTAAATCATGGAAAATAATTGAAAATTTTTTTTTTTAAATTAAATGAAAATTTTGAGAATATAATTGGCAATTAAAAAAAAATAGAAAGTTGTCAAAAATAATCGACAACAGAACAAATAATTTTAAAAATTAAAGGTAGTTTGCAAGTTTACACTGATTTTTGTAATTTAGTCGAGTCAATTTACTTAAAATATCCCTTATCAAAAATAATTATTGTTGGCGATTTTAACTTACCTTTTATCACTTGGAATAAAAATTCGAATTTGACATCATTTTGTTCTTATGTACCTGGTGCCTCTCGCCTACAAAGACTAATTACTGAAATACTGTCTGATATGATAGAGTATGTAAATCTTATACAAGTCAATTTTTTTCATAATTGTATTGGAAGACTCTTAGATTTATTTTTTGTTAATTTTACGAATTTTAATTTGAATTTAGCAACCGATATACTTTTGCCGGTGGACGATTACCACCCGCCGTTATATTTTGAATATATTTTTGTTGACAAAAACAGTAATATAAATAGTAACAATGTTACTCAGCGAGTTACTTTTGATTTTTCTAAGGCGGATTACAGCAATATTAATACTTTTCTTTTATCTACAGATTGGAATAATTTATTTGCTAATAAAGATATTAATTCAGCGGTTACCATCTTTTATAACTATCTACTGTTAGCACTTGATTCTTTTGTGCCTTTAAAATTCTTCCATCATTCTAGATTTCCGCCTTGGTTTTCTAAGGAATTAATGGTCTGTGTACGTGATAAAAAAATTGCTCATATTAATTATAAAATTAATTGTACTCAGACCAATTATGATATGTTTTCATTACTTAGAGCAAAATGCAAAGCGTTGTCAATTAAATGTTATAATGACTATTTGCGTCGCGTTGAAACTACGTTAGTCACTAATCCGAAACAATTCTGGGCTTATGTAAATAAAAGGCGGAAGAAAAGTCGCATACCAACGACAATGTTTTTAAAGGACAACGTATCCTCAACTAATCAAGAATCAGCGAATCTTTTCTCGATACATTTTAGCTCTGTTTTTGATAGCAACAGTTATGAAAAATATAATTTAAACTTTCAGGAAGGCGCTGTTGATTTAGAAAGCATTTTTATCACTCAAAATGACGTTAAAAATAAGATACTGAAACTTGATGTTAATACTGGGCCGGGTCCAGATGGTTTGCCACCACTTTTAATACGAACCTGCTGCTCGTCGATGGTTATCCCTTTAACTCTGCTTTTCAATATGTCATTATCCCAATGCATATTCCCAACAGTGTGGAAAAAATCGAATATTACACCAATTTATAAGAATGGCAATGAAAATAACGTAGAGAATTACAGACCAATATCCATTTTAAATGTATTTTCAAAATTATTCGAAAGCATAATTTATGATCGACTGTATAATTCTTTTCGAAATATAATCACTGACGAGCAGCATGGTTTCGTTAAATCAAGATCAATAAACACTAATTTAGCTACATTTATGCTTACTCTGTTTCGAAACTTAAATTCAGGATACCAAGTAGATACGGTTTATACCGATATCTCAAAGGCTTTCGACAGAGTAAATCATGATTTGTTGTTGTTTAAACTGAGTTCATACGGCGTCGGCCATCGCGTGATTATGTGGCTCAACAATTATCTGTCTGATAGATATCAATCTGTACGTGTTGGTGGTGACTTTTCGTCCGATTTTTTATTAGTCTCTGGCGTTCCGCAAGGATCGAATCTTGGTCCTTTATTATTCATTTTATATATGAACGACATTAAAACTGTAATACATTTTTGTTATTTTTTGTTCTATGCTGACGATCTGAAACTGTACTATACTATTAGTAATGTTTATGACTGTTTAAAACTCCAATCTGATTTGAATAGAGTTGCTGATTGGTGTATTCGAAATGGTATGTCATTAAATATCAGTAAATGTCAAGTTATGACTTATTCTCGAAAAAAATTACAAATTAGTAGTGATTATGCAATCGATGGTATCACAATTGGTCGTACAGATTTCGTAAAGGATCTTGGTGTCTTTTTTTGTAAAGATTTAAATTTCAACCTACATATTTCTGAAACAGTCAGAAAGGCTCTTCGCTCTCTTGGTTTCATTAAGCGCAATGCTACTGGGTTTAAAAACTTGACAACTCTTAGAGTTTTATATTTCTCTTTTGTCCGCTCGATTCTTGAGTTTGGATCTGTGGTGTGGTGTCCATACTACAGTCTTCATACACTCAGACTCGAGCGTGTACAAAATCGGTTTTTGCGATTTGCTGCAACTCAATTAAATATTGACTTTGATTATTTTACGCATGATTATTTTGACTTGAGATGTAGATTAGATATTCCCAGTGTGCAATCTAGATTACTATATGCTGACATGTTATTTTTTTATAAAATCATTCACAATTATATTGATTCTCCAAATTTATTAAATGCTATTAACTTTCACGCACCGCAAAGGTCCTTGCGTAACATTTCGCCGTTTTATGAATTGTCTAGCAAGACGAATTTTAGCAGAAATGCAACCATCAGCAGAATGTTAAAGTGTGCTAACTCAATGAGTGATGATATTGATTTTTTTTAATAATAATTTAAATTTGTTCATCTCTTCGCTGAAAATTGTAACATTTAGAACAAGGCCTCACAATTTTTTGCATTAGTTTTAAGTCACTGTCTTATCTTTTATTATTTTATGTATTGGGTTTTTTTACCCGTTTATTCTTTCTAAATAAATAAATAAATAAATATAAAATTTAAAAAAAATAATTGTGAATTGAAAAATTTTTAAAAAATGATTGAAAATTGCGGGAAAAAATTAATAATGGAAAGAAATAATTGAAAAATGACCAGAATAAATAAAAAATTAAAGAAAATATTTGAAAAATGATGAAAATAATAGACAATTGAAAACAAAATTCGAAAAATGACTAGATTAATATAATAGACAAAAAAACAAAAAAATTAAAGAGTACTTATAAAAGTTAACGAGAATAATTGAAAAAGTTATAGGGAATAATTGTAAATCATGGAAAATAATTGAAAAATGACATAAATAATAATTCTAGAAAATGTTTAAAGAATATTAAAAATTGAAGATTAAAGAATTAAATTGAAATTGTAAGAAAATAATTGATAATTAAATGGAAAATTACTAAATGACTAAAATAATTAAATATTAAGAAAAATACTTAACAGTTGAAAAAAAAGTAAAAAAAGTTCTTAAAATGACGAGAATAATTGAAAATAGAACAAAATTATAGAAAAAATTAAAGAATAATTATAAAATTGAAGGAGAATATTATGTTGTCAATTAAAAACTGAAGAAAATTTTAGAAAAGATTTTAGAAAATAAATGAAAATTGAAGATAATTAAAGAATTGTATTAAATTTTAAAAAAAATTGATAATTAAAATAATTGAAAATTAATGAAAATAATTGAGAATTAAAGGAAATAATTAAAAATAGAGAAAATTATTTGAAAATGAAATTGAAATGTGAAAATAATTCATAATTAAAAACAGGTGAGAATTTTTGAACATTGAATAAAATAATTAAAAATTAATGTCTGGAGTTACAAATTGAAAATAATAATTGAGAAGTAAAGAAAATAATAAAAAATTGAAGAATAAAAAATTTAAAAAATTTTTTTTTTAAATTAAAGATTAAAGAATCAAATGAAAATTTTGAGAATATAATTGGCAATTAAAAAAAAATAGAAAGTTGTCAAAAATAATCGACAACAGAACAAAATAATTTTAAAAATTAAAGAATAAATATAAAATTTAAGAAAAATAATTGTAAATTGAAAAATTTTTAAAAAATGATTGAAAATTGAGGGAAAAAATTAATAATTGAAAGAAATAATTGAAAAATGACCAGAATAAATAAAAAATTAAAGAAAATATTTGAAAAATGATGAAAATAATAGACAATTGAATACAAAATTCGAAAAATGACTAGATTAATATAATAGACAAAAAAAAAAAAAAAATTAAAGAGTACTTATAAAAGTTAACGAGAATAATTGAAAAAGTTATAGGGAATAATTGTAAATCATGGAAAATAATTGAAAATTTTTTTTTTTAAATTAAATGAAAATTTTGAGAATATAATTGGCAATTAAAAAAAAATAGAAAGTTGTCAAAAATAATCGACAACAGAACAAATAATTTTAAAAATTAAAGGATAAATATAAAATTTAAAAAAAATAATTGTGAATTGAAAAATTTTTAAAAAATGATTGAAAATTGCGGGAAAAAATTAATAATGGAAAGAAATAATTGAAAAATGACCAGAATAAATAAAAAATTAAAGAAAATATTTGAAAAATGATGAAAATAATAGACAATTGAAAACAAAATTCGAAAAATGACTAGATTAATATAATAGACAAAAAAACAAAAAAATTAAAGAGTACTTATAAAAGTTAACGAGAATAATTGAAAAAGTTATAGGGAATAATTGTAAATCATGGAAAATAATTGAAAAATGACATAAATAATAATTCTAGAAAATGTTTAAAGAATATTAAAAATTGAAGATTAAAGAATTAAATTGAAATTGTAAGAAAATAATTGATAATTAAATGGAAAATTACTAAATGACTAAAATAATTAAATATTAAGAAAAATACTTAACAGTTGAAAAAAAAGTAAAAAAAGTTCTTAAAATGACGAGAATAATTGAAAATAGAACAAAATTATAGAAAAAATTAAAGAATAATTATAAAATTGAAGGAGAATATTATGTTGTCAATTAAAAACTGAAGAAAATTTTAGAAAAGATTTTAGAAAATAAATGAAAATTGAAGATAATTAAAGAATTGTATTAAATTTTAAAAAAAATTGATAATTAAAATAATTGAAAATTAATGAAAATAATTGAGAATTAAAGGAAATAATTAAAAATAGAGAAAATTATTTGAAAATGAAATTGAAATGTGAAAATAATTCATAATTAAAAACAGGTGAGAATTTTTGAACATTGAATAAAATAATTAAAAATTAATGTCTGGAGTTACAAATTGAAAATAATAATTGAGAAGTAAAGAAAATAATAAAAAATTGAAGAATAAAAAATTTAAAAAATTTTTTTTTTAAATTAAAGATTAAAGAATCAAATGAAAATTTTGAGAATATAATTGGCAATTAAAAAAAAATAGAAAGTTGTCAAAAATAATCGACAACAGAACAAAATAATTTTAAAAATTAAAGAATAAATATAAAATTTAAGAAAAATAATTGTAAATTGAAAAATTTTTAAAAAATGATTGAAAATTGAGGGAAAAAATTAATAATTGAAAGAAATAATTGAAAAATGACCAGAATAAATAAAAAATTAAAGAAAATATTTGAAAAATGATGAAAATAATAGACAATTGAATACAAAATTCGAAAAATGACTAGATTAATATAATAGACAAAAAAAAAAAAAAAATTAAAGAGTACTTATAAAAGTTAACGAGAATAATTGAAAAAGTTATAGGGAATAATTGTAAATCATGGAAAATAATTGAAAATTTTTTTTTTTAAATTAAATGAAAATTTTGAGAATATAATTGGCAATTAAAAAAAAATAGAAAGTTGTCAAAAATAATCGACAACAGAACAAATAATTTTAAAAATTAAAGGATAAATATAAAATTTAAAAAAAATAATTGTGAATTGAAAAATTTTTAAAAAATGATTGAAAATTGCGGGAAAAAATTAATAATGGAAAGAAATAATTGAAAAATGACCAGAATAAATAAAAAATTAAAGAAAATATTTGAAAAATGATGAAAATAATAGACAATTGAAAACAAAATTCGAAAAATGACTAGATTAATATAATAGACAAAAAAACAAAAAAATTAAAGAGTACTTATAAAAGTTAACGAGAATAATTGAAAAAGTTATAGGGAATAATTGTAAATCATGGAAAATAATTGAAAATTTTTTTTTTAAAATTAAATGAAAATTTTGAGAATATAATTGGCAATTAAAAAAAAATAGAAAGTTGTCAAAAATAATCGACAACAGAACAAAATAATTTTAAAAATTAAAGAATAAATATAAAATTTAAAAAAAATAATTGTGAATTGAAAATTTTTTAAAAAATGATTGAAAATTGCGGGAAAAAATTAATAATGGAAAGAAATAATTGAAAAATGACCAGAATAAATAAAAAAAAAAGAAAATATTTGAAAAATGATGAAAATAATAGACAATTGAAAACTAAATTCGAAAAATGACTAGATTAATATAATAGACAAAAAAACAAAAAAATTAAAGAGTACTTATAAAAGTTAACGAGAATAATTGAAAAAGTTATAGGGAATAATTGTAAGTTATGTAAAATAATTGAAAAATGACGAAAATAATAATTCTAGAAAATGTTTAAAGAATATTAAAAATTGAAGATTAAAGAATTAAATTGAAATTGTAAGAAAATAATTGATAATTAAATGGAAAATTACTAAATGACTAAAATAATTAAATATTAAGAAAAATACTTAACAGTTAAAAAAAAAGTAAAAAAAGTTCTTAAAATGACGAGAATAATTGAAAATAGAACAAAATTATAGAAAAAATTAAAGAATAATTATAAAATTGAAGGAGAATATTATGTTGTCAATTAAAAACTGAAGAAAATTTTAGAAAAGATTTTAGAAAATAAATGAAAATTGAAGATAATTAAAGAATTGTATTAAAATTTTTAAAAAAAATGATAATTGAAATAATTGAAAATTAAAGAAAATAATTGAGAATTGAAGGAAAAAATTAAAAATGTAGGAAATTAATTGAAAATTACATTGAAATGTGAAGAAAATAATTGATAATTAAAAGAAAAATTACAAAATGAGGAAAATAATTGACAGTTGACAAAAAAATTCGAAATCTGCCAAGAATGATCCACGAAAATAATGTGCAATTGAAAACCAAATTAAAAAAAATGGCTAAATTTATACACAACCGAACAAAAAATTTGAAAAAAATCAAAGAATAATTTTAAAATTGTAAGAGAATAACTGGGAATTGAAAAAAAATGTAAGAAATAATTGAAAAATTTCGAAAACAAGAAAAATTAAGAAAATTTTGTTATCTAAATAAATAAAATAAAAATAAATAAAAAATTATAGGAATAATTGTTGGAAATAATTACAAACCTAACAGCTAGATTGAAAATGGAGAAAAATTGAAAATTAAATAATGAAATTTAAATTTAAAGAATATAATTAGAAATTGAAAAAAGTAATTAAAAAACCTGAGAATTAAGGAATATAGAAGAAAACAATTAAAAAAATGGAGAAATAAATTGAAAATTTAAGAATTAAATCAAATTTCAAGACAATAATTGATAATTAAAAACAGGTGAGAATTTTTGAATATATTGAATACAATAATTTAAAATTGAAGTCTGCAGTTTCAAATTAAAAATAATATTTGAGAAGTATACAGAAAATAATTAAAAATTAAAAAATTAAAATTAAAAAAAAAATTTTTTTAAAATTAAAGATTAAAGAATTGAATGAAATTTTTGAGAATACAATTGGCAATATTAAAAAAAATAGAAAATTGTCCAGAATAATCGACAACACATCAAAAATATTTTAAAAATTTATAATAAATATAAAATTTGTAGAAAATAAATGAAAATTGAAGAAAAAATTAATAGTTGAAAGAAATAATTGAAAAATGACGAGAATAAATGAAAAATTAAAGAAAATATCTGAAAAATGATGAAAATAATAGACAATTGAAAAACAACATTCGAAAAAAGACTAAAATAATAGACAACAAAACAAAAAAATTAAAGAATAATTATAAAAGTTTCAGAGAATAATTGAAAAAGTTGTAGGGAATAATGGTAAGTTATGGAAAATAATTGAAAAATGACGAAAATAATAATTCTAGAAAATGTTTAAAGAATATTAAAAATTGAAGATTAAAGAATTAAATTGAAATTGTAAGAAAATAATTAATAATTAAATGGAAAATTACTAAATGACTAAAATAATTAAATATTAAGAAAAATACTTGACAGTTGAAAAAAAAGTAAAAAAAGTTCTTAAAATGACTTGAATAATTGAAAAATGACGTAAATAATAAATGTAGAAAATATTTAAAAAATATTAAAAATTGAAGAAATAAATTGAAGATTAAAGAATTAAATTGAAATTGAAAGAAAATAATTGATAATTAAAAGGAAAATTACTAAACGACTGAAATAAATAAATATTAAGAAAAATACTTGACAATTGAAATAAAGTAAAAAAAAAGTTCTAAAAATAGCGAGAATAATCGATAATAGAACAAAATTATTGAAAACATTAAAGAATAATTATAAAAATGAAATGTTGTCAATTAAAAACTGAAGAAAATAAATAAAAATTGAAGAAGATAATCAAAGAATTATATTAAAATTTCAAAAAAATGATTGATAATTGGAAAATGCGAAATCTATTGAATATTGAATAAAATAATTGAAAATTGAAGAAAATAATGGAGAATTGAAAGACAATAATTGAAAATTGAAAGAAAATAATTAAAAATGGAGGAAATAAATTGAAATGTGTAGAAAATAATTGATAATTGAAAGAAAAAGTACAAAATGACGAAAATAATTGACAATTGCCAAAAAAAATTCGAAAGCTGTAGAGAATAATCGACAACAGAAGAAAATAATCAAAAAAATTAATGAATAATTATAAAATTTAAGGAGAATAATTTTAAATTGAAAATCAATTTCTATTTATGATTTCAATCCATGAATTTTCACAGGAAATCAGTTGAAAATGACTAAATTGTCATTAATTGTTTACTGATTGATAGATTGGAAATAATTTTCAATTTTAGTATCAGCATTAAAAATTTCAATTATTTTCTATTGATCAATCAGGTAAAAGTCACCGACAGCAGTTTTTAACTTATTGAGAATGAAATATCACTGATTGAAATCATAAAAATAGAAATTAATTAAATTAATTTTTTAAAACAACATTTTATAAAATTCCCAGACTTTTTTTTAGGTATTTCAGGTTTTCCCTGACTTCAAAAAAATTCCATGACAATTCCAGATTTCCCAGTTTTTCCAGAACCGTGGCAACCCTGTCACTAGTGGCGTCAGTGAGACATGGCCCATGATCGACACATAACCTCACATATGATCGCTTATTATTAACTTTATTTAATATTTCCTTCAAATAAAAAAGATTCATTTCGATAAATTAAAATATTTACCAATTATGTATATAAAAAAAAATTAAATTAATGTACGTTTTTTCCCGAATTGTAAATTAGGGGACGAATTTTCCAACTAGAAGCATATGTGAGGTAATTAACACGAGATTAATGTTATTTTTGTGCGGGATAAAGTTGACACGTGTCAATTTCGAGGCGAACAACATACTGACGATTTTTCCCTTTATAGACAACTGTAATACAATTTATTTGTGCGTCCTTTTACCTTTCGTTGACATTCACAATTCAATTTATTCTTCTCGAATGAACCGAGTCTGTCGTGTATACGTAAATTGGATCCTTTTATACAAATAACCACCCCATGCTTTCAACTATTAGTGGATCGTTCTGGAAACTAGAATAGTATGTATTCACTTTGAATACTGCAGAGAAAGCACAAATCCAAACAGAGATTTGCACGACAAGGCAAATAATATAATTCCCCTTACTATTATGAAAGATTGTTAAATATGTCTATATTGTCTATAGTGCTACTGGGGTCATTTCAATATTCGTATTTTATTTAATAATAATTATTTTATTCAAAAGTAGAATCCGAAATTAATAATTACATAAATTAATAATTTATTTCAATTTTTTGTTTATATTTTTTTACAAATAAAATTTGTTTTTTACTTATGTTTTAAACAGAATATTATTTAACAAAATCTAACAAGTAAAATTGTAGAAAATGTTTCAATGAGAAAAATGAGCTATTATTTGTCAGAATTGGCTGAAAATTGGAGTTCATTAAATTTAAAGAAAAAAACATAAAATGTTAAATAATTATTATTTGACAACAAATTTTAGCTCAATCTTATTTTTTCTGAAAAATGTACAACTCGATCTTTCAAAATTTGATGAAATTAATTTCAATAATATTTTTCTTTATTGGGAAAAACGACTTTCCTAGTTTGAGGTTATTTGAATAGAGAACCTCGTTAAAAGAAAAAAATATTAAAATTTTTTTTTTTTATTCTAGACGAAAGAAGGAACATTTTTTCTCTGGAACATTTGTCTCCATAACAAAACTCTAAAATTTTTCGCAGTTGAAAAAACCCATTTTTAAATCATATCTTCGTTAAAACTTAAAAATCGTCGTAAAATAATTTTTAAAAAAGCATTTTAAAGGTCATAATTCAAGCTTTCCATCGATTTTAGACACGTGTATCAATTTGAAATTGGTTTTAGTTTCTAGTAGACAGAAAGTGCAATTTTAGCCAATTTTAGCTATTTTTGAGGTTAGGGTCAAACCTAGACATGCTTGGCCAATTACTTTTATTTTTTCTTATGTCTGTGTTATAAAAATACTCAATTTTTCTAATCGGCCATTTACTTCTTCGTATATATTTTGAAATTATAAACTGAGGGAGGAAAATTTTTTGAAAATTCCTCATCTTACCAAAGACACTCGGTCTGGAAAATGCTTGACTTTGTAAACCAACCACTTAGTTTGCGTTAGCTGCGAGAATTGGGATTCATCGCGTCCCAGCCGAATGAAAGTCGCAGAAAAGTTTTTAATTTCATAATATGCAAATTGGCCCCGACTGCGTAATTAATTCTACTCTCGTATTACACATACGTCCGCCTCCGGGTTTTTTGCTAACGCGAATGAAAGCCGTTTTTTCCTGTTAAATTTGTGTAGCCAGTACGCAGCCACAAAAAAGTTAAATTAAAACAAAAAAAAAAAAAAAAACATACATCTTTTATTAATTATTTTAAAACTTCAAAATAAAAGTGATTCTGGGGGGAGCTTGTTAAATTTTCATTTCCCCGTGGAACAAAAATTCGTATCTTCTTGAAATTTCGTTTAGCAAATATTATTTTCCTTTGACGACATAACCTCAAACTAGAACTATAGAAAAAAAATTCTAAAAATATAGCTACATAATTAGACAATTGAAATGAATTGTTTACAAAATTAAACAATAAATCTTAGATTTAAACAAAATAGTTGAAAATTGTAGGAACAACTGTTGGAAATAATTGCAAATTGAACAACTGGATTGAGAATCGAAAAAAAATAATTGAAATTGAAGAAAATAATAAAAAATTCAGGAAAGTAAATTGAAAATTTAAGAATTTGATTAAAGCTTGGAAAAATAGTTGATAATTGAAAAAAAATTATAAAATGAGGAAAATAATTGACAATTGAAAACAAAATTTAAAAAATGGTTGAAAATTGGAGAAAAGAATTTAACTAAGCCATAAATAATTGAAATTTACGATAATTAATAAAAAAAAATTTGAAAACAAATAAAAATAATTAAAATTTTAGAAAAATATTTAAGTCTTAGAAAATAATTTTAGAAAATAAGAATGATAATTAACAATCGAAGAGCTTGATTAAAAAATTATTTTAAAATTCCAAACTTGAGGAAAATAGTTAAAATATGATGAAAACAATTGAAATTTAAAAAAAAATGGTTGGAAATATTAGGAATTAATTGAAAGAAATGAGTGTAATTCAAAATTGAAGAAAAGAATTTGAGAAAGCTAACAATAATTGAAATTTGAGATAATTAATGAAAAAATTTTGGAAAGAAATGCAAATAATTAAAAATTGAAGAAAGCTAAAAATAATTGAAATTTAAGATAGTTAATAAAATTTTTCAGAATTTATTACAACAATAGAAAATAATTAACAATTGAAGACAATAATTAGAATTTTAGAAAAATACAAAAAAATCTTAGAAAATAATTTTAGAATATTAGAATAATTAACAATCGAGGAAAATAATTAAAGTGATAAAATGAATTCAAAATTGAAAATAATAATTGAATTGTAATAAAAATAATTGAAATATGAAAAAATGAAAACAGTAAATAAAATTAGTGAGAAATAATTGAAAAAATCATAGAATATATATTTAAAAAAAGAAAATAATTACAAAATTACTAAAAGATTTTTTATTTAAAGAGCATAATTTTAAGATTGCAGAGATAGTCGAAAATCAATTATAATAAATGAAATTTCATCTAAATAATTAAAAATTTTTGAAAATTATGACAAAATAAAAAAAAATAATTGAAAAATCGTTTAAAACATGGAAAATTGATAAAAATAATCTCTTGAGACAATAACTTAAAATTATATAATATATTTTAAATAAAGGAAAGTTAAAGAAAATTTCAGAAAAATACTTAAAACGTTCAGAAGTTCATTTAAAAAAAAAAGAATATAATTAAAAATTAGATAAATGAATCGAACAGAACTAAAAATAATAAAGTTTAACAATAATTATTAAAAAAAAAATTGGAAATTAAGAAAAGAAATAAAAATTATTAAAAAATTGAAGAAAATAATTGAAATTTTGGAAAAATACTTATAAATCTTAGAAAATAATTTTAGAGAATAATAATGAACAATCGAGAAAAATAATTTAAAAATGATAAAATAAAAAATTAATTCAAAATGGACAAAAATAAGTTAAATATGCTGGAAATAATTTAAGATTAGGAAAAAAATTGAAATATGATAAAAATAATTTAAATATAAAAAATTCAAAACAGTTAATAAAATTTGAAAGTAATAATTGAAAAAAAGCATAAAATAAATGTTTAAAAAAAGAAAATAATTACAAAGTTACTTAAAAATGTTTAATTATAGAGAATAATTAAAAAATTGCAGGAATAATTAAAAATTGATGAAAATAATTAAATTTTTAGAAAAACACTTAAAAATCTTAGAAAATGAAATCTTGAAATATGATTTAAATA
The DNA here is from genome assembly GCA_037103525.1 of Ganaspis brasiliensis. Classification (NCBI taxonomy): domain Eukaryota; kingdom Metazoa; phylum Arthropoda; class Insecta; order Hymenoptera; family Figitidae; genus Ganaspis; species Ganaspis brasiliensis. The sequence goes on along the minus strand of JAZKLR010000168.1, from coordinate 1,090,381 downwards.
TCATTTGAAAAATTGCAGATAAAAATTGAGGTTAAAAAAAATTAAACAATGACAAAATAACTGCAAAATCACAAAAAAATTGAAATTTAAAGAAAATACTTAAAAAACGATAATAATTAAATTTAAAAATAAAAAGCAATTGACAAATGACAAAAATAATTTAAAAATAAACAAATTAAATGTTGATTAAACTAAGAAATTAAAGAATCCATGACAATAATTCAAAGACAGAAGAATATAAGTCAAATTTGGAGAAAGTAATAAAAAAATGGCGAAAATATTGATATTAATTGAGAAATGACTAAATTAATTGAAAATTTTAAAAAACAATTTAAAAATGACAAAAATAGTTTAAAATAGGAAAAAATAGTCGAGAAATAACAAAAATAACAGAAATTTAAGGAAAATAATTGAGAAATCACAAAAAATTTAAATTTGAAGGTAATACGTGAAAAATGACAAAAATGATAAAAATTTGAGACAAATAATTGAAAAGTGACAAAACTAATTAAAAATTAAGTAAAAAATAAAAAATTTGAAGAAAAGACTTGAAAAATGACAAAAATAATTGAAAAATGTAAAACAAAATAAAAATTTGTTGTCAATACATAATTAAAAAATTGGAGAAAAAAATTGACCATGAAAGAAAATAATTAATTAATTGAAAAATCATAAAATTTTTTATTTTATTTAATTTTATTTATTAATTTAAAATTGATAGAAATTTGAAAAAAAATACTTGAAAAATGATAAAAATAATTAAAATTAAAAAAATAATAATTGAGAAATGACAAAAATAATTGAAAATTACAAAAATAATAAAAAAATGGAACAAATAGTCGAGAAATGACAAAAATAATTGAACCTTGAAAAAAAATTGAAGATTATAAACCTAATTTAAAGTTATGTAAAAAATTTATGATTTGAGAAAAAAGACATAAAAAATGACATAAATAATTGAAAAATGGAGAAACAAAATAAAAATTAGAAATGAATAATTGAAAAATTGGAGAAAAAAAATGTCGTTTAAAGAAAATAATTAAATAATGACAAAATAATTGCAAAATCCCAAAAAATTTGAAATTTAAAGAAAATACTTGAAAAATGATAAAAATAATTAAAATTAAAAATAAAAAGCAATTGATAAATGACAAAAATAATTGAAAAATGGAAAAAAATTAAATGTAAATTAAAGTATGAAATGAAAGAATCCATGACAATAATTTAAAGATATAAGAAAATAAGTTAAATTTGGAGAAAGTAATAAAAAAATGTCGAAAATATTGATAATACTTGAGAAATGACTAAATTATATGAAAATTTTAAAAGCAATTGAAAAATTAGAAAAATAATTATAATAAGAAAAATAATCGAGAAAAAACAAAAAGAACTGAAATTTGAAGAAGATAATTGAGAAATTACAAAAAATTTTAATTTGAAGGTAATACGTGAAAAATAACAAAAATAATAAAAATTGAAGACAAAACTAATTAAAAATTAAGTAAAAAAAAAAAATTTGAAGAAAAGACTTGAAAAATGATAAAAATAATTAAAATTGTAAAGAAATTGAGAATTAACAAAAAAATCGAAGAAAATAATAGAAATTTTAGAAAAATACTTAAAAGTCTTAGAAAATAATTTTAGAAAATAAAAATGATAATTAATAATCGAAGAGATTAATTGAAAAATGGTTACATTTATTCAAAATTGAAAAAGATAATTTCAATATGCTGAAAATAATTAAAAATTCAGATAAATAATTGAAATTGCGGAGAATTATACCAAAAGAATGAAAATAGTTGAAAAAACGTTTAAAAAATTAAAAATTGAACAAAATAATGGATTTTTCATGAAAATAATTAAAAACTTCTTGGAAATTATTAAAACGAATGTAAGTAATTAAAAATTGAATTAAATAATTGGAATATAATAAAAACAATGATAGGTTGACAAAAATAATTGGAATTTTAGAAAAATGATTAAAAATCTTAGAAATTAATTGAAAAAAATTAGAATAATTCAAAATTGAAGAAAGCTAAAGATAAGTAAAATTTAAGATAGTTGATAAAATAGTATTTATGAAAATAATAATAAACTGAAGAAAATAATGGGAAATTTGCGAAAAATATTGTGGAAAATAATTAAAAAATTATTTTAAAATTTTAAACTTCGAGAAAATAATTAAATTATTACAAAAGCAATGATAAGTTGAGAAAAATGATTAAAATTTGAGAAAAATGCTTGAAAATCTTAGAATTTAATTGAAAAAAATTAGATTAATTCAAAATTAAAGAAAGCTTAAAGTAAATAAATTTAAGATAGTTAATACAATTTTTTAGAAATTATTGAAAAAATCGAAAATAATTAAAATTTTAAAAAAATACATAGAAATCTTAGAAAATAAATTTAGAAAATGAGAATAATAATTAACAATCGAGAAAAATAATGAAAAAATAATTACAATAATTAAACATTTTTAAAAAAATTGAAATATGATGAAAATAATTTAAATATGAAAAATTGAAAACAGTAAATAACAAGTTCATTAATTTAATAAAATTTTAAATAATTATAATTAATAATTGTATTATATAAATAAAAATTAAAATATTTAAAATTACAGCTAATAATCTTTTTCAAATTAATATTATCAATTTATCATATCGAATCCGAGGAAATCTCCCTCGAAATAAAATAATAATAATTATAATTAATATTCTTTTTAAATAAAAAAATAAATTAATATTTATCCTTATATAAACTATTACTATTAATACCCTCATTAATATAATTATCCCATATTCAGCTATAAAAATTAAAACAAATCCCCCACTTACATATTCTGTATTAAACCCAGATACTAATTCTGACTCCCCCTCAGCTAAATCAAAAGGAGTCCGATTCAATTCAGCAATAATTCTAATAAAAAATATTAATATAATTGGATATAAATATATAATTATAAATAAATATTCTTGAAATTTTGTTAAATATATAAAATTAAATCTTTCAATTAATATTATTCTCCTCAAAATAATTAAAATTAGTCTAACCTCATAAGAAACAGATTGTGCAATAGCTCGAAAATGGCAGAAATAATCGAAAGTTGATGAAAATAATTGAAATTTCATCTAAATGATTAAATTTTTTTAAAAATTATGCCAAATAATGAAAATAAGTAAAAAATTGTTTAAAACATAGAAATTGATGACAATAATCTAAATTTGAGATAAGAACTGAAAATTTAAGAAAATAATTGAAAAATAATGAAAATATTAAAAGATTGGAGAAAATAAATGCAAAATAATAAAAGGAAATGAAAATTGAACAAAATAATAGAATATTTTGAGAAATATATTTGAAAGTTCAAGAAATGAATTCAGAAATTAATAAAATAATTAAAAAATGAAAATAATATTTGCGAAACGACAAAAATAATGGTAAATTAAAAAAATTAATTTAAATTTGCGATGAATAATATTAAATTTAGCAATAAATAATTAAATTGATTTAATGTCTAGAGAACAATAATTAAAATTTATAAAGTGATTGAAAAAAATAAACAAATTTACTGAAATTTGAAAAAGATAATTTGAGATATAGGGAAATAATTTTAAAATATATTTGAAACATTTTTATTTTTAAACTTCTAATCAATGCAAGTTCACATTAACTAAAATTTGAGGATATTAAAATTGTTCTAAATTTAAAATTCAAGAACATTTTAAAAAAGGGAAAAATGATTTAATCATTAATTGCGTTTTATTATTAATAGTATCTATGTATATAAATAATATAAAAAATAATATAAATTATATTAAAAAAAAATTATAATTCATATAAATATATATTCATATACATTATAAAAAATGTATAATTCAACATTATAAATTTTGAAAATATATAAAGTTTATAATAATTAAAAATTGAAGAATTAAAGGTTTAAAATAGATGCTAATTAAAGTTAAAAACAATTTAAAATCGTAGGTATAAATAAAATCAAATTTAAAAATTTTAATTTGCAATTGTAAAAGATTAAAATACGCTGAATCCGAATCCGAAGTCAGAATAACCAAATTAGATTAAAGTTTTTAGATAATTTGACAAATTTGATCAAAAAACCGATAAAATCGCTATTTTAAGAAATCAGTTGAGAATTTTTCGATTAAGTCTAGCAACAGCATTTATGAAATTTTTATCAAATTATAATTTATTTTTCTTTGTAAACATAATTTGTTTTAAAATACTACTTACTCTCGTTGTAGTATAAAAAGTCAAATCGTACAATAAGTACTTACATATTTTTAGATCTTGATGCAGTCTCTGCCTCAAAAAATTTTGGACGACTCCCAAAAAGAAAGTTACTTTTAAGAAACTTTTTTAACAATAATTTTACATTCAGAATGCTATTTCGTAATAGAAAAAAAATTACATAATGTTTAGATATTTTTAACATTCGGCACGCATTTTTGTCGTAAAACGAAGACAAAAATTTAATAGTTGAAATGTTTGTCGTTTCCGAGCATCGTTTTTCCTAACATATTTTTTCTTGTACTTTTATTGAAATATACATTTTTAATACCTTCAAGCACACGTTTTGTTGATAAATTAAAATACCTGAAATAATTTTTGTCGACTTAGTTAAAACAAAATTTTACCATTTAAAATTTTAAATTATATTTCACATTTTTAAAATGTTCTCAAATTTTACATTTATAACAATTTTAATTTTTTCAAATTTTAGTTATTGTAAACTTGCACTGATTAAAAGTTCCAAAATAAAAATGTTTCAAATATACTTATATATATTATAATATATAATTATTATAAAAATATTATTTATCTTATAATTTTATTTAGATTTATTCGAATTTTATCAATTAATAAAAAATTAATATTTTTAATAACACAAAATTCATTATTTATATTATCCTTATTAATTTTAATAAATAAACCTTTATTTATTTTTTCTTTGTTTAAAATTTACTGAAACTTTTTTATTGACCAATTTTCATTCCTATTAATTATTTTAACTATTTGAATTATAAGTTTAATATTTATAAGTCTAATTAAAATAAATTTAAAATTAATTTACTTAATTAGCTTAATATTTATAACTATAAACCTTTTATGAACTTTTATTTCAATAAATCTTTTTTTATTTTATATTTACTTTGAAATTAGTATAATCCCAACTTTTTTATTAATTATTATTGGATCATTTTTCAATTATTTTCTGCAATTTTTAATTATTTTTAAATTATAACCCTAAATTGTAAATTTACCACCTTCAAATTTCAGTCATTTTGTTTAGTTGTTTCAATCACTTTTTTAATTTTAAATATTTTTGCCTAGACATTAAATTAATTTAATTATTTATTGCTAACTTTTATATTATTCTTCGCAAATATAGATTAATTTTTAATTTACCATTATTTTTGTTGTTTTGCAATTATTATTTTAATTTTTAATTATTTTTGCATAATTTTTAAAAATTTCAATTATTTATCTGAAATTTTAATTCTTTTCCTCAATTTTCGATTAATTCTGCGATTTTTTTATCATTCTCTTTAATGAAAAGAGATCTCTTAAATTAAATTATTTTCTCAAATTTTAAATTATTTGTCTTAAATCTCAAACATTTTTTTTTAAAATTATTTTCTCTAATATTTCATTATTCAATTTTTTTCAATTTATTTGCAAGATTTTCAAGTATTTTTCTCAAATTTAAATTATTTCCTTTATTTTTAAAACATTTCTATGATTTTTTAAATTACTTTCCCTAAATTTTAATTGATTTAATTATTTTTTACCATTAATTTGCAAAATTTGGAAATATTTTGTTTAATTTCAATTTATTTTATAAAGAAAAAATATTTATTTTATTAATATTTAATTACATTTTTTGCTTTTTTGAATTTCTAAATTTGTAATAAAACGTATTAAGAATTTAGGGATCATCAAGGTACGATCATAATAATTCCTTTAAAAAAAAGAGATTGTGTTACCTTGATTACTATTATTATAATTTCATAAGACAAAAAATTAATACATATATTTAGATTTAGTATTATTTGAGGTTAGAAAATCGTAAATGTGAAAAAGTGATATTCATTTTTAACACATTTTGATATTATTTATTATGGCATATCTAAATTTATTAGAATATTTCTACATTAAATATTAAATATATAATTAACAATTAAAAAAAAAATTTTAAAATGGTAAGACTAATCAGCATATCCCCAAAAAAAATTTTTAAATTAAAGGAGAATAATAAATTGTCAATTCAAAACTGAAAAATGGAAATATAATTGAAAAATGAAATTACAATTTTTAAAAAATAATAGAAAGACGGCGATAATTTTGTAATATTAAAGAAAATAATTGGAACTTGAAAAGTAAAATTTAAATTTCAAGAAAATAACAAAAATTTAAAAAGTGGAATTTAAATTTTAAGAAAATAACTGAGTAATTAATTGAAAATCGATAGAAATAATTGAAAATGGAATACAATATATAAGAATTGAAGAAAATAATTAAAAATTAAAGAAACAAATTGAAGATTAAAAAATTAAATTTAAATTTTAAAAAATTAGTTGATAATTGAAAGAAAAATTACAATATGACTAAAATAATTATACGTAAAGAAAAATACTTAAAAATCTTACAAAAACAATTAAAAGAAATTGAATAATGAAAAATTAGAGAAACTAATTAAAAATAGAAAAAAATGATTGAAAATTGAGATAAATAATTTAAAATTGATAAAAATAATTTTGGAAAACCAAAATAATTGAAAATTGAAGAAAATAATATAAATAATTGAAAATTGCGTTAAATAATTGAAATGTCAGATTAATAGTTAAAAAATATTGGACTTATAAAACAAATGAAAATAATTAAAAATTAAAGCACCTAAATTTTGGAAAATAATTGAAAAATAATTTTAAAAAAAATTTTTTTTAAATAAAAAAAATTAAAATTTGATGAAAATACATGATGAGCTTCGAAATCAATTGAAATAATGAGAATATCTAAAAATAGCAGAAAAGAATTAAAGAAAGACAAAAATAATTGACATTTATGATAATTGATGAAAATTTTTGGAAATTATGAAAACAAAAATGAAAATAATTAAAAATGGAAGAGAATAATTTAAATTTTAGAAAAATATTTAAAAATCTTAGATAATAATTTTAGAAAATGAGAATAATAATTAACAATCGAGAAAAATAATTGAAAAATGATAAAATTAATTTAAAATTGAAAAAGATAACAAAAATATAATGATAAAAATTTAAGATTGAGAAAAAAATTGAATTAAAAAAAAAATAATTGACAAATAAAAATATGAAAACAGTAAATGAAATTTGAGAGAAATAATTGAAAAAATCATAGATTATATGTTTAAAAAAAAGTGAATAAATACAAAATTATTTAAACTTTGTTAGTTAAAGGGAAAAATTAAAAAATCATAGAAATAATAGACAATTTAAGAAAATAATTAAAATCTAAGATAAATAATTAAAATTTTTGAAAATTATGCAAAATTAATAAAAATAATTAGAAATTGAAGAAAATAATAGAAAAGTTACAGAATCTATTTTTAAGCAAAAGAAAGTAATTGAAAAATCGTTTAAAACATGGAAAATTGATAACAATAATCTAAATTTGAGATAAGAGCTGAAAATTTAGGAAATAAATTGAAAAATACTGAAAATATTAAAAGATGGATAAAATAATTGCAAAAAGTTCAAATAAATTGAATATTTAACAAAATAATTGATAATTTAGATATTTGTTTGAAAGTTCAGGATATTAATTCATAAATAATTATAATGATTAAAAATTAAAGCTAATAATTGCAAAATGAACATTATAATGGTAAATAAGAAGAATAAATTTAAATTTGCTACAAATAATATCAAATTTGGAATAAATTATGAAATTGATTTAATGTCTAAGAAAAAATAATTAAAATTGAAAAAGTTATGGGAAATTTAAAAAAAAATTAATTAAATTTGGCAGAAGGTAGATTATAAATTTAGGACAAGAAGTGAGAAATAATAAAAATTTTTAAAAAATGCAGAAAATATTTGAAAAATGATTTTAAATTTTGAAAATTGATAAAAATAATTGAACATGATTAAAACAACGCTAAGTTGAAAAAAGAATTGAAATTTCAGAAAAATAGTTGAAAATCTTAGAAATTAATTTAGTAAAATGTGAATCATGACAAATTGAAATATTGAATAAAACTTAAAATAATTGAAATTTAAGATAATTAATAAATGTTTTCTCAATTTTTGTAAACAAATGAAACTAATGAAAAATTGAAGTAAATAATTAAAATTTAAGAAAAGTACTTAAAAAACTTTTGAAATAATTTTACAAAATGAGAATAATAATTAAAAATTGAAAGAAATAATTAAAAAATGATAAGAATAATTTAAAATTGAACAAGTAATGGAAATATGATGAAAATAATTTTAAAAATTTTTAAAATTTAAAAATAATTGAAATATAATGAAAAATTGTTTAAAAAATTGAAAATTAAAGACGATAATCTAAATTTGATGTAATAACTAAACACTTAGGTAATTAGTTAAAAAGTTCTTAATAGAAGAAGCAATAATTTAAAAATATAAAAGGTAATTGGAAAAGTTATGAAAAAAAAATTCAAATGCAAAAAAAATGGAAGAACATTAATCATTTGACGAATTTTTGATTAATTATAACCGTTATATAGGTCATTTGATTCACACAAAACCAGCAAGCATTAAAACGTTGCATAATGATACCATTTTTTGGATCAATTATGAGAAAAGATCTAAAAAATGGTATCATTATGCAACGTTTTGATGCTTTTAGGTTTTGTGTTGTAACCACAAAATAATTGTATATTTAAATAATTATAAATTTTAATTTTCCTGGTTACAAATGTAAAAGATTCTCGATTTATTAAAAAAAAAAATTTTTATTTTTTTTATTATTTTTTATTATTTTTTATTTTATAAATATTTTATAAAATATATTTATATTTTATTTATTTTATTATTTTTATTTATTATTCACTCTAAAAAAAATGAAAGCAAAGGGACAAGAACTGAAAAGAGGATTATTTAATTTAAATAAACAAACAGATATTCAACCAAAAGCAGTTGGAAGCTTAATCTGTCAAAGAAGCTGGATTTCCGTCCAAAAAGAATTGAAAGCTCAATACCACAAAAAGAAAAGATAATTAAATAAATTAATAATAAATACAAAACAGAATCTTCTATAATTACCTTGGCTAGCTAATCCCAAATCTGGATAAAAGTAGAGGGGGAAGCTCGAATTTAAATTAATTTATAAACAAAATTAATTTCAATAGAATAAATTAAATTGTACAAATTAAACTAATCTTTATGCATCTAACTTATATTTTTGTGACATAAATCAAGTCCCATGAAATAAACTAAATTTTGCTGAGATGAATTAAATTTTGAAAATAATAAATTAAATATTGTTAAATAAATTAAGTTTTCATAAAATAATTTAATTTTCGTTAAAACGAAATAAATCCTTCTAAATAATATCAACTTAGACAAATTTCAACAAATCAAGACAAATTTTTAAGAAATTAAGACACATCCATTAAACAACAGCCTTTATTAATCAACAATCAATAATAATCATTAACATTTGAAATCTTGAACTAAATTATAGTTTTGAGGTTAAGGAACTTTGACAATACGCTGTTTTTGAATTTAAATTAAGGATTCAAAAAGAAATCATTATTCACAAATATCAAACAATTATATAAAGTCAACAAACATTTGAGTTAATTATTGAAAAGATATTATCGATTTCACTGAGTCCAATAAATAATTTGTGTTAATTATTATATAATTTAAATAATATTTTTAATCGAAGTTTCAAGGAAATTCAAATTTATAAATAATATTGTTCCGAAAGAAATTTAAAAGATTGACATTTGAGGTTAGGGCTTTTGATTATTAAATCAAGATTTCTTAATATTTAAAAAGGATCAGAACAGTATTTTAGACTAATTTTTGAGTCAAATTATATTTAAGTTTAAAGCTCAAATAATTAATAGTGCGAATGGAAGGAAAATTTACGATTTTTGAAAAATCAACAATTTCGACATTATAATTATAAATATTGATAACGATTGGTTCTTCGTTATCAAGAGAGTCAAGATAAAAATTTTTAAGTTGAAATAATTAAATCCGGGTTATTAATTTATTTAATGTTAATAATTTTAAAGAAAGGGATAAAAGCTAATATGAACAAAAGGTTTCCAATCTGGAAAATCCACAAAACAAAAATGCTTCGGACAATCAAAATTTTATTTTCAATGAAATTAATTAATAATGTGATCTTACCGAAATCTCGAATGAACAGAAAAATACCATAGCTGCGAAATCGTCAAATAGAAAAAAAATCCAGAGAATTAGAAACTTGACGTCTGGTCTCAACGGCTGATGAAAAAATAATAAAATGGCCGTTTGTTTTTTTCTATAGTGACCAATCGTTACCATGACAATTTAAGGGCACTTAGTGAATCAAGAAAACAACTGAATAAATTTAACATAAAAATAACGCATCCGGTAAGTCTTGAATCCTATTGGTCGATGAGTTGGCGTCTAAATTTAAATCTTCTTAATGTATTTTTCCAAAATTAAATTAATCTTCGGAATTAATTAACAATATTAATTTGATCTATGAGATGGTAAATCATTATTTAACTCTTTACAAATTATTTTTCTTGACCAGTAAATCATCCAACGTGAATCCGGAATCCCAAAAAAATGACACAACAATGGGGCATCCAAATTTCTTGAATTCAAAATAGATTTTCGTCCTGACCACATAAATCTTATGAATAAAAAGGCTTTTGTCAAATCCGCAACAATAAGAGATCCAAATAAATCAGATGTAATAATGAAGCCTTCCAAAATATGAAAATTGCAAGTGACGAAGTCGGATCTTATTATATGTATTGAAAATAAAGTTGGTATCTTAGACAAAATTCATAATCTTGGGTACAATCGGAAGATAATTAATTGATGAAACAAAAATAATAGGTGCCAAAAAAGGATTATCGATAATTAAAAACTTAAAAATCAATATCGGCAACAATAAAATTCTTCATAAGTTCCGTAGACGAATTTTAGGTTAGGCGAAAAATTCAAATAGACAGAAATTTAATTTTCGTTCAATTTTAAAAAAATCTTAATTAAAATTCTAATAGTTGATTAGGTAATTTTTGGTAATAATCCAAAAGGCACGAACATCAGTGGTTAAATATTTTTGATAATATTCATCAAGATTTTTTAGTCATCAAAATTGATTTTATTACAGCACAAGATGTTACAAATTTACAAATTTTAACAAAAGTTTTTTTTCCGATACTATTTAATGTAAATGCAAAATTTTCTAACATTACTTGTACATTATATATATCTCATTTGTTTAATTAAGATTCAGAAGGTAGATCGTAGTGATAAGGCTCTGCACCATTTTTCTCCAAATTTGCCAATTCATCCATAATCTTCTTATGCCACTGCTCCTTTGACATAAAATCATGCATGAGAGATAACTCTACATGCATAAATTGCTCCCCACCTGATTGGCTTCTTATAACATTAACAATTTTAAATTTACTTCCGGGAAGAAGAATAATCTCTTTTTCATGATTTTGGAAAATACTATGGAGCCTTGCTCTAACAAACGGTTTTGAAAATTTCATCTCGTACAACATGACTGTGTTTTCATTGTAGAAATCCGAATATTGAAATATTTCTGAAATTCTTTTCTCTTCGGATGTCGATGTAAACCTTATAAATTTATAATCTTCCTTGTCAGGTCCAAATAATTCCTCAGCAACTTCCGGGTGTTTTGTGCCTCCTCGATATAATATCAGATCATCAGTCTGCTCAAGAGGATCGTCAGATTGTCTCAGTGCTAAACGATAAAAAGCCTCTCATAATTTTTGCCTCCGATGAAGTCTCACCAATCTCACGGTATCCATTATTCGTATAATAATGCAGAGCAAAAAAATCCTGTATGATGGCCGATTTAAAAACTCTATTTTTGTGATAATTGTCTAACAAATGTTTTATTAAACATTCCAAATTTGCTGCTGGTATCTCGCGTCTTGGAAATAAATTAGCAAAGATCTCCTTTGCCTCGTCTATTGTATAATGTTCTTTATCAAGAGATTCAGCGTACCTTAAACGAGAATATAATTCTGGATTTGCTATTTTGTAGTTTTTACTCCAATCTGGTAATTCCGACTTTTCTTCATTTAGAAGTACTACCCAATCTTTGACAAATTTCATCTGCATTTCGACCACTTCTGGAAAGATGTATTTTCTAAGTTCTGTACGCACGTCATTTTCAGTCAGTTTTGAATTTTCCTTCATATATTGAACAGCATTATATTCTCAATGCAGTTTCTTTTGTTCTTTAGAGCAATTCTAAAATCAGTTTCTTCAATTCGAGGTCTTTCTGGTGCAATTTCGTCCATGCCTGAGGACTCATGGAGCAATAGAAAATAAATACTTGTAATAAAGTAATTGATAATTGAACTTGTATGATCAATTTTTGGTGAAATGATAAAGTTTGATATTTCCATTTTCTTATGTTATTTGCCGATTCTCATTTACTTGTAAAAATATCTTGAGAATCTGTAAAAGATATGTTTTGTGTTGGAAGTAGATTTCATTAAATTAAGTTTGTAGATAATGACGGTATTAATTGGAAATAATTCCAAATTTTGCAAATTAATTGAAAAAAAAGAATTAAATCAATTATAAATTTGGGATAGTATTTTAAAAAATCATATAAATGTTTTAAAAGTAATAATAATAATCGCAAACTTCATTCTTTCAATCTGTCCACACCTGAAGTTTGGCACAATAGATGTTTTTTGTTTTAAATTAATAACTTTTGAAAAAATGTATTTTTATGTCAATTATAAGATTTCTAATTTTATTTATTTAATTATTAATTCTCCTGAATCTAAATTTGAAATCAATTGACAAATTTATATATTTTATTTTCAATAATAATAATAATGTATTACAATACTAACGTGTCTTATTTAAAACTACTTTACAGATTTTAATAAAGATTCAAAACACTTTAAACATAATATGAAAATTAATGTATATTTTATATTATAATTTATAATAATATATGAATCATTTTCATAATAATATTTTGTTCTTTTAATTACTTCTAAAAAATATAATATAAATAAGAATAAAGAAGAAAATACCATGATAAAATTTTAAAAAAGCGAGCACTGTTTTCAAATATTTTATTTAGACTTTTAAATGCCTTTTCTTATAATTTATTCCTCTTTTAATCATTTTTTTTTAATTTAAAACTTTCTTTCCTATTTTAAATAAAAATACGTACCAATTATAATTTTAATTAGTTCAATTATTAATCGTATTTCGTATTGTTTAAAGAAAAATTAAAAATAAATATTTCATATCAATAGAAGTTTGGAATAAATAAAATTTGTATAGAAAATTATATTAAATTTTATTAATAAAAAATATTTTGTTCAAAAAACTACTTAAAAAAATATTTTTGTAACGTACTATGAAAACTTTTTATTTTTAACATAGAAAGAGAATCAGAGTTATTCTTTAAAATTTCTTTGTATTTAATTATTTATTTGATTGAAAATTGAGATAAATAATTTAAAATTGAAAAAAAATATTTAAAATTTGCTTCCAAGTAAGCAAAATAATTTGCTTTCTTATAGAAGAAGCAATAATTTAATAATATAAAAGTTATTAAAAAAAAAAGATTTTTAAATGCAAAAAAAATGAAAAAATATTAATTTTTTTTACGAATTTTTGATCCATTCTAAGAGTTATATAGGTCAATGGATTCGTTTTGAGATAAGGAATATGATTTTTTTATTTACTTAGTTGTATTTTTAGTATGGAGAAACTTTTTGTCAAAAAACTATTTTTTTCGCTGAAAAAAGTATTTTTCTGAAAAATGTACAACTGGATCTTTCAAAATTTGGTGAAATTAATTAGAATAATATTTCTATTTGGGGTGAAAAACAACTTTCTAGTTTGAGGTTATGTAAATGAATAAAACTTCCTTAAACAAAATTATGCACATTTTTTTGTTTAATTACTAACACAAAAAATAATATTTTTTCTTTAAAATAGTAATTAAAATAGTAATTTTGTTTTTACGTAAGCTCTTTGTCTCATAAAAAAAAATTCGAATAGTTTAAAAGTACTTACATGTTTTTAGATCTGGACGCAGTAACTGCGTAGATGCAAGTTAAATATTTATGTCCAATTCCAAAAAAAAAAAGTAATTTTTTAGATAATTTTTGTAACAGTAACAAAGTTTTACATTCTGAATGCTACTTCGCAATAGAAAAAAATTGAAATTTAATAATGTTTAGATATTTTTAATATTCAAATTTTTGACATAAAGGGAGAAATAAAATTTATTGGTTGTAAGAGATTATAATATATTGCCATCGAGTATTTTTATTTTCATTATATTTTCTTTACTTTTATTGAGACATAGCTTTTTTAATATTTTGCAATGATAAGAAAAAAAACTTAAAATTTTTAATATTTCGTTGCACAAAGTTTCGCCTAACTATTTGTTCGTTTTGATTTATTTCTGTTTAAAAAAATTGTATTTATTCTTTATTTATTATTATAAATTGTCTTGTATTTACATTTTTTTATTAATTTATTTGTTTCTGGTTAACTATTTGTTCGTTTAGATTAATTTTTATTTTACACTTCCTAGAGATTTTTCTCCCTTTTTCAGTTACTTTTAAACTACTTCTAGTCGTTATTTTCCATCCTAGTAATTTTCCCCTTTTTACACCTTTTCTTTTTTATTTCCAACATATTTTTTTAATTTTATTTTTATCATTTAAAAATTCTGCTTTTTTAATCATTTTTACATTCCCTAGGGATTTTGTCACTATTTTATTATCTTGCAGTAAATTCTAATAATCTTAATCAACATTTAATTATTTTTATCACCATCTACTTATTTTGTAACTTTCAATAAATTTATTTTTTTACTTTTTAGGTTATGTCAACATACTGAGTCTCCTTAACCTAAAAAATCGTCGAGAATTATTCGAAATTAAAGCAGAAATTTAATAATTATAGATCAAAAATTAAATATTTCAAGGAAAAGGGTTAATTTCGTGTTTTGTTGGTAATCCAGCGGTAAATTTGAATTTAGTGGAGAACATTTGAAGCAGATATACGTCATCAAGTACATACGTTTAACAACCTAATGACCTGCTCAAGGTATTTTGTTAATGAGACCTAATAGGATTCCCGTAATGGATTCCAGTGAATCATAATCCTATCCCAAGGTTTGCCGCTTTTAGTGTCAGTAACAGTGATCAGTTCTTATCATAATAAATTTCCTAATTGATGCTTTAAACTTGAAAAAAATTATTTCCACTGATCATGGCCATCGAAAATAAATTTTATAGAATATGAAGTTCGTACTTGCTCTTTAAAGCGAGGGCTTCATGGTGTAAAAAACATTTTAAAAAAACCCATAAAAACTGCGTTCTTCCCATCAATCTCAATAATTATTAAAATTATCATACAATATTTCTTACAGAAGTTGTAGATCTCATAAAGATACAACTTTTATGTTGTATACATTATTTAAAAAAATTTATTATTATTTTTCGCTTTTCGACATTAAAACCAAATTTTCACCAATTTTCATTATATTTACGTGAGTTACCGGGGGATACGCAAGTTACAGTAAGTAACGTAAGATACGTAAGATAACGAGATGTTATGACAAGTTATACCGTAAGTTACATAACTTACGGTGAGTTACAAGGGGTTACGCAAGTTACAGTAAGTAACGTAAGATACGTAAGTTAACGAGGCGTTACGACAAGTTATCGTAAGTTACACAACTTACCGTGAGTTACAGGAGGTTACGCAAGTTACCGTAAGATACTTAAGTTACCAAGAGCTAACAGCAAGTTACGCAAGTTACCGTAAGCTACGTAAGTTACCAGGGCGTTACGAAAAGTTACCTTAAGATACATAACTTACCGTGAGTAACCGGGGGTTACAAAAGTTACCATAAGCTACGTAAGTTACCGGGGGGGTTGCGGAAAGTTACCTTAAGTTACATAACTTACCTTGAGTAACCGGGGGTTACGCAAGTTACCATAAGTTACGTGAGTTACCGGGGGTTACATCAAGTTGCCGTAAGTTATACAACTTACCGTGAGTTACCGGGGGATACTCTAGTTACCATAAAATACGTAAGTTACCGTAAGATACGTAAGTTACCGTAAGATACGTAAGTTACCGTAAGATACGTAAGTTACCAGGGGCTATCAGCAAGTTACGCAAGATACCGTAAGTTTGATAAATTACCGTAAGCTACGTAAGTTACCGGGGCGTTACGGAAAGTTACCGTGAGTTACATAACTTACCGTACGCTACGCAAGTTACCGGGGCGTTACGGAAAGTTACCTTAAGTTACATAACTTACTGTGAGTAACCGGGGGTTACGCAAGTTACCATAAGCTACGTAAGTTACCAAGGGGTTGCGGAAAGTTACCTTAAGTTACATAACTTACCGTGAGTAACCGGGGGTTACGCAAGTTACCATAAGCTACGTAAGTTACCGGGGGGTTACGTCAAGTTACCGTAAATTACATAACTTACCGTGAGTTACCGGGGGATACTCTAGTTACCATAAGATACGTAAGTTACCGGAAGATACGTAAGTTACCGTAAGATACGTAAGTTACCAGGGGCTATCAGCAAGTTACGCAAGATACCGTGAGTTTTATAAATTACCATAAATTACCGTAAGCTACGTAAGTTACTGGGGCGTTACGGAAAGTTACCGTGAGTTACCGAGGGTTACTCAAGTTACCGTAAATTACATAACTTACCGTGAGTTATAATTTATTATTAGTTATAATTTACTTAGACTTACCTTTTTTGACGGAAGCTAATCCCCTTGAAAATAGAATTTTTTTCAATTTTTTATTTTTTTTTATAAATTAACAAGTTAAAATTGAAATAAAATATTTTAAAACGTGCATATATTTTTTTTGTTTTTGTATTGTCAAATATATTTTAATTATTCCTCTTGGGGTTATTTGGAATTCTTAAGTGGAGTTTCCAGTGCAAAGTTCAGTAAATACTGAATCGTGACGTTAATGAATGTTTTCGCCATTTGCGGGAGTTTCTCTCTCTCTTTCTCTCTCTCTTTTAGAGAAATGCCAGATGAGATAGAAGATCGAGTTGTTTTTCGGCAATTTCTTCGCTCTTGAGAGAGCAATGCCGCCCTTTTCTGCAGGGTTGGCGCCATTAACCTTGTCACGAAAAAGAAGCTGGCACGCGAGCGATTTTTCCAGCTCGCAGATTTTGATTGATCGGACTTAAATTTACTCTTACCACCGGCAACACTCTCCCACTTCGTCATCTTTCTGAAAACACTGCAACTTAATTGGATTTTGATAAAACGCTCCATCATTTCACCTCAAATATCATGTTAATTTAGTTCAATGCTCTTTTTTAATGAACTGAAAACCACTCCATTATCGTGCTGAATAGCCAACGACACAATCTCGTTTATTTCCTTTCTATCAACTTGTTTAATGGAGAAAAAAATTCTCTCCATTAGAAATCAATAGTGTGACTTGTTGCCGAAATTTGTCAACATTAAAGACAAAAATGAGTATAAAATATATAGTCAGTGGAGTTACAGACAGATAAGTGGAAATAATTAAATAATTAAAATTTTCTTCCCTCATATTGGATCCGATATTTTGAATTTCAAAAAATTATTATCAAATTCGTAATTTTGACACTTTATTACACTTTTATAAAATACTTTTGGTAAGAAATATTGGTTTTTTTTAGAGAACTTATTTATCTTCATTTTAAGGGAATAGAATTTAAAATCGGTTAAAAATTGAGGATTGTAGAAATGGTTTGACACGATTTATCATTTTAGTATTTTTGTGTAGGAAAATTCCGAAAGCAAATTTCTGTCTTTTAGACAAACTTAAATTTAAAATCGGTTCTGCAGTTTATTAGAGAACTAATTTATCTTTAATTTAAGGAAATAGAATTCAAAATCAGTTAAAAATTGATGATTCTGGAGATGGTTAAACACGAACTTTCTTTTTGATATTTTAATGTAAGCAAAGTTTCGAATGTAATTTTATATTCTTTGAACATAGTAAATTTAAAAAATGGCTTCGTAGCTTTTTGCAGGACTTATTTATATGTAATTTAAGAGAAGAGAATTTAAAA
This sequence comes from Ganaspis brasiliensis, assembly GCA_037103525.1. NCBI lineage: Eukaryota > Metazoa > Arthropoda > Insecta > Hymenoptera > Figitidae > Ganaspis > Ganaspis brasiliensis. Next base: position 1,072,043 of record JAZKLR010000168.1, on the reverse strand, counting down.
TCGGTTAAAAATTGTGGATTGTGGAGATGGTTGAACACGATTTTTCTTTTTGGGTTTTTTGTATAAGCGAAATAACAAAAGCAATTTTATGTTCTTTAAACAAAATGATTTTAAAAATGGTTTTGTAGCTTTTTAGAGAACTTATTTATCTTTAATTTGAGGGAATACAATTTAAAATCGGTTAAAAATTGCGGATTGTAGAGATGGTTGAACACGATTTATCTTTTTAGCATTTTTGTGTAGGAAAATTCCGAAAGCAAATTTCTGTCTTTTAGACAAACTAAAATTTAAAATTGGTTCTGCAGCTTTTTAAAGAACTAATTTATCATTAATTTAAGGAAATAGAATTCAAAATCAGTTAAAAATTGGTAATTCTGGAGATGGTTAAACACGAACTTTCTTTTTGATATTTTGATGTAAGCAAAGTTTCGAATGTAATTTTATATTCTTTGAACATAGTAAATTTAAAGAATGGTTTCGTAGCTTTTTAATGAACTTATTTCTCTTTAATTTAAGGGAATACAATTTAAAATCGGTTAAAAATTGCGGATTGTGAAGATGGTTGAACACGATTTATCTTTTTAGCATTTTTGGATATGAAAAATTTCGAAAGTGCATTTCTCTCTTTTAGACAAACTAAATCTGAAAATCGGTTGGCAGATTTTTAGAGCTCTTATTTATCTTTATTTTAAGGGAATATAATTTAAAATCAGTTAAAAATTGGTGACTGTAGAGATTGTTAAACATGAATTTTCTTTTTTTTTTTATTTATTTATTTACTTTTTGATACTTTGGTGTAAGCAAAATTTCGAATGCAATTTTATATTCTTTCAACTTGATAAGTTTTAAAAATCGTTTCGTAGCTTTTAAGAGTACTTATTTATATTTGATTTAAGGAAATAAAATTAAAAATCGGGTGATAATTAGAGATTATGGAGATGGTTTAACACGTTTTTTCTTTTTAGCGTTTTTGTTTATGAAATATTTCAAAAGCGCATTGCTCTCTTTTAAAAAAAATAAACTTAAAAATCGGTGTCGCAGCTTTTTAGACAATTTATTTATCTTTAATTGAAAGGGTATGAATTTAAAATTGGTTAAAAATTGGTGGTTGTAGATATGGTTGAACACGAACTTTCTCTTTGATACTTTAATGTTAGCAAAACTTTGTAAGTAATTTTATATTCTTTGAACATAATAATTTGAAAATTCGTTTCGTAGCTTTTTAGCGAACTTATTTATCTTTAATTTAAGAGAATAAAATTTAAAATCGGTTACATATTAAGGTTTGTAGAGATGGTTGAACACGAACTTTCTTTTCGTGATTTTTCTAAAAATTATGTGTTGGATACACGCGACATAATTCGTGTGATATATTGCGCCGATTATTTATGAAGTGTAGTGGCTTACCACATAAAATTTTACAAAGGGAATCAGTGTCTATTTATCGATTACTATTAATCGTAACAACAGCTGTAACATATAATTTAACAGTGTTTTTAAAAAAAATCACATTCCAAACAAACAATATAACACAGATTTTCAACTATATAGGGGGGTCTGAAAATTTTTTTTTATAGTAAAAAATACTCATATATATAACATATAAAGCAGGAAACATAGCATAAAACAGTAAACCATTTAAAGAAAGTTGTATAATGTTAATAAATGACAGACAGGTTTAATGATTCATTTTGATTCATAAAAAGTAATGGGCACTTTTATGTCAACGATAAATAGCCGAGTAAACGAATAATGCAGAGGGGAATGCTTATCGTAAATAAAATTGTAGGAAAAAAAGCCAGGTTGGGGTGAACTAGGGATTTAGCGGAATCACCCTCAGTAAGAAGGTAATAGTGCATTATTTCCGCTCCCTTCGCTTTTTTTTCTTCTTTTCAAGAAAACTGCAATCTCTCCCAAAGCTTTATTATATTTTGCGTAACGAATCACCTACATAGCAATTTTGTAACTCGTGAAATTCTAATTTACTGGAGAAACGAAAACTAGAATTCATAACCTCAAAATAAAAATTTGTTTATAAAATAATTTTTTTTTTTATTAAGATAAAATGTTAAATGAATCGGGAAAATGTTTCGAATTGAAAAAATGTATTTTGACACGGTTTTGTAAATAATAGAGCGTGGAAATGATTTTTCAATTTGTGATTTCGCAGCAGTGTTTGTCGAAAAGTTTAAGTTACTTTTCGCCGGATGTTTACCAAGAACCTTTGACCTCGGGTAACGAACTCAACCCTCTAAATTCCTTTCCTTTAACAGACGATATTCGATTCCAATTTTTATTACTCTCCTAGGTATTGACTATCCTCGCTAAGAAAAATAGAGAAAATCATGAAAAGGAGGTCTTTAGTGCAAATTAATTTATTTCGAGCTCGGCTTGTAAAGTTTGTTCAATAAATTTCCTTTCGTTTAAAGAATTTTCACTTTATTTTGGGCATTGATTATGAAAAATAAGTTGGAGAAAAAAATTTTCATTTTTGATAATTGAAATTTAAACAATGTGTGGTAATTATTGGATTGGATTTTTTAAATTTCGCGCGCTTTTGGAAGCTTAAGTTGCAATCCTGAAACAGCTGATGCATTTGCGGCAAACTTCATACATGTGTGTAAATTGCAATTTAACCAAGAAATCTTGGAATTATTTTAAATATAATATTTAAAATTAATGAAATAAGTCAAAATACGACAAAACTTGTAAAATTTTAGAATTAAACAAATTAGCAGAAAAAATTGAAATTTAACAAAATTATTTATAATTCAGAAAAATACCTGAAAATCTTATAGATGAATTGGAAAAAAGTAGAGAAAATGATTGAAAATTGAAAAAAATAATTTAAATTGAGATAAATAATTAAAATTTAAGGAAATTAATTCAGGAATAATAAAAATGATTAAAAATTGAAGATAATAAAGAAAAACTAAAATTTATAATTTAAAATTAAAGAAAATAATTAAAAAAATTACATAATATATTTTAAACAAAGAAAAGTTTTAAAAAAATCAGTAAAATGCTTGAAACTTTTAGAAGTTCATTAAAGAAAAAAAAAGAAAATAATTAAAAATTAAAGAAAATGAATAAAAAACTATAAACATAATTTAAATTAAAGAGAACAATTTTTAACTTAATAGGAATAATAGCAAAAAAATACAGAATATACATAAAATACAAGAACAATTTGAGATAAAATGAAAAATTGAATAAAATAATGGAAATTTCAAATGAATAATTTAGAACTTTTTGAAAATTATGAAAAAGAACGTAAGTAATTGAAAATTGAATAAAATAATGGGAAATTTGAGAAAACTACTTAAAAATCTTAGAAAATCATTTTAAAAAATATAAATTATTAACTATTGGGGAAAATAATTGAAAAATAATTTTAAATTTTGAAACTTGACGAAAATAATTGAAATCTGATAAAAACAATAATGAGTAAAAAAAAGTAAATGAAATTTGAAGTAAATAATTGAAAAAATTGCTGAATTTTTTTTAAATAAAGAAAATAATTGAGATTTGAGAAATTAATTTTAAAAATAATAAAAAAATGAGAATAATTAAAAATTAAATAGAAGAATTGTGAAAGCTAAAAATTATTGAAATTTAAGATAATTAAAATTTTAATTTATTGTTTAAAGTCAAATTTATTTTGAAATTTTGAAAACAAATAAAAATAATTAAAAATTGAAGCAAATAATTTAAATATTAGAAAAATACTTAAAAATCTTAAAAAATAATTTTATTAAATGGGAATAAAAATTCAGGGAAATAATTAAAAATGTTAAGATAATTTAATAATCTGAATTAAATTAAAAAAATTCATTCAAATTGGCGATAAATAAATTTAAAATTTAGCAATAAATAATTAAATTGATTTAATGTCAAAAAGAAATTAATTAAAATTGAAAAAGTGACTGGAAAAATTAAAGAAAATAATGGGTAAAATAGAAAAAATGTTTAAAACTTTTTAAATAATTTTAAAAAATAAGAATAATTAAAAATTGGGGAAAATAAATTACATTTAAGTAAAATAATTTAAAAAAATTACAGAATATTTTTTTAATAAAAAGAAAAAAAAATGAAAATTGAGAAAAATAAATAAATATCTTAGAAAAGAATTTAATAAAATAAAAATAATTACAAATTTAAGGGAAATAATTAAAAAAAGATTATAAAATTTTAAACTTAAAATTGAGTTTATAATTAATTATAATTATAATTGAATTTATTTTTAAGCAAAAGGAAAAAATTGAAAATTGAAAATAATAATCTAAATTTGAGTTAATAACTGAAAATTCAGGTAATAAATTGAAAAATAATTAGAATAGTAAAAAGATGGAGAAAACAATTGCAAAATGATAAAAAGAAATAAATATTGAACAAAAGAATTGAAAATTGAGATATATATATATTTTAAAATTTAGTATATTATTACAGGAATATTGCAAAATGAAAATAATATTAGTAAATTAAAAAACATCCATTTAAATTTGCGATAAATAATATTTAAAATTTAGCATAATGAAATTGATTTTATGACAAAGAGAAAGTCATTAAAATTCAAAAAGTGACTAGAAAAATTAAAGAAAATAATAGGAAATTTGAGAAAAATGTTTAAAACGCTTAGAAAATAATTTTAAGAATTAATTGAAAAAATTACAGAATTTTTTTTAATAAAAAAGAACAATTGAGATTTAAGAAAAATATTAAAAAATGGTAGAAAAGATTTTAAAAAAATAAAAATAATTATAAATTGGGGGAAAATAATTGAAAAAGGATTATCAAATTTTAAATTTGAAGAAAAAAATTGAAATATTATAAAAACAGTGATAAGTTGACAAAAAAAATTTAAATTTGAAAAAAATACCTGGAAATCTTAGAAATTAATTGAAAAAAATCAGAACAATTAAAAATTGAAGAAAAGAATTGAAGAAGGCTAAAATAATTGAAATTTTAGATAGTTAATAAAATTTTTTGAAAATTATGTAAACAAATGAAAATAATTATCAATTGAACAAAAATAGCTAAAATTGGAGAAAAACGCTAATAAATCTTGAAAGTAGTATTACTAAAAATTAGAATAATAATTAAAGATTGAGGGACATAATTGAAAATTGATAAAAATAATTGAAATATGATAAAAACAATGGTAAGTGGACAAAAATAATTGAAATTTGAGAGAAATACCTGGAAATCTTAAAAATCAATTTAAAAAAAAGAGAATAATTAAAAATTGAAGAAAAGAATTGAAGAAAGCTAAAATAATTGAAGTTTGAAATAGTTAATAAAATGTTTTAAAAATAATAAGAAAAATAAAATAAAAATAATTAACAATTGAAGAAAATAGTTAAAATTAGAGAAAAATGCTGAAAAATCTTGAAAATAGTATTACAAAAATTGAGAATAATAATTAAAGATTTAGGGACATAATTGAAAATTGATAAAAATAATTGAAAAATGAAAAAAATAATTGAAATATGATAAAAACAGTGGTAAGTGGACAAAAATAATTGAAATTTGAGATAAATACCTGGAAATCTTAGAAATTAATTGAAAGAAGCTAAAATAATTGAAATTTGAGATAGTTAATAAAATGTTTTGAAAATTATCTAAACAAATGAAAATAATTAACAATTGAAAAAAATTCTTAAAATTGGAGAAAAATGTTGAAAAATCTTAAATAATATTACAAAAATTGAGAATAATAATTAAAAATTGAGGGAAATAATTGAAAATTGATAAAAATAGTTTAAAATTGAAGAAAATAATTAAAATATGATGAAAATAATTTAAAATTGAAGAAAATAATTGAAATGTAATAAAAACAGTGGTAAGTAGAATAAAATAATTTAAATTCGAGAAAAATACCTGGAAATCTTAAAAATTAATTGAGAAAAATGAGAATAATTAAGAATTGAAGAAAAGAATTGAAGAAAGCTAAATTAAGTGAAGTTTGAGATAGTTAATAAAATTGTTTGAAAATAATAAGAAAAATAAAATAAAAATAATTAACAATTGAAGAAAATAGTTAAAATTAGAGAAAAATGCTGTAAAATAAAAAAAATATTATTACAAAAATTAAGAATAATAATTAAAGATTGAGGGACATAATTGAAAATTGAAAAAAATAATTAAAATATGATAAAAACAGTGGTAAGTGGACAAAAATAATTGAAATTTGAGATAAACACCTGGAAATCTTAGAAATTAATTTAAAAAAGCTAAAATAATTGAAATTTGAGATAGTTAATAATGATTTTTGGAAATTTTGTAAAGAAATGAAAATTGAAAAAAATAGTTAAAATTGGAGAAAAATGTTGAAAAATGTTAAATAGTATTACAAAAATTGAGAATAATAATTAAAAATTGATAAAAATAGTTGAAAATTGAAAAAAAAAAATTGAAATATGATGATAATAATTTAAAATTGAAGAAAATAATTGAAATATAATAAAAACAGTGATAAATGGACAAAAATAATTGAAATTTGAGAAAAATACCTGGAAATCTTAGAAAATAATTGAAAAAAACGAGAATAATTAAAAATTGAAGATAATAAATGCAAAATGAAAATAATGGTAAATTAAAAAAATGAATTGAATTTTGGGATTTGAAGACAATATGATTGCTGTAAATTTAAAATTTTAGAACATTTTGAAAAGATGGAATATGTAAAAATTTAAATGGAAAAAACATCTAGTGTCAGACTTCAAGTGTGGACAGAATGAAATGAATGAATGTAGGAAACTTGTAAATTATTATTTTATATACCCAATGAAAACATAACCTAACTTTTTAAAATTTTTGTCACAAGCAAAAATCCACAGAAATTAAAACATCTCGTTCAGATTTGAAACGCTTAACATTTAGAGTACAAAAATAATCCCTGAAAGCATTGGAGTTTGCTAGATTTGAGCCGGAAGTGCTATTTGTTTACTTGAATCGTTTGAAAGTAGAGTGCAGACGATGCACTATCCACTCCACTTTCCGTGGGAAAACAAGTGTTGTCTTTTTAAAACTTGGCGTCTGTGTCTTTCTTTTTTTCTCAGCGTTTCGAACAAGGGTGAGATTGAAAGGAACCCTTCGGGAGGAAATGTTTTCTGAAAGAAAGCCGATCGACACGAGTTTAATGTCGCTGATGAAAGTTATTTTAGGAAAAGGGTGACGATGTCTCGAATCAGGGAAAAGTCGATTTGTTCCTTGTCCTGCTGGTACTTAAGAATGTTAATGAGCCGCTGACAGGATTTCAAATTATCCGACAAGAATTCATTTTCATCTTTTCAAGAATCCAGGACTGAAAAAAAAACTCACCAAAAGTGTCAATAATAGAAAGAGGTGACAAATTTTCCAATTATGCTAAGTGGAAATTTTGAATGTTTCCAGAAGATTAAATACGTCGTATTTAGGAGAAATTATATGCGGGTGAAAGAGCAGTCATGTAAAAAAAAAAATGTAAAATTAATGTTCATGTTGAGAGTCACGTGACCATGGAGTAGAAGAGAGAGAGAGAGAGAATAGAATCCAAGGTGAAACTGGATGCTGAATTCTGGACCATCAACAGAGAATGGCAAAGTAGTTTTTCAAGATAATGGCACTCTTTCCGTCTACGTCTGTGATTCCGGCCCTTGGTTTGCCGCTTTTGAAATGATACTGCCTTAACCTTAAAGCAGGACAATGTCTCGAATCGCGCAAGATGGAGAGAGAAAAAAGCCATGAGATAAACTGCTCGCGGTTGGCTTGTCTCTGATACTTCCAATTCCATTGATCACCGTCCTAAATCGAAGGGGAACTCTTCTTTATAACTCTCGACTTGAGTCAAAGTGTTTTTTAAACACTTGATCTTTGGTAAGGTTTTCTTTATCTTAATTTTATTTAACTTTGTAACACAGTCATTCACATATTAGCAATGTGCCGTTTCCGAAATTTATAATTTTTGAAACTTTCAGTTGAAAGTTTCAAATTAATTGAAACTTATGAAACTTTAGCCATAACGTCTAATTTTTTAAAGTTAATAGTTTAAAAATGATTTAGTTACGTTTTGAATTAGTCTTTTTAACTGTAAAAATTAAATTTCAATGCAAATCATTTTATTTCACGAAATAGAGGTTAAGACCTTCTGCGCAAACTCAGTACTCTTACTATGGCGCTAAAATTTAAATTTGCATAATATTGGTTAATAATTATTCAAGTTAATTCTAATATTTCTAAGTAAGTGCATAAGTATTAAACTACTCTAAATGTTTGAATTTTTATGTTCTATTTCTAAAAAAAAATTATTTCTTTAATTTTAATTGTTATAACATTATTTTTCCTTTATTTTTAATTAATAAAATAAGATCTTTAAATACGTGAATGATTATTTATTTAATATAATTGAAATAATTAATACAAATTTTTAAGATAATAAACATCGTATAAAACATCTTATAAGTTTGAGGTTTTGAATATGTTTTAATATTAATATAACTTACTTTCTATTAATATTTCGTGAAGACAAATTGCTTTATTTTGAAAAATTATATTTTTAATTTTTGTTTTCAAAAAGGTTAATTTTGGGAATAAAACAGTAAACAAAGCAATTTTACATTGCTCATTCAAATTAAACTTTAACCTTTTTTATAAAAAATTTAAAAATGTTATATTTTCTAAATAAAGCAAAACGCCTTAGCCAAATTTTAATAGCAAGTAGTTATATTAATATTAAAATATATATTCAAAATCTCAAATTTTCAGGAGTTCACAATAAAACATTATAAATTTAAAAATATTACCAAAATTTTCAGAAGTAGAAATATTTCGAATTATCATTATTTTCTTAAAATAAGGTATTTTAGTAAAATTTGAATCATTTAAATTAAGGATCAGTTAATTAATCAGCTAAATAAAGGAAACCATAAATTGTTTATTTTTCAAAAAAATAATTACATTCAAACAATAAATAATAATAATAATAATTTGCAGGTTCATTCCCTGATTTTTTAAATTATTTTTTCACTCATAAAAGTTATTTTAAATTTTAAATTCAATTTTTCAATTGTAAGACTATTTCTTTTAATTCTCCACTATTTCCTTCAAATTTTGATTCCATTTTTTAATTATTTTCTTTATTAATAAAAATTTCTTGCCTTTTTTTCAATTATTTTTTCCGAGTACCAATACATTTTTTTAATTTTATTTTCTTCTACATTCAATAATTATTGTGCTTTTTCAATTTTTAGTTTTATTCTTAAAATTTCAATTCATTTTTGCAATTTTTTATTATTTTCTTAATTTTTCAATTTTTTTCCTCTTTTTTAAATTATTTTTTTTAATTTTCAATCTACATAGTTGTTCAATGTTCAATTACTTCCAACGATTATTCCTATAATTTTCAAATTATTTTGTTTAAATTTAATATTATTTGTTTATTTTTTAAAAATATATTTTTTAAATTGTGAATTAATTCACTTTTCAACTATTTCTTATAATTATTATTTATTATTTATTTTTTGCTTAGTTTTGTATTAATCTACCCATTGTTGGAATTTTGTTCCGAATTTGAATTTTTTTTTCGTTCGTTTATAATTTTTTTTCAATTATTATAATTATTTTTTCAAGTTTCAATTCAATTTTTAAATTTTTAATTTATTTCTTGAAGTTTTTATTATTTTCTTCGTTTTTCAATTATTTTCTCCAATTTCAATTAATTAGGCGATTTTCAAAACAGTTTTTCAATTTGCAATTATTTCCAACAGTTATTTCTATAATTTTGTTATTTTTTTTTTTTAATTTTCTTGTTTAACTTTAATTTTTTTTGTTTAATTTTTTAAATTATTCTTTTTAAATTGTGTAATTATCTAGACATTTTTCGAGTTTTGTTTTCAATTTTAAATTATTTTCGTTTTTTTCAGTTTCTATCTTAAATTTTGTAATTGTTGTCCTAATTTTCATAATTTGATTTGCAAAAATTTTTAGTTAAATTTAATCATAAATTCTGTAAATTTCTTTAAAAAAAGGAGAAAAACTTTTTTCATAAAAAGGTGCCTCAAAAAATAGTGAAGAATAAGTTTTTCCGAAATTTATAATTTTTGAAACTTTCAGTTGAAAGTTTCAAATTAATTGAAACTTATGAAACTTTAGCCATAACGTCTAATTTTTTAAAGTTAATAGTTTAAAAATGATTTAGTTACGTTTTGAATTAGTCTTTTTAACTGTAAAAATTAAATTTCAATGCAAATCATTTTATTTCACGAAATAGAGGTTAAGACCTTCTGCGCAAACTCAGTACTCTTACTATGGCGCTAAAATTTAAATTTGCATAATATTGGTTAATAATTATTCAAGTTAATTCTAATATTTCTAAGTAAGTGCATAAGTATTAAACTACTCTAAATGTTTGAATTTTTATGTTCTATTTCTAAAAAAAATTTATTTCTTTAATTTTAATTGTTATAACATTATTTTTCCTTTATTTTTAATTAATAAAATAAGATCTTTAAATACGTGAATGATTATTTATTTAATATAATTGAAATAATTAATACAAATTTTTAAGATAATAAACATCGTATAAAACATCTTATAAGTTTGAGGTTTTGAATATGTTTTAATATTAATATAACTTACTTTCTATTAATATTTCGTGAAGACAAATTGCTTTATTTTGAAAAATTATATTTTTAATTTTTGTTTTCAAAAAGGTTAATTTTGGGAATAAAACAGTAAACAAAGCAATTTTACATTGCTCATTCAAATTAAACTTTAACCTTTTTTATAAAAAATTTAAAAATGTTATATTTTCTAAATAAAGCAAAACGCCTTAGCCAAATTTTAGTAGCAAGTAGTTATATTAATATTAAAATATATATTCAAAATCTCAAATTTGCAGGAGTTCACAATAAAACATTATTAATTTAAAAATATTACCAAAATTTCCAGAAGTAGAAATATTTCGAATTATCATTATTTTCTTAAAATAAAGTATTTTAGTAAAATTTGAATCATTTAAATTAAGGAACAGTTAATTAATCAGCTAAATAAAGGAAACCATAAATTGTTTATTTTTCAAAAAAATAATTACATTCAAACAATAAATAATAATAATAATAATTTGCAGGTTCATTCCCTGATTTTTTAAATTATTTTTTCACTCATAAAAATTGTTTTAAATTTTAAATTCAATTTTTCAATTGTAAGACTATTTCTTTTAATTCTCCACTATTTCCTTCAAATTTTGATTCCATTTTTTAATTATTTTCTTTATTATTAAAAATTTCTTGCCTTTTTTTCAATTATTTTTTCCGAGTACCAATACATTTTTTTAATTTCATTTTCTTCTACATTCAATAATTATTGTGCTTTTTCAATTTTTAGTTTTATTCTTAAAATTTCAATTCCTTTTTGCAATTTTTTATTATTTTCTTAATTTTTCAATTTTTTTCCTCTTTTTTAAATTATTGTTTTTAATTTTCAATCTACATAGTTGTTCAATGTTCAATTACTTCCAACAATTATTCCTATAATTTTCAAATTATTTTGTTTAAATTTAATATTATTTGTTTATTTTTTAAAAATATATTTTTTAAATTGTGAATTAATTCACTTTTCAACTATTTCTTACAATTATTATTTATTATTTATTTTTTGCTTAGTTTTGTATTAATCTAACCATTGTTGGAATTTTGTTCCGAATTTGAATTTTTTTTTCGTTCGTTTATAATTTTTTTTCAATTATTATAATTATTTTTTCAAGTTTCAATTCAATTCTTAAATTTTCAATTTATTTCTTGAAGTTTTTATTATTTTCTTCGTTTTTCAATTATTTTCTTCAATTTCAATTAATTAGGCGATTTTCAAAACAGTTTTTCAATTTGCAATTATTTCCAACAGTTATTTCTATAATTTTCTTACTTTTTTTTTTAATTTTCTTGTTTAACTTTAATATCTTTTGTTTAATTTTTTAAATTATTCTTTTTAAATTGTGTAATTATCTAGACATTTTTCGAGTTTTGTTTTCAATTTTAAATTATTTTCGTTTTTTTTTCAGTTTCTATCTTAAATTTTGTAATTGTTGTCCTAATTTTCATAATTTGATTTGCAAAAATTTTTAGTTAAATTTAATCATAAATTCTGTAAATTTCTTTAAAAAAAGGAGAAAAACTTTTTTCATAAAACGGTGCCTCAAAAAATTGTGAAGAATAAGTTTTTCTAGAAGAATTATATTCATTAAATTTTTATAATTAATATTTTTGTGTAAATTAAAATGGAAATATCTCGCACAAAAGAGTACTTTTTTTTTTATTTTTACAATTTTTATGTTCTCACTTTTAACATAAAATCTTTAGGAAAAATATTGTCTACTTTAATTTTAATAATTTACAAATTTGATAAATTTCATGAAAAGTTTCATCGATCATCAGTTTCACGATTTGAAACTTTCAACAGCACATTGCTATTCACATTTGATAAACACTTTTTAGGTTATGTTGGCAATTAATCGAATTTGACATGGGAAATTCGTAACAACGCAGCAGATGACTAAAAAGGTTTCTTAAGAATTTTTACAATCGAATTTGAAATATTTTTTTTTAAAGAAGAATGCTGAGTAAATCTGCTTTTATAAATAATCTAATAATTGACTTACATCTAAACAAGCAATGATTTACAAACCTTCCGAGTTGAGTTAAAACTTGGCAAAGTTAATTAGGATAATAAATATTGATTCTCGCAAAGACAATTGCAAAACTTATTTATCTAGGGTGCATCACAGTTTATGAAGCACCCTGCTTCAACTGCTGCGAAACTTGCAAATTGTGACGTAATACAATTACGTTTCTAGCTTTAATGAGCTTAGCTTCATCTCAAGAGAGTATAAGTACTCTAATTATCCTCGAATTTTCGCTCAAACTGACACGAAAAAAATTCCACAATTTTTGTTTAATTAATGACAATATTTTTTTGAAAACTTATAACTGACAGAGGTTAATACAGGGGCGGAATTGGGAGGACAAGGGCCCTGGGGCAAAAAGGAAAATGGGGACCCTACTATATATAATAATTAGAAGTTTAATTCATTCATTCTGTCTACACCTGACATTTAGCATTAGATGTTTTTCTCTATTAAAATTTTAAATCGTATTTTACCTTAAAATGTTCTCAAATTTTAAAATTATATAGCAATTTTAATTTATTTAAAATTCAGTTAATGTGAACTTGCATTCATTAAAAGTTCAATTAATCCACGTTTTCTGCAAATTTTTTATTATTTTTAAATTTTTCTCTAAATCTTAAATTTACCTTCTTCAAATTTCAATTACTTTGTTTAGTTTTTCTTAACCACTTATTCAATTTTAATTTTTTTTCCTTTGACATTAAAGGAATTTAATTGTTTCTTCCTAAATTTTATATTATTCGTCGCAGATTCAAATAACAATTTTTAATTTACCAATACTTTTGTCATTTTGCAATTATTATTTTCAATTTTTAATCATTCTCATAATTTCTGAAAGAATTTCCTCAACTTTCAAATATATATCTCAATTTTCAATTATTTTGTTCAATTCTCATTATATTTTTACTTTTTTATACAGGAAGCTTTGTGATCGTTAAAATTGTCAATTTTCCAAAAATAATCTAAATCGACTCATTTTCATCCAAAAAGTGTAAATTTTATTTTTTAAGCAAAAGTCCAGATGCGTGCGTCTGTGTGTGTATAGCATTTTTTGACGCCAGGATATCTCGAGAACGATTCAATAAATTTCAATAAAATTTGTATAACTTATTAAACTTATCAATATCTAAATTTAGACACAAGGATTTTTGAAAATACCAAATCAAATTTTGTTGAACGCCTTTTTTCATTTAAAAAATCGTTTTTGTTAAACTTTTTTTCCATGTTAAAAATACAACCTAATGAATACAAAAATCAAATTTCTTATCTAAAAACCAATCGAAAGACCTATATAACGTTTGTAATTGTTCAAAAATTAGTAAAATAATTAATGTTTTTTCGTTTTTTTTTTGCATTTAAAATTCTTTTTTTCATAACTTTTCCAATTAACTTTTATATTTTTAAATTATTGCCTCTTCTATGAAGAACTTTTTAACTTATTACCTAAATGTTTAGTTATTACCACACATTTAGATTATTGTCTTAAAATTTTAATTTTTAAAACAATTTTCCATCATATTTCAATTATTTAAAATTTTTTTTAATCATTTTCATCATATTTCTATTATTATTTCAATTTTAAATTATTTTTATCATTTTTTAATTATTTCTCTCAATTTTTAATTATTATTCTCATTTTGTAAAATTATTTTTAAAGATTTTTAAGTACTTTTCTCAAATTTCAATTATTTTCTTTAATTTTTAATTATTTTCATTTGTTTACATAATTTCCGAAAAATTTTATTAATTATTTTAAATTTCAGTTATTTTTAGCTTTATTCAATATTTCAGTTTGTAATGCTTCACATTTTACTAAATTAATTTCTAACGTTTTCAAGTATTTTTCTGAAATTTCAATTATTTTTTCAACTTAGCATTGTTTTAATTATGTTTCAATTATTTTCATCAATTTTCAAAATTTAAAATCATATTTTAATTATTTTTTGCATTTTTTATAATTTTTCTACATTTTTAAATTTTTTTTATTATTTCTTATTTTTTCCCATAAATTTAGAATCTACCTTCTGCAAATTTCAATTTTTTTTTATACTATTAACACCACTTTTTAAATTTTAATTATCTTCTCTTAGGAATTAAATCAATTTTATTTTTTATTCTAAATTTTATATAATTTTTAGCAAATTTAAATTAATTCTTCTTATTTACCATATTTATTTTCATTTTGTAATTATAAGCTTAAATTTGTAATCATTATCATTATTTCTGAATTAACATCCTGAACTTTTAAATATTTATTTTAATTTTTAAATATTTTGTTAAATATTAATTTCGTTTTTCCATTTTGCAATTATTTTCTCCATCTTTAAACATTTTCACTATTTTTCATTTAATTTCCTAATCTTCATTCTTATCTCAAATTTAGATTATTGTTATCAATTTTCCATGTTTTCAACGATTTTTTAATTATTTTCTTTTGCTTAAAAATAAATTCTGTAATTTTTCTATTGTTTATTCAATTTTTAATTATTTTTATTAATTTTGCATAATTTTCAAAAATTTTAATTATTTATCTCAAATTTTAATTATTTTCGTCAATTTTCAATTATTTCTGTAATTTTTTTATTATTGCCTTTAATTTAAAATTGTTTAATAATTTTGTAATTAGTTTCTTTTTTTAAACATATATTCTATAACTTCTTTAATTAATTGTCTCAAATTTTATTTACTGTTTTCAATTTTTTATATTTTTATTATTTTCATTATATTTTAATTTTCTTCATTCATTTTTAAATGAATTTGATCATTTTTCAATGATTTTTTTCAATTTTTAATTATTATTCTCGTTTCCTAAAATTGTTTTATAAGATTATTAAGTATTTTTCTAAAATTTCAATTATTTGCTTCAATTTTCAATTATTTTCATTTTGTTTTCATAATTTCTAAAAAATTTGTATTACTTTTCGTAAATGTCAAAATTATTTTCCAATTATTTTCCTACACTTATTTGCATCAATTTTCAATTATTTTAATTTTTTTTTATAATTTCAAAAATTTATTCTTCACTTATTTCTCTCAAATTTTATTTACTGTTTTCAATTTTTCATTTTTCAATTATTTTCGTTATATTTCAATTTTTTTCTGAATCTTAAATTTTTATCAGCATATTCCTATAATTTCTTTCAATTTTGAATTAATTTGATCATTTTTCAATTATTTTCCTCGATTGTTAATTATTATTCGTATTTCCTAAAATTATTTTCTAAGATTTTTAAAGTTTTTTTCTAGAATTTCAATTATTTTCTTCAATTTTTAATTATTTTCATTTGTTTTCATAATTTCCAAAAGTTTTTTTACTTATCTTATATGTCAATTATTTTTATCTTTCTTCAATTCTTTTCTCCAATTTTTAGATATTTTCATTTTTTTTCAATTACTTTCGAATATCATATTGTATTTCTCTCAGGTTTCAATTATTTTTTTTTAAAGAAAAAATTCTGTAATTTTTTCAATCAACACTTAAATGTCATTTATGTTTTACATCTTATTATTGTCTGCAACATATTTCAATTATTTTCTTTATATTTCAAATTTTAAAATTATTTTTCAATTATTTTCCTAAATTTATTTGCTTCAACTTTCATTGAACTTCAGAAAGTTTTAAGTGTTTTTCAAATTTTGTTCTAACTTTTCTTTATTTAAAATATATTATGTAATTTTTTCAATTATTTTCTTAAATTTTAATGTTTCTTTCAATTTTAAATTATTCATCTCAATTTTCAATCATTTTTGTTTTAATTTTTCATTATTTAATTGCTTTCAATTTATTTTTAAGATTTTCAAATATCATTCTCAAATTAATATTATTTTCTTTATTTTTAAAACATTTCTATGATTTTTAAATTACTTTCTCCAATTTTTAGTTAATTTAATTTTTTTTTCATTTAACTTGCAAAATTTGCAATTATGTATTTTGTTTTATTTAAATTATTTTTTGCAATTTTTTATTTCTAAAATTATATAAACTTTGTCCTAAATAAATATTTGTTTACATAAAAAAAATCTTTTCTTAAATTCTGTTTTACAAAAATCATTTAATTATTCTGTCAAGTGTGAGTCATACATTCGAGTTTTACTTTGGCCACAAAGGAAGACCGCATTGTGAAGATTTTTTTTTTTTTCTTCAAAATCAGTGGCTGAGAAAGGTGACCGCGCTTTTCTTCAGGCTTGACAAGTGATGACAATATTTTCGAAAAAATATTTGCTCCTGCTCTTGCGGAAGGGGGACTCTCAATTAGAAAGGAGAAATTCGTTTGTGGTCGGTGCCATAAAAATCCGTACAAGAAAATCGAATAAAAGCCTGTCGAGGAATTGGCTTTTATCCCGCGAATCATGCTGGTCATTTGGAGTTTTAGAGGATCGAGAAATTTCTCCGATGTTACAAATAAGTTCGATAAATCATCCATAGATCGTGGCTCGTTCTCTTTGTCGATCAGACCCTCCCATCGAGGGCCCAATTTTCACATCTGCTCGACAACCACAAGCCCATGGAGACCCTTTTCCAAAAGAGGTGGAGCACCTTCTTTCACTTTCACGTCACTTCTCTTCATTCCAGTGATGCATTCAGGAGCATTTATTTTCCCGTAAATTTGAATCGTTTTATTCAACAATTTTCAAATTTCACAAATCAATTTTTAAACTGCTTTAAAAAGTCATGCCTCTATAATAATATCCAACTTATTTTTTATATTTTTAAACTATTTTAGAAAATTTTAGAATTAAAAGAAATTGTAAAAAATAATTGAAATTAAATACTTTAACAAACTCTGATAGTTTTCGAGACAATCGATAGTGAAAATCAATCTTGCGGCGCGAAGAAGGCAAGAGCGACTATTTGGTCGTTTATCTCAATAAATATCAAAAATTTTGAAATTTGTTCTTTACCAAAGTTGTAGGTTTTCTCAAAACACAAATATTGTCTAGTATGTATTTTTTTGATATCTCCAATAGTTTTCCAAGAAAATCGATGTTAAGGTCCTGCCCTCTTTTTGTTTCCACGTGCGATGCACGACCAAACTTCACTATCGATTTTCTCGAAAACTATTACCGATATCATAAAACACCTAAAAGAAAAAATGTGTATTTTTAGCAGGCCTACAACTTTTATACAAAGCAATTTGCAAAATTTTCAATATTTATTGAGATAATTGCAAAAATACGCAGGTATGACAAGTACCGATTATTCGAAAGTGCTCCCCTTATATTTATTCAGATTATTGGACAGTTTAGACACTGGCAGTAAATTTTCGAAAAATTAATAAATTTTTCAAGGTGTGTGCTGAAATACAAACGGTTTTGAGCGAGTCCAGCATGTGGTCGAGTTTATGAAAAAGAAACAAGTTGTCAGGACAAAGACATTAAGGCTGACACTTACGAGGGGAATAAAGTCACCAAGGCACGTGGTACTAAGTTTCCTTACTCGATTCTCTGACAGAATAACTCATGAAGTAACACACGTGTTCTTAGTGACCCTTGCGGTTCACCAAAGGTGTTATTCCAGACTCTTTTGTAAGAACAGCCGTCGATAAATTCCCGCGAAGGTGAAGCCGGCGACTGCGACGTTACTGCTCCGCCTCACCCCAACTTCCATAAATTATCCTAGGGGATGACACAGACATTATAATCCTGGGATATAATAAAAAGTACGATCAGAGCACATGCCATCAATTTCTCTTAAGGAAATCTAAAACCACTATCTAACTCTCGTTATTTATTCCTAAACTGTCCCTGAAAAATAATGTTACACGAAACATCTTTTTTTTTATTGTCGTATAAAATTCCCCTACCAACAAACAATTGTTAGATGACATTTTATTATTTTGGGAATTTAAAATTATAATAATTTTAATTAAGGTGACCGTAATTTAAAAATGGGGTTTGACCTTGAAATTTATGGAAGAAATACCTTTTGACAGTAAAACCCTTTTTCGCTCTCTCATTGGTCAACAATATCTTCGATATATATCGATAGTTCTTTGTTGTTATTTTATAGGATTGTAGAAGGGAGGGGAGAAGAGGCGGCGGCGAGAAGAGGCCCGATATAAATACGGCTCACGGTCGCCTAATTGTCAGTCTCTTGGCTGACGGGACTCGAGGTTCATGGTGTTAAGCAGCAGGTCCACTATTTTCAAATAATTTAATATAATAAAATATTTTTTACTACCTTAAAATATGTACAATTAAGTGGTATAAAATAGTTTAAAATTAAGTTGAATTAAACCTTGAACTGTCAGCTTTAAAATAAGCTAAAGAAGATTAAAATATCTCAGTTGGTTCAAAAGTTATAAGTAAATTTGTATAAAGAACTCAACGCAACAATTCTTTTGTTTCCTCCCCTCTCTGCCTACTTGCAGCCAAAATTGGAGCGAGCTCTAGAATCGTTGCGTTTTTTCATATCATACATTTACTTATAACTTTTGAACCAATTGAGATATTTTAATTTTCTTTGGCTTATTTTAAAGCTGATAGTTCAAGGTTTAATTCAGCATAATTTAAAAAATTTTCAAGTACTTTTCTAAAAAATGCAGCCTATGAAACTTGAACAATAAAAATTCACATAAAGAGAAAAACTCACTTGTTTTTATCACATTGAATCTCCGTTTCTATTAATCGAAAAAGCTTTAAAATACGACTATTTAACGGCAAATTTTATAAGCTTTCCAGTGGTCTATGAAAAATTTTAATTCGTTAATATCTGACAGAGTTATCAACATTTTAATTGAAAATTATTTTTTATAAAAAAAATCAGTGAAGTGTTTAGTGGTTAATATTGTTTTTATTTTATAAGAGAAGTGGTGTGTTAATTTTGTGAGCTTCACATGTCACTAAATAAAATAAATACTTTATGATTTACAATTTAATAAGTAAGACTTAAGCTCGCGCACTCGATCTCGTAATTTTATATTTTAAAGTGATTTTAAAAGTTTTTACTGAACGAAAACTTTTCCCGCACTTTTTCCAATTGTCTTTTCCATCGAAGGTTCCGTTTAACAAGCCTTCGCTTTATTTCCACTATACCTTGTTTCTTGAAATTCACTCAGCGCCTTTATGACTCAACTCTGAAAATACTAGCTCGTAAAAGAAAATAAATTACCGAATCTTTTTTCAGTTTCATCCCTGTGGTAATTTTTTCTTCGTTAAATTTTTTTTTACCCTTTTATACAAACTTCTAGAATTAACAGCTTTGTAGTGAAATTACGGAGCTCGGTGACAGCGGTGGGATTTTGCAAGAAAATTGAAAATAAAAATATCAAATGGTAATTGATTGTAGAATACAGTTTTTCTTGCATAGAAAAAAAAGGTAAAATGTTTTAAAAAATTTATACAATCGAATTTTAAAGTGTTGCCAATTTCACAAGCAATCAATTTGGAATAAATGTTTAATTTTGAAAAAGAGGGCTGAAAATATTTTTTTTTATAAAACAATATTTATTGTAAAGTGAAAGTAATTACAAATGTAACATTTTTTTAAGTTTTGTTAATTGGCGTAGTGAATAGATCGTTTGCTTTTAAAGCTTTAGTGTCGAGAGTTCGAACCCTCTCGGGCGTTAATATTTTTTATTTCGTAATTAAAGCATTATTTTTGTACAGCTGAACGAATTAAATTAATTAATGAAAAAATATACAATAAAATCCATAAGTAGTTTAAATTATTTCTTCTTTCTGGGTAAAGGAATCATTATATTCGGATAAATGAAGATAAATTGAGGCTTTTTTTTTTTGATCTGAAATTAAAAAGATTTTAACATTAATTTTTAATACATTTTACAATTTTTCGTAATTTTTAATTTAATGCGAAACTCATTTTTAAAAAAAAATCGACGGAGAAATAAATGTTAGAAATAAAAACATTGAAAATGAAATTGTCAAAATAACTAATTATAATGTATAAAAAATATAATAGGGAAAAAATAAATATGTATAAAAACTTACAATTGATTTAGCATTTTCTACCGTTAATAC
The DNA here is from genome assembly GCA_037103525.1 of Ganaspis brasiliensis. Lineage (NCBI taxonomy): Eukaryota > Metazoa > Arthropoda > Insecta > Hymenoptera > Figitidae > Ganaspis > Ganaspis brasiliensis. The sequence continues at coordinate 1,051,402 of JAZKLR010000168.1, read as the reverse complement.
GACGACGCAGATGGTTAAAAGTAAAAAAATGAGTAACTTTTTCATTTTTATCTGTACTTGAATGTCGCAGCTTGACTTATCAAGAAAATCATATTTTTCCGTTTATATACTCCGAATTTCTGAATAAATGTTTATTAAAATTATATCTCATTTTTTGTATTCAAGAAAACAATTTCATTAATTTAAATTAGTACCTATTCTATGCTAATTATACAAAGTCTTGTAATTATTACGAACAATTAGTTTCATCGACAAATATTAAAGAATAAAATTTTATTTAGATGTTCGATGTTTCTATCTCTTTACTAAATTAGAAAATTATAAATAACATAAAAAAAAAAGTTAATGTTCGAAAAAAAAATCTGTTTCACAATGCAATGAATTTATTGAAAAATTGTTTTATTTTAAAAATATCTTTACACGCTAAGTGATAAAATAAATAAAAAGATGTTTTCATTGTATGCTGACTTTGACGTAAAATATTATACACTTCATTGAAAAAATATAATCAGGTGATAAATTTGCATTACAAACTCCGAAAAATTGAATAAAAAGATAATTTAATTTTGTATTTAAATTTAAATTTTAAATACTATTTTGTTATACATTTTTTGTTTCTTAAAAAACTAATAATATTTCAATTTTTAATTAAATAATTTTTTTTATTTCAATATTATTTATTGCAATTTTCTAGTGGAAAATTATTGTAAACATTTATCAACAGGAAATTGTTGGATTATCTATATTTCTGTGTCAATGTTTATAATCATTAGACCTTGTAAAACAAGTTTTTATATTTTATCTACGGAAACATTAAATTTTACAGTTCTTGCTGCTATTATATAATTATAATACATTTTTTTACAATAATTTTAAACATCTAGTTTCAAGTTTTTAAAAAAAAATTAAATTAAAAAAATATCATTTTCCATTTTTCCCGAAAAACACCCACTTTTGTCACAGGTCCAATAATTTTTTTTTTCAATTTAAAAATTTACACTTTTTTCTTCGATAAAAGTTGTGAAGTTAAACTCACTTTTTTCTCCTCGAGTGAAAACTTTCTGGAATGTTCTCTTCCCTTCTTCTTATTCTTTTTTTTTTTTTTTGGGTGCAAAAGAAACGTAATAATTACAGACGTCTGATCTTATCCTCTGAATAAAAATGAGTGTAATCACTTAAAAGATGGCCGGAGAAATTCTATTGAGTAAAAGAGACTGAGGCGTGAAAATGAAATAAAAGAGAAGGGCACTTAAATCCTTGAAATCGTTGATTCCTCAATTAATAAAGAACTGAGGATCCGTGAACCTCTAGTCTTGTAATAATTTCGCCTAATTACGCACTTTTCTTCAGAGAATGTTCAATTTGACAAAGTGAAGCTCTTATCTCTTTTTTTTTTTTATTATATTCTTTTGCCAGAATTTTTTCTCACGTTTGACTTCTTGTCTGTTCCTAAAAATAGAAAAAAAAGAAAACATTGCGTGAAATACAATTTTACTTTTTTATAATCTTGGGCTTAAAAATTGGCAGACAAACAATAAAAAAAAATGCTGTCTGGGTTAAAAACAAGTGTTTTATTATATGGTATTTTTCATTGGGGAAATTATTGCCAAAAGGGTTGAAAAAAAAGGAAAATGTATGGGAAGGGGTTAAATAGGAGGAAACTGACAGACCTAGTCATATTTTCAGGGAACAATGCTTGCCCTTAAACGTCCCCCATGAGCGTTTTACAAGTGAGAATATTCAAAAATCCGATCCCCTTCTCTGGGGGATAATCCGTCAATGGCTTCGCTTAATGGTCGAAAATTCATTCTGAAAGGACAACGCTCAAAAGAGATCGCAGGCGAATTTAGCGTAAAAATATGGATTCAATATACAAAGGCGTCTGGGGTTTTTTTTTATTTCTGATTTTAAAATTTAGTGCATTTCTTTTTTTTTTACAATTTCGAGCAATTGTGAGATAAAAAGTGTAAGTTAAACTTTTCAAATAGTGGTGAACTTTTTACTTGAATTTAGTCAATTGCAAATTACTTGAAATTCAATTTATGTAATTTTTATAAATAAGAATAGATACAAGTTTATTTCAATTATTATCAATTGATCGAAGTGTTAATTTATGCAATTTTTAAATTAATGAAATGTAAGCATTAAATAATAATAATCTCCATAAACTCCTGAAGTTAGTTACTATTTATATTTATTCATTTTTTTTCTGTCCACGTTTTAAAATCCAAAGTGAAGTTAGTCACTGCTTTCTTTTTCATTTATTTTGATTCTCTTTTACAGAAAATTTTAAAATTGCTTTAGTTTACAGAGAAAATATGCAGATGATATATAGTACACACTTATATGAATTTTAATAATAATTTAGATTAATTTAAAGTGCCGAATAGACGAATTTATTAAAAATTCAAATGACATTATTTTACTCTATTGGGAAACATAGAAATTAAAAAATTAAATACAGTTTAAATTATTCGGTAACTTCTGTAAATTCCGGAAAGGTTGCGATTCTGAATTTAATTTTTTCAAATATCAATTATCTCTATGTTCTATTCAACCTTAAGTATTTAATTAAAATGTTAATGGCAGATTATAATTGTAATTATTGCCAGGAATATTTAAATTTTCAACCCTTGTTTCTATTCTACTTTTGTTAATTTTGAATAATTTTCTTTAAATTTCAATTACTTTTGTCATTATTTAAGTATTTTTGCCATTTTACGATTATTTTCTTTATATTTCTATTCTTTTTGCAATTTTAGAATTATCTTTTACAAAATTCAATTATTATTTTATTCTAGTTATTAAATGCGACCTATTAATATCTAATGTAGTATTTATTATTGTTGTATCAAATTTTAATTTTATTGTTACTTGAAATAAATTTTTAAATTTTATGCAGTAAAATTTTCGGCTTCTTCCAGTAAATAAATAAATAAATTCAATGTTTTTTATTGACATGAATTTTTAAATTTGTTATATTAGTTTTCAATTATTTGCTAAAAATTTCAATCATTTTCTTCATTATTTTAATTATTGTCATGAGTTTGTTAAATTTTTACACTTTTTTTTAATTAATTTCAATAAATTTCAATTATCTACTTCCCAACTTCAATTATCTTCTATAAATTTTTTATTTTTACACCAGCTTTCAATTATTTACGTTATTATTCAATTAGTTTCTTAAAATTTCAATTTTTTGGTCAATTTTTTAAGTACTGTCTTTAAATTTTTAATTTTGTGCACCAGTTATCAATTATTTTTTTCAAATTACAATTATTTTTCTTATTGTTCAATTAACTTCTTGGAATTTCAATTATGTTTATAACTTTTCAATTATTTTTTTAAATTTCAATTGTGTTCTTCAAACTTCAAATTATTGTCAGAAATATCCAAATTTTCTACACAAGTTCATTTTACTTTCGATATTTTTCAATTATTTTCTTCAAATTTTAATTACTTTTGTCATTAATCTATTATTTTTGTAATTTTCCAATTATTTTTTTTTTTAATATTTTGGTTCTTTTTGCCATTTTATAATTATTTTTTATAAATTGCAATGATTTTATTCAATTTTTTTTATTGTCATAAACTTTTAAATTTCTTACACCTGTTTTCAATTATTTTTATCATTATTTTTTTATTGTCGCGAATTTATTAACCTTTTTACACCTTTTTCAATTATTTTCTTCAAACTTTAATTATTTTTTTCATATTTGAATTTTTTTTGCCATTTTTTAATTATTCTCCTCAAATTTCAATTATTGTCTTCAAACGTTAATTAATTTCTTCAACTTTCAATTATTTTCTTCAAACTTATCATTTTTTTTTAATTTTACAATTATTATCTATAATTATTTTTTATTTTTACAGCAGTTTTGAATGATTTATTTCAATATTTGAATTGTTTTGTCAAGTTTTCAAGTATTTTCTTCAAATTTTTTTTTTTTTTTTAAATTATCAATTATTTTTGTCATTTCTGAATTATTTTTTCAAGTTACAACTATTTTTGTCAATATTCAAATATTTTTGACATTTTGGAATTATTTTCTTTAAATGTCATTTTCTTCAATTTTTTTATTATTTTCATGAATTTATTAACTTTTAAATATCAGTTTTCAATTATTTATGTCATTATTCAATTAGTTTCTTAAAATTTCAATTCTTTCGTCAATTTTTTAAGTACTGTCTTTAAATTTTTAATTTTGTGCACCAGTTATCTATTTTTTTCCAAATTACAATTTTTTTTCTTATTGTTCAATTAACTTCTTGTTATTTCAATTATTTTTGAACATTTTCAATTATTTTTTTAAATTTCAATTGTGTTCTTCAAACTTCAAATTATTGTCAGGAATATTCAAATTTTCTACACCAGTTCATTCCACTTTCGTTATTTTTCAATTATTTTCTTCAATTTTCAATTACTTTTGTCATTGATCAATTATTTTTTATATTTTCCAATTATTTTTTTTTTAATATTTTGGTTCTTTTTGCCATTTTATAATTATTTTTTACAAATTGCAATTATTTTATTCAATTTTTTTAATGATCATAAACTTTTAAATTTCTTACACCTGTTTTCAATTATTTTTATCATTATTTTTTTACTGTCACGATTTTATTAACCTTTTTACACCTTTTTTAATTATTTTCTTTAAACTTCAATTTTTTTTTTTATATTAAAATTTTTTTAACATTTTTTAATTATTCTTTTCAAATTTCAATTATTGTCTTCAAACTTTAATTAATTTCTTCAACTTTCAATTATTTTCTTCAAACTTCTAATTTTTTTTTAACTTTACAATTATTGTCTATAAGTTTTTAATTTTTACAGCAGTCTTGAATTATTTATTTCAATATTTCAATAATTTTGTCAAGTTTTCAAGTATTTTCTTCAAATTTTTTTTTTTTTTTTTAAATAATCAATTATTTTTGTCATTTCTGAATTATTTTTTCAAGTTACAACTATTTTTGTCAATATTCAAATATTTTTGACATCTTGGAATTATTTTCTTTAAATGTCATTCTCTTTAATTTTTTTTATTATTGTCATGAATTTATTAACTTTTAAATATCAGTTTTCAATTATTTATGTCATTATTCAATCAATTTCTTAAAATTCCAATTCTTTGGTCAATTTTTTAAGTATTGTCTTTACATTTTTAATTTTGTGCACCAGTTATCAATTATTTTTTCAAATTACAATTATTTTTGTTATTGTTCAATTATCTGCTTATAATTTCAATTATTTTTGAAACTTTTCAATTATTTTTTAAATTTCAATTGGGTTCTTCAATCTTCAAATTATTGTCAGGAATATTTAAATTTTCTACACAAGTTCAATTCACTTTCGTCATTTTTCAATTATTTTCTTCAAATTTTAATTACTTTTGTCATTGATCAATTATTTTTTATATTATCCAGTTATTTATTTCTTAATTTATTATTTTTGCCATTTTAGAATTATTTTTTTACAATTCGCAATTACTTATTAAATTTTTTTTATTGTCATGAACTTTTAAATTTCTTACCTGTTTTCAATTATTTTCATCATTATTTTTATTATTGTTAAGAATTTATTAATTTTTTTACACATTTTTCAATTATTTTCTTCAAACTTTAATTAATTTCTTCAATTTTGAATTTTTTCGACATTTTTTAGTTATTCTCTTTAAATTTTAATTATTGACTTCAAACTTCAATTAATTTCTTCATCTTTCAATTATTTTTCTCAAACTTATCATTTTTTTTTAATTTCACAATTATTATCTATAATTTTTTTTTATTTTTACAGCATTTTTGAATGATTTATTTCAATATTTTAATTGTTTTGTCAAGTTTTCAAGTATTTTCTTCAAATTTTTTTTTTTTTTAAATTATCAATTATTTTTGTCATTTCTGAATTATTTTTTCAAGTTACAACTATTTTTGTCAATATTCAAATATTTTTGACATCTTGGAATTATTTTCATTAAATGTCATTTTCTTCAATTTTTTTATTATTGTCATGAATTTATTAACTTTTGAATATCAGTTTTCAATTATTTATGTCATTATTCAATTAGTTTCTTAAAATTTCAATTCTTTGGTAAATTTTTTAAGTACTGTCTTTAAATTTTTAATTTTGTGCACAAGTTATCAATTATTTTTTCAAATTACAATTATTTTTGTTATTGTTCAATTAACTTCTTGTAATTTTAATTATTTTTGTTATTGTTCAATTAACTTCTTGTAATTTTAATTATTTTTGAAACGTTTCAATTATTTATTTTAAATTTCAATTGTGTTCTTCAAACTTCAAATTATTGTCAGGAATATACAAATTTTCTACACAAGTTCAGTTCACTTTCGTCACTTTTCAATAATTTTCTTCAAATTTCAATTACTTTTGTCATTGATCAATTATTTTTTATATTTTCCAATTATTTATTTCATAATTTACAATTTTTGTCATTTTATAATTATTTTTTACAAATTGCAATTATTTTATTCAATTTTTTTTATGGTATTAAACTTTTAAATTTCTTACACCTGTTTTCAATTATTTTTATCATTATTTTTTTATTGTCACGAATTTATTAACCTTTTTACACCTTTTTCAATTATTTTCTTCAATTTTTAATTATTTTCTTCAATTTTGAATTTTTTCGACATTTTTGAATTATTCTCTTTAAATTGTAATTATTGTCTACAAACTTCAATTAATTTCTTCAACTTTTAATTATTTTTCTCAAACTTATAAATTTTTTTTTAACTTTACAATTATTGTCTATAATTTTTTAATTTTTACACCAGTTTTCAATTATTATTTATTTATATATTTTAATTGTTTTGTCAAGTTTTCAAGTATTTTCTTCAAATTTTTTTAAAATTATCAATTATTTTTGTCATTTCTCAATTTTTTTTTCAAGTTACAACAATTTTTTTCAATATTCAAATATTTTTGACATTTTGGAATTATTTTCTTTAAATGTCATTTTCTCCAATCTTTTTATTATTGTCATGAATTCATTAACTTTTGAAGATCAGTTTTCAATTAATTGTCATTGTTCAATTAGTTTCTTTACATTTTAATTGTATCGTTAATTTTTCAACTATTTTATACAATTTTTCAAATAATGTATTACATTTCTTATTTTTTTTTTACTTCAGTTTTGAATGTATTTCTCATTTTTTATTAATTTTTTTCTAAATTTCAGTTATTCTTGTCATTATTCAACTATTTTCTACGCATATACATTTTTTTAGATATTTTTAAATTATTTTTTTCAAATTTCAATGATTTTCTTGAAAACTCTATTATTTTTTTCAATTTTTCAACTATTGTCTATAAAGTGTAATTTTTACACCAGCTTTCAAAATTATTTATGATAATATTCATTTATTTTCTTCACATTTTAGTTAATTCTTCATTATCTCAATTATTGTGCGAAAATTTTAATTTTGTACACCAGTTTCAAACTTTTGCTTCAAATTTTAATTATTTTTGAAACTTTTTAATTATTTACTTCTAATTCCAATTATTTCGTTTCAATGTTTGTCATCATTTTTCGATTTTTAATCAATTTTTCAATTACTTTTGTCATTTTAAACTTTTTCTTAAAATTGACTTATTTTCTACATATTTCAATTATTTTTGGGATTTTCTAATATTTTAAAAAAAATATATATATATATATTTATATATCTTCTAAAACGGATGGAAAACTAATCGCGCGCTTGCGTTATTTTTTGCTAGTTTAAATAATAAGCAAAAACAATATTTTTTCATTTCTTTTTTTTATCCGTCCATTGTTTTTTAACCTCCAACTCTACTATCTATCAATTCATTTATATTGATGCGACAATTTAAAAGTAGTGCCAAAGTCGATGACATACGTTTCAATTGAGAGTTCATTTTTATTGGAAACTTGATCTGAAAAAAATTATCCGGAAGGCAGAAATTCGAAAAATTGACACATTTCACGGAAAATGAAATGTGTTAAAAGTGCGCGAGACGGAAAAGTCAATGAAATGGTTCTTTTGAATATGTGGAATTATCTGATGAAAAAGAAGTGAACAATATGAAGCACAGTTGATCTATTAAGCTATACATGTCGCTTTGAAAATGAGGCGCCTGCACGAATGGACGTTTCATTACGCAGGATCGAGGTCAGTTCTGAAACGACAATGTCCAATGACCAATGCAACTGCCAGTTTGTTCAGCAGGCATTTTCGATTCGTTTCAAGCGCCAGTTTAATTGAACCCCCACCAAACTATCAGCAGCAATACTTCAATGAGAGATTTTCTAAAGTTTAATATAAACTCGGCATTATCCGATATCCAATGCAGGCTATATGTATAAAAATAAATATACAGTCGTACCATTTATAAACAATAATTCCGGATTATTTTTATATTTTACTCATCGTAAAGAGGACTTGTGCGCTGATTCGGAATTTCTGAATAACGGATCGTGCCTATTTCAATATAATATGAAGAAATATCAATTTGCACATAATTTTAGAAATAAAAAGCTTCTTCTTCTTCTAACTTCTTTTTGAAAGTTTATCAATAAAAAAAGTGCAAAATATAATTAAAATAAAACAAAATACCTAATTGTAAGTTTTGCAAATTAAAAAAAAAATAAACCACATTCAAAATTGGAGAAAGTAATTTCAAAAGCATAGAAATGATTTAAAAATAAAGAAAATAATTCTACTTGGAGAAAAATATTTGAACATCTTAAAAATAAATTGAAAGAAATTAAATAATGAAAAATTAGAGAAAATAATTAAAAATTGAAAAAAAAGTTTGAAAATTGAGATAAATAATTTAAAATTAACAAAAATAATTAAAACTTGAGAAACTAATTGAAATAAATACATAATGTATTTTAAATAAAGGAAAGTTGAAAAAATGTTTAGAAAAAAACTTAAAACTATCTTAAGTTGAATGAAAAAAAAAGAAAATAATCAAAAATTAGATAAAATAAATAAAAAAAGGTAAACATAATTTAAAATTTAGAGTTGAAGAAAAAAAATTTTTAATTTAAGAGAAATAATTAAAAACTTTTTGGAAACAATTAAAAAAATCGAAACTAATTGAAAATTGTAGAAAATAATACAAATATGCTGATAAAAGTTAAGTATTGAGAAAAAAATTGAAATATACAGGTAACGAAAATAATTGAAATTTGAAAATTTGAAAACAGTAAATAGAATTTGAGAGAAATAATTGAAAAAATCATAGAATGTATGTTTAAAAGAAGGGAATAATTACAAAATTATTGAAAAATTTAAATTAAAAGAAATATTTAAAAATCTTAACAATAATCGAAAAATTACGAAAATAATTAAAATTTTAGATAACTAATTGAAATATTTGAAAATTATACAATAATAATAAAAATAACTACAAATTGAAGAAAATAATAGAAACTTTTCAGAACTCATTTTTAAGCAGAATAAAAAAATTGAAAAATCGTTTAAAACATGGAAAATTGATAACTAAAATCCAAATTTAAGATCAGAACTGTAAATTTAGGAAATTAATTGAAAAATAATGAAAATATTTAAAGATGGAAAAAATAATAGCAAAATGGTAAAAAGAAATCAATATTTAACAAAATAATACAAAATTGATATCTATATTTGAAAGTTCAGGATATTAATTCAGAAATAATGATAATGATTGAAAATTGAAGCTCATGATTGCGAAATGAACATAATTATGGTAAATAAGAAAAATTAATTTGAATTTGCTAAAAATAATTTAAAATTTAGAATAAATAATGAAATTGATTTAATGTCCAAGAGAAAATAATTAAAATTAAAAGAGTGATAGAAAACATTTTAAAAAATAATTAAAATTTGCAGAATTTAGCAGAAAAAGAGAAAAAAATAAGATTTTTTAAAAAATGCAGAAAATAATTGAAAATTATTGAAACATGATTTAAGCAGTGCTAAGATAAAAAATAATTTAAATTTCAGATAAATACTTAAAAACATTAGAAATTAATTTAGTAAAATGGAAAGCATTACAAATTAAAATAATGAAGAAAGCTGAATATAATTGAAATTTAAGATAATTAATAAATGTTTTCGGAAATTATGTAAATAATTAAAAATTGAAGAAAATAAGTGAAATTTGAGAAAAGCACTTAAAAATCTTTTAAAATAATTTTACAAAATGAGAATAATAATTAAAAGTTGATATAAATAATTGAAAAATGGTAAAATTAATTAAAAATAAAAAAATATAATAGAAATATGATGATAAAAATTTAAGAATGAGAAAAAAATTGAAGTATAAGGAAAATAATTAAAAAATCAAAGAATATATGTTTAAAAAAACGAAAATAAATACAAAATTTTTTTAAAAATTTTTAATGAGCGAAAAATTAAAAAATCTCAACAATAATAATCGAAAATTAACAAAAAAAATTATTAAAATTTCAGATAAGTAATTACATTTTTTGAAAATTATGCGAAAATAATCAAAATAATTAGAAATTGAAGAAAATAATTGAAAAATCGTTTAAAACATGGAAAATTGATAACAAAAATCCAAATTTGAGAAAAGAATTGTAAATTTAGGAAATTAATTGAAAAATAATAAAAAATGTTAAAAGATGAAGAAAATAATTGCAAAATGAACATAATAATAGTAAATAAGAAAAATTAAGTTGAATTTGCTAAAAATAATTTAAAATTTAGAATAAATAATGAAATTGATTTAATGTCAAAGAGAAAATAATTAAAATTGAAAAAGTGATGGAAAACATTAAAAAAATAATTAAAATTTGCAGAATTCAGGGGAAAAAGAAAGAAAAGGTTTTTTTTAAAAAATGCAGAAAATAATTGAAAAATGATTTTAAATTTTAAAAATTTATGAAAATCATTGAAACATGATTAAAACAGTGCTAAGATAAAAAAATAATTTAAATTTTAGAAAAATACTTGAAAACGTTAGAAATTAATTTAGTAAAATGTAAAGCATTGCAAATTTAAATACTAAATAAAGCTAAAAATAATTAAAATTTACGATAATTAATAAATTTTTTTTCGAAATTATGAAAACAAATAATAATAATTAAAAACTGAAGAAAATAATTAAAATTTTAGATAAATACTTACAAATTTAAAAAAAAAACTTTGCATAATGAGAATAATAATTATGAATTTAGGGAAAGAATTGAAAAATGATCAATTTAATGCATTATTGAAAAAAACAATAGAAATATGATGATTAAAATTTAAGATTGAGAAAAAAATTTAAATATAACAAAAATAATTGAAATATGAAAAATTGGAAAAAGTAAATAAAATTTGAGAGAAATAATTGGAATAATAATAGAATATATGTGTAAAAAAAGAAAATAATTAGAATATTATTTAAAATTTTTTAATTAAAGGGGATAATTTAAAAATCTTAACAATAATCGAAAATTTACGAAAATAATTAAAATTTTAGATAAATAATTACAATTTTTGCAAAATTAATCAAAATAATTAGAAATTGATGAAAATAATGAAAATTTCTGATAAATAATTAAAATTTTTCAAAATTATGCAAAAATATTAAAAAGAAGTAGAAATTGAAGAAAATAACAGAAAAATTACAAAATTTATTTTTTAGCAAAAGAAAATAATTAAAAAATCGTTCAAAACATGAAAAATTGATAACAAAAATCCAAATTTGAGATAAGAACTGTAAATTTAGGAAATTAATTGAAAAATAATGAAAATGTTAAAAGATGAAGAAATAATTGCAAAAAGGTAACAAGAAATGAATATTTAACAAAATAATACAAAATTGATATCTATATTTGAATGTTCAGGATATTAATTCAGAAATAATGATAATGATTGAAAATTGAAGCTCATGATTGCGAAATGAACATAATAATTGTAAATAAGAAGAATTAATTTAAATTTACTAAAAAAAATATAAAATTTAGAATAAATAATGAAATTGATTTAATGTCTAAGAGAAAATAATTAAAATTGAAAAAGTGTTGGAAAAATTATAAACAAAAAATTAAAATTTGCAGAAGGTAAATTCTAAATTTACGGGAAAAAGAGAGAAAAATATCAATTTATAAAAAATGCAGAAAATAATTGAAAAATGATTTTAAATTTTGATAATTGAGGAAAATAATTGAAAAATGATTAAAATAATGCTAAGTTGAAAAAATAATTAAAATTTCAGAAAAATACTTGAAAACATCAGAAATTAATTTAGTAAAGTGGGAATCATTACAAATTTACATATTGAATAGAGTTAAAAATAATTTAAAATTAAGATAATTAATGGATATTTTCGGAAATTATGTAAACAAATGAAAATAACTGAAAGTTGATGAAAATAATTGAATTTTAAGAAATGTGCTTAAAAATCTTACAAATAATATTGCAAATTGAGAATAATGTCTACAGTGGTTTTTGAGTTTGCTGATTACGTATTTGCAATCAGATTTTAAAATTTCAAAATGGCGGATCGAATATTGCGGATTCTTTATTAATAAACATCTTCAGCCATATTGGATCCACTATTTTGAATTTTTGAAATCTGATTGCAGATTCATAGTCAGCGACCCCAGAAACCTCTAGATACCAAGTGTCACGAAAATTAGCCAATTTTCAATCAATCTTAGTTAATAAAAGAAAAAAAATTTGTAAATCATATATGTAAGTCTTTTTTAGATGTCCATAAAGCGCAAAAAAGTAAATAATTAATTTATTAAAATTATTTCATTAGTGAAAGTTATGCTTCTTTATCAATTTCTCTCAAAAACTCTCAGAATTCTGGATAATTTTTAATTACAGATTCCAATTAAAAAAAAACAGAAAAATTTGTATAATTTACATTCAGATCAGGGAACTTAATTTTTTTCCATCTAGCTGTTTTCTTTACCAAATAAATGACTATTTACAAAATTATATAATCGTATTTGTATTGAAAGCAGATTTTATAAGTTGCTTATATTTATTCTATAAACAGGTTTACAATTGACACTGCTCGTAATATTCCATTGATAATGGAGGTTTTCTTGGGTGGAAAAATAAACAGCAAATATTGAAAAATGTGTCTTTTCCCAGCGCAAAACTGTTTTGAGACTAGATTTTAATCCAGATTGAGAAAGAGACTATATTTATATTTATTTATCGGAGAGAAATTTGTACACCGGTCCATGAACTCTTGTCAGATTGGTCAGGGTAAATACACTCGTTGTATATTGACGTTTGGCACAATGGCCCTTAATCCGAGCGCTTTAGCATGCAAAGGGAAAAAAAAAGAAGAGTGGAATAGAGCGGGCCAGGAATAAGTGAAAAGCCGTTGATCCTCGCGACCACAATGCCACACGCACTCACTTAATCGCATCAAGAGGTGACGGAATGTCAAAGACTTCCTTTCTTGTCCATCGCGAGAAATCCCTTCATTCAAAAATCTGCCAAATGGACACTCGAGATATGCATTGTTCAAATCAATCTCAAAACGACATGCACACACTGGCGTAGAAATTGCCAAATTCCTGGGCGCGAAAATAGTTTTTTTTTTTCACAAAAATACTTTAATGTAAAAATCCAGACAATTATACATTTCAAAGGTACTGAATTTGAAATGATTTTAAAATTTCGACAATTAAATAATAACTAGCAAAATAGAACGCGCGCAAGCGCGCGATTAGTTTTCCATGCATTTTAAAAATTATAAAATACAATAATAAATATAAAAAATCGGTAAATAATATTTATCTAATAAAAAGAAATAAATATTTTAAATATAATATTTAAAAAATCAATTAATATAAATAAAATAAATATTTATTGAGGGCAAAATTTATAATATTTTAGAATTAAAAAGAATTGCAAAAAATAATTGAAATTAAACAAAATAATTGCAAATTTGGCAAATTAATTAAAAAAAAAAAAAATGAAATCAATTAAAAATTGGGGAAAGTAATTTAAACAATCATAAAAATGTTTTAAATATGACGAAAATAAATCATTAAATTCAATTCATTAAATCAATAAAGAAAATAATTTTAATTTGAGAAAGTACTTAAGAATCTTAAAAGTAAATTAAAAGAAATTTGAATAATGAAAAATTATAGAAAATAATTGAAAATTTGAAAAACATGATTAAAAATTGAGATAAATAAATTAAAATTAAAAAAAAAATAATTAAAATTTGAGAAAATAATTAAACAAATTATATAAAAGATTTTAACTAAAGGAAAGTTAAACAAAATTTAAGAAAAATACTTAAAACTTTCAGAAGTTCATTGAAATAAGAGAAAATAATGAAAAATTAGAGAAAATAAATGAAATAAATTGAACACAACAAGTTGTAATTAATGATAAATAATCAATAATTGATGTAAATTTCGTATTCGACCTGTTATTTAATTTATGGTAAATGATTTTTTTTTTGGTAAAGATAAATAAGTAAAAACTTTTTGATAATTATGAAAAAGAACGAGAAATAGAACGAAAGTAATTGAAAATTGAAGAAAATAATCTAAATAATGAAATAATTTAAAAGTCAGATAAATAGTTAAAATTATTTAAAATTATGAAACAAATATAAAGAATCGTAAATTGAGGGAAATAAATTTTGGAAAATAATTGAAAAATGTTTTTAAATTTTAAAACTTGACGAAAATAATTAAAATATGATACAAATAAAGATAAGTTGTAAAAAATAAATGACATTTAAGTGTGATAATTAAAAAAACTACAAATTTTTTTTTTAATATAGAAAAAAATAATTGAAATTTGAAAAAAATACATGAAGATCTTAGAAATCAAATAAAAAAAAGAAAATAACTAAAAATTGGAAAAAGAATTGAAGAAATAAGCTAAAAGTAATTGAAATTTACGATAATTAATAAAAAAATTTGTAATTATGAAAACAAATGAAAATAATTAAAAATTGAAGAAAACAATTGAAATTTTAGAAAAATTCTTAAAAGTCTTAGAAATTAATTTTAGAAAATGAGAATAACTAAAAATTTGAGAAAAGACTTGAAGAATGCTAAAAATAATTGAAATTTACGATAATTAATAAAATTTTTTGGAAATTATGAAAGCAAATAAAAATAATTAAAAATTGAAGAAAATAATAGAAATTTGAGAAAAATACTTTAATGTTTTAGAAATTAATTTTTTAAAATGAGAAAACCTAAAAATTGGAGAAAAATCTGGAAAAAAGCTAAAAATAACTAAAATTTACGATAATTTAATAAAAAAAATTTGAAATTCTGCTAACAAATGAAAATAATTAAAAATTGAAGAAAATATTTGAATTTCCAGAAAATTACTGAAAAATTTAAAAAAAAATAATTTTAGAAAATAAGAATAATAATTAACAATCGAGGAAAATAATTGAAAAA
This sequence comes from Ganaspis brasiliensis, assembly GCA_037103525.1. NCBI lineage: Eukaryota > Metazoa > Arthropoda > Insecta > Hymenoptera > Figitidae > Ganaspis > Ganaspis brasiliensis. The sequence continues at coordinate 1,036,022 of JAZKLR010000168.1, read as the reverse complement.
TGATAAAATTATTTCAAAATGGAAAAAAATAATTGAAATATGCTGAAAATAATTTAAGATTGAGAAAGAAAATTGAATTATGATGAAAATAATTTAAATATTAAAAATTGAAGACATTCAATAAAATTTGAGAAAAATAACTGAAAAAATCATAGAATATATGTTTAAAAAAAAGTAATTACAAAATTACTTAAAAAATTTTAATTACAGAGAATAATTAAAAAATCGCAGAAATAACGAAAATTGATGAAAATAATTGCAATATCGGATAAATATTTGAAATTTTTAAAGGTAATGCCAAAATAATGAATATAATTATAAATTGATGACAATCAAGAAGAATTGCAGAATTTATTTTTAAGCAAAAGAAAATAATAAAAAATCGTTATATAATGGAAAATTGATAACAATAATCTAAATTTGAGATAATAACTGAAAATTTAGGAAATTAATTGCATGTGTATATATTTTAAACTTCTTCAAAAACCATAATAAATTTTTAAAGCATTTTTCGAAACTTTATTTTTACACAAATGACAATTAAAAACCAGCAGAAAATAAAATAACAGGGACTAACTTCACTTCAGTTTTTAAAACATGGACAGAAAAGATGAATAAATATTAATACTAACTAAATTCACTTCAGACTTTAAAACGTGGACAGAAAAAATGAATAATTATAAATAGTAACTAACTTCAGGAGTTTACGGAGATTATTATTATTTAATAATCTCCGTAAACTCCTGAAGTTAGTTACTTTTTATATTTATTCATTTTTTCTGTCCACGTTTTAAAGTCTGAAGTGAAGTTAGTTAGTATTAATATTTATTCATCTTTTTCTGTCCATGTTTTAAAAACTGAAGTGAAGTTAGTCTTACTCCCTGTTATTTTATTGATTTTGACTCTATTTATCAGGAAATATTTTGAAATTTGAATTGAATGAATAAGGTAACCTGTTAATTATCATTTGTGTAAAAAAACAATTTCGAAAAATGCTTTAAAAATTTATTATGGTTTTTGAAGAAGTTTAAAATATACACATGCAATTAATTTCCTAAATTTTCAGTTATCTCAAATTTAGATTATTGTCATCAATTTTCCATTATATAACAATTTTTTAATTATTGTCTTATGCTTAAAAATAAATTCTGCAATTTTTCTTGATTTTCATCAATTTATAATTATATTCAGTATTTTGGCATTACTTTTAAAATTTTCAATTATTTATCCGATATTGCAATTATTTTCATCAATTTTCGATTATTTCTGCGATTTTTTAATTATTCTCTTTAATTAAAATTTGTTAAGTAACTTTGTAATTATTATTTTTTTAAACATATATTCTATGATTTTTTCAGTTATTTCTCTCAAATTTTATTGAATGTTCTCAATTTTTCATATTTCAATTATTTTCATCATAATTCAATTTTCTTTCTTAGTCTTAAATTATTTTCAGCATATTTCAATAATTTTTTTCAATTTTTAATTAATTTTATCATTTTTCAATTATTTTTCTCGATTGTTAATTATTATTCTCATTTTCTAAAATTATTTTCTAAGATCTTTAAGTATTTTTCTGAAAATTCAAACATTTTCTTCAATTTCTAATTATTTTCATTTGTTATCAGAATTTCAAATTTTTTTTATTAATTATCATAAATTTCAATTATTTTTAGTTTTCTTCCAGACTTTTCTCCAATTTTTAGTTTTCCTCATTTTATAAAATAAATTTCTAAAATTTTTTAAGTATTTTTCTCAAATTTCTATTATTTTCTTCAATTTTTAATTATTTTTCTTTGTTTTCATAATTTCCAAACAATTTTATTAATTATCGTAAATTTCAATTATTTTTAGCATTCTTCCAGTCTTTTCTCCAATTTTTAGTTATTCTCATTTTCTAAAATTATTTTCTAAGATTTTTAAGAATTTTTCTAAAATTTCAATTGTTTTCTTTAATTTTTAATTATTTTTCTTTGTTTTCATAATTTCAAAATTTGTTTATTAATTATCGTAAATTCCAATTACTTTTAGCTTAGTTCTTCAATTCTTTTCTCCAATTTTTAGTTATTTTCTTTTTTTTTTCATTGAATTCTAAGATCTTCATGTATTTTTTTCAAATTTCAATTATTTTTTTTCTTTATTTCAAAAATTTAAAGGAATCATATTTTAATTATTTTCGGCAAGTTATAAAATTTAAAAACATTTCTCAATTATTTTCCAAAATTTATTTACTTCAAATTTCAATCCTTTAAATTTGTTTCATAATTAAAAATATTTTTAACTATTTATCTGACTTTTCAATTATTTCATTATTTTTATTATTTTCTTCAATTTTCAATTACTTTCGTGCTTTTTCTCGTTATTTTTCATAATTGCCAAAAAGTTTTTACTTATTTCTCTTTAATTAAAATTTGTTCTGTTCAATTTTAAATTATGTTTATCTTTTTTCATTTATTTTCTCTAATTTTTAATTATTTTTCTTTGTTTTCATAATTTCCAAAAAATTTTATTAATTATCGTAAATTTCAATTATTTTTAGCATTCTTCCAGTCTTTTCTCCAATTTTTAGTTATTCTCATTTTCTAAAATTATTTTCTAAGATTTTTAAGAATTTTTCTAAAATTTCAATTGTTTTCTTTAATTTTTAATTATTTTTCTTTGTTTTCATAATTTCAAAATTTGTTTATTAATTATCGTAAATTCCAATTACTTTTAGCTTAGTTCTTCAATTCTTTTCTCCAATTTTTAGTTATTTTCTTTTTTTTTTCATTGAATTCTAAGATCTTCATGTATTTTTTTCAAATTTCAATTATTTTTTTTCTTTATTTCAATAATTTAAAGGAATCATATTTTAATTATTTTCGGCAAGTTATAAAATTTAAAAACATTTCTCAATTATTTTCCAAAATTTATTTCCTTCAAATTTCAATCCTTTAAATTTGTTTCATAATTAAAAATATTTTTAACTATTTATCTGACTTTTCAATTATTTCATTATTTTTATTATTTTCTTCAATTTTCAATTACTTTCGTGCTATTTCTCGTTCTTTTTCATAATTGCCAAAAAGTTTTTACTTATTTCTCTTTAATTAAAATTTGTTCTGTTCAATTTTAAATTATGTTTATCATTTTTCATTTATTTTCTCTAATTTTTAATTATTTTCTTTTTTTTCAATGAACTTCTGAAAGTTTCAAGTATTTTTCTCAAATTTTGCTTAACTTTCCTTCATTTAAAATATTTTATGTAATTTGTTTAATTATTTTCCTAAATTTTAATTACTTCTTTTAGTTTTAATTTATTTATCTCAATTTTTAACCATGTTTCTTCAATTTTCAATTATTTTCTCTAATTTTTCATTATTTAATTTTGTTTTAATTTACTTTTAAGATTCTCAAGTACTTTACTCAAATTTTAATTATTTTCATTATGTTTAAAACATTTTTATGATTGTTTAAAATACTTTCCCCAATTTTTAATTGTTTTCATTTTTTTTTCAATTAATTTGCAAAATTTGCAATTATTTTGTTTAATTTCAATTATTTTTTGCAATTTTTTTTAATTCTAAAATATTATAATTTTTGTCCTAAATAAATATTTATTTTATTTATATTAATTGATTTTTAAATATTATATTTAAAATATTTATTTCTTCGTATTAGATAAATATTATTTTCGGATTTGTTATATTTTTTATTGTATTTTAGAATTTCTAAAAGGTATGAAAAACTAATCGCGCGCTGGCGCGCGTTTTATTTTGCTAGTTTTTAATAATTCTTTTCTATTGTCATTTCAATTAGTTAAAATACAATTTCGTACTATTTTTATCAATTTTCAACTATTTTCCACAATTTTTAATTATTTCAATTGTTTCTAAATTGTTTTCCTAAATATTAAATTTACGTTCCTCAAATTTCAATTATTTTGTTTAGATTTCTCAATCAATTTTTAAATTTTAATTATTTTTGCCTTCACATTAAATCAATTTAATTATTTATTCCTAAATTTTATATTATTTATCGTAAAGGTAAATTAATTTTTTAAATTTACGATTATTTTTGTCATTTTATAATTATTATTTGCAATTTTTAATCATTCTTATAATTTCGGAATTAATTTACTAAATTTTCAAATATATATCTCAATTTTCAATTATTTTATTTAAAATTTCATATTTTTTTTTATTATTTTGCAACATTATTTTCTTCTTTATTATTCTCATCAATTTTAGATTATTTCTCCTATTTTTTAATTAAACTCTTTAATTAGAATTTTTCAGTACTTTTGTAAATTGTTTCTTTCTTTAAATATATATTCTATGATTTTTTCAATTATTTCCCTTAAATTTTATTTATTGTTTTCAATCTTTCTTACTTAATTTATTTTCAATATATTTTAATTATTTTTCTGCATCTTAAATTATTTTCAGCATATTTCAATTATGAATTTGATCAATTTTCAATTATTTTCGATGATTGTTATTTTTAAAATTTTTTAAAAATGTTTGTAACATTTCAATTATTTACTTCAATTTTTAATTATTTTCTTCAATTTTTAATTATTTTCATTTGCTTTCCAAAATTTTTTTGTTTATTGTCTCAAATATCAATTATTTTTATCTTCCTTCAATTCTTTTCTTCAACTTTTAATTATATTTTAATTCTAACTTTTTTCAATTAATTTTTAAGATTTTATTATTGCTTTCTTTAATTCTTTTCTTCAATTTTGAATTATTCTAATTTTTTCTATTAATTTCTATGATTTTCAAGGATTTTTTCCAAATATCAATTATTTTCGTCAACTTATCATTGTTTTTATCATATTTCAAGTATCTGCTTCAAATTAAAAAATTTCATATCATTGTTCCATTATTTCCTTGAATTTTTAATTATTATTTTCATTTTGTTCAATTATTTCCTTGAATTTTCAATTATTATTTTCATTTTGTAAAATTATTATTTAAGATTCTTAAGTATTTTTCTCTAATTTCAATTCAATTCTCCAATTTTTAATTGTTCTCATTGTTTTCAATTCATTTCTAAGATCTCAAATTTATTTAAATATTTATTTATTTTTCTCAAATTTCAATTATTTTTTTTATTTACAAAAAGTTCTGTAATTTTTTCAATTATTTCACTCAAATGTGATTTATTTTTTACAACTTATCATTGTTTGTATTTTATTTAAATTATTTTCTTCAAGTTTCAAATTGTAAAATCATTATTCAATTATTTTTCAAAATTTATATCCTTTAATTTTGAAATTAATTTCGTTCTTTTTCGTAATTTTCAAAAAGGTTTTAATTATTTCCGTTCAATTAAAAATTATTCTCTTCAATTTTAATTTATATTTATCTTTATTTATTTATTTTCTCTAATTTTTAATTATTTTCTCTTTTTTTTCAATGAACTTCTAGAAGTTTCAATTATTTTTTAAAAATTTTCTTTAACTTTCCTTTATTTAAAAAATAAATATTTTGTAATTTTTTTAAATTACTTTCACAAATTTTAATTATTTTTTTTAATTTTATATTATTTATCTCAATTTTCAATCATTTTTTTTCAATTTTCAATTTTTATCCCTAATATTTCATTATTAAATTTTTTCCAATTTATTTTTTAGAATTTCAAGAAATTTTCTCAAATATTAATTATTTTCTTTATTTTTTAGCAAATCTATGATTTTTTAAATTACTTTCCTCAATTTTTAATTACTTGTAACATTTTACAATTATTCTTTTCAATTTTCAATTATTTCCATTCTTTTTCAATTTCTTCGCTAAATTTTACTTTTAGCAAATTTAAATTATTTTTGGTCAATTTACCATTACACTTATAATGCAATAATATTTTGTTACTTCAAAATATACTTTGTAATTTTTTCAAGTATTTTTTTTTCAAATTAAAAATACTTTTTTCAATTTTAAATTATTTAATATCATTTTACAATTATTTTCTTCAATTTTTAAATATTCTTACTCATTCTCAAGTATTTTCTCCATTTTTTCGATAATGATAACATTCTTCTCTCCAATTTTTCGAATTTTAATTATTTTCATTTAAATCATAATTTCAAAATTTTCTATCTGAAATTTCAATTTCTTTCCATTATTTAATATATATTCTGTGATTTTTTTTTCAAATTATTTCTAATATTTTGAATTTTTTTCTTAAAATTTAATTATTTTCTACAATTTTAAATTATTTTGACCATTTTTCAATAATTTTTTTTTAACAATTTTTAATTAATCTCGCATTTTTTCAAATAATTTATAGTCTTTCGAATTTTTTTCTCAAAATTCATTTAGTTTCTTTAATTTTAACATATTGTTAAGAGTTTTAAATTCTTTTCCCTAATTTTTAATTTATTGTTTTCATTATTTTTCAATTAAATTGCAATGTTCGTAATTTTTTTAAATTTCAATTATTTTCTTCAATTTTTTCTTAATTCTACAATTTCAATTATTTTGTTCTGTTATATAATCCAATTTATAATAATACTTAAGTTTCATTAATTTATTCTGCAGTTGTTTACAAGACGTTTTTTTGTTTTAAATTTGAAAACAATTCTCGACAATTTAAAATTTTGTCGATTTTTAAGTTTATAACAATTTTAATTTCTTTAAACATCAATTAATTTGAACTTTTAATAATTTTCAATTATTATCATAAATTTTCAATTTTTCCCTTAATTTATAAATTACATTACGCAAATTATTTTCTTTAATTCTTTCAATTTATTTTTCCAGACTTAATTATTTTATTCAACATTAAATAAATTTTATTATTTATTAATTATTGTTACCTTTTTTCAAGTTCTGTTATCATTTTAAAGATTTTAGCATTTTTTAAGTAATCTCGTTTATTTGAAATCTAAAAATATTCTTCAATTATTTTTTCCAAACTTTGATTCTCTTTTTCATCTTTGAATTGACTGTATCCTTTTTCAACTATTTTCTCTAATTTCTGAATTTTTTTATCATTTTACAAAATTAACACAATTTTCAATTACTTGAGTCAAATTTAAATTACTTGTTCAATTGAAGTTTGCTTTTAACATTTTTTAATTATTTTCTCTTATTTCATATATATTCTGCCATTTTTCTATTATTTTTATCAAAATTTAATTGTGTTATTCAATTTTCAATTATCTTTATCATTTTGAAATTACTTTGCCCAATTTTTAATTATTTTTCAATTAATTTCCTAAATTTTTAATTAATTATCTCAAATTTTCATTGTTTTACCCATTTGGCATTATTTTTATCAATCTGCAATTACTATATTTTATTTCAGATATATATATTTAATATTTTGTGATTTTCTCAATTATTTTTAACGAATTAAAATTATTTTCTGCAATTTTCAATTATCTACATCATTTTGCAATTATTATCTCTAAAATTAAATTTTTAAAATTATTTTTCGATTAATTTCATAAGTTTTCAATTCTTTCTCTCATATTTTCATTTACTTTTTCGATTATTTTCCTCAACCTTTAGTTTTTTTTTAACTTTCCCTTATTTTAAATTTTTCAATTATTTCCCCAAAATGTTAATTATTCTCATTTTAATTCACTAACTTATATTAAGATTTTCAAATATTTTTCACAAAATTTCAATTATTTTTTTCAATTTTTAAAATATTTCTACTATTTTTTACTTATTTCACTGAATTTTTAATTAAACGAGTCCAAAGACTATTTTCATCGCTAGTGGGAAAATTACCATTTTCACCACTAAAAAGAAAATGAGCCATTTTTTATACCAGAAATTGTCAACTTTGATTTTTTCACATATCTTAATATCTTTTTACTTTAAGAATTCAAAAATCACATTATAAACTTATAAAGAAATTATTATAATATTATAATAAGTTATAATAGTTTATAACTTATGAACTAATAAAAAAAAAATTCTCTACGAGGGAGCAAAGTATTTGTAAACTGTGTATTCTAACTGGGCAGCAATTTTAAATATTATATTTAATGTATGCATTTATTATTAAATTTATTATTTTGTTCAATTTACAATTAATGATAAACTAATCATAATAAACTTAATCATAATGATTAATGATATAGAAGGAGCTTTACCCAAACTAATTCTAGCGCTGCTCGGTAATGCCTTATATAAAATTCAACAATGGATTTTGTCGAAGTTTAGCGTGTATTGATCGAAGCCCGAATTCAGATCATCGAGATGAATAATTGACACCTAGTTGTGCCTTCTGCCATCACGTTCAGGAGATTCTCTTTGCTGTGGGCTTTTTAATAATTTACAGCCTCAATCTTGCAACATTACGAGAGAGGCAGGTAACAGGGAGGGGGAAAGGCGGAGTAGATTGATTTATTTCAGGTCGTAAGGCGATGTCAAATATTCTATCGGTCAGATGTAACTTGCACGCCAAGAGGGGATTTTTTGCCATAAAAAGTAAAAAAAAAAATTTTTGGAAGAAATACCGGGGGGTGGAGGTGCCATAAAAGGTAGAAACTAATTTTTGGAAGAAATACCGGGAGTTGGGGAGCCATAAAAGTAAAAAATAATTTTTGAAAGAAATAACGGGGAGGGGGGGTTGATGTGAAGTAAAAAGTAGAAAATGATTTTTGGACGAAATACCGGGGTGGAGGTAACATAAAAATGAAAATAAACATAAAATGTAGAAAATGGTTTTTGGAAGAAATACCGGGGGGTGGTGGTGCGATAAAAAGTGGAAAATACTATTTGGAAGAAATACTGGGGTGGAGGAGAATTAAACAGTAGATAATACTTTTCGGAAGAAATACTGGGGAGTTGACGTTCAACCATAAAAAGTATAATTTGGCTTTTGGAAGAAATATCGGGGGGTTGAGGGGACATAGAAAATATAATACAATTTTTAGAAGAAATAACGGAGGGTGTTAAAAAAAAAAGTGGAAAATACTTTTTGAAACAAATACTGAACTAATTTTTTGAAAAACTAAAAGGGGGGGGGGTTTATATGCCATAAAAGTAAAAATTGATTTTTGTAAGAAATTCCGGGGCGTGGAGGTGCCAGAAAAGAAGAAAATTGTTTTTGAAAGAATTACGGGGGTGGGAAAGTTTCTTTAAAAGTAGAAAATACTTGTTGGAAGAAATAGCGGGTGATTGAGGTGCAACCATAAAAAGTAGAAAATAATTTTTGGCTGAAATACCGTGGGGTTGGAATGACAGATAACGGAGAAAATGATTTTTAGAAGAAATACCGGGACGTGAAGATACCTTAAAAAGTAGAAAATAATTTTTGGAAAAAACCGGGTTTTGGAGGTGCCATAAAAGTAGAAAATACTTTTTGTAAGAAATACTGGTAGGTTGAGGTTCCACCATAAAAAGTAGAATATGATTTTTGGAAGAAATACCGGGGGGTTGAGAGAACATAGAAAATAGAATATAATTTTTGGAAGAAATACCGGGGGGTGGAGATGCCATAAAAAGTAGAAACTCATTTTTGGAAGAAATACCGGGAGTTGGGGAGCCATAAAAGTACAAAATAATTTTTGGAAGAAATAACGGGGAGGGGGGGTTGAGGTGAAGTAAAAAGTAGAAAATAATTTTTGGCTGAAATACCGTGGGGTTGGAATGACAGATAACGGAGAAAATGATTTTTAGAAGAAATACCGGGACGTGAAGATACCTTAAAAAGTAGAAAATAATTTTTGGAAAAAAACCGGGTTTTGGAGGTGCCATAAAAGTAGAAAATTTTTTTTGTAAGAAATACTGGTAGGTTGAGGTTCCACCATAAAAAATAGAATATGATTTTTGGAAGAAATACCGGGGGGTTGAGAGAACATAGAAAATAGAATATAATTTTTGGAAGAAATACCGGGGGGTGGAGATGCCATAAAAAGTAGAAACTCATTTTTGGAAGAGATACCGGGAGTTGGGGAGCCATAAAAGTAAAAATAATTTTTGGAAGAAATAACGGGTAGGGGGGGTTGAGGTGAAGTAAAAAGTAGAAAATGATTTTTGGAAGAAATACCGGGGTGGAGGTTACATAAAAAGTAGCAAATAATTTTTGAAAGAAATACCGAGGACTTGGGTGCCACCATAAAAAATAGAAAATGATTTTTGGAAAATATACGGGGGGTTGGGATGACATCAAAAGTAGAAAATGATTTTTGGAAGAAATACCGGGTTCGAGGAGCCTTAAAAAGCGGAAAATAAGTTTTGGACGAAATACCGAAAAGGTGGAGGTGCCATAAAAGTAGAAAATACGTTTTGGAAGAACTACCGTGGAATTAGGGTGCTATCATAAAAATTGGAATATGATTTTTGTAAGAAATACCGGGGGGTTGAAGGAACATAGAAAATAGAATATAATTTTTGGAAGAAATACCGGGGGGTGGTCGTGCGATAAAAAGTAGAAAATACTTTATGAAAAAAATAATGGGGTGAAGGTGAATTAAAAAGTAGAAAATACTTGTTGAAAGAAATACCGGGTGGTAGGGGTACCACCATAAAGAATAGAAAATAATTTTTGGAAGAAATACCGGGGGTTTGAGGTGACATAAAAATAGAAAATTGGTTTTTGGAAGAAATACCGGGGGGTGGTGGAGCGATAAAAAGTGGAAAATACTATTTGGAAGAAATACTGGGGTGGAGGAGACTTAAACAGTAGATAATACTTTTTGGGAGAAATATTGGGGAGTTGAGGTTCCACCATAAAAAGTAGAATTTGACTTTTGGAAGAAATACCGGGGGGTTAAGGGGACATAGAAAATAGAATATAATATTTGTAAGTAATACCGGGGGGTGGTGGTGCGATAAAAAGTAGAAAATAATTATTGGAAAAAATACCGGGGGGTCGAGGTGGGATAAAAAGTAGAAAGTACTTTTGACATTTATACCGGGGGTAGAGATGCCTTAAAAATTAGAAAATACTTTTTGCAAGAAATATTAAGATGGAGGTGACTTATAAAGTAGAAAATACTTTTTGGAAGAAATACAGGGAATTGTGGTGCTGTCATAAAATGTAGAAAATGATTTTTGAAAACATACCGGGGGGTTGGGTTGACATAAAAGGAAGAAAATGGATTTTGGAAGAAATACCGGGGGGTGGTGGTGCGATAAAAAGTGGAAAATACTATTTGGAAGAAATACTGGGGTGGAGGAGACTTAAACAGTAGATAATACTTTTTGGAAGAAATACCGGGGTGCTGGGGTGCCACCTTAGTGAGCAGAAACTAATTTTTTGAAGAAATAAAAGGGTGGGAAAGTTTCTTTTAAAGTAGAAAATACTTGTTGGAAGAAATAGCGGGTGATTGAGGTGCAACCATAAAAAGTAGAAAATAATTTTTGGATGAAATACCGTGGGGATGGAATGCCATAAAACGGAGAAAATGATTTTTAGAAGAAATACCGGGGCGTGAAGATACCTTAAAAAGTAGAAAATAATTTTTGGAAAAAAACCGGGTTTTGGAGGTGCCATAAAAGTAGAAAATACTTTTTGGAAGAAATACTGGGGTGGAGATGACTTAAAAAGTTGAAAATACTTTTTGTAAGATATACTGGTAGGGTCAGGTTCCACCATAAAAAGTAGAATATGATTTTTGGAAGAAATACCGGAGGGGTGGGAGGACATAGAAAATAGAATATCATTTTTGGAAGAAATACCGGGGGGAGAGTGGTGCAAAAAAAAGTAGAAAATAATTTTTGGAAAAAATACCGGGGGGTCGAGGTTGGGATAAAAAGTAGAAAGTACTTTTTTAAAGAAATACTGGGGTGCAGGTGTCTTAAAAAGTAGTAAATACTTTTTGGAAGAAATACCGGGGGTGGAGATAACATAAACAGTTGAAAATGATTTATGGTACAAATACCGGGAGGCTGGGGTGCTACCTTAAAGAGTAGCAAATAATATTTACAAGAAATGGGGGGGGGGGGTAAAAAGTAGAAAATAATTTTTGGTAGAAATACCGTGGGGTTGGGTTGACATAAAACGGAGAAAATGATTTTTAGAAGAAATACCGGGGCGTGAAGATACCTTAAAAAGTAGAAAATAATTTTTGGAAAAAAAACCGGGTTTTGGAGGTGCCATAAAAGTAGAAAATACTTTTTGGAAGAAATACTTGGGTGGAGATGACTTAAAAAGTTGAAAATACTTTTTGTAAGAAATATTGGTAGGTTGAGGTTCCACCATAAAAAGTAGAATATGATTTTTGGAAGAAATACCGGGGGGTTGAGAGAACATAGAAAATAGAATATAATTTTTGGAAGAAATACCGGGGGTCGAGGTGGGATAAAAAGTAGAACGTACTTTTTGAAAGAAATACTGGGGTGCAGATGCCTTAAAAAGTAGTAAACATTTTTTGGAAGAAATACGGGGGGTGGAGATGACATAAAAAGTTGAAAATGATTTATGGTACAAATACCGGGAGGCTGGGGTGCTACCTTAAAGAGTAGAAAATAATATTTGCAAGAAATAGAGGGGGGGGGGGGTAAAAAGTAGAAAATAATTTTTGGAAGGAATACCGGGGGTGAAGGTGACATAAAAAGTTGAAAATAATTTTTTGAAGAAATACTGGGGGCGGAGGTGCAATAAAAAGTATAAAATAATTTTTGGAAGAAATATCAGGGGTGAGGTGCCATCTATACAAGTACAACACATATGTGTAAATGCGCAGCAGAGAACTGTGTAAAACTGAACATCGGTTCACTGACCGAAATGTACTTTTTCTGACACAAAAACTATTATATTTGTACCCTATGGCTCTGCCCTAACCTCGAGATTAAAGATCGATGCTGCTGCTGACAATGGGAAATATATTGGCCTCTATAGGCGTGTGCTAGGTTGAATGTCGCGATGGAAGAATTAAGGTCGGGGGATTGCGCCCTTTAATAGCATCCATGGGAGACTGACCCTTTCTCATTTCCACATACTGGGAAGATGTGTATACGTTATGCTCGACAATCGTCCCGCTGCTGTGAATTTTCAGCCTAAAGCCACACCCCCGTTCATTATGTAGTCGCACAATCGTTAAATTGTTACAATTACAGGAGCCATTAAACACCTCAGCAGGCAGCTGTCGTGTCAGCTGATAGATTTTTTCAAAATTCCACAGGAGGTCGTGTTAATTGTCAAAGACGGCAGTTTTCATTGTCCAGTTACCTCTTCCCCTCATTATTCGAGGATTTTCATTCCTTTAATCCAATAAAGGTTGGAGAAATCCGGCTTAATTGACATATGAACACTGTACTGGTTTCTGATGACTCTGATAAGTAGCTGGAAAGCAACGGGAATTTTAATTTGGTTGAAAAAGTTGCGGGAATTATATTTGGTTAGAAATGGTGAGGGGATTTTAGGTAGATTAGAAAAGATGCGGGAATTAAATTTGGTAAAAAAAGTTTCGGGGATTTTAAATAGATTCGAAAAGATGCGGGAATTATATTTGGATAGAAAAGATGCGGGAATTATATTTGGATAAAAAAGGTGCGGGGATTTTAAATAGATTCGAAAAGATGCGGGAATTATATTTGGATAAAAAAGGTGCGGGAATTTTAAATAGATTCTAAAAGATGCGGGAATTAAAAATAGATTAAAAAAGATGCGGAAATTAAATCCTATTGCTAAAAGATTTGAAATAATTTATACCAAGCTGCGGAAATTATATTTTGTTAAGGAAGCTGCTGAATAGTGAATTAGATAGTTGGAATTTTAATTAGGTAAATTAATTATGTTTAATTAGATTGGAAACCTGCGGAAATTATATTTGATTAGAAAAATTGCAGGAATTTTAAATTAGATTCAAAAAGATGCAGGAATTATATTTGATTACAAAAGCTGCAAGAATTTTAATTAGATTCAAAAAGGTGCGGGAATTATATTTGATTAGACAAGATGCATCAATTTTAATTAGGTTGGAAAGAAGCGGGAATTATATTTGGTTAAAAAAGCTGCGGGAATTTTAAGTAGATTAAAAGAGATACGGGAATTGTATTTGGTTAGAAAAGCTGCTGAATTTTAATTAGGTGGAAAAAAAAGCGGGAATTATATATGGATAGAAAGGATGCAGGAATTTTAAGCCAATTCAAAAAGATGCGGAAATTATATTTGGTTAATAAAGCTGCGGGGATTTTAAATAGATTCGAGAAGATGCGGGAATTATACATTTGGTTAAAAAAGCTTTAGAAATTTTAAATAGATTCGAAAAGATGCAGGAATTTTAAACGAATTCAAAAAGATGCGGGAATTATATTTGGTTAATAAAGCTGCGGGGATTTTAAATAGATTCGAAAAGATGCGGGAATGATATTTGGATAAAAAAGGTGCGGGGATTTTAAATAGATTCGAGAAGATGCGGGAATTATATTTGGTTAAAAAAGCTTTAGAAATTTCAAATAGATTCGAAAAGATGCAGGAATTTTAAACGAATTCAAAAAGATGCGGGAATTATATTTGGTTAATAAAGCTGCGAGGATTTTAAATAGATTCGAAAAGATGCGGGAATGATATTTGGATAAAAAAGGTGCGGGGATTTTAAATAGATTCGAAAAGATGCGGGAATTATATTTGGATAAAAAAGGTGCGGGGATTTTAAATAGATTCGAAAAGATGCGGGAATTATATTTGGATAAAAAAGGTGCAGGGATTAAATTTTATTGCTAAAAGATTTGAAATAATTTATGCCAAGCTGCGGAAATTATATTTTGTTAAGGAAACTGCTGAATAGTGAATTAGATAGTTGGGATTTTAATTAGGTAAATTAATTATGTTTAATTAGATTGGAAAACCTGCGGAAATTATATTTGATTAGAAAAATTGCAGGAATTTTAAATTAGATTCAAAAAGATGCAAGAATTATATTTGTTTACAAAAGCTGCAAGAATTTTAATTAGATTCAAAAAGGTGCGGGAATTATATTTGATTAGACAAGATGCATCAATTTTAATTAGGTTGGAAAGAAGCGGGAATTATATTTGGTTAAAAAAGCTGCGGGAATTTTAAGTAGATTAAAAGAGATACGGGAATTGTATTTGGTTAGAAAAGCTGCTGAATTTTAATTAGGTGGAAAAAAAAGCGGGAATTATATATGGATAGAAAGGATGCAGGAATTTTAAGCCAATTCAAAAAGATGCTGGAATTATATTCGGTTAATAAAGCTGCGGGGATTTTAAATAGATTCGAGAAGATGCGGGAATTATATTTGGTTAAAAAAGCTTTAGAAATTTTAAATAGATTCGAAAAGATGCAGGAATTTTAAACGAATTCAAAAAGATGCGGGAATTATATTTGGTTAATAAAGCTGCGGGAATTTTAAATAGATTCTAAAAGATGCGGGAATTATATTTGGATAAAAAAGGTGCGGGAATTAAAAATAGATTCAAAAAGATGCGGAAATTAAATTCTATTGCTAAAAGATTTGAAATAATTTATGCCAAGTTGCGGAAATTATATTTTGTTAAGGAAGACATTGAATATTGAATTAGATAGTTGGAATTTTAATTAGGTAAATTAATTAAGTTTAATTAGATTGGAAACCTGCGGAAATTATATTTGATTAGAAAAATTGCAGGAATTTTAAATTAGATTCAAAAAGATGCAGGAATTATATTTGTTTACAAAAGCTGCAAGAATTTTAATAAGATTCAAAAAGGTGCGGGAATTATATTTGATTAGACAAGATGCATCAATTTTAATTAGGTTGGAAAGAAGCGGGAATTATATTTGGTTAAAAAAGCTGCGGGAATTTTAAATAGATTAAAAGAGATGCGGAAATTGTATTTGGTTAGAAAAGCTGCGTGGATTTTAAATAGATTCTAAAAGATGCGGGAATTATATTTGGTTAAAAAAGCTGCAGAAATTTTATATAGATTCGAAAAGATGCGGGAATCTTATTTGAATAGAAAAGATGCAGGAATTTTAAACGAATTCAAAATGATGCGGGAATAGCAATGTGCCGTTTCCGAAATTTATAATTTTTGTTTCAATGAAAAATTTCAAATTAATTGAAACTTATGAAAGTTTAGCCATAACGTCTAATTTTTTAAAGTTAATAGTTTAAAAATGATTTAGTTACGTTTTGAATTAGTCTTTTTAACTGTAAAAATCAAATTTCAATGCAAATCATTTTATTTCACGAAATAGAGGTTGGGACCTTCTGCTCAAACTCAGTACTCTTACTATGGCGCTAAAATTTAAATTTGCATAATATTGGTTAATAATTATTCAAGTTAATTCTAATATTTCTAAGTAAGTGCATAAGTATTAAACTACTCTAAATGTTTTAATTTTAATGTTCTATTTCTAAAAAAAATTTATTTCTTTAATTTTAATTGTTATAACATTATTTTTCCTTTATTTTTAATTAATAAAATAAGATCTTTAAATACGTGAATGATTATTTATTTAATATAATTGAAATAATTAATACAAATTTTTAAGATAATAAACATCGTATATAACATCTTATAGGTTTTGAATATGTTTTAATATTAATATAACTTACTTCTTATTAATATTTGGCGAAGACAAATTGCTTTATTTTGAAAAATTATATTTTTAATTTTTGTTTTCAAAAAGGTTAATTTTGGGAATAAAACAGTAAACAAAGCAATTTTACATTGCTCATTCAAATTAAACTTTAACCTTTTTTATAAAAAATTTAAAAATGTTATATTTTCTATATAAAGCAAAACGCCTTAGCCAAATTTTAATAGCAAGTAGTTATATTAATATTAAAATATATATTCAAAATCTCAAATTTGCAGGAGTTCACAATAAAACATTATTAATTTAAAAATATTACCAAAATTTTCAGAAGTAGAAATATTTCGAATTATATTATTTTCTTAAAATAAAGTATTTCAGTAAAATTTGAATCATTTAAATTAAGGAACAGTTAATTAATCAGCTAAATAAAGGAAACCATAAATTGTTTATTTTTCAAAAAAATAATTACATTCAAACAATAAATAATAATAATAATAATTTGCAGGTTCATTCCCTGATTTTTTAAATTATTTTTTCACTCATAAAAGTTGTTTTAAATTTTAAATTTAATTTTTCAATTGTAAGACTATTTCTTTTAATTCTCCACTATTTCCTTCAAATTTTGATTCCATTTTTTAATTATTTTCTTTATTATTAAAAATTTCTTGCCTTTTTTTCAATTATTTTTTCCGAGTACCAATACATTTTTTTAATTTTATTTTCTTCTACATTCAATAATTATTGTGCTTTTTCAATTTTTAGTTTTATTCTTAAAATTTCAATTCCTTTTTGCAATTTTTTATTATTTTCTGAATTTTTCAATTTTTTTCCTCTTTTTTAAATTATTTTTTTCAATTTTCAATCTACATAGTTGTTCAATGTTCAATTACTTCCAACAATTATTCCTATAATTTTCAAACTATTTTGTTTAAATTTAATATTATTTGTTTATTTTTTAAAAATATATTTTTTAAATTGTGAATTAATTCACTTTTCAACTATTTCTTACAATTATTATTTATTTTTTGCTTAGTTTTGTATTAATCTACCCATTGTTGGAATTTTGTTCCGAATTTGAATTTTTTTTTCGTTCGTTTATAATTTTTTTTTCAAGTATTATAATTATTTTTTCAAGTTTCAATTCAATTCTTAAATTTTCAATTTATTTTTTGAAGTTTTTATTATTTTCTTCGTTTTTCAATTATTTTCTTCAATTTCAATTAATTAGGCGATTTTCAAAACAGTTTTTCAATTTGCAATTATTTCCAACAGTTATTTCTATAATTTTCTTATTTTTTTTTTAATTTTCTTGTTTAACTTTAATATCTTTTGTTTAATTTTTTAAATTATTCTTTTTAAATTGTCTAATTATCTAGACATTTTTCGAGTTTTGTTTTCAATTTCAAATTATTTTCGTTTTTTCCAGTTTCTATCTTAAATTTTGTAATTGTTGTCCTAATTTTCATTATTTGATTTGCAAAAATTTTTAGTTGAATTTAATCATAAATTCTGTAAATTTCTTTAAAAAAAGGAGAAAAACTTTTTTCATAAAAAAGTGCCTCAAAAAATAGTGAAGAATAAGTTTTTCTAGAAGAATTATATTCATTAAATTTTTATAATAAATATTTTTGTGTAAATTAAAATGGAAAGATCTCGCACAAAAGAGTAATTTTTTTTTATTTGTACAATTTTTATGTTCTCACTTTTAACATAAAATCTTCAGGAAAATTATTGTCTACTTTAATTTTAATAATTTACAAATTTGATAAATTTCATGAAAAGTTTCATCGATCATCAGTTTCACGATTTGAAACTTTCAACGGCGCATTTCTATGCGGGAATTATATTTGGTTAAAAAGCTGCGGGAATTTTAAATAGATTAAAAGAGATGCGGGAATTGTATTTGGTTAGAAAAGCTGCGTGGATTTTAAATAGATTCTAAAAGATGCGGGAATTATATTTGGTTAAAAAAGCTGCAGAAATTTTATATAGATTCGAAAAGATGCGGGAATCTTATTTGAATAGAAAAGATGCAGGCATTTTAAACGAATTCAAAATGATGCGGGAATTATATTTGGTTATAGAAGCTGCGGGAATTTGATTTAGATACTAAAATCTGAGTTAATTTAAAGTAGATTTAAAAAGGTGCGGGAATAATATTTAGTTAAAAAAACTGCGATAATTTGAATTAGATTGAAAAAGAAGCGGGAATTGTATTTGGTTCAGAAATTGCGGGGACTTTAAATAGATTCGAAAAGATGCGGGAATTATATTTGGTCAGAAAAGGTGCGGGAATTTTAAATAGATTAAAAAAGATTCGGGAATTATATTTGGTTATAGAAGATGCGGGAATTTGATTTAGATTCTTAAATCTGCGTTAATTTAAAGTAGATTTAAAAAGGTGCGGGAGAAATATTTAGTTACAAAAACTGCGATAATTTGAATTAGATTGAAAAAGAAGCGGGAATTATATTTGGTTAAAAAAGCTGCGGGGATTTAAAATAGATTCGAAAAGATGCGGGAATTATATTTGGTTAAATAAGCTACAGAAATTTTATATAGATTCGAAAGATGCGGGAAATATATTTGGTTCAAATAGCTGCAGAAATTTTTAACGGATTAAAAAAGATGCGGGAATTATATTTGGTTGAAAAAACTGAGGGAATTTTAAATAGATTCTAAAAGAAGCGGGAATTATTTTGGTCAGAAAAGGTGCGGGAATTTTAAATAGATTCAAAAAGATGCGGGAATTATATTTGGTTAAAAAAGCTGCAGAAAATTTATATAGATTCGAAAAGATGCGGGAATCTTATTTGAATAGAAAAGATGCAGGCATTTTAAACGAATTCAAAATGATGCGGGAATTATATTTGGTTATAGAAGCTGCGGGAATTTGATTTAGATACTAAAATCTGAGTTAATTTAAAGTAGATTTAAAAAGGTGCGGGAATAATATTTAGTTAAAAAAACTGCGATAATTTGAATTAGAATGAAAAAGAAGCGGGAATTGTATTTGGTTCAGAAATTGCGGGGACTTTAAATATATTCGAAAAGATGCGGGAATTATATTTGGTCAGAAAAGGTGCGGGAATTTTAAATAGATTAAAAAAGATTCGGGAATTATATTTGGTTATAGAAGATGCGGGAATTTGATTTAGATTCTTAAATCTGCGTTAATTTAAAGTAGATTTAAAAAGGTGCGGGAGAAATATTTAGTTACAAAAACTGCGATAATTTGAATTAGATTGAAAAAGAAGCGGGAATTATATTTGGTTAAAAAAGCTGCGGGGATTTAAAATAGATTCGAAAAGATGCGGGAATTATATTTGGTTAAATAAGCTACAGAAATTTTATATAGATTCGAAAGATGCGGGAAATATATTTGGTTAAAATAGCTGCAGAAATTTTTAACGGATTAAAAAAGATGCGGGAATTAAATTTGGTTGAAAAAACTGCGGGAATTTTAAATAGATTCTAAAAGAAGCGGGAATTATTTTGGTCAGAAAAGGTGCGGGAATTTTAAATAAATTCAAAAAGATTCGGGAATTATATTTGGTTATAAGAGCTGCGGGAATATGATTTAGATTCTTAAATCTGCGTTAATTTAAAGTAGATTTAAAAAGGTGCGGGAATAATATTTAGTTAAAAAAACTGCAATAATTTGAATTAGATTGGAAAAGAAGCGGGAATTATATTTAATTAAAAAAGCTGCGGGAATTCTAAATATAATCTTAGGTAATTCCTTTTTAAATTTTCCCCTTTCACAACAAATTACTCTAAAATAGTTTTCGAAAATTGCAAAGATTAGCATCAACAAAACATGGCCGGTTCATAACAATAACCTTATTAATTATATGCCCAGTGAACTCGAGCAGAGTGCAGGCTGACGATATATTTGCCATATTTAACCAGTCGATAATTTGTTTAGTCACACTGGGATTGTCCTACGTGAAACAGAGTCTCATCCCTTCAGTTTGGGGTAAAAGCTACACGGGTACATGGAGTGAATATTGCCCCCAGTATCCAACGAATTGGATTTCGATTATCGTCCAATCCTCATTGAAATTTCACTATATCCTTTCGTAAACAGATAATAAAACCCTGCCTTTCTGCATGATCGTGTGTCTATCAGACTTCATCAGATCTGCTGGCTTTTTAAAAATATTTTTCCTCAAATATTTTTTTTCTCACTTGTTACAAATTTCTGCAAATATAATACAAATAAATTACAAATTTCTTTCTATTTTCTCAAATAACAATAATTAAATTAACTCATTTTACACAGTAAATAAATCACACTTTTATCGGGCGTCATTTTAATTCGAAAAACTTTTCGAGTTAAAAATCAAGCGCACCCGGTGACCAGTAGTGGAAGTGCATTATTCATGAAGTGCAATGGACTGCAAAGAGCCGGCGTTTGTAGGATTTATGCGACATTAAGAACCCATCTTGAAGTCATTTCAGAAACAGGCAAGAATATTTGAAACTCTCGCGAGTTTTAATAATGAATAAAAAATATGTTCTAGACGATTTTTTTTAGTCAAATTCAGAATTTTTTTTAATCTATTTAGTGACAGTGGTGTAACTAGAAAAACAAGGACCCTGGGGCAAAAAGAAAAATGGGGCCCCTACTATATATAATAATTACAAGTTTAATTAATTTATTCATTTTGTCCACACCTGACATTTGTCCCTAGATGTTTATTTCTATTAAAGTCTTAAATCATATTTCACATTTTTAAAATTTTCTCAAATTTTTAATTTATATAGCAATTTTAATTTCTTCAAATTTCAGTTAATGTGAACTTGAATTAATTAAAAGTTCAATTAATCCACGTTTCAAATATGCTAAATTAGAAAAAATTTAAAAATTTCTGTAATTTTTAATAATATTTTTCTATTATGATTTCAATTACTTAAAATAGAATTTTCTACTATTTTTATCATTTTTCAATTACTTTCTGCAATTGTTTATTATTTTTAAATTGTTTCTCTAAATCTTAAATTTACCTTCTTCAAATTTCAATTATTTTGTTTAGTTTTTTTAATCACTTATTTTATTTTAATGATGTTTCCCTTAACATTATATCAAATTATTTATTTATTCCTAAATTTTATATTATTCGTCACCGATTTAAATAACATTTTGTCATTTTGCAATTATTATTTCCAATTTTTAATTATTTTCATAATTTCTTAAATAATTTCCTCAACTTTCAAATATATATCTCAATTTTCAACTATTTTGTTTAATTTTCATTTTTGTCGCCAGAATATGTCGAGAACGCTTTAACGGCTTTCAATAAAATTTCGATGACTTATTAAACTCATAAATATCTGAATTTGAAAAACAAGGATTTTTAAAAATACCTAATCAAATTTTGTTGAGCGCCTTTTTTCATTGAAAAAATTTATTTTTTGCCAAATTTTTTTTCCATGCTGAAAGTACAACTAAATGAATACAAAAATCATATTCCTTATCTTAAAACGAATCGAATGACCTATATAACGTTTATAATTGTTCGAAAATTCGTAAAATTCATTTTTTTTGCATTTAAAATTTTTTTTTTTCATAACTTTTCCAATTAAATTTTAAATTTTTAAATTCTTGCCTCTTTTCTATGAAAATCTTTTTAACTAATTACTTAAATGTTCAGTTATTACCTCTCAGTTAGATTATTGCAGGGCCTACAAGCTGCAATGCATTCGGGTCGAACACTGGTTAACTCTTCCGACTGGCCGGTCGCGGCGCCACGGGTCCTCACAAACACATTCACATTCTGTGTCGGTATATGCGTAAGCTTTACATGTGTCAGCGTCCGTTATTATTTTGAAAAGTTTGTAATTTCAGGAATTGAAAAAGTGCAATAATACAATAAAAAATGAGTTCTTGTGTGTTATACTTATTGAGGAAGAGCTGTCAGAGAAGCTGTTACATTATGTAAGTATTATTTTACGTATTTATATATTTTTTAGACATATAAAGTCTTTAACCTTCAAGCTGACGAAATCACCGGTGAACAACCGGCATCTATTTTTATTACTAATATTTTATGATGATACTTAATTTAGATTAAATTTCAAGAACTTAAGTAATTTTCGCTTTATTTAACTTTATTATTTTACTATTAAATATTAGTGACAATCACTAAAAGTAAACAAAAGTGTTATTTTACGAATGGAAATTAAGTTGTAAAACATAATAGTTTTCTTGACTTTTAGTGATTATTACTGATTGTCACTATTATTTAAGAATGAAACAATAAAATTAAATGAAATATAAAAAATCATGTTTAATGAAATTTAATTGAAATTAAAAACTTCACAAAAGATTGTAAGAAAATGCAAAATCTGCTTGGAGGTTATGTATGTGGTTTATTATTTTCAGACACGAAACAATAATGATATAATTAATAACTTTATAGCATTTTAAATTGCAAAAAGTTATTTAATATGAAGTTACTTCATGAATTAAATGTAAATTAAAATTTTCTAGTACTATTTTAATACTATATTTTATAGTAAAACATATACTTATAGATTAAATGTAAATTCGAATTTCTCAACAATTAGAAGTAAATAAAAATTACAAAAATATAAAAGCTTTATATTGTGTTAAGTATTTATCTTTGATAAATAGTGTCCATTAATAATGTACAATAGAATTAGAATTATTTTTTCGTATCTAATATAATAACAGTAATAAAAGTTATGCATATTATAATTATGCATTTTAAAAAATTATTAACTGAAAGTAATTTTTTCCAGGTAGCAGGTTCCAGGATTCATTAGAAGGGAAGTATCTTTTAAATGGAAATTTTAAAAGTGTTTATTATTATCATTATTATTATTATTATTTAAAAAATAATTTTATGTATTGTTGAAAACCTAAAGAGTATTATTTTTAGTGCAATATGCCCGATACCAAATTAAAATGTGCTGTGGATTTGTGCAGTAGTAAAGATGGTCCTTTTTATAGATTTCCAAGGATAAACAATGACCAGGAGTTTGAACGATGTCTAAAATGGATTTCTGCAACTGGAAATTCTGGCCTGCTGAAGCTTTCTCACGAAAAACTTCAGAACAGGAGGATTTGCATAAAGCATTTCGAACTGGGATACCGAATGCCATCTCGTTTAACGAAATTTGCTGTTCCCACGTTGGAGCTGCCAACTCCGTTGGGTAATTTTTTAAATTATATTACTGCAAAGTACTAGGTATATTTGACACTTTCTTCTTCGAAATATCACAGGTTTTTGATTTTGATCCTTTTTTCCAATTTATGATTTTATCAACCTTTTCTTGAGATTTTATTTTATTTTCCTTTGTAAAATCTTCAATGATTGAATCCTTAATCTATAAAAGTTGTGTAAAAATTCAAAATTTTGTTAGTTAAATTTGCAATTAATCTTAATTTAAATGAACATAAACATTTACTTCTACAGATCACAATTTAAATTTGTTCTAAAAACCGGGAATTTTTCGAAACTCATGTATAATTTTTAAATTAAGTACTCATAATTTTCATTTAAAAGAAATTTGTTAAGTGGAAATGTCATTTAGAAAACTTTTAATTTTTAAAATTTATTTTCATTCAAGAATCAATAAATCAAAATTAACTTAACATAATTTTTAGATCACTCAATTCATATTTAATAGAATTGTTATTTTTCACAATTTATTTTCAACGAACTTTTTGTTTAGCAGAATTCTAATTTAACGATAAGTGACCAGAGAAACATCCAACAGAAAGATTTTTTCTCGAATTGTAAAATCTACCAGTCAGAAATTATCAAGAAAATGGTTATTGATTAATTTCTATATTTTGTAACACAATATTTTTGTTTTTTGTTTAATTTTCCATTACAGAGGAAATAAAATTTAAGAGATTTAAGGATTATTTTCTTTAATTCTTAAGTTTTAAGAATTCTCTCAAATATCAATTCAGATATTAAAAATATTGAAAATTCGATTAAATTAAATTTATTTATTTTTTTTTAAAAAGTAGTTTAAGAAATATATTCTGAAAGAGAAAAAATCTTTAAAAAAATAATTTTATTAAGTAAAAATTTAAAATTATTGATTGTCTATTGAACAGAAATTTTGAGAATTATAAAATTCGACTAAAAGAAAATTCACCAAATGAAATTTTGTCAGATCGAAATTATAACTAATAAATTTTAAGAATTATTACCGGGAATTTTAAATTATAAAAATTTTCGCCATCCTGAAACAGAAAATTAAATAAATTTCAAATTAAATTTGTCAAAATTTTACTACATTTAAATCGTATTTTATCCAGATTGTAATTCGAATTTCAAACGATTTAACTTTCAATAAAAATTAATTTCTGTTTGTAACGTTTAGTATTAAAAATTGCAACCTATTTTACATTTTAATTAATCAACTTATTAAGGACCCAATTTGTAATTCCTTACAATTATAATAAAACAATTTTAATAGATAAAGATTTCAATGTATCTTAATTTTAATTTATTAAAATATTGATTGATTCAATGATGCTATCTATAATAACGCAATTTTAATAAATATCAGGTTAAATTTATTTCATTTTAGAGTTTTTAGATTCCATTTAATAATTTTTTTTAGATTCTCAATGATTTTTCTGTACATTTCAGTAAATTTAGTAATTGTTCCATATATTTTTTCCGCTTTTTGTCACGTCGCCTGCTCTCAAAGTGCTTTCTTTAATTTTATTTTGTTTTTATTTTTCAGCAATTACTTTTTCTTTTTTTTTTCTTGTTTGTAAATTGTTTCAAATTTCTAAGACGAACTAGCCAACTTTTTTTAAAAATTATTTTCTACATTTTGTTCTCATTTAACCAGCTACTCTTAGTATTGTCCTTTTTAATTTTTATTTAATCTTTTTTATTTTCTGCTAACTTTTATATGTTAAATTAATTTTTTTACTGTTAATTGTCTTAATTTAAATAATTTAATTCTTTATCTTTAACAATCTTTATCAATATTTATTTTCAATTTTGATTACTCTAGCTGCGACACCATTCCTGATTAATATATGTAATATTGAATTAGTTTATTTATTTTTAGGTAACTTGTCCCTATCTTTCTTTATTTTATAATAGTTTTACCTTTTTGTTGTTTTTAATTATTTTTCTGCTTATCAGACTATTTATGGATACGTAATTTATTTTATTTAAAATTTTATTATTTACTAACTGTTGTAGAATTGTTTCAAATTTTTTGAATTATTTTCTTTTGTTATTAAATAATTGTCTATTAAATTTAGTTTTAATTTATTAAGTTTTCAATCTTTGTAGTTTTCAAATTTATTAAGATTTGAAAACTAATATAAAACGATTAAAACTTCAACCATCAAAATAATATTTGGCCCACATTTTATATTTATTTCTATTTTTTCAGATTTGGATAGTGTGATGAAATCTGAAGTCGCAAGAAATCATATTTCAACATCACTTGACAAAAACAACGAGAACAATGCAGAGTGCAGCTTCGCTTCATCTGCAAGTAGTTCTACAGAACCAAAAGTGTCGAACGACGATGTCATTGCGGAATCTTCAGCGGAAGAAGAAATCCATAATATTTCAGAGATTGGACAAGCGGTCAATGTCGGTAAGCGTTTAAAATTATTTGAATCTGCACATTAAAAAAATAGATTTTAGGACAAAAATTACAAAACTTTGTTACATAAATTGATTTTAGCACCTTCTTTATTTAAGCAGCACTTATAAATTTTTACTTTTTTTCACCCTTTCTGTTAATTTGCTAACTATTTTATCAATTTCTAAAATTCTTTTTTCCTTTAAGCTTTAATTTATCAAAATTTCTATGAATCTATATTTAAAAAAAGTAACTTCTACTTTGTTATAACGTTTATCCTTCACAATTTTAATCTATTCCATAAATTCATTCAAATTTTTAACGATCTAAATTTCAATTTACTTCAAATGTCAATTTGTAATCTATTCAAATTTTAATCTCTCTAAATATTAAATGATTTGAAATAAAGGTATTGTCTTCTCTTAATTGATTCAAATCTAAAATTATTATCAGAATTCATATGAATCGAAATTTCAGTGCCAATCATTTTAAAATTTATTTTATCTATAGGTTAATATATTTATTGTCATTGATGCAACTTTTGATTTTATTCTAAATTTAGACGAACCTTTTTTTGATTATTATTACAAATCTCAATTGATCAAAATTTCAATGGACACAAATTAGTTGTTTTGCATGTTAATCAATTAAATAACAAAATTTTTTTATATTTTTGTCACGTATTTTTTAAAAATAATTCACATTGTAACATATTTTTAAGAAAAACGGTATTGTGTCGCCTGCATAATCGTTAATAAAAATTTTTTTAACAAAAATACCTGTTTATATTGTTTATTTCTCAGAAATGGTTTTTTGCACTTTATGTATTCAATTAACTAGACACAAAAATTTATTTAGATCCGATGGAAGTAGACTGTGATACCAAAGAAAGTACCGGACGCGAATCAGAGAAGAGAGAAACGAAACAGAAAGGCAAAGACTCAAAGAAAAAGTCTGCTAAAAAAAGAAGTAAGTATTTTAATTAGAATACAAAGAATTTAAGTATTTACAAATATATTAAGTGCTTTATAGCCATTCCTTTTTTTCCTTATTAATACTTCTTTATTTTTTAGGATCCATTCTTAGCGTCTTTCGAGTTTCGAAGAAGGAGAAATTAAATGAGCGGGATCGCCAATTGTACTCCTTAGTCACTCATCTCTCGCGTCAGGTGCGAATCGCGAATAAAAAAAATGAGCAAGTGCAGGAGCGTCTCCGACGAGCAGAAGCTGCAGTTGATACCGGTTATATGAAAATTCTTGATGAAATGGCTCCTGTCGTAAAAAATTTTATACTTTGTCATTTTCGTAATGCCAAAGTAAATAAATTTAAACGGAAGTTTACGCTGAAAGACAAGGTATTTGCACTTTCTTTGTATAAAAGAAGTGCTTCGACATACAGGTACATGTCAAAAGTATTTTGCCTTCCTAGTACAGAAACAGTTAGGAAACTTTCATCGGAGCTTTTCATAAAACCTGGTTTGTGCGACTCAATTTTCGACAACTTGAAAGTGCAAGCTGAAAAACGAGCACCTGGTGACAGGTATTGCACTCTCATGATGGATGAAGTGGCAATTTCTATGACCATTCTTTTAAACAAATCGAAAGACATGGTAGAGGGTTTCGTAGACGACGGCACTCAGCGTAAATCTGAGATTGCAGACCATGCATCCGTATGGATGTTAAAAGGTGTGCCAAAGGATCCGTCTGAGAAACCCTGGAAACAACCGATTGCGTTTTCGTTCTGTAAGTCGACTATGAATGTGGCAGACATCATGCGAACTTACAAGGACATCGTTCGGCGAGTCAAAAAAACTGGCTTCCAAGTTATTGTTTCCGTTTGTGATCAAGGTTCAACAAATCAGGCTGCCATCAATACACTGATTTCTGACACAAAAGCTGCTGCTTTAAGAGATAACAGAGTCCATGTCAATGATTCTATCGTTATAGATAACGATGAAATCGTTCACCTTTTTGATCCTCCACATTTACTTAAATGCTTAAGAAATAATTTATTAAGAAAAAAGTTAAAATTCGATTATAAAGGTCAAAAAAGAGAAGCATCTTGGGACCACATAATTTGTGCTTATGAAATTGATAAAAGTTTTGGTCAATTTAGAATTCTGAAAAAAGTAACTGATGTTCACGTTTATGAAAGTAAAATGAAAAAAATGAAAGTAAAAAATTGTGCTCAAATTTTTAGTCACACTGTTGCATCCACTTTAGTTCAATTTAGTAGAAATCAAGCAAAAAGTAAATGTGGCAGGTATGTAATGAGTGAAAAAGGAGAAGACACAGGATATCTATGCCTATTTTTAGATGAGGTGTTCGACAGTGTCAACGGCACTGGACTGAAAAACACGAGTGAAGAAGAATCTCTTTACAAAGGACCTATTCTTACTAAAGATGAATCTGCTCATGAGGAGCTTTGGAATTCATCGATTAAAGTTTTGCAAAGCATGCAGTATGTCCAAGTAAGAAAATCAGAAGCTGCGAAACCTCCCTGTTTGATTAATTGGATTCACACTCTCAAAGGATTCAAGATTCTTAGAAAGAACTTGGCTAAATTTGGCTTTACAAGCTTTGGAGGACGACTCTTTAACCAAGATCCTTTAGAGAATTTCTTTTGCCAAATTAAACAACACGGAGGTCGTAATAAAAAACCTAATTGTGTTTCGTTTCAAGGGTATTACAAATCTTTACTTGTTAATTCCCTCGTAGGCAACAACCTGCCTACATCGAACACATCCAACTGTGAGATAGATAGTTCTTCTGGATCTATTCTTGATACAGAGTCATTGTTTTCTAGTGGCGACAAAATTCTCAATTACCCATCTTGGGAATTACCACCTCTTCCACAGGAATTTGAGGTATCTAAAACTATAGATGACGCTACAATTCAGTTTTTCGATAATATTGTGAACGGAAAACTGATAAATCACGCAGACCTTGATTGTGTATCATGCTACTCCAATCTCTTTACCTCATGCGAAGAAGAATTATGTACGCAACCCTGCTACGGTACTGTACTAAGCCATTACGCATGTTATATTAATAACATTTGCAGCTATTACTTTCCATTAGTATCTCATCAATATGAGTTTACAAGGAAAATAAAAGACTTTCTTCATCGGTCTTTGAAATTTGATTTCGAGAAATGCGACCATTCCTCATTTTTCCAGCACGAAGTTGTCGAAACCTTTGTTGACAGTTTAGCTGTTCAATATTTTGGCTTTTTATCCCAGATACTGAGCAGAAAAATTGAAATGCCGTTGGAACACGACTCATTGCAAGCAAAAGTGTATACAGCTAGTCAAAAGTACCAAAAAGATAACTTTTAAACTGAAGAATAAGAATTATTAGTTTAAAAAAAGATGAGTGTCAATAAGAGAGTTTTTTAAAGCCAGGCGGATTTTATTCTTTCTTCCTATTTGTTTAAAATTTTTTTTAGTTTAAGGAAAAAGAAATTTATTTTGTATTTGTGTTCTCTAATGTTAAATCTAAATATTTAATTTCTCAATATTATAAAATATTCATTTCTCTAAAAAACTTTTAATACGAAAGTTGTTGATTTAAAAGATTTATTATTCTTTTCTATTTTTGTGCTTTTTATATTTAATCGTTTTCCAACGGAAATAGCTTTTCTCTTATGTTGAAACTCATTTCGGATCACTTCAACAATTAAAAATTATCCATTTCTTTTGTAAAAAAATATAATTTTCTAAAACATAATCGGTAATTATCAAGATATTCTCAAATCTTATTCACACTCATCCTTTTTTTATCATTGGCATTTTTTAATAGCGTTTATTTATTGAAAGTAAATATTACGTTAAAAACTTTTTAGGTCACAAATGTGTATATATTTGTGAACATGAATTATAAAATTTCGTTCCAAAGTTATTTCAGATTTTCAAAAGCTATTGTTTAAAGAATCGCAAAAATTGTGATAGTAGATTTAAGTGTCGTTTAAAAATCGTTTTCTTAATTACGTTCAATTTCATTTTAATTTTGTTTCAAAATTACGTTTAAAAAAAACCACAAAAGCTGTGTTTATGGGATCACAAAAATAGTGATAGTAGATTTAAGTTTCGTTTAAAAATCGTTTTCTTACTTACGTTCAATTTCATTTTAATTTTGTTTCAAAATTGCGTTTAAAAAAAACACAAAAGCTGTGTTTATGGGATCACAAAAATTGTGATAGTAGATTTAAGTTAGTGTTTCAAAGACTCGTTCAATATTCGTTTTGTTATTTATTTTCAAATTCAGTTCAATATTGTTTCAAATTTTCTTTGAATTATAAATAATGTTTTGTTTATCGAATCGCAGAAATTGTGATACTAGATTTAAGTGAACTTTTTAAAAATAGTTCAGTTGTAAAATAATTTTGAATTCAATTTCAATTTCGTTTAAAACTTATGTTACATTATAAAAAAATCGTTTTGTTCCAAAAATCGCAAAGTTTGTGATATTAGATGTGAGTGAGCGTTACACAAAAAAGTATAGTTTCAGATTTGTTTTGTTCCATTCGTTCAATTTCTTTTTGATTTCGTTATAAATTTATGTTAGATATTATATAAAAAAAAGTTTGTTTTCCATGAAATCGAAAAAATTGTGATATTAGACATAAGTGATCGTTCCACAAAAAGTGTACTTGATCATTTTTTTTTCACACTAATATTAAATTTTATTTCAGCCCTGCAAGAACTTCAATAAAAGTGGTTTTTACATATTTTCCACTATAAAATTTTGAGTTTTAATTCGTTTTTGTTTCCTTCCTTCCTTCTTTTAATTTTCAGATTCTTATTCCATTAAATTAATCACTTATTTATCATGTTACTATAATGTATTTGTCATTTCTTAATTAAATACTATTATTTGTTTTATTTTTATTCGAATTACATTTCCATAAATTGAAAAGCTAGGAAAATAAAAAAACTTTTTGTTTCATAAAAATCAGCAATTTATTTAGCATATTAATACAAAAAAAACTTTGATTTGCTATAAACATTAATAAACTAAAGAAAAATTTTTACTTTTTAAACCTACTTTTAAAATTAAGTTTGCATATACACTATAAAAGATACTTGATTCACTTGAAAAGTTCGCGATAAGAGAAATTTCTTAAAAATATATATTAATGTTTATAAACAGCTTTTATAAGGGTATTTCCAAACAATATGCCTCTTAATTGTTTTTGCTATGTGTTTCAGATTTTTTGATTTCCACATTCTGAAACCCATTTCCGAAAATTATGTTGATTTGAATTTAGAAGACGGTTTAATTAATATCCCTTCTATGAAGAATTACAATTAAATACTTTAATTTTTCTTTCTTATCCTCTTTTTTCAGAAAAAATATTTAACTGTTTATAATATTTATTTTCAATAAAAAATTGAAATTTTATTTTTAAGGTTAGAAATAATAAATGAAACAATTTATTTTTTAAATATCCAAACTTCATTTAAGTAGATGGGTTTACTTACATTATTCTGAACTTTATTAATATAATTACTTAAATTTCCTGTCTATTTCACGTTTCTTCCACTTTTTAAACATTTTCAAATTCAAATTATTGGTACGCACTGACACATGTAAAGCTTACGCATATACCGACACAGAATGTGAATGTGTTTGTGAGGACCCGTGGCGCCACGACCGGCCAGTCGGAAGAGTTAACCAGTGTTCGACCCGAATGCATTGCAGCTTGTAGGCCCTGGATTATTGTCTTCAATTTTTAATTTTTTTAACTATTTTTCATCATATTTCAATTATTTTTAAACTTTTTAAAATATTTTCATCATATTTCCATTATTTTTCCAATTTTAAATTATTTTTATCATTTTTTAATTATTTCTCTTAATTTTTAATTATTATTCTCATTTTGAAAAATTATTTGTATCATTTTTAAGTACTTTTCTTAAAAAATTCAACTATTTTCTTCAACTTTTAATTATTTTCATTTGTTTACATAATTTCCGAAAACATTCATTAATTATTTTAAATTTCAATTATTTTTAACTTTATTGAATATTTCAATTTGTAATGCTTTACATTTTACTAAATCAATTTCTAATGTTTTCAAGTATTTTTCTGAAATTTCAATTATTTTTTCAACTTAGCATTCTTTTAATCGTGTTTCAATTATTTTCATCAATTTTTAAAATTTAAAATCATTTTTCAATTATTTTCTGCATTTTTTAAAAAATTTTTATTTTTTTTTATCTTTTTCCCCTTAAATTAGAATCTACCTTGTGAAAATATTATTTATTTTTTTATAATTTTTTCCCCAACTTTTTAAATTTTAATTATTTTCTCTTAGACATTAAATTAATTTTATTTTATATTCTAAATGTTATATTATTGTTAGCAAATTTAAATTAATTTTTCTTATTTACCATTATTATGTTTATTTTGTTATTATAAGCTTAATTTTTTAATCATTTTCACTATTTCTGAATTTATATTCTGAACTTGCAAATATATATTTCAATTTTCAATTATTTTGTTAAATATAATTTTCTTTTTACCTTTTTGCAATTATTTTCTCTTTCTTTTAATATTTTTATTATTATTTAATTAATTTTCCAAATTTTTAGTTCTTATCTTAAATTTAGATTATTGTTATCCATTTTCCATATTTTAAACGATTTTTTTAATTATTTTCGTGTGTTTAAAAGTAAATTCTCTAATTTTTCTATTATTTTCTTTAATTTCTAATTATATTTATAATTTTTGCATAATTTTCAAAATTTTCAATTGTTAATCTAAAATTTTAATTATTTTCGTTAATTTTCGATTATTTCTGTGATGTTTTAATTATTCCCTTCAATTCAGATTTTTTAAATAATTTTGTAATTATTTTATTTTTTTAAACATATATTCTATGATTTTTTCAATTATTTCTCTCAAATTTTATTTACTGTATTCAATTTTTATACATTAATTACTTTCGTTATATTTCAATTTTTTTCTCAATCTTAAATTTTTATGATTATATTTCTATTATTTTTTTCAATTTTTATTTAATTTTATCTTTTTTTAATTATTTTTCTCGATTGTTAATTGTTATTTTCATTTTCTAAAATTATTATCTGAGATTTTTAATTATTTTTTTAATATTTCAATAATTTTTTCCAATTTTTAGATATTCTTATTTTTTTCAATTGATTTCGAAGATCATTATATATTTTTCTCAAATTTCAATTGTTATTTTTCTTTAAAGAAAATTCTGTACCTATTTTTTCAATTATCACTTAAATGTCATTTATTTTTACAACTTATCATTGTTTGTATCATATTTTAATTATTTTCTTCAAATTTCAAATTTTAACATTATTTTTCAATTATTTTCCTAAATTTAAGTTATTATCTCAAATTTATAATATTAAGATTATTGTCATCAATTTTTCCCCGTTTTAAACGATTTTTCAATCATTTTCTGTTGCTTAAAAACGAATTCTGTAATTTTTCTATTTTTTTTTCAATTTCTAATTATGTTGATTATTCTTGTATAATTTTTAAAAATTTCAATTATTATTTATCTGAAATTGGAATTATTTTCGTCAATTTTTGATTATTTGTGTGATACTCTATGATTTTTTCAATTATTTCTCTCAAATTTCATTTACTGTTTTCAATTTTTCATAATTCAATTATTTTTGTTATATTTCAATTTTTTTCTCAATCTCTATTTTTTATCAGCATATTTATATTATTTTTCTCAATTTTGAATAAATTTTATCAGTTTTCGATTATTTTCCTCAATTGTTAATTATTATTCGCATTTTCTAAAATTATTTTCTAAGTTTTTTAAGTATTTTTCTAAAATTTCAATTATTTTCTTCAATTTTTAATTATTTTCATTTGTTTCCATAATTTCCAAAAACTTATGTTACTTATCGTAAATGGCAATTATTTTTATCTTTTTTCAATTCTGTTCTTCAATTTTTAGATATTCTTATTTTTTTAAATTGATTTCGATCATCATCATGTATTTTTCTTAAATTTGAATTATTTTTTTTTTATAAAAAAAATTTTCTTATTTTTTCAATTAACACTTCAATGTCATTTATGTTTTACAACTTATCATTGTCTGTAACATATTTCAATTATTTTCTTTAAATTTCAAATTTTAAAATTATTTTTTAATTATTTTCCTAAATTTATTTGCTTCAATTTTCAACTATTTTTATTGGTTTTATAAATTCAAAACTTTTTAACTATTTATCTAACATTTTCAATTATTTTAAGCAATTTTCAATTATTTATATTATTTTCTTCAATTTTCAATTACTTCTGATTTTTTTAATAATTTCCAAAAAGTTTTTAAATATTTCTCTTAAATTAAAAATTATTTTTTGCAACTTTAAATTATGTTTACCTTTTTCAATTTATTTTCTGTAATTTTTGATTATTTTCTTTTTTTTTTCATTGAACTTCAGAAAGTTTTAAGTTTTTTTCTAAAATTTTATTTAACTTTTCTTTATTTAAAATATATTATGTAATTTTTTTAATTACCTTCTCAAATTTTAATTATTCTTTTCAATTTTAAATTATTTATCTCAATTTTCAATCATTTTTTTTTAATGTTTAATTATTTTCTCTAATTTTTCATTATTTTTAATTACTTTTAATTTATTTTTACGTTTTACAAATATTTTTCTCAAAGTAAAAATTTTTACTTTTTTTTTATTTTCTTTATTTTTATAACATTTCTATGTTTTTGAAATTACTTTCTCCAATTTTGTATTGATTTAAGTTTCTTTTCAATTAATTTGCAAAATTTGCAATTATGTATTTTGTTTTATTTCAATTATTTTTTGCAGCTTTTTTTATTTCTAAAGTTATATAAATTTTGTTCTAAATAAATATTTATTTACATAAATTTTTTTTTAAATATTATATTTAAGATATTTATAATTGTTGATACCACAAGTTGTAGAAATTAATAGCTCGCTAGCGCGCGTTGTTTAAATTAGTCAAACTTTAAATTACTACAATTAGTAAGGTTTTTGGATTTTTTTTTTTTTTTAAGGGTTGACCAAGGGCCTTTGATCTCGAGGGCCCCGGGGCACTACCTCACTTTGCCCCTTAACAATTACACCACTGTTTCGTGATAATTTTACCCTTTTTCTTTGTATAAGAATTGAAAAAAAACAATTTTTTGGAAAAATAAACTCTGTTGCAAATATCATTGATTTCTGATATACAATATCCTTGCCCTCTGGTCGAAGAAACCGAAGGGGTGTCTTTCAATATTCAGTTATGTTAAACTAGCCATTGATCCGTAAACTCTGTACGGAACACGTGCACACAATACGTAATACCTTGCTACCCTCTGGTGCATTTCTCACTGAGATCTCCTACGTGAAACCATGTTCATGTCTCTCAGTATTGAAATAAAAATGCATTCTTCATATTTTACTTATTTTCCGCAAATTATATTTTATATTCCGCAAATATACTTTTTTTATATTTTTTTAAGTAAAATATTCAATCTACAAACCAGGAAAATTATAATAAAATTTTTTAAAGATAAATTTTCCTTTGATCCTTTTCTTCTCTTTCTTAAAGAAATCAATTTTATAATGATTGATTAATAACTGAAATAGTGTAAAATTTGAACAAATAAATTTATAATAATTATTAAAATTTTATTCTTCGTGAAAAAATTGAAACTCCTGAAGCAAAAGTTGATAATGGTTTAACCGTAAAATTAAAAATAAATTTATCGCGAAACGTGAGTAAGAACAAGTTGCTTGCATCAGTCAGTTTTTGTAAAACTAAACAAAGTATTAAAATGTTTTATATGACAATAAAATTAAATTCCATTTAATAATCAAATAATTTTAATTTTCAATTTAACAAAAGTTTCCAACTTGGAGATTTTTTAACAATAGAATTGACATTAAATTGCCAAAAATTTAAAATTAAAATAATAAAATTATTGAGTAGAACATTGTCTAAAACCTGTTATGAAATACAATACGTTGTAATATTCTAAAAGAATAAGTATATAGCTTTGACACAGAAAAATGATAAAAAAACATGGCTTGAAAAAATTAGATAAAAACCTGTCACATATGAGTGTTGAAGGTATATAAATACGATGTCTTTTTCCCCTCTAATTGTCACTATTCTTTACACCTTGTTTAGAACTTTTGTCGCAAGTTGAATTTTAAAATTTTTTTTAAAAAAATTTTCAAGTCAATATGAAAGTATCAACGAAACTCATCTTTTTATTCTTCTTTATTTGCGTCGCAGAATTCTTTGTGTCTGTCAGTAAGTAAAATTATTTATAAATTTGATACATTTTTCCAATTAAGATAAAATTACGTTTAAAGTAGTCAAAATGTCAAAATCAATTTAAAGTAGATTTGTTATCATTTTTCAAGTAATAAAATATTTATGATTTACTTCTGTTCTCGAGATAAAAAAAAATATTTTTTAGCTGAAATGTAGAACAAAAATGTACATGAAAATATATTTTAAAACTTATTTCTCTAATAATATCGCCCAGAGAAACACAAAATCGCTTTAAAAAAATGGTTCATATGATTTATTATCATCAAACTATTTTTTTTTTAATCTAACGGCACTTAAAAGTAGACAATTTTTTTTCATAAACTACTGTAAAGCTTTGGAAAAATTATTTTTGTACCGTTATCGCCCTAAAAACACAAAATCGCTTTTTCCTTAAAAAAAAAAAAAAAAAAGGTTCATATGATTTATCATCACCAAACTATTTTTTTTTAATCTAACGGCACTTAAAACTAGACAATTTTTTTTCATAAACTACTGCAAAGCTTCGGAAAAATTATTTCTCTAACGTTTTTTTCCAGAGACTCAAAGTCGCTTAAAAAAAAAACTTGTTCATATGATTCATTATCACTAAATATTTTTTTTAAAAAATCAAACGGTAATTGAAAAGTTTTTCTGTAAAAAGAAGATAATTATGCTTTTTGGTTTACAGTCGGTTAGGTTAGAGAAATTTTTTTAAAAAAATTATCATCATGCATCATTACGAGAAAAAATTTGTTTCTTACATAAAATCTTCTAAATCGATAAATTGTGTTTACACTTGCGCGAATAATTCTAAAATTTGACATTAATGAATAAACAAATTAATTACTGAAATAATAAAAAAAATATTTTTTACAGTTGCTCGTCCAATGCCACCACCACCAGAGAACTGCGCTAAAAATGTAGGCAAAAAGGGAGCTTGTTCTAACGGCATGTGCAAACGTGGAGTAATAAAAGAAGGACAGTGTCCATGGTCACCAAGTCCTAGAGGATTTAAGAACCAATGCTGTGCAACATAAAATTTTTTTAGAGGCACAAGAATGAATTTACAGCAATAGAAAATATTAAAATAAACAATAAAATTGCTGCTTAATAATTAATTTCAAAAATATTATTTACATAAACCCTCTTTCGGATTTCCTGTCCAAAATTAAATTCCTAATATCCTGAAAATTTTTCTAAAAGTTATTTTCACTGTTGATGGTAATAAGACAATTTGTAAATGTAGAAAAAAACTAAAAAAAAAAAAAAACAGTAGATAATCCGGGTGATTAAAATCGAATAAACTTGGTAAACTGTCGTGAATTCAAAGTTAGTAGAATAATAGATTGCATGTGTGAACACTGCAACATTATATGAGCTTCACGACCGCAAACTATAGAATGAGAGGTTAAAGTGTCCGTCACGTAGGTACCTCTGAACTGTGATACACATATTATTCGAAGCGAAATGTTCCAGGTTCGCCAAAATTTATGTCCATGTCAAAACCTAACTATGTTGTGGTCTCACAGGTTTCTCTTTATGCGAAATAGAATCACTTTGGATTCGCAAAAAATTCCTGTTCGTTTTTTCAACTACATTTTTTTTTATAATCTAACCAATTTTTAAAAAACCGTCCACCATAAAAATATGAAAGTCTTTAAATGTTGATAACTCTGTTAGAAGTTAGCAAAATTAAATTTCTTATAGGTCATTGGAAAGATTATAAAATTTCCCGTCAAATAATCCTAGCTTGAAGCTTTTTTGATTAATAGAAACGGAGATTTAATGTGATAAAGACAATTGAATTTTTCGTTTACAGTGAATTTTCATTGCTCAAGTTTGGCGGGCTGCATTTTCTAAAGAAATAAAATAGAAAATTTTTGCAATTAAGCTGCACTAAACCTTAAACTTTTAGCTTTAAAATAAGCCAAAGAAAACTTAATTCTCTCCATTGGTTCAAAAGTTATAAGTAAATCATATTAACCGTGAATGAAATTATATTACTGATAACTTTCGAACCAATGGAGAGAATTAAGTTTCTATTAATTAAAAAAGCTTCAAGCTAGGGTTATTCGACGGGGAATTTTATAAGCTTTCCAATGATCTATAAGAAATTTATTTTTGCTAATTTTTAACAAAGTTATCAATATTTAAAGACGTTCATTTTTGTAAGTTGTCCCACAATTTTTCGTGTCGCGAGGAAAACCTGGCCATTTTCTCGATTTTTTTTACAAGATGATAAAATTAATTATAAGGAAACTATTTATATCATTTAATTGTACATATTTTAAGGTAGTAAAAAACATTTTATTATATTAAATTGTTTGAAAATAGTGGACGCTCTGCTGCTTAACACCATGAACCTCGAGTCCCGTCAGCCAAGAGACTGACAATTAGGCGAGCGTGAGCTGTATTTATACCGGACCTCTTCTTGCCGCCGCCAGGAGGGGGAAGTGACCGCCGCGCTTCAAATAAGCCTCTCCCCTCTCTTCTACAACCCTGACGCCTGCCTAATTCTAAAATAATGTTTTATTTTACACTCGTACATCGTTTTTCACTTTAGTTAATTTTAGTCTTTGCCTGATTTCAGGCGCGTTCGCAAGAAATTTATAAATTTTTGAAAAATAATATATTCTCTAATTTTGTACTAAATGTTCTTTTTCTTGCTAAAATTTATTTTAAATAGTTTTTATTTGAAATAATATGATTGTTTGATAAACGAAATATTCTAAAACTTAAACAAATAAATAACATTTGTTCTTTTTAAAATTTAATTTGTTATGAAAAAATTCAAACACTCGAAGCAAAAGTTGATAATGATTGAACCATAAAAATAAATTTATCGCATGGATAATAAGAGTTGCTTGTGTCAGTTAATGTTTGTAAAACTGAAAAAAAATATTATAATATTTATGATAATAAAATTAAATTCCCATTTTATAAAATTCGTTTAATTTATATTTAACAAAATTTCCAACTAGATGGTTTTTTAAAAATAAAATTGTTATTAAATTGCCAAAAAATTACAATTGCAATAATATTTTAAAAGATATAGTAAAATTATTGACACAGAAAATGATAAAAAAAATTTAGATAAAAACCTGTCACATATGAGTGTAGAATATATATAAATACGATGACTTTTTCGTCTCTAATTGTCACTATTTTTTAAACCTTGTTTAGCATACAATTTGTCGCAATTTGCCTTTTGAAATTTTTTAAAAAATTCTTATCTCAATATGAAATTGTCAACGAAAGTCATATTTCTATTTTTCTTTATTTGCGTCGCAGAAGTCTTTCTATCAGTCTGTGAGTAAAATTATTTTTAAATTTGTTACATTTTTCTGTAAAAGATTAAATTTCATTTAAAATATTCAAAATCAATTTAATTCAGATTAATTAAAAAAGCTTCAAACTAGGACTATTTGACGGGAAATTTTATAAGCTTCCCAATGATCTATAAGAAATTTATTTTTGCTAATTTCTAACAGAGTTATCAACATTTAAAGAGATTCATCTTTTTTTTTAATGATTTTTTTTACAATATGATACTCAATTATTAAAAAACTATTTATACCACCTTATTGTATATATTTTAAGGTAGTAAAAAATATTTTATTATATTAAATTATTTGAAAATAGTGGACGTAAACGCTGTTTCTCTGTTGCGCCTTTTTTTACCTTTTGCGATCTAGGTTATACTTCAAGTAAACAATTCCAGAAGCACCACCTGAGTTTTGAGAAAGCTGTCTTTCTACTCTCCCCTCATTTCGTTAGATCACTATATTTTAAAAAATTGGTGGAAGTTTCGGAGACAAAGATACACATGCAAATCAATTCTAACCGAATAGTTGTCTTTGCTCAGCTGCTTAGCACCATGAACCTCGAGTCCCGTCAGCCAGGAGACTGAAAATTGGGCGCGAGCGCAAGCTGTATTTATACCGGGCTTCTTCTCGCCGCCGCGAAGTGGGGGAAGTGAGCGCCGCGCTTTAAATAAGCCTCTCCCCTCTCTTCTATAACCCTATACCCTGTCTAAAGTAAATAAATTTTGCAGATGCAGAGAAATTACTTTCAGGCAAATGTCCGAGAGGAAGTTCATAAG
Source organism: Ganaspis brasiliensis (assembly GCA_037103525.1). Classification (NCBI taxonomy): domain Eukaryota; kingdom Metazoa; phylum Arthropoda; class Insecta; order Hymenoptera; family Figitidae; genus Ganaspis; species Ganaspis brasiliensis. The sequence continues at coordinate 995,594 of JAZKLR010000168.1, read as the reverse complement.
AAGAGAAAAAAGCGAACAGGAAGTCGAAGCGTATCAGTATCTTGAAAATGAGGCAACGAATTGAAACCCGTTGCCAAATGGGACGCAAATACAATGAGGAAAGGAGATTCGAGGCTTGGCTCGCTAAGGTCTTTCTGATAAAAGCCAATAATCCGCCGGGCAATAGAAATCCCCTTCTCTTCTATCATACATGCTTTCTGGCACATTCGCAAACACATTCTGAGTTCATATAGACGTACCAAACTCGGGCACTTTGTTTTCATGAGGCAAATATTACATCTCTTAGATCACTATTTCTGCTAATTTGATAATTAAAATTTCATCGCTGCCTCCCTCAAAACACAACGGCTCATATTTTACTTCACCGTCCGTTTACTTTGGCAAAAATAAATTACGGTCTGAGCAACAATATTTACCCCTCGTTCAAACACAGTTTAATTTTTTTTTTAGACGCCACCGCAGACAGAGATGAGTTGCACAAAGTGCTGAAAAACTAGCTGATCGAGTGGGAAGGGTATTTTTTCGATTGGCGAGAAAAACTCATAAAATGCGTTTTATGAAGACTTTAAACGAGAAAGTTTTTACCAAAGAGAATACATATCCAGGAAGAGATTGAGAATTATTCCAGCTGAAAGAAAGGGAAATTTCACTTCAGAGTGAGCGGATGGTCTGATCGAAATTCGATCGTAGATAAAATCGAACAAATGTTTATTTCCCCGAGCGCACTTTTATAACAAATGTCCCGAGAAGTGACTGCAAGAGAGGGGCAAGGAGAACCGACTCGATAAGAAATCTGAGAAACTCCTTAGTCCCGAATTTTCGATTTGAGACTCTGATGCCGCGGCAGAATGTCACCGACCTGAAAACTTATTTCCTATGCACTTAGACTCTATTCCAGGTCCTCGAGATAAAAAGAATCAAAAGGAAATATTCACTGACGAAAATTTGCATAAAGAATTTCATTCGTTGGGGAAAATGTTGTCAGTCTTTTATTTTATGCAGAGAATCCCGATTTTGATAAAAGATTTATTTCTTCTAACCCACATGAGACCATGAAACAATTCTATAATTCGATACAAACTAGAAAATCAAATAATTCGGATTCTTTCGATCCGAGCCTCAAAACACATAAGCTTGTAAGAAAAAGTGCTCTCTTCCAGAATGAATTTTCTTTGACAGATGTATGCTATTATTTTCGAAAGTAGATTGGGACGTGTATTTCGAACAAGGGACATCATTTTAGCATTTTCTCTGGACACATATTGCAGATCTGGATTCTTGCATCCTTTCAGGTTATGCTTTCGGACCTTATCTTCCACCAGGGACAAACGTGTTTCGCATAACAGTGCCAAGGTACGTGTCCGTTTCGTACTTTTTGTCGCAATTTTGCATACGCCACGATTTCGTGCGTGGACGTGACTTTGGATATCATTCTCCAATTTCTTCTTGCACCTATCCCACTAAAACGGAAGTACAATTGCGACCGACTTTCACGTCACGTTCGGCAACATTTTCATAATGGCGCTCTAACCATTTTTAATCTACGAACCTCAATGTCCATAAGTAATATCTTTTAAATGTATGTTCCCTTTGGCGCTCTTTTTTTTGTGTCACGTGTTCGTCGGAGATTCTCTCCAATCAGAAGATAATTGTAATTTAATTTCTGCTCGTTAAGTAGAAGCTAAAGTTCCACATAAGCTTCAAAGTAACCTCAAAATCTCGACTCGGGAAACGACTGCTTTGTTCACGCAGTGACGAATGATACTTTCATACTTTTCATAACAAAGTCATAAAAGGCGTGATTCGGTTCTCTGAACAGATAACCAGAAAGTTGCAGAATTAAGAACGATTCACTATGTTACGTCAGAGTGTACACAAATACAATCCAAATTGAATGTCTCACACTTTTTTACTTGTCAACACGCCGCGCTAGTGATACGGTCAGGTTGGATTTTGAAGCTGTACTACTCACGCTAAAGACATCGACTCTGTTCTGTTGGTCAAACAGTGCGTGCAAGAAAAGTAGAAAAGTGGGAGACATGCAATTTGGACTGTATTTGTTTGCACTCTGACGTCACATAGTGAATCGTTCTTAAATCTGCAACTTTCTGGTTATCTACAGAGAACCGAATCACGCCATTTTTAAGACTGCGTTATGAAAAAATATTTTGCTAATCACAGTCCGAATTTTGCTCACCGCTTGTAAAATCCTCTACGAACAAAATAATTTACATCTTAACCTGTCTTATTTTCTGTCCTGTAATTGAAAATATTTCTCGAACCGATTTTTAAAGCAACTGAGTGTTGAAAAGAATTTTTTAAAGTTCATCTGAGCGGAAATAATGAGCCCCTGACAGTCTGGGTATCAGCCCTCGTCCACACCTCAGCTTTTCGTCAGTCGACTTTATCCTTTATCCCCACAGCTTTTTGCACTTGTGCTTTTTTCTTATCGATCTCACATCGCTTTCCCGCCTCGTGCGCTACATTTCCTATCATAACAGAAAATAAAATCCCCAGAAGTGTCTGGATGTCGGAGATATGTTCACAATGCGAATCCCCTCATGTAATTTGCACTATGTAAATGAAAGATAATAATTTGGCATTTTTCAACTCTTGGTATTTTCCTCCACATTATTTTACCAGATGCAAAAGAATTTTCTTTGCCAGAATATAATCGATATTTTTTTTTTTTTAAATCAAAAAGCTAATTTGTTGAATGAGAAAATGTAGTTTAATTAATAATTTGAAAAAAACAGATAACGAGTGGAATAAAAGCGCAGCTAAAAAGAACATCATAAATTTAGTTAGAAGTTCTCTGCCTGAAAAAAATGCTGGGATCCCAAAAGCCATTTGTTCGGTGTTTTATCATATCGCACAGTGAAGCATGTAGATGTACATTGGGGCCCCTTAGGGATTGCTATGGGAGGAGAGGACCAGAGCAGGAAATCAGTCGGGCAAGAAATTAAATATTACCCCGTAGCCAGGAGGGTGTTGGGCAATAGTACCCCATGGATGCCAGTAACGACACTGAATTTGGCTCATGAATGTGTTTCATATACAGACTAGAATTAATCGTATGTGTTTGTGCACATTGTAGTTGTTCATTCACTTTTATACGAAACGCACTAACGTCCTCACAAATACAGTTTAAATTTTACATTAAACACAAACACAGACAAAATTAACCCAAACGATGCGAATCGTGATGGAAAAACATTAAAACACCCTTTGCGTGCAATTTAGAGCTAAATATTCCAACTGCAATTTGATGAACATTATTTTTATAAATTTAAAAATTGTTCTTACACAATCCGACTCTTTTCTATCAAGGGGGTTGATAAGAATTGGAGTAATCTCAGTAACCACAAAGGGATCAAACGCAACATAGAGCAAAAGGGAAGGAGGACTGTACGATTGTACTTGCTTAGTTGTACGTCACATGGGTCTCAAGGGATATCCAGAACAAATAACAGCCTGACAGGAGCAACAAACGAGAAAACGTACCGCTCTTATATCGTTTCGGTCATCCCTTAAACCACAGGTGCTCGTATCAAGCAGTTGAAGCAATTCTAGAAAATTTCCTTTTCAACTGATTTGGTTGACAAAACTGAAAGAGAAAATTAAAAACCTCTTCTCACAAAAATTCAATTATTTTTTAATATCAAGAAAGTCGTCTTTGTTGGAATTTACTCTAACAAAACTCCATCCCAGTACAATTGTACGTGAAACTTGCCTTCACGGAAGCAGACAATCATATACGTGAAACGAAAGGAAACTTGTCGTCGTCTTGAATCAGAGAATGTTGCCTTCCAGCCGATATTAGATTCGGTGAAAGCGTACTAAACCCGTTTAGTGGAGACACGTACGACGAGAGGTAACAGACTTGCAATAGAAGCCGCGAAGCGTTTCAAGACTTTTGAAACGTCAAACCATAGAGGAAGCGGGAAGTGACTTCAAGGAGTAAGTTTTGTAACAAGAACAACAGCTCGGCAAACTGCGACTGCACGCGTCGACTATAATTACAACAATAACAGTAAGGTCGAGGACAGAGGTCGCCAGGTTTCGGGACAGGAGGAGAAACTGGGTGGCCGGTTTAATTAGAATCGTGTCTGTCGCCGACTTAACTCGCAGGAATGGGTCGAGCAAGCTTTAATAGCGGAGCAGAGCGACTAAAGAACTGCAAAGTGCTGGTAATATTTAAGCGAGTACCCCCTCTTGCACCAGCCCCTTCCCCCTCTACCACCTGCTTCACCAGTTCGCTCACGGTCGACCTACCACCAACCCCTATTATCTCCTCTACTTCAATTACAACTCTTTGTTGGAGAATTAACTTCAGCGTTTAAAAGAGAAATGTTGACATGTCAGGATTGGAAGAAGCAGTTGTTGGAATGAGAAACTGGAAAGTCTGCTAATAGTTTCACTGGGATATTTTGTTCCGCAGTCCGCATCAGAAAGATTTTTCACTTTGTAACTTGACCTCAAAATTTCTAGATGATAAAGATGATAAATTTCTTCAGTTTGATAAAATTAGTTTGTTGGGATTTATTTGTATCTTTTTTCTGAGGGCGGACACTAAGTCATGACGCTCCTGCCGAGACGCAAGCAGACACTTACAGAGAGGAGGACCCAGCTAGATTTCTTCATTCTTTTCTGTTCAATTTAAAAAATTTAAAGAAAATGATATAATCGGAAAAACCGCAACACAGGGTGGCAAAATATATTGAAGAAAAAAATAGGAAAATATTTCCAGTTGCGCCATCTGTGACATACAAGCCGCTGATGGTCGTCAACCGGATTAGTTCGACACTTATTTACAACTCTCCCGCCGAGACGCAAGCAAAAACTTATAGAGACGACGTTCCCAGCCAGATTTCTTCATTCTTTTCTGTTCAATTTGAAAAATTTTGAGAAACTCATTGAGCCGCAAAAATATCAACACAGGGTGACAAAACATACTGAAGAAAAAAAAAACAAAAGTATTTCCAGTAGCGCCACCTGTGAGATACAAGACGCTGATGGTCGGTAACCGGATTAGTTCGACACTAATTCATGACGCTCCCCCCGAGATGCAAGCAGACCTTCTCCGCCAGAGTTCTTCATTCTTTTCTGTTCAAATTAAAATATTCTAAAAAACTAATATAACCGTAAAAGAGGCAATGCAGAGTGGCAAAACATACTGAAGGAAAAAAACCGAAAAAAATTTTCAGCAGCGCCACCTGTGAGATACAAGCTGCTGATGGTCGGTAACCGGATAAGTTCGACACTCATTACCTACGCTCTACCCGAGACATAAGCAGACACTCATAGAGACGACGTTCTCCGCCAGATTTCTTCATTCTTTTCTGTTCAAATTAAAAAATTCTAAAAAACTAATATAACCAGAAAAGAGGGCTCATTAATATTCCCTAAAACTCATTTAGCCTAAATCCAATTCAGCCTAAAACCATGTAGCCTAAAATTCATTTAGTCTAAATCCCATCCTATTTAACCTAAAATTTACTCAGCCTAAAACACATATAAAAAATGCATTCAGCCTAACACATTTAACCTAACACGCATTTAACCTAAATCCCATTTAACATAAATTCTATTTGAACTAAAAAACATTCAGCCTAAAACCTATTTAACATAAATCCCATTTAACACAAATTCTACTTAACCTAAAATGCATTCAGCCTAAATCCCATATAACCTGAAATGCATTAAGCCGAAATCATATTTAACCTAAATCCCACTGAAGGGGTCATTCAAATATTACGTGATACAAATTTTGGCTAATTCGAAACCCCTCCGCCCCTCGTGATATTTTTTCTATTGTTAAAAAATTGAATTTCAATGGATCGTGATATTTTGCCTAACCCCCTCCCTCCCCCAAAGATATCACATGATATGTGAATGACCCCTAACCTAAAATTGCATCCATCCTAAAACCCATTAAACCTAAAACTCATTTACCCTAAATCCCATTTAATCTGAAATTTATTCAGCCTATATCTCACTTAACCTAAATTCCTTTTTAAAGTAAACTCCATTTAACCTTAATCTCATTTAACCTATCTCCCATTTACCCTAAAATGCATTTAGCCTAAAACCTATTTAACCTTAATCCCATTGACGCTAAAATTCATTCATCCTAAATCCCATTTAACCTAAAATGCATTAAGCCTAAAACCCATTTAATCTGAAATTTATTCAGCCTATATCTCACTTAACCTAAATTTCTTTTTAAAGTAAACTCCATTTAACCTTAATCTCATTTAACCTATCTCCCATTTACCCTAAAATGCATTTAGCCTAAAACCTATTTAACCTTAATCCCATTGACGCTAAAATTCATTCATCCTAAATCCCATTTAACCTAAAATGCATTAAGCCTAAAACCTGTTTAACCTAAAATTCATTCAGCCTAAATTTCATATAACCCAAATTCCATTAAACCTAAAAAGGTTTAATGGGGTTCCTCAATTTCATTGAATTTTATTTATAATGTAAGATTTAGGTTTAATAGGATTTAGATTAAATGGGACCCAGGTTAAAAGAGATTTAGGTTAGATGAATTTTAAGCTGAATGCATTTTAGGTTAAATGGGTTGTCGGCTAAATGCATTTTAGTGTAAATGGGATTTAAGTTAAGTAGGATTTAGGTTAACCCTTTATGGCATGTTGGTCAGTCTCACTGACAACCATATTTTTTTAAATTTTATTGTAGATTATTAAAGATTATTGAAATAACGTCACTATTTTACATTTCTAGACCCAAATTATAAAGCTTCCTCAGTAATTTCCCTATTCCAAACTATGGTTTTTAAATAAAATTTGTTCTTTAGTTTCTAAGAAAAAAATATGAAAATAGCAGATTATTTTCGATTCTCTCATTTTCATATTTTTATCTTTTTCTCAATATAAAATACCTATTTTAATCAAAAAATGTTTTTCTACTGTTAAAAATGTGTACCCGGAAAGAGTTAAATAAAATTAAGGCTAAATTCATTTTAGATTAAATGAGATTTAGGCTAAATGCATTTTAGGTTAAATGTATTTTCGGTTAAATGGGATTTAGGTTAAAAAGAATTTTAGGCTGAATTCATTTTAGGTTAAATGGGATTTCAGCTCATTGCATTTCAGGTTAAATAGGATTTCAGCTAATTGCATTTTAGGTTAAATGGAATTTCGGTTAAATGAGATTAAGACAGAATGAATTTTAGGTTAAATGGGACTCAAGCTGAATGCATTTTAGGTGAAATGGAATTTAGGCTGATTGCATTTTAGGTTAAATGGGATTTGGGATAAATGCATTTTAGGGTTAATGGGATTTAGCTTAAATAAGATTTAGGTTAAATAAATTTTCGGCTCAATGCAGTTAAGGTCAAAAGTAATTTAGATTAAATGAGTTTTAGTGTAGGGGAGAGTGGCCATCAATGTACCGGGTTTTTTTCAAGGTCATAGTACTTATTCAATTTCACCAATTTCAAGCACTTCTTTGCATCAATATAAAACTACAACACTTCTCTAGGTAATGCACACATATCATACACGATTTATTTTGATTAAATAATAAAATTTAGGATCTTTCTAAACTAACAAGCTATTTTCATTTTCAACAACCTGGGTACACAATGAACCACCTCTATAAAAACACTAAAAATGTTTAACAATAATAATATTGCAATTTTCACTTTGTAAAAAAACTTATTTTCTATCAAATACTATAAAAAAATATTACTTAACACTTTTTAATTGATAATGTATAACATAAATATACCTCAAATTTAAGTTAATTAGCTAAAATGGCATTTTAGTTTTGCTATGTTGAGAAAAGTACTGATAACAATCGCTGTAACATGCTGTACGCATGCCTAGTTTTATAATCAGGCATACCACTCTAGAAATCGAAAATACACTGAAATTCCAGGTGGTTCATTGTTCCCCGGTACATTGAATCAACATGACATTTGCAACAAAAATGGTTTTTTATAACTTAATCCAATATTTCAAAATCTTTATCTCATTAGAATATTGTAGTTAAGGCCCAAAACAAAATAAATCGTAAGTACATTTATTTTTAAATTGCCTTATTTCAATTAAAAAACTTGTTTGTATTTTAGGTAAATTTTTTCTTCAGTGCATCAAAAACAGTTTTTTTCAGTTTTCTCTGTAAAGAATAAATCCACACGTCTCAAATTTATGGACGTAGTGTGATTACGCAAACTTCATTTATATTTAAAATTAGGAGAATTTTTATTTAATTGTTTCTGAGAAAATTGGAATGGTTCATTGAAAAAACTGGTACATTGATGGCCACTCTCCCCTATATGGATTTTAGGATAAATATAATTTAGGTTAAGTGGGATTTAGGTTAAATAAATGGGATTCAAATTAGATACTTTTGAGGCTGAATGCATGTTAGCTTCAATTTATTTTAGACTGACTGCATTTCAGGTTATATGGAATGTAGGTAAAATCGGATTTAAGTTAAATGGAAATCAGGTAAAATGGTTTTGAAGTTAAATGTGACTTAGGCTGAATGCATTTAAGGTTAAATGAAATTTAGGTTAAAAGCGTTTTAGGCTGAAATCATTTTAGGTTAAATGAGATTTAGAATGATTGCATTTTAGGTTTAATGAAATTCAGGATAAATTAAATTTAGGTTTAATGGGATTTAGGCTAAATGAATTTAAGGTTAAATGCGATTTAGGCTGAATGAATTTTAGGTTAAATACGATATAGCTAAAATAAGATTTAGGGTCAATGAATTTTAGGATAAATGCGTTTCAGGTTTAATGGAAATTAGATTTTATGAGTTTTAGGTGAGATGGGTTTTAGGCTGAATGCAATTTAGGTTAAATGGTATTTAGGCTGATTGCATTTTAGGTTAAATGAGATTTAGGTAGACTGAATTTTAGGTTTAATGGAATTTAATCTGAATGCATGTTAGGTTAAATGGGATTTATTTTAAATAAGATTTAGGTGAAATGAATTATAGACTAAATGCGTTTTAGTTTAAATGAGAATTATATGAAATGAATTTTAGGTTAAATGGGATTCAGGTTAGATACTTTTTAGGCTGAATGCATGTTGCTTTAGACTGAATGTATTTTACGTTATATCGAATTAAGGTAAAATCGGATTTAGGTTAAATGGAAATTAAGTTAAATGCTCTTTAAGTTAAATACGATTAAGGCTGAATGCATTTTAGGTTAAAGGGAAATTAGATTAAAAGAGTTTTAGGCTAAATAAGCTTTAGGCTGGATGCAATTTTGGTTAAGTGGGATTTAGGTTAAATAAGATTTAGGCTAATTGCATTATATGTTTTATGGGATTTAGGTTGAATGCATTTTAGGTTGAATAGAATTTGTGTTAAATCGGATTTAGGTTAAATGGGTTTAAGGCTGATTGCTTTTTAGTTTAAATAGAATTTATGTTTAATGGGATTTAGGTTAAATGGGTGTTATACTGAATGAATTTTGGTTTAAGTGTGTTTTAGGCTGAGTGCATTTTAGGTTAAATGGAATTTAGGCTGAATGCATCTTAGGTTATATGTTTTTAGGCTAAATGGGTTTTAGGGAATATTCATGCGCCTCACTGGAAACCTGCAACACAGGGTGTTAAAACATAGTGAAGAAAAAGATCAAGAAATATTTCCAGTAGCGCCATCTGTGAGTTACAAGACGCTGGTGGTCGGTAACCGGATTTGTTTGACACTCATTCGCTACTCTCCCACCGAGCTGCATACAAATGCTCATAGTCACTACGTTCCCAGTCAGATTTTTCACTCTTTTCTGTTCAACAACAAAAAATTCAATAACTAAAATCTAAGTTTACAAAACACGCCAAAAAAGACTTTAAACCAACTAGCCTCACCACAATATGCCAGCATCGCTTGCATAGTTTCCAAACAGTTATTTTTACCCCAATATAATAAAACTAACAGTATCGAATTTTTATAAGATCCAATATGCATTTTCCCAATCAGCAATAAACCATTTTTAAATCTGCGGAAGTTCCTCATTGTTTGAGTGGATTAAAATACATAAAATGGTTTAAAAAAAGGAAATTGCGGGGAAGGGAGAGATAACATAGCATCGGAGACTGGCCGCGAAATTAATTGCGAGCCAGTTCACCCTCGCTCCATACCCATGAGTTTAAATCGGCTAAGGGGAATTGCCGCAGAATCGCTAAAAACTTTATCGCCCAACGCCGAAATGCATTAATGCCTCATGTTGAAATCACTCGAGTTCAGAGACAATCGCCCAACTACAAAAAGCTTTTTAGACTCACAAAACTTGCTTCTTCCCATACAAATAAAATTAGAACTCGAAATTTAACGTTAAAACGAAAGTTTAACCGGGTAACTAAAAGTTTTATTACATTACCATATTCCAATCATACAAGTTACGTAAAAATAAGTTTCACTGATGACATTACCCCGATCAAATAAACCAGGTTAATTTAATAATAAAACTTCACAATGATCGTAACTCGTGGAATTGGCATTAATTTTTAATAATGCGCCGACAGAAAACTCTCTAAATAATTAATAAAAGTGGTGTTTCTATAAACCGAGATTTAATAAAATACAATAACTTTTAGTTCAACACAAAATGCAATTTTGCAGTTAGGATTAAAAAAAGTATAAAATTCCTTGTTTCAGATTTAATTAAACTTCCAATTTATTTGAATTCTTGACCGTTTCAGGTTTAATTCGAAACAAATTAGTGTCTGGCTCATTGAAATAAATTTCGGATGCAGTTAATTTTTTCCTCCGCTACTGGACAATAATTTAGGTTTATTTCATTTATTTGTCAAAGGGGCTTGGAGGACAAAGAAATGCGAGAAGGACAAAAGGAATACGCGTCGGCGGATTTTAGAGGGAAGAACATATTTTAGGTCATGGAGCAAAACATCCCGCCTTAATTAATCACTGGCTATATGGCATTCCTAAGAAGCGTGGCAATAATATCAGCGGAATTATATCTGTGTGACACGTGTCATAGGGTCCCATCAAACTTCCATCAAGCGTCTCCAGGAAGAAGTAGCTGGACCAAAAAATTTTATTTCTCGTTCTCAAGAATAAAAGAAACAAAAGTTCTGTTGTCTTTAGTGACGTAAAATACTGTGATAAAAATTCTACTAAAAATCCCAAGGACTTGGAAAAAAATTCGTGTTTTAATTTTGCACGAGACCTAAGTACCTTTAATTTAACTTAACACGACGGGATATCACTGGCATATTGCTAAAACGCGCTCAACCCTAGCAGAGGGGAAAATCTCACGAAAGGGCATTAAGTGTTTGATATATAGTTCATCGCAAATATGTAGGATGTCGTCGACAACATTGAAGTCGTCGCACACCGGAGGGAGTCGGTTATTAAAATCGCGGATGGGATTAAGAAGCGGGAGGCCTAGTAAGAACATTAATCACGCGCGTGTAAACGCTCCTAAATTCTCAAGAATGATCGACATTACCAAATTGGGGCCAATGTAGACCAGCTGAAGGTTTAACTCAAGCTAATTTCATCGGAGGGTTGATACATGTAATAAATTCTCAATGACTGTTCAAAAGCAGTCTTGTCGCTTTTAGAAGTTGGTAAAAAAATTTTTTTTTTCTTGCAACATTAATAAACGAGAAGAGTGGACTTTTTAATGTCTACAGATACAAAATTTGAACTACAAAAAAAATTTTTGTACTTTTCTTTGCTGTTTCTGAAAGGAGCCTTGCCGCTTTTAAAACTTACTAAAAAATTTTTTTTTTCTCGTAACATTAATAAACGAGAAGACTGGATTTTTTAATGTCTACAGATACAAACTTTGAACTACAAAAAAAAAATTTTTGTACTTTTCTTTGCTGTTTCTTTAAGGAGTCTTGCTGCTTTTAAAAGTTACTAAAAAATTTTTTTTTTCTCGTAACATTAATAAACGAGAAGACTGGATTTTTTAATGTCTACAGATACAAACTTTGAACTACAAAAAAAAAATTTTTGTACTTTTCTTTGCTGTTTCTTTAAGGAGTCTTGCTGCTTTTAAAAGTTACTAAAAAATTTTTTTTTCTCGTAACATTAATAAACGAGAAGACTGGACTTTTTAATGTCTACAGATACAAATTTTGAACTACAAAAAAAAATTTTTTACTTTTCTTTGCTGTTTCTGAAAGGAGTCTTGCAGCTTTTAAAAGTTACTAAAAAATTTTTTTTGCTCGTAACATTTATAAACGAGAAGACTGGATTTTTTTAATGTCTACAGATACAAACTTTGAACTACAAAAAAAAAATTTTTGTACTTTTCTTTGCTGTTTCTTAAAGGAGTCTTGCCGCTTTTAAAAGTTACTAAAATTTTTTTTTTTCTTGCAACATTAATAAACGAGAAGAGTGGACTTTTTAATGTCTACAGATACAAACTTTGAACTACAAAAAAAATTTTTGTACTTTTCTTTGCTGTTTCTGAAAGCAGCCTTGCCGCTTTTAAAACTTACTAAGAAATTTTTTTTTTCTCGTAACATTAATAAACGAGAAGAGTGGACTTTTTAATGTCTACAGATACAAATTTTGAACTACAAAAAAAATTTTTTTACTTTTCTTTGCTGTTTCTAAAAGGAGTCTTGCAGCTTTTAAAAGTTACTAAAAAATTTTTTTTTCTCGTAACATTAATAAACGAGAAGACTGGATTTTTTAATGTCTACAGATACAAACTTTGAGCTACCAAAAAAAGTTTTTGTACTTTTCTTTGCTGTTTCTTTAATTTATGGAATTTTTTTTTATTATAAACTATACATATATTTGGGTCAAAAATAAAAAACCAAAAAATATATTTAAAGCATCTTTCACTTTTTTTCGTTACTCTAAATGGTGAATTTCTTTGTTTGGAGAAAATATCTAATTTAAACGTAATATGAAGTAACTTAATATTGAATATTGTAGAATGCATCTCTGCAAACAAATTGATGTGCAGCAGCTTTTGTATAGAATTACTACCGTCCATCAAGTTTATAAATCCTGTTGTTGCGTTTCTCAAGCTTCTGATTTCAATTTAATCGACATAATGGCACGCTGATCCATGGCTTGATTAATTAACAAAAGCTTTGAACCACTATTACATTTTGGATCTGATTTCAATGCAAAAAAGAAACATTATAGATGATCAGGAAATGGGAATTTAATTAATAAAAAATACAATCAGTGGAAAATAATTTGAGAGATAAGGATGACAAAGCGAGTGAGGTGAATTGTGAACAATAATTAATTTGTTTGTCTTGTTCGATGAATCGTGCTTTCCTGTAATCAATATTTTAACGACAATAAAATGTGTAGATAAAGGGACAAATGATGAATTTTAAAATACAATTATAAGCCGTCGCTTTGAAAATACTATTTATTGAAAAATACGAGATAAATCCAGTGGCATAATTGTTAAGGGGCAAATTGGGGCAGTACCCCAAGGCCAGATTTTAAATATAAAATTTAAAAAAAAATTGTAGAAATAAATAAATAAAATTAATATTTATTTACGGCAATATTTAGAAATTTGTCTTATCGTAATTTTTTTTTTTACTTATGTGGACAGCTAAAGAAAAAATTGTTAAATTTGTGTTTGTAAAGATTTTTTAATAAAAATTTCAAAACTGTAAATCGTCACGATACTTCAATACGTATAAAAAGATAGTCTGAATGTTTGCTTGAAAAAGAGATGATTGGAAAAATTGAAATAGATCTTGTTCTGATGCTTTGCGCGAGTAGTAAATGTCAACGTAAAGTGCACTGATTTATCATATCACCATCGTGAAATCCCTCTTCTGAAAATATGAAAACTTGAGTTTTAAAGACTTCATATATTTTATGGCGTCAAGTTCAACATAAAACGGAGATAAAATTGTTTTTTAAACTGACTTTTTATTTTCAAATACATATTAATAAGAAAATTAAAAAATCATTTCTACATTTAATTGAACCTTCAAATAGGAGATTAAAAGTTTCTTTTTAAAAGAGTTCAAATTCCATTTTGGAAAATATTTAGGGAAGATTAATTTTAATAAAAAAACGTCAATGCGTCAGCGGAAAGCGAAAAAAGTTTTCGTTTTCCGCCGACGCATTTACGCCGAAACCAGAGTCGAGATTTTAAGGCTACTTTGAAGCTCATGTGGTATTAAAATATCTAAATGTTTATTTCTGAGTATTTTTTTGTTAAACTAAAAACATTTAATAAGAAACAATGAAAAATAAAACATTTAATCAAAGTCAAGTGAATTATGTCGAATAAATGAGAGAAATTTCTGAAAAAATTTCTTCAAATTTATAATTATGATCGCAAAATTAAGAATCTTAGATAAAAGCAGCAAAAGAATAATAAATTATAAAAAAACAAGAACGTAAGAAAATAGGAAAACATCCTATTCAAAAAAATGAGAAAATTCTTTTAAATAAAAAATGTCATAGACATTATTAAAGAAATGAAGAAAAAAATTAGGAAAACAACACAAGCATAAAAAACTGGCATAAAAATATATAATAATATATAAAATATAAAAATAATAATATATAAAATAATATATAAAAATATGAATTCTTTTCAAAAAATTATACTATTTACGGCCATTTTTTTTTAATAAATAAGAAGATAATGAAGAAAAACATTAAAATATATTACTAAAGAGAAAAAAATTTTTAAAATTAGGAAAATTAGAAAACTATTTTGCAAATTGAATAAAAAAAGAATGAATAAAATTTTGGAAAATTTAAAAAAATGTTAAAAGAAAAAAAATCCTATGAAATAGAAGAACAATGTTAAAATGAGAATATTTAGTACAAGATTAAATTTACATAACGTAAAATAAAAAAATAAAAGTTTTCAAAAAAGTAGAAAAATTTAAAAATTGTAAAAATGTAGATGAAAGCATCGACTAAATGTTTGAAAAATTCGTAATTATAAGATAAAAACTAAACAATTTAAAAGAAGAAAAAAATCATTTTCTTCAATTTATAATTATTTTCATTTGTTTTCATAGTTTCCAAAAACATTTATTAAGGAGGTTTATCCAAAAAATTAATTTCTACAGATTCTTATAAAATTTTAATGACATATTAAATGCATTACTTTACATGAACTGTTACAATTTTTTTGAATTTTACCGTTTTGTTTTAAAGTTATAAATTTATAAAGATGGGACTTTTTCATGGAAACAGTAACAAAACGCGCAAAATGACTATATTTTAATTAATTAAAAAAACACGGTTCTACAAATTTTTTAAAAAAACTAATATATTTTAAACTGTAAAAAAATACAACTTTTACAACAATATTTAATTAATTCACTATACCGTTGTTAAGAAAATGTTATTTAAGGGTAGAAATTCTTCACTTTTTTTAAAAAATCAGGAAGGAAAAACTTTAATAGCTTAAAATTTTCAACGGAAAAGATTTTTTTTTAATAAAATTTATTTGTGTTATGATTTTAACAACAAAATATTATTTAAAAACTAAATTATAAGAAGAAATGAAATTAAAAACATATTGACTATCATGGTCCGATAGAATGAGAACCGCTTGAAGGTATAAGCGTCCTTAAGTATCTCAATTTACAATTATTTTTAGCATTATTCAATAATTCAATTTGTAATGCTTCACATTTTAATAAATTAATTTCTAATGTTTTCAAGTATTTTTCTCAAATTTCAATTATTCTTTCAACTTAGCATTGTTTTAATCGTGTTTCAATTATTTTCATAAATTTTCAAAATTTAAAATCATTTTTCAATTTTTTCCGCATTTTTAAATTTTTTTTTAGTTTTTCTCTCTTTTTCCCCTTAAATTAGAATCTACCTTCTGGAAATTTTAATTATTTTTTTATAATTTTTTCCAGCATTTTTTTAATTTTAATTATTTAGACATTAAATCAAATTAATTATTTATTCTAAATTTTATATTATCTTTAGCAAAATTATATCAATTCTTCTTATTGACCATTATTGTGTTCATTTTGTAATTATAAGCTTAAATTTTTAATTATTTTCATTTGTTTCCATAGTTTCCGAAAACATTTATTAATTATCTCAATTTACACAATTATTTTTAGCTTTCTTCAATATTCCAATTTGTAATGCTTCACATATTACTAAATTAATTTCCAATGTTTTCAAGTATTTTTATGAAATTTGAATTATTTTTTCAACTTAACATTTTTTTAATTATGTTTCAATTATTTTTATTAATTTTCATAATCTAAAATCATTTTTCAATTATTTTCTGCATTCTGCAAAATTTTTGTTTTTTCTGTCTTTTTCCCCTAAATTTAGAATCTACCATCTGCAAATTTTAATTATTATTGAATTATCATAATTTAGATTATTTTTATGAATTTTCTATGTTTTAAACGATTTTTCAATTATTTGCTTTTTCTGAAAAATAAATTCTGTTATTTTTCTATTATTTTCTTCAATTTCTAATTATTTTTATTATTTTTGCATAATTATCAAAAATTTTAATTATTTATTTAAAATTTTAATTATTTTCGTCAATTTTAGATTATTTCTGTGATTTTTTAATTATTCCCTTTAATTCAAATTTTTTAAACATTTTTGTAATTATTATCTTTCTTTAAACATATTATGATTTAAACATACTATGATTTTCTTAATTATTTCTCTCAAATTTTATTTACTTTTTAGAATTTTTATATTTCAATTTTTTTCTCAATCTTAAATTTTTATCAGCATATTTCTATATTATTTTCAATTTTAAATTAATTTTATCATTTTTCATTTATTTTTCACAATTGTTAATTATTATTTTCATTTCTTAAAATTATGTGCTAAGATTTTTAAGTATTTTTCTAAACTTTCAATTATTTTCTTCAGTTTTTAATTATTTTCATTTGCTTTCATAGTTTCCAAAATTTTTTATTACTTTTCGTAAATGTCAATTATTTTTATCTTTTTTCAATTCTTTTCTTCAATTTTTAGATATTCTCATTTTTTTAATTGATTTCGAAAATCATCATCTATTTTTCTCAATTTTCATTTATTGTTTTATTTAAAAATTCTCTAATTTTTTCAATTATCACTTAAATGTCATTTATGTTTTACAACTTATCATTATTTGTATTATATTTCAATTATTTTCTTCAAATTCCAAATTTTAAAATTATTTGCTTCACATTTCAATTATTTTCATTTGTTTTACAATTCCAATAATTTTTAACTATTTATCTGACATTTCAATTATTTTAAACAATTTTCAATTATTTATATTATTTCTTTCAATTTTTAATTACTTTCGACTCTTTTAATAATTTCGAGAAGGTTTTTAATTATTTCTCTTTAATTAAAGATTATTTTCTTTAACCTTAAATTACGTTTACCTTTTTTAACTTTCTTTATCTAATTTTTTATTATCTTTTTTTTTTTATTGAACTTCAGACAGTTTTAATGCCATTTTTTTATATGCGTTTTTTAAGATTTCAAACAAAATATCGTATGGGTTTTAACATTTTTTAATTTTTGCAACAAGAAAAAAATTTTTTTAATTTTTTTTTTTAAAAATTTTTTATTCAAAAATTTTTTTTTTTTTAATCTTGATAATATGTCATTCTTTTACATCCAAAATAATCCCAGAAAAAAAATTTGCACCGATAAGTAACATATTTCGATGGGTTGAAATTTCTCAGGTGACTCCCCTTAAATAAAGAGAAACCACATTATTAAGAATACAATATTTCATTGTTTCCAAAACATACAATTTAGGGATTTTTGAAATTAACTAATCAAATTGTTTTAGTATCTTTTTAATTAAAATAATTCATGTTTTTTTAATTTTTGTTTTTATTAACTTAAAATATTTAAAATATTATTAAATTATTGCTTCCTCTATGAGGAAGCAAATTGTTTTGCTTCCTTGGAAGCGAAGTGTCCATGAAATGGACAGAATTCACACCTAGTTTTAAATTACTTTTTCCAATTTTGAATTGATTTAATTTTTTTTTTTTTGCAATTAATTTGCAAAATTTGTAATTAGGTATTTTGTTTTATTTCAATTAATTTTTGCAATTTATTTATTTCTAAAATTATATAAATTTTCTCCTAAATAAATATTTATTCATATAAATTTATAATTTAACACATTTATAATTGTTGATAACACAAGTTGTAGAAACCAAAAGTTGTTGAAATTAGTCAAACTTAAAATTACGACAATTAGTAAGGTTATTGGATTTTTTTTTATATTTTTTTTTAAGAAAGGATTGACCAAGGGCCCCGGGGCACTGCCCCACTTTGCTCTTTAACATTTACGCCACTGCGCAGTTTGTTTTGCAGCAATAAACAAAAATTTGAAAATCGGAACCCATTTTAGAAAAATGCGTATATCTCGGATAATAAAATCGACGAAGTGGGCCGTTTTCATGTGAACGTACATTTGAATACTAGCTTCTACTTTAACTCATCTTATCGCGAAAACGGGAAATTTCTTCCAATAAGAGCACCAAAGTAGAAGCTAAATTGTATTCAATTGATATTTTGGGTTCCTTTAGGAGTAAAAAAAATAAATTTTAATTATTTTTAAAAAATTCAAAATATTTTCGAAAATATTCAAATTCAAAATTTTGAGTACTATTTTTTTTGTTTTATCATAACTTCTGTAATTTTGAAGCAATTGAGATCATTTTTTTTTTAAATTACTCGTATTTAAATACTCTTTCAAGAAAAATTATAATAATTAAGAAATTGTTTATAATTAAATTTTTATTAAAAAAATTAAATTATTTATTTAAACAAAATCTAAAGTATATCATCGATCTTTTTCAAAAAATTCATAAACATAGCCTATAATGTGCTTAAAAATTTAAGCCAAAGAAAAAGATGGTATGTATTATAGTTTTTGAGAAAAAAATTATTAAGTTATGCTAGCGCGGCGCAGACCGGTGTCACCGCTACTCAACGCGTAGTTCCGTAGTAACCGAAATGTATGTATATTATTACATAATATAAATACAGTTAATCGTCATGTTTATTTTTTTATTTTACAAATTGTGCTGTGCACAGAATTTGAAAAAATTTTTGTTTCAATTTTATTCTCAAGGGGTACGAAGGAATGAAATTTTTGTGTACCTTTAATGGTCATAGCTTGATTAAATCTTTCACTTAACAATTGTTTTTCAGCTTCATATTCTGCGTAATTACAAAATTCTACATTAATTTTCTCTAAACTGGATTTTGCCCACTCGTATAAGTCAAGAGGAGTAACAATTTGATTGTTTAATGGTCGTTGTAAACTTGCTTCTTTCAACTATTTTCAAACTATTTTTATCATTCTTTAAGGGGAGAGATAGGTGAAATTTTAACTCAACAAAATTTTTGATGCTCAGAGGTGTCATTTTTTTTCTTACATCAATTAAGATGTAGAATTATGGTATTACATAAAAATTAAAAAACAATATTTTTTTGGTCATTTTCGAAATTTTATTTTTCAAAATCCATACGATGGATTGTAGAAAATCATTTAAAAATCCCACAAAAAAATTGTCGATGGAAAAAATGAAAATTGTGAAAGAGGTTTAATTTTTAAAATTTAAGTTTTTCTTAGAATAAATTTCTCAAACTCCGCAAATTATTTGTTTCTCTATTTTTGACATTACCCCATAATTTTAGGTCTAAAATTGCATAAGAAAAAAAATTAACACCCCTGAACATCGCGAATTTTGATAATTTTACCAGTCCATTATTTTTCTTTCTTCAGTTTTAAATTATTTTAATTATTCACTTATTTTCACTTATTTTTACCAGTTTTTAATTATATTAATTATTTTTCAATTGATTTAACAAATTTTCAATTATTATTCTTAAATTTTAATAATTTTCCCAATTTTTAGTTATTTTTATTATTTTTCTATAAATTACCAATTTTTTAATTACTTTTTTTTACTTTAATTATTTTCTCCGATTTTTTTAATTCTAAAGTTTGATGTCCATGTACTATGAAAAGATCAGTGTGACTTTCTGAAGCTTATAATTTAAATATAATACACTAACTATATTTACATTATGTAAAAATATACATACATTTCGGTTACTACGGTACTACGCGTTGAGTAGCGGTGACACCGGTCCGCGCCGCGCTAGCATAACTTAATAATTTTTTTCTCAAAAACTATAATACATACCATCTTTTTCTTTGGCTTAAATTTTTAAGCACATTATAGGCTATGTTTATGAATTTTTTGAAAAAGAACGATGATATACTTTAGATTTTGTTTAAATAAATAATTTAATTTTTTTAATAAAAATTTAATTATAAACAATTTCTTAATTATTATAATTTTTCTTGAAAGAGTATTTAAATAAGAGTAATTTAAAAAAAAAATGATCTCAATTGCTTCAAAATTACAGAAGTTATGATAACACAAAAAAAATAGTACATAAAATTTCGAATTTGAATATTTTCGAAAATATTTTGAATTTTTTAAAAATAATTAAAATTTATTTTTTTTACTCCTAAAGGAACCCAAAATATTAATTTCGTAAATATTACTCAATATGACTGAAATTGGTGTGATCACTTGGTATGGACTCGACCAGCCTCAAAATTTCGACTCGGGCATGAAAAGTGTTTTCGGCCAAATCACCCTGTCGTTAAATTCATCAGAAACAACAGAGCTCCGACTGTCAAAATAATGAAAAATTGATGTAAATTTATGTATACAACAGTTAAGGATGCTTGCACCCAAGTTGTAGTCTCGTCTCGCGATTATACATACCAGATGATAAGTAGTTGGCTGCTGGTTAGGAAATTTCGAGCAGGGAAGTTTTTACATGACATCTGGTGAACGTAGACTTTAGTCTGAGTCGCGACTGGCTGAGGTGGGGGGGGGGGGGGAGAGATGCCCCCATAGGCTGTGTAGTTAGTTGGTCGCGCAAGAGTCATAACGTGACATCTGTTTGGAATGAGCAAGCTTCCGACTATGGGGGGTCGAGTTTGCGAATGTCTGAACCTTGCGCAAGTGAGACGGCAAAATAGACTCGAGCCAACGAAGAGGGAAGATGCCAAATGGAATGGAATGGGTTGTAGAGGTGGAGGAGGAGGAGGAGGTGTCTAGTTTTTGGTACCTCACAACAGCGGGAGCGGTTTCAGGAGGCAAGAGCAAGAAGAGCTCTGCCACTACCGCAGACACGAGACCACATGATCCTGTGTCTGGAACATTACGCTGTCGGTTCGGAGCACCGCACGTAGGCGATGAAGCACACCTGACCAAGCAGAAGATCCGAGGGAAAATTTTAGTCGTTTGTTATATTCGGATTTTAGAATGATGGAGTGTAGACTTGATTCAAAAGGAAACGAGGTTGAAATTTGAATATTGGAAATCAGAAGGGAAACCTTTCTGGCAGCAGTCCCAGATGAATTTCGAAAAATTAGTTACTTTAAGGTTGACGTATGGAAAGTGTGCAACAGATGGTGGCCAAATTGTGCTAAAAGACGAAATAAAACGAGTTATTGAAATGACCAAAAATTCACAATCAGGCGTGGCTACTTGGAAATTTTTGCCATCTACAAACTTAATATTGACCGAGAGGTGGGGGCGGGGGGTAGAGAAATAAAACAATAATAAATTAAAGAGTTTCTTAATTAGCGTAATTATTCTGACACAAAAGTTGACAATTTTATTTGATTTCGAGTACATTTTCGGAAATAATAATCAAATAATCAAAATAGTATAAAATTTGTGATCATATCATTACAAGTTAAAAAAAATTAAAAATTGACGAACTTCATTGAAATTTGCGAAAAATAATTGAAAAATTATTAAAACATTGAAAATTTGAAGAACAAACATCATATTTTTTTAAATAATTGAAAATGTCGAACAAAATTGAACTTAGAAAAATAATTACAACATTATAGAAATAATCGTAAATTTAAGAAAATAATGGAAATTTGAGAGAAATAATTGAAATCTTCGGAATTAATCAACAAATATTCACAATAATAAAAAATTTGTGAAAATCATTGCAAATGAAAAAAACTAATTAAAAATTGACGAACGTAATTAAAATTTGAGAAAAATAATGGAAGAATGATTGAAACATTGAAAAGGGGGAACGATAACTTAGATTTAAAATAAAAAATAAAAATTAAGGAATTAAATTGAAAAGTGATTAATATATATCTACTTAAAAGAAGGAAAAAATAACTGCAAAAGTATAAGAGAAAATGAAAATTAAAAAAGATAATTGAAAAATGAGATAAATAATTAAAAATTTAGGAATTTAAGTGAGAAATGAGTATTAGTGAGAATAATTAAAAATTGAAGAAATTGATTGCAAAATGATAAGAATAGTAATTGAAAATTAAAGAAGAATGATAAAAATAATCGTTAATTTAAGAAAATAATGGAAATTTGAGAGAAATAATTGAAATTTTCGGAATTAATCAACAAATAATCAAAATAATATAAAATTTTTGAAAATCATTGTAAATGGAAAAAAATAATTAAAAATTGACGA
This sequence comes from Ganaspis brasiliensis, assembly GCA_037103525.1. Lineage (NCBI taxonomy): Eukaryota > Metazoa > Arthropoda > Insecta > Hymenoptera > Figitidae > Ganaspis > Ganaspis brasiliensis. The sequence continues at coordinate 973,115 of JAZKLR010000168.1, read as the reverse complement.
ACGTAATTAAAATTTAAGAAAAATAATGGAAGAATGATTGAAACATTGAAAAGTGGGAACGATAACTTACATTTAAGATAATAAATAAAAATTTAGGAAATAAATTGAAAAATGATTAATATCTCTACTTAACATGTGGACAAAATAATTGCAAAAATATAAAAGAAACTGAAAATTGAATAAAATGTTTGAAAAATGAGATAAATAATTGAAAATTTAGGAGTTTAAGTGAGAAATGAGTAGTGAAAATAATTAAAAATTGAAGAAATTAATTGCAAAATGATAACAATAGTAATTGAAATTGAAGAAGAATGATAAAAGTAATCGTTAATTGAAGAAAATAATGGAAATTTGAGAGAAATAATTGAAATTTTCGGAATTAATCAACAAATATTCACAATAATAAATAAAATTTGTGAAAATCATTGAAAATGTAAAAAAATAATTAAAAATTGATGAACGTAATTAAAATTTAAGAAAAATAATGGAAGAATGATTGAAACATTGAAAAGGGGGAACGATAACTTAGATTTAAAATAATAAATAAAAATTAAGGAATTAAATTGGAAAGTGATTAATATATATCTACTTAAAAGAAAGAAAAAATAACTGCAAAAATATAAGAGAAAATAAATTTGAAAAAGTAATTGATAAATTAGATAAATAATTGAAAATTTAGGTATTGAATTGAGAAATGAATAGTAAGATTAATAAAAGAATTGAAGAAATTGATTGGAAAATGATAACAAAAAATTAATTGAAATTTAAAGAAAATTTTTAAAATTTGAAAAAATTATTTTAAATTCTAAAAAATTCATTGAAGAGTAATGAAAAAAAAAATTCCAGACAATATTTGCAAAGTAATAAAACTAATTAGAAATTCAAGAAAATAATTTAATTTTTTGAGAAATATACTTTAAAATCTAGGAAATTAATTGAAGAGTAATGAAAATAATAAAAAATTCGAGACAATATTAGCAAAGTAATAAAAATAATTAAAAATTAAAGACATGGATTGGAAAATGATAATATTAATAATTAAAAATTGAAGAAAATTATTAAAATTTAAGAAATATATTTTAAAATCTAGGAAATTAATTGAAGAGTTATAAAAATAATAAAAAATTCGTGACAATATTTGCAAAGTAATAAAAATAATTAGAAATTGAAGAAAAAAATTTAATTTTTTGAGAAATAATTTAAAAATTTGCAACATATATTTGTAATGAAAGAACATAATTTCAGAATGATAAAAATAATTGTATATTGTAAAAAAAAGTGGAAGTTGTACTAAATTATAAAAAAAATATAAAATTCATTAAAAAATAAGTGAAAATGAGAAAAAGTAATGAAAAATCATAGAAATATAATCGCAAATTGAAGAAAATAATGGAAATTTGATACGAATAATTGAAATTTTTGATATTACATTAAAACGTGGATACTGTAACTTACATTTGAGATAATAAATAAAAATGTAGGAAATTCATTGAAAAATAATTAATATATCTAATTAAAAGGCGGAGTAAATAATTGCAAAAGTATAAGAGAAAATAAAAATTGAAAAAAATAATTAAAAAATGAGATAAATAATTGAAAATTTAGGAATTTAAGTGAGAAATGAGTAGTGAGAATTATTAAAAATTGAAAAAATTGATTTTAAAATGATAAGAATAGTAATTGGAAATTGAAGAAGAATAATAAAAATAATCGTTAATTGAAGAAAATAATGGAAATTTGAGAGAAATGATTGGAATTTTCGGAATTGATCAACAAACAATAAAAATAATATAAAACTTTTGAAAATCATTGCAATTTAACAAAAAAAATAATCAAAAATTGTCGAAAGTTATTTGGAATATGAGAAAAATAATTGAAGAATGATTAAAGAATTGAAACGTGGATACAGTACTTTAGATTTGAGATAATTAATAGAAATTTAGGAAATAAATTGAAAAGTGGTTAATATATCTACTTAAAAGAAGGAAAAAATAACTGCAAAAATATAAGAGAAAATGAATTTGAAAAAATAATTGATAAATAAGATAAATAATTGAAAATTTAGGTATTGAAATGAGAAATGAATAGTCAGATTAATAAAAGAATTGAAGAAATTGATTGCAAAATGATAACAAAAATAATTGGAATTTAAAGAAAATTATTAAAATTTGAAAAAAATATTTTAAATTCTAGGAAATTAATTGAAGAGTAATGAAAATAATAGAAAATTCGAGACAATATTTGCAAAGTAATAAAACTTATTAGACATTGAAGAAAATAATTTAATTTTTTGAGAAATATACTTTCAAATCTAGGAATTTAATTGGAGAGTAATGAAAATAATAAAAAATTTGAGACAATATTTGCAAAGTAATGAAAATAATTAGAAATTGAAAAAAATAATTTAATTTTTTTGAGAAATAATTGCAACATATATTTGTAATGAAAGAGCGTAATTTCAGAATGATAAAAATAATTGTATATTGTAAAAGAAAGTGGAAGTTGTGATAAATTATAAAAAACATTCAAAATTCATTAAAAAATAATTGAACATGAGAAAAAATAATGGAAAAATGATAGAAATATAAACGCAAATTGAAGAAAATAAAGGAAATTTGATATAAATAATTGAAATTTTCGATATTACATTGAAACGGGTATACTGTAACTTACATTTGAGATAATAAATAAAAATGTAGGAAATTAATTGAAATATAATTAATATATGTAATTAAAAGGCGGAGAAAGTAATTGCAAAAATATAAAAGGAAATGAAAATTAAAAAAAATAATTGAAAAATGAGATAAATAATTGAACATTGTAAAAATTGATTGCAAAATGATAATAATAATATTTGAAATTGAAGAAAATTATTAAAATTTGAGAAAAATATTTTAAAGTCTAGGAAATTAATTGAAGAATAATGAAAATAATATAAAATTGGAGAAAATATTTGTAAAGTAATAAAAATTATTTAAAATTGAAGAAAAGAATTTTAGTTTGAGAAAAATAATTAAAAAAATTTCAACCTATAAGTATTTGTAATATAAGAAAACAATTGCGGAATAATGAAAATAATTGGAAATTGAAAGAATAACTGGAATTAGAAATAAATAATAAAAAAATTAGAAAATTAATAAAAAAATAATTGAAAATGAAAAAAAGTAATTAAAATTTATTGAAAAATAAATTTAATAATAAAGTACTAATTGATTGAAATAATTGTATATTGAAGAAAATAATAAACATTTGTAAAAAATAATTTAAAAAATTACAGAATATATTTAAGATAAACGAGACTACAATTACAATTATTATGTATTATAATTTTTCAAACTTCAATTAATTTGAAATTACATTGATTAAATTTTTAATTAATCCACTCTGAGAATAGTAAAATTAAAATTATTTTAAAATTTCTTCAATTTTTATGAGTTCTTTTCTTTTATGATTTTAATTATATTTGCTTCAATTTTCAACTATTTTTATCATTTATCAACATTTTTCTTTAATTTTATTTTTATTTTTTCCCCCTCACTTTTAAATTCAATTTCCCAAGTTTCAATTCTTTTCTTTAATCTTTGAGAATAGTAAATTTAAAATTATTTACCAATTTCTTAAATTTTTAACAATTGTTTTCTTTTATGATTTTAATTATTTGATACAATTGTCAACTATTTTTGTCATTTTCCAAAAATTTTCTTCATTTTCTAATTATTTCCATTATTTTTCTCCTAATTTTTAAATTCAATTTTCGCAAATTTCAATTCTTTTCTTTAATTTTTTCAAATAAAATTTTTTCAGTTTTAATTGTTTTCTTTAATATCAAACTAGTTAAATTATTTAATAATTAATTTTAACTTTTTTTGTCATTTTTCAATTATATTTTCAAAATATGTTTTTTTTTAATTTTAATCATTTTCTTCAAATTGTAAATTCATTTATCCACATTGTTCTTAAGAAATTTATTTTTTGTCAGTAATTTTGCCATATGGAATTCCATAGTGCGACTTTTTTACTCTATGGAATTTGCAGACGTACCATACACAAGTCGCCGCCCCTGTTCACAATTATAAACCGTATATTAAATAAAATGTCTCAAATAAAATTCTAAATACACTTATTTCTTAATTCAATCCTGACAATGGAATGAAAGAGGCAAAAGTCCCAGTTTAGGATTTAACCAATTTCCTCTCGAGTTTCAATTTCAACCTCAGCCCTTTCTCATCTCTGTTGGAGGGATTAAATTTTCTGAAAATACAACTAAAATTGTAACAATTATTTCGCGAGGTAATTAAGAAATTAGCTCAGATCTCGAGATTCAATTTACGAAAGAGAGGAATGAGAGAATTTATAATTCAAAGGGAAAGAGTTGAGTGAAAGATAATCTTTTATTCTTTTATGTCTTTGTCACCCACGTGTCATAATAATTCACATTAAGGGAACAGTGATAATGGCACATTACACCTTTATACGACAATTTATTAGAAAAATACACACATGATGCCACACCTTTTCCCATAAATAAGGAAACACGGTTGGGCGCCTTCATGTTGCACTATTAACGGTTCAATTTCAAAATTACTGACTGGAAATTTATAGCAGCCAAAACCTGAATAGCAGTGTTATTAACTATTTATTAATGACAAACTTCAGCTTCAATAATTATAATCATTTTTAATTACAAATTAGCACTTGTAACATTGATTGCAAACTGATCAAGAAACTTGCAAGTTTATAAAAGATTAATCTTGTTTACAACTCCTGTTAGGAACAAAAATTTTAATTAGGTTTCCAAAATTTTATGAAGAAGCTAGTCCTTCTTCTCGAGTTAATTTAAAATTGTTTCAGCATTTTTCTTAATCAAATAGATCGTTACCTAATATCTTTAATATAAGGGATTTTGGGATTTAAATTACCTGAGAAACAAAATTCATAACATCACATAATCGATGAAAAATTTTTATTTTATGTTTAGAAGAGGAAAATTATATTTTTAATTAAATTGCACGTCAGTGGTTCGAAACTAAATTGACCTAGATTGCCTTTGGCAATTGAACTGTTTTTCGAGAATAGTTTGTCAGGAACAGGCAGCTTCTAAGAGCTACTTAACCACTGTAGCCGTCGATACCAAACCTTGTTTCGCATAACCCTATAGCCATATCTGTAAATGCTTCTGGATGCGGTTAAAACTTTCTACCACACTGGCTAAAGCTTATCCCACTCATTTCTCTACTTTGCTTACCACCTATAGTAACAAATATATATATCAAACAAATTTAGATTCAATACAATAATTTATTAATTTCAATTAAAAATAAAAAATTCCACTCTCTGGACGCTTAGTTATCAAAATTAAATAATAATTTTCTTAAAAATGCGTTTCCTAATTAAACCAGCGAAACAGTAATTAGAATCGGAAGCGTGAATAATTTAAATGATGAATAAAATAACTGAATTAAGTGAAAATTTCGCTATGAAATATTATACAGAAATGAAAGAGAGAGAATAATTGAAGATGTCTGTGAACGAGAGCTTTTGAGTTAGAGCAAAAAATTATCTTCTCTTAAAAATGATTTCTTGTTCCCTTAACAAATGGATTTAATATAATGGTGGAAAGAAGAAGAATTAGTACGAGAAATCAATAGAGCAGCAAGTTTTCTACAGATTTCGACTCTTTTTCTACCTCTCCTTCTATCTGCCACCATTCTTCCATTTTCCAGAGGGAAAACTTTCTTCTGGCTGCCGCTTAATCGCAAAAGCTTCCGCGGATAATCCGCGTCCAATTTTCCTGAAATTATAGTGCTGAAGATTAAGCACTTTACACCAATCGAAAAATTTTCAGTAACGCGAGAGCCGACTGTTACATTTATCAGGCTCGTGAAATTTCATTATAATTAATTGTAAAATTAATTACCACATGTTAACAATCAAGAAGAAAACTTTTTTACTTCCAACTTTCATGAAAAAAAAAACTTCTCATTGTAACTGGTGGAAACAATTTTTATTTTCATTAGCATAATCGGAGAAACGGTACTGTGGCGTAACTAGGAGGACAAGGGCCCTGGGGCAAAAAGAAAAATGGGACCCCTGCTATATTTAATAATTACAAGTTTAATTCATTCATTCTGTCCACACCTGACATTTTTCCCTAGATGTTTTTTTCTATTAAAATTTTAAATCATATTTCACCTTTTTAAAATGTTCTCAAATTTTAAATTCTGTGGCTGAAAGGTAAAATAGCACAACTCCCATTTTATCAAATTTAAGATAACATCAGATTTGTATATGTATGTAGATATACTTTATAAAGTTCCATAACTGTAAACTGATTAGAATGTTTATTTACGTAGAAAATATTAAAAAACGTAATCTCATAAATACATTAAAATCGAGAAAAATAATTGATTTTATTCTCTGGAACCTTTAAATTTCATTAAATTTCTTAAACAGATCTAAAAACAACATTAGAAAACAGGATTGAATATCAAACACACAAAATATTTGTTCATTTTTCGATTATACAGAAATCAGAAAAAAAAAAAACACGATTTAGTCAAAACCATGAATATGGCGCTTGTGCTTTTTTATCTTTCATCTACAGAATTTGTATATCAATTTTAATTTCTTCGAATTTCAAGTAATGTGAACTTGCATTGATTAAAACTTCAATTACTCCTCGTTTCAAGTATGATAAATTTGAAAAAATTATAAAATTTCTGTAATTTTTAAAAATATTTTTCTATTATGATTTCAATTACTTAAACTACAATTTTCGACTATTTTTATCATTTTTCAATTATTTTCTGTAATTTTTTATTACTTTTAAATTGTTTCTTTAAATCTTAAATTTACCTTCTTCAAATTTCAATTATTTTGTTAAGTTTTTTATGTGTTTAAAAAAACTAAATAAATAAATAAAGTTGATTATTTATTCCTAAATTTTATATTATTTGTCACAAATTCAAATAAAATTTTTTTAATTTCCCATTACTTTTGTCATTCTGCAATTATTATTTTCAATTTTTAATCATTTTTCTAATTTCTGAAAGAATTTTTTCAACTTTCAAAAATATATCTCAATTTTCAATTATTTTGTTCAATTTTTATCACTTTTAATTCCTTATACAGGAAATTAAATTTTTATCAGCATATTTCTATTATTTTTTTCAATTTTAAATTAATTTAATCATTTTTCAATTACGTATCTCAGATTTTAATTATTATTCTCGTTTTGTAAAATTATTTTTAATGATTTTTAAGTACTTTTCTCAAATTTTAATAATTTTCTCTAATTTTTAATTATTTTCATTTGTTGACATAATTTCCGAAAACATTTATTAATTATTTTAAATTTCAATTATTTTTAGCTTTATTCAATATTTCAATTTGCAATGCTTCACATTTTACTAAATTAATTTCTAACGTTTTCAAGTATTTTTCTGAAATTTCAATTATTTTTTCAACTAAGCATTGTTTTAATAATGTCTCAATTACTTGTATCAATTTTTAAAATATAAAATTATTTTTTAATTATTTACTGCATTTTTAAAATTTTTTATTATTTCACACTTTTTCCCCTAAATTGAAAATCTAGCTTCTGCAAATTATAATTATTTTTTTATAATGTTTTCCATCACTTTTTTAATTTCCATTAATTTATGTTAGACATTAAATCAATTTTATTATTTATTTTAAATTTTATATTATTTTTAGCAAATTTAAATTAATTCTTCTTATTAATAATTATATTGTGTACATTTTGTAATTATAAGCGTAAAATTTTAATTATTATCATTATTTTTGAACCAATATCCTAAACTTTCAAATATATATTCCAATTTTCAATTATTTCGTTAAATATTAATTTCTTTTTACCTTTTTGCAATTATTTTCTCCATCTTTTAACATTTTCATTATTTTTCAAATAATTTTCTAAATTTTCAGTTTTTATCTCAAATTTAGATTATTGTTATCAACTTTCCATGTTTTAAACGATTTTTTAATTATTTTCTTTCGCTTAAAAATAAATTCTGTAATTTTTCTATTAATTTCTTCAATTTATAATTATTTTGATTATTTTTGCTTAATTTTTAAAAATTTCAACTATTATTTATTTGAAATTGTAATTATTTTCTTCATTTTTCGATTATTTCTGTGAGTTTTTAATTATTTCCTTAAATTAAATTTTTTTTAATAATTTTGTAATTATTATCTTTTTTTAAACATATATTCTATGATTTTTTCAATTATTTTTCTCAAATTTTATTTACTGTTTTCAATTTTTTATATTTCAATGATTTTCATTATATTTCAAGTTTTTCTCAATTTTAAATTTATATCATCATATTTCTGTTATTTTCTTTTAAATTTTGTATTAATTTGATCATTTTTCAATTATTTATCTCAATTTTTAATTATTATTCTCAATTTATAAAATTATTTTTAAAGATTTTTATAAACTTTTCTCAAATTTCAATTATTTTCAATTTTGTATTATTTTCATTTATTTACACAATTTCCGAAAAAATTTATTAATTATCTTAAATTTCAATTATTTTTAGCTTTATTCAATATTTTAATTTTGCATGCTTCACATTTTATTACTAAATTAATTTCTAAGGTTTTCAAGTATTTTTCTGAAATTTCAATTATTTTTTCAACTTGGAATTGTTTTAATCATATTTCAATTATTTTCATTAATTTTCAAAATTTAAAATCTATTTTCAATTATTTTCTGCATTTTTTAAAATTTTTTATTATTTCTAACTTTTCCTCCTAAATTTAGAATCTACCTTCTGCAAATTTCAATGACTTATTTCTAATGTTTTCCATAATTTTTTCAATTTTAATTACTTTCTTTTAGACATTAAATCAATTTTATTATTTATTCTTCTTTTTTTAATTAGTTTTCTAAATTTTCAGTTTTTATCTCAAATTTAGATTATTGTTATCAACTTTCCATGTTTTCAACGATTTTTCAATTATTTTCTTTCGCTTAAAAATAATTTCTGTAATTTTTCTATTATTTTCTTTAATTTCTAATTAATTTATTATTTTTGCATAATTTCCAAAAAATTCAATTGTTTATCTGAAATTTTAATTATTTTCGTAAATTTTGATTATTTCTGTGATTTTTTAATTAGTACTTTTAAATCAAATTTTTTTAATAATTTTGTAATTTTTTCCTGTTTTTAAACATATATTCTATGATTTTTCTAATTATTTCCTTTAAATTTTTTTTACTGTATTCAATTTTTCATATTTCAATTATTTTCGATATATTTAAATTTTTTTCTGAATCTTAAATTTTTATCAGCATATTTTTATTATTTTCTTTAATTTTGAATTAATTTTATCATTTTTCAATTATTTTTCTCGATTGTTAATTATTATTTTCATTTCCTAGAATAATTTTCTAAGATTTTTAAGTATTTTTCTAAATAGTCAATTATTTTCTTTAATTTTGAATTATTTTCATTTGTTTTCATAATTTTTAAAAAAATTTATTACCCACCGTAAATGTCAATCATTTTGATCTTTTTATTTTCCAATTTTTAGATATTCACATTTTTTTCAATTGATTTCGAAGATCATCATGTATTTTTCTCAAATTTCATTTAATTTTTTTATTTAAAAAAAATTCTTTATTTTTTTCAATTATCACTTAAATGCCATTTATGTTTTACAACTTATCATTGTCTGTAACATATTTCAATTATTTTTTTTTAATTTTTAAATTTTAAATTATTTTTCAATTATTTTCCTAAATTTATTTGCTTCAATTTTCAATTATTTTTATTTGTTTTATAATTTCAAATTTTTTTAACTATTTATCTGACATTTCAATTATTTCAAGCAATTTTCAATTATTTATATTATTTTCTTTAATTTTCAATTACTTTTGATTTTTTAATAATTTCCAAAAAGTTTTTAAATATTTCCTTTTAATTAAAAATTATTCTCTTCAATTTTAAATTGTGTTTATCTTTTTTCATTTATTTTCTCTAATTTTTAATTTTCCTTTTTTCAATTATAAGGTTTTAAGTATTTTTCTACATTTTTTTTAACTTTCCTTTATTTAAAATATATTATGTAATTTTTTCAATTATTTTCTCAAATTTTAATTTTTTTTTTATATTTAAATTATTTATCTCAATTTTCAATTATTATTTTTTTAATTTTTATTTATTTTCTCTAATTTTTCATTATTTAATTTCTTTCAATATATTTTTAGTATTTTCAAATATTTTTCTCAAAGTTTAATTATTTTTTTATTTTTAAAACACATTATAATTTTTTAATCACTTTCTTCAATTTTGAATGAATTTAATTTTCTTTTCAATTAATTTGCAAAATTTGCAATTAGGTTTTTTTTTTTTATTTGTCAGAATATTAAGCCCACAGTTAAGACCATATAGGGCAATACATAGTAAAATAAAATACAGAATGTAGAATATAATCAAATACAAAAATACAAAAATTTATTAAATTAAATTGCAATTAGTTTTTGCAATTTTTTTATTTTTATAATTATATAAATTTTGTCCTAAATAAATATTTATTTATATAAATTTATTTTTAAATATTATATTTAAAATATTTATAATTGTCAATAACACAAGTTGCAGAAACTAATAGCGCGCCAGTGCGGGTTGTTCAAATTACTCAAACTTTAAACTACTACAAGTCGTAAGGTTTTTGGATTTTTTTTTTTTTTTTTTTTTTTGAAAGGGTTGACCAAGGGACCTCTGATCTCGAGGGCCCCGGGGCACCGACCCACTTTGCCCCTTAACAGTTACGCCACTGAATCGGTATAGAAATCTCATATCTCGGGAGCAATTCAAAAACTGCATCGTTTCAATTAAAACTTTCGAATACTCTTGGGATCGGTTGAACCCGGCGATACGTTTAAGGAAAATCTTTTTACGACGCCAACGATCAACTCGAGCTTCTCTCAGACTTGAGAAAAGATGAAAAAGAAAAAGTGCGCTTCTGGGAAAGATGAGATATCAAAATTGTTTCAAAGTCCCGATCGAGTTGACGAGTCCTTTCCTTGATAAGAGGACTATAGAAAACTTAGATCGGATGAAGGATTCCATCGACCGCAATGATGTTCGTGTTATAGCTTTTCTCAGCGGACATAAAAGGATGTTACTTCCCTCAATTCCCCGCGTCACTTTCCAACCCATTCCCCAAATCTCAAAGTGCCGCAAGTCACGAGATCCTCGAGCGCGATCTCAGCGAATCACTTTAAAGTTCCTGAGGCTTGTTCTCACCTAAGTGACTTCAAGGACTCGAACATTGTAAACACGTATCACAAGCGGAGGAAAATTGTTTCTAACACGCTAACCTCCTTTTTTCTGCGTTCCAGAAAATCCGTCTTTTCAGTTATTTTACTTTATTGAAATATTTTTTGTACGTAAAACTTTGTCTTGGAAATTTCTGATTCATCATCAGTATGGGAATGTAATTGGAAATGTGTTTAATTACATTCTTATGAACTTTAACTTTTACGTTTTACATTTTCAAGAATTCGTTATTCATCATCAAATTTATAGTCGTTAATGTCGTGATTTAAAAAAAATCTTAAAGAGCTTGGAAATGATTTTGGTTCTCCGAACCAGTTCACCGATTAAACTCTCTGCTATCCGAAGCTTAGTCGAAAAGAAAAAAAAAGTTACATCGAAATATTTTGAACTACATTTTAATTAGTTCCACATTTTCGTTTTCTTGTTCAAGAGTTTATTATTCATCATCAAATTTATACTGCTTAATGTCGTGATTTAAAAAAAATCCTTAGAGAGCTGAGACAGAAATGATTTCAGGTCTACGAATCAGTTTATTGATTAACTGCAATATCCGAAGTGTTTTGTGTACGTATAGAAAATGACACAAACAGAGGTTTTAGTTTTTGTATAAGTTGAATAAAACAACAAAATTACACAACTAAAACTATATTTATTATTAAGAGTAAATGTTGGTAAAATTTGATACACAGAAGTTACATATTTCAAATTACAAGTGGTGCGCGAAAAGTAGATGTTTACAGGAGAAAAGTTAAAATTGATCTGTCTTCTGTTGATTCTATACAAAGCAAATTTTGAAGGTTTTTCAAAATGATGGGGATAAATTGTCTGTTATTGGTTACAAATTTTTAAAGTGGGATGAAGGATCCTCCCTCGCTAATCCGCCAGATGAGCCAAATATCATTTAGATGACCGAAGGTCAGGTTGTTAAAATCTAATTTCAAAAACCCTAAGTAGTTTATGAAAGGTATGAGTTTCCATAAAAACTTTATGATTTTAAGTCGCTATTTAAGGGAATATATCCATAAAGTTTTTAGAGACGAAATTGATTTATACTATTTTTAAATGTGACAAACTGCAAAAATCTTAATCCGCATCAGCTGCTCTGACTACCATAAATTATTAACATTTGGTTCTTTCAAGAACGAATTTACCCTTTTTCTATTTAAAACACATAATAAACTTGTTTAAAGGGTAAGATGACACATGAATAATACATATTTTTAAAATACATAAATGAATAAAAACACACACAAAAAAAAACAACTTTAGACTTTTTTAGATTTAAATCAGTCTACAAAAACAAAAATAAATGTCCTTTAAATTTGTTACGACGTAACACGAAGCTTAATGAAAAAAAAATAAAATAAAGTTTCCTCGAAACATTTTGAACTCATTTTTGTTTTCTTTGTCAAGGGTTTTTTTATTCATCATCAAATTTATAGTTGTTAATGTCGTGATTTAAAAAAAAATCTTAAAGAGCTTGGAAATGATTTCGGTTCTCCGAATCAGTTCATTGATTAAATTCTGCGCCGTCCGAGGCTTAATAAAAAAAATTAAAATAGAGTTTCATATTTTGAACTACATTTTAATTAGTTCCACATTTTTATTTCCTTCTTAAAGGGTTTGTTATTCATCATCAAATTTATAGTTGTTGATGTCGTGATCAATGTTTAAAAAAAAATTTTTTGTACCTTTCCCTCAGAGAGCTGAGGCAAGAATGACTTAGGTTCTCCTAATTACTTTACCGACTGAACTCTGCGCCATCTACAGTTAATATTCCAAAGCTTACTCAAAAATGAATACTGCCTGTCCGAAATTTTTTTATCTATGTTCGAATCAATTCAATTTCTTTTTGTTTAAAAAAATATTTCTTGAAACATTTGTCAGAATTTTATTCCTCAACGTAAAAAACCTCGCTATTCATCATCGAAATATAAATATATTTTGTCGTCAATAAATAAATATACCTCAAAGGAGACATGCGTCAACAAAAGAAACATTATCATCAAATAAACGTGCTCATTATTGACTTCTTTATATCCATGAACATCTGCTGATTCATCACGCATTTCCCTCGCTTTTGATATTTGCTTAAAATTTTTACAGACACGCAATGTTAAAAAATTTGTCATTGCTAATACAAACGAAACACTTGAGTAAAAGTAGATGAACAATAAAATCACTTGATATACTCCGTAAGATCGGACACTTTTGGAAAATTGAAATCTGTCTTAAATATTTCTGAACCCTTCAATATAAGCTCTTCATATTCTTTCCTTTCGCAAGCAATAATCTACCCATTTCTTACAAAAGGCAGAATCTTTTTGAAGGGCTTTTCCTATTCAAGGAAAGCTCCTGTGTGGATTGTATTTAGCTTCCTTGATGCAGAAACGATCTTAAACTTCCAGTGCTTTATGATAAGAGAATCTTGAAAATTCTCAACTTCATCTTTTTTAAGCTGAATTTTTTCAAAAGTCTTTTAAATAGTTGAATCTTAGAATCTGATTTAATCCAGGAGAAGCTGGTTCACAAAATTTCTTGCAACGAAAAATTGAAAAGTTTCTCTCCATTTTCGTATAACAACAATATCTTAGAGTCATCTTTTTAAACATGCAGGAAATTTTTCATAAGAGCAACTTCAATTTGCTAAAAGCTTTCGGAAAATCGTATTTAATATCTTCAGTCCAGTGGTGATCGATCGATGAAACAAACTTTTGGCGCTACCCTTCTGGAAACTTAGTTCAGGGAAATTTGGAGTTTACTTACGAATAATGGGTATCACGGAATTTCTTTTAAATTTCGTAAACCGGCATATTTTGATGCACTGATTACGAAAATCTTAGTGAAAATTGGTGATTAGATCATTTTCACGGTGAAAACCAGAAAAAATCAGATTTTTTTTGCAATTATCTCAATAAATATTAAAAATTTAGAAAATTGTTTTTTTACAAAATTGTAGGTCTTGCAAAAATACAAATTTTTTGTTCTATACATTTTTTAATATCCCTAATAGTTTTCGAGAAAATCGTTATCATGGTGAAAACAATATAAAAACTCACATAATTTGAGTTTTTTGCAATTATTTCGAAAAATATTGAAAATTTCGAAAATTCTTTTTTACAACAGTTGTAGGCCTTGTAAAATTACACATTTTTTGTTATATACATTTTTTCATATCTCTAACAGTTTACGAGAAAATCGACATCATGGTAAAAATCATAGAAAACCCCACATAACTTAAGTTTTTTGCAATTATCTCCATAAATATTAAAATGTTTGGAAACTGCTGTTTACAAAAGATGTAGGTCTTTTTAAAGCACATATTTCATTTAGCATGCGTTTTCTTATATTTCTAATAGTTTCGAGAAAATCGTTTTCATGGTGAAAACAATATAAAAACTTACATAATTTTAGTTTTTTGCAATTATTTCAATAAATATTGAAAATTTCGAAAATTGTCTTTTACAAAAGTTTTAGGCCTCGTAAAATTACAGATTTTTTGTTTTATACATTTTTTTATATCTTTAACAGTTTTCGTGAAAATCGACATCATGGTAAAAATCATACAAAAACCCACATAACTTCAGTTTTTTGCAGTTATCTCAATAAATATTAAAAATTTCGAAAATTGTCTTTTACAAAATTTTTAGGCCTTGTAAAATTACACATTTTTTATAATATACATTTTTTCATATCTTTAATAGTTTTCGAGAAAATCGATAATGAATTTGCATTTGCAGTGCATAGTGTCGAAGAGAAGGCAGGGTGTTTCCACATTCTTTCTTTTTGTAAAAGTCACTGTTGTCCGGATATTTTTTGGTACGGGACCATTGTAGGTATCAAAATAAACTCCCCTATACCTCTCTGCAAAAAAGAAACATTTTTAAAAAATTCTATTTTTTGTAAACAAGGGCGCAATTCTGAAACATTTTGAGCAACTTCACTATCGATTTTCTCGAAAACTATTAAAAATATAAGAAAACGCAAGCTACGTAAAATGTGCATTCTTAGAAGGCCTACAACTTTAGTAAACAGCAGTTTCCAAAAATTTTTAATATTTATTGAGATAACTGCAAAAAACTGAAGTTATGTGGGGTTTTGTATGGTTTTTACCATGATATCGATTTTCTCGAAAACTGTTAGAAATATGAAAAAATGTATAATACAAAAAATGTGTATTTTTACAAGGCCTACAACTTTTGTAAAAAACAATTTTCGAAATTTTCAATATTTTTTTAAATAATTGCAAAAAACTAAAATTATGTTAGTTTTCATATTATTTTCACCTTGATAACGATTTTCTCGAAAACTGTTAAAAATATGAAAAAATGTATAATACAAAAAATATGTATTTTCACATGGCCTACAACTTTTGTAAAAAACAATTTTTTAAATTTTTAATATTTTTATTGAGATAATTGCAAAAAAACACCCGATCACTTCTGCCTTCTCTTCGCGCTGGACTGGCAACTTCACTATCGATTTTCTCGAAAACTATCAGAGATATCAAAAAAATGCATCTTACATAAAATATGAATTTTTAAAAGGCCTACAACATTTCTTAGGAACAATTTTCGAAATTTTGAATATTTATTCAGATAATTGCAAAAGCCTGAATTTTAATCTTTTTTTTATAGTTTTCACCATGCCAATCAATCGGAAGTTTATCCCCTTTGTAAATGCACGTTTTTTATGCAATTTCGATTCTTAAAAATGTCTAAGAATTTGCAATTATATTCCCAAGTCAAGCTAATCATGCGGATAATTTAGATTAGAGATGTTAATTCAGATAATATTGAACTGGTGATAAAATTGAGAAGCCCCAAAAGCCTCGTGATTTTCTCTGTCTCCCATATGGGATTATCTAGCCATTATTTTGCGAGGGGATGAGCATCAGAGGACAGGGGTCGAGAGTGGTTGATGGAAACAATCATTTCCATCTCATGAAACACGAGATGAAGCTCGGGAGGATATACGGACAATTCTTCGGAGGTGTTTGGACTCATCTTGATCCGGCAAAAGAACATAATTAATATTGTACAATTGAGCTTGAAAATTTGCGACTGCGCTGCTCGCGATCCTTTCACTCTTCCTGCCTCTCTTTCTCCATCTATTCGCGGGGTAGCTCCTCTCTATGAGGTCCTGGCCTCAGTCGTTCCGAGAGCCCGCTTCGTTGCAGGGTGTTCTCCTTCATCCCCGAGTGGAATCACGCGAAAACACCCTTCATATCAACCTGCACGATTCTCCAATTCAGTGAGAAATTCATTTTTAATGTGTATTTTTCCACCAATTCCCGCTTAGTCACCAGGAGCACAAGTTTCATACTTTCTCAAAAGGTCATTGACCCACTGAGGTCGATGAACTTTAAAAACAGATGATTGGTGACACCATGAGGCTCTCATGCTAGGTGCAAAAATGTTTACTGTTCCTCTGTGGTTTCTAGTGGATTTTTAATCATCAGAACATGTGGATTTTGTTCTGATGATATTTTTTAGATGATACACCAAAATGTGGTGGATGATACTTAGCCATAATCGGTTAGCCAATGTACCTTATGGACATTAGGGTTTTTCGGTTTTTGTCAGATAAACCTCAAAATCAACAACACTCCCTAAATGAGTGTATACTATAGTGTATCTCGAAGCATTCTAGGACCGTTTTAAATAAATCTCAACGAGAAGACCAACAACTCTCTCGGGAGCTAGTGAATCCCATAAAGTCGTGATTTTTAATTCCACGTGATTCATAAGTGAATAGCTCTCTTTATTTCATTTAACACCACCTGCGTGTGGTAATTAAACTCGTAATTAATGTGAAGTAATTGGACGCAATTAGCAGAGTTCATATTAAAGGAATGTGGGAAACTGTAGAATGAGCAATACCACTTGCCAATTAACACATCAGTTTACCTTGAGCAAAAATCGACAAACAAAGGAATTGAATAATCGAATTTTTTTTCAGTGACGGTGTGACACTTGACAAAAGTCTGTTGGTCGTGTAATCGTGTCATTATCTTCGCAACGTGTTATTGTTGGATAATAAGGGGATCATTGGGATCCTTTTAGACGCATCCCTCTCTGAAAGGAAAGGAAGGAAAAATGCCGCATGACCTCCGCACGTGACAGACGGTGGACATCTTCAAAATTGAACAGGTGAGGAGATAACTTTCCAACTGGTGTCTTCAAACAAAGTAGATGATTAAGATACTTATTAGGATGTTGGGAAGTGTCGATAAAATCAAATAGATGATACGGTTTCTATAAATTTGGTACGTTAATGGCATACAAACACTTAAACTAAACCTAATGTTGATTATGGTTGTAAAACTGATATTCGTACTACATTAACGATATATAATTTCAAAATAGGAACAATAAACGTACTGATGATCCTACCACGTACCATTATTTCGTAGGAGATAGCTCAATTTGTATCAACAAAATTCGTAATGGCTGTGTTGAAGTACAAATTGCACCAAAAGTAGCCTTTAAAGGATTTTTAGATACGGGGTATTAAAACTTTTCCGACTTCCATATTTTTGTTTTCTTTCTTCAACGGTTTGTTATTCATCATCAAATTTATAGTCATTAACGTCATACTAAAAAAAAATGTTGTATACCTTTTCCTCAGAAAACTGAGGTTCACTTAACATGTGTCGTGATAAGGATTCAATATACGAACGAAGTAGACTGTTCGAAGGTCAAAAGGGAACTGTTCTCAATGACCTCTTTGGACTCTGGTTGGTCTAGAAGTATCCCTTCCGACTGCGAGCATAATGAACACAGGTCATAAAAGAAAAGAAACTCAGGAATTTAAAAACACCTAGAGTCATTTTTCAGATTTTCGAATTTTTGTTTTTTGATGAAAAACAAACAACGTAATGACCCACGACGAATCATAAGTTTCTCGTAACTTTATCGGAATTAAAAATACAAAACAATCTTATTTTTAATTTTCAAAATTCATGGGCGCTAATGGTAATCTTGAACTTTAAACTCTTTTTTCTCAAAACTAGGTCTTTTACACTTCTAACTTTGAATGCTTGTAACTTTGTGAATTTTTAATCTAAAAGGGTCCAAAACCTCTCAAAATGTCAAAAATTATAGAAATATAGATAAGTCCAATAGTGCCAAAATGGGCACTTTTCATGCGGACGTACACATATTGTCGCATCTTTTAACGCTCAAGGCCCCCTTTTTATTGATCCTCTAAATTTTTTTAGGATAAAACTGAAAATAATATGAATGAAATTAGAAAAAAAATATAAAATAACTATTCAAAATTTACGCGCTTTTAGAATTGGTTACACTTAATACACACATGCTGGAAATAGTCTTAACTTACTAAATAAATAATTATAACGCAACAATAAAATTATTACATATCCTCAATTTATAAATGTTTACGGATATTTTTTTTTCTTTTTCATTTATTTAAACAATTTATTATTGTTAAGGTACAGGCTGATATTGATTTAAATCATTGGGACATTTGCATTAAAATCATGATTTATATAAAAAAAAAATTTTACAATTTTCTCCGGACGTCTAATACTGCGTGTAAAAAATCAGTGGCGTAACTATTAAGGGGCAAAATGGGTCCCTTAGTCAAACCCTAATAAACCTTTCTTTTTAGGACAAAATGTATAAAATTTAAAAATTAAAAATAATTGCAAAAAACAATTGAAATTAAACAAAATAATTACAAATTTTGCACATTAATTTAAAAAATAAAATCAATTAAAAATTCAGGAAAGTAATTTAAAAAATCATAGAAATGTTTTAAAAATAAATAGAATAATTTAAATTTGTGAAAATTTCTTAAAATTCTTAAAAATAAATTAAAATTCTTAAAAATAATAAATTAAATAATGAAAAATTAGGGGAAAAAATTGAAAATTAAAAAAAAGGATTGAAAATTTAGATAAACAATATAAAAGTGAAAAAAAATAATTAACATTTGTGATAATAATTGAAAAGGAAAGTTAATGAAGTTCATTGAAAAAAAAAGAAAATAATTAAAAATTAGAGAAAATAAATGAAATAAGATAAATATAATTTAAAATTGAAGAGAATAATTTTTAATTGAACAGAAACAATTAAAACTTTTTGGGAATTACGAAAAAGAACGAAAGTGATTTAAAATTGAAGGAAATAATATAAAGAATCATAAAAATAATTGCAATATTCAATGAAATAATTGAAATCTCAGATAAATAGTTTAAAGTTTTGGAAATTATAAAAGAAATGCAAATAATTGAAAATTGAAGGATATAAATTTTGAAAAATAATTAAATAATGATTTTACAATTTGCAACTTGAAGAAAATAATTGAAATATAATACAAAGAATGATAAGTTGTAAAAAATAAATTACATTTGAGTGGAATAATTGAAAAAAGTTAGAATTAAAATATAATTAAAAGTTGAAGAAAAGAATTGAAGGAAGATAAAAATAATTGATATTTGAGACAATAAACAAAAAAATTTTGGAAAGCAAATG
The DNA here is from genome assembly GCA_037103525.1 of Ganaspis brasiliensis. Taxonomy (NCBI): domain Eukaryota; kingdom Metazoa; phylum Arthropoda; class Insecta; order Hymenoptera; family Figitidae; genus Ganaspis; species Ganaspis brasiliensis. The sequence continues at coordinate 953,302 of JAZKLR010000168.1, read as the reverse complement.
AAAATAATTAAAAATTGAAGAAAATAATTGAAATGTTAGAAAAATACTTAAAAAATTTTAAAAATAACAATCAAGGAAAATAATTGAAAATTGATCAAATTAATTCATAATTGAAAAAAATAATTGAAATATGCTGAAAATAATTTAAGATGAAGAAAAATAATTGAAATATACTGAAAATAAATAAAATAAAGAAGATTGAAAACAATAAATAAAATTTCAGAGAAAGAATTCAAAAAATCATAGAATATATGTTTAAAAAAAGAAAGAAATTACAAAATTCATGAAAAATTCTAATTAAAGAGATTAATTAGAAAATAGCAGAAGTAATCTATAATTCATGAGAATGAGAATTGAAATTTCAGATAAATAATTTACATTTTTAAAAAATTTGCCAAAAGAATGAAAATAAATAAAAATTGGAGAAAAAAATATAAAATTACTGAATTTGTTTTTAAATAAAAGAACATAATTGAAAAATCGTATAAAAAATTAAAAAATTGAATGCAATAATCTAAATTTGATAATAATAACTAAAAATGAAGGGAATTAAATGAAAAATATTGAAAATATTATAAGACGGAAAAAATAATTTTGCAAAACAATAAAAAAAAAAAATAAAAATTTGAATAAAATAATTAAAAATTGAGATATATATTTGAAACTTTAGTAAATTAATTCCGAAATTATAAAAATGATTAAAAATTGCAAATAATAATTGCAAAATGACAAAAATAATGGTAAATTTAAAACGTTAATTTAAATTTACGATGAATAATATAAAATTTAGGAATAAATAATTAAATTGATTTAATGTGAAGGCAAAAATAATTTAAATTTAAAAATTGATTAAGAAATCTAAACAAAATGATTGTAATTTGAGGAACGTAAATTTAACATTTAAGAAAACAATTTAAAAACAATTGAAATAATTAAGAATTGTGGAAAATAGTTAAAAAATGATAAAAAATAGTAAAAAATTGTATTTTAAGTAATTGAAACCATAATAGAAAAGAATTATTAAAAATTGAAGAAATTTTGAAATCACTTCAAATTTAGTATTTTTGAAACGTGGATTAATTAAATTTTTAATCAATGCAATTTCACATTAACTGAAATTTAAAGAAATTAGGATTGCTATAAATTTAAAATTTGAGAAAATTTAAAAAAGGTGAAATATGATTTAAAATTTTAAAAGAAAAAATATCTATTAAAAAAAAATTATACAATTGGGGCCCCATTTTCCTTTTTACCCCAGGGCCCTTGGTCTTTTAGTTACGCCATTTTAAAAAATCGTAAACAATTAAAAAAAACTACAAAATTGTGGATAAATCTTAAACATTTTAATTTTAATATTTTAATCTTTATAAAATTTAAACAATTGGGCTAATACAGATAATCAAAATTCCTACGATTTACAAATAATTGGTATAAAGATAGCAAAAAATAGTATAAAATTTGTATATCTTTAACTCATTATAATTTAAATAAATTCCAAACGTCAATTAACTCATATTCCAATTTGTTCAAACTTTTAAATTTCAATTAATTCAAATTGAAATGCACATTAATTAATGCAAAATAATTAAATAATATTAAGTATGTTCCATATTCACAATAATCCTTTTCTTAAGTCTTACAATATTTCTAATTCTTCTTTCTTTTGTAATTCAGTTTCATTTTCGAAACTGTTTCATTTTTATCTTATAATTTCTTATTTTTACAAAATTTTAAGATTTTTTCTCCTTTTAACCTTTGATAATTTTTGTTGTTGTATTTGTCATTTTATTTTAGGATTCTTTTCAATTTTCTTCTTTTTATTCAAATTTTATTCAATTTTAATATTTCAATTTTAATATTATGATATATACTTTTAAATTAAAATTTACCACTTTTAAATTAAACATAAAAATTAAAATTTACCTCTTTTAAATTAAACATGAAAATTTTGAAGGATTTTTAAATTTCCTTTGTGGACTTTTCATTTATCTTTATACGTATATACATTTTTTTTATATTTTATTTTCATTAATTCTAATTTTTTAGTAAATTCTAACCAAATTTTATTATTTTGTGTACTTTTTACATTTTTTACAGTTTGTTAGATTAAGGAAAAAACATTTCTCCATTTTTTTCCTATTTATTGAATTCTCTTCATTCTTCTCTATTTTAAAAATTAATTCTATAATTTTTGTCTTTATTTTTCCATTTCTTAGAAACATTTTTCCTGTTTTTACATTCTTTAGTTTTTATCTTATAACTACAAATTTTTGAAAACATTTATTCGACCCTTTTATCTACATTTTTAAAATTTGTAAATTTTCTACTTTTTTGAAAACATTTATTTTTTTATTTCACGTTATGTAAACTTAATCCTGTTCTAAATATTCTCATTTTAACATCTTACTTCTATTTCCCAAAATTTCTTTTCTTTCACCTTTTTTCAAATTTTCCAAAATTTTATTCATTCTTTTTTTATTCGATTTGTAAAATAAATCTCTAATTTTCCAAATTTTGTTCTCTTTTGTAATAAATTTCAACGTTTTTTTTTAATTATCTTCTTATTTATTTTTTTAATAAAAAAAAAAGTAGCGCTGCCGTAAATAGTATTTTTTTAAAAGAGTTTTTACTTTTTTATATATTTACATGCCACTGTTTATTCTTGTGTTGTTGTCTTAAATTTTTCTCCATTTCTTTACTAATGTCCATGGTATTTTTTATTTAAAAGAATTTTCTCATTTTTTTTTTAATAGGACGTTTTTTCTTACGTTTTTGTTTTTTTTTTATAATTTATCATTCTTTCGCTGCTTCTACCTAATTTTCTTAATTTTGCCATCATAATTACAAAGAAATAGAAATTTTCATTTTAAATAAAATAACCCTGACAAGCTCGATAAAACACTTTGGATGAATTAGCCGAGAATAGAATTCAAGTTGACGGAAATTATGATGAAATATCTTCGTCTCCTGACTGGATGTTACGAATTTCCAGCGTCTCCAAAACTTGCAGAATGTAAGGCAGCCTCCCAAGTTGAAATAAACAGACTTTACTGCATGCTCCTTACCATCTATTTCATATTCCATATCCCATGTTTCATCTCCGCAATACTAGGAGCTACAAAATCTATATCTGCATCGTGAATTCTCTTACAATTCAAACACAAACAATGTAAGACACTTTCCTAAAGTGGAAATAGTATTAGTATATTTCTGCTCTATCATGGGACACATCCCTACAACTTAATTCGACCAAGTTTCTCGTTCTTCCTTTTTCCTATTACCTTCGAGACGAAAATAATTTAATAACTCGACAATTCTGCAAAATCCAACAAAATATCATTATTTTTTTGTTGTTGTAAAGTTCAACAGTAAAATGAATTTACAGATAAGCAGGCGACTTTTTTCATAAAAAAAAAAACTGCGTATCATTTCAGTAGCGGAAGAATGTTAATATCGAATTCAAGTCAAAAGGGGAAAATAAGGAGCAATTTTGGCAAGAGTCTTGATGCGCTTTGCGCGTAGAAATTGAGGAAAAGGCGGATTTTTATTTCGCAGAGCCATTTCTTTTTCGCCGACGTTAGTTTCCGCACAAATACACACATGTGCCGGAGTATGAACACCGTTTTCGAGGAAACTGACTTATAGACGAGAGGCAGTAGCACATGGAATCCCGTGGGAAATGCAAGGGAAAACTACGAGAAGGAATTTCTTCGTTTGTGTGTGTTACCAACAAGCAAAGAGAGAGTGTGTACGTGGCTTTATATTTGTACTCGATGTGTATGTCCATTTTGGTGTATTTCAGTTACGTATTTTTTTATGTGTGTGTTTTCTATTTGTATTTCTATTTTCTTCTTCGAGCGCGAAAAATTCGTAGGAGTTCCCCCACCACTGGGACATTTAGCCTTGTGACGCAACTACCCTAATTCACCAAAAATGGAGTAATAATATTTTTTTCCCTACTGGGGAATCTATCTCAATAGAGTAGCGTAAGTGTTAAGGGGCAAAGTGGGGTCAACCCTAATAGACCTTTTTTAAAAAAAAATCCAAAAACTTTACTAATTGTAGTAATTTAAAGCTTGACTAAATTAAACAACGCGCTCTGACCTGCGATTAGTTTATATACCTTGTGTTATAAAGAATTATAAATATTTTAAATATGATATTTAAAAATAAAGTTATCTAGCAAATAAAATAAGTAATTATTCAGGACAAAATTTATAAGATTTTAGACTAATAAGAACTGCAAAAATAATTGAAAATATTGCAAATTAATTGGGAAAAAAAGAATTAAGTGAAATTAAAGTGGGAAAAGTAATTTAAAAAATTATAGAAATGATTTAAAAATAAAGAAAAGAGTGCGAACTTGAGAAAAATCATTGAAAATCTTAGAAATGAATTTAAAATGTTGAATAATAAAAACTTGGAGAAAATAATTGAAAATGGAGAAAAATAATTAAAATTTGAAGTGAACAATTTTTAATTAAAAACAAATAATTAAAAACTTTACGAATATTATGAAAAAGAACGAAAGTAATTTAAATTTGAAAAAAATAATATAAATAATTGAAAATTGAAATATCAGAAATATTTATCTGAAATATCAGATAAATTTTAAAATTTTAGAAAATATTACATAATTTTTTTAAATAAAAGAAAATAATTGAAATTGGAGAAATTACATAAAGATCGTAAAAATTAATTGAAAAAATGAAAATAATTAAAAATTGGACAACATAATTAAAGAGAGCTAAAAATATTTGAAATTCACGATAATATAAGAAAAAAATTTGGAAATTAAGAAAGCAAATAAAATTAATTAAAAATTAAAGAAAATAATTGAAATTTTAGAAGAATACTAAAAAATCTTAGAAAATAATCAATTTGAGAAAATGATATTAATAATAAACAATCCAAGAAAATAATTGAAAAATGAAAAATTTATACAAAATTGCAAAAAGCAATTGAAATTAAACTAAATAATTGAATTTTTTGCAAATTAACTGAAACAAATAATGAAATCAATTATAAATTGGGTAAAGTAATTTTAAAAATGATAGAAATGTTTTAAAAATAAAGAAAATAATTCAAACTTAAGAAAAATAATAAAAATCTTAGAAATGAATTCAAAATATCGAATAATAAAAACTTAGATAAAATAATTGAAAGTGGAAAAGAATAATTAAAATTTGAAGGGAACAATTTTTAATTAAAAACAAATAATTAAAAACCTTTTGAAAATTATGAAAAAGAACGAAAGTAATTGAAAATTAAAGAAAATAATATAAAAAATAATTGAAAATTAAATGAAATAATTCAAAAATAACAGATAAATTTAAAAATTTTAGAAAATATTACATAGTTTTTTTTAAATAAAAGAAAATAATTGAAATTGGAGAAAATACGTAAAGATCGTAAAAATTAATTGAAAAAATGATAATAATTAAAAATTGGACAACACAATTAAAGAGAGCTAAAAATAATTGAAATTTACGATAATATAAGAAAAAAAATTTGGAAATTAAGAAAGCAAATAAAATTAATTAAAACTTGAAGAAAATAATTGAAATTTTAGAAAAATACTTAAAAATCTTAGAAAATAATCAATTTTAGAAAATAATAATAATAATAATAATAAACAATCCAGGAAAATAATTGAAAAATGAATAATTTATTCAAAATTGCAAAAAGTAATTGAAATTAAACTAAATAATTGAAAATTTTGCAAATTAATTGAAACAAATAATGAAAGAGATAAAGTTTGGAAAATAATTAAAAAAATATTTTAAAATGTTGAAACTTGAAGAAAATTATTAAAATATGATAAAAACAATTATGAGTTGTAAAACATAAATAACATTTGAGAGTAATAAATGAAAAAATTACAGAATTTATTTTAAATACAAAAAAAATAATTAAAATTTGAGAATAATACATGAAGATCTTAAAAATTAAATTAAAAAAATGAGAATAACTAAAAATTGTAGAAGAGAATTGAAGAGAGCTAAAAATAATTAAAAGCTACGATAAATAATATAAATATTTTAAAAGTTAAGAAATCAAATTGAAAAAATTAAAAGTTTCAGAATATAAGTTAAAATTTTAGAAAAATTTCTAAAAAATTTTAGAAAATAATCAATTATAGAAAATAATAATAGTAATTAACAATCGAGGAAAATAATTGAAAAATGATAAAATTAATTTAAAATTGAAAAAAATTATTGAAATATACTAAAAATCATTTAACATTCAGAAAAAAAATTGAAATATAATAGAAACAGTTTAAATATGAAAAATTGAAAATAGTTTATAAAATTTGAGAGAAATAATTGAAAAAATCTTAGAATATATGTTTAAAATGAGAAAATAATTACAAAATTACTTAAAAAATTTTAATTAAAGAGAATAATTAAGAAATTGCAGAAATAATCGAAAATTCATAAAAATAATTAAAAAATTTTTGTAAAATACTAAAAAATCTTAGAAAATAATTTTAGAAAATGTGAATAATATTAATTAACAATCGAAGAAAATAATTAAAATTTGTAAAAAGTATTTGAGGGAAAAAATTGAAAAAATCGAAAAATATTATATGTTTAAAAAAAGAAAATAATTTATTACAAAATTAAGTAAAAAATTTTAGTTAAAGATAATTGTTTAAAAATCGCAGTATAATAGAAAATTGATGAAAATAATTGAAATTTTAGATAAATGATTGAAATTTTTAAAAATTATGCCAAAATAATAATATAGTTTTACTTTTTTTCAAAAAACAAATAATTAAAAAATCGTTTAAAATATGAAAAATTGATGCCAATAATCTAAATTTTTGATAATAACTGCAAATTTAGGAAATTAAAAAATTATAAAATAATAGGAAGAAATAAAAATTTCAAAATTATTAAATAATAATAATCTTCGTAAACTCCTGAAGTTAGTTAGTATTTATATTTATTTATCTTTCTCTGTCCACGTTTTAAAGTCTGAAGTTAAGTCAGTTAGTATTAATATTTATTCATCTTTTTCTGTCCACGTTTTAAAAACTGAATTAAAGTTAGTCTTAGTCCCTGTTATGTTAATTATTTTGACTCTCTTTATCAAAAAATAAAATTATTATTTATCCGATATTCCAATTATCAATTAATTTAATCAATTTTTGTTATTTCTGCAATTTTTTAATTATTCACTTAAATTAAAATTTTTTAAGTAATTTTGTAATTATTATTTTTTTTTAAACATATATTTCATGATTTTTTCAGTTATTTCTCTCAAATTTTATTGAATTTTTTTAATTCTTCATATTTAAATTATTTTCAATATAATTCAATTGTCTTTCTCAATCTTAAATTATTTTCAGCATATTTCAATTATTTTTTCAATTTTAAATTAATTATATCATTTTTCAATTATTTTTCTCGATTCTTAATTATTATTCTCATTTTCTAAAATTATTTTCTAAGATTTTTAAGTATTTTTCTTAAAATTCAAATATTTTCTTTAATTTTTATTTATTTTCATTTGTTATCAGAATTTCAAATTTTTTTTTATTAATTATCGTAAATTTCAATTATTTTTAGCATCCTTCTTTTCTCCAATTTTTACTTATTCTCACTTTCTAAAATTATTTTCTAAGATTTTTAAGAATTTTCTAAAATTTCAATTATTTTCTTGTATTTTAAATTATTTTCATTTGTTTTCATAATTTCAAAATTTGTTTATTTATTATCGTAAATTTCAATTACTTTAAGCTTATTTCTTAAATTCTTTTCTCCAATTTTTAGTTATTTTCTTTTATTTTAATTGATTTCGAAGATCTTCATGTATTTTTTTCAAATTTCAATTATTTTTTTCTTTATTAAAAAAAAATTCTGTAGTTTTTTCAATTATCACACCTAAATTTCATTTATTTTTTACAACTTATCATTGTTTGTATCATATTTTAATAATTTTCGTCAATTTTTAAAATTTAAAAACATTTTTCAATTATTTTCCAAAATTTATTTCCTTTAATTTTCAATTCTTTACATTTGTTTCATAATTTCAAAAAATTTTAACTATTTATCTGACTTTTCAATTATTTCATTATTTATATTATTTTTTATATTATTTTCTTCAATTTTCAATTTCTTTCGTTCTTTTTCGTAACTTCCAAAAAGGTTTTACTTATTTTTCTTTAATTAAAACTTGTTCTGTTCAATTTTAAATTATGTTTATCTTTTTTCATTTATTTTCTCTAGTTTTTAATTATTTTCTTTTATTTCAATGAACTTCTAAAAGTTTTAAGTATTTTTTACTTATACTGCCATTATTTTTTTTCAACTTAATATTTCTTGTTCAATTTTTTCAATTCTTTTTTTCAGCTTCAATTTTTCAATTATTCTCTCCATTTTTCAACTATTTCATTGAATTATTAATTATTTTCCGCAATTTTCAACTATTTCCTTCAAAATTTTCAATTCTGAATTATTATTTAAAAATTTTATAATTATTCTTTGATTTTTTAATTTATTTTATTCGGCTGTATATTAATCTAGTCATCTTTTAAATTTTGTTTTTAAAATATTTTATGTAATTTGTTTAATTATTTTCTCTAATTTTTCATTATGCAATTTTGTTTTAATTTACTTTTAAGAATCTCAAGTATTTTTCTCAAATTTAAATTATTTTCTTTATATTTAAAACATTTTTATGATTGTTTAAATTACTATCCTCAATTTTTAATTTATTTCATTATTTTTTTTCAGTTAATTTGCAAAATTTGGAATTATCTTGTTTAATTTCAATTTTTTTGCAATTCTTTTTAATTCTAAAAAAATTATCAATTTTGTCCTAAATAAATATTTATTTTATTTATATTAATTGATTTTCAAATATTATATTTAAAATATTTATTTCTTCTTATTAGATAAATATTATTTACCGATTTGTTATATTTATTATTGTATTTTATAATTTCTTGAAAGTATGAAAAACTAATCGCTCGCTGGCGCGCGTTTTTTTTTTTGCTAGTGACATAAATAACCGTAAATTAAAAAAATTAATTTAAATTTGCGATGAACAATATAAAATTTAAGAATAAATAACTAAATTGATTTAAAGTTAAGGGGGAAAGTAATTTTTGACCTCAAAAATGGTAAAAAATTACTTCAAAATTTTCAATAAAAAGCTATATTGACTTCTTTTAAGGACAAAAAATAATTGTAAAATGGGTATAAATCAGTAAAAACTCAACATTTCAGTAGAAAAGAACAATTTTATTTTCAAGATAAATTTTATTAATCAAGACAAAATACAATTCTATGATCGTCGCAAGTTGGTTTGGCGCATTTCGCGCAACAATAATTTGTTTTTCGGTCTTTTTTGGTCGGACAAAAGTGGCATTGCTTTCTTTTTGACATTTTTTGAGAGATTAGATTTAAATTTTCTTTCTCTTCAATGTTTAAAAGATAACGGAAAAATTAAAAAAAAAAAAATAATTGAATATCAAAATTCGAATTTAGAAAACACTACTTTACGTAAAAGTTAAATACACCCAGTTAATTCCCTATTGAATTTCTATTTACATATTTATTTCAATTTTATGTCCGTATTTCAATTTACACGATAATATGAGTTTATTTGTCTGAAAGCGCGAGAAGTTCTTTGTTTGGCAGCATACGTAACTTTGTGACTTTTCCTCGTCGTGACAGAGCTCGGTTTATTACTTTCCACGTTATTATTACGTTTTGCGAGGAGCGAGCTTTCAAACCAAGCTTACAAATGCAATAAAGTCTCCTTCGAAATTGGATAAATGGCAACAAACACATGAATCATAATAGAGTTTAAAAGAGGATCGGTCTCAACTTTTGCCAGAAATATGTCGTCGTTAAAATTCTCACATGAAAATTATAATTCATTTGGTCTATATGCCGACTTTTGCGAATTATGCAGTGGTTAAAATTTTAGTTAGCAGTATATACAATTTGCTGTATATCTCTTTCTCGCAAGCTTCTGCACCAGTCTGACTCAATGAGAACTTTCCTTGTTATAAATTCAAGCTGACATTAAGTCATATCGGAATAGATCGTTATTTGTGTACATTTCCTGACACAATTCAAATTTTATTTATCGTTTTTCCAATAGAATTAAAATTAGTGTAGCTTCTCCTGACGATTTCACAAATTCCTGAAACTTTTCGTGACAGATTAAAATTCCTGTTACATTTTCCAAAAGTTTGAAATTCCTTTCTTTCTTTTTTTTTTTACTCTAGTTTAAATTCCATCAAGTTTTTATGGATTTTAGAACTGAGAAAAATTTCTACATCTTTTCTTAAATGAATAAAATTTCCTTCAATTTTTTTTTTTTTTAATAAATTAACATTCCTGTCCCTCTTTTAAGCCGCAAAAAAAAAACGGCAAATTGAATCAGTGTCGCTTGTTCGCAGTAACTAAATTTGACAAAGTTAATAAAGATTCACTATAAAAAATATCAAGTTTATTATATGCACGTTAGAAACTTCTCGATCAGGTGTCAAATGAAATTTCATTCTGGGTAAAGTATTGGAAAACGAGGATATTTTTACACTAGCTGAAAGTGACAGGTATTCAATGAAACCTACATCCATTCATAGCCGTCTAGCATCGAATGACTAAATTATGAAAGACTGGTTAATTAAATTAGCTGAATGCAAAATTAATTCTTTCCCGATAATCTTAAATGTATGTTCAGAATTATTTTCAGCAATTCTTTAAAAATGAATGAGCTACAATTTATAGAAAAGAGGGCATATGGTTTATTTTAAAATTTCAGTAACAAAGAATCGTGTCTTGATTTTCAAAGGAAAAAATAAAAATTCATTTTCCTTCAAAATATAAATCTTCAATTTCCGATCATATCTCGGACAAAAAATCTGAACCCTTTCCTATACTTTATGTCTGCAATAAAGAATCTCAATTTTCGAGAAAAAAATGTGAAATTTTTAGAGATAAAATTAATTTCTTGTATCAGTGGTGTAACTGGGAGGAAACTGACATTAGTCACTAGATGCTTTTTTCTATTAAAATTTTAAATCATATTTCACCTTTTTAAAATGTTGTCAAATTTTAAATTTATATAGCAATTTTAATTTCTTTAAATTTCAGGTAATGTGAACTTGTATTGATTAAAAGTTCAATTATTCCACGTTTCAAATATGCTAAATTTGAAAATTTTTTTAAATTTCTGTAATCTTTAATAATATTCTTCTATTATGATTTCAATTACTTAAACTACAATTTCCTACTATTTTTATCATTTTTTAATTATTTTCTACAATTTTTTTTATTATTTTTAAATTGTTTCTTTGAATCTTAAATTTAACTTTTTCAAATTTCAGTTATTTTGTTTAGTTGTTTTAATCTCTTATTCAATTTTAATTATGTTTCCCATGACATTAAATCAAGTTAATTATTTATTTCTAAATTTTATATGATTCGTCACAGATTCAAATACAATTTTTTAATTTACCATTACTTTTGTCATTTTGCAATTATTATTTTTAATTTTTATTCATATTCATAATTTCTGAAAGAATTTCCCCAACTTTTAAATATATATCTCAATTTTCAATTATTTTGTTGAATTTTTAAAACTTTTACTTCCTTATACGGGAAGCTTTGTGATCGTTAAGATTGTTAATCTTCCAAAAATAGTCTAAATGGACTCATTTTCAACGAATTTCAGTAAAATTTGGATGACTTATTAAACTCATAAATATCTAAATTTGGACACAAGGATTTTTGAAAATACCAAATCAAATTTTGTTGAGCGCTTTCTTTCATCGAAAAAATTCGTTTTTTGCCAAACTTTTTTTCCATGCTAAAAATACAACTTAATGAATATAAAAATCATATTCCTGATCTTAAAACGAATCGAATGACCTACATAACGTTTATAAATGTTCAAAAATTCGTAAAATAATTATTGTTTATTCATTTTTTTTGTATTTAAATTTCTTTTTTTTTCATAACTTTTCCAATAAACTTTTATATTTTTTAAATTATTGCCTATTCTATCAAGAACTTTTTTAACTAATTACCTAGATGTTTAGTTATTACCTCATATTTAGATTATGGTCTTCAATTTTAAATTTTCTACAATTTTTAATCATATTTCAATTATTTTGAAAACTTTTTAATTAGTTTCATCATATTTTCATTATTTTTTCAATTTTAAATTATTTTGATCATTTTTCAATTATTTATATCAATTTTTAATTATTATTCTCATTTTGTAAAATTATTTTTAAAGATTTTTATAAACTTTTCTCAAATTTCAATTATTTTCAATTCTTCATTATTTTCATTTGTTTACATAATTTCCGAAAAAATTTATTAATTATCTTAAATTTCAATTATTTTTAGCTTTATTCAATATTTCAATTTGTAATGCTTCACAGTTTACGAAATTAATTTCTAATGTTTTCAAGTATTTTTCTACAATTTTAATTATTTTTTCAACATAGCATTGTTTTAATCATGTTTCAATTATTTCCATCAATTTCTAAAATTTAAAATCATTTTCCAATTTAAAATTTTTCCTTTTACCTTTTTGCAATTATTTTCTCTATCTTTTAACATTTTCATTATTTTTTAATTAATTTCCGAAATATTCAGTTTTTATCTCAAATTTAGATTATTGTTATCAATTTTATATGTTTTAAACGATTTTTAAATTATTTTCTTTTGATAAAAAATAAATTCTGTAATTTAACTATTATTTTCTTCAATTTCTAATTATTTTTATTATTTTTGCATAATTTTCAAAAATTTCAATGATTTATCTGAAATTTTAATTATTTTGTCAATATTCGATTATTTATGTGATTTTTTAATTAATTTCTTAATTCCAAATTTTTTAATAATTTTTAAAATTATTTTCTATTTTTAAATACATATTCTATGATTTTTTCAATTATTTCTCTCAAATTTTTTTTACTGTTTTCAATTATCCATATTTCAATTATTTTTGTTATAATTCAATTTTTTCTCAATCTTAAATTTTTATTAGCATATTTCTATTATTTATTTCAATTTTAAATTAATTTTACCATTTTTTAATTATTTATCTTAATTTTTTATTATTACTCCCATTTTGTAAAATTATTTTTAAATATTTTTAAGTACTTTTCTCAATTTTCAATTATTTTAGTCAATTTTTGATTATTTCTGTGATTTTTTAATTATTCCCCTTTAATTAAAATTTTTTTTAATAATTTTGGAATTATTTTCTTTTTTTAAATATATATTATATTATTTTTTCAATTCTTTCTCTCAAATTTTATTTACTGTTTTCAATTTTTCATATGTCAATTATTTCCGTTATATTTGAATTTTTTTCAATCTTAAATTTTTTACAGTACATTTCTGTATTTTTTGTTCAATTTGGAATGAATTTTATCATTTTTCAATTATTTCTCTCACTTTTTAACTTTTATTCTCATTTTTTAAAATTATTTTTAAAGATTTTTAAGAATTTTCTCAAATTTAAATTATTTTTTTTCAATTTTTAATTTTTTTCATTTGTTTACATAATTTTCGAAAACATGTATTAATTATCCTATTTTTCAATTGTTGTTAGTTTTGTTCAACATGTATTTCATTTTGTAATGCTTCACATTTTAGTAAATTAGTTTCTAATGTTTTCAAGTATTTTTCGTAAATTTCAATTATTTTTTCAACTTAGCATTTTTTAAATCATGTTTCAATTATTTTCATCAATTTCAAAATTTAAAATCATTTTTTAATTATTTTCTGCATTTTTAAAAAATTATATTCTTTCTCACTTTTTCCCGTAAATTTTTAATCTACCTTCTGCAAATTCTAATTATTTTTTTTTTTAATATTTCCCATAAGGTTTTCAGTTTTAATTATTTTCTCTTAGACATTAAATCAATCTTATTATTTATTCTAAATTTTATATTATTTTTAACAAATTTAAATTAATTCTTCTTGTTTACCATTATTATGCTCATTTTGTAATTATAAGCTTGAATTTTTAATTATTATCATTATTTCTGAATTAATATCCTGAACTTTCAAATATATATCTCAATTTTCCATTATTTTGTTAAATATTAATTTCTTTTTACCTTTTTGCAATTATTTTCTTCTTCTTTTACATTTTCATTATTTTTCAATTAATTTCCCAAATTTTCAGTCCTTATCTCAAATTTAGATTATTGTTATCAATTTTCCATGTTTTAAACGATTTTTCAATTTTTTTTTTGCTCAAAAATATATTCAGTAATTTTTCTATTATTTTCTACAATTTCTAATTATTTTTATTATTTTTGCATAATTTTAAAAAACTTTAATTATTTATCTGAAATTTTAATTATTTTTATCAATTTTCGATTATTTCTGTGATTTAATTATTTCCTTTGATTCAACAATTTTTAATATCTTTGTAATTATTTTCTATTTTTAAATATTTATTCTATTATGTTTTCAATTATATCTCTCAAATTTTATTTACTGATTTCAATTTTCCATATTTCAATTATTTTTGTTTTATTTCAATTTTTTCTCAATCTTAAATTTTTATCAGCATATTTCTATTATTTTTTCAATTTTAAATTAATTTGACCATTTTTCAATTATTTATCTCAATTTTTAATTATTATTCGCATTTTCTAAAATGAGTTTTTAAGATTTTTAAGTATTTTTCTAAAAGTTCAATTATTTTCTTCAATTTTTAATTATTTTCATTTGTTTTCATAATTTTCAAAATTTTTTATTACTTATCGTAAATGTCAATCACTTTAATCTTTTGTTTTCTTCAATTTTTAGATATTCTCATTTTTTTCAATTGATTTCGAAGATTATCATGTATTTTTCTCAAATTTCAATTATTTTTTTTATTTAAAAGACTATTAACAGATTATATTAAAATTATTGTTTATTTTTCGAAATTTATTTGCTTCAATTTTCAATTATTTTTGTTTGTTTTATATATTCAAAACTTGTTAACTATTTATCTGGAATTTCAATTATTTTAAGCAATTTTCAATTATTTATATTATTTTCTTCTATTTTCAATTTCCAAAAAGTTTTCAATTATTTCTCTTAAATTAAAAACTATTTTCCTCAACTTTAAATTACGTTCTCCTTTTTTAATTTAGTTTATCTAATTTTTGATTATTTTTTTTTTCACTGCACTTCTGAAAGTTTTAAGTGTTTTTCTAAATTTTTTTTAACTTTCCTCTTTTTAAAATATATTATGTAATTTTTTCAATTATTTTCTGGAATTTTAATTTTTTTCTCAATTTTAAATTATTATCCCACATTTTAATCATTTATCTCTAATTTTTAATTATTTTCTCTAATTTTTTATTACTTAATTTCTTTTAATTTATTTTTCAGATTTTTAAATATTTTTCTTAAATTAAAATTACTTTCTCCAAATTTGAATTGATTCAATTTTTTTTTTTCAATTAATCTGCAAAATACGCAATTAGGTAGTTTGTTTAATTTCAATTATTTTTTCCAATTTTTTTATATCTAAAATTATATAAATTTCGTCCTAAATAAATATTTATGTTTATAAATTTACTTTTTAAATTTTATATTTAAAATATTTACAATTGTCGATAACACAAGGTGTAGAAACTAATAGTTGTTCAAATTAGTCAAACTTTAAATTACTACAATTAGTAAGGTTTTTTTTTTATTTTTTTTTTTAAGAAAGGGTTGACCAAGGGCCCCGGGGCACTGCCCCACTTTGCCCCTTAACACTTACGCCACTGAACCTTGTATTTATAATAAAAAAAAAAAGGAATGAAAAGTGAAAAAGTTTTTGATATCTAAAATAGCGGGATGTGTGTATGACAGTGAGCATTCTGTAAATCTTGAAGGTTTACTGAGAGGGCTCTCGCGTAGGACGAGGCAGAGACGTTTATGAGACTTCTCGTGGACGCCGCGCTTTTTCAAAGCCATTCACTATTTATTACATTCGACGTGAATAAAATATGTCTTGTAGTCGCCACAAATATTTCATTCCATGTCGTCTTGGCATTTCGTAGGTTCTTAGTTAACTACCAAGCCGTACAAATAATCTAGTTCAACACAAGAGAGAGAGAGAGAACAAAAAAAAAAAACTATTTTCATGCTGCAATTTATAAACCTCCACATATAAAGGAGGACTAGATTCAGATCTAAAGGAGATTATTTATCATTGGGATTTCACTCACCTTATCTCTGAGATTATCATAATTTACATTTTCTTTAAATAACTCGATTATAATCGCACATTTTTACACGTTCAGTATTTATTTATAAATGTCGGAAAATAAAAATATCAATTTCATTTGTCCTAATTTCTGATCAGGTTGTCACAACTTGGAATAAGTTAAATTTTTTATTTTTAACAATATCTATAGTTAAATTAATTTAGTGTGTATTCTCAGCAACTGATGTAGACATTTTTAGTTTTTTTTTATCCCTAGTGAATAAATTTTTTTCTTCCCTTGTAGAAATGACCATTTCTGTCACTAGTGAGAGAAATGAGTATTTCCGTCACTATACTGAGGATACATTTTTTTTTGTTTTTTCTGTGTCAAATTTTATTTTTGTACACTTTTAAACGTGTTATTTGCTGTGATAAAATGATGCACTTTTTTTGTGCAAAATTCAAGAGAGAAAATAGTTATTTGTATTTTAAATAAAGTTGAAAGAAATTTTTTTAGATTTTGAGAGCATTTTCCGGTTAATGGGGAACGTGTAAAACTAAATTGAAGACGAGCAGAGATTTTGTGAAACGTTAGTTTCGAGGTACCTTCGTTTCCACCTGCGACCGGAAGAGGAGAAGTAAACTGCATTATTAAAGCTAGCGCGGCTCTTCTCTCTCATTACACTAACCTGAGAAATTCCTGTCGTAAGTTTAGCTTATCTCCATTAGGAGAACCGGAATGGCAGCCACATTCAACTTTATACATTCGCATATAAAGCGCAAGACTTGTACTATTCCTTAAATCAAGTGATACATTTAACGAGACCAAAATTGATCCTCAATTTGAAATCGAAAATTTATACTAACTATAAATTAATCATCGTTGAGCATTTATAAATTCATTAATTCCAATTTCTATAATTCGATATTTATTTTCAATTATCTGTCGTCTTGGATTTAGTATTTTTAATCTATATTATTTATTATTTATGTTATCGAGTTTGCCATTTATTTCGGAATAAAATCAGTAGCGTAATTGTTAAATAATTGAAAATATAGCAAATTAATTGAAAAAAAAATAATGAAAACAAATATAAATTGGGAAAAGTAGTTTAAAAGATTATAGAAATGTTTTAAAAATAAAGAAAAGAGTGCAAACTTGAGAAAAATAATTGAAAATCTTAGAAATAAATTAAAAATATTGATTAATAAAAACTTGGAGAAAATAATTGAAAATTGAAAAAGAATAATTAAAATTTGAAGAGAACAATTTTTAATTGAAAACAAATAATTAAAAACTTTTTGAAAATTATGAAAAAGAACGAAAGTAATTAAAATTTGAGAAAAATAATATAAATAATTGAAAATTGAATGAAATAATTGAAATATCAGATAAATTTTAAAATTTTAGAAAATATTACATAATTTTTTTAAGTAAAAGAAAATAATTGAAATTGGAGAAAATACACGAAGATCGTAAAAATTAATTGAAAAAATGAAAATAATTAAAAATTGGACAACATAATTAAAGAGAGCTAAAAATAATTTAAATTTACGATAATATAAGAAAGAAAATTAGGAAATTAAGAAAGCAAATAAAATTAATGAAAAATTAAAGAAAATAATTGAAATTTTAGAAGAATACTAAAAAATCTTAGAAAATAATCAATTTGAGAAAATGATATTAATAATAAACAATCCAAGAAAATAATTGAAAAATTAAAAATTTATTCAAAATTGCAAAAAAGTAATTGAAATTAAACTAAATAATTGAAAATTTTGCAAATTAACTGAAACAAATAATGAAATCAATTAGAAATTGGGTAAAGTAATTTCAAAAATCATAGGAAATGTTTTAAAAATAAAGAAAATAATTTAAAACTAAGAAAAATAATTGAAAATATTGAAAATGAATTTAAAAATTGAATAATGAAAAATTAGAGAAAATAATTGAAAATTGAAAATCAAATGATTGAAAATTGAAAAAAAAATAATTAAAATTTGAGACAATAATCGAAAAAGTTACATAATATATTTTAAATAAAGGAAAGTTAAAGAAAATTTTAAAAAAATACTTAAAACTTTCAGAAGTTCCTTGACAAAAAAAGAAAATTACTAAAAATTAGAGAAAATAACTGTAAAAAGATAATTTATTTAACCAGATATACGGGCTACAAAAACACCCTTTTTTAAAAAAGAAATAATTAGATTCTTATATTAAAAATAACAAAACTAAAAAACGTACGTACGTAAATAACAAAACTTTAAACGCAATTTAAAATTAAAGAGAAAAATATTTAATTTAGGAGAAATAATTAAAAACTTTTTGGAAATTGTGAAAAAAATGAAACTAATTGAAAATTAAAGAAAATATTATAAATATAATTGAAATGTTAGATAATAGTTTACAATTTTGTAAATTATAAAACAGAAGGAAAAAATTGAAAATTGAAAGAGATAAAATTTGGAAAACAATTGAGAAAATATTTTAAAATTTGAAACTTGCAGAAAATAATTAAAATATGATAAAAAAGATGATGAGTTATAAAAAATAAATAACTTTTGAGAGAAATAATTGAAAAATGATAAAATTAATTTAAAATTGAAAAAAAATTATTGAAACATACTAAAAATAATTTAAGATTCAGAAAAAAATTGAAATATAATAGAAACAGTTTAAATATGAAAAATTGAAAACAGTTTATAAAATTTGAGAGGAATAATTGAAAAAAATCTTAGAATATATGTTTAAAAAGAGAAAATAATTACAAAGTTACTTAAAAAATTTTAATTAAAGAGAATAATTAAAAAACTGCAGAAATAGTCGAAAATTGATGAAAATAATTAAAATTTTTGGAAAATGTTTAAAAATCTTAAAAAATAATCAATTTTAGAAAATAATATTAATAATAAACAATCCAAGAAAATAATTGAAAAATGAAAAATATATTCAAAATTGCAAAAAGTAATTGAAATTAAACTAAATAATTGGAAATTTTGTCAAATTAACTGAAACAAATAATGAAATCAATTATGAATTTGGTAAAGTATTTTTAAAAATCATGGAAATGTTTTGAAAATTAAGAATATAATTTAAAACTAAGAAAAATAATTGAAAATATTAAAAATAAATTGAAGAAATAGAGTAATGAAAAATTAGAGAAAATAATTGAAAATTGGAAAAAAAAGATTGAAAATTGAAATAAAATAATTAAAATTTGAGACAATAATTAAAAAAATTACATAATATACTTTAAATAAAGGAAAGTTAAAGAAAATTTTAGAAAAATACTTAAAAAACTTTCAGAAGTTCCTGGAAAAAAAAAGAAAATAACTAAAAATTAGAGAAAATAATTGTAAAAAGATGAATTTAATTTAAAATTAAACAGAACAATATTTATTTTAAGAGAAATAATTAAAAACTTTTAGGAAACTGTGAAAAAAAATGAAACTAATTGAAAATTGAAGAAAATATTATAAATAATTGAAATGTCAGATAAATAGTTTACAATTTTGTAAATTATAAAACAGAAGGAAAAAATTGAAAATTGAAAGAGATAAAGTTTGGAAAATAATTGAAAAAATATTTTAAAATTTGAAACTTGAAGAAAATAATTAAAATTTTAGGAAAATACTTAAAAATGTTAGAAAATAATAATAATAATAAAAAATCCAGAAAAATAATTGAAAAATGAAAAATTTATTCAAAATTGCAAAAAGTAATTGAAAATTTTGCAAATTAACGGAAACAAATAATGAAATCAATTATGAATTTGGTAAAGTATTTTTAAAAATCATGGAAATGTTTTGAAAATTAAGAATATAATTTAAAACTAAGAAAAATAATTGAAAATATTAAAAATAAATTGAAGAAATGGAGTAATGAAAAATTAGAGAATAATTAACAATTTAAAAACAAATGATTGAAAATTGAAAAAAAAATAATTAAAATTTGAGACAATAATTAAAAAAATTACATAATATATTTTAAATAAAGGAAAGTTAAAAAAATTTTAGAAAAATACTTAAAACTTTCTAAAGTTCCTTGGAAAAGAAAAGAAAGTAACTAAAAATTAGAGAAAATAATTGTAAAAAGATAAACGTAATTTAAAATTAAAGAGAAAAATATTTAATTTAGGAGAAATAATTAAAAACTTTTTGGAAATTGTGAAAAAAGATGTAACTAATTAAAAATTGAAAATAATAATTGAAATAATTGAAATTTCAGATTAATAGTTTACAATTTTGTAAATTATAAAACAAAAGGAAAAAATTCAAAATTAAATGACATAAAGTTTGAAAAATAATTGAAAAAATAAATTAAAATTTGAAACTTGAAAAAAATAATTAAAATATGACAAAAACAATGATGAGTTGTAAAAAATAAATAACATTTAAGAGAAATGATTGAAAAAATTACAAAATATATTTTAAATAAAAAAAATAATTAAAATTTTAGAATAATACATGAAGATCTTAAATTTTAATTTAAAAAAATGAGAATAACTAAAAATTGTATAAAAAAATTGAAGAGAGCTAAAAATAATTAAAAGCTACGATAATTAATATAAAAATTTTGAAATTTAAGAAATCAAATTGTAAAAATTAAAAATGTTAGAATATAAGTAAAAATTTTAGAAAAATACTAAAAAATGTCAGAAAATAATTAATTACAGAAAATGATAATAATAATTAACAATCTAGGAAAATATTTAAAAAATGATAAAATTAATTTAAAATTGAAAAAAAATAGTGAAATATGCTAAAAATAATTAAACATTAAAAAAAAATTGAAATATAATAAAAACAGTTTAAATATTAAAAATTGAAAACAGTTTATAAAATATGAGAGAAATAATTGAAAAAATCTTAGAATATATGTTTAAAAAGAGAAAATAATTACAAAATTACTTAAAAAATTTTAATTAAAGCGAATAGTTAAGAAATTGCAGGAATAGTCGAAAATTGATGAAAATAATTGAAATTTTTGGAAAATACTTAAAAATCTTAGAAAATAATTTGAGAAAATGAGAAAAATATTAATTAACAATCGAAGAAAATAATTAAAATTTGTTAAAAGTAATTAAAATATTTTTAAAATAATTTAAGATTGAGAAAAAAAATTCAAAGATGATGAAAATAATTGAAATATGAAAAATTGATAACAGTAAATAGAATTTGAGGGAAAAAATTGAAAAAATCGAAAAATATATGTTTAAAAAAAGAAAATATTTACAAAATTCTGTAAAAAATTTTAATTAAAGATAATTGTTTAAAAATCCCAGTATAATAGAAAATTGATGAAAATAATTGAAATTTCCGTTAAATAATAATTGAATTTATATAATTTTTAATAATTTTTTTATTATTGTATTTTATAATTTCTAAAATGTACGAAAAATTAATCGCGCGTTTTATTTTGCTAGTAATGATAATAATTAGAAATTGAAGAAAATAAAAAAAAACTTGCAGAATTTATTTTTATTTAAAAAAAACAAATAATTGGAAAATCGTTTAAAATATGGAGAATTTATGACAATAATCTAAAATTGTCATAATAACTACAAATTTAGAAAATTAATTACAAAATGATAAAAATTTTAAAATATGGAGACAATCATTGCAAAATGACATAGATAATGGTAAATTAAAAAAATTAATTTAAATTTGCGATTGGAAAAGTGATTGAAAAAACTAAAAAAAAAAAATTGAAATTCTAAGAATGTAAATTTAAGATTCAGGGAAACAATTTTAAAATAATTAAAAACTTCAGAAAATAATTAAAAAATGATAAAAATAGCACAAAATTTAAATTTAGTATATTTTAAACGTGGATTAATTTAACTTTTAATCAATGCAAGTTCACATTAGATGAAATTTAAAGAAAATAAAATTGATATATAAATTTAAAATTTAAGAACATTTTAAAAAGGTGAAATATGATTTAAAATTTAAATAGAAAAAACATCTAGTAATAAATGTCAGTTGCGATCAGAATGAATGAATGAATCTGGTAAATTATTCTATATAATTGGGGTAGGGGCGTAGCCAGAAAAAAATCGGGGGGGGGGTGAAAAAAATTTGCGTTTAATTACCTCTTTTTCAATAGAATTTTTCAATTCCGGGGGGGGGTGAACCCCCCAACTCCCCCCTGGCTACTCACCTGATTTGGGTCCCTATTTTCCTTTCTGCTCCAGGGCCCTTGTCCCCCTAGTTCCGCTACTGAATGAAATAATCTAATTTATTCAAATTTCAATTTTTAATTTGAACCGAATTTTTTTCTTCATAATTAATCGATATTTTAATTTATCCTGTTCTTGATGGAACCAACTTTCAATTAATAAAACATTTCTAGCGGTTTGAATCTCAATTCACCTTTTATTCAAGTGAGTTAAATTTTAATTAATAACAGTGCCTTTTGAATTTCATTTTAGAAGGATTTCAATAAATGATAAAATTATAATTTGTTTGAAAACTCACGCAAAAGAACATTTTGCATATGCTCTTTATTAATATAAATAAATAAAATTATAAAATCGTGTACAATATTTTGAACAAAAACATTAACGTCGTTTATATTTTTTTTATTGCAATAATGTTAAAAGAAGAGTGAATTGTGGAGAGTATTAAAAAGAAATAAATTCTGATAGTTAATTTCTTTTACAGCTTTAATAAAAAACTCAAAATAAAATTCGTTGCTTAAGCTGTAAATATTTATATTTTGCCAATAAAAAAGGACTATTTTCTTTTTAAATTGCTTGAAATATTTTTGTGCAAAAATAAATGTCTCGCTAATAAAATTTTACGTGTAATAAAAATCACTTTACTCTAAGAACACACTAAACTTGGTTTTATTTGTTTTTAATTCTTCTTTGAGTTACGAGTAAAATTTTAAAGCTGCTTTTACGATTTGTATTTTTTTTTTGAAAAATGTGTATTTTACAAAACTTGGCAAATATTTATCATATTCGCTTTATTATTGTTAATTATTATTAACAATTCATTTAAAAAAAAGTATTTGCTTTAATTTACAATTTAAGTTAATTTAAAAAAAAAAACACCTTAAAATAAACCTGTTTTCTTTATTTTCATTATTTTCATTCGCATTTATAAATTTACAAATTTAAAAATTCCTTCCTTTCTTATTATCAATGAAAGAATAAAAAATAAGTTTCAAAGAGAATTTCTTAGCTACAAGTTTCTTTTTCCTTCTGATGTTATGTCTAGTCGTATTGAATGCAGGATCAGGTGATCAAAATGAAAAAGAGCTTTAGCTTATCAAAGAGGAAACATAATATCAGTTCAGCGGACCGGAAATTCATACCAGGCGTAATAAATCTCGTAAGTAAATATTTCCGAAAACCTGTATTGCTATCAGTTAAATAGAATCTTTCCTAAAATTCCGCGTAGGCAGAAACTATTTTCACATTCAAATTATTATTCTTTATTTTTTAATATTTGTGACACTTTTAATTTATGTCAAACCTGTTTTCAATTTTTCACTTTACGATCCTCATTTTAAAAAGAAAAGCCTTTTATTATGTTGATAAAGAAATAAAAAATTTTACAAAGTTGTCTTGACTTGTGCGCACAAAAAAAAAAAAAAATTCTGTAGTGAAGGTAAGGTCTGGTTGAAAGGTGGTAGGAGATTGTTTTACTGTAAAACTGTTCGGCTGCAATTTATCAGTCGCGCTGCTGGAGAACTGGGTCGTTTCCAGACCATCGCTTCAGCGTTTCAACCCCTTCAGTCCCATAGAATTTATTTCATCCTTTAGAATCCTGTAGCTATTCGATTCCGACTGCGAGGTTATTTCACACGATGGTCGAATCCTCTAGAAACACAGTGCATATTGGAGACTCTTGGAATTCTGGCATTTGTCATGATGATTTTTCCCAGTTTCCAATTTCATATCACGTAAACTGTGCTTTTTCTAAAAAGCAAAAATTTCAAAATCAACCACTTGCCTCAATCTTAATAAATGTTTTCGAGGCTACAGGAAAACTTGGTTAATATTTTCTGGTCGTTTGTGAGTCTGTGAGTGAGTGAGTCTGTCCGTCTGTCAATCTCTCTGTCTGTCACTCTGTCTGTCTGTCTGAATGTCAGTCTGTCTGTCAGTCTGTCTGTCACTCTGTCAGTGCGTCTGTCAGTCTGTCTGTCAGTTTGTCTGTCAATCAGTCAGTCAGTCAGTCAGTCAGTCTGCCTGTCTGCCTGTCTGTCTGTCTGTCTGTCTGTCTCTCTGTCTGTCTGTCAGTCTATCTGTCAGTCGGTCTTTAAGTCTGTCAGTCTGTCAGCCTGTCTGTCTGTCAGTCAGCCTGTCTGTCAGTCTGTCTGTCAGTCAGCCTGTCTGTCAGTCTGTCTGTCAGTCAGTCTGTCTGTCAGTTTGTCAGTCAGTCAGTCTGTCTGTCTGTCAGTCGGTCTGTCAGTCAGTCTGTCTGTCAGTTTGTCAGTCAGTCTGTCTGTCAGTTTGTCAGTCAGTCAGTCTGTCTGTCTGTCAGTCGGTCTTTCTGTCTGTCAGTCTGTCTGTCTGTCAGTCGGTCTTTCTGTCAGTCTGTCTGTCTGTCTGTCTGTCAGTCGGTCTTTCTGTCTTTCTGTCTGTCTGTCAGTCAGTCTGTCTGTCTGTCTGTCAGTCAGTCTGTCTGTCAGTCTGTCTGTCAGTTTTGTCTGTCAGTCAGTCGGTCAGTCTGTCTGTCTCTCTGTCAGTCTGTCAGTCTCTCTGTCTGTCGCTCTGTCTGTCTGTCAGTGTATCTGTCAGCTTGTCTGTCAGTCTGTCTGTCTGTCAGTCGGTCTTTCTGTCTGTCTGTCTGTCAGTCAGCTTGTCTGTATGTCTGTCAGTCAGTCTGTCCGTCAGTCTGTCTGTCTGTCAGTCAGCTTGTCTGTATGTCTGTCAGTCAGTCTGTCCGTCAGTCTGTCTGTCTGTTTGTCAGTCTGCCTGTCAGTCTGTCTGTCTGTAAGTCAGTCAGTCAGCTTGTCTGTCGGTCTTTCTGTCGGTCTGCCAGTCTGCCCGTCTGTCCGTCTGTCTGTCAGTCAGCCTGCCTGTCTGTTAGTCAGTCTGTCAGTCAGTCAGGCTGTCTGTCGCTCTGTCTGTCTGTCAGTCTATCTGTCAGCTTGTCTGTCAGTCTGTCTGTCAGTTAGTCTGTCTGTCAGTTTGTCTGTCAGTCTGTCTTTCTGTCTGTCTGTCTGTCTGTCTGTCAGTCAGCTTGTCTGTATGTCTGTCAGTCAGTCTGTCCGTCAGTCTGTCAGTCAGTCTGTCCGTCAGTCTGTCAGTCAGTCAGTCAGGCTGTCTGTCGGTCTATCAGTCTGTCTGTCTTTCGGTCTGTCAGTCTGTCTGTCTGTCTGTCAGGCAGCCTGTCAGTCTCTCTGTCAGTCTATCGTAATAATTTAATTACTCCTACAATTTTCTTTAAAGATTACAATTCTAATTTTTCTAAATCTTTGCATTTTTTAAATAAAAACATCAAAAACCATTTTTTATTTCTTACAAACTATTTTCAAAACTGTATTTACACTTTTTTTTTAGCTTAAAGGTCATAATGAAGTTCAAGGTCAAGAAAAAAAATAATGCAGTTTTTTTCAAAATTTACAAATCTTTTTTCAGAATTGTGTATCTTGTTTAATATTTAAATAACCCAACAAGCAAAGAAAAAACAAAAACCAGATAGAATAATAGGAGAGCCATTTACCGGGAAAATGACTCTAACTCGTATCTTTCTAATCGAAATCTCGAGGATATCAGGGCGCAGAGTCTTTCACGAAGCAGACTTTTACGATCACCTTTTCCCATCGAGAAACAGATTTCCATCAACTGAAACGAGAAATTTGATTTTTATTGCTCTCAATTGTCATTGAGTATAGTGAAATAATTCCGATCGAGACACAACACTATATGTAAACAGTGGCGTAACTGTTAAGGGGCAAAGTGGTGCAGTGCTCCGGGGCCCATTTTAAAAAATTTTGAATTAAAGGGAATAAGTAAAAAATCACAAAAATAATCGAAAATTGACGAAAATAATTAAAATTTTAGATAAATAATTGAAATTTTTGAAAATTATGCAAAAAGAATAAAAATAATTAGAAATTGAAGAAAATAATAGAAAAATTACAGAATTTATTTTTGAGCAAAAGAAAATAATTGAAAAATCGTTTAAAACATGGAAAATTGATAACAATAATCTAAATTTGAGAGACGAACTGAAAATTTAGGAAATTAATTGAAAAATAATGAAAATGTTAAAAATGGAGAAAATAATTGCAAAAAGGTAAAAAGAAATTCATATTTAACAAAATAATTGAAAATTGAAATATATATTTGAAATTTCAGGATATTAATTCAGAAATAATCATAATGATTAAAAAATTTAAACTAATAATTGCAAAATGAACATAATAATGGTAAACAAGAAGAATTAATTTAAATTTGCCAAAAATAATATAAAATTTAGAATAAACAATGAAATTGATTTAATGTCTAAGAGAAAATAATTAAAATTGAAAAAGTGATGGATTAATCACTAAGTAATTAATAAATGCTTTCAAAAATTATGTAAACAAATAAAAATAATTAAAAATTGAAGAAAATAATTGAAATTTGAAAAAGTACTTAAGAATCTGTGAAAATAATTTTACAAAATGAGAATAGTAATTAAAAATTAAGATAAATAATTAAAAAATGATAAATATAATTAAAATTGAAAAAATAATGTAAATATGATGATAAAAATTTAAGATTCAGAAAAAAATTGAAAAATAACTTAAATAATTGAAATATGAAAACTTGAAGACAGTAAATAAAATTTGAGAGATATAATTGAATAACTCATAGAATATATGTTTAAATAAAGAAAATAATTACAAAATTATTAAAAAAAAATTTGAATTAAAGGGAATAATTAAAAAATCACAGAAGTAATCCAAAATTGACAAAAATAATTAAAATTTCAGATAAACAATTGAAATTTTTTTAATATTATGTAAAAATAATAAAAATAATTAGAAATTGAAGAAAATAATAGAAAAATTACAGAATTTATTTTTGAGCAAAAGAAAATAATTGAAAAATTGTTTAAAACATGGAAAACTGATGACAATAATCTAAATTTGAGATAAGAACTGAAAATTTAGAAAATTAATTGAAAAATAATGAAAATGTTAAAAGATGGAGGAAATAATTGCAAAAAGGTAAAAAGAAATTAATATTTAACAAAATAATAGAAAATTAAGATATATATTTAAAGGTTCAGGATATTAAATCAGAAATAATAATAATGATTAATGTCTAAGAGAAAATAATTAAAATTGAACAAGTGATGGAAAACATTATAAAAAAATAATTAAAATTTGCAGAAGGTAGATTCTAAATTAAGGGGAAAAAGTGAGAGATAATAAAAAAAATTTAAAAATGCAGAAAATAATTGAAAAATTATTTAAAATTTTAAAAAGTGTTAAAAATAATAATTGAAACATGATTAAAACAATGCTAAGTTGAAAAAGTAATTAAAATTTTAGAAAAATACTTGAAAACATTGGAAATTAATTTAGTAAAATGTTAAGCATTACAAATTGAAATATTGAATAAAGCTAAAAATATTTGAAATTTAAAATAATTAATAAATGTTTCCGGAAATTATGTAAACAAATGAAAATAATTAAAAATTGAAGAAAATAATTGAAATTTGAGAAAAGTACTTAAAAATCTGTGAAAATAATTTTAAAAAATGAGAGTAATAATTAAAAATTGAGATAATTAATTGAAAAATGGTAAAATTAATTTAAAATTGAAAAAATAATCGAAATATGATCAAAATAGTTTAAAATTTTTTAAAATAATTGAAATATAATGAAAAATTGTTTAAAAAATTATAAATTGAAGACAATGATCTAAATATAAGTTAATAACTGTACCTTTAGGTAATTAGTTAAAAAGTTTTTCATAGAAGAGGCAATAATTTAAAAATATAAAAGCTTATTGGAAAAGTTAAGAAAAAAAAGAATTTGAAATGCAAAAAAAAATGAAAAAAGATTCATTATTTTACGAATTTTTGAACAATTATAAACGCTATATAGGTCATTTGATTTGTACCTTTAATCAATGCAAGTTAACATTAACTGAAATTTGAAGAAATTAAAATTACTATATAAATTTAAAATTCGAGAACATTTTAAAAATGTAAAATATGATTTAAAACTTTAATAGAAAAAAACATCTATTGACAAATGTCAGGTGCGGACAGAATGAATGAATTCAAATTGTAATTATTTTATATATCATTGGCCCCATTTTCCTTTTTGCCCCAGGGCCCTTGTCCTTCTAATTACGCCACTGTATGCAAATACAAAATTTTCCAAACAATTCCCTATACGTACAATAATTCCCCGACAATTTAAAGTACTTGAATCGATAATAATAATAATTAATTTAAAACAAAAGCCGTTACAAGCACACCTGCAATTTCACGGAAAATGTTTTATTCGATTATTATCGTTTTATATATATCGGAGCCTGTATATTTGCAAAAATTGTGTAACAATTGCCAACTCTAATTAACAGTCATTTTACTAGGTAAACCTCGCCTTTTCACTACATACACGTATTTTTTTCATTGAGATATCGTTTAAATTGAGCCGCTCTTTTTAATTGATGTTCAGTTAAAATTGAAATGACAGACTCAAATGAACTGCTAACTGTACAAATTGGAGGAAAAATCGCTGAAAAAATCCGAGTTGTAAACAAAAATTATTGCCATTTAGCGAGTAACGATCCAGGCAGAAAAATAGGTTATCCAGCTGCGTCAATAAATTTCCAGATGTTGATCGAAAATTTTTATACAGTTTTATTAATTATCTAATATTTAATTATCCATTCTCCCAAGACTAAATTCTTGTCAGTTAATATAAGAAAATAAATTTTAATTCAATTTAAAATACTTTTTAACCACTTAATTGATAAAATCATCTAGAATTCAAAATTAAGATTTACTTCAATTATTATAATTGTCTTTTTCGTTGTAATATGTACCGGACAAAAGAACACGTTTTCGAGGCTCGCCATTTTTTACATTTTCACGATTGAACTTCCGGCAAGGATGCCTAAAATTTTTAATTATCCAAAGAGCGAGAGTAATCTGCTGAAAAAGGTGGACTATGCAGTCCAGTGAAACACACGTTGTGCTGCAAAAAAAAAAGAACGACAAAATCAATGCTTTTTAAGTGAGACTAAAATTCTATTCAAACGTGCAATATCAGTGTTCTTTTTTTTTTTTTTTAAATTTCCCAGACAGATAAAATCCCTCTGGCTAAAATCAAACAAGCAGACAAATGACGTTCGATATTTTAAATTTTTCAACAAAACGTTCCGTCGAAACAATTTTTTTAAATTCAGCCTAGAAACGTCAAAATCAGTTTGTTATAATATTTTGTTTAAACTTCTATTCAGTGAGAGAAAAAGCTCGTTACCTATTTAGACTGTTTTTCCATTCTATTCAATTGCAGTTTAAATTTCTCATTTTTATATTAATTAGAACTTTTTATTTTTTTTTGTTTATTCACTGATTTTATTTTTTTAGAATTTTTCTTTCGTAAAAAAATTGTCAAAAAATTATTATAGCTGGTAGATGATTTATTAATAATAATAAAAAAAAAAAAAGTCACCTGGTGGGATATATATTGTACGTGTGTGCAGAAAAAGGAACAGTAAAGACGAGCGTTAATCCAGAGATAAGTATTATTTAGGGGCGACGGCCAGTGACAAGTCAATTTAATTTATATACCCATCCGGTACTTTCGCGGAGGCGCTCGTGCTCAGAAATACACGTTCCACTAAATATCCCCAACGGGAACATTTACGAGTCACTACCGGAACTCTGGAGACGTTCCAACTCTCGAAGAAGTCGTCAGCGTCATCATCGTCAGCCAGTAAGACAATTTCGGGATAAAGAGAACAAAAGAAAAATTAAAGCGGACAGAAAAGATAATCGTATTTCGACAAGCTCCACCTCTGAAGTAGGTAATTGAAAATTTTTAAAGTCAAACAAAAATTTAAAAAAAAATATATAATATTTTTCTATTCCCTCTTTTCCTTCTTTTTGAACTTTTATAAATTCAAGTCCTCCCTCCCTCCCTCCCTCCCCCTCCCCTTCTTCCTTCCCTACCTCCCACCCACCCACCCCTTCCTCTCTCCCCTCCCTCCTTCCCCCCTTCCCCTCCTTCCCCTCCTTTCCTCCCCCTCTTTTCTCTCACTTTTCACAAACTCTTATAACTTTCTCCTTCCCATTTTACGATATTTCTCTTCCCCTCCAAACATCTAACTATAATATCCCTCTTCTATCAGAAATCGCATTTTCCTTTTATTTTTTTAAACATTTCATTCTCTTTTTTCTGATACTTTTCCGAAATTAAGACTCTTTCCACAACTTTGTTTCACTTTTCTCCAACTTTTTTTTTAACTCTTATGATCTCCTCCTTCTCCCTCTGCTCTATTTTCCTTTTCCTCTCTTCCCTCTCTTCCCTCTCCTCCCCTTCCTTTCTTCTTTTTTTCTATTCCTCATTCAAATTTTTTAAATCATCTTTCTCATCTCCTCATTATCCTTTTTCATACCCTTTTAAAACCCAATATGCACATCCTTAATCCTTTTTGACCCATGCTTTTTTAGATTTCAGTCTCATCTTCCCCTCTTCCCTACTTTTATCGCCTCCTCCTTGACCCTTTTAAAGAATTTTTATTTTCCTTCCCAGCTCATCTTCATTACTCTCTACTCTTCTCTCTCTTCTCACTTCTTTCGTCTCTCTTTTCCCAATCTTTTTCAACCCTTAACGTCTCTTCCTTCTCCCTATGTTCCGTTGCCCATTTGCCTCTTTTTCCTAACATTATCTCCTTTCCAGTTTATTTCCCCTCTTTTTCCTGTCGATTCCTTACTTAAAATACACTCTACATATCCTTTCCCCTATCACCTTATGCTCTTCATTTTTTCTAGCTTTATGAATCTCCCCTTCCCTTTTTAAACTTTTTGAAAATATACAATTTTATTTCTCCTTAACTTTCCCCTATTTTTTCTGTCGATTCCCCTCTTTTTTAAGTCTTAGGATCTTTTCGCCTCCTTTTTCTAACTTCATTTTTCTTCCGTCCCTACTTCTCTTCACTCTTCCTTCTTTTCTATTCTTTTTTCGGCCGACTCCTCTCTTAAAATCCACTCTATATGTTCTTAGTTCTCCAATTATTTTTCTTCCGACTGAAAAAGGGTTCACTTTCCTTCTTAGTGGAAAAAGTTTCATTTCCTTTCTAGAGGAAAAAGTTTCATTTTCCTTCCTAGAGGAAAAAGTGTCCATTTTCCTCCCTTGTGAAAAAAAGTTTCCTCACCTTCTTTATCCAATTTTCCTAGCTTTGTGGATCTTTGCTCCTTTTTTAATTCTCATCACTTACTCATTCACCTTCTCGATCCATTTTATCTATACTTTTTCAAATCTCATAATCTTCTCCTCCTTTCCTCTACCTAATTTTTAATTCTTCCCTCCCTACTTCTCCTCACTCTTCCTTCCTTTCCGTTTTTTTCTGTCGATCCCCCTCTTAAAATCCATTCTACATGTTCTTATACTTCTTCAATTATTTTTCTTCCTATTGGAAAAGTGCCCACTTTCCTTCTTAGCGGAAAAAGTGTCCACTTTTCTCCCTAGCAGAAACAGTGTTTATTTTCCTCTCTAGAGAAAAAAGTGACCATTTTTTCCCTAATAGGAAAACTATTTCCTCACCTTCTTTATCCAATTTTCATAGCTTTGTGGATCTTTCCTCCTTTTTTAACTCTCATCTTATAATCTTCTCCTCATTCTCCCTATCTTTTTCTTTTTTTCTGTCGATTCCCCTCTTTAATCCACTCTATATGTATATCCTTACTCCTCCTCACCTTCTTCTCTTCAGTTTTTCTAGCTTTATAAATCTTCCCTCCCTTTTTTAAACTCTCATTACTTCCTCCTTTATTTTCTTGACCCTTTTCTCCTATTCTTGTTTAACTCTCATAGTCTTCTCCTCCTTCTTCTAACTTTTTTTTCCTTCTTGTCTTACTTCTTTTCATTTTTCCTTCCTTTCCAATCTTTTTTCTAACGATTCCCCTCTAACAACCCCCATTACACTTTCTACTCCTCCTCCCTCTGGCATTCCCTAATTTTTCTCATCTTCCTTTCCCCAATGTTATTACCTTTTTTTATGCACTCTTTAGAATTATCCTTTTTCTTCCCTCTCCCTTTCTCTGACTCTTAATTCCTTCTCCTCCACCTCTTGCTATATTAAGATTTAATGCCCCCGGCCTCTTTTTCTCACTGTTCCGAATCTCATATAATTTTTTGCTTCTTCTTCTTCTTCTTCTTCTTCTTCTTCTTCTTCTTCCCCAACCTCTCCCCGAATCTCATATAATTTTCTTCTTCTTCTTCTTCTTTTTCTTCCTCAACCTCTTCCCCTTATCATCCCTTTCTTTTCCCACTTCCCCTTTCCAATTCCCCTCTTTATACCCCCTCTAATGACACTGGCACACAAAAAAAAATTGCTGCTCTGAGCTCGAGATCAGACAATGACTACTTTATGTTTTTGGGGTCGCTGAAAACGAATCTAAAGTCCATATAATCCCATCACGTCATACTTTTCACATAACCTCAAAATAACCCCAAAATTTAACCTCAAAAATTTTAAATCTAGAAAAATTCCCATCTTTAAGTCTTACTGTGACTGCTTTACTTTTTTGGGGTCGCGAAAGCCGAATCTAAAGTCCATTTAACCCCATCATGTCATACTATTGACATAACCTAAAAAATACCTCAAATTTTACCTCAAAATTTTGAAATCAAGAAAAAGTCAGATTTACAAGTCTGACTATGACTGCTTTATGTTTTTGGTGTCGTTGACGCCGAACCTGACATCCATTAAATCCCATCACGCCATATTTTCGACATAACCTACAAAAAAAACCGAAATTTGACCACAAATTTTGACTTATATTTTGACTTATTCAGACTTATAAATTTGAATATTTCTTGATTTTAAATTTTTGAAGTCAAATTTTTGTGTTTTTTGAGGTTATTTTTAAACTATAATCTGATGGGGTAAAATGGACTTCAGATTCAGCTTCAGCGACCCCAAAAACATAAAGCAGTCATAGTCAGACATACAAATCTAAATTTTTCTTGTTTTAAAAATTTTAAGGTCAAATTTTGGAGTTATTTTGAGGTTATGTCAAAAGTATGACATTAAAATCATGGTTTAAATAAAAAAATACTTTACAATTCTCCGGATGTCTAATACTGCGTGTAAAAAATCAGTGGTGTAACTATTAAGGGCCAAAGTGGGGCCCTTAGTCAACCCTAATAAACCTTTCTTTTTAGGACAAAATGTATAAAATTTAAGAATTAAAAAAAATTGCAAAAAACAATTGAAATTAAACAAAATAATTACAAATTTTGCAAATTAATTTAAAAAACAAATAAAATCAATTAAAAATTAAGGAAAGTAATTTAGAAAATCGTAGAAATGTTTTAAAAATAAAGAAAATAATTTAAATTTGTGAAAGTTTCTTAAAATTCTTAATAATAAAATGAAAGAAATTGAATAATGAAAAATTAGGGGAAAAATGGAAAAAAATGATTGAAAATTGAGACAAATAATATGTAAGTAAAAAAAAATTTTAAATCTGTGAACATAATTGAAAAAATTACAGAATATTTATGTTTTAAATAAAGGAAAATTAAAGAAAATTTTAGAAAAATAATTGAAACTTTCAGAAGGTCATTGAAAAAAAAAGAAAATAATTAAAAATTAGAGAAAATAAATGAAACAAGATAAATATAAATTAAAATTGAAGAGAATCATTTTTAATTGAACGGAAATAATTAAAACCTTTTTGGAAATTACGAAAAAGAACGAAAGTAATTTAAAATTGAAGGAAATAATATAAAGAATCATATAAATAATTGGAATGTTGAATGAAATAATTGAAATCTCAGATAAACAGTTTAAAGTTTTGGAAATTATAAAAGAAATAAAAATAATTGAAAATTGATGCACATCAATTTTGAAAAATAATAGAATAATGATTTTACAATTTGAAACATAAAGAAAATAATTGAAATATAATAAAAAGAATGCTAAGTTGTAAAAAATAAATCACATTTGAGTGAAATAATTGAAAAAATTACAGAATTTTTCATAAATAAAAAAAAAATAATTGAAATTTGAGAAAAATAAATAAATATTTAAATAATTTTGAGATCTTAGAAATAAATTGAAAACAATGAAAATAATTAAAAATTGGAGAAAAGAATTGAAGAAAGCTATAAATAAAAATAATTGAAATTTACGATTATTAAAAAAAAAATTTTAATTATGAAACCAAATGAAAATAATGAAAAGTTGAAGAAAATAATTGAAATTGGAGAAAAATACTTAAGAATCTTAAATAATAATTTTACAAAATGAAAATAATAATTGAAAATTCAAGGAAATAATTGAACAATGATATTAAATTTTCAAATTTGAAGCAGATACTTGAAATATGATAAAAACAATGATAAGTTAACGAAAATAATTGAAATTTGAAAAAAATACTTGAAAATCATAGAAATTAATAGAAAAAATTAGAATAATTCAAAATTGAAGAAAAGAATTGAAGAAAGCAATAATAAAATTTTAAAAATTAATTGAAAAAAGTTAGGATTAAATTATAATTAAAAGTTGAAGAAAAGAATTGAAGGAAAATGAAAATAATTGATATTTGAGACAATAAATAAAAAAATTTTGGAAAGCAAATGAAAATAATTAAAAATTGAAGAAAATAATTGAAATTCAGATTGGGCCTTAGCGACCTAAAAAACCTAAATTAATCATAGTAAGACCTATAAATCTAATTTTTCTTGATTCAAAAATTTTGGGTTCAAATTTTTAGTTTCTTTTAGGTTATGTTAAAATCCTGACGTGATGGGGCTAAATAAACTTCAGACTCGGTTTCAGCCACCCCAAAAACATAAACTAGTCATTGTCTGATCTCGAGCTCAGAGCATCAATTTTTTTTTTTTTTTGATTGCATACAGATTTTGAGAAACAAATTTTCTAATTCATTTTGCTTTTAATTTTTACGATTTTTTTTGTTTCTTTTCTCCGACTAATTAAATTAAATAGGGAATCATATCAATTCATCAGACACTTGAAACGTAGAAATATCTTTTTGCATAATCTTTCTCAAGAGTAATTATTCGCTGATAATGATCGTCCTATTAGCTGGCGGAAGTTTGGTGTGCGTTTCGCCACGCAATCGATTCCTTAATAAATTTTGCGAAGGGGTTGTTCTCGTGAAAGGCTCGAGAATGCAAATTTTAGGCAAAGCTTCGGTATACAGTCCCGGCAGTAATTATGTTTAAGGGTGTCTGGGGTGCTTGAGTCGAGCACGAAGGGAAGAGCATGCATATCAGTGTACATTCTCAACACCGATATCAAATTAATATTTCCTATAAATGGAAAATATTTAATTGAATTTTGCCCCCAGGACACATTCTTTTGAAAGTAAACCAATTTCTGTGGGAACAAAAGTAGATTGTGGTAATTTTGTGTAGGATAGGAATAGTATGTTTCACAGAAAATGAAGATTATAACTAGGTGAAAATTATGTCCATTTCTTGGATAATTCGCTTCCAAGTAAGCAAAATAATTTGCTTCCTCATAGAAAATACAATAAATCAATAATATAATATTTAAGTTAAAAAAAAAAAAAAATTTAATGCAAAGAAAATAAAGAGACAGGAATTATTTTACGAATTTTTGATCAGTTATAAAAGGTATAAAGGTCAATCGTAAAACTGAAATTTAGACTTTTTAAATAGAAATATATCGATTTAAACTATTTTTGGAAAATCGAGAATCTTAACGATTATTATTTTTTTATTGTTTGTAAATAGAAAAATGTCTATTTTTCTTCCTAGTAGGAAAAGTGTCTATTTAGCTTTCTAGTAAGAAAAGTGTCTATTTTCCTTTCTATTAATACAAAAATCTTCCTGTCTTGTAGAAAAAGTCTCTATTTCACTTTTTAAGAACGATAAGTGTCTATTTTTCTCCCCAGTGGAAAAGGTGTCTATTTTTCGGCCTGGTAGGAAAAGTGTCAATTTTGCTTCCTAGTAGAATCGTCTCTGTTTTCCTCTCTAATAAAAAAGTGTATATTTTCTTCCCCAGTCGAAAAAGTGTCAATTTTCTTTTCTGGTGTGACAAGTGTCTATTTCCCGCCCTCGTGGAAAGTGGATTGGATAAGTGTAGATTTCCTTCCCTAGTGGAAAAAAGTGTTTATTTCCCCCTAGGGAAAAAAGTGTTCATTTTCCTTCGTTGGGGAAAAATGTTTATTTTCCTATGTAGAAAAGTGTCTTTCCCACTCTAGTAGGATAAGTATCTACTTCCCTTCCTAGTGGGAAAAATGTAAATTTTTCTTGCAAACAAGTAAAAGTTGCTATTTCTCTCCCCAGTAGGAAAAGTCTCTATTTTCCTCCTTGGTGGGAAAAGTGTCTATTTTCCTTCCTAGTGGAAGAAGTGGCTAATTCTCTCCTTAGAAGAGTCAGTGTCGATTTCGCTCCCCAGTGGCAAAGTTTTTATTTACTCCAGAGTGGGAAAAGTGTCTTTTTTCTCCCTAGAAAAAAGAGTGTCCATTTACTCCCTAGTGGGAAAAGTGTCTTATCTCCCCAGAACGAAAAGTGTCTATTTACTCCCTAGTGGGAAAAGTGTCTTTTTTCTCCATAGAACGAAAAGTGTCTATTTACTTCCAAGTAGGAAAAGTGTCTTTCTTCTCCCTAGAGGGAAAAGTGTCTATTAGGAAAAGTGTCCTTTTTCTCCCCAGAAGGTAAAGTGTCTACTGGGAAAAGTGTTTTTTTCATGAGAAGGAAAAATTTCTAGTGGGAAAAGTGTTTTTTTCTCACTAGAAGGAAAAGTGTCTAGTGGGAAAAATGTTTTTCTCCCTAGATGGAAAAGTGTCTATTTACTCCCTAATGGGAAAAGTTTCTTTTTTCTCCCCAGAACGAAAAGTGTCTATTTACTCCTTAGTGGGAAAAGTGTCTTTTTTCTCCACAGAACAAAAAGTGTCGATTTACTCTCTAGTGAGAAAAGTGTCTTTCTTCTCCCTAGAAGGAAAATAGTCTAATAGGAAATGTGTTTTTGACACTTAGGGTCTGTTTAACTCCAAGTAGGATCTCTCTAAAAGGAAAAGTGTCTATTTACTCCCTTGTGGGTAAAGTGTCTTTTTTACTCCCTAAAAGGAAAAGTGTCTAGTGGGAAAAGTGTCTTTTTTCTCCCTAGAAGGAAAAGTGTCTATTGCGAAAAGTGTCTTTTTTCTCCCTAAAAGAAAAAATGTCTTGTCAAAAAGTTTTTTGTGGGAAAAGTGTATTTTTTTCACCCTAGAAGGAAATGTGTCTGTTTTTCTCTCTAGAAGTAATAGTGTCTATTTACTCTATAGTGGGAAAAGTGTCTTTTTTCTTCCTAGAAGAAAAAGTGTCTGTTTAGTTCCTTAGTGGGAAGAATTTCTATTTTCTTTCCTTGAAGGAAAAGAGTCTTGTGAAAAAGTGTTTAGTGGGAAAAGTGTAGTTTTTCTCCCTAGAAGAAAAAGTGTCTGTTTAGCTCCTCAGTGAGAAAAGTGTCTATTTTCTTTCATAGTAGGAAAAATCTCTATTTACAGCCCTCATGGGAATAGTGTCTATTTATCTCCCTATTAAGATAAGTATCGATCTTCTACCTAGTAGGAAAAGTGTCCTTTTTACTCTTAGGCTAAAAAAGAGTTTTTTTCTCTTCTAAAAAAAAAGTGTTTATTTTTCTCCCTAATGAAACAAGTTGCTACCCCTTCCTGTTTTGTAGAAAAAATGTCTATTTCACTTTTTAAGAAGAATAAGTGTCTATTTTTCTACCCTAGTGGGAAAGGTGTCAATTTTTCAGCCTAGTAGGAAAAGTGTCAATTTTTCAAACAGAATAGTGTCTGTTTTCCTCTCTTATAGAAAAGTGTCTATTTTCATCCCTATTAATCTATTAATCTATTTATCATCGTAGTGGGAAAATTTTCTATTTTCCTCCTAGTAGAATAGTGTCTATTTTATTCTATAATAGAAAAGTGTCTATTTACCTTCCTTGTAGGAATAGTGTCTATTTTCCTTCCTATTAGAACAATTGTCTGTTTTCTACTTTTTTTAAATTATTTTTTATAATTCTCTATGAGGACGCAAAAATGAATCTATATTTTCAAAATCTAGAATATTCAAAATTCTCTCTGTGAAATTTTAGATATTAATATGCTTAATAAGGATTCCGAATTTCATTAAAATCGGTGAAATCGTTTCGGGATAATAACAATAATAATAATTATTATTATTATTATTATATAGGCAAATATTTAATTAACTCGAACACAGAATTAATATTGATAAACAGGATTGTTAAATATGTATGTATATGTACACGTATACATGCATATGCATTTGTAAACAGTGCAGACATACAGAATTGGAATTGTCACTCGCAGCTGTTTCAACCCCAATGACCTGCGTCACTATAGAGAACAGCCAGCAAAGACATTGACATTAGCAACAGCAACAGCAGTCACTTAGTCATTATAGAGTGTGATCGTTGTTTGATTGCGGAGGTCGACCTTGTTTTTATGCGTTTCACTAGGAGGGGTTGAAGAAAGCTCACCCTCTTTCAACCCTCAGCACACTTCACAGAACCACCCACACTCACCCTTCAATTTTTCCCTTTAAGAAGAACATTTAAAAAACTCCCTTTAAGCAAGTAAAGATATCAATAAAATTTACATACACCTACCTATTCTAAATTTTTGTTTAAACCAAATAGTGTAAAAAATATCACAACACTTTTTTCTCAAGGAGAATTAGAATATTTTTTCCCTTGCAAAAAAAGTGTCGATTTCGCACCCTAGTGGAAAAAGTGTCTTCTTTACTCCCTGATGGGAAAAGTATTAATTTTCCTCCCTAGTGGGAAAAGTATCAATTTTCCTCCCTAGTGGGAAAAGTATCAATTTTCCTCCCTAGTGGGAAAAGTATTAATTTTCCTCCCTAGTGGGAAAATTGTGTATTTCTCTCCCTAGTAAAGTCAGAGTCGATTTCGCTCCCTAGTGAAAAATGGGTCGAATTCGCTCCCTAGTAGAAAACGTGTATATTTTACACCTTAGTGGAGAAAATGTCTATTTTCCTCCCCAGTAGGAAAAGTCTCTATTTTCTTTTCTAATGTGAAAAGTGTCTCTTTATCTCCCTAGTATGATAAGTGTCGATTTCCTTCCGTAGTGAAAAAGTTTCCATTCTCTCCCTAGTAGGAAATGTGTATTATTCCTCCCTAGTGGAAAAAACGCCTATTTTGCTTCCCAGTGGAAAAAAATCTATTTTCCTCCTCAGTGGGAAAGGTGACTATTTTCATTCCTAGTGAGAAAAGTGTCTTTTTCCCGCCCTCGTGAAAAAGTGTTTATTTACTCCCTAGTGGTAAAAGTGTCATTTTCCCTCTCTAGTTGGAAAATTGTGTTTTTCCCTCTCTAGTTTGAAATGTGTCCTCTTTACTCCCAGTCGAGAAAAGTGTCCGTTTCTCTCTCAAGAAAAAAAGTGTTCATTTTTCTCCCTTGTGGGAAAAGTTATTATTCTCCTATGTAGAAAAGTGTCTATTTTCCACTCTTGTAGGATAAGTGTCTACTTTTCTCTCAAATAGAAAATGTCAGTTTTCCTTTGTAGAAGTAAAATATCTATTTATCTCTCTAGTAGAATAAGTGTTGATTTTCGTCCCTAGTGGACAAAGTGTCCATTCTGTTTCCAACAAGTAGAAAATTTTTTTTTTCTTTCCCTAGTAGGAAAAGTGTCTTTTTTCCTCAGTAGTTAGATAAGGGTCGATTTTCTTCCCTAGTGGAAAAATGTCTATTTACTCCCTGGTGGTCAAAGAGTCTTTTTCTCTACCCAGTGGGAAAAGTGTCTATTTTTCGCCCCAGTGGGAAAAGTGTCTATTTCCTTTTCTTGTGGGAAAAGTGTATATTTTACTCCCTAGTAGGAAAATTGTCCATTTTCCCCCAGTAAAAAGTGTCTATTTTCCTCCCTAGTAGATAAAGTATCTATTTCCCTCTCTTGTGAGAAAAGTGTATATTTTACTCTCTAGTCGGAAAATTGTCCATTTCTCTTCACAGTAAAAAATGTCTATTTTCCTCCCTAGTGGGAAAAGTGTCTATTTTTCTTCCTAGAGCTAAAAGTTTATATTTTTTTCCATATTGAAAAAAGTGTCTACTTTCTTCTCTAGCAGGAAAAATGTCCATTTTTCTCCCCAGTAAAAAAAGTATCCACTTACAGTCCTAGACAAATAATACTAATTTTTTTATCATAAAATCCAAAAAAAAGTGTACAGAGAAAAGGTCAGTTGGAGAGAAAAAATCTTTATAAAATGTTGGATCGCATGAAGTATCGTTTCAATGAAACTTTTTCTCAATTTTTAGGCAGCAAAATTGTTTCACTGGGGTTTGTTATTCGTTTATTTATAGCGTGGGTGTTATAGACAACACAATTTATTTTGTTACGTCAGGAATAGTATAATATGCGTGGAAGTTTATTCTCGTGGGTTTTATGCTTTGGTGCTACAAATTGGAAAAAATATGTTTGTGAGGTAAAACAAAAAAAAAAACAAACAAAAAAAATTATTTATTTTCAAAATATTTTCTAAAGCCCAATACAGTTTGTTATTTTGTTGCAAGTTTTAATTGAGTTTATTTACTGCTTTGTGTTTATAAACTCTCGACTTTCACGGGCTGATAAAAGTTTTTGTTTTTCAATGAAATAATTAATAGAGTAATATGATCGTTCTCTGAATTATTCTTGTGAAAGGTGAATATTTAAAATATATATTTTATCGAAAATTGTTATCGAAAGTTTATCGGTATAAATAAAAGAGAGATTTTATAATATCAAGGCATATTAAATAATATTGAAAATTGAAATACAATAATCAAATGTGTAATTTAATGTTATTTAGTAAATGATTTTACTTTGTGTTTTGTCAGGTGAATTATTACGATAAAATACAGCTGTTTATATATTCTTTTTTTTTTTTTTTTTTTAGGTATATCATTTCTAAATATTGCTTATCTCACGCTGGAGCAATTGAATCTTGAAGAAATGACGAATAAGCCTCTCAGTGGGATGCTTTTATTCGTCTTATAGAATATTAAAGTTGGAGAAAGAAGAAAAAGTATTACGATTGCACAATCAAAAAACAATACTCCCCTTTCTGCTGTATCAAAACACCTCGATGATATCTTCTGCTCAAGTCACTTCTCATTCTTATTCCCGTCACACATTTTATTCGCTTGCAACATACTTTTCTAACCCACAATACATCACTTCCAGAATACATTAATAGACAAATATATAATATTTCTATCACTTTTTAATATTCAAGTAATAAAAAAAATTTCAACAGCAGACTCAAAACAGATAAGCTATTTTGTTTTTTCATATCTGATCATTTTATTATTTATGTACTGTTTCTAAATTTAAATTAAATCATTTTAATGAAATTTATTTATCATGAATTTATTCAGTTGATTAAAATACGACGAAATTGAAAGTTTGAAACTGTAGGATCGATTGATATTTGGAAAGATTTGAATTTTTGGGAATTAAAAATCAGATTGATTAAAATTCTGATCGATTAAAATTCGGATCGGTTTAAATTTAAATCGATTAAAATTGGCAACGATTGAAGTTTGGATCGATTAAAATCCGGATCGATTTAAATTTAGATTGAATTATACCTGGATCGATTTAAATTTGAGTCGATTAAAATTTATATTGATTAAAATTCGGATTTATATAAATTTGGATCGATCTAAAATTGAATTGATTAAAATTTGGATCGACTCGAATTTGGAGCGATTAAATTTTAGATCGATTTAAATTTGGATCGATTTAAATTTGGATTGACTATAATTTAGATCGACTAAAGTTTGGATAGATTCAAATTTGGATTGAATTAAAATTTGGATTAAATTAAAATTGGATCGATTTTAAATTGAATCGATTAAAAATTGGATAGACTCGAGTTTCGATCGATTAAATTTCAGATCGGTTTAAATATAGATCAAATTAAGTTTGGATCGATTAAAATTTAAATCGATTAATATTCGGATCGATTTAAAACTGAATCGATTAAAATTTGTATTGACTCGAGTATGGATCGATTTAAATTAGGATTAAATTAAATTCGGATCGATTTAAATTTGGATCTGTTAAAATTTGGATCGATTCAAATTTGGATTGATTCGAGTTTGGATCGATTTTAATTAGTGTCGATTAAAATTTGGATTGAATTAAATTTTGATCAACTCGAGTTTGGATCGATTTAAATTTGCATCGAATTAATTTTTAATCCTTGTAAACTTGGATCGATTATTTTATTTGAATTTAAATCGATCGAAAAAAGTCGATTAAAATGTTGATACATTTGTAACTAATTTTAATTAAAATCCCACATTAATTTAAATTCAAGTATAAATATTCAGTGATGTTGTAAAATTCATTAAAACTAAATTTTACAATCGTATTACAACAAAGTGTCATGTCCAATCTTTTAATCATAAATGTAATCTTGTTAATTACATTTGAAAATGCTTGTTACGAGTGCAATCTTACAATGTGAATGTTATTTATTTGTCTGGCTGTATAAAATTTGTGTCTAGTTTTAGGCAAGTGTGTGTATAATATATGACACATAAAAAATTCAAGATTAGTAATAATGGAATATTAGATGAAACAAGCGGAAACATGTCTCATGGAAGGGTAATGTTGAAAATAACATATGCTTGACAATACACGCAAACAGTGTGTTGCTATTAATTACATTTCATTTGGGACACAACTCGTATAATTATGTGGAGCAACCTACCATAACCACTGTGAAAACCTCCAAAATAAACAGGAACTAATCAGAGAATTGCTTATTACTATAGAGAATTAAATTATTATTATTCATAATACAAATATGCGGAAAATTAGTTTTTTATTGTTATTTTTATCAATTTTTAACAAAATACATATATTCATTATTATTATAAATTAAAATCAAATTATTATATGAATTAACGTAATATTACTTTATTTTTATCAATATTAATACCATCACTTTTTCAATAATACAATTTCGTCTCTTATAACCTTTTTTTTTTTTTAATTAAATCAAACAAATCAAATTCAGCATCAATATCAACTTTCGAGTGCCTGCAGCACAGTAGGTGACACCTGATATCAGAGAATCAAATTAAAAAAATTTTATAGAATCCCTTGTAGAGAAATAATCGAGGTGTGGGGTTACAACTGCATATAAGGTCTTGTAATTATGAATATTGTGCTCGAAACATCTGTCGCGCCACGGGTGGCGTTCGTCTGTAAATCAGTATCCGTTCCTAGCACCATGAATCCACATAATATCTCGTCTTCCGCCCACTCAAGTAGCTTCACTAAAACAATTTTCAACTATTCTCCAATTTAGTCAACTCTTTCATAAAAAAAAAAAAAAAAAAAATTACAAAATCATACACAATTTGGCATTAATTTACTACTTTTCTCTTCTGCTTCATAAATATGTCAGATTGAGAAAAAAATATTATTTTAAAAATTATTGTCAGAAAAATATATAAGGTATTATACATGTTAAAATACATGTCAGATTGAGAAAAAAATATTATTTTAAAAATTATTGTCAGAAAAATACATACGGATTAATAATAAAAATCAATTTTGTTATTAGTGGTAAAAAATGACAATTTTTAGTACTTCTGGAGAAACTACACATTTCGATCACTAGTAGGAAAAAATATGTTTTCAAAACTAAAAAAGAATGTTTCAATTTTCTTTACTAGTTGGAAAAATACTCATTTTCGTCAATAGTGAGAAAGTGTCTATTTCCCTCGATAGTAGAAAAGTATCTACTTCCCTCCCTAGTGGGAAAAATTCTTATTTTTCTTAGCAGAGGAAAAGTGTCGATTTTCCATCCTACTAGGAAAAGTGTCTATTTCTCTCTTTAGTAGGATAAGTGTCGATTTCCGTCACTAGTGTGGAAAATGTACATTTTTCCGATAGTAAAAGTTTCTATTTATCTCCCCGGTAGGAAAAATTCTCATTTCTTTTAGTAGAGGAACAAGTATCTTTTTTCCTTCCTACTAGGAAAAGTGACAATTTCTATTTCCACAGTAGGAAAAGTGTCTTTTTTCCTCAGTAGTTGGATAAGTGTCGATTTCCTTCTCTAGTGAATAAAGTGTTTATTTTCCTCCCTAGTGGAAAAAATTCTCATTTTTCTCAGTAGAGGAAAATTGTCGATTTTCCATCCTACTAGGAAAAGTGCCTATTTCTCTCTTTAGTAGGATAAGTGTCGATTTCCGTCACTAGTGTGGAAAATGTACATTTTTCCGAAAGTAAAAGTTTCTATTTATCTCCCCGGTAGGAAAAATTCTCATTTCTTTTAGTAGAGGAAAAAGTAACTTTTTCCTTTCCTACTAGGAAAAGTGTCAATTACTATTTCCACAGTAGAAAAAGTGTCTTTTTTCCTCAGTAGTTGGATAAGTGTCGATTTCGTTCTCTAGTGAAAAAAGTGTTTATTTTTCTCCCTTGTGGGAAAAAATTTCTTTTTTCTACGTAGGAGAGTCTATATTTCTCACTCTAGTAGGAAAGTGTCTACTTCCCTTCGTAGAGAAAAAAAATTTTTATTTTTCTTAGTAGAGGAAAAGTGTCG
Organism: Ganaspis brasiliensis; assembly: GCA_037103525.1. Taxonomy (NCBI): domain Eukaryota; kingdom Metazoa; phylum Arthropoda; class Insecta; order Hymenoptera; family Figitidae; genus Ganaspis; species Ganaspis brasiliensis. The sequence continues at coordinate 908,366 of JAZKLR010000168.1, read as the reverse complement.
ATTTTCCTTAATACTAGGGAAAGTGTCAATTTCCCACTTTAGTAGGATAAGTGTCGATTTCCGTCCCTAGTGTGGAAAGTGTACATTTTTCCAACAAGTAAAAGTTTCTATTTCTCTTCCCAGTAGGAAAAGTGTCTATTTTCCTCAGTAGTTGGATAAGTGTCGATTTTCTTCCCTAGTGGAAGAAGTGTTTATTTTTCTCCCTTGTGAGAAAAAATTTCTTTTTTCTACGTAGAAGAGTGTCTATTTCTCACTCTAGTCGGATAAATCTCTACTTCCCTCTCTAGTGGGAAAATGTAGATTTTATTTACCAACAAGTAAAATTTTATATTTCTCTCCTCATTAGGAAAAGTGTCTATTTTTCTCAATAGTTAGTTAGTTCCCTAGTGGGAAAAGTGTCTATTTTACTCCCAAGTGGGAAAAGTGTCAATTTTCCTTCCCAGTCGGGAAAGTATCTATTTTACTCCCTAGTAGGAAAAGTGTCTATTTTTTTCCTATTAGGATAAATGTCTATTTTATTCTTTATTTTTATTATACTATTTTTTATTATTTTATTATTTTTTTATTGCTTTTAAGTAGAAAAGTGTCTATTTATCTTCCTACTAGGAAAAGTGTCTATTTTCCATCTTATTAGGATAAATGTCTATTTTATTTTTTATTTTTATTTTACGATTTTATTATGCTTTTATTGTTTTTAAGTAGAAAGATGTCTATTTTTCTTCCTACTAGAAAAATAATCTATTTCAATCTTTAGTAGGATAAGTGTCGATTTCCGTCCCTAGTGTTGAAAGTGTCCATTCTTCCCAACAAGTGAAAGTTTCTATTTTTCACCCCAGTAGGAAAAATTCTCATTTCTTTTAGTATAGGAAAAATTGTCTATTTTCATTCCTACTATAAAAAAAAGTGTCAATTTCTCTTTCTCGCAGGATTAGTGTCGATTTTTTTTTCTAGTGGGAAAAGCGTTTATTTTCCTTCCTAAAAGTACAAATTTTTTTTCTTTCTCTAGTAGAAAAAGTGTCTTTACCCCTCTCTAGTAAGGTAAGAGTCTACTTTCCTACCTACTAGGAAAAGTGTATCTTTTTCTCCCTATTAAGAAAAGTGTCTATTTTCCTTCTTGGTAGGAAAAGTGTCTCTTACCCTTCCTACGTTCTATTTTCCTTCCCATTAGGATAAGTGTCAATTTTTGCATCCCTAGTAGAAAAAGTGTCTATTTCCATCTCTAATGGGATAACTGTCTACTTCCCTCCCTAGTGGGAAAAGTGTCTCTATCCCTTTTTAAGAAGGATAAATGTCCATTTTTCTGCCCAGTAGGAAAAGGTCTATTTTCCGGCCTAGTAGAATAGTGTCTGTTTTCTTCTCTTAAAGAAAAATGTCTTTTTTTATCCCTATTAGTCTATTTATCTTCTCATTGGGAAAAATGTCTACTTTCCTCCCTGTTAGAAAAAGTGTTTATTTTCCTCCTAGGAAAATAGTGTCTTTTTTATTCTCTAATAGAAAAGTGCCTAATAATCAATCTTGTGGGAAAAGCGACTATTTTCATTGCTATTAGGATAAGTGTCGCCTTTGTCCCCAGTAGGAAAAGTGTCTGTTTTTGTAGAATAGTGTGCATTCTCCTTCCTGTTAAAAAAACTGAATACTTATCTACACTAGTAGGAAAAGTGTCTATTTGCCTTCCTACTAGAAAAATTGTCTAATTTTTATTATTTATTTTTTTTACTTTTTATACAATTTTTTTTCTTTATTTTTATATAATTTTTTTTTTCTTAATAGAAAAGTGTGTATTTATCTCTCTAGTATAAAAAGTGTCTTTTTTCCGTCCTATTATGATAAATGTCTATTTGTTTTTATTGTTTTTTTTCGTAGAAAAATGACTATTTTTCTTCCTTGTAGGAAAAGTGTCTATTTTCCTTTCTTTTAGTATAAGTGTCTTTTACATTCTTCAGTAGGATAAGTGTCTCCTTTTCTCCTTAGTGGGAAAAGTGTCTATTTTAGTAGAAAAGTTTGCCTTCTCTTTATTCAGAAAAGTTTTTATTTATCTTCCTAGTAGGAAAAGTGTCTTTTTTCCTTCCTTTTAGGATAAATGTTTATTTTATTTTTTATTTTTATTTTATTATTTTTTATTATTGTATTATGTTTTTATTGTTTTTAATAAAAAAGTAACAAGTTATCTCTTTAGTAGGAAAAGTGGCTATATTTCCTCCTATTAAGTTAAGTGTCTTCATCGAACTCCAGTAGGATAAGTGTCTCCTTTCCTTCCTAGTGGGAAAAGTGTCTATTTTAGTAGAAAAATTTACCTTCTCCTCTTTATTCAGAAAAGTGTCTATTTATCTTCCTAGTAGGAAAAGTGTCCTTTTTCCTTCCTTTTAGGATAAATACGTATATTTTATTTTTTATTTTATTTTTTTTTATTATTGTATTATGTTTTTATTGTTTTTAATAGAAAAGTGTCAATTTATCTCTCTAGTCGGAAAAGTGGCCATATTTCCTTTTATTAAGTTAAGTGTCTTCTTCGAACTCCAGTAGGATAAGTGTCTCCTTTCTTTCCAAGTGGGAAAAGTGTCTATTTTAGTTGAATAGTTTACATTCTCCTCTCTATTTAGAAAAGTGTCTATTCATCTTCCAAGTAGGAAAAGTGTCCTTTTTCCTTCCTTTTTGAATAAATGTCAATTTTCTATTTTCTTATTTTTTTTTAGTAGAAAAATGTCTATTTATCTCTTTAGTAGGAAAAGTGGCAATATTTCTTTTTATTAAGTTAAGTGTCTTTGTCGATTTCCAGTGGGATAAGTGTCTTTTTTCGTCCCTAGTGGGAAAAGTGTCTATTTTAGTAGAATATTTTACATTCTCCTCCCCATTCAGAAATGTGTGTACTTATCTACCTAGTAGGAAAAGTATCTTTTTTTCTTCCTACTGGGATAAATGTTTATTTTCTTTTTATTTATTTTTTTATATTATTTATATTATTATTTTTTATTTATTTTTTATTTTTTTTATTGCCTTTTTTAGTAGAAAAATGTCTATTTATCTCTCTAGTTGGAAAAGTGGATATATTCCTTCCTATTAGTTTAAGTGTATTTTTCGATCTCCAGTAGGATAAGTGTCTCCTTTCCTCCCTAGTGGGAAAAGTGTCTATTTTAGTACAATATTTTACATTCTCCTGCCTATTTAGAAAAGTGTTTATTTTCGTTCCGTGTAGCAAAAAGTAACAAAAACGTCTATTTTGTTACTAGTAGTAAAATTGACATTTCCATCACTGGTGTAGAAAAAAACCATTTTCTTATCTGAGAGAAAAAGTGTCGATTTTCCCCACTAGTGATAAAAATTTCTAGTTCCACCACTAGTGAAAAAGTTAGCATATTTTGTTTATATCAGAAATAAAAATTAGTAACATATTTAATTAAATACAAACTCTTTATAAATTAAAATCATGAAAAATGTTTAAAATCACATTTTTTTATTTTAAAAAACTTGATTTCTGGAAAAAAAACAGAGATTATCCCGGTTCTAGGTTTTTAGTGAAAATAAAATTAGAAATGTTGTTAATTTGAAAAAAGTTGAATTCTGGGTTAATTCGTGACGAAAAATCCATTTCTGGCCCAAGAGTCGTTCGAAATGAAACTGATATGTATGTAAATCACTTGTATTTCTATGTATGAACCAACAGGGTCTCATGTCATGCATACATATATATATATATATATATATATATACGTATTCCATAAATGCCTGTCATCGATACCCACACAGTGGCAACTTGATGCACAGAGAATTTTTTTTTGTTCATAAAATGCATAAAAATTTATGTATGGCTCGATAAAAATTGCACGAAATTCGTTTTAGGTAAAATTTAGTTTTTAGGTTGAAGCCAAGCACGAAACACTTTTATAACGCCTCTATACGTTGAAAGTCTTTCTGTATATATAATATAGTGTCGCATTTAGTGAAATATTCTTTCATTTGTAATAAAGCCTGAGAACAAACAGTGATATTTATTTTTATAAACAAATGTGAATTAGAACAGTTTTTTGTTGATAAAAGTTCAGCGTGTTTTTTCTAGAATATTATTTACCATTGTTGACGGAAAATGAAGAAAATCTGGAAAAAACGACAAATTTTGCTATAAATAAAATTCTGCTTCTATTCGTTGTTAATTAAAATGTTAGGTATACATTGTATTTTTGTCGAAATTGGAAATTTCTTTGAAATTGCTTTTATTATCTCTATTATAAAAAAAAAAACAAACAAAAAAAAGTTACATTTTGTACAAACAATTATCAATTTTGTAAGGTTTGTAGTTCCAATTTGTTTAATCCTAGATGAAAATGCCATTTGTAAATTTTGAACGAAACAGTATCAATTGCAAGTTTAGTTGATTGGTTAAAATGTGAAATGAAAAGACGTATTTTTTAATTGAAAAATTGAAAAAAGCCATTCGGTGGTGAAAAGTTTGAAGAATAGTGTTTTATTGATTAATATCACAGTTCGAATTTTACCAGATTTTTAGTGGAGGTTACAAATAAAAATAATTTTTTACATGTAGAAAAAATATTATTGTTAGAAGGAAAGATGAGTAACAATTTTGTATATATATTAGTTCAAAAACTTATAATTTCCCGAACTAGTAAAAAAAAATTTGTTTTTAAGACAAGGGATGAAAGTGACATTTTCATCTCTAATGGTAAAAGATACATTTTTTATTAATCGTGGTAAAAGAAAGTGTTAATTTACACCCCTAGTAAAAGTAACCATTTTTTAAAAGTCGACAAAAAATAAATAATTAGAAAAGAAACTTTGACAAAACTGTTAAAATTCCTTGTGAGAAAAGATACTATTTTTGTTCCTAGTTGGAAAAGTAATCATTTTCACCACTAGTTAAAAAACTACCAACTTTAACCCCTAGAAAAGAAAGTGTTAAATATACCCCTAGTAAAAGTAACCATTTTTGCAACTAGTTAAAAAACCACCAACTTTAATCCCTAGAATAGAAGTTGTTAATTTAAACCCCCAATAAATGTTACCATTTTTACCATTAATTAAAAAAAAAAAAATTTAACCCCCAAAAAAGAAAGTATTAATTCACACCCCTAGTAAAAGTTACTATTTTTACCACTAGTTAAAAAACTACCAACTTTAACCACTAGAGAAAAAAGTGTTACTTCACAACCCTAGTAAAAGAAAATATTTTTACCACTAGTTAAAAAACAACCAACTTTAACCCCTAGAAAAGAAACTGTTAATTCACACCCCTATTAAAAGTAACCATTTTTGCAACTAGTTAAAAAACCACCAACTTTAACCCCTAGAATAGAAGTTGTTAATTTAAACCCCTAATAAATGTTACCATTTTTAGCATTAAATAAAAAAAAAAAATTTAACCCCCAAAAAAGAAAGTATTAATTCACACCCATAGTAAAAGTTACTATTTTTACCACTAGTTAAAAAACTACCAACTTTAACCACTAGAGAAAAAAGTGTTACTTCACAACCCTAGTAAAAGAAAATATTTTTACCACTAGTTAAAAAACAACTAACTTTAACCCCTAGAAAAGAAACTGTTAATTCACACCCCTATTAAAAGTAACACTTTTCACCACCAGTTAAAAAACCACCAGCTTTAACCCCTAGAAAAGAAAGTGTGAATTCACACCCCTATTAAAAATCATCATTTTTATCACTAGTTAAAAAACACCAACTTTAACCCCTAAAGAAAAGAGTTTTAGTTCACATCTATTTATCTCTCTAGTAGAAAAAGTGTCTACTTTTCTTCGTATTAGTATAAGGGACCATCCGTAAATTACGTAAGATTTTTAGGGTGGGGGGGGGGGGGTTAGGAAATCCTAAGACCAATAGAAAAAATGGCGTTAATGTATGTAAAAAATCTTACGTTGGGGAGGGGGGGGGGGTTTAAATGACCACAAAAACGTCTTACGTAATTTATAGATGGCCCCTAAGTGTCGTTTACTTTCTTCAGTAGGATAAGTGTCTCCTTTTCTCCCTTGTGGGAAAAGTGTCTATTTTAGAAAAAAAATTAACATTCTTCTCTCTATTCAGAAAAGTGTCTCCTTTCTTTCCTAGTGGAAAAAGGGTCTATTTTAGTAAAATAGTTAACATTCTCCTCTCTATTCAGAAAAGTGTCTACTTATCTACTTAGTAGGAAAAGTGTCATTTTTCTTTCCTATTAGGATCAATGTTTATTTTATATTTATTTGTTTTTTTTTTATTATTTTTTATTTATTTCTTTTTTTTATTGTTTATTTTAGTAGAAAAGTTCCTTTTTATATTCTTAGTAGGAAAAGTGTTTATTTTCCTTCCTTTTAGTATAAGTGTCTTTTTCCTTTTTAAGTAGGATAAGTGTCTCCTTTCCTCCCTAGTGGGAAAAGTGTCTATTTTAGTAGAAAAGTTAATATTCTTCTCTCTATTCAGAAAAGTGTCTACTTATCTACTTAGTAGGAAAAGTGTCATTTTTCTTTCCTATTAGGATAAATGTTTATTTTCTATTTATTTTTTTATTTTTTGTTTATTATTTTTGTTTATTTTTTTTTTCTTAGTAAAAAAGTGTCTATTTATGTCCCTAATAGGAAAAGAGTTTATTTTCCTTCCTATTAGTATAAGTGTCTTTTCCCCTTTTAAGTAGGATAAGTGTCTCCTTTCCTCCCTAGTGGGAAAAGTAACTATTTTAGTAGAATAGTTAACATTGTCCTCTCTACTCAGAAAAGTGTCCACTTATCTTCCTAATAGGAAAAGTGTCTTTTTTCCTCCCTTTTAGGATAAATGTCTGTATTCTATTTTTTAATTAAATTTATTTATTTTTTAGTTTTTTATTGTTTTTTTTAGAAGAAAAGTGTATATTTATCTTCCTAGTAGGAAAAGTGTCTTTTTGTCTTCCTACTGGGATAAATGTTTATTTTCTTTTTACTTATTTTTTTATATTATTTATATTATTATTTTTTATTTATTGATTATTTTTATATTGCTTTTTTAGTAGAAAAATGTCTATTTATCTCTCTAGTTGGAAAAGTGGCTATATTCCTTCCTATTAGTTTAAGTGTCTTTTTCGATCTCCAGTAGGATAAGAGTCTCCTTTCCTCCCTAGTGGGAAAGTGTCTATTTTATATTTTTTATTGTTTTTTTTTTTTTATAAGAAAAATGTCTATTTTTCTCTCTAGTAGAAAAAGTGGCTATATTTTTTCCTATTAGATTAAGTGTCTTCTTCGATCTTCAGTAGGACAAGTGTTTTCTATCCTCCCTAGTGGGAAAAGTGTCTATTTTAGTAGATTAGATAACATTCTCCTCTCTACTCAGAAAAGTGTCTACTTATCTTCCTAATAGGAAAAGTGTCTTTTTTCCTCCCTTTTAGAATAAACGTCTGTATTCTATTTTTTAATTTAATTTATTTATTTTTTATTTTTTTATTGTTTTTTTTTTAGTAGAAAATTGTCTATTTGTCTTCCTAGTAGGAAAATTGTTTATTTTCCTTCCTAGTAGAATAAATCTCTATTTTCTATTTTTCTACTACCACTAGTTAAAAAAAACACCAACTTTAACCCCTAGAGAAAAAATTGTTAATTCACACCCCTAGTAAAAGTGACAATTTGCACCACTAGTTAAAAAACCACCCTCTTTCACCACCAAAAAAAGAAAGTATTAATTCACTCCCCTAATAAAAGTACCAATTTTCACCACTCGACAAAAAGTAAATAATTGTAATAGATACTTTTTTTCAAATCTATTAAAATTCCTTTTAAGAAAGACAACCATTCTTGTCCCCAATGAGTTAATTAACCAGTTTAACCCACTAGTTTAAAAATACAACTTGTTTTTTTTTTTCTACTCTACCGTTTATTAAACTTGATTTGATCACTCTCCGCTCTACATTTGTTTATATAATTCAAGTTTTATTTTATTTTCCCCGCTAGAAAATGAAATTTGTGTAATTTATGTCGATTAAACTGTCTAAATCGGCAATTAAAGTGAAGTGCGTTATCAGACTGGAATTTCTGTTGGCCGATATCGCTTGGTATTCGCGTGTAAAAACAAACCTACACAAATTAGCGCGGACGTTTGCAATTTATTTACGGGTCTTTCGCTAAATAAATTTGACCATTGGGAGAGCTATCGACGCGGAAAATGAGGGGTTATTTAATGGCGGCGCTGCTCTGCGTTATCGCGCAAGCATGTACCGACCGAGCATCGATGCCTTTTATAACAATGTGACATTTCGCGTCCGAACAATCGTCACAAATCACGCATTGTTGCACGCGTATAGTATTAACTCTCAATGTGTCTGTTGTTTTGTGTGCGTGTGCGTAAATGCAGACGCAAGAGATAACGCCAACGACATTATCTTTCAGCGCGAACGCGCGATTTGAAAATTTGTCATTCTAAAGCGCGTCGCGTTTCCATGAATATACATTTTCTGTCCCAATTGCAAATTCCCGCATTTTTATTCCAATTCTTCTTGAAACTTTGTAAATGGCCAAATTTATAAAACACTGTTTTTTTTTGTAGGTAAAATTCTTGTTTTACATTTTTAACTGTTTAATGATTAATTTGAAATAATTTATTTAGTTAATTGTTACATCTTAATATTTTTAAAATCAAATTTTTCAATTTTATATATATATATATATATAAATAAATCAAATTTGTTGATATATAAATGAATGTTAATTGAAACCAAAAAGAGGTCAATTATTGTGAATAATTATAATGATTTTTAAATGATAAAAATCCAATTAATTCCACTTCTTCTTCTTTCTTTCTTTCTATTTATTATAAATAATATTATAAATTTATTATTATTATTAATATTATAAATTATAATATTAATTTATTAAAATAATAATTTATATACACATGAGGTTTAAGATCAACAATTATAAATAATTTAAATATAATATTTGAAAATAAATAAAACAAGTCAAAAGTTGTGAAATTTTAGAATTAAACAAAATTGGAAAAAATAATTTTAATTTTATTTTAAATTAAATTAAATTTATTTTAATTTTACTTTAAATTGATAATTTTGCAAATTAATTGCAAAACAATCGAAATTTGGGGAAAGTAGTTTCAAAAATCATACAAATGTTTTTTGAAATTGAAGAGAATAATTTAAATTTGAGAAAAATAGTTGAAAAGCTTAGAAATAGGTTGAATAAAATTTGAATAGTGAAATATTAGAGAAAAATAATTAAAAATTGAAATGATTGAAATTGAGATGAATAATTAAAAATTAAAGACATTAATTAAGAAATAATGATAATGATTAAAAATTGAAGGAAATAGTACAAATAATTTAAAATTCAGGAACATAATAAAAAATTTGAGAAAATGATTGAAAAGATTAAGTAATATACACTGAGAGAAATGTATATTCAATCTTACTATCCTGAATATTAAAAAATATTAATTTTAATATCTGGATATTAAGTTTGAATATCTAAATACTATATTGTAATATATGGATGATAAATTTGAATATCTATTAATTCCATTTTTCTCAGTGTATGTTGAATAAAGAAAAGTTAGAGAAAATTTTTGAAAAATACTTACATCTGTTCGAAGTTCGTGGAAAAAAAAAGAAAATAATTAAAAATTGAAGAAAATAAATGAAACAAAAATAAACAGAATTCAAAATTCAAGATAACTAATTTTAAATAAAAACAAAGTAATTGTAAAAGATAAAAAATATACATAAATCACGAGTAAAATGTAAATATAATTGAAAATTGAAAAAAATAGTGTAATTTCAGATAATTAATCGGAAAAAATTTTGGAAATTACTAAAAAGAACTTAAGTAGTTGATAATTATCGAAATTAATAAAAAAATAATATAAATAATTGAAAATTGAATTAAGTAATTGAAATATCAGATAAATAGATTAAAATTTTGAAAATTATGAATAAAATTGTAAATAAATTGAGAAAAACATTAAAAAATTTTAGAAAATAATTGAAAAAAAGAAGAATAATTAAAAATTGGGGAAAATAATTGAAAAATTATTTTAAAATTTGAAACTTGAAAAAAATAATTGAAATATGATAAAATCAATGATAAGTTGCAATAAAATAAATGAAATTTGAAATAAATAATGGAAAAAAAAAATTTTTTTTCAAGTATCCAAAATAATAATTAAAATTTGAGAAAAATACTTGAAAATCTTAGAAATTAATTATTTTTTAAAAAATTGCGAGTAACTAAAAATTGGAGAAAAGAATTGAAGAATGATAAAAAAAAAGTGGAAATTATTAAAACAAATGAAAATAATTAAAATTTTAGAAAAAGACTTAAAAATCGTAGAAATTAATTTTACAAAATGAGAGTAATAATTAACAATCAAGGAAAATAATTAAAAAATGATAAAATAAATTTAAAATTGAAAAAAATAATTGAAATATGCTGAAAATAATTCAAAATTGCAGAAAATTCTAAGAAATTTGAGAAAAATATTCAAAAACCTTATAATGTAATTTTAAAAAATAAGAGTAATTGTAAATTGGAGAAAATAATTGAAAAATGGTTTTAAATTTTGAAACTCGAAGAAAATTATTGAAATATGATGAAAACAATGTTAAGTTGAAAAGAATAAGAGAAATTTAAAATAATAATTGAAAAATTTGCGGAATTATTTATAAAAAAAAATAAATAATCTAAATTTGAGAAAAATACTTAAAAGTCTTACAAATTAATTTAAAAAAATAAGAATAAATTTAAGGAAAGAATAGAAGAAAGCTGAAAAATATATGATAGTTAATCAAATTTTCTGGAAATGATGGAAAAAAAATAATTAAAAGTAGAATAAAATAATTTAAATTTAAGAAAAATACTTAAAAATCTTGAAAAATAATTTTACAAAATAAGAAGAATAATCAAAAATTGAGTAAAATAATTAAAAAATGATAAAAATAACTTAAAATTGAAAAAAAATAAGTAAAATATGTTAAAAATAATTAAAATTTTAGATAAATAATTGAAATTTCGGAGATCTATGCCAAAAAATGAAAATAATTAAAATTCGAGATAATTAATTGGAATTTTTTATAAATATTCCAAAAGGCTGAAAATCATTTGAAATTATCAAAAATAATAGGAAAATTATAGAATTTATTTTTAAGCAAAAGAAAATAATTGAAAAATCGTTTAATAAATTGAAAATTGAACACAATAATCTAAATATGAGAAAACTGAAAATTTGGGATATTAATCGAAAAATAATGAAAAGATTTAAAAGATGGCGAAAAAAATTAAAAATGTTAAAAGAATTGAATATCGAACAAAATAATTCAAAATTGAGTTAAATAATTGAAATATCAGATAAATATTTGAAATGTTTGAAAATTATGAAAAAATGTTAAATAATTGAAAATTTAAGAAAAATATTTGAAAATCTTAGAAAATAATTTTAATAAATAGTTTAAAGTTTTGAAAATTATAAAAAAAATTGAAAATAATTGAAAATTTAAGAAAAATATTTAAAAATCTTAGAAAATAATTTTTAAAATTAGTATAATCATAAATTGGAAAAAATAGTTCAAAAATGTTTTAAAATTTGAAACTTGAAGAAAATAATTAAAATATAATAAAAACAATGATATGTTAAAAAAATAAATAAATTTGAAAAAAATTACTAAAACAATTGCAGAATTTTTTCCAAAGTAAAAAAATAATTGTTATATTTAAAAAAAATACTTGAAAATTTGAGAAATTAATAGAAAAAAATGATAATAATTTAAATTGAAGGAAAGAATCAAAGAAAGCTAAAAATAATTTGAAATATAAAATAATTGATGAAATTTTTTAGAAATTATGGAAACAAATAAAAATAATTTAAAAATTGAAGGAAATAATTGAAATTTGAGAAAAAGAATTGAAAATCTTAAAAAATAATTTTACAAAATGAGAATCAAAATTTAAAATTAAGGGAAATAATTAAAGAATGATCAAAATAATTGAAAATGGAAAAAAATAATTAAAATATAATGAAAATAATTTAAAATTATAGTATTATATCAGGCCGTTATATTTTTGTATAACTTAATTTTCACTTTTTTTAAATGTAATAAAGGGGGTTTCCCCGTTTATATATGAAATAAATAAATAAATAAAAATTTAAAAAAATAATTGAAATATTGTGAAAATAATTAAAATTTTAGATAAATAATTGAAATTTTTGATAATTGTGCCAATAGACTGAAAATAATTTAAAATTGGAAAAAATAATTGAAAACCGTTAAAAAAATTAAAAAACGAAGACAATAATCTAAATTTGAAATAACTGAAAATTTAGGAAATTAATTGAAAAATAATTAAAATAAATAAAAGATAAAGAAAATAATTGCAGAATGATAAAAGGAAATGAATATGGAACAATATAATTGAAAATTGAATTAAATAATTGAAATATCAGATAAATAGTTTAAATTTTTGAAAATTATGAAAAATTGAAAATAATTTTTTTAATTATTTTAAAGAAAAATCTTTTAAAAAATAATTTAAAATGATTTTAAAGTTTATAACTTGAAGAAAATAATTGAACTATGATAAAAACAATTTTAAGTTAAGAAGCATAAATGGAATTTGAAATAAATAATTGAAATATTTGCAGAATTTTTTTAAACCAAAAAAATAATTGAAATTTAAGAAAAATATTTGAAAAGCTTAGAAATTAATTGAAAAAGTGTAAACAATTAAAAATTGAAGAAGAGATTTGAAGAAAGCTAATAATAATTGAAAATGAAAATAATTAATAACAATTGTTGGAAATTAGAAAAACAATTGAAAATAATGAAAATTTGAGAAAAATACTTAAAAATCTAAAAAATAATTTTACATAATGAGAATTTTAATTAAAAATTGTAGGAAGTAATTAAATAATAAAAATTATTTAAAATTGAAAAAAATAATTAAAATTTGATGAAGATAATTGAAAATTGAAAAGAATAATTGAAATTTGATGAAACTAATTAAAATTTCAGATGAATAATTGAAATTTTTTGAAATTAAATATTTAAGTAATTAGAAATTGGGTAAATTAATACAAAAATTACAGAATTTATTTTTTAACAAAAGAAAATAATTGAAAAAGTGTATAAAAAATTGAAAATTGAAAACAGTAATCAAATTTGTGGAAAAACTAGAAATTTAGCAACTTAATTGAAAAATAATTAAAAGATGGAGAAAATAATTGCAAAATGATAGAAATAAATGAATATTGAAAAAAATAATTAAAAATTTAATTTGAAAGTTCAAAATATTAATTCAGAAATAGTGAAAATGACTAAGAATTGAAGATAGAAACTGCAAAATGAAAATAATAATGGTAAATTAAAAAATTTAATTTAAATTTGCGATAAATAATATAAAATTTAGCAATAAATAATAAAATTGTTTTATTGTCGAAGAAAAAATAATTAAAATTGAAAAAGTAATTGAAAAAATTGAAGAAACTATTTGAAATTTCCTAAAGGTAGATTTAAGATTTAGGGAAACAGGAAAAAATAATTAAGATAATTAAAAATTACATAAAATTATTGAAAAATGATAAAAATAGTTGAACATTGAAATTTAAGTAATTAAAATCATAAAAGAAAAAGATTATTATTAAAAATTGAAAAAAATTGTAAAATCACTTTAAAACCTTTGAACCGAGGATTAATCAAACTTTTAATCAACGCAAGAAATAATAAAAAAATTTGAAGAAATTAAAATTGCTCTAATCTGACAATATTTGAAAAAAGTGAAATTTGATGTGAAAATAAAAAACAAAAAATATCTAGTGACAAACTTCAGGTGTGGACAAAATAAATTTATAAAACTTGTATAAATAATTATCTACATAAAATTATCATTACAAAATATATTTTTCGTTAATATGAAATTTATTCAGAAAATATTTTAATTCTCTCCTTTTGTAAATTATCCCGTAAATTTCGTTTATTTCCCATAGTGACATTTTGAATTGTCTAGTTAGTAATTAAAATTTCCACCAATTGTTCACTTACTGACTCTTGGTTGTTGGCGATTGAAAATCAGATTTTATAAATTAATATTACAGCACATTAACCAACGCTTGGGATAATTTAAAACGATTATTCGAAAGTTCAGCCATCTGTGATTCATATTTGTCATGGACATAAATTTTCTATTTGAAAGTTAATTGCACTTCTAGTTTCCAGTTTGTTTTATGATTTACGACCGCAGGGTAAAGAGGACACTCAAAATGCTAATTTACTAATTTATTTCAACTTGTGTCTCTCGTTTGATTCTATATGGAAATTATTTTTAATGTTTCATTCGTTATTTCTCTTTATTGTCACCAAAATCTTCAATTATTCACTTTCTCAAATTATATTTTACCAAAAAGAAGTGTCGAAAAATCAGCAAATCGAGACACTGAAGTTCCTGTAGCGTCCCTGCAGAGGGCCAAACAATCCGCGCGGACCAAGTTCCAAAGCGTCCCTCCAGAGGGCAAAATGGCGCGAATTTTGAAATCTGAAATCTTTAATTCATCGAAAATAAAACTGGAAAAGCTTGGCATAATCAGTTGAGGTTAATTTTCGGAAATTTAAAGATAAAATGAACTTTTTTTGATTCTAAATAGTCGCGAGAAACTTTTTCTATTGACTTGCAGATTTAACTACAGGATATAACTTGTGTGTCAGTTTTATTGGCACTTTTATTGCTTGAAAATGTGCTTCACGACAGATTACGTGATAAATCTAAATACTCGACCCTAATTCGCAGAAATAGTGTTATTTCCTGCGTTTTGCGTTATCGGTCGATGGACGCATGCCAGATTTCCAAGTAGGGATAATATCTCTTATCACAATACGCCTTTGACTTTTATCACAGTGCAAACACTTGCAGACACAACTGAACTCGATCACCGTCTTGCCCTTTACGCACGTGCGCTCGCAATATTGCTGAAATAAAATCCTACTTTATTATCTGACACGCGCTTCACGTCCTAGAAGAATTTTTTTTTTTTTTCAATGATAAATTCTCCTACTCAAGATTAATTCAAAAATTCCTTTCAGCACAATTTTAAACTGCATTAAAATATAGATTAAAAATTTTTTTTATTTCATAACAAAAGATTGATTGATGAAAAAATAATTTTCATTGAACTTTTGTAAATATTTAGCCAGAAAAAGTGTTTTTATAAAAAAAAAACAAAAAAAAAATTTGAAAAATATAAATTTGTCTTCACTTTGTAATTTGAAGTGTTTTGCAAGTATA
Source organism: Ganaspis brasiliensis (assembly GCA_037103525.1). Classification (NCBI taxonomy): domain Eukaryota; kingdom Metazoa; phylum Arthropoda; class Insecta; order Hymenoptera; family Figitidae; genus Ganaspis; species Ganaspis brasiliensis. The sequence goes on along the minus strand of JAZKLR010000168.1, from coordinate 893,130 downwards.
ATTAATCTCTAAAATGGTTATTGCTTTGCAAGCTAAAATGTCGAGAGTCGAAGATTGGGTGTAAAAGATATAAGCGTGTTTTGCTTCAGCGGAACTTGACAGTCGAGTATACTTCTTGCAATTCAAAGTTGCACTTTCAACGCTCTCATACATCAGTCGTTTGTAAAACAATATTAAGATAATTTCTACCTATAAATAATCTCATATAGCAATTCTCTTTACAGTAGGAGAAATACAATCACTTTTTAAACGTCACTTACTTTTTATTCTTACCAAACATTTCCTCGAATTTTAATCATTAAATTAAGTAAAAATATATTTCTGTTGTTATTTTCATTAATTTTGTTGATAATTTTAATTTTAAAAAAATAATAATTTTGAAAAATTTTGAAATTTAAATTTTTCAAAAAAGGTAACAAAAAATCAAATTTAAATATCATTAACTCTGTCCACACCTGACATTTGTCACTGGATGTTTTTTCTTATAAAATTTAAAATCATAGTTCACTTTTTTTAAATTTTCTCAAATTTTAAATTTAAAGCTATTTTAATTACCTTAAATTTTAGTTAATGTGAACTTGCATTAATTAAAAGTTCAGTTAATCCACGTTTCAAATATACTAGATTTGAAGTGATTTAAAAATTGCTTCAATTTTTAATTATTCTTTTCTATTAGGATTTCAATTACTTAAACTGCAATTTTGTACTATTTTTTATTATTTACAAATTATTTTCTGCAATTTTTAATTATTTTTTAATTGTTTCCCTAAATCTCAAATTTAACTTCTTTTAATTTTAATTATTTTGTTTAGTTTTCAGAATCACTTTTTTCAATTTTGATTATTTTTCCTTTGACATTCAATCAATTTAATTTATAAATCCTAAATTTTATATCATTCATCGGGAATTTCAAATAATTTTTTTAATTTGTTATTATTTTTCTAAATTTACAATTATTATATTCAATTTTTAATTATTTCCATAATGTCTTAATTAATTTCCTGAACTTACAAATATATATATCTCAATTTTTAATTCTTTTGTTAAATATTCATTTTTTTTACCTTTTTGTAATTATTTTCTCCAACTTTTAATATTTTTATTACTTTTTAATTAATTTCCTAAATTTTCAGTTATTATCTTGAATTTAGATTGTTATAACATCAATTTTTCATAATATAACGAGTTTTCAATTATTTTTATTTGCTTTAAAATAAATTCTACAATTTTTCTATTATTTTCTTCAATTTATAAATATTTTCATTATTTTAACATTACTTTTAAAAATTTTTAATTATATTTATCCGAAATTCCAATTCTTTTCATCAATTTTTGTTACTTCTGCGATTTTCTAATTATTCTCTTTAATTAAAAATTGTTAAATAATTTTGTGATCTTTCTTTTTCTTTCCAAAATCTTTTTTTCCAAAAAAAGATCCAAAATCTTTCTTTCCATGATTTTTTCAATTTTTTTTTTAAATTATATAATTACTGTTTTCAATTTTTCATATTTAAATTATTTTCATCATATTTCAATTTTTTTCTCAATCTTAAATTATTTTCAGCATATTTCAATTATTATGTTCAATTTTGAATTAATTTTATAATTTTTTAATTATTTTCCATAATTGTTAATTATTATTCTTATTTTGTAAAATTATTTTCTATAAGATTTTTAAGTATTTTTCTAAAATTTCAATAATTTTCTTCAATTTTTAATTATTTTAATTTGTTTTAATAATTTCTAATTTTTTATTATTTATTTTAAGTTTTCTTCAATTCTTTCCTCCAATTTTTAGTTATTCTCATTTTTTTCAATTAATTTCTAAGATTTTCAAGTCATTATTCTCAAATTTTAATTTTTAATTTAAATACATAAAAAAATGTTGGTTTTTTTCTATTATTTATTACCAATTTTATTTCTTTTATTGCAACTTATCATTGATTTTATCAAATTTCAATAATTTTTTTCAAGTTTCAAATTTAAAAATATTTTTTCAATTATTTCCCCCAATTTTTAAATACTCTTATTTTTTTAAATTATTTTCTAAGATTTTAGAACCTCTTTCTCAAATTTCTTAGAATATTCTTCAATTTTAAATTATTTTCAGCAGATTTCAATTATTTTTTTCAATTATAAATTAATTTTATTATTCTCAATTATTTTCCTAGATTGTTAATTATAATTTTCATTTTGTAAAATTATTTTCTAAGATTTTTAAGTATTTTTCTAAAATTTTAATTATTTTCTTTAATTTTTAATTATTTTAATTTGTTTTAGTAATTTTCAATTTTTTTATAACTCTTTTCTCCAAATTTTTAGCTATTCTCAATTTTTTAAATTAATTTCTAAGATTTTCAAGTCTTTTTCTCAAATTTAAATTATTATTTTGGATATTAAAACAAAATTAGTTTTTTTCCAATATTTATTTTAAATTTCATTTATTTTATTGCAACTTATCATTGATTATATCATATTTCAATTATTTTCATCAAGTTTCAAATTTAAAAATAATTTTTCAATTATTTTCCCCAATTTTTAATTATTCTTATTTTATAAATTATTTTCTAAGATTTTTGAATGTTTTTCTCAAATTTCTTAAAAATTTCTTCAATTTTTAATTATTTTCAGCATATTTCAATTTTTTTTTTCAATTTTAAATTAATTTTATCATTTTTCAATTATCTTCCTCGATTGTTAAATATTATTCTCATTTCTTAAAATTATTTTCAAAGTTTTTTAAGTAATTTTCTTAAATTTTAATTGTTTTCTTCAATTTTTAATTATTTTAATTTGTTTTAATATTTTCCAATTTTATTATTATTTATTTTTATCTTTCTTCAATTCTTTTCTCCGATTTTTAGTTATTCTCAATTTTTTCAATTATTTTCTAAGATTTTCTAGTCTTTTTCTCAAATTTCAATTAATTTTTCTTTATTTAAAAAAATTCTGTACTTTTTTCAATTATCTCACTTAAATGTCATTTATTGTTTACAACTAATCGTTATTTATATCTTATTTAAAGTATTTTTTTCATGTTTTAAATTTTAAAATCATTATTCAATTATTTTCCAAAATTTATTTCCTTCAATTTTCCATTCTTTTCATTTGTTTTATAATTCCGAAATTTTTCAACTATTTAACTGACATTTCAATTATTTCATTCAATTTTCGATTATTTATATTATTTTTTATATATTTTCTTCAATTTTTAATTACTTTCGTTTTTTTCTCGTTCTTTTTCATAATTTCCAAAAAGTTACTTATCTCTCTTTAATTAAAAGTTGTTCCCTTCAATTTTAAATTACATTTATCTTTTTTTATTTCATTTCTCTAATTTTCTCTAATTTTCTTTTATTTTAATTTCAATAAACTTCGGAAAGTTTGAAGTATTTTTCTGAAATTTTTTTTCACTTTCATTTATTTAAAATATTTTATGTAATTTTTCCAATTATTTTCTCAAATTTTAATGATTTTTTTAAAATTTTAATTTATTTATTAACTCAACTTTTAATCATTTTTTTTTTCAATTTTCAATTATTTTCTCTAAATTTGCATTTTTCAATTTTTTTTTCTTTTTATTTACATGTAAGATTTTCAAGTATTTTTCTCAAATATAATTTATTTTCTTTAAGTTTAAAGCATTTCTGTGATTGTTTTAATTACTTTCCCGAATTTTTAATTTATTTAATTTTTTTTAAATTAATTTGCAAAATTTGCAATTGCCCCTTAACAGTTACGCCACTGCACTAGTTATGAAAATAACTATTTTCACCACTAGTGATGAAAGTGACGACTTATACCACTAGTGATGAAAGTAGCTACTTTTTCCACTAGTTATGGAAATAGCTACTTTTACCACCAGTTATGAAAGTAGCTACTTTTACCACTAGTTCTGAAAAAAGTTACTTTTACCACTAGTTCTAAAAAAGCTACTTTTACCACTAGTTATGAAAATAGCTACTTTTACCACTAATTATAAAAAAATCTACTTTTACCACTAGTTATGAAAGTATCTACTTTAACCACTCTGTGAGAAAAAAATCAATTTCTAACACTAGTGAGAAAAGTACCATTTTTTAACATAAAAAAACGAAAATCCTCGCCACCAGTGAGAAAAGTAATTAATTTCAACTGTTAATAAAGAAAATGGCAAAAATTTACGAAAATTCAATTTAAATTTGAAATTACACGATAATAGGTTATTTTATAGTGACTGGAGTGTGGGACAAGTTGTTACTTTAAATTAGCCCGCATTATTTTCCAAACCGAGCGGTCGACACGTTTCAAGTGTGGAATGAAGGAGAGCAAAAAAAAAAAAAAAAGGGGATGTAGTTCACTTCCGTTTAGTAGCCAGATGGGCACACGCCACGATCCAATCACGAGCGTTTGTTTAAGTTGTTTACGACACATGTAGAGAAGTGCCGAGAATCGTGAAATGTTTCGACCGCGGGGGTAAAAATCGAGTGGGCGAGTTGCCGAGGGGAGTGATTCGAAATGCGAAAGCACTCGAAAGTATCACTTGTTTTTTAAACCTGTTTTCCAGTAGTGAAGTGCAGACATTGGAGGATGAGGGTTGTCGCGAAGGACCCTTAGTTACCCTGCGGGGTTTCTGACGCCCCTCGAAAAATAAAAAATAAAAAAAAAGTCCTACATCAATTCATGGGGGGTCAACACCTCCAACTCCAAACTAGACGAGTCTCTCTCTCTCAAATCCCTCGTAATTCTTTACTGTTCTGAATTTTATAAATTTCCTGTCACTATATATTACACTTAATTTTTGCATTAATAATGCAATTTAATTAATTGTAATAAATTAATAATAATAATTCTTTCCTTCTGGAAATCTCAGTGATTTTAATATGAAAACAAAATCATTAGTGAAATTAATTGAAAACTAAATTAGGCGAAAGAATGAAAAACAATTTTTTCTGATACTGATGAAAAAGTAACTTTTCATTTTGGTGCGAAAGATACCACTTTTTTGTACTAGGATAGTAAAATGTAAACTTTTTTTCTAGTGCTAAAAGCACTGGTTTTTGTACTAGGGGCAAAAAAGACACTTTTTTGTACTAGTGGTAAAAAAGAAGCTTTTTTGTACTTGTGACAAAAATACACTTTTTTGTACTGATGACAAAAAAAAACTGTTTTGTACTTGTGGTAGAAAACACTTTTTTGTGATAATGACAAAAAACCAACTGTTTTGTAACTAGTATTAAAAAGACACTTTTTTGTACTAGAGTGGTAAGAAAGAAGCTTTTTCGTACTTGTGGTAAATAGACACTTTTTTGCACTAGTGGTACAAAGGAATTTTTTTGTACAGGCGGTAAAAGACACTTTTACGCAATAATGACAAAAAGACACTTTTTTGTACTAGCGGTAAAAAGACACTTTTTTGTACTAGAGGTAAGAAGAAAGTTTTTTGTACTTGTGACAAAAAGATACTTTCTTGTGCTGATGATAAAAGACAACTGTTTTGTAACTAGTAGTAAAAAGACACTTTTTTGTACTAGTCGTAACAAAGAAGCTTTTTTGTACTTGTGACAAAAAGGCACTTTTTTGTACTAGTGGTAAGAAAGAAGCTTTTTTGTACTTGTGTCAAAAAAAAAACTTTTTTGTACCAGCGGTAAAAGACACTTTTTCGTAATAATGACAAAAAGACACTTTTTTGTACTATTGGTGAAAAAGAAGCTTTTTTGTACTGATGACAAAACACCAACTGTTTTGTAACTAGTAGTAAAAAGACACTTTTTTGTACTAGAGTGGTAAGAAAGATGCTTTTTCGTACTTGTGGTAAATAGACACTTTTTTGCACTAGTGGTACAAAGGCATTTTTTTGTACAGGCGGTAAAAGACACTTTTACGTAATAAAGACAAAAAGACACTTTTCTGTACTAGCGGTAATAAGACACTTTTTTGTACTGATGACAAAACACCAACTGTTTTGTAACTAGTAGTAAAAAGACACTTTTTTGTACTAGAGTGGTAAGAAAGATGCTTTTTCGTACTTGTGGTAAATAGACACTTTTTTGCACTAGTGGTACAAAGGCATTTTTTTGTACAGGCGGTAAAAGACACTTTTACGTAATAAAGACAAAAAGACACTTTTTTGTACTAGCGGTAAAAAGACACCTATTTGTACAAGTGGTAAGAAGGAAGCTTTTTTGTACGTGTAAAAAAAAGATACTTTCTTGTGCTGATGACAAAAAACAACTGTTTTGTAACTAGTAGTAAAAAGACACTTTTTTGTACTAGTCGTAACAAAGAAGCTTTTTTGTACTTGTGACAAAAAGGCACTTTTTTGTACTAGTGGTAAGAAAGAAGCTTTTTTGAACTTGTAACAAAAAGACACTTTTTTGTTCTAGTGGTAAGAAAGAAGCTTTTTTGTACTTGTGTCAAAAAAAAACTTTTTTGTACCAGCGGTAAAAGACACTTTTTCGTAATAATGACAAAAAGACACTTTTTTGTACTATTGGTGAAAAAGAAGCTTTTTTGTACTGATGACAAAAAACAGCTGTTTTGTACTAGTGGTAAAAAGACACTTTTTTTTGTACTAATGACAAAAAACCAACTGTTTTGTAACTATTTCTAGAAAGATACTTTTTTGTACTAGTGGTAAGAATCAAGCTTTTTTGTACTTGTGGTAAATAGACACTTTTTTGCCCTAGTGTTACAAAGGCACTGTTTTGTAACAGCGGTAAAAGACACTTTTTCCTACTAATGACAAAAAGACACTTTTTACTACTTTAAACAAAATCAATTTTTTTTACTTTTGCCAAAAGATCAACTGTTTTGTACTATTGTTAATACTAAAATCTACCAGAGTTAGAAAGCAATTTTGTTTTTCCCCTCGCAATAAGAAGCACTACTTTTTCACATTAATGAATCAATATTATCACTTTTCCAACTATCAATAAACTAATTTCTATTTTCTCTATATCATTAGTGGTAAGAAAAATCCAATTCTTTCTATTATCATCATTTTCGTTAATTTTTTTTTTTTTCTCTTCTATATATAATTTTCGTTTTTCTCTCGTTGGCTGTGAATAGGTCCAGAAATGGGGGAGAATAAAGATTCCGAAACTCTAGTCGTTGTGGCGTCCCTTAACGCCTTTATTTAACGATTTATTTAAGAGTAAATAAACACGCTGATCCTTCTCGCTGCCAGCCATGCGAACTCTAATATCCACATCATATTTTATATTTTCCGCGTTGATTTGGAACGCGGAAGCTGCTGCGACTTTCGGTCAACGACCGAATTACATAATCGGGCGACCTCGGCCTACTTACGAATAGGTCCGAAGGTCGTGTCAGAGATCACGGTCGATGTTTCGTCAGAGAGACGCCGTGCGCCGTGCAATTAGCACCTTTTCTGTTAATTTTGTTTTCTCCACGCTACCCGTGGCTTTATTGTATAACCCGTGCGCTTTATAGTGATTGTAATTTGTAATTAATAAACGTGTGTTTTCGAGTGATATAAACGACTTATTTCTCCGGGTGTGGACTGTGAGTGGGTGCCCTTTTTGGGAATAATTGACTGTGTTGTTTTCTCCGCTTTGTTGTCACTGCGGGCATCCAATACACCAGACCACGCCGTACCACGGATTTCTTGTTTGCTCTCGCCTGTTATCAACTAATTGGTAAGTCTATGATTTCCTCGTTGTACCTTGTACTTCGCCTCGCTCGCTCTTTTTCTCTTGGTTGATTTTGGTACTTCGCCTGGAAATCTCGCTCGTCTGATATTATTTTTGTGCCGGCCTTTTCGAGCCGATCCCAGAGCTAGCAGCCTCCGTTTTCATTAGATTAATATTAATTAAAATTAAAGCCTCGATAGGTTTGCCACAAATAATGGCGCCCAACGTGTCTTAACGTTTTACGTTAAGATTATTTGTGTTTTTGTGCCATTTTGCGTTATTTCAATAACGTAAAATTGCACATACAAATTTCGGTTTTTTTTCATCAAATTTAATTATATTTTTGAGCCAATTTCGTGTCTTTTTCACACAAAATTACGCTCACGTGCTTTTATTTTTGATGCTAAATTTTTCTTTTCTCAATTTTCTTAAACATTTCAGTAAAGAAAATTGTCACGTGCGAAAAATTGTAACTTTTCCACGTGCAAAATGACGAGCCAGATTTCCAATCTCTCTCTTTTTCCCTAAAATAAAACAAAATTTTTTGAAAAATTTAATATTAATTTAAATTTTGTGCGAGCGAAAATTCAATTTCTACCTGCGCATTATGACTAATTTTTATCAAAATTAAATTTTATAGCAATTCTTAGAATTGGCGAATTTTGTAGCGTCACTGGCGTTCTCTCTCACTCCGTCTTTATTTCCATAAAATCTTTCCTGTCGCTTATTGCTTATTTTGCTCAATTAAAATTTTATTATTTACAAAACTGATATTATTATTGTATTGTATAAATTGTTAATGTTAACCATCATGGGAATTAACAAAAATTATAATTCTCAAAACTTTTCGAAACGCAATTTTGGCTCTCGTTTCGAACGAAATCCCTTGTCCGGTCACCGTCAAACGTAAATACAAGCGCTTGAAAAAGCGTAAACACTGCTTATCGCAGTAATTTAAGAAATTGCTTGCTGTTTCTCGCCAGTTTTCACGGTTTTGAATTTAAAATTTAGAATTGAAATATTCACATCGAATAAAAATTTTAAAATTAAATTTACAAAATTTAAAATGTCAAAATAATTTAAAAAGGTATTCTACATTCTGAATTCTAAGTTGGATCAGAACAAACTTTCAAAAAAAAAAAATTTTTTTTTTCTCTCATTTTAAAATTAATTTGAAATTAAAAATTACTTTTTAACAAATTGTTTTGCGATCAAGCGCAAGTTAAAAACTTTCCGTTTTTTTTATTTAAGCGCAAGTTAAAAACTTTTCGTTTTTTACTTAAGCGCGGATTAAAAACTTTACGTTTTTTTTTTATTTCAGCGCAAATAAATAAATTAAATTCTTTAATTTTTTTTTTACAATGACGAAAAATAACAAAACACCAAAACAGCAACCTGGAATGTCTACAAGGTCACGTGGTGGTTTTGCACCGACGCACAATTTGCCTCGATCACCACCTCCATCAAACCCTGGCGCAAATGAGCACCAGTCTGAAGCTGGCAACAGCGCTTCGGGTGATTTCGATGCAAACGCCGATAATTCAAACGCATCAGCAAACGCCACCGAAAATAACGAAAATCAAGACCGCGCACCACCCCCTCCCCCAGGAGCCATTCCTAAAATTTCATTCACAACACGCAAAGGTCGACCTCCAAAAAAGAGAAGCCCTTTAGAATCATCCACTTCCACGCGCCTCTCCTATTTTATTTCCGAGCTTCAAACTCAGGCAAATAGCTTGTTTCAACAGTCGATTAAATTTCAAACGACCATGACCCAAACATTTGCCCAACATCTCGAAGAGACTCGCAATCAAATTGCCGCTTTTCAATTCGATAATAAGCAACAGATTCAAGCGCTTCGGCTCGAATCAAATAAATCAATCGAGACTCTAACGCAAAAAATCTCGGAATTACAAATAAAAATTGCGCAATCACCGTGGCATGATTCTCGTTGGGAATCAATAGATCGCCCCCACTACAGCAACGTCACACAGGACAGGTTACCACCGCCCACTTGCCTACCCCCCACCGCTCCCACTACCACGGTGACGGTAACGGCCACAGGCACGACACCTCCGGCGGGAACAAGTACGGCGTACTCGCTTCCCCCTCACCCCCTCATGACGCCTGCTCACAGGGCACCGGTCCCACCGCGCGTTTTACAATTTGACGATGTTCCTCGAATTTACAACCGGACACCCTCGATGCAAAATAGTCAATTAAATCAACCTTTGATAAATTTAAATTTAAATAACGACAATTTTCCTCAACAAGCGCCAAGAATTCCCAATCCAAATATGCATAAAATTATTAAATCATGGGAATTAAAATTCCCTGGCAAATTAGACGCCGATGATTTTATCGACGAATTTGAGCGCAAGCTCAATGCATCTTCGATCAATCCTGACGACGCGCTTCTTGTTTTTTCTCAAGTTCTCAGCGACTCAGCGTACACCTGGTTTACCACGTTTCGCAACAGCTGGAACTCATGGGCACATTTTGCAGCCAAATTTCGAAAAATATTCGGCGACGCAAACGACGACCAACAGATAACGAACAAGATCCAGCGCGCAATTCAATCGGAAAATGAACCGGCTATCGAATTTGTTATTAGAATCAGCGCTTTGTATAACAAATTACAACAAAAAGTTTCGGAAAAAAATCAGTTAGATAAAATTTATTCGGGTTTGCATTCGGAATTAATTCTACAATTTGATCGAGATAGCTTCGCTTCTTACGACCAATTAATAGATAAAATCCGTAAATATCAAGAAAAGCTTGATTTAATGCAGTTAACGGATAAACTGCGCGTGCAAGATTCCAAGAAACCTCGCAATACAAGAGGCAAAAATCAATTGAATGCAATTGATTCACAACCCCTTAGCGCAGAACCGGAAACTGCAAATGTCCTCAAACCCGAAAATAATGCGGCCAAACCCCCGCAAAACAAGAAAAATGATAATAATAAAAATAACAAAAACAATAAACAGCCCGAATTAAATTTAAATAAAATCGAACAATACAAGCGGCAATTTGAAGCTTTTGGAAAAAAGCTTTACGGAAATAATTTCAAAAACGGAAATTCGACGACACAAAAGGTGGAAGATAGCGCAAATCGCGCCCCTCCCGCCCCTACCCCGCACCAACAACGCCGTCGTTCTACTTCTGTTTCTTCGTCCTCCTCTCACTCCGGGTCGTCGACTAGAAGGGGGGAAAGACGTAGACCTCCCGCACGGGAAAATCGTGGTTTTGACAATCGGCAATCCACAAATAACAGTAGAAACAACGGTTACCAGGGCGGAAATCGGTTTAATAATAACCGTGGTAGAAACAATAGGAACGGATGGAATGGATACAATCGCAATTTTAATTATAATTACGGTTATAATCAGCAGTATCCCCCACTCCCTCCGAATTGTCCGCCAAACTGCCAGTGCAGTATGCACGCGCCACCGCCGCCACCTCACGTGCAGCCGCATGCGCCGCAACTGCCACCCACGCATCCTTGGCAGCACAATTACCATCGAGATTTTTATTACCAAAATCAAAATACGAATAATCCAAATATTCCAAAAAACGAGAAAGAAGCCAGGAGAGATTAAATCTCCCTGGCGAAAATTCATACGGTATCGATTTCAATATCGAAAATTTACACGGAAATTATTTTAATATCGATAATTCACACGGCAATAATTTTAATAATAAAAATCGAAACGGGAATAATGTAAATGGTAAAAATGAATACGGGTCGAATAAAACAATTAAATTTAATAATTACGAATTAAATCCGAGCACCGTGCCGACTCATAGTCGTACCTCACAGGACTCACCGCGCCTCCCTTATAACACACCCACGCTTAACCAAGCGTGCCGTGGTGGGGACAGCGCTTCTGACCCTGAGACCGACGACGATGACATCGAGTACAGCGCTTCAGAAACGGAATACTCAGACACCGACGAGGAGTCCCCCTCCACCGAACATATATATTCGACTGGAACGGGCACGTCCCCCGTCTTGGCGCTGCACACAGTAAGTCAAACTCCCTGCCTATTAGCAGCAGTTTACAAGTCTGAGCGCAGAGTATTCAAGGGCCTTGCTCCGCCCCTCCCTTCTCAAAAGCGCTGTACTATAACGACGCGCATTAGAATCGGAAATACGGAACACATAGGTCTCATTGACACAGGTAGCGATCGCACCTTTGTGTCAGGCGAATTATATGATTCGATTAAAAATTATTCAAACGGGAAACCCGTGTACGATGCTATAACCCGCGCTGGCGTACAACTCGCCCAGCGTGATCATGTAGCTGCGCCGCGCTATTCGGCAAAATTCACAATTCAAATTAATGATTGTTACGGTGAACATTGGTTCGCAGTTTTAGACGGACTCACAACACCGATTATTTTAGGCATGGATTTAATAGAGTCATGGCAAATTGTCATCGACACGATCCAACGCTTTTGGACTATTAAAGATTCGGCTGTAATAAATCAACTGAATTCTGTGCAAGTTCAGCGCACTTCAGTAAACTCAATGCAATTGAGTGAGCTTACACCGGAACAACACCAGCGCCTAAATAAATTTTTAGATGATAAATTATCCAAAGGGCTCAACTCGGGAACAGGTGTTACAAACCTTGCTATGCATACGATTGAATTAACCGACCCGACGCCTATTAAACAAAAGCCGTATCGCCGTAGTCCTGCCGTGAACGAAATAGTTAATAAAGAAATCGACAAATTATTAGAAAAAGGATTTATAATACCGAGTAATAGTTCGTGGTCTAGTCCAATCGTATTAACGATGCGCAAAAATGGCAAACACAGATTTTGCATTGATTATCGTAAACTTAATAAAGTTACGAAAAAATCTGCATATCCTTTGCCACGCATGGATGCCATACTGGACGCGCTCACTGAAGCCGTAGTCATTAGTACCATTGACTTAAGCGAAGCGTTTCACCAGATCCCAGTTGATCCTAAGTGTCGCGCTTACACTGCTTTCGTCGCTTCCGGTCGAGGACTATTTGAATGGACACGCATGCCATTCGGCCTCACGAACGCCCCAGCAACGTTCCAAGAATTTACGGACAGATTAAAAGCCGAATTCGTGAAATACGTAAGAGAAAATAAATTACCGGAAAAATATACCAATCAAGTCCACGCATATCTTGACGACTGGATAGTTACATCCCAGACGTTCGAGGAACATTTAATTTTATTAAGTATTTTATTCGAAATATTGCAAAACGCTGGACTGACTATTAATAGAGAAAAGTCATTTTTTGCTAAAGAATCAGTCGAATTCTTAGGTCTTTTATTAGACAAAGATGGTCTTAAACCAAACCCGGCACGCGTCGAACCAATTCTAAATTATCCGCGCCCGGGAAATCGTAAAGAGTTACGCCGTTTCAACGGATCCGTAAACTGGTACCACCGACATTTACGCAATATTGCGAAAATTCAAGGGCCTCTAAATAAATTAGCTAGCCCAAAAGTGCCATGGATATGGTCCGATGAATGTGAAAAAGCGTTCTTACAAGTCAAGGAAGCGCTCAGTGAAGCGCTGACACTTGTCGCTCCGCGCGTCGATTTACCGTTCATACTGTATACCGACGCTAGCGACACTGGACTTGGCGCTATATTAGTGCAAGAGGATCAGGATCGTGAGTACCTTATAACGTGCCTAAGCAGACCTTTACGGGGTGCAGAATTAAACTACACCACAACCGAAAAGGAATGCTTGGCCGTGGTATTTGCCGTGCGAAAGCTGCGCTATTACCTGGAAGGTACGAGCTTTAGAGTCATCACTGACCACTCTAGTTTGAGATGGCTGTGCACACTCAGCGATCCTATCGGTCGACTTGCAAGGTGGGCAATGGAGTTATCGGCTTATGATGCAATCATAGAGCACCGTAAAGGTTCCACTAATGAAGCGCCGGACACTTTGTCTCGTTTGTACGAGAATGGTCCCGAAAGCTTTTCCACCTCGCAGTTAAATTCGGCAAGGCAAGACTCTTGGTACGACAAAAAAGTTAGAGAAGCGGAAAGTAATCCAGACGAAAATTCAAGATTTAAACTAGATCAGGAAAAAGCGCTCTATTTTTATAAACCTGATCATATTAAAGAAATTATCGGCGATAACAACGCCTGGAAAAAGGTCTTGAAAGAAGACGAGATTTTATCGAAAATTAAAGAGTATCACGACACCCCACTACTCGCTCACCAGGGTATTAGAAAAACGTATTTAGCAATTTCTAAGCATTATTACTGGCCTGGTATGCGAGAAGACGTAAAGCGCTACATTAACCAATGTGAGACTTGTCTCAGGTGCAAACCTGACTACACGCCACCTCGAGGTTTGATGTACCCCCGTAAAGTTACTGAGCCATGGGACACAGTGTCCTTGGACATCATCGGCCCTTTTCCGCGCTCTAAATCGGGCAAATGCTACGTTTTGGTTTGCGAGGATACGTACACTCGTTATACAGAGTGCTTTGCTCTTGCAAAAGCGGACGGACCTAAAATTGTCAAATCGCTCAACACTCTAGTTCATAGGTGGGGATGTCCGAATAAATTTATCACTGACAACGGGACCGAATTTGTGAACAGAACAATGTCTAGTTTTCTACGGAAAATCGGTTCAATTCAAATCACGACCCCAGTCTATCACCCTCAATCAAACCCGGTCGAGCGTGTGCATCTTAACCTCAAAACAATGATCGTCAGTCTTTTAGGCGACGATCAGCGCGAGTGGGATAAGTTACTGGAGGAAGTACAATTCGCTTACAACACTACGGTCCACTCATCGTTAGGAGTCACACCTGCCTTTCTAAATCTCGCACGTGAGCCTAGGCGTTCCGGTGAACAAATTCCCGACGTGAACGTGACAGACTTGTCCCCCGACGAAATGACAGCTGATTGGATCGAACGCATGAAGCGCATGGAAGCGCTGCGTTTAAAAGTAGAAAGTTTTATGGCGAAGGCTGGAAAGAAACAAAGTAAGTATTATAACAAAAACCGGTCGAACGATAATAATTATTTAGAACCAGGGGATCTCGTTTATTATCCAAATAAGACGCTCTCTAGCGCAGCTCGTGGTTACAGTGCCAAGCTGGCGCCCCGGTATAAAGGGCCAGCGAAAGTACTGAAAAGGTTATCCCCCATGGTGGTTATCATCGGCGATAACGATGGTAAAGTAATTGGAAAGTATTATATCAACGATTTAAAAATTGCTCGAAGAAGCCCTAGATTGCGATAGGTTCCAAGTGTGTTATTCTCTGTTTCAGATCTGAACAATGGAAGGATCCAGCGCCTCAACTTCCCGTGCCACGCTCAACATCCCTGAACTTACAGTAGTTCGCCTCGCTGAAGACATCAGTAAGGACCCATTTTCCTGCAAAACGCCACCACTGACCAAGGTACCAACCGGCTTCATCGTCGTCCCCAAGACCGACTACGAACAGTTGTTGGGAACGCGCGCTCTTCTTTCCCTGAAAGTAAAAGAGTCGAGGGAAAAATTGTCAGCTGCTCACGAGACAATCAAGCAGTTAGAACGCAAACTATCGGAGAAAGTGTCAGCATCTTCCTTGAAAAATTCGGAGGAAAAACTAGCAACTGCTCGCAAAAAAATAGAGCAGCTAGAGCGCAAATTAGCAGAGAAAGAGTCAGCTTCGTCCTTAAAGGACTCATATCAGATTCTCCTCGACACCATTCGAGAGAAGACTCTAACGGCCGAAAAACTCCTTGCTACTGAAGGGAAACTCAAGAATTCTCAAGACGAGGTCGAGCGCTTAAAGCGCGAATTAAACTCCAAGGACAAGGATCTCGACGAACGTATTAAGAGCTTCGGAAGATTGGAGATGGAGATGGGTGTACTGCGGCGCATCAAAGCCCTTTTTACCGAGACGATGATGGAGGTTTACCGCGCTCAGGTCGAACTCAGGGAGCCTCGACTTCGACCTAGAGCTCCAGACGGCTGCCTCAACTGTGGCGTCTCCGGCCACAGCTTCCACTCCTGTTGGGAGGTATACAGTGGAGAATACTGCCAAAAGTGCTATACCCCTGGCTTCCCCACTAGACACTGCCCTTGGCCACACTTCCGGAAGGCTACGGAGAATTTGACGCCTAACCTGCGTTGCAGGTGCTGCTGGTTGCCGCTTAACGATCCAGATCTGGCATGCGGCGAGTGTCGCAAGAGAATGGTTTACTCAGCCAAGTTACAACGTGCTCGAGAAGGCCGACGGGTTGAAAGACCAGGTGAACCAGCGCCAGTCAACAATCAAGCTCCATTGCCCCCTTCAAATTCTGGTGAAGCGGAACACAACGCTCAATCGCTCTCGGTGGACGCCAGATCGACCTTGATGATTAAGGAACAGGTAGCTGCGGCGCGCCCAGCGTCTCCCAGCAGCACCTATTTCGCACCGACGGTCTATGAGATTGACAACGAGGTCGCTTCGGATTGCAGCGAGGATCCAATATCGGTCTGGACACCCCCTGGTAACCTCGGAGTGGAAAATTCGGACCAAGAAGAATAAGCGCTGATCATCTCCGCTCCAACTCACCTTTAAATGCGCCGAACGCGCGATATCCTTTTTTTTACAATTACATATAAAAATTATTAAAATCTTTTCTTTTTGTTTGTTGCGCCGTTGCGCCAAGTTAAATCGTATTATTTTTAAAAGAACTCTACATGTAAATATAATCAATCTTTTATTTTTCTATTCGCGCCTTTGCGCATATATTTACATTATTTTTCTCGGCAAATCAAAGCCATACATAAAAACGTCTTGATTGACCTAGTGTCACTACTTTGGCTCTTTCTAGCGCATACGCGCTATTAAAATAACGTTATTTTTTAGCCATATATTTCGCATATTGTCAGCCGTACTTTTATTAATAAAGGCTATTTTTGGTAATTACCCGATTTATTCCTATCAAAATGCGTTGTTATTTACAATATTATCAAGAAATATTTAGGTTAACTTGAAAAAAGAGAGAGATAATAGAATCAAAATTAATAAGAGTTTCTTTAATAATTAATTCAGTTGAAGATTTTCATTTTTATTTCAGAGCGAGCATGTCGAAAGAAAAATTTTACGTCGAGAGGACTTCATAGGCTTAGGTTGGCATCAAGAGGTATCAGCAGTTTAGAAGGGGGGAATGTGGCGTCCCTTAACGCCTTTATTTAACGATTTATTTAAGAGTAAATAAACACGCTGATCCTTCTCGCTGCCAGCCATGCGAACTCTAATATCCACATCATATTTTATATTTTCCGCGTTGATTTGGAACGCGGAAGCTGCTGCGACTTTCGGTCAACGACCGAATTACATAATCGGGCGACCTCGGCCTACTTACGAATAGGTCCGAAGGTCGTGTCAGAGATCACGGTCGATGTTTCGTCAGAGAGACGCCGTGCGCCGTGCAATTAGCACCTTTTCTGTTAATTTTGTTTTCTCCACGCTACCCGTGGCTTTATTGTATAACCCGTGCGCTTTATAGTGATTGTAATTTGTAATTAATAAACGTGTGTTTTCGAGTGATATAAACGACTTATTTCTCCGGGTGTGGACTGTGAGTGGGTGCCCTTTTTGGGAATAATTGACTGTGTTGTTTTCTCCGCTTTGTTGTCACTGCGGGCATCCAATACACCAGACCACGCCGTACCACGGATTTCTTGTTTGCTCTCGCCTGTTATCAACTAATTGGTAAGTCTATGATTTCCTCGTTGTACCTTGTACTTCGCCTCGCTCGCTCTTTTTCTCTTGGTTGATTTTGGTACTTCGCCTGGAAATCTCGCTCGTCTGATATTATTTTTGTGCCGGCCTTTTCGAGCCGATCCCAGAGCTAGCAGCCTCCGTTTTCATTAGATTAATATTAATTAAAATTAAAGCCTCGATAGGTTTGCCACATCGTGCATCAGAGAAGTAACATTAGATTACCCAAACCACCGACGGTTAGAGTTTTCTCTCCGTGCGACTCTTTGTGGGTATAAGGAAAGGGAAAACAATGTTTGGTAGAAAACAGCTTCTTGGAATAATTTATCGGGGGTGAGCGCAACTTGGCAAAGAGAGTGCAACCAAGGGCTAAACCACCCCCTGATCTATCACTCGCAAGCCCCTCTTCCAAAGATCTATAGGGCGCATCCGAGTGACCCTATACCTGGCAATGGGGTGCTAGAGAAATGGGAATTACAACTTACTTGGAGAACTTGCGGGCTGTTTCGGAGAATTATGTTCGCATCTCTAAGTTATGAATGTCCTTAAGGACCTAAGCCTATTATCCTAAGCCAACGCACCTAAAGAGCTTCAAACTTGCACGTAAACTTTTGTGCAAAAAAAAAAAAAAATAAAAATAAAAAGAAATTAATTATTAATCAACATTAGAAGTTAACTGGCACATCATGCAATTAAATATTATATCATTGTTAATTACAATTTATAATTCATGTTAGGATTTCCCATGAGATTATAATATTGTTCCGAAAACAATATTTCAATAATTTCATCAAATTTAATTGAATTTAATTATTGAAATAATTTTCAGTCTATTTTTGGTTATAATTCGATAAATTTTATTTCAGTAGTTCTGTACAATGAAGCAAAATTGAAATTTAATTAGAAAGAAATTAATTAAAACATTAAATTGAATTAAAACAAATTTAAATTGAAATTTGGTAAAAAAACAGGAGGGTCTTAGAAATTAATTGAAAAAAATTAGAATAAATTGAGAAAACAAAACAAAATAATTTAAAAATAAAGAAAATAATTGGAAATTTAGAAAAATACTTAAAAATCTTAGAAAAAAATTGTAAAAAGTGAGAATAATGATTAACAAATGAGAAAAAAATTGAAAAATGATAAAATTAATTAAAACTTTTAAAAAATAATTAAAATATGATGAAAATATAATATAATATGAAAAAGTGAAAACGGTACCTAAATAAATTTTGAGAGAAATAATTGAAAAAATTATAGAATATGTGTTCAAAAAAAGAAAATAATTACAAAATTATTTTAAAATGTTTAATTAAAAAAAGAAATTTAAAAATCGCTTAAATTAGTAAAAATTTATGATAATACATTTATTTTTGATAAATAATTAAAATTTTAGAAAAATACATAAAAATCTAAGAACAAATTTAGAAAATGAGAATAATAATTAACAATCGAGGAACATAATAAAAAATAATAAAAATGATTAAAATAATTTATATAATTTATGTTAGAATTTCCCATGAGATTATAATATTGTTCCAAAAACAATATTTCAATAATTTCATCAAATTTAATTGAATTTAATTATTGAAACACTTTTTAGACTATTTTTGTTATAATTCGATAAATTTTATTTTAGTAATTCTGAACAATAAAGCAAAATTAAAATTTAATTAGAAAGAAATTGATTTAAAAATTAATTTGAATTAGAACAAATTGAAATTGGAATTTGAGAAAAAACCGGAAGATCTTAGAAATTAATTGAAATAAATGAGAATAACTAAAAATTGAGGAAGGCTAAAAGTAATTAAAATTTACGATAATAATAGAAAATTTTAGAAAATTAAGAAAACAAATGAAAATAATAAAAAAATGAAGAAAATAATTGGAAATTTAGAAACATACTTAAAAATCTTAGAAAAAAATTGTAAAAAGTGAGAATAATAATTAACAAATGAGAAAGAAATTGAAAAATGATGAAAATATTATTTAAGATTGAGAAAAAAAATTGTAATATGATTAAAATATAATTTAAATATGAAAAATATTGAAAACGGTACCTGAATAAATTTTGCGAAAAATAATTGAATAAATGATAGAATATGTGTTTAAAAAAAGAAAATAATTACAAAATGATTTAAAGATTTTTAATCAAAGACAATAATTTAAAAATCGCTTAAATAAATGGAAATTTTTGATAATGAATGAATGTTTACATAAATAATTGAAATTTTAGAAAAAAAAAAAAAATTAAAAAAACTTTACAAAATGAGAGTAATAATTAACAATCGAGGAAAATAATTAAAAAATGATTAATATGATTAAAATAATTTATATAATTTATGTTAGAATTTCCCATGAGATTATAATATTGTTCCAAAACAATATTTTAATAATTTTATCAAATTTAGTTGAATTTAATTATTGAAACAATTTTCAATCTATTTTTGGTTATAATTCGATAAATTTTATTTCACTAATTCTGTACAATAAAGCAAAATTGAAATTTAATTAGAAAGAAATTAATTAAAAAATTAATTTAAATTAAAACAAATTTTAATTGAAATTGGAGAAAAAACAGGAATATCTTAGAAATTAATTGAAAAAAATGATAATAACAAAAAATTGAAGAAAAAATTGAGAAAGGATAAAAGTAATTGCAATTTACGATAATAATAGAAAATTTTGGAAATTAAGAAAACAAATTAAAATAATTTAAAAATGAAGAAAATAATTGGAAATTTAGAAAAATACTTAAAAATCTTAGAAAAACATTGTAAAAAGTGAGAATAATAATTAACAATTGGGGAAAAAAAAAGAAAAATGATAAAATTAATTGAAACTTTTAAAAAATAATTAAAATATGATGAAAATAATTTAAGATTGAGAAAAAAAATTGAAATATGATGAAAATATAATTTGAATATGAAAAATAGAAAACGGTACCTAATTAAATTTTGACAGAATAAATAAAAATTAAAAAAAAAAAAATTGAAATATGATGAAAATATAATTTAAATATGAGAACTTGAAAACGATGCCTAAATAAATTTTAAGAGAACTAATTAAAAAAATTATGGAATATGTGTTTCAAAACATAAAATAATTACAAAATGATAAAATTGATTCAAATTTTGAAAAAATAATTGAAATATCCTAAAAAGAATAAATAATATAAGATTGAAAAAAAAATTAAAATACGATTAAAATATAGTTTAAATATGAAAAATTGAAACGGTACCGAAATAAATTATGCGAAAAATAATTGAAAAAATGATAGAACATGTGTTTAAAAAAAGAAAATAATTCCAAAATTATTTAAAGATTTTTAATCAAAGACAGTAATTAAAAAATCGCTTAAATAAGTGGAAATTTATGATAATAAATTAATTTTTAGATAAATAATTGAAATTTTAGAGGAATACATAAAAATTTAAAAAAAAAAAATTTTAAAATGGGAATAATAATTAACAATCGAGAAAATAATTGAAAAAAATTAAAAATATGTGTTTAAAGAAAAAAAATAATTTAAAAATTACTTACATTTTTATAAATACAAAGAGAATAATTTAAAAATTGCAGAAATAAATGAGAATTGATTATAATAAATGTATTTTCAGATAAATAATTGAAATTTTAGAAAAGTACTTAAAAATGTTAAAACAAAAATTTAGAAAATGAGAATAATAATTTACAATTGCGGAAAATAATTAAAAAATGGTAAAATAAATTTAAAATTTTAAAAAACAATTGAAATATCTTGACAATAATTTAAG
This sequence comes from Ganaspis brasiliensis, assembly GCA_037103525.1. Taxonomy (NCBI): domain Eukaryota; kingdom Metazoa; phylum Arthropoda; class Insecta; order Hymenoptera; family Figitidae; genus Ganaspis; species Ganaspis brasiliensis. The sequence goes on along the minus strand of JAZKLR010000168.1, from coordinate 872,001 downwards.
ATTCAGAAAAAAATTGAAATATGATAAAAATAAAAAAAATAATGAAAATTAAAAAACCGCAGATATAATTGAAAATTGGTGATAGTAAATGTATTTTCAGATAATTAATTTAAATATTAGAAAAATACCTGAAAATCTTTGAAAAAAAATTTAGAAAATACGAGAATAATAATTAACAATCGAAAAAAATAATTGAAAAATGATGAAATTGATTAAAAAATTTAAAAAATAAATGAACTATCCTGAAAATAATTTAAGATTGAACAAATATTAAAATATCATGTAAATTTATAACTTAAATATGAAAAATTAAAAACAGTACCCAAATTAAATTTTAGAGAAATAATTGAAAAATTATAGAGTATTTAAGATTAATAAAAATTGAAATATGATGAAAATATATTTTAAATATAAAAAATTATAAACAGTACCCAAATAAAATTTAAGAGAAATAATTGAAAAATTATAGAATATGTATTTAAAAAAAAAAAATTAAAAAATTACTTGAAATTCTCTAATTAAATTGAATAATTAAAAAATCGCAGATATAATTGAAAATTGATAATAATGAATGTATTTTTAGATAAATAATTGGAAATTTAAAATAATCACTTAAATATGTTAGAAAGAAATTTTAGAAAAAAGAGAATAATAATTAACAATCGAAAAAAATAATTGGAAAATGATAAAAATTATTCGAAATTTTAAAATAAACATGAAATATCCTGAAAATAATATAAGATTGAGAAAAAAAATGAAAATATGATGAAAATATAATTAAAATATAAAAAATTGAAAACGTTACATAAATAAATTTTGGGAGAAATAATTGAAAAGATTATAGAATATGTGTTTAAAAAAATACAATAATTAAAAAATTACTTAAAATTCTATTAAATTAAATTATTAAAAAATCGCAGATATTACATCATTGTTAATTACCATTTTTAATTCAAATTAGAATTTACCATGAGATTAATATTGTTCCAAAACCAAATTTCAATAATTTCATCAAATTTAATTGAATTTAATTTTTCAAATACTTTTCTGTTATAATTCGACAAATTTTATTTTTTTCAGTTATTCTGAAAAATAAATGAAAATTGAAATTTAATTAGACAGAAATTAATTAAAAATAAAATAATGTAAAAAATTGTTCATATTTATCAATACTGGAAAAATGATTATTTTTATCACTTTCTACACTTTTTTGACATTAGTTGGGAAAATTACCAATTTTTCACACTAGTGTGGAAAGTGTTTGTTTTCTGCACTAGTGAGAAAACTAACCATTTTTCACGATTGTAAGAAAAGGAGCCATTTTTTACACTAGTGGGGAAAGTGACTATTTTCCACAGTAGTGAGGAAAGTGACTATTTTCCACACTAGTGAGGAAAGTGACAATTTTTCACACTGGTCTGGAAAGTGACCATTTTTCACACTGGTGAGGAAAGTGACCATTTTTCACACTTTTACACTTTTCATTTTTACATTAGTGTGGAAAGTGACTATTTTCCACACTAGTGAGAAAAGCGATCATTTTTCACACTAATAAGAAAAGTGACAATTTTCCACACTAGAGGGGAGAATGACCCTTTTCGTCACTAATAAGAAGAATTGTTTTTTTTTTTGTCAATTTTTGTCTAGAAATTACCGTAGAACCGGCATTGATTATATTTAACATTTTATGTTTAATTTTATTTTTTTTATTATTTTAATTTTTTTTTAATTTTTATTATTATTATTATTTTAATTTTTTTTTCATTATTTTTAAATAATAAAAAAACTGTCGTGATTGATATTTGTGATGATTAATCGTTTGTCGGTTTTCCGCTAGATGGAAAAATAATTTTGGTAAATAAAAAATAACTGATAACGAGTCTAAATGGGACAATAAACTGTATTCATATTTTATTGTGAATGGTTCCTTTGATGTCAGATTTGAAGCTTCTTATCGTAAACCTAAATTCCACTTTTTAAAAAGTTAAAGACCTAGTTATGACTCTTTTGTTTGCTCAGTGACACGCTATCATTGATATGACACCCATATCGACTTTGAAACGCGAGTTACTGAAACGCGATAATAAATCTTGATATGCAATAATAAAAAAAAGAAGGTCATGATAAACAGTTTAAAAATATAAAAAGAAAAAAAAGTTGAAAAAGAAATAAAAATTTTTTTTTTCTCGTTATTATCAGAGGATAAGAGATTTAACAAAAAAAAAAGGGGGAAATATTTTATAGAAATTAAAATATTATTTTTGACAAGTTTTAAAACAAGTTTAATCTAGAGCTCAATTGGACTAAAATCGACCGGGGATTATTTAGTTCCGCTTTGATAAGTATTATAAAATTTATTTCAAAATATCCGCCTCTCATCTGGGTCAGGAATTATTTCGAATTCGACAAAAATAAATATAATTTCATAAACAATATTTGACAGCTGAAAACAAGATTGTTTATTTAGATTATTTGTATGCTTTTAAAAAAATTGGATGAAATAATCTATCAGGGTGTAGAAAATTTTTATTTCAACTTCAAATTGTTGATTAGAGTTTGAAATAAATTTAACAAATTGTAATAAAATTGAAACAGAGTTTTGTTAATTATGTATTATAAAAGAACTGAAAATATGTGACGCTCCACGGTGAAAGAGGAACTGAAATTTTATCGATTCATAATAAGGATTCAAAATCGATTGTTTCGAATTTTTTAGGACGGAAGTTTGATAATAAATACAAATAAATAAAATAATAAATAAAAATTTAATTTTTTGCAGCTAAGGTACTTTTCACCGTGGAGCGTCAGAGCGTCACATATACTAAAATTTCCTGACCTGTTAAAAATGAATTTTATGTCAATTTTAGAAGAAGGGGAGAATATTAACACACAATGGGCATAAAATAATAATGAAAAATTTGATGAGTCGATAAATTTGGATCCGATCAGTAAACAAGGAGGGATGAAAATCGAATTGAAAGAGCAGGTATTTGGCTAGGATATCTTGATGGTTGATTGCAATCCAGGAGCGACATTAACTTACGGTCTAGGGTTATTTACCAGGGGGGGGGGGGTTGAAGGGGGAGGGTTATATCTCGTTCCCTTTTACCCTTGGGATTGGAAAGGCACTGAGAGCAGAGAACGAGATATCGCAACAGAACTAATCAACGTGCGAGGCAGGAACGATTTCTCTCTGGCTCACCCCTGCGGGGATAAAAAATAGCCGCGTACTGATAATATTCCCCAGGAATATCACGCAGTCCCTCGAGTACTGAAAATGTCAAGCTTAGAAGAAAATGATTCCTACACGCTCAAAGAGAGTCTGCACGTGTCTCCGACTCGATTAAAAAAATCGTGGATCCTTTTTAACATTCGTGAACTTCAGAAAGTAGTTCAATCTAAAGAACGAACCCCATAGGGGAGTTGAAGGTGACGACTCGAAACTTTCTGCGGGTTCTTAAAGATCGATTTTTTGTAGTTCAGGGTCAAGAGGAATACGTAAAATATTTTTTTTATTTTTCAATTTGTGGGGAAATAATTATTTGTTTTATTTTATTTTCTGATAGGTGGGCTTTAAAAACTGTGTTTAGGATCAAGAATGATGTTTTCATAGCGTCCCTGTAGAGGGCCAGGCGAAAAAAAAATTTGGCGGGATTTTAAGTTCCATGGCGTCCCTGTAGAGGGCGAAATGGCGGGAAAGTATGACGTGGCACATAAAGTTCTAAAGCGTCCCAAAAGAGGGCTAAATAATTAGGAAATTTTTCTGCGGAAAATTACATGGTGTTTATGTAGGGGGCCAAGTGACAAGAAAGTTTTATGGGGGTTATATTTGGGGGAAGTTATTTAACAAATTGTAGAAATATTTTAAAAATGGAGAAGATAATTTAAATTTGAGAAAAGTACTTTAAGATCTTAAAAATAAATTTTAAAAAATTGAATGATGAAAAATTAGAGAAAATCATTATAAATTAAAAAAAGGTGATTGAAAATTGAGATAAATAATTTAAAAATTTAAAAAAATAATTAAAATTTAAGAAGATCATTGAAAAAATTAATTAATAGGTATAATTCAAAATAAAGAAAAGTTAAAGAAAATAATTGAAAAATACTTCAAAGTATCTGAAATTCATGAAAAAAAAATTATGAAAAATTAAAGAAAATAAATGATAAAAAATAAATATAATTTACAATTAAAAAGAATAATTTTTAATTAAAGAGAAATAATTAGAAAGTTTTTGAAAATTATGGAAAAGAACGAAAGTAATTGAAAATTCAAGAAAATAATATAAATAATTAAAAATTGAATAAAATAATTGAAATGGCAGATAAGTAGTTGAAAAGTTTGGAAATTAGAAGACAAATGAAAAAAATTGAAAAAAGAAGAAAATGATTGAAAATTTAGAAATATACTTAAAAATCTTAGTAAAGAATTGTAGAAAGTGAGAATAATAATTAACAATTGAGGAAAATAATTGAAAAATGATAAAAATAATTTAAAATTTTAAAAAATAATTGAAATATCTTGAAAATGAATTAAGATTGAGAAAAAAAATTGAAATATGATGAAAATATAATTTAAATATAAAAAATTGAAAACGATACCTAAATAAATTTTGAGGGAAATAATTTTAAAAATTATAAAATATGTGTTTAAAAAAAAATAATTACAAAATTACTTAAATTTTTTTAATTAAAGAGAATAATTTAAAAATAAATTTAAATTGATGATAATAAATGTATTTTCATATAAATAATTGAAATTTTGGAATATTACTTAAAAATCTTGGAATAAAATTTTAGAAAAAGAGAATACTAATTAATAATCGAGAAAAATAATTAAAAAATAATGAAATTGATTAAGATTTCTAAAAAATAATTGAAATATGATGAAAATAATTTAAGATTGATAAAAAAAGTTAAAATATGTTAAAAATATAATTTAAAAATGAAAAATTGTAAACAGTACTCAAATGAAATTTCAGAGCAATAATTGAAAAAATTATTAAATATATGTTTAAAAATGAAAACAATTTAAGGATTACTTAACAAATTTTATAATTAAAGAAAATAATTAAAAACTCGCAGAAATAATTGAAAATGGATGATATTAAATGGATTTTTAGATAAATAATTGAAATTCTAGAAAAATACTTCAAAATTTCAGAAAAATATTTTTGATAATGAGAATAATAATTAAAAGTCGAGGAAAATAATTAAAAAATGGTAAAATTAATTCAAAATTTTAAAAAAGAATTTAAGAGTGGGAAAAAAATTAAAATGTGATGAAAATATAATTCAATTATGAAGAATTGAAAACGTTACCTAAATAAATTTTGAGAGAAATAATTGAAAAAATTATAGAACACATGTTTAAAATAAGAAAATGATTATAAAATTACTTAAAATTTTTTAATCCAATTGAATAATTTAAAATCGCAGAAATAATAAAAAATTGATGATAATAAAGAATTTTCATAAAAATAAATAAAATTTAAAAAATTTACTTAAAATTCTTAGAAAATAATTTTAGAATATGAGAATAATAATTAAAAAATCGCAGAAATAATTGAAATTAATGAAAATAATTGAAATTTCAGATAAATAATTGACAAATTGGAAAATTATTTCAAAATAATGAAAATAATTAGAAATTGAAAAAAATAATAGAAAAATTGCAGAGTTTATTTTTAATCGAAAGAAATTAATTTACAAATTCTTTAAAACATGGAAAATTGATGACAATAATTAAAATTTGAGATAATAATTGAAAATTTAGGAAATTAATTGATAAATAATAAAAATATTAATAAGTGGAGAAAATAATTGCAATATAATAAAAACAAATGACAATTGAACGAAATGAGTGAAAATTGAGATATGTATTTTAAAGTTCAGGAAATTAATTCAGAAATTATGAAAATGTTTAAAAATTGATAATAAAAATTGCATAATGAGAAAAATAATGGTAAATTAAAAAAATAATTTAAATTTGCGATGAATAATTTAAAATTTAAGAATAAATAATTAAGTTGATTCAATGTCAAGTAAAGAATAATAAAAATTGAAAAAGTGATTGAAAAAAATTAAACAAAATAATTGCAATTTGAAAAAGGTGAATTTAAGATTCAGTAAAACATTTTAAACTAGGTGAGAATTATGTCCATTTCATGGACATTTCGCTTCCAAGTAAGCAAAATAATTTGCTTCCTCATAGAGGAAGCAAGAAATTAATAATAGGTAAGTTAATTGGGGAAGTTATTTAAAAATGAAGAATTTTAAATGCAAAAAATATGAATTATTTTACGAATTCTTGATCAATTATAAAAGTTATATAGGTCAATCGATTCGTTTTGAGATAAGGAATATGATTTTCGTATTCATTAAGTTGTATTTTTAGCATAAAAAAATTTTTTGGCAAAAAACGATTTTTTTCGATGAAAAAAGGTGCTCAAAAAAATTTGGTTGGGTATTTTCAAAAATCCTTGTGTCCAAATTTAGATATTCATGAGCTTAATAAGTCATCCAAATTTTATTGGAATCCGTCTAAGCGTTCTCAAAATATCTTGTACACAAAAAACGCTATACACACACACACACATACATACATACACACACACACACACACATACGTCTGGACATTTGCTTAGGAATGAAAATTTTCGCTTTTTAGATGAAAATGAGTCGATTTAGACTATTTTTGGAAAATCGAAAATTTTAACGATCACAAAGCTTTCTCTATGAGGAAGCAAAATGATTAAAATAATTAAAAATTGGAGAAAATAATTGAAAAATGATAAAGATAGTACAAAATTGTAGTTTAGGAATTTAAAATCATAATAAAAAAGAATTATTAAAAATTAAAGAAATTTTAAAATCACTTCAAATTTAGTACCTATATTTGAAGCGTGGATTAATTTAACTTTTAATCAATGGATGTTTACATTAACTGAAATTTGATGAAATTAAAATTGCTATAAATTTAAAATTTGAAAACATTTTACAAAGGTGAAATATGATTTAAAACTTTAGAATAAAAAAACATTAAGAGGGACTTAAAGTTCCACGGCGTCCCTGTAGAGGGCCAAATGGCGGGAAAATTATGCTCCCAATAAAGTCCCAAAGTGTCCTTCTAGAAGGACAGAAACCGAAATAATTTTGCGGCACCTAAAGTACTATAGCGTCCGGTTAGGGGTCCAAAAGACTAAAAAATTTTGACGTAAAGTTCCAGAGCGTCCCTGTAGAAGGCCAGATGACGCCTAATTCAAATTATATCCGAATGCTGACAGATATATTTTAAATTAAACAATTTTCTCGACTATTATAATAAAGAAATATAACTTTTAAGAACCGAAAAAAAAATAATAATAATTTTAAACATATCTTACTATGAAATTTGTCGGAATTGATCAATGGAAATTTACATGAACTGAAATTTAAAAAAATTAAAATTGATATAAATTAAAAATTTGAGAACATTTTACAAAGTTGAACTATGATTTAAAATTTGAAAAGAAAAATATTTTGTGGGACCTAAGTTCCACGGCGTCCCTGTAGAGGGCCAAATGGCGGAAAAATTATGCGCCAAATAAAGTTCCAAAGCGTCCCTCAAGAGGGACAGAAACTGAGATAATTTTGCGGCACTTGAAGTTCTATAGCGTCCCGTTAGGGGTAAAAAGCCTGGAAATTTTTGCCGTAAAGTTCCATAGCGTCCCTGTAGATGGCCAGATTGCGCCAAATTCAAATTATACCCGAATTCTGACAGATATATTTAAAATTAAACAATTTTCTCGACTATTGCAACAACAAAAAAATAGCTTTTGTGAACCAAATAATAATAATTTTAAACATATTTTACCATGTAATTTGTGGGAATTTATAAACGGAAGTTCACATTAACTGAAATCTAAAAAAATTAAAATTGCTTGAAATTTAAAATTTGAGAACATTTTACAAAGGTGTAATATGATTTGAAATTTGAAAAGAAAAAAACATTGATTTGGACTTAAAGTTCCACGGCGTCCCTGTAGAGGGCCAAATGGCGGGAAAATTTTGCGATCCATAAAGTTCCAAAGCGTCTCTCTAGAGGGACAGAAACCGAGATAATTTTGCAGCACCTAAAGTTCTATAGCGTCCCGTTAGGGGTTCGAAAGCCTGGAAAATTTTGCCATAAAGTTCCTTAGCGTCCCTGTAGAGGGCTAGATGGCGCCAAATTCAAATCATATCCGAATGCTGACAGATATATTTTAAATTAAACAATTTTCTCGACTATTGCAACAACAAAAAATAATATTTGAGAACCGAAAAATAATACTTTAAAGATTTTAACCATATTTTACTATGAAATTTGTGGGAATTGATCCCTGACCGAGGTCAAAGGTAACTTCAATTCATTGAATTAAAAAGTGTACCAAGCTTGAATGCCTCAAGTCCCTCGGACTGATCATAGGTTGTATTTGATCTGAGGTCAGCGTCGCTGTTTCTAGCGACCGGATGTTGGGGGTTAATGGGTTAACGAAGACGGCCGACAGTGTCTTGGGGGTGGAGCGTGTAGAAAAAAAAACAAATCATCAACGAAGCTCGGTACAGAAAAGAGGCGGACTAGTGATCCCTATAGGTGTGTTTTTGTTCGAAACGGTGTGAGTGTCCGCTGACAAGTTGAGTGATGTTTAACAAACAGCAGCTGATACGTGGAGTGTCCCGAAAGCAAGGAACGGTGTCATGGTTCAGCATCGTCATTCATATCGTTCTTATAATCATGTTACACCCACTAACATCTCAACAATTTTTCTTAAATTGTCTCATTTTACATTTTGTAATGATGTTAATACGCGTTAAGAGCAGACAGTGATGTGATTTGAAAACATTTGTCTCTCTCTCTTGAAAAGAAAATTTCCTATTGACACCTTTGATGAAATTTCGAGAAAGGAGTTTCAAACGGAGAAAGATAAAAGTTAATGACTCAGTCGGGAGAAGTAATCAGATATATCATTTAATCAAACTTCGTGCGTGAGTTTAGTAATTACGCGTAATTAAAAGCAGCGAGGCGCATTCAGTGGCGCCCGACGGTACTTAACTGCTTTGAAAAAAAAATCATCGGAGAGTCTCTAAATTTAGACGTTTATCCAAAATTAATGAATTGTACTAACTTTGCCCGGAGGAGTTGAATTTAGAGGTTGGATGGGTTTCGACTCTAATATTCGAAAGTGAATTAAATTTAAAAGCATTAAGAGTCCCGCATGTTTGTAGCCGTACGTTCGGACGTTTGTAAACGTTAAACGCAACAAAACTTTGCGTTGCAAAGCTGCACTCGATGGGAATGAACCTGATTAATTACTCGTCTGAGTCACGAATTAGCGTGTGAATGAAATTGTCGGCAAGAGGGCAACTTGAACATTTAGTATCTCGAAAACCAAGTTAAATTTGTATTTATCTTTTAATCTAGATCTCATCTACTGATTGCTATTGATTTTTAATTTATATTTCTAGTTTGATTTGAAGTTTGTTTTGAAAATAAAATAGTTAATTAAAAATTTAATTAGTTTTCTTGCGACCTCTGAGGTAGGACGAATTTTTTACCCCCACTCTTCCGTCTTGAATTTCTCGTCTAGGAAGGTATTCGATCGGGTCAGCCATCCCCACTCCTCCGCCTTACGTCTCTCTGTCTCAAATGTTAAATGTAACAAAATCAACGCGCTTTTAGTAAGTATTCGGGTAGGGCAGCTATCCCCTCTCCAAAGCAAATTAGAGAGGATTTATTATTAAACTTTTTTTCAACTTCCAAAATCGAGGTTTTTAAATGTTTGATCGAGTCAGCTATCCCCACTTCTCTGTCTTGCTGTCTTCTCCGCTAACTTATCTTCTCCGAACGTTTTTGTCAAAATCGAAGCTCCTTGTAAGAATTCAATTTTGTGAACCATCCCCACTTCTCGGTAGGAATTCGCCTAAGTGAGCTATCCCCACTCCTTCGTCCCGGATCTCTTTATCTGTAACACCACTCCACCTATTTCAATTTTCCCAACACGACATTCAACAAAATCGGCACTTCTCGCAGGCGTTCGACTTAGTCAGCTATCCCCACTCCTCCGTCACGGATCTCTTATCTTTCTCTCCATATCTGCGCGGGCAACTTACCCCCACTCCTCCGTCTTTAAAATTTAAGAACATTTTACAAAGGTAGAGTTTGATTTAAAATTTGAAAAGAAAAGAACATTTTGTTGGATTTTAAGTTCCACGGCGTCTCTGTAGAGGGCCAAATGTCGGGAAAATTATGCGCCAAATAAAGTTCCAAAGCGTCCGTCTAGAGGAACAGAAACCGAGATAATTTTTCGGCACCTAAAGTTCTATAGCGTCCCGTTAAGGGTCCAAAAGACTGAAAAATTTTGCCGTAAAGTTCCAGAGCGTCCCTGTAGAGGGCCAAATGGAGCAAAATTCAAATTATATCCGAATTCTGACAGATATATTTTAAATTAACAATTTCCTGCACTCCATAATCTCGGATCTCTCTGTTTTACACATTGCTCCACTCGTTTCTAGTTCTAGATAGTTATCTGCTTCAAAATCGACGCTCTTTTTTGGTTCTGCATAGTCAGCAATCCCCACTCCTCCGTCTCGGATCTCTTATCTTTCTCACCATATATGCGCGAACAACTAACTCATCCCCACTACTCCATCTTTCAAGTTTAAGAACATTTTACAAAGTTGAAATATGATTTCAAATTTGAAAAGAAAAAGACATTTTTTGGGACTTAAAGTTCCACGGCGTCCCTGTAGAGGGCTAATTGTCGGGAAAATTATGCGCCAAATAAAGTTCCAAAGCGTCCCTCTAGAGGGACAGAAACCGAGATAATTTTGCGGCACCTAAAGTTCTATAGCGTCCCGTTAGGGGTCCAAAAGACTGAAAACATTTGCCGTAAAGTTCCAGAGCGTCCCTGTAGAGGGCCAGATGGCGCCAAATTCAAACTATATCTGAATGCTAACAGATATATTGTAAGTTAACAATTTTCTCGACTATTACAATAAAGAAAAACAACTTTTAATAACCGAAATAATAATAATAATAATTTCAAACATATTTTACTATGAAATTGGTGGGAATTGATCAATAGAAGTTCACATTAACTGAAATTTAAAGAAAATAACATTGACATAAATTAAAGATTTGAGAACATTTTGCAAAGGTGAACTATGTTTGACAGTTTGAAAATAAAATAAAAAAGATGGACTTCAAGTTCCACGGCGTCCCTGTAGAGGGCCAAATGGCGGGAAAATTATGCGTCCCTCTAAAGGGACAGAAACCGAGATAATTTTGCGGCACCTAAAGTTCTATAGCGTCCCGTTAGGAGTCCAAAAGAGTAGAAAATTTTACCGTAAAGTTCCATAGCGTCCCTGTAGAGGGCCAGATGGCGCCAAATTCAAATTATACCCGAATTCTGACAGGTATATTTTAAATTAAACTATTTTCTCGACTATTACAACAACTAAAAATAAATTTTGAGAACCGCAAAAATAATAATATTAATTTTAAACATATTTTGCTATAAAATTTGTGGTCAGCCATCCCCACTCTGCCGTCTTAGATCATTCTATATAATTTTTTTTTGCTTTCCAAATTCAATAAACTCGCATCTACATCAGATATTATTCTCCTACAACAAATCCCGTCCTGACAAAAATTCTCTATATCCTCCTACTTTATCAAATAATTACGTTTTTATGCAATATCCGGTGCCAGGTCCAGATTGAACCAAAGCCACAGGAGTAAAGTTGCGGGCAATTGGGGAGCTTCTGGGTGGAATTACGAGACAGCGTGGTCGAAGCGACTAAAAATACCGGGTTCCGCTTTACTATAGTCGAAAAATTATTGACCTAACTCACATAGCTACTGGTCACGACAAAATATTTCAGCCGTTTGAGTGTATAAATATTTATAAAGTAGTGTTGGCAGATGGTGGTTTGCCTTTAGTCAGGGCAAAATTCAGCGAGCCACGTGCTCTTGTCTGGCACCAACACTTAATACATACTTTCGCACGAGATTCGCTTTTATATCCGCTTCCTTTTTACTTTCTTCTTTTGCCCAAGTCGAGATGCATTTAATAATCTATTCCGAATTAAGTGCCAAGTAGATTACCGCCACTCCGTGATGTATGTATTCCTTTTCAGTCGACCACCAAAGGCGGCCATCTTTGTCTCGAGCCGGCCGCGGAAAAGGAGAAATTAATTATCCCCAACATTGAGAATTATTTACTGGGCGCAAGTGTTGAGAAGCCTCGACTCTCCTAAATAAATTACTCAACTAAATTGTCTTTGAATTGCTGGCTGAAGTGTTTGGGTATATTTTTTGGAAAATATTTCCAATCTTGACAAAATAGTTTCAGTGTGAAATTTTGGCGCGTGAATTTTAATTTAAAAACAAAAGAATTAATTTTTTGTGACTAAACAAATTATTACAACCCGGGCAGTGAAACTGGGTTAAAACTAATTGAGCGACTTTCTTAATTATCTGAACGTATATCGGGCGTGGCTGGCCATTTTTCTTTTCACGAAAACACTTTTTTCTGCGGGTAAACCGTGAGCAGTTCAACAGACACTCGCGGCCAATTCTGCTAACGGTCGCAGCTTGTGATTTATTCGGGAACGGCGCTCGCGAGTTTTGCGAACCGACACATTTCATTTTTAATATTGCACGTGTACGTTCCGGCAATATTTTTCTAGAGCGTTTCGTACTTCATACGAAAAATGTCAAAATCCAACGACATTTGTTCTAGTTTCTCCTTTTTCCCTTAGTTCCGCTCTTTATTTACAGACGCAAAATATTTTAGGGAAAAAGCAGAATTATTTTCTGTATCCAGAGTCCGATAAATGTCGGTAATAGAATCTCCAATTGGTAACTTTAAGTTTGTTTTTAGGGTTTCGTGAAAAAGGGCAAAACCCTTGTAACAAGACTTTGGCGTCCGTCAATCCGTCTGTCCGTCCACCCGTCCGTCAATCCGTCTGTCCGTCCGTCCACCCGTCCATCCGTCCGTCCATCCATCCGTCCGTCCATCCATCCATCCGTCCGTCCGTCCATCCGTCCGTCCATCCGTCCGTCCATCCGTCCGTCCATCCGTCCGTCCATCCGTCCGTCCATCCGTCCGTCCATCCGTCCGTCCATCCGTCCGTCCATCCGTCCGTCCATCCGTCCGTCCATCCGTCCGTCCATTCGTCTGTCCATCCGTCCATCCATCCGTCCGTCCATCCGTCCGTCCATCCGTCCGTCCATCCGTCCGTCCGTCCATCCGTCCATCCGTCCGTCCATTCGTCTGTCTGTCCGTCCGTCTATCCGTCTATCAGTCTGTCCATTCGTCCATCTGTCCGCTTATCCGTCCGTCCATCTGTCTGTCCGTCCATCCGTCTGCCTATCTGTCCGTCCGTCTGCCCGTCCATCCTTAGGTCCGTTTATCCGTCCGTCCAACCGTCCAACCGTCCATCCGTCCATCCCTCCATCCGTCCGTCCGTCCATCCGTCATTTCCAGTCAATGGCTGTGCATTTGAGGTCTACTGCTTTTTGTATTAATTATTTATTAAGAACATATTATGAATCTGTGAAATCAAATTTCATTTTTTGCATCAAGGTTTTATTTAGTTTTTAATTAATATACAGATTATTAGTTTTTATATATGCAGCATTCTTATATGTTGTGAATCATCATCGAATAATGCCCCAGTTATAAATTCAAATCAGTGATTTCATAGTTTGCAACAGTTTAATCCTTTTGTGCCTGACTTATTACATTCAGCTTTATCATGTCTAAAAGTCTTATATAAACAATTACCAGGCTGACATTGTCCATTTCCACTTTCACACAACTCTGCTCAAACAATTAATTAAATAATTTTTTATTAATTAAAAATATAATAAATATATTCTATAATATTATTACTATTAAAATAAATTTAATTAATTATTTTTAATTTTAAGTTTTCAATACGTAGAATATTTCCAAATTGTAATCAATCCAAGTTTAAAAACAATCATATTGTAATTTTTAAATATTTTAGAAATCTGACAATAAATATATAAACAAACCCAAAGTTATGTTCATTTCATGAACAATTTGCTTCCAAGTCAGTAAAAAAAGAATTGCAAGAAATAAGTTAATTTAAAAACTGAAATTTTCAATTTTTTTAGTAATAGAACATTAAAAATAAGTTTATTTCATACGTTGGTCCATCCGTCCGTCCAATCTTCCATTCATCCATCCGTCCGTCCGTCTATTCGTCCGTCCATCCGTCCGTCCATCCGCCCGTCCGTCCGTTCGTCCATCCGTCCGTCCATCCGTCCGTCCGTCCGTCCGTCCGTCCGTCCGTCCGTCCGTCCGTCCGTCCGTCCGTCCGTCCGTCCGTCCGTCCATCCATCAGTCAATCCGTCCGTCGATCCGTCCGTCTATCCGTCCGTCTATTCGTCTGTCCATCCGTTCGTCCACCTATCCGTCCATCCGTCCATCCATCCGTCCGCCCATCCGCCCATCCGTCCGTCCATCCGCCCATCCGTCCGTCCATTCGTCCGTCCGTCCACCCATCCGTCCATCCGTCCATCCATCCGTCCGCCCATCCGTCCGTCCATTCGTCCGTCCATTCGTCCGTCCGTCCATCCGTCCGTCCATCCGTCCGTCCATCCGTCCGTCCATCCGTCCGTCCATCCGTCCGTCCATCCGTCCGTCCATTCGTCCGTCCATCCGTCCATCCGTCCGTCCATCCGTCCGTCCATCCGTCCGTCCATCCGTCCGTCCGGAAGCACGCACCAATACATACATAATTACAGTAGAATCAAAGTAGATTATAAGTTAAACTTAGTTTAAATTTGAATCAATTTAAACTTGAATATATCGATTCTGAATACAGCTTTTTTAAACTTAAATTAATAAATTTTAATTTGGAACTTTTAAGAATCACAATCTCAATCACAATTTCTATAATAATTTAAATGTATGAATTAATTTAAACTTCTTCGCATGAATATTTCAACTAATGTTTATATTGATTAATAAATAATTAATTAAATAAAAAAACTTATGATTAATAACTCTTATAAACAAAACCTTTTAATATTTTCAATTTCCAATATTAACTTACTGTACACTGCTTCTGTTCCAAAGATTTGTAACAGACAAATTAAGAAACTTAATAAAAATATTGTGAATGTTCTCTTAATCATTATTTCGTGAATTTGAGACAAATAAGACTGTAATTTTATTTCAAAAAACTCTTTTTTTGTTACACTGTTCGAAATTTTTAGCTTATATAGCTTTTTCTTGTTAAAAAAAATAAAGGCAATTTATGGCAACACAGACTTTTAAAATGTGCTACTTTGTCAATTGTTATCTGTAAGACAAGAAACTTATTTTTCTTCTTCTTTTGACAAGAAAGTGAATAAAAGTGAGAAAGAAAACTTGTTAAATACAAGTTAATTTTATAGATAATAGATAGAAAAATAAACAAGTCGATGGTCTTGATTAATTATTTGACAACTTCCTCGTTTAAATTGCGAATTTTCTGACATTTCAAAGTTATACAAATTGTTCTCCTGATAATGTAACCACTTAAAAGAGTATTTTTTTCAATTTCGTGAAAAATTTTTAATTTTAAACTTACGCTGAATTTCTACAATTTTAGTATATTGTTAAAAAAATACTTTCTAAAATTTACGACAAAACAGTTCAAATTCAAAATTTCATCATTATTCAAATGTAGTTTTTGAACGAAAATAATGATTTCTTTTTTAGCTAAATTCTTGCATTTTTTTCTATCTTAATTACGTATTGTTTTATGAAAATGATTTATTTCGCTTTGAAATGAAAATCGTTTGGATTTATTGATGTTTTAGAAAACGTTGTATAGAGAAGGGAAATAACAAATAATCCCAAAATTGAGAATTGAATACAAACTTTCAAAATTAGCTTTCTTCGTATATATATTTGTAGTTTGTAATTGAAAAATTGAGCTTTAAATTTCAAATTAAACAAGATTTTAAAAATAAACTTGACAATTCGAGAACAGTGTTTTCCAGAATCGAGAAGATTTGATAATTTTGAAAAATATACAACAAATAGTAGATAAACGGAAAATAATTGAAAAATGTCAGGACAAATTGAAAACGATTTTAAAAATCGAGGACATTTATCCTGTGAAAACCCATTTTTCGCAAACAGAAATCAGAATAGTTGTTATCTGAGTATTGTAATTTCTTTTAGGATAATGGAAGTCGATAAATTTCTATTATATTGTTCTTTAACCGTAAAAAAGTAGAATGAAGTCAGAAATGGGTTTGGTTCACGTAAGCGCATTACCATCTTTGCGAATAATCTCTATCGGATCTCAGGAAAAAGAGGTATAGATCGAGCCGAGAGCTTTCGATTCGAGAAAGCTACCGACAAAACGATGCCGTTCTATATTAGAATCAAGACACGAAGCAAGAGTATTTCGTGATAAAAAATTAGATAATCGAAAAAAGGGTACTACCTCGAATTGTCGAAAGTATCAATTTTAATGTAATACTATTGCTTTTATTTATCGCTAAATTCCTCGATATACTTGAGTTTATCAAAAAAAATCTCGTTAATTAAAAAATATCTTTCTCGTTATTAACAATTGTTCTACTGTGCACAACTATTTTGCTCAAAATATACGTTATTATTCATTACTACGCATGTTTTGATTTCTTACAACACTACTGCGCATGTCTAAATTGCATACAATCTTACTGCGCATGTTTTGGTTTCTTACAACTCTACTGCGCATGTCTAAATTGCATATAATCGTACTGCGCATGTTTCTATTACATAGAAGTCTAGTGCGCATGTCTACAATGCGAAAAATTCTACTGCGCATGCTTATCTTTCCGACAACACTATTGCGCATGTCTACATTGCAAAAAATCCTTCTGCGCATGTTTTCTGTGCATACAACACTACTGCGCATGTCTGAATTACATGAAACACTTCTGCGCATGCCTGCATTGCGTATAAGCTTTCTGCGCATTTTTATAATTCAAATTTTACTTTTTAGTTACGAAATATTATTTTTATCTCACGCCTTAGGTTACATGCTTGGTTTTAGGTCTTAATTTTGAAGCTTGAGCCTGAGAGCAGCGCCAGACGGGCGGAAGGATAGACAGACATAAAAGAAGCACGGACAGACAGACAAATGGACAGATTGACGGTAGGACAAACAGACGGACACAAAAGAAGCACGAACAGACGGACAGACAGACGGGCGAAAGCTTAAACAGTCGGACTGACAGATGGACGGAAGCACGGACGGACAGAAAGACGGACAGACTATCAGAGAGAAGCATGGACGAACAGACAGACGGACGGACGGATGGACGGACAGACAGATGGACAGAAGTACTGACCTACATAAAAAAACCGAAAAATGGACGGACGGATGGACAGACAGACAAAAGCTTGAAGAGTCGGACGGACAGGCAGACAGACAGACATAAAAGAAGAGCGGACAGACAGATGCATGGACAGACAGACAAATAGACAAACGGACGAACGAAAGGACAGACGGACGGTAAGACAAATGGACGGATATAAAGGAAGCACAGACAGACGGACAGTCCGACAGACGAAAGCTTGAATAGTCGCTCTGGCAGATAGACAGAAGCACGGACAACCAGTGAGACGGACGGATGGACGGACAGACAGACAGACGAAAGTTTGAACAGTCGGACTGACAGATGGAGGGACGGACAGACAGACCGACGATAGGACAAACGGACAGACAGACACCAAAATATTTTAACAAGGATTTCAATTTAAAAATCAAAAGAATCGACGAAAATTTTACAAATCTCAAAGTTAGAATTTTCTATAGATTTTTTTTTTTTTTTTAATAAAAATTTTCGATTTTTAAAATTTTGAATAAAGCAGACGAAAAGTAAATGAGAGTAAAACCTCTGATTGCAATGCCCTTGCAATGTCGGGCCATTGACCAATGTCCAATCCGACCATCAAATAAAATGACATATTCGATTTCATCGGCTTTCGGCAGTTGGCTTCAGCCGGCGCTGAATATACATATATATTTTATTCGAATTGTTCGATCATCCGTCTCGTTTGCGGTGATTAGTCTTTCAAGAGGAGGAGAATTTATGTTTTTTTTTTCATTTTCAGATTCGTTTTCTGACGGGCCATGCCTAAAGAGTTGCCACTCAGACTCATTGCAGATTATATCAATATCTCCTAAATCGATAATGACACGAGATTGATGTAACTGGCAATTTTTAAACTTTCAAGTATTTTTAAATTTTTTTTTTTTTTTTTAAGATTGAGTCAAATTTTGTGAATTTAAAAATTTGAAAATAAAGTTCTGTACAATAGCGAGCTGAAATATTTGATAAAATTTCAACTGAATTAGAAAAAACGCATGCCTGAATACACTCACTGGAATAATAAAAAAAAAAAGAAACATTAAATACGCAATCAAAATTTCAATTTCGAGTAAAACCCAAATATCTCTCTACGTAATCCTACTATTTGCCTCTCTACCCGCTTAACTTTAGCCGGATTCGACAGAAATTTAATCGCAGGTTTTCATTGGTTGCTGCAACTTTTTTCAATTTCTATTTCTTTCCAATTTTATTTCCACTATTTTTTTTTTTTTTTTCGAAGATTCTAAAATATGAGTGTCTAATGCAACTTTGGATTAAAATCCTCAAAAATTTGAGGAAACTTTTTTTTAAATAATCTCAATCAATTTAGAAACATCGTTTAATTAATTCTCGTTTAAAAAAAAAAAACTTTTCCAGAGTAGACTGCCGGTGATATAATTTTCTATGTAAATCCCGGGAGAAATAAAAGTTTCTGGATTCATTCATAACCGACACTGAATTTGATTACATATTTAAAAGACTCATTTTGCAAGAGAAAAACTTTATTATTTATAAATTACGACATGTAACGAGAGTGACTCCAAGAGCATTTAATGTCACAAGTAACATTCTGCCGTAATGAAAATTCAAAAATGTATCTCTCGAAAAGTGCATGAATTATAAAAGTGGGTCAACAGAGTTTTATTAAAACATCTCGGGAAATGATTTAAGACATTTTCTCTTTTAACTATATTTCCGCTCAAGAGTTTACTTAATTTAATGAATATCAGCTTTGTAGAAGCATCATGAGATGAAAGCAATTTTTTGCTCAATCGCTTTCAACATCTGCTTCAAGTATTTACAAAAAAAAAAAAAAAAAAAATCTCATTTCGTTTTTACCGTTTATAAGGACGTTTGTAGAGTACATCGATATAAGGTACAGAGAGACTTTGGAATGAGAAAAAAATGTCAGTGTGTCCTTAAACCAAAAACTTCACAGGATTTAAGTGCCACCCAATCATTCTTTGACAATAGGGTGTTTAGTATCCCCCTGTGATTTTCTTCACGCCTTCCCAATTCGCCCCACAACTACCCTCGGCTACGTGAATGTGAGTCTCAAATTGGATTTCCACTTCTTCAAATCAAGAAGGGTTGCTTCGTGTCCCTTTCCCCTGGATCTGCGAATGATTGAAGTCTTCCCCTTTCTGTCATTTTAGGTTATGGGAAATGCCAATGATACTGTCTAAACTCCAAAATTTTACTCTTCTTTTTCTTTGTCAAAGATTTTGTTATTCAAAATTACTGACAAAAAAAAATTTCTTAAGGGCATGTGATGGATTATGACGTCACTGGTATAGGCAAAATTTGTCCGCAACTTTTCTCTTAAAATATTAAATATTTTTTTATGAAACTTGATAGAATTACTTAAAATGTCATTAGGAACGTCTCTCAGACCCGAGTTTGTTTGAATTTTGTCTCAAAATAGATTTTTAAAAAAGTTTGCAATTTTTCGAAAATTTCCCAAAATTAAGTTTGGGCCAAAATTTACACAAATTCGGGTCTGAGAGACCTTCATAATGACATTTTAAGTAATTCTACCAAGTTTCATGAAAAAATATTCAATATTTGAGGAGAAAAGTTACGGACAAATTTGCCTATACCAGTGACGTCATAATCCATCACATGCCCTTAAGAAGAATGTGGATAAATGAATTTACAATTCGAAGAAAATGATTAAAATTAAAAAAAAAAATATTTTGAAAAAATAATTGAAAAATGACGAAAAAAATTGAAAATTAATTAATAAATAATTTAACTGATTTGATATTGAAGAAAATAATTAAAACTGAAAAATTTTTATTTGAAAAAATTAAAGAAAAGAATGGAAACTTGCAAAAATTGAATTTAAAAATCAGGGGAAAAATTGAGAAATAATGGAAATAATTAGAAAATGAAGAAAATTTTTGGAAAATGACAAAAATAGTTGACAACTGTATCAAATAAATAAAATCATAAAAGAAAAGAATTGTTAAAAATTTAAGAAACTGTCAAATAATTTTAAATTTACTATTCTCAAAGATTGAAGAAACGAATTGAAACTTGGGAAATTGAATTTAAAAGTGAGGGGCAAAAAAATAAAAATAAAATTAAAGAAAAATGTTGATAAATGATAAAAATAGTTGAAAATTGTAGCAAATATAATTAAAATCATAAAGGAAAAGAACTCTTAAAAATTGAATAAATTTAAAAAAAATTTTAATTATACTGTTCTCAAAGTGGATTAATTAAAATTTTATTCAATGTAATTTCAAATTAATTGAATTTTGAAAAATTATAATCTATAATAATTGTAATTGTAGTCTTGTTTATCTTAAATATAAACTGTAATTTTTTAAATTATTTTTTACAAATGTTTATTATTTTCTTCAATACACAATTATTTTAATTAATTAGTACTTTATTATTATATTTATTTTTCAATTAAGTTTCAATTACTTTTTCTCATTTTCAATTATTTTTTTATTAATTTTCTAATTTTTTTATTATTTATTTCTAATTCCACTTATTTTTTCAATTTACATTTATTATCATTATTCCGCAATTATTTTCTTATATTACACATACTTAAAGGTTGAAATTTTTTCAATTATTTTTCACACACTAAAATTATTTTCTTCAATTTTAAATTATTTTTATTACTTTACAAATATTCTCTCCAATTTTATATTATTTTCATTATTCTTCAATTAATTTCCTAGACTTTAAAATAGTTTTCTCAAATTTTAATAATTTTCTTCAATTTCAAATATTATTATTATCATTTTGCAATCAATTTTTACAATTTTCAATTATTTATCTCATTTTTGAAACATTTTTTTCAACTTTCATTTTCTTTTATATTTTTGCAATTATTTTCTCCGCCTTTTAATTAGATATATTAATTATTTTTGAATTAATTTCCTACATTTTTATTTATTATCTCAAATGTAAGTTACAGTATTCACGTTTCAATGTAATATCGAAAATTTCAATTATTTATATCAAATTTCCATTATTTTCTTCAATTTGCGATTATATTTCTATCATTTTTCCATTACTTTTTCTCATATTCAACAATTTTTATAGTAAATTTTGAATTTTTTTTATAATTTATCACAACTTTAACTTTTTATTACCATATAGAATTATTTTTATCATTCTGAAATTATGTTCTTTCATTACAAATATATGTTGCAATTTTTTAAATTATTTCTCAAAAAATTAAATTATTTTCTTCAATTTCTAATTATTTTTAATACTTTCAAATATTGTCTCGAATTTTTTATTAGTTTTATTACCCTTCAATTAATTTCCTAGACTTTAAAATAGTTTTCTCAAATTTTAATAATTTTCATCAAGTTTTAATTATTAATATTATCATATTCTTTTTCTCATATTCAATTATTTTATAATGAATTTTGAATTTTTTTTATAATTTATCACAACTTCCGCTTTTTTGTACAATATACAATTATTTTTATCATTCTGAAATTATGTTCTTTCATTACAAATATATGTTGCAATTTTTTAAATTATTTCTCAAAAAATTAAATTATTTTCTTCAATTTCTAATTATTTTTAATACTTTCAAATATTGTCTCGAATTTTTTATTATTTTTATTACTCTTCAATTAATTTCCTAGATTTTAAATTATATTTCTCAAATTTTATTAATTTTCTTCAATTTTTAATTATTAATATTATCATTTTCCAATCAATTTTTACAAATTTCAATTACTTATCTCATTTTTCAAACATTTTTTTCAATTTTCATTTTCTTTTATATTTTTGCAATTATTTTCTCGGACTTTATCTTAGACATATTAATTATTTTTCAATTAATTTTCTACATTTTTATTTATTATCTCAAATGTAAGTTACAATATCCACGTTTCAATGTAATATCGAAAATTTCAATTACTTATATAAAATTTCCATTATTTTCTAGAATTTGCGATTATATTTCTATCATTTTTCCATTACTTTTTCTCATATTCAATTATTTTTTAATGAATTTAAATTTTTTTTTATAATTTATCACAACTTTCACTTTTTTTTACCATATACAATTATTTTTATCATTCTGAAATTATGTTCTTTCATTACAAATATATGTTGCAATTTTTTAAATTATTTCTCAAAAAATTAAATTATTTTCTTGAATTTCTAATTATTTTTATTACTTTGCAAATATTGTCTCGCATTTTTTATTATTTTTATTACTCTTTAACTAATTTCCTAGATTTTAAAATATATTTCTCAAATTTTAATAATTTTCTTCAATTTTTAATTATTAATATTATCATTTTCCAATCCATGTCTTTAATTTTTAATTATTTTTATTTCTTTGCAAATATTGTGTCGAATTTTTTATTATTTTTAATACACTTCAATTAATTTCCTAGATTTTAAAGTATATTTTTCAACAAATTAAATTATTTTTTTCAATTTCTAATTATTGTTATTACTTTCCCCATATTTTCTCGAATTTTTTATTAGTTTTATTACTCTTCAATTAATTTCCTAGATTTTAAAATATATTTCTCAAATTTTAATAATTTTCTTCAATTTTTAATTATTAATATTATCATTTTCTAATCCATGTCTTCAATTTTTAATTACTTTTATTACTTTGCAAATATTGTCTCGAATTTCTTATTATTTTCATTACTCTTCAATTAATTTCCTAGATTTTAAAGTATATTTTTCAAAAAATTAAATTATTTTCTTTAATTTCTAATTAGTTTTATAACTTTGCAAATATTCTCTCGAATTTTTTATTAGTTTCATTACTCTTCAATTACTTTTCTAGAATTTAAAATATTTTTCTCAAATTTTAATAATTTTCTTTAAAATTCACTTATTTTTGTTATCATTTTGCAATCAATTTCTTCAATTCTTTTATTAATCTCACTTTTCATTTCTCAATTGAATACCTCAGTTTTCAGTTATTTATCTCATTTATCAATTTTTTTTTTTATATTCATTGTCTCTTATACTTTTGCAGTTATTTTCTCCTTCTTTTAAGTAGATATATTAATCATTTTTCAATTTATTTCCTAAATTTTTATTTATTATCTCAAATCTAAGTTACTGTATCCACGTTTCAATTCTTTAATCATTCTTCAATTATTTTTCTCATATTCCAAATAACTTTCGACAATTTTTGATTATTTTTTTTTGTTAAATTGCAATGATTTTCAAAAATTTTATATTATTTTGATTATTTGTTAATTAATTCCGAAAATTCCAATCATTTCTCTCAAATTTCTATTATTTTCTTCAATTAACGATTATTTTTGTCATTCTTCTTCAATTTTCAATTACTATTCTTATCATTTTTCAATCAATTTCTTCAATTTTTAATTATTCTCACTACTCATTTCTCACTTAAATTTCTAAATTTTCAATTATTTATCTCATTTTTCAATTATCTTTTTCAATTTTCATTTTCTCTTACACTTTTGCAATTATTTTCTTTACCTTTTAAGCAGATATATTAATCATTTTTTAATTTATTTCCTAAATGTTCATTTATTATTTTAAATCTAAGTTATCGTCCCCACTTTTCAATGTTTCAATCATTCTTCCATTATTTTTCTCGAATTTTAATGACGTTCGTCTATTTTTAATTATTTTTTTTCATTTGCAATAATTTTCACAAATTTTTTATTATTGTGAATATTTGTTGATTAATTCCGAAAATTTCAATTATTTTTCTCAAATTTCTATTATTTTCTTCAATTAACGATTATTTTTGTCATTCTTCTTCAATTTTCAATTACTATTCTTATCATTTTCCAATCAATTTCTTTAATTTTTAATTATTCTCACTACTCATTTCTCACTTAAATTCCTAAATTTTCAATTATTTATCTCATTTTTCAATTATCTTTTTCAATTTTCATTTTCTCTTATATACTTTTGCAATTATTTTCTTCACCTTTTAAGCAGATATATTAATCATTTTTCAATTTATTTTCTAAATTTTCATTAATTATCTTAAATCTAAGTTATCGTCGCCACTTTTCAGTGTTTCAATCATTCTTCCATTATTTTTCTCGAATTTTAATTACGTTCGTCAATATTTAATTTTTTTTTCATTTGCAATGATTTTCACAAATTTTTTATTATTGTGAATATTTGTTGATTAATTCCGAAAATTTCAATTATTTCCCTCAAATATCCATTATTTTCTTAAATTTCCATTATTTTCTTAAATTTACGATTATTTCTGTAATGTTGTAATTATTTTTCTAAGTTCAATTTTTTTCGACATTTTTCAATTATTTGAAAAAATATATGATGTTTGTTCTTCAAATTTTCAATGTTTTAATCATTTTGCTGCCTCATAGAGGAAGCTTTGTGATCGTTAAGATTTTCGATTTTCCAAAAATAGTCTAAATCGACTTATTTTCATCTAAAATGCGTAAATTTTTATTCCTAAGCAAATGTCCAGATGTATGTATGTGTGTGTGTGTATAGCGTTTTTTGTGTACAAGATATCTCGAGAACGCTTTAATGGATTCCAATAAAATTTGGATGACATATTAAGCTCATGAATGTCTAAATTTGGACACAGGGATTTTTGAAAATACCCAACCAAATTTTTTTGGGCACCTTGTTTCATCGAGAAAAATCGTTTTTTGACAAAAATTTTGTTCATGCTAAAAATACAACTTAAAGAATACAAAAATCATGTTCCTCATCTCAAAACGAATCGATTGACCTATATTACTTTTATAATTGATCAAGAATTCGTAAAAAAATTCATATTTTTACATAAGTATTTTTGCATTAAAAAGTTTTTTTTTAACAACTTTCCCAATTAACTTATATATTATTAATTTCTTGCTTCCTCTATGAGGAAGCAAATTATTTTGCTTACTTGGAAGCGAAATGTCCATGAAATGGACATAATTCTCACCTAGTTTCAATTATTTTTCGCAAATTTCAAATAAGTTCGTCAATTTTTAATTTTTTTTTTTAACTTGTAATGATTTGATCACAAATTTTATATTATTTTGATTATTTGGTTATTATTTCCGAAAATGTACTCGAAATCATGTAAAATTGTCAACTTTTGAGTTACAATAATTACGCTAATTAAGAAACTCTTTAATTTATTATTGTTTTATTTCTCTTTCCCCCCCCCCCACACCCCACGGTCAATATTAAGTTTGCAGATGGCAAAAATCTCTAAGTCACCGTCCCTGTTTCAGATGAATGTGACTAAAACGTCAAAAGGACGTCTTGAGTACGTGTTGAGAACGTTCTAAATAAGAAGTCTTGAGGAAGTATTGGGTAAATGTTAAGGACGTATTAAGTACATGTTGAGAACATTCTAAATAAGAAAGTATTAAGTACATATTAAGAAGGTCCAAAGAATGTATATTGTGTATTTGTTAAAAACGTCCAAAGGATGTCTTTAGGACGCATTGAGTACATGTTGAAAAAGTTCATAGGACGTTTTCAGGACGTGTTGAGAACATCCTAAGGAAGTCTTTTATTTATTTATTCATTTATTAAGAATAAATCCAACAGTCAAAATGACCAATTACAGGATTATCGCTGAATGAAGTAAATACTTACATTATATAAAATAATAGAATTACAAATTAAATGTCTATCATTAATTATCAAAAGAAAATTATTATTGCTGTGTGAACTTATAATAGTCAGTAATAGATTTTAAAAATCCGCTCACACTTTGATAGAACAAGTCCAAATTAGCTAACTCAGAATTTATCACATTAAATTCATTGCACACACTCAAAAGAGGTATCTCTTTCACATCTCCAATATGTGAAATAAACCTCTAACCAATTTAAACAAAAAAATTATTGAATCTATTTTTCTTCTATTCTCCAGAGATAATTCAAGAAATCTGCTACATAATTGAGCATAGTCCGAACCCTGGGGTAAAAAAAAAACCATATTTCTTAAAATGCAAAAATTTTAAAAACCTTTTTTGACATTTGACAGTCTTGAGGACGTATTAAGCTGATTTTGAAAACGTCCTAAGGAAGTTTTAAGGACGTATTGAGCGTATTTTGAGAACGTCCAAAGGAAGTTTTAAGGACGTATTGAGCTCATTTTGAGAACGTCCTAAGAAAGTCTTGTGGACGTATTGATACATTTTGGGAACGTCCTAAAGAAGTCTTAAATACAAATTGAGAACGTCCACAGAAAGTCTTTAGGACCTATTAATGTTGGAGTTATTGACAACATTTGTTCATCGTCTGTAAAAATAATTTTCAAAAAACCTTTTCCAGTGCATCATTTGATATTTCTCTTGGCTTTTTGCGTCTGGAACAGCCGGCGTCTCAGAAACAAAAGCGCGTTCACGTACGATCTCAAACTAGCGACAATCTCGTGGAATGAATCTCATCTTCGCCGTCGACGTCGTGTAGACGTGCACATTGCATTGTACTATTGTGCATAAGTTTGTAGATTCCTAATGACTCGGTTGTTGGAAGCAGCTTTGCATTTACTAAATCCTCCGTCGTCTAAAGTACCACTACATCAACCATAACAAAATCTAACCTTGTACAACAAGCTCTTGTCGATGCCAACACACAGTGATATCTCAACATTTTCCAACTGTTCACATTTTCTATTTTCCGAATTCTAAAATAATCACATAATTCCCATCATCATGGTGAATAAATCCAATAATTAATTTTCACTTGACACGCGCGTTTCGATATTTGATAAATTGGTATTGATGAAGTTTTGCATTCATCAGAATTATCCCCCGATGTAATTTTCACTTTTCCAAATAAACCCCTACAGGCACTGTATTCATTTATACGGATTTCCATTTGTCCTAATTCCCCCGTCATGAAATAGAATATTCACTTGGTATAAATAATCCACACACAAAGCAAGCGTGGAAATATTTTTTAATCAGTTAGTTTCAGAGTGTAAGAAATTTTTGGTTCAAAATTCCGAATTTTTGGGAGAAATACCGGGGGATTGGGGTGCTATTGAGAGTAGTATTTTTTTCTCCAGGCAAATCTCTTGCAAAATTAATTTAAAAAAAAAATTAAATTTCTCCAAAAAATTGGAGAAAGTAATTTAAAAACCATAGCAATGGTTTTAAAATAAAGAAATAAATTTTACTTTGAGAAAAATATTTGAAAATCTTGAAAATAAATTGAAATAAATTAGATTATGAAAAATTAGAGATATATATTTGAAAGTTGATGAAACGCTTTCAGAAATTATGAAAATTAAACATTTTTTTTTTTTTTAATTGATAATAATAATTGCAAAATGACAAAAGTAATGGTAAATTGAAAAGATTTATTTGAATCTGCGAGGAATAATATAAAATGTAGAAATAAATAATTAACTTGATTTAATGTCAAGGGAAAAAGAATTAAAATTGAATAAGTGATTAAAAAAACTAATCAAAATAATTGAAATTTAAAGAAGGTAAATTGAAGATTTAGAGAAAGAATTTAAAAATAATAAAAAAAATTGGAGAAAATAATTGAAAAATGATAAAAATAGTAGAATATTTAAGTAATTGAAAAAATAATAGAAAAATATTATTAAAAATTACAGAAATTTTTCATGTTTTTCAAATTTAGCATTTTTGAAACGTGGATTAATTTAATCAATGCAAGTTCACATAAACTGAAATTTGAAGAAATTAAAATTGCTATAAATTTAAAATTTGAGAGCATTTGAAAAAGGTGAAATATAATTCAAAATGTTAATAGAAAAAAACATCTAGTGACAAATGTCAGGTGTGGACAGAATGAATGAATTAAACTTGTAATTATTTTATATAATAGGGGCCCCATTTTGCTTTTTGCTCCAGGACCTCCTCCCAGTTACGACACTGCCCCCGAGAAACACACAGGGCCGAATTGGGAATTAAAAGCGGCCCGGGAAAGATATTCAAAGCGGCCCCTGTCTATATAATTGATAATTTTTATTAAAATTTAAAACTAAAATATAAAAATATTAAATTATTAAATTATTTTATTAAAACTTATCAATAATTTCATTATTAGGAATTTCTTGAACAGTAGCATTCTCTACTGCCATTTGTACGAAAGCAGCAGTAATTTCTTAGTTTAATGAACACCTCAATCTGGTTTTAACCAATTTTAAAGGACAAAAAATGGACAACTTCTATTATACAAATATAATAAAAAAATTTTAAGAGAATTTCCTGGCTTTAAAAATTGCTCTGAATGTATTCCTATCTACCTTAACCCCTTCAGCATCAAAAACAACCCTTTAAAATCATTCCCTAATCTTCAATCAAGAAATGGACAATTTTTATTAAATAAATATATATAATAAAAAGTTTTTTAGCGAATTCCCCGGCTTTTAAAATCGCTCAGAATGAATTTCTATCTACTTTGCCCCCTTTAGCATAAAAAAAGTCGGCTTTCATTCACCTGAAAATCATTTTTTCAATATTTGAATACCCAATTACTTTCTTTAATTTACAATTATTTTCTTCAAATCTCAATTATTTTCTTCTATTAACAATTATTTTAATTAATTTTTAATCATGTTTTTCAATTTTCAAATATTCTCTTTAATATTCAATAATTTTCGGCTTCTTTCAATATTTTTATCAATTTTCAATTGTTTTCTTCAATATTCAATAATTCTCATTTTTTCAATTGTTTTTCCAGTTTTCAACTATTTTCTTCAATTTTCAAATATTTTCGGTTTTTTTCAATTATTCTTTTCAGTTTTCAAATATTCTCGTTTTTTCAATTATTTTTTCAGTTTTCAATTATTTTCTTCGATTTTCAAATATTGTCGGTTTTTCAATCATTTTTTTTCAGTTTTCAATTACTTTTTCAGTTTTCAAATATTCTTATTTTTTCAATTATTTTTCAGTTTTCAATTATTTACTTGAATTTTTAATTATTTCAGTCAATATTCAATAATTCTCGATTTTTTTTCAATTATTTTTTCAATTTTCACTTGTTTCCTTCAATAGGCAATTATTTTCCAAGAATTTCAATCCAGTTCAATTTTTTATAATCCAATTAAATTTACAATTATTTTCTACAATTACTACAGTAATTTTCTTTCAATTTTTATTCTTAGTTATTTCTGTTCTAAATTTTAATTTACATTCTTAACTTTTAAGATAATTCTGTTGAAATGTAAACTTTTTAATGTTGCAATTTTTCGAATTTTTTGCAATTGTCCTTTATTTTCGTCTTTTTTCAATTATTTTCTTTCATATTATTCAATTATTAATCATTTTCTTGAAATTTCAATTCATTTCTTTAATTCTTTAATTATTTGTATCCAATCACAATTCTTGTCTTTTATTGATACTTTTTTTCATTTTCAATTATTCTCTCAATTTGGAAGTATTTTCTTCAAATTTTAATAAAGTTTAATTTTTCAAAAAGCAATTAAACTTTCAATTGTTTCTAGAACTATTCCTATCATTTTCTTTCTTTTTTAGTTTTTTTTTAATTTCATGTTTATCTTTTTCTGTTTAAAATTATTTCTGTCAGTTTTTAATTTAATAATCTTGCCATGTTTAGAATTTTTTCCAATTGGCAATTATTTTCTTCAATATTTAATAATTCTCGGCTTTTTTCGATGATTTTTTCAATTAACAATATTTTTCTTGAACTTTCAATTCAATTTTTCAACTATCCTCTTAAATTCACAATTATTATTTTCTTTAATTTTGAATTTTTTTTTCGATTTTCAACTATTTCTTCTAATTTCAAATTATTTTCTTCGATTTTCAACCAACTTTAACTTTTTGAAATCTCATTCAATTTTCAATTATTTGTTATAATTATTCCTACAGTTTTCTTCAGTTTTTAATTGTCAATTATTTTCTTAAATATTCACCAATCCTGGACTTTTTCACTCTTTTATACTATTTATTTATTTATTAATATAGTAATTTGTAAATTATTTATTATCAATAATTTTTTTGAAATCTCAATTTAACTCCTTAATTCTTCAATTTTTCTGTCTAATTTACAATTATTTTCTTCATTTTTTAATTATTTTGGCATTTTTTAATATTATTTTCTTCTTATCAATTTGTGATTATTTCTTCAAATTTCAATCCAGGTCAATTTTTTAAAATTAAAATTTTTTTCAATTATTATTATTTCTGTAATTTTTTTCCTTTTTTAATTTCCAATTGTTTTTTTAAAATATTATATTTGTTCTTTAATTTTTTAAATTATTTTTGTCAATTGTCGATCTATTAATCTTGTCATTATTCCAATTTTTTTCATTTGTCAATTATTTTCGTCATTTTTTAGTTATTTTAGGTCGATATTATCAACTCGAGAACATTTTTGGATGGTCAAGAGATTTTGAGATCAATATCAATATTGCTCAAATATGATATCGTCTTGATATCGTAAAGCACTAAGAAATAATGGTCAAGAAAACAAAATAATTTAAAAAGGTAAAGATTAGTTATAAAATTTTTTGAGAATTATTGAGGATTGAAAAAATTGAAAATTGAGGAATGTAATGGAAATTTAAAAAATGTAATTAAAAATTGAAAGAAGTAATTGAAAAAGTCTAGAATTCTTGAATATAGAAAAAAATAATAATTGAAAACTGAAGAATGGAATTGAAAATTGAAGAATGGAATTGAAAGTTAAAGATAATAATAAATAAGAATTGTAAAAAATAGTTGTAGAATTGAACAATTTAATTGAAATTCTACAATTTCTGTGATTGAAAAGAACATAGAAAGAAGCCGAAAATGATTGAATGTTGTAAAATTAATTGAAAATAGAAAAGAGTAATTGAAAGTTAAATGAAATTTAATTACATAAATTAAATTATTAATTAGACCTACAAAAATACCGGCCCGCCTGGCGTCGGCCCACTGGGATTTTTCCCGGTATCCTGAATGGCCAATCCGGGCCTGGAAACACAACACCTAAATTAACTGGGAAATCCCTGCAAGTTCGCGGCAGTAGCGTTCCAAAATGGCGGTTGCCTTAAGGCATCTATCCCTCCGCCCTTGCAAATTAGAGAACAGGAGACTCGATTCCGGTGCTTTGAGCAAAGCCCCCAAGGCAGATTAGGTTCTGCAGAAGCCGGTAAAAGGGATCGACAAAGGTGTCAAACTCCGGGGATGTATCGACATATCCATTTGAAGCTGACACAAGTGCTACCTTGTCGATTGCAGAATGAAAGTAGTTGCGGTGAGTGTATCGATAATACATTGTTCCCTGTCGCTCGAACCATGTCCATTGTCCAAGATATCGACATACCGATATCCATAACTTCCTAACCTGACGAGCATCTGTCGATACTTGCAGTTTATGCATAGACTTCTCATTGCCTCGCTCAACGACGTCAACTCCCAAAGTCTTAAAACTTTTATAGGCTACTTTTAAAACATCGAGAATAACTTTTTAAAAGCTTCTTTGATGGATTTTCCTCGCGACAGTCTAAGTCTGGAATTACATTATTTCCAGTCCCAATGCTCGCAAACAGAAAATAAATATAGTTTGAATTGTCAGTCGAATCATATTAATGGTATAAATTTTTGCAAATCAAAAATGAAATCAATTCAAAAAAATCTATGAAAAATTTCAATTCACTATAATATCAGACAGAGTTATCAACATTTTAAGTAGGTTATGTCTTTAGTCCAAATTTTTGTTAGTGGTCCCACAATTTTGGCCGGTAGTGTAACCTAAAAATTTTTGCTTCTTAGCAGGGGCGGCGACTTAGAAATTTTTGCCATCTGCAAAGTTATTATTGACCGAGGGGTGGGGGGGGGAGAAATGAAACAATAATAAATTAAAGAGTTTCTTAATTAGCGTATAATTATTGTAACTTAAAAGTTGACAATTTTATTTGATTTAGAGTACATTTTCGGAAATAATAACCAAATAATCAAAAAAATATAAAATTTGTGATCGAATCATTACAAGTTAAAAAAAAAATTAAAAATTGACGAACTTAATTGAAATTTGCGAAAAATAATTGAAAAATGATTAAAACATTGAAAATTTGAACAACAAACATCATATTTTTTCAAATAATTGAAAAATGTTGAAAAAAATTGAACTTAGAAAAATAATAACAACATTATAGAAATAATCGTAAATTTAAGAAAATAATCGTAAATTTAAGAAAATAATGGAAATTTGAGAGAAATAATTGAAATTTTCGGAATTAATCAACAAATATTCACAATAATAAAAAATTTGTGAAAATCATTGCAAATGAAAAAAAATAATTAAAAATAGACGAACGTCATTAAAATTCGAAAAAAATAATGGAAGAATGATTGAAACATTGAAAAGTGAGGACGATAACTTAGATTTAAGATAATAAATGAAAATTTAGGAAATAAATTAAAAAATGATTAATATATCTGCTTAAAAGGTAAAGAAAATAATTGCAAAAGTGTAAGAGAAAATTAAAATTGAAAAAAATAATTGAAAAATGAGATAAATAATTAAAAATTTAGGAATTTAAATGAGAAATGTGTACCTAGTGAGAATAATTAAAAATTGAAGAAATTGATTGGAAAATGATAAGAATAGTAATTGAAAATTGAAGAAGAATGATAAAAATAATCGTTAATTGAAGAAAATAATTGAAATTTGAGAGAAATGATTGAAATTTTCGAAATTAAGCAACAAATAATCAAAATAATATAAAATTTTTGAAAATCATTGCAATTTAACAAAAAAAAATAATCAAAAATTGTCGAAAGTCATTTGGAATATGAGAAAAATAATTGAAGAATGATCAAAGAATTGAAACGTGTATACAGTAACTTAGATTTGAGATAATAAATAAAAATTTAGGAAATAAATTGAAAAATGATTAAATTATCTACTTAAAAGAAGGAGAAAATAACTGCAAATGTATAAGAGAAAATGAATTTGAAAAAAATATTTGATAAATCAGTTAAATAATTGAAAATTTAGGTATTGAATTGAGAAATGAATAGTGAGATTAATAAAAGAATTGAAGAAATTGATTGCAAAATGATAACAAAAATAATTGTAATTTAAAGAAAATTAATAAAATTTGAGAAAAATATTTTAAATTCTAGAAAAGTAACTGAAGAGTAATGAACCTAATAAAAAATTCGTGACAATATTTGCAAAATAATAAAACTAATTAGAAATTGAAGAAAATAATTTAATTTTTTGAAAAATATACATCAAAATCTAGCAAATTAATAGAAGAGTAATAAAATTAATAAAAAATTTGATAAAATATTTGCAAAGTAATAAAAATAATTAAAAATTGTAGACATGGATTGGCAAATGATAATATTAATAATTAAAAATTGAAGAAAATTATTAAAATTTGAGAATAATATTTTAAAATCTGGGAAATTAATTGAAGAGTAATAAAAATAATAAAAAATTCGAGAAAATATTTGCAAAGTAATAAAAATAATATAAAAATTGATGACATGGATTGGAAAATGATAATATTAATAATTAAAAAGTTGAAGAAAATTATTAAAATTTAAGAAATATTTTAAAATCTAGGAAATTAATTGAAAAGTAATAAAAATAATAAAAAATAATAGAAAATATTTGCAAAGTTATAAAAATAATTAAAAATTGAAGAAAATAATTTAATTTTTTGAGAAATAATTTAAAAAATTGCACAATATATTTGTAATGAAAGAACAGAATTTCAGAATGATAAAAATAATTGTATATTGTAAAAAAAAGTGGAAGTTGTGATAAATTATAAAAGAAATTCAAAATTCATTAAAAAATAATTGAATATGAGAGAAAGTAATGGAAAAATGATAGAAATACGCAAATTAAAGAAAATAATGAAAATTTGATATAAATAATTAAAATTTTCGATATTACATTGAAACGTTGATACTGTAACTTACATTTGATATAATTAATAAAAATGTAGGAAATTAAATGAAAAATAATTAATATATCTAATTAAAAGGCGAAGAAAATAATTGCAAAAATATAAAAGAAAATGAAAATTGAAAAAAAAGTCTGAAAAAAGAGATAAATAAATGAAAATTATAAAAATTGATTGCAAAATGATACTAATAATATTTGAAATTCAAGAAAATTATTAAAATTTGAGAAAAATATTTTGAAGTCTAGGAAATTAATTGAATAGTAATAAAAATAATAAAAAATTCGAGAAAATATTTGCAAAGTTATAAAAATAATTAGAAATTGAAGAAAATAATTTAATTTTTTGAGAATTAATTTAAAAAATTGCAACATATATTTGTAATGAAAGAACATAATTTCAGAATGATAAAAATAATTGTATATGGTAAAAAAAAAGTGAAAGTTGTGATAAATTATAAAAAAAATTTAAAATTCATTAAAAAATGAAATGATTGAATATGAAAAAAAATAATGGAAAAATGATAGAAATATAATCGCAAATTGAAGAAAATAATGGAAATTTGATATAAATAATTGAAATTTTCGATATTACATTGAAACGTGTATACTGTAACTTACCTTTGAGATAATAAATAAAAATGTAGGGAATTAATTGAAAGATAATTAATATATCTAATTAAAAGGCGGAGAAAATAATTGCAAAAATATAAAAGAAAATGAAAATTGAAAAAAATGCTTGTAAAATGAGATAAATAATTGAAAATTGTAAAAATTGATTGCAAAATGATAATAATAATATTTGAAATTGAAGAGAATTATTAAAATTTGAGAAAAATATTTTAAAGTCTAGGAAATTAATTGAAGAATGATGAAAATATTATAAAATTGGAGAAAATATTTGTAAAGTAATAAGAATAATTTAAAATTGAAGAAAATAATTTAATTTTTTGAAAAATATACTTCAAAATCTAGGAAAATAATTGAAGAGTAATGAAAATAAAAAAAAATTCGAGAAAATATTTGCAAAGTAATAAAAATAATTAGAAATTGAAGAAAATCATTTAATTTTTTGAGAAATAATTTAAAAAATTGCTACATATATTTGTAATGAAAGAACATATTTTCAGAATGATAAAAATAATTGTATATTGTAAAAAAAGTGGAAGTTCTGATAAATTATAAAAAAAATTTAAAATTCATTAAAAAATAATTGAATATGAGAAAAAGTAATGGAAAAATTATAGAAATATAATCGCAAATTGAAGAAAATAATGGAAATTTGATATAAAAAATTGAAATTTTTTATATTACATTGAAACGTGAATACTGTAACTTACATTTGAGATAATAAATAAAAATGTAGGAAATTAATTCAAAAATAATTAATATATCTAATTAAAAGGCGGAGAAAATAATTGCAAAAATATAAAAGAAAATGAAAGTTGAAAAAAATGTTTCAAAAATGAGATAAATAATTGAAAATTGTAAAAATTGATTGCAAAATGATAATAATAATATTTGAAATTGAAGAGAATTATTAAAATTTGAGAAAAATATTTTAAAGTCTAGGAAATTAATTGAAGAATAATGAAAATAATATAAAATTGGAGAAAATATTTGTAAAGTAATAAAAATAACTTAAAATTAAAGAAAATAATTTCAGTTTGTGAAAAATAATTGAAAAAATTTTAACCTATAAGTATTTGTAATATAAGAAAATAGTTGCGGAATAATGAAAATAATTGTAAATTGAAAAAATAACTGGAATTAGAAATAAATAATAAAAAAATTAGAAAATTAATAAAAAAATAATTGAAAATGATAAACAGTAATTGAAACCTAATTGAAAAATAAATTTAATGATAAAGTACTAATTGATTGAAATAATTGTATATTGAAGAAAATAATAAACATTTGTAAAAAATAATTTAAAAAATTACAGAATATATTTAAGATAAACGAGACTACAATTACAATTATTATATATTATAATTCTTCAAACTTCAATTCGTTTAAATTTACATTGATTAAAATTTTAATTAATCCACTTTGAGAATAGTAAAATTAAAATTATTTCAGTTTTCTTCAATTTTTTAGAGTTATTTTCTTTTATGATTTTAATTATATTTGCTACAATTTTCAACTATTTTTATCATTTATCAACATTTTTCTGTAATTTTATTTTTATTTTTTTCCCCTTACTTTTAAATTCAATTTCCCAAGTTTCAATTCTTTTCTTTAATCTTTGAGCATAGTAAATTTAAAATTATTTAACAATTTCTTAAATTTTTAACAATTCTTTTCTTTTATGATTTTAATTATTTGATACAATTGTCAACTATTTTTGTCATTTTCCAAAAATTTTCTTCATTTTCTAGTTATTTCCATTATTTTTCAATTTTTCCCCAAATTTTTAAATTCATTTTTCGCAAATTTCAATTTTTTTCTTTAATTTTTTCAAATAAAAATTTTTCAGTTTTAATTATTTTCTTCAATATCAAATTAGTTAAATTATTTATTAATCAATTTTCAACTTCTTTCGTCATTTTTCAATTATTTTTTTAAAATATGTTTTTTTTTTAAATTTGAATCAGTTTCTTCGAATTATAAATACATTTATCCACATTTTTATTAAGAAATTTATTTTTTGTCAGTAATTTTGCCATATGGAATTCCATAGGGCGACTTTTTTGCTCTATGGAATTTGCAGACGTACCATACACAAGTCGCCGCCCCTGATCTGAAACACTACGTAAAAGCAAGTTCAGCACCTCTTAAACATCTCTTTTTCAAAAGTCCTAAAATACAATTCCAGTCGCAATATTGTTTCCCACTCCTGATGATAATCATCATTAAAATAGTCCAGCTTGATCGGAAACAGTCTCCCGTTGTCCGTGGAAGTGACGTCCAACTGGCAGGTTCCATTTTGGCAATAAGGAATCTTCGGGGGATCGTAGACGGTCACTCTATGAGTCGGCGTCGAACCACTACCCACTTAAGGGAGTACATGTTCAACTCTATAGGGTTCTAAAAGCCTTACTCGAAATGCCAGCAGCCCGAAGATCGCATTAAGATACTCGATAGCGTTTATGGCCCTTTCGAAAGAGCGGCTCGCGAATCGACAGGTCAAGATCGATTTATCACGATTATGAGTAGAGATGCTCTTGACACTCAAAAACTTTTTTTTTCTATCCAGCACGTCTTCTCCATTAGCTGATGATTCCTATTAGTAAATATTGTCTTTTGGTAAAACATTGTAATTTTTCGATTTTACGAAAAAGTGGCATATCTCCCGTTCATATGAATATTTTCCAATCTAATAAGGCCAGGATTTTAAGTTACGCAAATATCCAAAAATCTGCAAAGTTTGACTTTAATCGGTCAAGCCGTTTCTGAGTTATAGTGAAACAAAATATTGAGAACAGACAGACAGACAGACAGACAAAAATTTTTTTTTGCATTTTTGGAATCCTTGTTGTTCAAAATGACAATATATGACAAAAAATTTCAATTCGGAGCAATGTACAGACAAAAGTCTTGTTTTATTAATATAGATAACTTGATTTTGATTAAATGTTTTATTTTTCATTAAATGTTTTCAGTTTAAAGCTATAAGAAAACAGAACTCGACTTTTGTGAAAGGAGGAGAATGGACAAGTGTATATTTCTCGTTTCTTCTCTTCCTCTTGTATTCTAACGGAGAACGAAGGTGTCTCACAAATCTTCTGTTTCCGGCTCAGCTGCATTGGGAGGAATTAAGCGCGAAACTCGAGCGAGTCGCGTCTCTTGTTCTGATTACGCATTCTCAGGACTGTCACTTCGCCAGTTCTGCGTGTGTATTTTCTTTCTCTTCTCTTTCACTCGCTTTTCGAATTTCTTATTCATAGATGCCGCACAGTCAGACAAAACTTGATAGAATATACATTTCCATTGAAACAACGTCAGGGATCTTAAAAACAAATGTCACACAGAATCAAATCTCTTGTTTTGTTTTATTCTTTCATTTCTAGAAAACTATTTTGCCGTTTCTCTCCAGAAGATTTTGACATTATTCGTCTTTAAGAAAAAAAAAAAAAAAAAAAAAAAAAATCCTGAGATTGGTAGTTCAGGATTACCACCCTGGCGACAGTATCGGATTGAATTTCAATCAGTTTGAATAAGTTTTAATCAGAATTCTTCCGGGGCAATCCGAAATTTGTTTCCAAGCCAATCAGTTTTTATCCGAATCTAAAAATGAATGTAACTTGACGAAAAATTCTTTCCGAATCATTCCGAATTAATCCGTTTCATTCCGATGTTAAATTTTAATCCGTTTGAATCCCGTTATTTCATTCCGAATCATTCTGAATCAATCTGTTCCAATTTTAGTCGGGTTTATCCGAATATGAAACGGATTGATTCGGATTGAAATAACGTGATTCAAACGGATTAAAATTTAGCTTCGGAATAAAACGGATTAATTCGGAATGATTCGGAAAGAATTTTTCATCAAGTTACATTCATTTTCAGTTTCGGATAAAAACTGATTGGCTCGGAAAGAAATTTCGGAATGACCCGGAAGAATACTGATTAAAACTTATTCAATCTGATTGGAATTCAATCCAATACTTTTGTCAGGGCTGGAAATATTTTATTTTCAACTAAAATAATATTTTATTTTATCTAGTGTATTTTTTGACAGAAAGTATTTGGTGACTAACAATATTTTCTGACAGAAAGTGTTTTTAACAAAATGTATTTTATTATAGAAAGTATATATTTTTCAAAAATTATTTTCTGACATAAATTAGTTTCGTGCAAAAAGTAATTGAAATAAAATTTTCTAAGAGACATAATTCTCTTCAGAAAACTATTACATTCTAATATCTTTTATTAAACTCCACATTAAAAAAAAAAAAAAATTCTATGGAAATATTGGCTTTTCGTAAAAAATGTATAAATCAAATTTTACTTTTTCAACCAATTTTATAATGACTTTAAATAAATTTAAGTTAAAAGTTGAAAAAAGTTTCAATTTAAAAAAAATGTGATTAAAAAAATTTTTTTTAAATTTTTTTCCTTATTTTAAATTTTTTTGATATTTTTTTAATTCTTATCTATCTCAAAAACGTAAATATAAAAAGAGATTAGAAAAAATATGTCCAAAAATGAAAAATGTTAAATTTTGCATTTTTCGAAAAAATGTCATATCTCCCGTTCATAATAATATTTTTTAATCTAATAAGGCTAAGATTTTAAGTTAGGCTAATACCTAAAAATTTGCAAAATTTGACTTTAATCGGTCAAGCCGTTTCTGAGTTATAGGGGAACAAAATATTGAAGACAGACAGATGGACAGACAGACAAATTATTTTTACTGGCATTTTTGGAATCCTTGTTGTTCAAAATGATAATATATGACAAAAATTTAGAATTCGGAAATGTAGTGTGTAAGTTTTATAACTATTTTTCTCAAATTTCAATGCCTTTTATCAATTTTAATATATTTTTATCATTTTTAGAAATAATCTTGGTAATTTAAAAAATTTACTCTATTTAAGTCTATTTTGCATAAAATCAAAGGGCATAAATAGACTTCTAATTACAGTTCAAAAAATTGAAACAAAAAATTCCATAATTTGTTTATAGTTTGTTTATAAATAATTAATTTTTTTTAAGTTCTGGTTCTTTTAAAAATCAGGAAAAGATATTAAAATACACTTAAAACTCTAAGGAATCAGAACCCATTGAGAAAATTGACGAGCGATTATTTTTTTGGGTCATTCCATGAGAATTTTTTTTTAAATTTTCAAACTGAAAGTGAAAGTTTGTTTTATGCCTTTTGTTTCGATCAAAGGTACACTGAAATCGGAAAATTTATTTAAGAAATATAAGCTTTTATTTAAAAAGGGTTAAAAATGTTATTTCTGCAATAACTTTTGAAAACTTTTTTTTTAAATATTTCGTTTGGTATAAACATTTTTAGGATCTAACATAATAATTTTTTCAATCTTTCGATAAAAAAGAAAAATCTTTTTTTCTCTATGCGTGCTTATTTCACGAATTCTGACCCCTCTAATTAATTTTTGATTATTTTCCTTATTTTTCAATTAATTTGTTTCGATTTTTAATTACTTATATAAAATTGCAATTATTGTTTCCAATTTTCTATTACTTTTTTCATCATGAAATTATTTTCCTTTATTTCAAATATATTATGTAATTTTTTCAATTATTATTCACAATTTAAAATTATTTTCTTCAATTTCCAATTATTTGTGTCATTTTACAATTATTTTCTTTAATTTTTAATCATTTCAATTATTTCCAAATTACTATCCTAAATTTTCAATTATTCATCACAATTTTTAATTATTTTTTTCAATTTTCAATTATTTCCATTGTCTTTATTAATTTCCTAAAGTTTCAATTAATTTTCTTCAACTTCATTTATTCTTTTCAATTTTTGATAAACTCTCCCAACTTTTAATTGTTTTCTTCAATTTTCAATTATTTTTATCATTTTTAGAGTATTTTCTCCACTTTTTAAACATTTTCATTTTTTTTCAATTAATTTCCTAAATTTTCAATTATATGTATCAAATTTCAATTATTTTTTTTTTGCAATTTTTAATGAATTCTCTTAACTTTAAACTATTTTTTCTAAATTTTTTTATTATTTAGTATTTTTTCAAATTTTTAAACATTTTTATTATTTTTCAATTAATGGCCTAAATTTTCAATTATTTATTTATTTACTTATGTAAGATATATTATTATATAAACATAAAATTTATCTTAATTTTCAATGATTTCTCTTATTTTCATTTATTTTTATCACTTTTAGCATTATTTCTTAACTTTCTAGTTATTTAAATCATTTTTCAATTAATTCCCTTAATTTTCCATTATTTTTTGTTGATTCATTTATTTATTAGTAAATTTAAGTGCCCAAAATCCTTTATTATATGTCTTCAATTTTCAATTTTAAAAATTATTTTAAAATTATTTTCTCCAATTTTCAATTATTTTCATTTCCCTTCAATTTATTTCTTTAATTTTCATTTAATATTCTCAAGTTTCAAGTTTTATTCAATTCTTAATTAATTTCCTTATATTTTAGTTTTTTCTTCAATTTTCAATTATCCTCATTATCCTTCAATTTATTTCTTAAAATTTCAATTAATGTCTTTATATTTCAATTATTTAATTTTGATTTATTTTTTTTTAGTAATACGGGTTTAAAACCTTTTTGTATCTTAAATTTAAATTAACGTCTTCAATTTTTAAAATTCTTTTTGGAATTACTTCTTTTTTATTTTCAGTATATTTTGTAATCTTTTCAATTATATCCTTTAATTTTCAATTATTTTGTTATTATTTTTCAATTATTTTCCGCAATTTGTAATTATTCTAATTTTTTTCAAATAAAGAATCAAATTTTTAAATATTTTTCAAAAATTTCAATTATTCTTTTTTTTTTCAATTACTGTTATCACTTTTCAATTACACTCCCATTAAAAATTTATTTTTTAAATTTAATGTTAATTTTTTATTGATTCTTTCAAATTTTCATTGTTTTCTTTAATTTTAAATTATTTTGATAATTTTGCAACTATTTTCTTAACATTTAAAAAAAGATTTCCATTATTTTACAATTAATTTCCTAAACTTTCAATTTTTTATTTATTTATTTATCAGTAAATTTGTGGGCTCAAAATCCTTTATTATTTTATCTAAATCATTGTCTTAAATTTTCAATTTTTAAGATCCTTTTTAAAATAATTTTTTCTATTTCTAGTATAGTATGTAACTTTATCAATTATTTTTCCCAATTTGTAATTATTCACATTTTTTTCAAATAATTAATGAGATATTTTGAAGTGTTTTTCTCAAATTTTTAATTTTTTTTATTTTCAATTAATGGTACGATTTTTCAGTTACATTCCCATTTTTTAAAATTATTTTTTTCAATTTAATTTAATTTAATGTTTTTAAATTTTTAAATGATTCTCTCAAGTCTTTATTGCTTTCGTCAATTTTTAATTATTTTTATCGTTTTTTAATATTTTCCCCAGTTTTTAATTTAAAGATATCCACCATTTTTCAATAAATTTCTTAAACATACCCAATTTTTAATTATTTTGATTTTTAAATTTTTTTTTATTTTACTCAATTTTGTAGCCCATTTTTTATCTTTTGTTTTTAAATAATTTATGCAATTTTCAAGTAATTCTTAAATAATTTTAAATAATTACTTTTTATTTATTAATTTTTTTCCCCATTAAAATAATTTTAAAAATTCCCCACTTGGTAATAAGGAGCAGGAAATGTTTTTTAGAACATTAAATTTAATAAATTGTTTAAAAAAGTTTTTAATGTAATTTTCAATTATTTTTCTTAAATTTCAATTATTTTCTTTAATTTTCAATTATTTTTCTCATTTTACAAGTATTTTCTCGAATTTTTAAAACATTTCCATTATTTTTAAATTAATTTCTAAAACTTTCAATTATTTATTATTAGTTTATTTATTTATTAGTAAATTTACGAACTTATTACCTCAAATTTAAATTACAGTATTAAATTTCCAATTTTAAAATTCCTTTTTCAAATTTCTTCCTTCAATTTCCAGTATATTTTGTAATGTTCTCAATTATTTTTCACAATTTTGAATTATTTTCATAATATCTCAATTATTTCTCCATTAAAATAATAAAAAAAAAAAAAATTCCCCGGTTGGTAATAAGGAGCAGGAAATGTTTTATTTTCAATAAAGAAAAAAATTTAATTAACATGCTCACTCGCCGGAAAGAATGAGCCCGGAAGACGAAAATTCGTAATGAAATCAATGTAAAGCCTTCCCAGCTCATTTTCCACCCTCGCAAAGACCCCAAAAATTGTCATTGTGCTGGCTTTTTTTTTTCAAAAGAGAATCTCCGCAGAATGGGATCCTTTTCTTTTCCATCCGGGAAGATCCCGTCGGTTCTTAGCGAGAGTAATTATTTTATAAATATTCCCCCTCGTTATGGAAGTGTCTGCGGTCGGTCCTTTATTCACTCACTAATTTGATTTTGCTCCCCTCAATTTTTCCCTATCCTTCACAAACTTTTATATTAATTCCAGGTGAGATGTCTTGACTTGTACAGAAGGGGGAGGGAGGGGGGAAATTAATGATGAAAAAATAATTAACGTTCCAAAATTGTTCTCATGTCTAATTATAAGCGTACTACCATTTTCATTAATCTTTTGTGAGGCAAAAAATTAATCAGCAAATTTTGGGAAATTTTGGTTAATTGGAAAAATTCAAAAATTGGTTATGAAGAGTCAGAAATCGTTGGAGTTAATTCAATCTGTGCAATTCGCAGAATTTAATACTTGCTCAGGACATCCTTTCTGTTATTTTTATGACTTTTTCAGTTTTAATAATTTTCTTCAATATTAAATCAATTTTACTATTTATTAATGATTGTATTTATTTTTCATTTCTTTCATTATTTTACAATTAAAGATTTTACAGATTATAAATTATTTTCTTCAAATTACAATTAATTTCTTTAGTATCAAGTTATGAAAGCAAATTTAATTATTATTTTCAATATTCTTAACTATTTTCTTCTATAATAATGTTTCACAGAAACATGAATATTAAAAAAAAAAATGTTCTGTTGGTTAAATTTTCATTAATTTTTTTAAGATTTTTATTGTATTTTTCAATTATTTAAATAATGTTTCTCAATTTTCAATTATTGTACTCAATTTTTAAAAATTACCAATATTTTTTAATAAGCGTATGGGATTTTCAATTAATTGTTGCAAATTTAAATTATTTTTCAAAACTTACCATTATTTTCATCATTTTGCCATTACTTTTTTCAATTTATTAATATTTGTATTATTTCTGAATTTATTTCTTAAATTTGTAATTTTTAAAATTATGTCTATGAAATTTTATTTATTTATTTTTTAACTGATCGGTATTCTTATCATAATTCAATTATTTTCTTTTATTTCACCTATATTCTGTAACTTTTTCACTTATTTTTCTCAAATTTTAATTATATTCTTTAATTTTACATTTTTTAAAATCGTTTCTCAGATTATTGCCCAATTTTCAATTACTCTTATTTTTTTACAGTTACTTCCAAGATTTAAATATTTTCCTGACATTTCAA
Source organism: Ganaspis brasiliensis (assembly GCA_037103525.1). Classification (NCBI taxonomy): domain Eukaryota; kingdom Metazoa; phylum Arthropoda; class Insecta; order Hymenoptera; family Figitidae; genus Ganaspis; species Ganaspis brasiliensis. Next base: position 827,596 of record JAZKLR010000168.1, on the reverse strand, counting down.
TTATTTTCTCCATTTTTAAATTATTTAAATTATTTCAAATTTTTATATATTCTTAATTTAATAAAATTTTCAATATATTTTTATTAAATTAATTTTATTAAAAAATAAAATAAATCTTTTTTTTATATTTAAGGTTAACCGCTTATGCTGGCACTTAATTAATCTATAATTATAAAATTTTATAAATTAAAAAAAATATTTATAATTAAATTTTAATTTTTTTTTCATGATTCTTAAAAATTGCAATTATTTCCCTGAATTTCAATTACTTTCGTTTATTTTGAATTATTTTAATGAATTTTTAATTATTTTTTTTCAATTAAAAAGGTTTTAAATTACTTTTCAGATGTTTCTTTTATTTGAAATTTAATCTGTCAGGCTTTAATTATTTCCCTCAAAATTATTTCTTGCTTATAATTTCTTATTCTTTTTATAATATTTCAATTATTTTCTTTGATTTCCTATATATTCTGTATTTTTTTCTATTTTTTACGTAAGTTTCTATTATTTTCCTCAATTTTCAAATAATTTTTAATTATTTTTATTTTTTTTTTGTAATTTTCAAAATTTTAAACTAATTATCTGATATGTCCATTTTTTTATTTAATTTTATATTATTTATACGCTTCTTCGTATTTTAACTATATTCTGTAATTTTTTAAAAAAATTTCTCAAACTTTAATTATTTCCACAATTGTTGATCGCTTTCATTATTTTTTTAATAATTTCCTAAATTTGTAATTCTGTTGTTCAATTTTAAATTACACCCTCCAATTTTTCATTATTTTCATTTTTTTAAATTTATTTAAAATATTTTTAAGTAATTTTGTCAATTTTTAATTAGTTTCTGCAATTTTAAAATAATTATTTTATTTTTGAATTATATTCTTCAATTTTGAATCATTTTTATTACTTTTTAATCAATTCCCTACATTTTCAATTATGTGTTTTAATTTTTAATTATTTTATTCAATTTCTACATATTTCTTCAATTTTTCATTCTTTGTCAATTATTTCAAATATTTTCTAGTATTTTTCTCGAAGCACAATTATCTTCTTTAATTTTAATTATTTATTTATTATTTTTAAATTACTTTCTACAATTTTTAAGAAATTTCATTATTTTTTAAACTAATTTCCTAAAATTTCAATTACGTACCTCAGTTTTGAATAACTTTCTTCGTTTTTTAATTATTTCTTCTAATTTTTCATTATTCTCAATTTTTTCAATTTATAAACAATATTTTTAAGTATTTCTCAAATTTCAATTATTTTCTATAATTTTTTTTTAATTATTTACATCATTTTTAAATTATTTTCTTCAATATTGAATCATTTTCATCAATTCTTAATAATTCTCTTCAATTCTATTATTCAATTCAATTTCTATTATTTTCTTAAATTGTAAATTATTCATATTATTTTAAAATTATATTCCTCAAATGTTAATCATTTTCATTATTTTTTAATTAATTTCCTCAAATTTTAATTATTTTCTTAAATTTTAAATTATTTCTTACAATTTTTTAGTACATTTATTTTTTCAAATTTCTTTCCAATATTTTCAAGTAATCTCTTTAAAATTCAATTATTTTCAATTATTATTATTCTTTTTCGTAATTTACAAAATTTTTAACTAATTATCTAATATTTCCATTTTTTATTTAATTTTCTATTATTTGTACGCTTCTTCAAATTTTCAGTTTATTCTGTAATTTTTTAAATAATTTTTCTCGAAATTCAATTATTTCACCAATTTTTAAAAATTTTCTTTCCTTAGCATAGTTTCCGGAAGTTTTTTAATTTTTTATCTGAAATTTTAATTATTTTATTCCATTTTTCATTATATCTATGATTTTTCTGTTTGTTATATATGTATATTCTGTTAATTTTGCAATTATTATTTCTTTAAAATTTGTTATTAATTTCTTTAAATTACAATTGTTTTTATATTTTTTTAATTATTATCTCCAATTCTTAATTATTCTATTTTTTTAATTAATTTTTAAAATTTCAAGTATCTTCAGTAATTTTCAATATTATTTCTTTTAAACTTCATTTGTTCCTTTCAATTATCATTGTTTTGATCGTATTTCAATTACTTTCCTTAATTTAAATTATTTTCTTGAATTGTAAATTATTCATATTATTTTAAAAATATTTTCTTCAAATGTTCATCACTTTCTTAACTATTAATTAATTTCCTTAAATTTTAATTATTTTCTTAAATTTTAAATTCTTCCTTACAATTTTTCATTATATTCATTTTTTAAAATTTTTTCCAATATTTTTAAGTAATTTCCTAAAAATTTCAATTATTTTTAATTATATTTATTCTTTTTCGTACTTTTCAAAATTTTAAACTATGTATCTAATATTTCCATTTTTTATTTAATTTTCTATTATTTATACGCTTCTTCAAATTTTCAGTTTATTCTGTAATTTTTTAAATAATTTTTTCAAAATTTAATTATTTTCACCAGTTTTTAATAAATTTCTTTCCTTTTCATAGCCTCCAAATTTTTTTTTATTTTTTATCTCAAATTTCAATTATTTTATTCAGTTTTTCATTATTTCTATGATTTTCTTTTTTGTTATATATGTTCTGTAAATTTTTGAATTATTTCTTTAAAACTTTGTAATTATTTTCTTGAATGTTCAATTGTTTATATAATTTTTTTATTATTTTCTCCAATTTTTAATTTTTTTGTAAAATTTTTAAGTATCTTCTGTAATTTTCAATACTATTTCCTTTAAACTTAATTTGTTTCTTTCAATTTACCATTATTCTTATCATATTTCAATTATTTTCCTTAAATTTTTATTATTTTATTGAAATGTAAATTATTCATATTTTTTTAAAATTATTTCCACAATTGTCGATCGCTTTAATTATTTTTTGAATAATTTACTAAATTTTTAATTACGTTCTTAAATTTTAAATTACTTCTTCCAATTTTTCATTATTTTCATTTTTTAAAATTTATTTCAAATATTTTTAAATAATTTCCTCAAATTTTGTTTAACTTTCCTTTATTTAAAATATTTTATCTAATTTCTTTAATTGTTTTCTCAAATTTTAATTATTTTTTTTTAATTTTAATTTATTTATCTCAATTTTTAACCACGTTTTTTCAATTTCCAATTATTTTCTCTATTTTTTCATTGTTCAATTTTGTTTTAATTTACTTTTAAGATTCTCAAGTATTTTTCTCAAATTTCAATTATTTTCTATGTGTTTAAAACATTTTTATAATTGTTTAAATTACTTTCCCTAATTTTAAATTGATTTCATTTTTTTTTTCAATTAATAGCAAAATTTCCAATTATTTTGTTTAATTTCAATTATTTTTTGCAATTCTTTTTAATTCTAAAATATTATATAATTTCTTAAATGTACGAAAAACTAATCGCGCGCTGGTGCGCATTTTATTTCTCTAGTTTATATATTATTTGTAAATTATTATCTACAATTTTTAAGAATTTTCATTATTTTTTAAACTAATTTCCTAAAATTTTAATTACGTACCTCAGTTTTAAATAACTTCCTTCGTTTTTTAATTAATTAATTCTAAATTATTCCTTACAATTTTTTACTATGTTCATTTTTTTAAATTTCTTTCCAATATTTTGAAGTAATTTCCTCAAATTTCAATTATTTTCAATTATTTTTATTCTTTTTCGTAATTTTCAAAATTTTAAACTAATTACCTAATACTTCCATTTCTATTTAATTTTCTATTATTTATACGCTTCTTCAAATTTTCAGTTTATTCTGTAATTTGTTAAATAATTTTTCTCGAAATTCAATTATTTCACCAATTTTTAAAATTTTTCTTTTCTTATCATAGTCTCCAAAAGTTTTTTAATTTTTTATCTGAAATTTTAATGATTTTATTCAATTTTTCATTACTTCTATGATTTTCTTGTTTGTTATATATATTCTGAAAATTTTGCAATTATTTCTTTAAAATTTGTTATTAATTTCTTCAAATTACAATTGTTTTTATATTTTTTTAAATTATTATCTCCAATTTTTAATTATTCTTTTTTTTAAATTAATTTTTAAAATTTTCAAGGATCTTCAGTAATTTTCAATACTATTTATTTTAAACTTCATTTGTTCCTTTCAATTTATCATTGTTTTTATCGTATTTCAATTAATTTCCTTAATTTCAATTATTTTCTTGAATTGTAAATTATTCATATTATTTTTAAATTATTTTCTTCAAGTGTTAATCACTTTCTTAATTTTTAAGTAATTTCCTTAAATTTTAATTATTTTCTTAAATTTTAAATTATTCCTTACAACTTTTCATTATATTCATTTTTTAAAATTTTTTTCCAATATTTTTAAGTAATTTACTCAAATTTCAGTTATTACCAATTATTTTTATTCATTTTTGGTATTTTTCAAAATTTTAAAATCTATAATAATAATCCGCAATTTCATTCATTCTTTCATTCATTCTGTCCACACCTGAAGTTGGTCGTTTTTCTATTCAATTGTTTTTTAATAATGTTTTGCTTCTTGGTTTTGAAATTTGTTATGTAGTTGAAAATAGGTTACGTTTTTCGTTTGTGTCAATTAGGTAAGTCCATTGTCTTTCGTCTGAGAACTGTTGCGGACTTATTTTAAAAAAAATATTGTTTCAGAACACTTGAAACTTTAATATTTGCTGGTTTCATTGGTCATAATATTAAAGGGTAAATTGTATTTCTTTTAATGCAATTATTAATCAAAAACCTTAAATTTTTGCATTTTTTTAAAAACATTATCATTCAAAAACTATTTAATATTATCTATTGGAACTTACCAGAAACATAAAATGCTTAATTTTTAATATTTTATTGTTGATATTTTTATTAAAAAAGGATTATTTTAAAATAATATTTAAATTAGAAAAATTTTTACTTTGAAAAATTTTACAATTATTTTCAGCTTACAACTTTTTTACTGAACCTCCTACAAATTTCAGCTTTTGTAAATATTTGATTACATATTAATAAAATTTACTTATTATTAAAATTTTATGAACGTGTTTTACTTCGTTTTTGAGATATAAAATATTGAAATTTTATACTTAAAAAGGTTATTTCTAAAACTTGAAGTTAGTATAGACCAAGTTCACATCGCTCTATTCAACTTGTAATTCAAATTAGACAAGCATTATTACAACCTGCCTAAAGTTTAAAATATCAATTGAAAAATAGAAATCTAGATATTTATACCACCAGTTCTTTTCCATTTTCTCCATTTGTAGGAGGTTCCACAAAAAATTTGTAAGCTGAAAAGGATTGTGAAATTTTTCGAAGTAAAAATTTTTCTAATTTAGATATTATTTTAAAATAATCCTTTTTTAATAAAAATATCAACATTAATATATTAAAAATTAAGCATTTTATGTTTCTGGTAAGTTCCAATAGATAATATCAAATAATTTTTGAATAATAATGTTTTTAAAAAATTGCAAAAATTTAAGGTTTTTGATTAATAATTACATTATAAGAAATACAATTTACACTATAATATTATGACCAATGAAATGAGGAAATATTCAAGTTTCAAGTGTTGTGGAACAATTTTTTTTAATAATATGTCCGCAACAGTCCTCAGACGAAAGTCAATGGACTGACATAACTATAAAATTGGTAAATTTTTAAAATAAACTAATAAAATTTTAATAATAGGATTAAAAAAGAAAACAAGATTAAAATATATACATTATGCAGGTATATAACCTGCTTTGTATTAAACATTTTTTTACATTTTTAATTTAATTTATGTTAAACAAAATTTATTTAAGTTCTTATTATGTAAAATTAAGTTTTTCTTAAATATTTTGAGTAAATTGAATATTGGTTTTTTTAATTCAGAAAATCTAATATTTCTATGAAATTTCATAAATGATTTGAAGATATGAAATAATAAAATTTTATTATCATTTATTCATTCATTCAGTCTTTGATTCTGTTTACACCTATTTCGAGCTTTTAATTAATTCTAAAAAATACAATAAAAATAATAATAAAGAATGAAATATTATGAATTATATCATTGAAAAATAAGCTATGCACAGGTTTTAAACATTGCTTAAGGTTTTCAATTACCTTTTTGATTATTTGGTTTCCTTTTGAGAACTTTTTTTTCTTTAGTTTAAGGGTCAAACCACTGACTTTCGACCAAAGGTGGTCGCTTACGATAATGATTAATTTATGCACTTTAATTATATTTTCATTAGATTCAAGACAGATATTTATTTTATTGCTAAATAATACCACCTTAAAATTCCGGAATTAACCCCAAAACACATTTTTAATCTTATATAAGTTTCTTCTGGATGATATTAAAAAATTAACACTTTTTACATATCTAAGTTTTTATAAAATATTCAACATATTAAATTTTCGCGAGGGTAATTTGCTCAGTTTATGAATTATTAAAGTTTAAAAATGTAATGAAAAAACCATATTTTTCATTGAACAAAATACACTCTTACATTTGTCGTTAAAATTATTGACAAAAATAATTTTGAATTTAAAATAAATAACAGATTGTCAAACTTTAGAGTGTATTTTGTACATTTTAAACTTGAATAATAATTCATAAACTGAGCAAATTACTCTCTCTAAAATTTAATATGTTGAAGATTTTATAAAAACTTAGATATGTGAAAAGAAATAATTTGTTAATTGCATCCAGAAAAACTTATATAAGATTAAAAATTTTGTGTTTTGGGGTTACTTCTCAAGTTTTAAGATGGTATTATTTAGTAATAAAATAAATATTTGTCTTGAATCTAGTGAAAACATGATTAAAGTGTATAAATTAATAATTATGGTAAGTTTGAATAATATTTATTAAGAAGGTTTCTAATAAATAGATTTTTAAAAATGGTTAAAAGTGACAGCCTTTTGATCAACTTTAAATTGATTTTATTATTATTCTTATCATTATTCATTATATACAAAATAACATTAAATAAAATAAATATTTGGATGTTAATTAAACATATTTTCTTTACAATATGAGAATGAAATGTTTTCTTTCTAAATAAAAAATATTTGAAATATGCATTAAAAACGCCAATTTTTCTTGACACTTGCTTCTTTAATTAAAATTTACGGCTGGAAAATAAAAAAATTATCTAAAACAACTTCAGAACTTGAATTTAGACACATCAATAATACATATAATATGGGTTTTAATATTTATTAAAATATGTCAGCGACGAGCTTTAGTTGAAAGACAGTGGTTTGACTCTTGAAGCTTTTTTGCGCTATTAATTTTTAAAGAAAAATGGGTACTGCATTAAATTACTTTTGAAAAAATTTAGTATTTTTATCTAAAAATTATTATTTTTTATTGCGTGAGTAAATGATTAAACTGCTTTAATATTCAATTTAATTATACATTTAAAATTAAAGACAATTATAAATCTAATTATAGTTTAACTAGATTAACAGAAAATGAGATAGACTGAAATACAGTTTTTACTATAAAAGAATTAACTTTTTTTGGAAAGACTAAAATTATAAAATTAATCAGAAAATTTGGATTTATTTTAGTTTTAATGTATGTAAATTTTTTACAATTAAAACGTTTTTAGAAATTGGTTTAAGTTTGAAATTATTTTAATATGTATATTGTTAGAATTTGAAATTATTTAAAGTTGATATAATAATTAAAACATAGAATGATTAAAAATTGAAGCATTAAAAGTTTTTAATAATAATTGAAATTTATTAATAATAAAATTCAAATAATTCCAAGTTCCTAATAATTAAGAGGATGTGATAGATTGATCATTGACCACATGACCCACAAACAAAATTTTTCAGCGGTTTTCTCTAGAACTAGGTACTGAATATTTTTCAATGCAATTTTGTCGAATTACCTAAAATATCACCTGAAAGGTCTGCGTACCCCTAACTTATTTGGAGTTTGACCCAAAATTAACTGTTTGATTTTTTACTAATTTTGAACAATTTTATAAAATTAACTTTTTAGTCAAAATGAGAACACACGCTAGAGTCAGAAAGATCTTCCGGTTGATATTTTATATAATTCTATACTAAGTTTTATATAAAAATATTCATTAGTTTTATACAGAAAAATCGCTGAGAAATTTTGGCTTTGGGTCATGTGACTATACTGACATCATTCTCCATCACAAGCTCTTAAAGTTTGAAACACATTTTAAAATTGCATTAATAAAATTAAATTTAAAATATTTAGTTTATAAATATATAATAAAGTTAAAATACATTTTGTTTACATTGTTGAGAATCAAAGTGAAATTGGATTATATATGTCTCTTAAAACTTTGGTTAAATATTAAAATTTTGCTTAATTGAAGTTTAAAATAATTAGAGTTTGAATCTATAAAAGTTGGAAAATATTTTAAATTTGGAAAAATTAAAATCTGTGTTGATAAAAGTTTTGACGATTAATTTGCACCTAGAGAAGTTAGTAATTGAAATTTATATTGTTTAAAGAAAATTTAAGAATAAGAAACTTTGATTAATAGACGTTTGGAACAATTGAAATTTGTATAGAATTTATTTTGAATATAATGTTAGTATATTTCAAAATAAATAATTCATTACGTTTTTCTCGTTTCCTTTTTGCTATAAACTTTTATTGTTTACTTTTTGATTAATCATTTTTTTGCATTTATGGGTCAAGAAATGCTAATAAACATTCAACTCAAAAAAAATCATACCTCTTTTAACAAACCTTATCTTTCTTATTAAACTGGACTAAAATAATAATTATATGTTAAAATAAAATTTTTGTTTAATTTGTTTAGGATCTAATAAAATTAATTTAAACTAAATCGGATTACTTTTATTATTTAAAAATTTTTTATTATTATTTTATAATTAAATCAATTATGTATTAGGATGTATATTAATAATAATAATTAACTTTTAAGAAATGCATTTGACGGAACAAATCATAGTTTAAAGAACAAAACTCTTTTTCTGATTTAATAAAATTTAAATAATAATTATGTAACAGTAAAAAATGAGTTATATTTTTATTTAATTTAATAATAAATTATCTAATATAAAAAAGTTCATACTTTTTATATTTAAATTAGTAACAAATGCAAAACGTCATTCTCGCGCGCTGTAGCGCGCGTATATTTTGCTAGTATTAATAATAAGAATCTCAAACTTCATTCTTTCATTCTTTCATTCTGTCCACACCTGAAGTTTGGCACACTAGATGTTTTTTGTTTTAAATCAATATCTTTTGAAAAAATGTATTTTTAGATTTGATTTCTAATTTTACTTAATTATTTATTGATTCTCCGTAATTTAAAATTTAAATTAAGTAATAAATTTATATTTTATTTTTAACAATAGTGTGTTAAAATAAAATATAAATGCGTGTCTTAAATTGAAGAAAGCGAGCACAGTTTTCCAATATTTTTTAAGGCTTCTAAATGCCGTTTTTATAATTTATTCCTATTTTTTGGTAGACTTATATTTATTAAATTAAATAAAGGTATTTAATTCAGTTAACATAAAAATTCCTTAAAATTGTAAGCGTAGAAGTTTAAATTGAATAATATTTAGATTTTTAGAAATTAAGATTTTAAATTGTTTCAGATATTTCTTAGAAAAAGAAGTCTGCGTCATTAAAAAATTTAGAATCAGTAAATTCAAGCATTAAATAATTAAAGTTTGAATTAAATATAAGTTTGAATCGATTTAAAATTTGAAAATTTCTATAAATTAATAGTTTTTAAAATTGCAAATAGTTTCAGGTTCCATTGCTTCCAATTTTTTAAAATATTTTTAGACTTCAGTAGTGGAAATTGTAATCATGAAGTTTGGATTGATTTAAGTTTTGATACTATAATACACATTTTTTATAATTTTGAAGATTTTAATATTGGTTGAAGTTTGAAATTCCTTATTTAAGTATGCACTGTTAAAATTAAACAATATTCATAAGTTTATAATAATTTCAACATGAGCTGATTAAAACTTGAACCATTAAAAGTTTTAAATAATAATTGAAGTTTTTCTATTATTCAAATTTGAATAATTCATAATTCCTACATATCTCATTTTAAGACATTTTTTGCGCCTCAGATACAATAAAGATATCATATTATCTTAGTTTAAGATACTTTCGAGACACTTATTTTTATTTTAATTCCTAATGGTGGGAACAAAAATTATTTCAATCTTTTACTTTTATAAATTACTTTGGTTATATTCCAATTTTGATTATAATTAAAGTTTGAAATAATTTAAATTTGAATTAATAGAAATTGGGAATTTTTTAATTTGAAGAAATTAAAATTTATATTGATAGAAATTTTTGAGAATGGTTTGTTACTAATCGAATTTCGTATTGTTTAAAGAGAATTTAAGAATAAAGATTTCATGTCAATAGAAGTTTAAAATAAATGAAATTTGTATAGAAAATTGTAATAATTGTATTAATAAAAAATATTTTGTTCGAAAAGCTTTTAAAAAAAATATTCTAACTTTTTGTAACGTACTAATATAAAAACTTTTTATTTTCAACTTAGGAAGAAAATCGGAGTTATTCTCTAAAATTTCTTTGTATTTATTAATTAATGACACATTTTAATAAATAAAAATTAGTTCACAAAATTTAATTTGATAGTATAATTAATTTAATCTAAACAAGTTCAGTATATTTTTTGTATTGAAACTATATTAGTCAATGAAAAATGTAATTTTCGCGCGCTTTAGCGCGCGTATTTTTGGCTAGTTTATATAATATTTCCATTTCTTATTTAATTTTCTATTATTTATACGCTTCTTTAAATTTTCAGTTTATTTCAGTTATTTATGTCTCCAAAAGTTTTTTAATTTATTATCTAAAATTTCAATTATTTTATTCAATTTTTCAATATTTCCATGATTTTCTTGTTTGTTATATATATTCTGTAAATTTTGTAATTAATTCGTAATTTTTTTACTACTTTCTCCAATTTTTAATTATTCTTTTTTTTTAATTAATTTGTAAAATTTTTAAGTATCTTCTGTAATTTTCAATACTATTTCTTTTATACTCAATTTGTTTCTTTCAATTTATCTTTGTTCTTATCATATTTTAATTATTCTCCTTAAATTTCTATTATTCTCTTTATATCATTTTTAAATTATTTTCTTCAATTTTGAATCATTTTAATCAATTTTTAATAATTCTCTTCAATTAAAAAGTTTTAAACGTTTTAAAAGTTTATTTTAAATTTTTAAGAAGTCCTTAGGACGTTTTTAATTTGTACTTCATATGTTCTCAAGATTTCCTGTGGACGTTTTAAACATGAACTCAATGCGTACTTAATATTTACTTAATACTTTCTAAATTTTTTTGGTACGTTTTCAACATGTACTCAACACGTCCTTAAGACGTCCTTTGGACGTTTTCAACTCGTACTTGATACATCCTGAAAATTTCCTTAGAACATTCTCAACACGTACTTAAGACGTCCTAAATACGTCCTCTTGACATTTTAGTCAAATTTCTCAGATACACAACGTAAAAACAAATTCAAGACGTCTTGCAAAAAAAAAAAAAAAATTAACGTTCTAGAATCGTTCTCACATCTCTAATTATAATCGCACCACCATTGTCATTAATTTTTTCTCAGACAAAAAATCAATCCCGATTTTTTCATATTGCTTTTGAAAATCTCTAAAATCGTTCATGCGCGTCAGAGATCGTTGCACTCAACTCAATCTATGCGATTCGCAGAACGTAGATAGGGTTTCGCTGAAAAAGGATTTTAATGCCTTCCCTTAATACCCTTAAAACTCACTAGAGCTGGATATCTATAGATGAGATTCAATTCCCGGAAGGAGAGTGTGTTTAGGAGACAGGTGCACATTTACACACATCGATTCAAGTGCACACGGTAAAAATTCAGTCACGTGACCACATACACTCGAGGATATTCGTTTGAACGGGACAGAATGAATCTGCAATCAAGGACTTGGCTTGCAGTCAGAGGCAGCGAATAAGAGAGCAAAATCTATTTAGGATTTAAGCTCCGAAATTTGTACTCTGCATTCGTTATGGAGTTTAAAAAAATAAAGAAGAAAAAAAAATTTATCTCTCAAACTGCAAATTTTACCTAGAAACATGAAAAATAAAATTCGTAAGAAAATATATAGAGAATAAATTATTCGGCCAAGTGGAATATTGTCTCTGTTACCGAAAGCTTGGCCTTTTTTAAGTGAAAATCTTGAAACTGTTTTGCAGACATTTTATATATATATATTATCTGCTTGCCAGTGAGAGGGAAAATTCTCCTTTCTGGATGATTATCTTTTTTTTTTGCCTTTTTAATTATAAAACGTTCCTTTGACAGAAGAAATATGTAATTGGTAGCAGGAGTAATTATTCCTTCAAGGCTGAAGTGGAAAATGCTCTCAATTGCTTTAGTTAGTGGATCTTTATTTACGTACCCTTTCCAATTTCACTATCCTGACCACGCTCGTACTTTTTTCTCAAAGTGCCAACTAGACAAAAAAGTAGAATGAAGAATTTTCCACTACAATGTGTAGAACAAAGTATTTTTTTCGCTCTGTCCACTTTTCTTTAATTTCTTTTTTCCCCTTCAGTTTTGCACTCTTCACGTTCTATTTTAACTTTATTTCATCTGGGTTTTTTCTTCTTTTTTTTCCAGGTGGGTGTGTATCCTTTATACGGCAAAAAGAGCACATTCTGATTTCGTTAACCATCCACGGGCGTTTCCATGTAAGTAAAGAAGATTACTTTAATATAAAAAAAAAGTTGCAAAGCCAACGGAAATTGCAAGAGGATTTGCTAAATTGACGCTGCTTATCAAGAATTCATTTTCTGTTTGAACTTATTCAATTTCCGGTTTATTTATTTAAAATACTTGGTTTCGAACTCATTTCGATTTTAGTTATTTTATTGAATGATTTTAGATTATTTTTGGGTGATATTGAAATGGAATTAAAAATTCATGTTAGATTTAGCAAGATCCTTTTCACTGTGACAGTTGAGAAGGAAATGGTTATTATGAACTGGATAATATCAGGCGCTCTGGCGGTTTATAATTTTAGAATTTTAAAGAAAATGACGAGAGTAATTCAAATTTAGAAAAATAATTGCATATTGAGGAAAATACTTGAAAATATTTTAAAGAAACAGATAAAAATTAGAGAATGTGATTTAAACTGAAGAAAATAAATGAAAATTGAGATAATAATTGAAAATTTAGGAATTTAATCGAAAGCAATAATAATTATTAAAAATTAAAGAAAATAATTTAAAATTAAGGAAAATAATTAAAATTTGAGAAAATACCTAAAAATATTTTTCATAAATTGAAAAAATTGAAAATAATGAAAAATTGGAAGAAATAATTAAAAAAACGAAGACAATTATTTAAAACTGAGGTACGTAATTGAAATTTTAGGAAATTAGTTTAAAAAATAATGAAAATTCTTCAAAAATTGTAGAAAATAATTTTAAAATAATATATATAATTAAAATTGAAAAAAAAAATAATTGTACTTCGAGAAAAATACAAGAAAATATTTGAAATAATTGACAAAAATTGAAAAATTGAAGAAATATGTAGAAATTGAATAAAATAATTGAAAATTAAGACACATAATTAAAAATGTAGGGAATTAATTAAAAAATAATAAAAATAAATCAAACTTGAAGAATGTAATTCAAAAATAAAATAATCATTTTAAAATTTAAGAAAATAATTAAAATTTGAGAAAATTACTTGTAAATATTTGAAATAAATTTTAAAAAATGAAAATAATGAAAAATTGGAAAGAGTAATTTAAAATTTAAAAACATAATTAAAAATTTAGGATTATTTTAAAAATAAAGTTAAAATAATTAAAATTTGAGAAAATTACTTGAAAATATTTGAAAAAAATTTTAAAAAAATGAAAATAATGAAAATTTGGAAGGAATAAGTTAAAATTGACATACATAATTTAAATTTTAGGGAACTAATTCAAAAAAAAAAAAAAAATGATTAAAAATTGAAGAAAATAATTCAAAATTTAGGAAATTATTTTAAAAATAATGGAAGCGATCAAAAATTGAGGGGAGTAATTTTAAAATAATATAAATAATTTAAAATTCAAGAAAATAATAGAAATTTAAGGTAAATAATTGAAATACAATAAAAAACAATGATAAATTGAAAGAAATAAATAAAGTTTAAAAGAAATAATATTAAAAATTACAGAAGAAACTTAAAAATGTTATAATTTAATTTAAAAAAAAAAAGAATATATAAGAATTGGAGAAAATAATAAAAAAAAATTATAAAAACAATTAAAAATTGAAGAAAATAATTACATATTTTAAAGAAATAATTGCGAAATTTACAGAATATATATAACAAAAAAGAAAATCATACAAATAATGAAAAATCGAAAAGAATAATTCTAATTTCTGATAAAAAATTTATAAACTTTTGGAGACTATGAAAGAGAAAAAAAATTATTAAAAATTGGGGAAAATAATTAAATTTCGAGAAAATTGTGAGGAATAATTTAAAATTTAAGAAAATAATTAAAAGTTTAGGAAATAAATTATAAAAAAGTGAAAGTGGTTAAAATTTGAGGAAAATAATTTTAAAATAATATGAATAATTTACAATTCAAGAAAATAATAGAAATTTAAGTAAAATAATTTAAATACGATAAAAAGATGATAAATTAAAAGAAACAAATTAAGTTTAAAATAAATAACATTGAAAATTACAGAAGATACTTGAAAAGTTTATAAATTAATTTAAAAATTTATTTATTTATTTCTTTATTTATTTAGTAACAATAAATAAAACTAAAAATAGAAGAATTATTAAGAATTAGAGATAATAATAAAGAAATCATAAAAACAATTTTAAATAGAAGAAAATAATAACAGATTTTAGAGAAATAAATGCAAAATTTTACAGATTTATAACAAACAAGAAAATCATAGAAAAAATGAAAAATTTAAAACAAAAACTGAAATTTCCGATAAAAAATTAAAAAACTGTTGGAAACTATAAAAAGGAAAGAAAATTATCAAAAATTGTTGAAAATAATTGAATTTTAAGAAAAATTATTTCAAAAATTACAGAATATACTTAAAATTTGAAGAAGCGTATAAACAATACAAAATTTAATAAAAAAATGGAAATATCAGATAAATAGTTTAAATTTTTAAAAATTACGAAAAAAAATAAAAATAATTGAAAATTTAAGAAAATAATTGAAATTTACGTTAAAAATAAAAAAAAATACAGAGTATATATGAAATCAAAGAAAATAATTGAAATGTAATAAAAACAATGATACATTAAAAGCAAGTAATGAATTTTGTGAGAAATAATTAAAACCAGACAGATTAAATTTTAAATAGAAGAAAGAATTGAAAAGTAATTTAAAAACTTTTTAACGGAAGAGAATAATTAAAACTTGATGACAATAATTGATATTTCGGGTAAATAATTGAAACTTTTTAGAATTATGAAAAAAAAAATTAAAACTTAGTTAATAAAATTAATAAAAATAGAAAATTTTAATTAGCAAAATTTTATAATTATAGAATAATTAAGTACCAGCATTACCGATTAAACTTAAATATAAAAAATTGATTAATTTAATAAAAATATATCTAAAAATTTATGGAATTAAAAATATATAAAAATGTGAAATAATTAAAATAATTTAAGAATGGAGAAAATAATTGAAAGATCAGAAAAATATTTATATCTTGGAAGTAAATCTAAACCAATAAGAGTATTTAAAAATTCGGCAAATAATTCAAAAATTATTTTAAAAATGCAATATCGAAGAATATATTTAAAATTTGAGAAAAATAAGTGAAAAACTTACAGAATATTTGTAAAATGAAAGAAAATAATTGAATTATGATAAGAACACCGATCAGTTAAAAAAAGAAATAAATAATATTTCATAGAAATAATTTTAAAAATTACAAATTTAAGAAATGAATTCAGTAACAATAAAAATATTAATAAATTGAAGAAAGTAATGGCAAAATGATAAAAATAATGGTAATTTTTAAAAAATAATTTAAATTTTAACAATTGAAATTTTTATACGGTAATTAAAAGATATTGGAAATTTTTAAAAATTGAGTAAAATAATTGAAAATTGAGGAACATTATTTAAATAATTGAGAAATACAATAAAAAATCTCAAAAAAGTTAATAAAAAATTTAATGAATATGTAACCAACAAAACAGTTTTTTTTTAATATTGCTGTTTATTTGAAAAATTATTATAGAAGAGAATAATTAAGAATATTGAAAAAAATAAATAATAATAATAATAATAATAATAATAAAATTTGCTTTCATAACTTGATACTGATAAAATTAATTGTAATTTAAAGAAAATAATTATAATTTGTAAAGTTTGTAATTTTAAAATAATGAAAGAAATAAAAAATAAATACAATCATTAATAAATAGTAAAATTGATTTAATGTTGAAGAAACTAATTAAAATTGAAAAAGTAATTGAAAAAATAAAAGAAAATAATTGAAATTTGCGAAAGGTTATTTTAAGAATAAGGGAAAGAATTGAAAATTAATAAAAATAATTGAAACTTGAAGAAACTCATTCAAAAGCAATAACCATAATTGAAAAATTTGTCAATAATTGAAATCATAATAAAAAAGAATATATAATAAACAGAAATGCGCCTACAATTGAGGGTTTCGTGGCTTTATCTTAATCCCTATTTCTCTCTATCTCTCTCTTACACTGTCACTAACGTAAGTTACGTAACTCACGGTAACTTATGTAACTTGTGGTAACTTACATAACTCGTGGTGACTTACTTAAGTTGCAGTAACTTACGTAACTCACGGTAACTCACGTAACTCACGATAACTTACATAAAACACAGTAACTTACGTTACACAAGATAACTTAGGTAACACAAGGTAACTTACGTATATCTGTCTCTCACTAACTCCCTCTCTCTCTCGCACACAACCGCAAATTGACAGCTATTGGCTGTGAACGACGGACGGACGGACGGACGGACGACGAAGTCTCATTATAAGGGTTCCGTCCCGAACCACAAAACTCTAAAAATTAAAGAAACTTTTCAATCACTTCAAATTTACTATATATTTAAAGCGTGGATTAGTTGAATTTTAAATCAATGCAAGTTCAAGTTGATTAAAATTTGAAGAAATAAACATTGCTATAAACTCGAAAAAATCTTAAATAGTTGAAAAATTATTTAAAATTTAAAACAAAGAACATTTAGTGGCAAACTTTAGGTGTGGACAAAATGAATGAATAAACGAATCAATGGATAAATGAATGAATGCATAAATGAAACTTGAAGATTATTGTATATAATTTACTTAACGCAAACTGAGAATGTCTGTGGTAACGATAATAATGTGCGTAGGTTTCAAACTTGGAGAAGAACTATGATTCGTTAAATGCAGAAGCCGAGGAAGTAATTTGCGTACGATTTTGTTGAAGCATTTTCAGATTTGGGTCAAGTACTCTTTCCACCTCCGCCTCATCCTACATCAATTCCCGCCATGGCTTTAGCAAAAGCAGAGCAAAGCAAAGAGACGAGGGATATCGGATGCCTCACTCTTTGCCAGATTTGTTTCCCTATCAAATCAAGTGGTTTAGCATCCAGTCGCTGGAAAAATTCGCAACCAGGTCAAATTAGCTTCTACCATCTGCATCTCTTTTTATCATTTGGAATAATAATCGAGAGTTACAATAACATCAGGTTAGCAATGACAAAATCCGAGATAACGAGGATTCTGCAAAAAGTTGAAAACTTTTACCGAAAAAGTTATTTTTTAAACAGAGTTTAAATAATTAATTAGTATTATTATAATAAATTCTGCATCGTTTCCCAAGTCGAGATTTTGAGGATAATTTGAAGCTCATGTGGAACTTTAGCTTCTACTTAACGACTTCTTAATCTTTAGCCTCTTCTTTACTCTTTCTTTTACAAAAGAAATAAAAAATTGTAAAAAATCATTTTTTTAATACTTTTTGCATCAACATTAAAAATTTATAAAACAATAATTAAAAAACCGACTGGCACAGATCTCTTTAGAATTTAGTTCTGCGTTAGAGGAAAGAAGAATTTTTTAATTTGGTTCAAAATTGCGGTCTATAAATCAATTTGAACCAAATTTTGTCATTTTATCCTACTATTCTACCTAACCGGAGAATTATAACAAAAAACATAATCTTAAACATGAAAGTATAATATTTTTATTTTACAGAAACTTAAAAGGTTAATGAATTATAAATATACAATAAAACAAAATAAAGAACTAACAATTATTATTACTTACCAGTTTCATCATTTCCACTTGTCCGAAAAGAAATCCAATGTCAATCACCACGTGCATTCCAATAAAAAGAAATATCAAAACCTTAAATGACATAAATAATTATGATACTTTAAGAAAAAATCTAACATTTTAATAATAGAACTGAAAAACAGATAAAGAAGTAACAAATAAAATAAAAACAAATAAAAGATTATTAATATTATTATTATTACTCACCTGTCAGAAACGAATGCCAATGTAAACAAAACATTATTTCACTCAAAACACTATAACCTTAACAACTTCACTAAAATCACTGTCACTTCTTAAACTATCACTCCTTAATTATTACAATTTAATTTATTTTCAATTTATTATTATTTCATAAAATGCAATTATTCAATAAACGAAGATTTTAAATAAATTGAAAAATAGTACAAAAAAACGTTTAAACTGTGATGTTATTGTTGACAAAAAATATCGAAAATCTGCTAGCCAATCAGAAGCCCGATAAAGCGCGTAACACCTCTGAAGTTGGTCGAAAGGGTTAATCATTCAATATATATTTTCTGTACCTTAGAACAGAATTATTCTATTCCTAATCTTTTTCCAAAGAGTTAGGTAACAACCAATTTTTTTTCGATAAATGAATTTTTCCAATTTTTTTACCAATTTTTGATTGGGTAATTTTCCCTAATTTACGTAAAGGGATTTCTTACAATAGAATAGAGGCGAAGAAATGATAAGGACGTTTCGAAGATTAGGGTAGTAATTTAGAGACATATCGGAAGAACAAAAGCAGTTACGGTACACAATTATTATCAGCTAGAAATAACAGAGATCATAAACAATGTTTGGCTATAGAGGACGAAACACAATTGGAGATTTTTAAGGGAGAACAAAGCGAGTTTCTAATTGTTCCTACAATTAGAGGGGACAATGGCGTTGTATTTTCTCCAAAGAAATGGGATTCACCGTCCACAGTGGAGGAGGAGTAAGAGTAGGAAGTTGGCCTGGACTGTCGCTAACTTGGACAGGGGGCTCTCCTTCTGTACTTTACGCATTGTTTCGTGGTGGTCATAAATTGTCGCCGAGTTTGCCGTCTGGCTAGGCCTGCGCTTCCTTCCTCTATGACCCAACCTCTATCTTCGCCCACCCTCTATTGAAACCCTAGTTTCCAAGAGAATCGTACACTGGACAGATTCGGTTAGTTTACGCAGACTCCAAGTTTGCCCCTTGTTAGAGCAGTCTTATCGTTAATCCGTACAAGTTTATTATTATTTGATTTGTCGGCTGGGTCTCACTTCAACCTATTCCGATTAGGAGACAATCTTGGCGAAAGAAATTAATAAAAGTCTCGTAAAATAATTTTCTGGAATGATCCCAATCTTTTGCCACAACCTCTCCAAAGAAGCACAATCAGCAAATCTAGTCACTAAACCTATTCCAAAATATGCTTCGAGCTCTGAATGCGAAATAGCCGGGAAGCACTTTAGTTTCAATTCCCTCGGGTCGAGCCTCTCATTGGCAAAAAAAAAAAAAAAAGAATCATTTTTCTTGCCGAGAAGTATCGCTTGTTCAAGAAAGCACGTCGCAAAAATCGATAATCTCGTAGACATTACCTCTCATAAGATGTCGATTGGAGGAATGAAAGAATATCGTTGAGCCATTCGTTCAATGTCGATTTTGCGAAATGGGATTGCACCTAAGATACTCGGTGCAGACTTTGGATTGGCTTACGTCCAGCATGGATTATTAGAATCTTCGACAATTGATGCTTTTCAATATTCTGGCCTGATAGTTTTATTCACCAAAAATATGCTCTAACCATATCTACTCTGTAGATATGGTTCATCTATTCTGTTAGAACTTGTTTGATGGTATTTTACAAAAATTCACGATACTTTTATATTTAACGAAGATTTGTTTATTATTCAAGAAACAATTTACGACCAATTCGCGGACGAAAATTTAGAAACACCCTGTATCAAAACTGGAAACTACAAATATCTACTACCTCTAATCTCCCTTAGCGGAAAAGAAACAGAATTAGTTAAAAAATATTAAAAATCGACGTTTCGGTACTCACCCAGTGCCTTCATCAGGATCTGGAAAAGAGAAGAAAAGATTAGTAATACTCCGGTCAGCTGTCCGGAAACTGCAAGACTGAGGAAGGTCAAAACGACTACCCACAGCTACCAAACCCAATGCTGATAGGTTTTTTTAACTTCTCCAAAAAAATCAAATTGGGTTTATTAATAGTTTATTATTATTACAAGTTAAGAATACGTCACATTTGTACACCCATTATAAACACAAAAAGAAGAACCAGTAAAGAATCCGTTGCCAAAGCACTCGAAAACCCAACCGATGTGGAATGTACGATTGACGAAACCGAACTGGACTGCATCATCACATGCACGACAGGTGATGCCTGGTTTCACAATGATTACAGAAAGCCATAAACCACCCATTCAAATCGCGCAAGAAATCTTTTTTTATAACTTTAAACATTTTTAAACACACTCTCTTCGCATCTTTAACAACTGACGAACTCCCGTAATTAATAAACTTCCACAAAATAATGAACTTCCGTATTCAATAATTCAAATTGTAATGGAAATTGCAGGCTCTTAGCTATTGTCCGTAAACGTAGATGCTGAGAGGAATCCAACAATCTACAAAGTGAATACAATCCAATAATCCATAACTTCGTTTTGAGGAATCAGTGGAATGTGCGATTGAAATTTCCGCAGAGGAGTAAACTAAGGTGTCTGTATATCTATATCCGAGAAGAAGTTTCGAATAGGAAGGCGAAGCTTAGATTATTACGCCTGGCGCTGTTCCACCAAACGGGTTCGGATTTCTGGCGGTATTGTTGAGTATCTCTGGATACACAAAGATAATGTCGGGTCGGCTGAGTATCCTAAATGCCAGCAGAGGTCGAACTGCACTATAGACTCGACGCCATCTCGAGGTTTCTTCGACACTTCCGACTCCATCATACTATCCCTACCTTCGTCCTTCCGTCGTCCAAGTCCAATTGAAACTTGGCTGGATTATCTGGAGCTTCATGGCTTTCCTTACCAAGTTCTTCCTTATCGCAAGACCCTAGGACTACTCGACAAATTCCGATATAGACCTCTTCAAAGTGGCCAAAGCAAACCTAACAGGATTTAAACCTAAGAGTTTGACGAGGTAAGGAACAACCCTTACGAAAATTGCCTTGATTTCGCCTTCCGGAACAGGTTGAGGAGACTTTTTTTTTTTCGATTGGCCGATTCAATTTCATTATTTTAACAACTGGCAGAAGATCAATTTGGCCTTATATCGAACAGGAATCCTACATTCCTTCTTAAAAAAATTCTACTTTAATTATTGATCCTTTAAATAAAAATACCAACGGTTTAAGCTTCTTCTGGTTCACTTTTAACTAAATATAAATAATTAACCGATACTCAGGAACGAAACAAAAATGGATTGTTCAGTTAATGACTAATTGAAAGAAAAGAGAACAAGTAAAAATTGTTCAACTGGAAACGTAGATGATGAGCATCGATGATTCTGTATCAAGACTTAATCAGTATCTAGAAAGGCTTTGAGGTAATCAATATCCCGGAGTAGTTCTGAGTAAAAGTATTTTAACTACAGAATACCATGCTCAGGTACCTAATTGATCTACTTTGCGGAACTCTCTGGTAGATTCTTGAGAAAGGGGATTTCAAATCCCAAAGGAGTTCAATAAAGTCAATTTAGTTTAGTGAAGAACATTTGTGAGACACAGTTGAAACTACCAGCCGATCAATTGAGTTTGGTCAGATTAAAATCGAGGCCCGGTTTAAAGCAAAAGTTAAAAGGTGCTTTTCGTTTTTGATTATTTGTGGATTCTCTTGGAGGATACGGGCTCACGTCAACTCAATGAAATGTTGTTATTGACATACTGGAAGGACAATAACTTTCTTCAGTGACTCCCGAGGGGGGTAGATTTCTAGGGTCATGATGCATTTACGAAGCGCTCTAAGGAAGATAAACAACGTTATGAGAGATAGATAGAAGGAACCGCTCGCCATAACGTCATTTCAAAGCATGGTTATCCAGCTACCCTTATCTGAGGAAACCTACGATAACTCGTAAAGACATTTTGCTCTCCATTCCGAGACCTTCGTTTTCGGTTTCCATACTTCCAATATTCGGCTCTTATTTCTACTTCGGGAGATCATTTTAAATTTCAAGGTATTGAAAAATTATCCCCTTTTCCGACACATAGCAGCGGGGTGATGTTAAACTTTTTTAAATTCAAGGGAGCAAATTCAAAATCAAAAATATTATCCAATTATTGTGGCGGTTACAAACACACTTTCAGCATTGTTTTGAAGCTACTGATGCTCCTTTGTAAAGCGAGGCCGGATCAATAATCGAGCCAGGATTGAATGGGAATTGAGGTTCGAGTCCGAGAAGCGGGACGAAAATCGAAGCAGAATGATGTTCACTAATGTAGGCTTTAATTAGGTTAGACTTAGAAGGGTGGTCTCAATGGACGGACTTGTAGGTGGAAAGCAAATTCTGACCCTTGCCTGTCTATCACGATATTAATAATGAGGTAGCTTCATCATCTGTCCGTTGCAGAAATCGAATTTAATCGACCAATCAAGTCCCTATGCTTTTTAATTTACGGATTTTTCATTATTGTGTCATGGTGCAATTTGTTACTTTTGACCCTAAAGACAAATAGCATTTGTACAGAGATTCGGCGCTGTATTTTCGGGTTTCAAAATTGTTTGAAAAATTTTGTCAACGTTATTCAGGTCCGCTCTTCTTAAATAAAAAATTCTGTTTTTCCGTAACTAACTTCTATTTCAATCTCCAATTTTTCCAAAGCTGTTTCTGTTTCATGATTGGTCTTCCCGCGAGACAATATTGTTGGATAATTTTATTAAATTCTGTCCATAAATATTGTGTTTAACATTTGTTGAAATAAAACAAAATTCTAAATCGATACAAACTAGAAAATCAAGTTTTTGTTGGGCGACGTTTTTTTATGTCTATACACTTCGCTGTCCAAGGAGGTACTGTTCTTATTTTTTACCAAAGCTAAGTTGTTTCTGTTTCTAGATTAGTTCTCTCAGTGATTTTAATTCGATACAAACTAGAAAATCAAATTTTTGTTGAGCGACATTTTTTTATGTCTATTCCCTTCGCTGTCCAAAGAGGTACTGTTCTCATTTTTTACCAAAGCTACGTTGATTAGCTCTGATCCTTGATTAGTCTTCTCAGTGGAATATTTTTTAAGGATTTTTTTTTAAATTTTGTCTATAAATATGGTGTAAAACATTTATTTCAAACAAAACAAAATTTTAATTCGATACAAACTAGAAAATCAAATTTTTCTTGAGCGACATTTTTTTATGTCTATTCACTTCGCTGTCCAAGAAGGTACTGTTCTTATTTTTTACCAAACCTAAGTTGTTTTGATTCTTAATTGGTCTTCCCCGTGGGATAATTTTTTTATCTGTCTAGGAATACTGTATTTAATATTTGTTTTAAATAAAACAAATTTTTCATTCGATACCCGCCATAAATAAAAATTTTGTTTTTCCGTAACTAACTTCTATTTCAATCTCCAATTCATTGAAATCCCTATATTCCTAAACTCTCATTTTCCACAAGGGTAATTTTATCTTTAGCATGAATTCGAGAATGGAATCTGCAAAATAGATGAGCTTTTGCTTCAGCTTTAATCCTGCTCTAAAAGCTGTCGAATTTGAAAGCCACGGCTTCTGTTGTGGAAAGGTTCACGAGCCTACAAGAATAAATATTTAAATACTACATGCAGTGATTTTCTACCCTCTGTTTTCCTTAACCCAACAATCACCTGCAGTCACGCACACTGATTTGACCGTTGGATTCTTCTAAAATATTCAGGATTTGCTTGATAACCTTTTATTGCCAGGCAATCGAACTCTGGAAAAATTAACGGTTTTCTTAGATCATAATGTGGAAATTTATTAAAATAGTAAAATGCAAACTGAAAATTTACTATCTAATCATTATATCATCAAGTGTTTGTAGGTAAATTAAATTTTGAATTGAAATAAATGTTGAATTTATATTTCATTTTAAATTAAACCTACTTGAAAGAGACGTAGAGCGAAACAAGGTTGACGGACTTGCGAGTCTAATCCTGTGTCACGCGGATGATATTTTTTGTCCCCTTTCCAATTTTATTTTCCCCACCCACACGAGCACTTATCATAATACCCTAGCGTAATCCAGTGTGTCGAGATATTATAATAACGTCATTCAAGTGAGCATTATGTCCTGCTATAAATCTCTTTCAATGGTGTAGGCTGGACTCGCGGCGGATGTTCCTCATCACCTAGGACACGCGACTGTTCCGATTAGCTTAAACGGTCTCGTTAAGCCTCAATCTGTAACATCATATTGGCACCAATTCGTAGAATAGTTTTTCATTCTTCTTGGTAAATGTGCAATTTCCCAACATTTATGATCCATCGAAATTTTAATTTTAAAAGCTATTAAGCTTTTAAAATTAAAATTTCTTGTCCTGCTACTTAACCGAGAGCGAAAATTTTACCCTGACTATTGTTAATTGAAACTCAAAGCGCTAGTCAAATTTGAAAGATCCCAGGGATTTTGCTCTATTGAAGAGAGTGGAAATTAAATATTCCGATTGAATAGAAGTAATCTCGTGTCCTCAATGAGAAGAATAATTTTTTATTCATTAAGTCTCATCTAGGGAAAGTGGCATTTCAGTCAGAGGTGCGAGAAACTTTCGAGAATCCACTGAATGAAACTTCCGGTTGCTCTCGCAGATAACTTCAGTCCACTATTCTAATTCAAATACAGTCTGAATTTTCCTTTTCAGTGGAATTTAACGAAGAAGAGGCTACCCTTCGCCTGCTTTTTCCTTATTTCCCTTCCCTTTTGATTTCAACAGCTGGAATAAAATGCGCTGCTACAAATGTTTTTTTTTTGCAGGAAACGCAAAATCCTTCTGGGATTTTTTCTAATCTGCAATTACAAGATCCATTGAAACCCAAGTGAAGATAATTTTTAATCATGGTCTCTTGAAATTTTTTGTTTCAATTATTTTTTAGAAAGAAATATTAAAAAAGAGTCATAATATAATCTTACATATTCTAAAAATCTTGACACAACATCTAACATTTGTTTCAAATACAAAAAATTTTAATTCGATACAAATTAGAAAATCAAATTTTTTTTGAAAGACGTTTTTGTGTGTCTATTCTTGTCGCTGACCAAACAAGCACTATTCATTATTTTTTTCTAATCTAAATTGTTTCTGTTTCTTGATTGGTCTTCCCAGTGGGATAATCTCTTTGGATAATTTTTTTAAAATTCGCCAATAAATACGGCGTTTGATAAATTGTTTTAAACAAAACTTTATAATTCGATACAAACTAGAAAATTTAATTTTTTTAACCTTGTTTTTTTGTGTCTATTCCCGTCGCTGTCCAAGAAATGACTGTTCTTAATTTCCTGCGAAAGCTAAGTTGCTTCTGTTTCTTCATTGGCCTTCCCAGAGAGATAATCTTTTTGGATAATTTTTTTAAAATCCGTCTATAAATACGGTGTTTGATTTATTTAAAACAAAACAAATTTATAATTCGATATAAACTAGAAAACCAAATTTTGTTAAGCGATGTTATCTTGTGTCTCTTCTCGTTGCTGTCGAAGAAATGACTGCTCCTAATGGCCTCCAAAAACTAAGTTGCTTCTGTTTCTTGATTAGCCTTCCCAATAGAATAATCATTTTAGACATTTTTTTTAAAATCCGTCCATAAATACGGTGTTTGATATTGTTCCAAACAAAACAAATTTATAATTCGATACAAACTAGAAAATCAAATTTTTTTAGCGATGTTTTCTTGTGTCTATTCCCGTCACTGTCCAAGAAAGGACTGTTCTTAATGTCCTCCAAAAGCTAAGTTGCTTCTATTCCTTGATTGATTATCCGACGCATGTTTTGTTTCGATTAATTAAAAAAAAATGCTACTGAGTTGCTCATGCTTGTTAAATTTGTGTTACGAGTTTTTCACCCTTTACAGCATCCCGTTTTTTTTATATGATCCTCTTTTTTCATTCCATCTGTGCCTCGCCAAGGAAAAAGTGTCGTTGATGCGATGACTCGTTTTATGTGGAAAAATAGCGATTCCCGAAGGAATTGAGCGTCACCTATATTGCTGAAAATGGCAGAGCTTGTCGAGAAAGACGTCCTAACAACAAATAGGAATATGTATATCTCTCAGATAGGACCCTTCAACTTCCATTTTCGCGAAGAGTAGCGTCGACAATACGACCTAAAGAATTCCAAATCAAATGTGTCCTTCGGGATCGAGTCGGGACCCTTCTTAGCTCGTTTGCTTTGTAATTTACAAACTACTTGCGAAACGACGCTACACAACTCCCTCGACGTCAATTCCAACTTGTAAAAACAGAAAACCGAGGGGTTATTGCCTCAAATTTAATAATTTAATTTGATCTTTAAAAATCCCCTATTCTGTCGAATTATTCTAAATCTGATTAAAAATTTATATTTAATATTATTATTCTCTAATTGGCAACGAAACAATTATTAATTATAATATACAATCTCGTTTTGGCGTAACAATCAGAATAATTGTTAAATCAAATCAATTACTAAACCCATTACGTTGTTTCCATTAAAGGAATGCAAATTAACGTTTCAATCACACTCAATGGTCATTGTTTCCATGACTGAAAAAGAAAAGCGGATTTGCCAAATCGGAAAATTATATTAAAAAAAAAAAAAAAATTATTTGAATTTACAGGATTAAAATTGCAAAGCGATGCAATTTGTGGGAAGGGGGGAAGGGGAGAAATAAAAAGATTTCAGGGTAGGTTGGAAAACCTTTGGGTTGCTAGGCTGATCTGATTATGTTAATGGACGACAAACTCTCGATTGATAATTGCATCGAGTTGCTACACTGCAGACTCCAAGCTTCATTCGACAGCTACGCCATTTTCCCCAGAGTGATTATCTATGCTAAACGCTCTCTCGTTAATTCCTCCAGCGCTCCCTCCCTTCTAAATCTAAAAAATCCCTTCCCGTGAAAAGCCTTTTTGACACTTTTTACACTTGGGCCCCTGCCACGTGAATAATGGTCGAGAAATTTGAATAGTATTTCCATCAGAGTGATTCGTTTGCAAAACATTCAGCGGAGATCTAAATTAATAAAAAATAAAAAAAAAACAACGTGGAATATTCTACAGAATTAAACACAATTTTATTTGCACTGATGCGCCTGCCGTCGGGGCTTTTTTTTTACAAACAATCCTTTTTTTACACCTTTGGCTTTCGTGTTGCGTGTAGAGTGTTCGCGAACGCAAAACCACGCTGCGAAGCAATCACCGTTGGTAATGTTTGCGCAGTTAGGTTTGGCCTCCCGTGAATCACCGGGTCTACAACTCTCCCCCAAGCATTTCGTTTTACCTCTCGCTTCTAGCCTCTGTTTCCGCCGAATATCCCGTTGTAATGGTCTGTTTAGCCAAATCAATCTCATCACTACCCTCGAATAAGCGAGTGAGG
This sequence comes from Ganaspis brasiliensis, assembly GCA_037103525.1. NCBI lineage: Eukaryota > Metazoa > Arthropoda > Insecta > Hymenoptera > Figitidae > Ganaspis > Ganaspis brasiliensis. The sequence continues at coordinate 799,664 of JAZKLR010000168.1, read as the reverse complement.
GGAAATAATTAAAAGTTAGTGTTTACTAACGAAAACAATCGGCAGCCCATCACTGGCAACAACCAAACTCAATTATAAAATTTACCGATTTTGTCTTGTCTCTTCTAAGGCGCGCAAAATGCGAAAAATTACCGAGATTTAACCGGACCAATTGAGATTGCTGGAGTCTTGTTGATGCTCTTAAGGAGCTTCTCTGTAATTGGAAATCCTGACAACAATAGACGTCTCGACGCTTGAGAAATACTGTTTCGCTGGGCGAACCTAGTCTTAAAGACACTATTGAGATTCAATCCGGACTCAATCAGGACGAGAGTGCCGGATTAGTGGATGAATTCTCCTCTAAATTTTTCTACTTTTTTGGTCTGGCGTCTGTCGCCTCGTGAACGATCTTTAATCCGGGGGTGAAGAAAGGAGGAAGGTTTCGAAAACTGTATTGAGTATCAATCTGATGCTACGTGGTGGACGATCCATCAAGGATCCGATTCGATCCGAGGAAGGGAGTCGCCTTCTAAAGAAACACGAAGGCTTGTCCAATTATCGACTGTCAACCAGCAGGCGGAAGTAATGGTGCGAAAACTGTAAAGAAAGTTTTGTTTCTCGTGACGATCTATAATTCCTTGGATTTGCTTTTTTATTTTCAAGTTCTTGTAACAAACTAAAAGATGATTCGGGAGAAATGTGACCTAAGGATTTATGGTGGTGTTGAGGGGGAAAAAAATTCAATTATATTTTTCGTCAAACAAATTAATTACGTCTGTTATCAGCAGAGGACATAATCCTGATGAAAAACTGTTCTACATTTTCCAACCTAAAGGAATTCGATTTAATGGAAATTTGGGATGGATCAATGCGAGAATGTTGCGACAAAGGTAGAATGATAACAGAACGTGCAGTTGACACATCCGTGCTCGAGTATCAAAGTGGTACGTTGCTACCTACCTGCGCGCACCTAATTGTATTAATTCCGTGTAGTTATTAGTTTCCACGCTTCATCTAGCTTTACCCGGCTACCCACATCACGAATTTCCTACTCCCCGTTTGCGTTAATTTGCAGTAACATGATTTCCGATCAGTAATCGGCCACGATATCGGAAAGGGTCCATCCAAATGGCATTCCGCTCTTCGATTGTGGCGAATCGTTACGTCAACGCTCCTTCCTCACTGAACGCAAATTTCGCAAACAGTGTAATATTATTTAAATGAGCTTTCATAACTACGATCGTAATTCCTAAATTCAAGAAAATCCGCAAGTATGGCAGTTAATTTTCTTTTTTGAAAAGCATATTTTTTTCGATACAAACTAGAAAATCAAATTTAAGTCATTTCCGTCTTCTCTCGTCGCTGTCCAGGTAAACACTGTTCTTAATTTTTCCCCAATTCTCTCTTTAAATCTTTCTTCTCTCTTCACCAGATTAGCCTGCTGCAACGAAAACTGGCCTATCCGCCCCAACCTTTAAGGCCAGCTTACTCTGAAAAACGTGATTTTTTTCAATACATTTTATTTATAATACAAAAAATGTGAAGTAATAAATTTTTTTACATATGATAGTACATACATGAAGTTACTTGAAATTTTTTTTTCAAAATGGCGGTCTTGAAAATAGCTGCTGAAAGTTATCTACTTCGTAGATGGATGACATAATTTCTTGGAAAAGAATTATCTGAAAGCAAAAAACAAAACGGTTTCATGTTCTGTATCGAATTGGCTATGGCCTCAAGCAGAATGAAACATTTTCAATGAAAAAAAAAATGGCGGACTTTTGAATTTTTTTAACCTTTTTTTCACTTTTAATTGTTTATAACTTTTTTAAATAATAATGAATATTTCTGGTTCTGCTTAAGGCCATAGCCAGACATCTAAAGAGTAAAATGCCGTTTGGTGTATATAGATAAGTGCAATAGTTTTGAAATGAGAGTGTCATCCATGCGAAAAAAACGTGGTTCGGAGAAAAATCAGTTCAAAGTTTTTATTCGTGAAAAATCGTAAACAAGTGAATTTTACTTACATATCCATTCCAGCTGCATACAGAATTCCTTCCTCGTCTTCGTAAGCATCATTTTGAAGAATTCTTGCATTTCTTAAATCAGTTCTGTGATCCTTAGACGCTTCAGTAGCTTCTAGCTCAGCTCGATCAACACGTCTGTTGTTGGCCCTATCAGCAAAGTGATAATTCTATACTATTTCTACGAGTATACAGTAGCAATTTATGAAAAAAAAGTTCGATTTTTCAAAATTGTTCAGAGTAACCTAGCCTTAATATCTCCCGAGTTCTTCCTAAAAGTAAATACACCAAACTAATCTAGAAGTGTCTCAAGTACGACATTTAATTTTTTTAAAGAATAATTTTTGATTCGATACAAACTAGAAAATCAAATTTAAGTTCATTTCCGTCTTCTCTCGTCGCTGTCCGGGTAAACACTGTTCTTAATTTCTCCCAAAATCTCTCTTTACCTCTTTCTTCTCTCTTCACCTGATTGGCCCGCTGCAACAAAAACTGGCCTATCCGCTCGAACCTTTAATTTCTCCCGAGTTATTCTTAAAAGTAAATATAACAAACCAATCTAAAATATTGCAGATTAGAAAATATAAATTATCATCTTGTTGAGTCAATCATATTGTTTAAACGAAGATTCTTGTTAAAACCCCAAGTCTTCATGATGTGGCTTTTAGTTTTCGAATAACAGAAAAGTGTAAAACGCTCTAGGAAACACGTGTGAAAGCACACGTGACCTCAAAGTCCATCTTTTCTCCAATTGTGGTTTCGTTGAAAGCAGGATAAACGAGAACCACATCTAATCTTCAAGATACGAAATCACGTACCTCTTGCATTACGTAACCAAGATGTGGTTGAAAGTCGACTCTGAGGTAGAAACTAGGCAAAGGGAATTTACAGCTCAAGCAACTTTAACAGGTCACTAAATCAAAATTCACTAATTTTCTGCTGCTGAATTAAGATAATGAGTCTTTGCTGATTGTTTATTTAAAAATGTTTCTGGATGTAATTAGAGTCTGATTGCTTTTCTAAGAAAAGCCCCTCGCTTTTGTCTTTCGTGTTTGTTCACTATTTTGTATCTTTTTCTTGCAGGTAGCCAGATAAATCTGCAGTAATACTGGACGGTCATATATCCAGTTTCCGTTCTTTTGATCACACTTTTTTCTCCTTTTGGGAGCTTAGCCAACCAACGGTGGCTCTTGGAGGAAAGACCAGCCATCTGTTTTGCCCCCAGCGACTCTTCCCGGCATCGCCCACTTTTCTCTCTGTTCATCGCTATTTTCTGGGGCTGTACATGCACTACTTAATTTTAGCGAGACGATGAATGGCGGCCTGTGATCTTTAGAGACATATATTTTCAAGCGAGGAACGCGTCGACTGCATCGGCAGTGAACCGACCCGCCACACGTCTTCGACGAAAAATCACTCTTCACGTCCTACAAATACCACTCATGATTCGTGCATTTTTTTTCGGCACACATTTTTTGTCATTAACGCTACGGAAAAAAAGTGGCAAAGATAAGTCGTAGATAATTTAATTTTGTACAAGAAAGGTGTGTATAAATTTATGTAGGGTAAAAGGATACAGAGGTAAAGTCAAAGTACCTAATTTTTAAATTAAACGTGAATAAAAATAAGCATAAGGTGAATAAAACATTTCTTATTAATGTTACAGAAAAAAGTTGTTTATAAAAGTTGTAGATAAAACTATTTCGAAGAAGAAAGCTTTGTATCGAATTTTTGTAGGGTAAACGGTTACTAAGATATAGCCGTTGGACTTTTAAGTATTGCAATACTTGTTGGAAATATTTAAACATGAACATAAAGGAGAATAAAATTTTTCTTATTAAACATACAGAAAAAAAATGTTAACAAAAGTTGTAGATAATTAAATTTCCTACTAAAAGGTAAGTATTAAATTTGTCTAGAGTAAACGGTTATAGAGATATAGCCGAAGAACTTTTGAGCCTAACGCCACTTGTTGGAAACAGTTGACATATTCAGGAAAATACATCAATTTTGTTAATAGATGCTGCGCAAACTCCACGACCTAATTCTCTTTATCTCTTAGAAAATAAAAATTTGTAAAAAGTTCAGAACCATTTTTTTTCTTCTCAATACGTTTTCACAATATAAATAAAATTAATTTTTTTTTAAATCCATCCTAGGAATGTTATTAAGTTTCAAGAGCATTGCTATATTGCAAACGATAACGAAGTAATGCCCTAAAGTGAAACTGCAGAAAATCGATAATTCAATACTCCAAAGCTTGTTTACTAATTTTCCGCAAGGTAAACACAAACTAATGTAAGTTGGTCCAGCTACAAGCTGTAGAACATAACCTCAACAATTTCTCCGTGACGATCAATATTATACAATATTTTAATAAATATCGAAAAAGATTAGAGATACTATGAATTATTAAAAAAATATCAACTTATAATTCAATACATTGCTTTAGAAAAATAAACTAAAGGAATAACGGAATGTTCAAGATATTTTGAAAAATAATTAACAGTAAAAGCAAGTGAGGTTACGGTATGTGACAAATAAAAGTGGGAAAAAATTTAAATTGTCCAAGAAGTGTATAATTCATTTGTTAGTTAGACATACGTTTATCTTAAAGAAACCAGTAAAAGGGACAGCATTACCGAATGGCTTCCAGAGAATTCGTAACATGTTAACGAGGGCTCCGTTAAAATACCGAAAAATAAATGGCGCGGTTTTTTTCAACAAAGAACAATCACAGGGTGACCTTTGTCTTATTTATTAACTCGACCTTCTCCGAAATCTGTTCTCACCTATCTTTACCAATTTCCAGTTTTAGCTCTTGTAGCTGTCTCCAGACAGAATTAATCTCTTGCCTTTTATCTTCAAAAATAGCCCTTTGAATTAGATGCGAAAAAAGATTAAGCAAAAAAAAAAAAGAAAATATTTTTATTTCTTCACGATTTTCTGAAAATACATCATATAAAAAAGTCTCCTTATAAAGCGTCTTTTATAGAAGTTTTGTAGCCATATTGTTGCACATGTCTGAGGGTATCGGGAAATCTCAATCGCTTTGAAGTTAGCAAAAAGTTTCTCACTCCTTCTCTTTAACGCCTTAACATTGCTGTAATTCTAACCGTGTGTGTGTGTAAAGAACATACGTGCCCGAGGCTTCAGAGAACGATTTTGAACTTGCACCCCTTAGGGGGACAAAGTGTAAGGAAAGTATGTGTATATAACTACTTATAGGTTATCTGGCAGAGGTGAAAGGAACGCTAGAAGCCAGGCAAATTGTTTCCAAAGTCTTTTCTCTCCCACTGGACCAGTGGCACTAATGAAAGTAACTGAAATACGGCTATTGGAAGCCATTTCGCAGACTATAATCTCCCTTAAGTACCCTACGTACACGAAAAGAAAGACAGGGTATAAGAGGGTGGCCAAAAAGTTATTTAACTTCCAACACAAAAGTTCTAAGAGCATTACCAACATATTGGAGTTTTAAGATGCGGATATCGAAAATTCTTACCCGCCTCACGTTTCTCACTCTTTTATGCTCAACAGTATTTTTTACCTTTGAACCCGAGGGAAAAAGTTTGGCGCTCATTTCGGCAACTGTTTTTGTGAGATGATCACGTAGTTCGGAAATTGGCCTTTGGTGTCGTTGTATTATTGCTCTCTCACAAGTGTAGTTACATGAAAACAAATATTAACTGATTCTGATTTCGATTGTAGTGATTTTTAAGAAATCTTTGTTTTTCTATCATCATTTATTTGGAGAGAAAATAAATAATTTTGATTCTAATTTTGATTGTAGTGATTGTAAAGAAACCTTTTTTTCTATCACCATTCATTTAAAGAGAAAATTAATCATTTTGATTCTAATTTCGATTGTAGCGATTTTAAAGAAACCTTTGTTTTTCTATCACCATTGATTTGGAGCGAAAATTAACAATTTCGACGAGTTTACACTCAGCTGGCCCAAATCGAAGTGACGCCGATCGTCCCACTCGGTATCTCTTCGCCTCGTTTTTTTTTCGTCGCTCGATAATTGACTCTCTCAATTACAGTGCCGCTCAAAAGGATTTGCCCACCCTACGGCATGCAAGGGCATTACAAAAAGTATTGTATCTTCATTAATAATAAAGATAAAATCTTCATCAAATAGTTATTTTAAAGCTTAAATATTTAACTTGAAACGATGCCTAAGAAAAATTAAAAAAAATTTTATTGTTTAATTGTTTTAAATAAAAAATAAAAATTTTCACTTTTTTTGAAAACCTTCAAATCAATACAATTTTTGAAAAAATCATCACATTTGAATTCTATAAAGGGTATTTGAAAGAATTTTTTGTCACCTTTAAAACAATTTTTTAAAAATTTGATATACCACAATTTTTGAATATGATCATTTGTTTATAATAATAGACTTTTTTTAATTGTTGGTAACTTGAGAACAACTGACTAATGGCCAAAATTGTAAAGGTAAAAAATGTGTTTTTTTGCCTTTTTTTCTACGCACAAAAAGGCACATTTTTTTCCTAAACAATTTTTTCCATAAGTCAATTGTTTTCAAGTTGCCAACAATTGAAAAAAGGCTATTTTTATAAACAAATTATCATGTCTTCCTTAAAAATTATCGTTGAGCATTTTTTAAAATATCGTTTTAAATGTGATAAAAAATGCTTTCAAATAACATTTAGAGAATTACATTTTGATGATTTCTTCAAAAATTGTATCAATTTGAAATTTTCCAAAAAAAGTGAATATTTTTATTTTAAGCAATTAAACAATAAAAAAAATTTTTTTTAAACTTTTCTTAACTATCTTTTTAAGTCAAATATTTAATCTTTAAAATAATTATTTGATGAAGGTTTTATTTTTATTATTAATGAAGATACAAAACTTTTTCTAATGCCCTTGCATGCCGGCAAGTGGGCAAATTGTTTTGAGCGGCATTGTACATGAAAACAGATATTAACTGATTCTAATTTCGATTGTAGTAATTTTTAAGAAACCTTTGTTTTTCTATCATCATTCATTTGGAGAGAAGATAAATAGTTTCTACTCTAATTTCGATTGTAGTGATTTTTAAGAAACCTTTGTTTTTTATCATCATTCATTTGGGGAAAAAATTAATAATTTCGACGAATTTACACTGAACTGGCCCAAATCAAAGTGACGCTTTTCGTCCCAGTCAATATCTCCTTCGCCTCGTTCTTCTTTTGTCGCTCGATGATTGGTCCATACAATTCCAAAAACTCTCAAGACCACAATCTGCAAAATAAAAATGTCAAAATTATTAAATCAACTTCAGGTTTGGTTATTTTGTTACAGAATATAATATACCTTATAATACATTTGGAGAAACAAATATTTTCCCAAAGAGAAAAATGTCTGATAGGTTTTGGTATTAGATCGTGTTCGATCGTTTTTGGAAAGGGAGCAATAAACTCCCGAGTTTAATTAACGCCGGTCTGGTAGGGTTGATCGAGTCCCTTTTAGGTGGAGGCTTTTCCGAGCGTCAATAAATTGGGATTTCTGACGTGCGCCAATTATATCCATGATGGTGGTCGCGTGGCTGCTCGGTCTATTACTTTCGAATGACCCGCCAATATGTGTCGACCAATGGCAAGCTACTGCGTTGCATTATCGCTGCACTAGGTCCACCTATAATTCAATCTTGTCAAATCCATTATCGTCGAGGTGACTCAACTCCCTTTGTTTATCGTAACTTCCCTAAAATTGAGGCTCAAAATTTTCGAGATGAAGCTCATTTTGTCATTTATCTTTATTATCAACAGCAGCTGTTTCTGCAAACAAGATTAATTGTTTCGAAAAGACGTTGCATCAATAAGTTGAATAAATTGAACAATCGGATGATGGAAATAATAAATTACAAAAAATCCTCATTACTCAGTCTATTCGATCTGAAGCTGATTTCTCAAGATGAATAATAATTTTCTGTTGTCCAAACGAATTTATTTTAATTTGACTCGAAGGCTTTGAAGACCTCTTACTGCTCTCGCTCTGGAGGACAAATCGATGCGATTTTCTCCATAAGCTGCTGACGAGCTATTAGGGAGATGCGATTTTCACGAGATCCATTAAAAGGCTAGCAATTAGCGAGCACCTTAACAAGACCATTGTTGACGTTCCCTCGCCCGAAACTCTTCGGTTCTGCTGGAGAATTTCTCTGTAAATTAAATTCTCCCTTTTTCAGGGACAAAAGGGTTGGACGCATGTCGCTATGATTATCGCTCTTGACCAGATCGAGTTTCATTAAGCGAATTTCTGCGGGGATGAGATGCGGTGCAGATACAGGGGTTCCATTGCAGTAAGGGGAGCCAGTTAGTTGAAACTGTCATGTCAAACAAATAACCTTGAACAGCCTCTGTGTGGTGACCATAGTTGTGGAGAATTGTAATTACCTCTGTTTACCTCTCCGTCAAAGACGATGTAATATGCCTCGAAATTGAGCGATAGGATGTTTCAAACCTAATAAACAGTGACAATCTTGTTTATACTGATGTCGAATATATTGTTAATATTCGTCATTCCGAAACATTGATGAGAGGGAAACGACTGTACGTAATGTCGGATTTCTTTATTAAGGTTGGAAAAAGTTTTCAATCTGATGGAAGAGCAACATTTGCATTGATGAAGATAAAGTGGAGTGCCCTTAGACTTGATTAGATTAAGGAACAAACTTTTTGAGTCCGCCTTGAGGTAAAGTAGATGGGACAAATTTCCAAAGAAGATGGTGAAGGGAGATAAAAGAAAGAACTTCGATAAATTTTAAAAACTATAAATCCACAGAAATATAATTACTTTCTACCGAAACAAGCTATGTGTCAATGTTAAACATTTTTTATCAATAATTGCAATTGATCTTTGAGCAAAAGTGATAAACAAAAGACCCAGGAAGTGTGCTTCGAATGTTTGTTTCTCTAGTAAGTGATCGTCAATTATAAATGGCAAACGATAATTGTATTCTTCACAAAGGTGACACAAAAAAAAGAAATAACAAAGGAGCAGACGTAAAGCAAAGTAAAAGAGGAACAGACAAACCCGGAGGCTCTTTCCTGGTCCTTGGACAAACGCAAACACGTTATATCGTTAATTGATCACGCCCCGTTGCACTCATATTTATTCCTTTATTAGATCTGGCTGCTACAGTCGGCTAAAAAGGAGAAGTATAATGATGGGAGGCAAAACAAGATTGAAAAAGGCAAAATGAGAAATGAAAAGATTTTCCCGTATACACATTACATTATTTACGGCAGCTGCCACCCAATCTCGTCATATAACCCTTGCTTATAGTTCGGATATATCACAAACGCTAGGGGTGGTTATTCAAATAATAATAAGCCAGGGTTTGTACACACTATGACCACCAAATTAGTCTGGAACTTTTCATATGGATTCAATTAGTAGGGCTAGAAAAATATTTGAAGGGATTAGATCGAGGAAAGAGTTATAGTCACTTTAAAAATAAATTAAATATTGCTTGCCGTTCGTCCAAGTCAATATCTCTTTCGCCTCATTCTTTTTCGTCGCTCGATGATTGGCTCTTCTAATTACATAAAAACAGATATTAACTGATTTTAATTTCGATTGTAGTGATTTTTAAGAAATCTTTGTTTTTTTATCATCATTCATTTCCAGAGAAAATGAATAATTTTGATTCTAATTTCGATTGTAGTGATTTTCAAGAAATCTTTGTTTTTCTATCATTCATTTGGAGAAAAAATTAACAATTTCGACGAGTTTACACTCAGCTGGCCCAAATCGAAATGATGCTCTCCATCCCAGTCAATATCTCCTTTGCCTCGTTCTTCTCTCTTCGCTCGATAATTGGCCCTTCCAATTACATGAAAACAGATATTAACTAATTTGAAATTCGATTGTAGTGATTTTTAAGAAATCTTTGTTTTTCTATTATCATTCATTTACAGAGGAAATAAATAATTTTGATTCTAATTTCGATTGTAGTGATGTGGGCGGAAATTTAAGCAACAATATGATAAAATGGAAGGGGCTTCCTATCTAAAAGACGTGGCCTAAGTGGAGCGTCTCATATGGAGGAAAGAATAAGCAAAATATATTATTTTGAAGACGGGCTGAAGAGGAAGAAAAGTAGGAGGAGATTATTAGGTAAAAGGTGAGGACAAAAGTTGTTTTCTCAGGGCGGGGGTAAAATGGGAGGAGTCTCTTATCTAGAGGATAAGTCATGGGCGGAGATTTAATGAGGGAGGGAGTAAAATGGGAGGAGTCTCTTATCTAGAGGAAGAGTCATGGGGGGAGATTTAATCAGGGAGAGGGTAAAATGGGAGGAGCAACTTATCTAGAGAACATGGTCAGAGATTTATTTCGGAAGGTGGTAAAATAGGAGGAGTCTCATATCTAGAAAACGAATTATGGGCGGAGATTTAGTCAGGAAGAAGTAGAATGGGAGGAGTCTCTTATCTAAAAAACGAGTCATGGGCGGAGATTTAATGAGGGAGGGAGCAAAATGGGAGGAGTCTCTTATCTAGAGGAAGAGTCATGGGTGGAGATTTAATCAGGAAGAAGTATAATGGGAGGAGTCTCTTAACTAGAGAAAGAGTCATGGGCGGGGATTTAATGAGGGAGGGTGAAGTGGGAGGAGTCTCTTATCTAGAGGAGGTGTTATAGGCGGAGATTTAATCAGGGATGGGGTAAAATAGGAGGAGTCTCATATCTAGAAAACGAGTTATGGGCGGAGATTTAATCAGGGTGGGAGTAAAATGACAGGGTTTTTTTATCTAGAGGACAAAATATGGAAGGAGCGTCTTACGTGAATGATTATAAATAGATGGAGATACAGAACAGGAGGAATTTTTTACATTTTGAGACTGGATTGCGCTTCGATGCGTATAGAAGAAAAGTCTGCGCAGATTTCTTCAGGAAGTCCAGAAAAGAAACTCCCAGTTACTTATATTTCTTTAAAAAAAAACTTCAAAAAATCCTAAAAAGTGAACGAGTTCTAGTAGCAAAACATTTGTTCCATAATATTCCTGATGATACGATTCACTAGTCGACGCGACGATCGACAGAAACTTGGAAAGAAAGAAAAAAAAAAGATCAGCTAAGATGGAAAACCTTTTCTCTCGATTCCAGCCCTTATTTTCCACCCGAACTCCGAAATTATACTCGCCCCGTCGAATATTCTCACCCTTGTTGGTGAAGGAAGAGCGCTTCTCTTTATCTTCGTTTTCTTATTTCAGTTTCTTTGTCTTTCCAGTCTTTCCCACCAACTTCCCTCGCTCCAGAGGAAATTTCTTTTCCTCCTCGAAATCCGCAGAGTTTAACCTCCACTCGTGAAATCTAGAGTGGTACATCGGGAATACTACTTGCTAGTACTTTCCGCGTTATTTTGCACATTTCAGTGTAAACTTCTCCTGGGAAAAGTTCTAAAGAAGCTCGACAGCAAATCGAAATGCATTTTAGAAAAATTTTTAAAAGTCAAGTGCACTTGGTGTCTTGCACTGAAATTGGAAAAGATTTTACTCGATTCTAATATTCTCTAAGTATTTTAAAAAAAGTTTATCCCAGCTTTAAATTTTAAAGAAGCATTTGAATTTCAAATGTCAACGAAAATTAATTCTTACAACCATAAATGCAACTCAGAGTGGAACATTAGCGTAATTTCATGGAACGTTACTTCCTTGACGTAGAATATCGGATCTTTTTATTAGAAGCACTAAAGGCGGAACCCACTAGCTTTCGTTAATTTAATTCCAAACTTTGCCGATATTCATATAAAGTTCGTTTCGCACGATAAACTCTCGCCGCAACATAGCTCAAGTTTTCGGATACGTAAATACGCTAAGTGCTCAGGGTGGGTACGTTAGCTGGCTTTTAGAGAAGAGGTATCCTGCATTCGAGATCAGAAGCTATTAAGGGGACGTATCAAAGCTGAATTAGTTTTCCTGCATGCGTCGATAAAGATCTCAGAAAGGGGATCTCGAATTCGCAAGGAAGAAGAAACGAGGCGAGAAACACGATATCCTTATCTTGAATCATTTCGAGTGAACTCTCAACTGGAGTTGATGTTTAGCTCTTTTATTACCGTTGAAAAGCTCTATTATCCAAGCTGTTCACAAGCGCAATAGATCAAATGAAAATAAGCAAATTGGAGAGAGAAAAAGAATACAACATTAAATAGACAAAGTGAAATGCGGAGAATATTATCTCATTCCAGGACGTGTAGCCGCTATCTCGATAATTTAAACAAGCTATGAATAATCTTTAGTCTCCACCTGTTGTTTCTCAAAGCTGAATTTCCTTCAGAGAATTCCCCACAAGTGCGGTGTCTCGTCTTTACTAAAGCCTCTTACTAGTGACGACGTGTTCTAACCCTATCGCTTACTCATGCAGCATCCCTTACATCGCTCGCTACATCCTGCAATGATCCTGTTCTGCACAGCAGAGGACTCAGTTGTCTGAGGTTGTATCAATAATGAAGTCGAGGGTAACCTACTCCTCGCCTCAAAGCCGGTTCCCGCATCTCAAGACCGGGACACTGGATGGGACCATGTCTCGAGATTTATGGATTCGTCGATAACCTTCCACTAAAGGCACTATATTAGTTTCCTCGTTTAATCCTTTCGGACAAACTCACTAATTTTAATGAATTTGTAAAGTAAATATTTACAGGAATTTCAATTCCCTCTTTTAGAATATTAAAAATTTCTCCCTCCATTTTTCCCCATATAGCCTTCTTTTAAAGAAACCTCTCCTATTATGTCTCTTGCACGAAAAAACATTTTTTTTGTCTCCTACTTCAGGTGAAAATTGCTTTTAATGTTGCATCCACGACGTACTTCCTTCTATTTTGCTTTTTTTCAGAAAAAAACTCCTCCCACTTTTCTTTCCACAGATAATTGCTCCGCCTATTTTGTTTCTCCAGAGAAGAAGCTCCGCCCACTTTTTGCTCTACAGATAATTAACTCCTCCCATGTTACCTTCCTTTAGTAAGAAGCTCCTCCCATCTGTTCACCTATAAATAAGAAGCACCTCCTATTTTTCCTTTTTTACAAGAAGGTTCTCCTACGTCTCCTCCAGTTAAGAAGATCCTTAAGTGGCTCCTCCTTTATATAAAAATTCCTTTAACATTCCCTTCTCGAGATAATTGCTCCGCCTCTTTTGTTTCTTTAGAAAAGAAGCTCCTCCCACTCTTCGTCCTACAGATAATTAACTCCTCCCATGTCTTCTCCTTTTGATAAGAAGCTCCTCCTACTTTTCCTCCTACAGATTATTAACTCCTCCCACTTTTCGTCCTACATATAATTAACTCCTCCCATGTTTCCTCCCTTTGGTAAGAAGCTCCTCCCATTTCTAGTCCTTCACAGAAGAAGCTCCTCCTACTTTTCCTCCTACAAATACTAGACTCCTCCCAGCTTTCCTGATCTAGATAAAAAGATCGTCCCATTTTTTCTCCTTCACAAGGAAGTCATACTACAACCCCTACAGATAAGAAGATCTTTAAGTGGGTCTCTTTTATACACAAAAATTTCTTCAACGTTGCATCCTTCAGATAATTGCTCCTCCCATTTTTCTTCGTTCTAAAAAGAAAAGCCTTCTACATTTCCTTCTTAAAATAAAAACCTCCTCCTATTTTTCTTTCTCATCTAAGAACCTTCTTTTGGAGAAGAAAAAAAAGCAGCTTCTTTCCTTTAGGAGGAAATGTGGGAGGAGCTTCTTAGAAGAAAACAAAAACGTAATCTGTTAAAATGTTCCATTTCATGAAGCCCAGCATTAAAAATTTATAAGCTTGTAAAATAAAATCTGTAATAGGAGAATGTGAGTTGCAGAAGTAACGAGTTAAAAGCTCGAAATTAAAAAATAATAAAAAATAATTGAAATGAAAATTTTATTTAAAATAAAATAAAATCTGTAACATGAGACTGTGAGTTGCAAAAGTAACGAGTTAATAAGCTCGAAACTGTTTTTTCAAAATAAAATAATTTATCAACATTATTATTGCCGTTAACATATTAAATACCAACCATCTCGGCGAATATCAATGTTCGGTTAAAAATCACATTTCTGAATTTTCATTCTCATTTTGATCAGCTCTATTGAAAAAGTCTTCATAACTTCCTTATAAGAAATTGTTGACATTGTTAAACTTGGATGACTGGAGAAGTCTTTTGCAGCTTTTACACTCGAACACTCCGGAAGTGGTGTCAGCAACAACTATTCGCGCTCGAACGAATTGAGTTAGGAGTTTGGAAGGGGGTGACTTGAAATTTGAAAGCACCCTCAACATAGTCAAGAAAATTGGGCTCAAAGCCAAAAGACGCTTTTTCTGCGAACGATTCTGCATAGAAAATCCTTCTAAAAGCTCTTCCTCGACTTTTTACCCACCCTTACTTAAATCCTCTTAATTCAAACTTTTTACCCCGATATTTAATCTAATTAAGTTCTAGGCTTAAATACTTTTAATTACTTGTACGTATTTAAATGAGTAAAAAAATAATCCGGCGCATTTTCCTGTTTTGTCAAAAGATGATGACAGGAAGCAGATAAACAAAAAAGTAAAAAGAGAGCGTCTCTCATTTTCTTTTTTCGTTTATCTTTGTCTTCTTCGTTTGTCATAGATTAAGATTCCTTTTGCAACGGGTCCTCAAGTGCCTAGTTACGATCCTACGACAAAGATGTATGCGCAGGTTGCAGACAATTTTTTACAAACATGAATTTAATATTTTAACATCAGAAAATTTTACGGGCCCATAATTATCTAGTTACGCTCCTGTGCCAAAGATCTACTGCGCAGGTTACAAAAAATTCCTTGCGCACAGAGTTAAATTTTTCCGTAATTTGTTCTCTCGGATTTGTCAAGTTGACAGGTTCAATAAAAAAACTTTTTCAGAACAAATGAAAGTAAATTAATAGTTGAAAATTTTGTTTATGCGCGGTAGATCATGCGTAGTCGACCGGGGGGAATACTCAGCTATAGATCTACTGCACACGTTATAGGAATCTTGCGCATACGAATTTAATATTTTTTATAAAATCACACAGAACATTTACCATGGGTCCTCAAGTGCCTAGCTACGATCCTACGACAAAGATCTACTGCGCAGGTTGCAGACGATTTTTTACAAGCAGGAATTTAATATTTTAACATCAGAGAATTTTACGGGCCCTTAATTATCTAGTTACGCACCTGTACCAAAGATCTACTGCGCAGGTTACATAAGATTCCTTGCGCACAGAGTTAAATTTTTCCGTAATTTGTTCCCTTGAATTTGCCAAGTTGGCAGGTTAAATAAACAAACTTTTGCAGAACAAATGAAAGCAAATTAATACTTGAAAAATTTGTTTACGTGCGGTAGATCATGCGCAGTCGACCAGCGCGAAACTTCAATTTCGTAGAAGTTCTGAAAAATTATTTCAAAACACTATTTACCTAAATATATATTAATAATCTTAAATCCTTTTAATTCCAACTTTTTACCCTGATATTTAATCTAATTAAGTTCTAGTCTTAAACACTTTAATAACTCGTACGTATTTAAATGAGTAAAAAAATAATCCGGCGCATTTTCCTGTTTTGTGAAAAGATGATGGCAGGAAGCAGATAAACAAAAAAGTAAAAAGAGAGCGTCTCTCATTTTCTTTTTTCGTTTATCTTTGTCTCCTTCGTTTGTCCTAGATTAAGATTCCTTTTGCAGCGCTGGCTTAACGACCGCCATAATTATTTCGATGCCGTGTGCAATGCCTGTAACCTGTCCTCGTATAGCAGTAAAAAGGAAGGAGCTTGCGGTTGGTGGTGCATAAATGTCTCCACAGCTTTTAATTCGCTCGCAGTACTCGACTTAAGCGAGTGCAAAGAGCTGGAAAGAGTAGGAGGCTAATGCAAACACTGAAAAGTACAAATTATTGAGCTCTTAACCCACTTCATCAGCTGCTGCCTCAATTACGAACAAATTTTCCCGTCTCCTGAAGTTCAAGTCAACTGTTTGGATATCAAACAGAGAGCATAAGTTGAAAAACGTTGGAAATTCCTGACAGAAAATTAATGACCGGTTAAAAAAACTCTTGGGGGGGGGGGGGGAATTCAACATGATTTGATTAAAAGAATTCACGGAAATTTGTTTGAAGAAGAGGACTAATTATTACACAGGCACAAAAAAAAGTTGTCTGTACTTTGAACTAGAAGCACAAACCTTATAGGATTTTTGTGTGATGAAAACAAATTTGAAGTTTGAATTGCTCCATCTACCTCTGGTATTTTTTTTAAATCGAAAAACTAACCTTAAATTAACAGAATCAAAATTTAGGGGTAAAAATTTAAAAAACAATTATTTTCTACTCTAGTTGAGTACGAATCTAAAGTCAGATTTTCAAAATTCAAAATGGCAGATCTAATATGGCCTCCCAAAATTTTAAAAATCTTAAATTTTTACAAGATATGCGGGTCTAGTTTAAAGTATAGACAACTTTTTTTGGTGTAATTATCATCTCTAAGTAAGAACACAATTAGTTAATACATTTAGTAGAAACTTAATTAAAAAATTTGATATCAAGTTGATGGCGCAATTTAACTTTAAAATGATTGTATCCAACTGTATATTAAAACACGATATCAATCTGAGCGTTGAATTTGATTCGCTTCCATGATCAAAAAGTACTCTCAAATCAAAGCAGAGTTTCTCAATTGAAATTCCTGCCAAATTTCTAAGCCACAGGCGAATTCATCAGACGGCCAGTGCTTCATATCCGGGAGAGAAATCACGTCAAACTAGGCGAAACAACCCTGAGGCAACTTATACCCTAGAAATACAGTGCCAAAACCAAGTCCAGGATATTGAGGTTTGCTAATAAACACGTCACCCTCGATGTCCTATGAATGTCTTTATTTCTAATCGTCTCTTTTATGCGTGTCAATGATTCAAGTTCCAATACAGAACATTTTCAAATATCTTTATTTTGAGAGAGGGTTTTTTTAAAATAAAGTTTATTTATGGATTTTTTCACTTTAAAGTTTTTAAGCTGAAAATTTTTTGCGGATTATCTATGCTCTAGTAATTGACACTGATTAAAGTTTGTTTAACCCATTAAATTCCCAGACGAAAAAAAACAGTGTTTTAGAATTAAATAATTTTAAAATTAAGAAACTATTCAGTAGTTTTCAAACTAAAAAAAAAACGGTTATTGTAGCTTCGTAAAATCGAAAAAAACGTACATTTCGAATTGTACTATAATAAGCTCTACCTTTTTAATGTATTGTGGCTATTAGCTCCTCCCATCTTCTGTATTCTCGTCATTAGCTCCTCCCATTTCAAGTATGCTGGGTTTTAGCTCCGCCCATTCTATGTATTGTGGGTATAAGCGACTCCTATTTTGTGTCTCGAACTTAAATCCCTCCTTTTTTATGTATTAGCTCCTCGCCTCTTTTGTATTCGGGTCATTAGCTTATCCAATGTTATATGTTTTGAGCAATAGCTCCTCCCATTTCGTCTCCTAATCTTAAACTCCTCCTATTTTATGTATCCTGGGTGTTAGCTACTCCTATTTTATGTATCCTGGTTGTTAACTCCTCCTATCTGATGTATTATGGTCATTAGCTCCTCCCATGTTAAGTGTTCTGGGTATTAGCTCCTCCCCTTTTATTTATTCAGGGTTTTAGCTCCTCCTATCTTATGCATTGTGGGTATTAGCTCCTCCCATCTTCTGTATTCTCGTCATTAGCTCCTCCCATTTCAAGCGTGCTGGGTTTTAGCTCCGCCCATTCTATGTATTGTGGGTATTAGCTACTTCCATGTTGTGTATCGAACTTAAATCCCTCTTTTTTATGTATTAGCTCCTCCCCTCTTTTGTATTCGGGTCATTAGCTTCTCCAGTGTTATGTGTTTTGGGCAATAGATCCTCCCATTTCGTCTCCCAATCTTAAACTCCTCCTATTTTATGTATCCTGGGTGTTAGCTCCTCCTATCTTATGTATTCTGGTCACTAGCTCCTCCCATGTTAAGTGTTTTGGCTATCAGCTCCTCCCCTTTTATTTATTGTAAGCATTAGCTCCACCCATCTTATGTATTCTGGTCATTAGCTTCTCTTATTTTGTGTCCTGATTTTAAACTGTTACTGTTTTATGTATTCTGAGTGTTAGCTCCTCCTATCATTTGTATTCTTGTCATTAGCTCTTCCCATATTAAGTGCTGTGGTTATAAGCTCCTCCCCTTTAATTTTAACTCCTCCCATTTTGTGTAGCGATCTTAAACATCTCCTAATTTATGTATTTTGGGTGTTAGCTCCTCCTTTCTTTTGTATTCTGGGCACTAGCTCCTGTCATTTTATAGATTCTGGTAATTACTTTATATTATTTTATTTATTCCGGCCATTACCTTTTCCCATTTTGTGTTTTGATCATAAACTCATACTGTTCTCTGTATCCTTGGTGCTAGCTCCTCCTATCATATGTATTTTGGTCATAAGCACCTCCCATTTTGTATCCCAAACTTAAACTCTTCCTTTTTTAGGTATTAGCTCCTCCCATCTCATGTGTTCTCGCTTTTTAGCTCCTCCCATGTTAAGTGTTCTGGGTATTAGCTCCTCCTATTTTTTCTCTCGATCATAAACTCCTCCCATTTCATGTATTCTGTGTATTAGCTCCTCCTATTTTATGTATTCAGGTCATTAGCTCCTCCCATGTTAAGTTTTCTGGGTATTAGCTCCTCCTCTTTTATGTATTCCGAGTGTTACCTCCGCCCATTTTATGTATTCTGGTCAATAGCTTCATCCAATTTAAGTATTCTGGATATTAGCTCCTCCTATCTTATGTATTCTGGTCGCTTCTTTAATCTACTCTCATCGTGCGTTTTTCGCTATTCATAAATATTCTTCAAATTTTATACTCCTCATGTTGGCTCCTCCTATTCCATACTTTCTTTGTAATCAGTTCCTCCCTCTAGGCAGTTTCGCACTTTTTACAATCTATCTCACTTCGACAATATCTTGAACATCCATAACGTAGAAAACATTATTATTAACCGTAGAAAATACAAAAAGCAGAAAATTTTTTTTTTTTTTCAATATTAACTTGTCGATTAAAGAATAAACAGACAAGTCATTTAATTCTAGCGTCGAAGCGGTGTAACTCGGTAAAGATTCCTTTTTGCGGTTTCCTTGGGGGTTTCGAACGGAAACTCACTTATCTCATTTGGTCGCTTGATTACATTTCTGGCTTGCGTTTCCATCCAAGTTGCCCCACCACAACAAGATGCTTTGTAGACGCGTGCAAGGAGGCGTACACGCAGAAAGAGGGATGTCTGCATTGCACAGTCTGCGTACTAGACACTCTAAGCGGATTACATTTGCTCCACTCTTCTTAACTACACATCCCTTTTTATCGTACTTTTTTATCTCTGTGTTCATCAAAGGCCACGAAGAGAAGGGCGGCAGCTACCCTGCAGCGAAAAGCTCTTGTTTTTATATCAAGCGTTACATCTACATTGTTCGCTGTCATTTCGGAAAAGCGACTCTGCGACAATTCATAACTCTAATTCTATTAAATAATTGTACTGTTTGTAAAAAATTTCCAGCTCTTTCTCAACTGATGCACTTTGTCGTTATTAGTATTTTAAACTATCTGCTAATTGGATTAAAATCTACTTAATATTTCGAAATTATTTTCAAAATGTAAAATCTTAAACAAATCGAGAGTCTAATTAAAGCTACGAATTCTGTTTCTAATTAAACTCAGTTGGGAATAAATATCTTATAATTGCCATTTACATTATGCTGAGATATTTTCCCGAATTAAGTGTTTGATTAAGATTAGCAACGTTATGTTCTTTGTAAAATTTTCTATTTATTTTTTTTTCTTTTAAAATAAAATAGATAAAAGTGTCTTATCGAAATAAAATATTTAATCTGTGAGATTGTTTTCTTTGAGAGAGGTAATATTTTCAAAAACTTTGAGAGACGAATATTAGAAACTGGACGAGTACATTAAGAAAGATTCCGAGAGACGCTTTCAAGGTAAATACAAGGCTTAGAAAATGACCCCACTGCAAACTCGCTGCTAATTAATACCGAAAACTCTCTTAGGCCGGGCAAATTACTCATTCCACTCGGGCTAAATGTCTTAATAAATAAGACTTCGAAGGCCTCTCGAGCCTTCCTTTGAAGCCGTATTTACATTTCTGCTAGTTAATTAATTTCAAGCTTCCAAAAATGAACTTTTGCGCTTTTCCCTTCCTGCGGGATCTTTCAGGATCTTAAGAATTCTTTTCCACTTGACAAATTCCCCAAATCAAACTCAAGAGTTTTCTTAAATGAAAACTTCACATTTCTGTTTGATCTGACACATTGAATTTTAAATCCGATTTAAATTCATTCCTCTCAATCGTCAAGATTTCCTCTTGCAAGTATTTTATCGAAACATAAAGAGTTATTTTAGAATTTTAATAGAATTCGCTTGAGTTGATTCGAGAAAAATTTTCAGCGTGTTTTAAAAGTACTCTAAAAAAAAGAAAATGAAAGTATGCGCATTACTGACATCTAAATTAGGAGATACATTTTTTCGGTTTTTTTCCAAACACACACGAAAACATTTTTCAAGGGTCCCAAATTGTTTTGCTACGCTTCTGATCTACTGTGCACGTTGCAAAAGATTATTTGCGCAAAGAAGATTAATGTTTTAAAAGATCGACCAAAAACATTTACTACAGGCTGCAAAGTATTCAGTTACGTTCCTGAGCCTAAGATCTAGTGCACATGTTGCTTAAGATTTCTTGTGCACATGAGGTTTAACATTTTAAAATCCACAGCGTAAAAATATTTTTATGGGACCCAAACTGTTTAGTTACGTTCCTGAGCCAAAGATCTACTGCACATATGAGGTTAACTTTTTAAAATCACAACGCAAAATATTTTTCAACGGACCCAAACTGTTTAGTTACGTTCCTGAGCCAAAGATCTACTGCACATGTTGCTTAAGATTCCTTGCGCACATGAGGCTAAATTTTTTAAACCACCACGCAAAATATTTTTCAAGGGACCCAAACTGTTTAGTTACGTCTCTGAGCCAAAGATCTACTGCGCATGTTGCTAAAGATTTCTTGCGCACATGAGGTTAACTTTTTAAAACCACCTCGCAAAATAGTTTTCAAGGGCTCCAAATTGCTTAGTTACGCTTCTGCTTCAAAGATCTACTGCGCACGTTTCTAACGTTTGTCTGCGCACTGGAGCCATACCTAACCAAAATTTTGTTTCTAATAACAAAATAACAATATTTTTTTGAATGGAAATATTACATAAACGTTAAGTATGAAATTTCAATTCATAACGTTAAATTTAAAATATACTTTTAAACAAATTTAGTGTCTTTTTTTTAATGATAAATATTCTTTATTTTATCGTTTTCACAATTTAATAATTTCAATTTTTTAGAATTTGTCGTCTCGGCTTTTGAAGAAGAACATTGTTAATATCAGAGATCCCAACCCTTTTTAATATCAGTAAATCGCAAAATCGGTGTATGTCATGCAGTGACTCGTGGTCGTGAGTATTTTAACATTTCATGCTTCGCTGTACACGACAAGCCATCCTAGATCGGTATATTGACTCTGATGTCTCAATTACGAGCAGCTGTCCGACAGAAAGGGGCCGCCCTTTAGCGATTATTAACATTTCTCACTCTCTTTCTCTCTCTCTCGCTTTCTTTCTCTTTCTTTCTCTCTTACTCTCCGTCTTTTTTTAAACCACCCAAACAACAGCACATACGCTCAGAAGAATAATTGGAGCTATAAATTTTCTTACGTTGATGTATCGCGATACTTTCTTGCCGTTTTTAAACCATGGAATTGTTTGCGGGGGAAGTGGAGGGGAGCAGCAACGGGTGGTAAAATGCAGAGACTGCTGAGTGGAGTCAGCTGGAAAATCCAAGATGTAGAAAGAAATGTTTTGAGCATTAATCAAAGGCTTGATAGGAAAGCCAAAATCCGAGTCAATCTGAGCCATCATTAGTCTTTGTAAAAATTCGCCCCTTTCTCGAAGATTTGTTTCTTAATCCTCCATCGTATCTTTAATTATCCCTCATATTTTATCGACGACATAAGCCCGGATTATATTCTCAGGAAATATAGATTGTAAAAAAAATTTTCTTCCACAAAAATCTCAATTAAAAAAATTAATCTTTGTCTTTTAAAAAATCTAAAAATACAGGTATTGGTTTTGCGCTGGTATTTAAAACTGGCTAATTTTAAATTTAATTAATAAGTAAAAAGCAATGGAAAATTTAGAATAAATAAAGCTAGCAAAGGCGGAGAGTTTTTTTTGGGTTGATTATTTTTAGAAACACTCGCAAAAACCTCAATTATAAAAAGGCCGACATAACGCATCGTTCATAATTACGAGATGAAAAAGAAACTCTGGTCACGTTCAGAGTGTCACTGTTGCAGGAAAGTACTGCGAACTCTCGGCGGCTCTTTGTTTCACTCGAGTTTCTTTTTTTTTATCTTTTCATCTCGCATTTTATACCACACCAACATATTTTGTTCTTTTTTTTCACAGGTGAGTGCAGCGTGGAATCGCTCTGGGCAAAGGACCGTAAACTGGTCTCATCGACTAACGTGAGTACATGAGGCTGATTTAATTCAACGTTAGTGGAATATGATAATATTCGAGCATTTGGGAAATATTGGATATTTAGGAATAATAATACTCTGCAACGTAATTTTAAAAATAATACGAGTTAAACTATCTTTAGAATTTGGTAAATTTTTTTTTAGTTAAACGAATTTTAAAATCAATCTCGAGGGAATTTTTAATTGTAAATCTGTTGAGGGCCCTTAATTATCTAAGTGCACTCCTGTGCCAATGATCTACTGCGCACACGTTACGAAACAGGAGCTCAATATTTTTTAAAACCCGCAAAATTATTTATAACGGGCCCTACAGTGTCGAGCAACGCTCCTGTGACAAAGATCTACTGCGCACGTTATAGATATCTCGCACCTACAAGTTTTTTATTTTTATAAAATCACACAGAACATTTACCCCGGGTTCTAAAGTGTCTAGTTACGGTACTGCTACATGGACCTTCTGCGCAATTTGCAGACGATTTCTTACAAACAAAAATTCAACATTTTAAGATCACAAAATTTTATGGGTGCTTAATTATCTAGTTACGCTCCTGTGACAAAGATCTATTGCGCAGGTTACTAAAGATTCCTTGCCCACAGAGATTAATTTACTCGTAATTTGTTTCCTCGAATTCATAAAATTTGCCAGTTTAAATAAAAAAACTTTTTTATTAAGAAATTTCAAAAATTTTTAGTTGAAAATGTTCCTAATGCGCAGTAGATTATGCGCAGTCGACCAGCGCGAAAATTCAAATTCGTAGAAATTTTAAAATAATATTTCAAAACACTATTTAGATAAATACGGATTAATAACGCCATTTTCCCTTCATATAACAAGCCGAAAAAAGAAAAATATTTTAAAAAGTTTAAATAACAATTACAAAATGGATATTCTACAGTTGTAAATGTTCTTGACTCGCGAGAAGGTCCAGAGATTTTTATGTAAATTAGCGTCACTGCTACTACGTGGAAACTTCGTGTCGAACAGCAGTTACAGAACGAAACAATTTGTTCGGACGATAAAACAGGACCGATGAATCATGAGAATTCGAAACTGGGCCCCATTTTCCGTGTTGCGGTTAGTACTACTCTTGTCATTATATAAATTAAGTCCTACGATTTGGCGTACGTGCACAAATCAAGTTGGTACAATGGCGGTGTGCGTGCCCAACTTTGACGCTTGAAGGATGAGAGAGAGGCGAGGGGAGAGTTGCTGATCAACGGCTCATGTAAAACACTGGAATTACCCGCCGCGATTCCGGATCCATTACATGCCAGCATCGGTCTGCATGATCCTTACGAGGGATGAAAACCAAGCCATACTATTACCTCGGTCACGCCACTCTTTCCTCTCTTTGCCTTTCTTTATAGGCGCCTTCATACCTCCCAGAATCTTGAAATTATCCCCAGGCCATTATTTGTCGTGAATTACACAGTTTTGATGTCGAAAAACTTGATTAAATCGATTTCGAGGCGGGAAATTCATTTTAAAAGATAGATTTATTTGCCGAGTGGGTTTTCAATCTTAAATTAATAACAAGAGACGGAAATTTTAGAAAAAAAAGTTTTTGAATTTAAATTTCCCGCCGCTGCGCAGTAGATCGTTCGCAATAGACAAGCGCGCAATTCAAAATCGATAATGTGAAAAATCGGTTAATGGTTCAGAAAATTTTAAGTGGAAAAGTCTCGTGTATGTTCGCTATGGATTTAAATTTTGTAACAGTGGCTCTCTTTTAAAAAGCCTTTGAAGGGAAGACAATGGAGGTGTGAAGAGTACATCCCCTTAAACACTGCAACCCTCGAAAATTCTTGCTTCTCATTCTCTCGTGATCATCCCCCAGTAACTTTTCACAAATATCGACTCACCCCTCACACTCTATTTATCGCTCGCGAAAGCTCGAGACCCCTTTCCACATCACAAAGAATGGAGAAAAGGGGCTGGAGAGAATTTTCGACGCTCTTGAGAATTCACCTCGAATCGACGAATCGGGGTACTGACGCACGTGGACTTGCAGCCAAAATTGCAAAACTCGAGGGTGGAAGTTTAGGGTTGAAGGGGCTTTAGAAACATCAGGAAATAGGGGAAGAGGTGCAAACGAGGTGTGCACAAGGATCGTTGAAATCTGCTTATCACTGTCAACCTTTTGCATTCATTAGATCTCGAATTTTTTTTATTAGTGACTTTGTTTTTATTTTGTTCACAGGAGAACTTTATACTTGATTAACCTACGGTGACACGGTTTCAAAAAATGTTATGGAAAATCAAACCTGAGGAGATAAACATTTAAAAATCATAAAGACAGTTGATACGGGGCTCAAAATGTTTAGTTACACTCCTAGGCGAAAGATCTACTGCGCACGTTGCAGATTTCTTGAGCACTATACACTAATATTCAAAGAAAATCATACATAATTCATGGAGGGGGCCTAAAATGTTTAATTACGCTATTGGGACAAAGATCTACTGCGCATACGAGATTCATATTTTTAAAAAATCAAACAGAAATCGTACCATGGACCCTAAACTGCCTGGTTCCGATTTGGGATAAAGATTTACTGCGCACATTATAGATTTCTCGCCCATACGAGATTAAAGTTTTTAAAAATCACACACAAAACGTGCCACTGGACTAAAGCTGCTTAGTTACGCCACTGGGACGAAGATCTACGGCGCAGGTTGCAGATTTCTTGCGCATACAATATAATAGTTTTTAAGAACACTACGAAACTTATGCCACGGATTCTCAAGTACCTAGTTACCCTCCTGAGTCAAAGATCTACGCAGATTTTTAGCGTGCCCGAGATAATTATTTTCATAAAATCGCAAAGAATGTTTTTCCCAGGGCCCAAATTGTCTGGTTACGCTCCTGAGCCAAAGATCTACTGTGCACGTTGCAGAAAATTCCTGACCCACAGAAAATAAATGTTTTAACATCACTACAAAGAAAATTCCGGGCCCTAAATTTTCCAGTCACGCCCCTGGGCCAAAGATCTACTGCGCACGTCAGAAATCATAATCTGCGCACAAAAGATAATATTAACCAGAATTTTCTTTTCTAATAACTGAACAATGCCATTTTCTCTTTGGAGAAACGTGATTTAAATATTAAATAATAAGTTTCGATGCTCAACGGACTGAATTGAAAACCCGGCTTAAAAATGTAAATGTCATTAAATCTGCATGAAGAGTATGCAAATAAAAACTGCGAGTGCAACTCTCTAGAAACAAGTTTTGTCTTTAATTTGTTTCGTAGACTAATAAAGTTTAGTCTCTCTCGTCGTTATGAATTTCCAACTCAGAAAGAGCAGACAGAGAGCCGATAACGTTGTTTCTTTTGACACAACCGCGCGGCTTCCAGGGCATTAAATTTCAATTAGTGCAATGGATCCTCACTGGAATTGCAGAAAAGAGAAAAGCCGAGTATTCTGAAACGTGGGAATTTCAAATAAAGCGATTGATAAAAAATACTAAAAAGCTAGGCACAAGGCCGAGAGCCAAAATGCAAAGCCAGTAATCTGATTTGGCTGAGAGCTTCTCGTTCTAGTTATACCTTTGCGGTTTCTCGTCAATTATACATTATAAGCAGGTATAAATATGCAAATATTGGGCAAATCTAAAAAAGTCACCTGAATTTGAAAAATGCACTCTTTGAAAAATAAAAAATAAACTCGCGTCTTTTAAAGTGCATTTCAACTTTTGCAAGTTTAATTTTTATTTACATTAGTCAAAAGTATTTTAAATTCTTATGTGAAAGTCGACTTTCTTCTGAATTTTACTTCTACATTTGAAAATTCATTTTATTCTAAATTATTACAATCCTAATATTCTGAATTGGGAGGGAGAATTTTACATTTTTATTTCATCAGAGATACGTCTTGTTTGATTAAAAGTGATTTTTTGTTAAAAACCCTTTTGGAATACAGAAGCTGCTATTTATTCGATTTTAATATGATTTTTCAATGTAACCAGCAGGATTTTATTTCATTTTTGTGTCTCATATCAGGAAAGAAATGTTAAATCCTTTATGAATAGAAGTTATAGAATAATGGCAAGCTGAAGAAAATAAAAAAGAGCACCAGACGCAAAATGCGAAGAAATGCTTGACTTGGTGCGTCCCTTTGCGAGGAAACAACAATATGCTAACAATCACGCTGTATTCTGACGAACGAGAGGAATATTAAAAATGAGGGAAATCAGAATCATAGTGAATGCATTCAAACACAAAAAGGGACCAAGCAAGACTGTTTCCAATAATACGTGCTGTGATTTAAAAAAAAGAAAAAGAATTCTTGCTTTTTACAGAAACATGAATCATTGATAAAGGGGAAATTATACTATGAATCGGATTAGAGAATTCAATTGTGCCTGGTTTTTTATTTTTATTTATGAATAGGATAATAAAATATCATGAATATTGTAAATATATTTAGGACTTAAGATTTTACAGTTTCTCTTTTTTTTATAAGTAACTATTTTTCAAGAATTTCGTTTGTGATTTTTTGCGCACTTTTACAATGATCTTCTGCGCATGATGTAAATTATTTTTGCTCTTAGTAATAATGATTTTTTGGGTGTAGTAACAGTGATCTTCTGCGCATAGTGACAGTGATTTTTCTGCGCAAGACCTTACTGATCTTCTGCGCATAATGTCAATGATCTTTTGCGCATAGTGCCAATAATCCTCTGTGCATGGTGACAACGATCTTCTGCGCATAGTAAAAATAATTTTTTGCGAATAATGTCAATGATCTTCTGCGCACAGTAACAACGATCTTCTGCGCATAGTGACAGTGATTTTCTGACTGCTTTTTTTGTGCGAGACTTTACTGATCTTCTGCGCAGAATGTCAATGATCTTCTGCGCATAGCGCTAATAATATTCTGCACATGGTGACAACGATCTTCTGCGCATAGTAAAAATAATTTTTTGCGCATAATGTCAATGATCTTCTGCGCACAGTGACAACGATCTTCTGCGCATAGTGACAGTGAGTTTATAGCGAAAATGATTTTCTGCGCATGGCAATAGTGATCTTCTGGGCATAGATTAATGTGATTTTTTGTGCCAGACTCTACTGAATATCTGCACATAGTGTCAATAATCTTCTACGCATATCGTCATCGATCTATCGCGCATCAGCAGGAAGTTTAAACACTTTTTTGAATATTCAGCACTGATTTATAAAATTTCACATATTTAGGGTCCATTTAGCAACAAATTGAAGTTTAAAAGAATTTTTTCAAGAGGTTTTTCTGATTTAGATGAAAAGTTTTGTAGTTTTATGGATAAATACAAAACTTGTGCGGCCCTGAAAAATAGTTCGTTACCTTAGGATGATATGCCTCCTATTTATTCAGTAGAACAGCTCTGGTTTCACCCTTTAACACCAAGCCTTCAACAAGATCCCTTTCGCATTGTATCTTGTAGAACTATACGAATAACAAAGTGGCTATCTTTCCGGACAACGAACGAGCAAATGACATGAGGACGCTGATTTGAAATTTTAATCACCTTTGACTAAAGATAGAGGACACAACCGACCACAATTCATACATAAAAGGTCCCCTAGATAAAGGGTTATCTGGCACGTGTAACTCTAAGTTCCTTTACACTTTTAACCCTTTCTCTTTATCTGAAGAGGTTGAGATACAATTTTTCAGCTTTTTTTTTTTTCAATTAAACACGATAAACGTTTTCCTGACTGAAAATATTAAGGAATGAAAAGTGGAATTCGGAAAATGAAATGTGGGAAGTGGAAAATCAAAAAGCCTGTTCAAAAATATCAAAAATAAATTTTCTTGTTTAAAAACCCGCTTTGTCTTATTTTCGGTGGAAAAATACTCATCTTAATCCGCCTCCAATTTTATCCGTGTCGAGTTACATCCTCGAGATGTCACCTTTGTATCTTGCCTTTCCTGCAAAACTGTCAGGAATGATTCTCTTCTTATACACTCGCTTAGGACGTTTTGAGGGCCAAATTAGACCAGTCCTGTCCGTTCCAATGAGAAGCGATAACTTTCCCCCACAAAAGACATCTCGCGATGTGATCTCTATTTCAGTAAAATTTCCCGTCGGAGATTATTTCCAAAAATAATTCTCCCCGCGATTAATACTCCCAGACACATTTATGCAAATTTATTTTCTTTCATTATTGTTCATCGAATGAAAAAAAATTGTTTGAATATTTTGGTTACTTAACGACAAACACTAAACTAATAAATAAATAAAATTAAACTTTTACTATAATTTTCTTTCTTAATCAAAACATAAATTATAATAACACAATTCAAAAAGGTGGCTTTTGCTGTGACCGTTCAGCTCCAGATCGTCCTCAACACTGCCTTCGTCCCAAAAAAAGAGGATGTACACCTAAGGAAAATAAGCGAAAAAAATTTTGAAAAAAATTCTTGTGAAGTTTTAAAATAATGAAACACACTCAATAATATGCCCTCTAATTTATCCAATTGATAACTAGAATTATCAACCCCAAAAAAATACCCCCAAGGAAAATAATTGAAAAAAAAATTGAAAAAAATTATCAATGTATACCAAAAAAATTCTAATGAAGTTCTAAAAAAACGGAAAATACAAAGGAATATGCCCCCTAATTTTTCCAATTGATAACCAGAATTATCCTCTTCTAAAAACTACCCGTAAGGAAAAAAATCGAAAAATAATTTTAAAAAAATTATCAATATTTACAAAAAATTTCTAATGAAGTTCTAAAATCGTCGAACATACTCAGAAATATGTTCCCTAATTTTTCCACTTGATAAACAGAATTATCATCCCTTAAAAACCACCCCTAAGGAGAATAATCGAAAAATAATAAAAAAAATATATCAATTTCTACAAAAAAATAGTAATGAGGTTCTTAAACGGCGGAAAATACTCAGAAATATGACCTCTAAATTTTCTAATTGATATCCAGAATTATCATCCATCCCCTAAAAACCCCACCTCCTAAGGGAAAAATCGAAAAAAATTTTGAAAAAAATTATTAATTTCTACAAAAAAATTCAATTAAAGTTTAAATCTTGCGAAAAATACTCAGGTATATGCCCCTTAATGTTTCTAATTGATAACCAGAATTATCATTTTCTAAAAACCACCCCTAAGGAAAATAATAAAAAAAAATATTAATTTCTTTAATAAAATTCTATTAAAGTTTTAATCTGGCGAAAAATACTCAGGTATATGCCCTTTAATTTTTCACCTTGATAACCAGAATTATCATCCCTTAAAAACTACCCCTAAGGAGAATAATCGAAAAATAATAATAAAAAAAATATCAATTTGTTCAAAAAAAATTCTAATGAGGTTCTTAAATTGCGGAAAATACTCAGAAATATGCCCCGTAATTTTTTCAATTGATAACCAGAATTATCATTCTCTAAAAACCACCCCTAAGGAGAATAATCGAAAAATAATAATAAAAAAAAATATCAATTTGTTCAAAAAAAATTCTAATAATGTTCTTAAATTGCGGAAAATACTCAGAAATATGCCCCGTAATTTTTCCAATTGATAACCAGAATTATCATTCTCTAAAAACCACCCATAAGGAAAATAATCGAAAAAAAAGTTGAAAAAAATTATCAATTTTTACAAAAAATTTCTAATAAAGGTCTAAAATGTTGTAAAATACTTAGGAAAATGCCACCTAATTTTTTCAATTGATAAATCAGAATTATCATCTTTTAAAAACCACCCCTAAGGATAATAATCGAAAAAAACCTTAAAAAATGATCAATATTCACAAAAAATTCTAATAAAGGTCTAAAATGTCGGAAAATTAATAATAATTAGAATTATCATCCCTTAAAAACCACCCATAAGGAAAATAATCGAGAAATAATTTGAAAAAAATTTTATATTTTTACAAAAATGTTCTAATGAAGCTCTAAAAAGCTAAACATAATTAGGAACATGTCTCATAATTATTCAAAATTATAAAAAAATTATTAACCCCTTAAAACCACACCTAACAAAAAAATTTATCATTTTTTACAAAAAAATTCTAATAAAGTTATAAAATCGCGGAAAATACTTAGGATTATGCTCTCTAATTTGTCCAATTAATAAGCAGAATTATCATTTTTTAAAAACTACCGCTAAAGAAAACAATCGAAAAAAATTTGAAAAAAATTATCAATTCCTACAAAAAAATTCTAATGTAGTTCTAAATGTCGGAAAATACTCAGGAATATGCCCCCTAGTTTTTTCAACCATTTAGAAACTTCATAGAACTTTTTAATAGAAATTGATAAATTTTTTCTAATTTTTTTCGATTATTTTCCTTAGCGGTAGTATTTAAGGTTTAATAATTCTAAAAATTATCAATTGAAAGAATTGAAAGCCATATCCTTGAGTATGTTCCACGCTTTTAGAATTTCATCAGAATTTTTTTGTAAAAACTGATAAATTTTTTAAAATTTTTTTTCAATTATTTCTGTTAGGTGTGGTTTTAAGGGGTTAATAATTTTTTTTATCATCTGGAATAATTAGTGGTCATATTCCTAATTATGTTTCTCCTTTTTAGAACTTCATTAGAACATTTTTGTAAAAATATAGAATTTTTTTCAAATTATTTCTCGTTTATTTTCCTTATGGGTGGGTTTTAAGGGATGATAATTCTAATTATTAATTATTAAAAAATTTAGTAAGCATATTCCTGAGTATATTTAAGTACATGCGAACTAAACCTTTTGAAATTAAAACCTTTTTCTTTTAACTTATATTTCGTCAACTTTTCAAAATTTAACATTTAAAATTCTGTCATATATTTAACTATCACACAATTTGTTTTTCATTCGTCGCAATCATTATTAATTATATTAAACAATTTTTCAAATTTTTCTCCAGAAAAAAAATGTTCTTCTCTACAGAATGGTTTAACATCAAATCGCCCTCTCTATTTTTCAGCAAAACGTTAAAATTAAACGGTCAACAAGAAAAACTAATATTGCAAAAAACCGAGAAGAATATTAATTATATCACGAAGCGTTTTGAAGCTTTTTTGCTCTTGTTTCCTATTAGTTTTCACATTGAAAACGACTTTTTGTAGACATTTAACCCCATCCAACGAACTCGTTATGCACTCAAATGATTTCTAGCTGGGTTACGAATGGACAAAAACACATAAATGGAAACTGAAAACTATTGGGGTTGCACTCGATCGAATTCTCGTTTGAAAACAATGAAACGACTCTTTTTTTTCTTTTCCTCTTTTTTTTTTCCTATCAATAGGCGGCGTACGTTTTTTTCACGACAGTCGCAATGAAAGCTGCGTGATTTGACTGCCGGCCAATTTTTCACGTCTGCAAATGGACACGACGACGTATATTATTCGACCGCGATTTTTCCGGAAATTTTGAAGTCGAATGCATTCGAATGTGTCGAGGTCTCGAACCGATCTTCACCCATTGATTTCTTCTGGTCCAACCGTTCCTCAAATGTATGTATACATACGTACTGGAGGAAAAGTTAACATTTGACTGCCCATACGGAAATCAAGGGAGGCGATGGTCTTTTTATCGGAGTATTCATCGATGCGTTATTTTATTTTGCAAATGGCAAATCCTTTTACCTTCTCGCTTCGTTTCACACTGAATTGCAGCCTATTTTGTGTCTTTTGTGAAATTTTTCCCGGTTTATATTTGCAATTTTTTTAAAATAATTTTTTAATTTCTACTTGGTACTTTCGTAAAAACTAGCCAAGACGAAAAGTAGAGTTTTTTTAATTTATCTTTTTAGTTAGGCTACAAAAAAGTTATTGCTTTGAAAATAATGCCAAGAAATATTTTTATTATACAGTAAGTGTTTCTTTTTTTTTTTTTTTTTAAATTAACTTATCCTTGGTCATGTTACTGAAGCAACTTCATTATCGTAAGGCTGTTCGTTATTTTGTCAATTTACGGTGCCAACAATGGAGCATCTCTTCGTGAGAAACGGGAGATTCCTATCACAGGCAAAGGTGAACTACTCTATCGGCTTTAGATAACGTTCTAATAGGATTATGAAACTATTCAAAGGCACAAGGCATGCGAGAGTCACCGGCAGGAAAAGTCGAGGCTAGAGTAGATCGATTAATGAGAATTGTGATTCCTTTAACATTGAAATTGACAAGATAAAAAAAAAGAAGAAATTCCAGTTAAAAAGAAAACTTCAAAGAGGAAATTCTTCTCTAAATTCGTATCGCTGTATCGATCGTCTTTAAAGGTGCAGTATTTTAAAAAAAATATTAAGGGCCCTTTACATCGGGGAGAGATACGCTCATAAAAATCATAAAGAGAGTTATTACAAACCTCCGGGGAAGATATAATAAAGGGGTGGAAAATCTGCACCCAATCTTTTTTTTTTTACTTCTTGCTGCCACCCTCGTAAGAGATTCAAAGATTGTTGAGAGAAGAAAGAAACACCTTTTAATTCCCCTTCGTGACGTGTACATTTTATCCCCAAGTGTCGTCGCTATCAATCCCTTTTCTTAAGTCGTTATCTTCTCCCTCTTTAAAATCATTTCCTCCAACAAACAATTCTCAGTCTCTTTTTTTATTCATCAGAAATTTTAAACAAGCTTTTTTTCTTCTTTAAACTATACTTAGCATTTTTAAATTCCTCCAAAAAAATTTTTTATATAATTCCTCGATTTGTTATTCATCAGAAATTTTAAAAAACACTTTTCTCAACTCAAAAATGTGCCCTCATTCGAAATGAGCTAAATTTAGAAATCTGTACGAGAGCCGAGACTGAAGATTAATCGCGATAGAGGATCCCTGCTCGTAATTCAGAGACCCTTACAATCAACCCTTATCTATGCCCTTCCCTTCACCTAGACTCTATTTAATTTAAATAACTTTTAAAAGTTCCTTACTTCTCCTCCACGACAGGTATCAGATCTTGAGCGTGTTCTCTCGATCCTCGTTCTCATACTGATTTTTTGGTCGTTAACTCCCTCCAGGGACACTTTATACGAGCCTTATTTTTCTGCCTTTATCTCTATCCTCTCACTTCCTTCTCTCTTTTCTTTTCCGATTTAAACTTTTCCCTTTTACTTTGTTCCTTCTCCCGACTGAGCCAGTCGACACCTCTATTCGTTGATTTAATTCTGAAATAATTTTGCGGCGATAGAGACTTCATTCGTATCTCCTCGTCTTTTGTGTTTTCAGCAATCCATCTTTCCCAGAATTAAGGGAACTCGTAAAATCAGCACACAATTCTGTCGACTTGAATTTTTAAGGTTTTGTAAAGTAGAGATTAATTCTTGATTGAGGAGGTAAATGAGAAATTGAAAAGAAATTTACATGATTGAAGTGCACACTGATTGGAATTTATTGGAGGGAAAGACTTTTCTTCTTCTACTAGGCTTCTTGATTTTCTCTCTTTAAACATTTTTTACTCTTTCTGCAAATTCAATTTTCACTTCTCTTCTTCTTTTTGTTTTTTTTTCTTTCTGATTTTTGAAAATTCTAGTCTAGTTATTGGTCCTTTTTAATAACAAAATTGTAAAACTAACCCGGCGCCGAATTAATAACGAAACAACTACTTTCCTCTTTGTAAATTTTTGTTAAAAAGACTAATTATTATCGTTGATATAAATTCTCGGAAAACTGGAGAAGCATCCGGCGCTGACAACACAATAGCAAAAAGGAAGATCAAGAAATTCATTGTTAACAAGGAGAATTCGAATACTAGTTTGAAATTGCATTCCCTTCAGATCTTGGACAGAACTCTTTGGAATTTGCTGGAATTTCAAACATTGCTGGAACGCCCGGTATACAAAAATTTTCTCAGCACGAATGAACAAGAGAATCATAAACTTTCGAATAAATTTTTATCCTTTAAGCTTGTTAAATGGCTAACTTATTCACAAAAAATCACTTTACTTCAAAACTTTCTTTTTTTCAGAAACTTTACCAAATTATTCTCTATGTTAAAAAACAATTCCAGGTTAATCCCATCTATTCTTTTTTATTCATCAGAAATTGTAAACAAGCTTTTCCCTTCGGGGAATTTATTTTTCAAAAACTGCAAATTGCTTGAATACTTGTTTTCAAATAAAGATAAGTTTCCAACGATTTTGATATCAAATTTCAATTTTGGGTGGACATGTTTTGTGCATTACACATCAGAGAGTTTTCCTAATGTATTTGGTCACATTAGACTTTCCCATCATTCATCTCGAATATCGGAAAGATCGATCTCCAAGTTTTCTAACATCCCCACACACATAAATATGGAAGTATTAAGTTTCTAATAAAAGTGATGTGATACCGGATGAGATGCTTTTTAATGGTGTCCCATAGCTCAAAGCCAGACTGACAGAAAGCTTCTATTTTGTCAAACTCAATTCGTCCACAAAGGTTATTTTTCGTATGAGGGTTTGTTTCTCTTTCTCCATTTCACTTGATGATTGATTCTCATAGCAGCTCTACATTGAAACCGATACCGAAATTTTATTACCGCTTTCTTAAATCTTCTCCCCCGCCAAACTCTTATCTATTTAATTGTTGGCCAATTTTAATTAGCAATTCGAATCCTTGGTTTCCGCATTATAAGTAATTAAACTAATTATAAAGTTGACCGACAGGAGCAAGAACGTAAATTGCAAATTTACACTTTAGTCTTGAAGTTTACTTTGCCAAGAAATACCACGGAAATGATCAGGAGAAACTTGTCCATCGGGAGAAATTGCTTTCCCGGTCGTAAACAAAGTTTGGTACCTTAGCAAGTCATTGACAGTTAACAGAGGACTTGATAATGTGGACTAAAAGGTTGCTCGGTACTTGATTAGTGCAGAATGAGCACGCAACAACGTAACTCTAAAAGCAAATTGGATCTTATTTTTCTAAAAAAGAACAACAATACTTCAACTTTTATTTTTGCATTAAAAGTGCAAAACTATTAACTTGATATGATAAAAACAAAAATAATAATTAACAATAATAAAATTCTCTGTACCTTTTCAATTTACAATTAAAAAAACAAGGTGATGAAAATTATTATTTTTATTACTCACCCATATAAATCTGCACAAGATTGACACGTGAAGCACACTAAATAAACACACCACTTCTCTTATTTTATAAGTGAAGTGGTGTGTTTTCACTTCACTGGTTTTTTTTAAAAAACACTTTTCTCTTAAAGTAAATTTAAATTTCAATTACATATTACAAAATTACAAAATAGAAGGAGAACAACTAACCTAAATTATTATTCTTAGCAAACTACCACAACAGCAAAAAACTCTCGATAAATATCGAAGATATTGTTGACCAATGAGAGAGCGAAAAATGGTCTTTCTTAAGATCGATCTTAAGGCACTTTTGCTATGTGCCGAGAAGTTCGCTTCTGATACATCAAAAGAGGAAAGAATTAGAAAAAGGGAAGCCAGTCTCTGATGGCCTATTATACGGACCAGGCATTTCTGATTAATGTAAGTGCATATTTTTACTGAAAAATCTGTCACCAAAACTTTGCACTCGTTTTTCTCAAAACCACTTTTTTCCAACTGGTTGCCAGGATTACTCAGAATCTATTCAACCGATCAGGCTGCAATTTGAAGGCAATATTCTACATATGATTGACTATCGTGTGAACCTCGGTCATGATTTTACATAACATTTTCCTATTTTTTTTAAACAATTACTAATAACCAACCACTATCTTTTTATATTTTAAAATTCATAATTTGTAAGCAGACCTCTACAAAGTTCAGTAGAATCGAAAATCCAAAATTCCGTAATCGTGTTTTGATTAGGATCCAAGACGTGAATGGGATTCGTCGAGCGAAATTGAGTGGACAGGGAATAAAGACATTGGGGAGAATATGTAATGTGGGGACAGATTCTAATGGGACATTTCAAACTACGAGACCTGATTTACAATTTGGCAATAAGTTTGCCGACAGGTATTACCTGTCAATTCTGTCAGCTTCTCTCGCTACTTTGTCGAAGTTATCGATTGAGCGTAATCGAAGCTGCCTTCGCCAGGTTTCAAGCTCAACTCAATATACACAGTTGATTCAGTGACTTCGAGTAAGATAACTGCACGCTAAACTCCTTTCATTTCCGTTTCATAAACAATCTTCTGCAATCAAAGCAAACTCGACATTATTGTAAATCATCTCGAGTTGCTTGCACCCCAGTACTCCCCAAAGAAACTTGCCCTAAATTTCGGCAAGTTATGAATGAGCATAAAGCTTGAAACATAAACTGCAGAATACATAATTGCAGGCGTCATTAACCTCATCTTTCTCATGATTTTGCGAGCGTTTTTCTCGGCTTTCAACGAGCGCTCGGACGGCTTTGAAGCGAGCCGTGAAAAACGAAAGTGCATCCTTGGCTGCGATTACAAGTCACTGCTAAAAAAATGACGTACGAGTGCTGGTCGCGCAGTCCCATCTAAAATATATGGCGCCCAATAGAAACGAGGAGAATGTCAAAGAGAAGAAAAAAAAAAGGGGAATAAAAGAGCAAAACAACACTGTGCATCCGAACGTCCTCAGCTTGGAGAGGCATACAAAGAGACCGCCTTGAGCCGCGGATATTCCTTGTCGGACACGCTCGTTAAGCCGTAAAGGGGTTATTAAGACAATTAATATGACGTCGGTCGGCATGCGCCGCCACGAGTAAGCGCGAAACGCACCGCGATTGGCTCTTCTCGATGTAAAAGAAATCGTCACCGGCGTTCTTCATAAGGGACATAATTAATAGTTATGTCATTAATTAACATCTGCCTCGAGTTGAAACTTGTCTTTCGTATTCCCGTGTCCTTTGTTCGTGCCAAGTTAATAATTGAGTTCTAATTTCAGACTCGTCGCCGATTCTAGACCAACGAACTAGAAAGATAACCGCATTTTGTAAATTGGTTACGTATTATTCATCAGAAATTTTAAAAAACCTTCGGAAATTATTCTAAATGTTCTAATCTTCCGGAATTTACCGTTTTTATTTAACAGAAAATTTACAATACCTTTAGAAAATCACCTAAGTGTTCCAACCTTGCGGAATTTACCTTTTATATTCAATAGAAATTTTAAAAAACCTTTGGAGACCTTTGGAGATCAGGAATCTTCCTGATATACCCTTCATAATCAACAAAAATTTTGAAAAACCTTTGGAGACTCTCGTAAGTGCTTGAATCTTCCTGAATTTACTCTTTATATTCACCAGACATTTTAGAAAAACTTTGGAAACTCTTCTTAGCTTTCCAACCTTCCGGAATTCACCGATTATATTTATCAAAAAATTAAAAAAACATTTGAAACCCTCCTAAGTGTTCCAATCTTTCAGAATTTACCCTTCATATTCACCAGAAATTTTAAAAAAACTTTGGAAACTCTTATAAGTTTACCAAACTTCCTGAATTTACCCTTGTTATTCACTAGAAATTTTAAAAACTCTTTGGAAACTCTCCTAATTTTTTCAAGCTTCCGAAATTAACCGTTTATATTCACCAGAAATTCTAAAAAAAAAAATGTTAGAAACTCTTCTTAATTTTGAAACCTTCCGAAATCTACCCTTTATATTCACCAGAAATTTAAAAAAAAAACTTTGGATTTTTTCCCTAAGTTTTCAAACATTCCGAAATTTATCTTTTATATTTACCAGAAATTTAAAAAACCTTAGGAAAGTTTTAAAGTGTTCTAATTTTACCAAAGTTACCCTTTATATTCACCAAAAATTGTAAGCAACCTTTGTAAATTCTTATAAGGTTTCCAAACTTCCTAAATTTACCCTTTACATTTACCAGAAATTTTAAGAAACCTTTGGAAACTCTTTTCAGTATTCCAACCTTCCGGAATTTATCGTTTATATTCTCTAAATATTTAAAAAACCTTTGGAAGCTCTTTAAAGTTTTCTAAACTTCCTGGATTTACCCTTGTTATTCACCAGAAATTTTAAAAATCCTTTGGAAACTCTCCTAATTTTTTCTAGCTTTCGAAATTTACTGTTTATATTCACCAAACATTCTAAATAAAATATTAGAAACTCTCCTTAGTTTCAAAACCTTCTGGAATTTATCGTTTATATTCTCCAAAAATGTAAAAAACCTTTGGAAACTCTTATAAGTTCTTCAAACTTCCTGAATTTACCCTTGTTATTCACTAGAA
This sequence comes from Ganaspis brasiliensis, assembly GCA_037103525.1. Taxonomy (NCBI): domain Eukaryota; kingdom Metazoa; phylum Arthropoda; class Insecta; order Hymenoptera; family Figitidae; genus Ganaspis; species Ganaspis brasiliensis. Next base: position 760,952 of record JAZKLR010000168.1, on the reverse strand, counting down.
ATTTTAAAAACTCTTTGGAAACTCTCCTTATTTTTTTCAAGCTTCCGAAATTTACAGTTTGTATTCATCAGAAATTTAAAAAAAAAACATTAGAAACTCTCCTAAGTTTCTAAACCTTCCGGAGGTTATCGTTTATATTCTCCAAAAATTTTAAAAACCTTTGGAAACTTTTTAAGTTTTTAAACAGTTTGGAATTGACCGTTTATATTTACCAGAATTGTTAAAAAACCTTTGGAAATTTTTTAAGTGTTCCAATCTTTCAAAATTTATACTTTATATACAACATAAATTTTAAAAAACCTTTGGAAACTATCCTAATTATTCCAACCTTCTGGAATTTACCTTTTATATTCTACAGAAATTTTTAAAAAACCTTTGGAGACTCTCCTAAGTGTTCTAACCTTCCTGAATTTTCCCTTAATATTTACCAGAAATTTTAAAAAAAAGTTTGGAACTATCCTAATCAGTTTTCCAACATTCCGGAATTTAACCTTTATATTTACCAAAATTTTTAAATAAACCTTCGGAAATTTTTCTAAGTGTTCCAACCTTTCAAAATTTACCCTTTAAATTCACTAGAAATTTTAAAAAACATTTGGTAACTCTTCTCAGTTTTCCAACCTTCCGGAATTTATCGTTTATATTCTCCAAAAATTTAAAAAAGATTTAGAAACTCTCCTAAGTGTTCCAACCTTTCGGAGTTTACTCTCCATTTTCACCAAAAATTTTAAAAAACCTTTGGAGACTCTCCTAAGTGTTTGTATCTTCCTAAAATATCCCTTTATAGTTACCAGAATTTTTAAAACTCCCTATAAAAACTTTTAAAATGTTCCCATCTTCCCGAATTTACCCTTGTTATTCACTAGAAATTTAAAAAAAAACTTTGGAAAATCTTCTAATTTTTTTTAGCTTTCGAAATTTACCGTTTACATATTTACCAGAAATTCTAAAAAAACATTAGAAACTCTCCTAAGTTTCGAAACCTTCCGGAATTTATCGTTAATATTTTGCAAAAATTTTAAAAACCTCTGGAAACTTTTTAAGTTTTTAAACCTTCCGGAATTTACCGTTTGTATTTACCAGAAATTGTAAAAAAAACCTTTGGAAACTCTCATAATTGTTGTAACCTTTTGGAATTTACCTTTTATATTCTACAGAAATTTAAAAAAAAACCTTTGGAGACTCTCCTAAGTATTCTAACCTTTCTGAATTTACCCTTTATATTCACCAGAAGTTTTAAAAAATACTTTGGAAACTGTCATAAGTTTTCCAACATTCCGGAATTTACCCTTTATATTTACCAGAATTTTTAAAAAACCTTTCGAAACTTTTTAAGTGTTCCAATCTTCCAAAATTTTTGCTTTGTATTTACCAGAAATTTGAAAAAAACCTTTGTAAACTCTCCTAAGTCTTCCAATCTGTTCGATGTAGAAAACGAACACTTGAAATTTTTCTTTAACTTCTGTTAGGCGTTTATTAAAATCTTCAATAACTTTAATAATTGTTTTATTTATTGAAAAGGTTCATTGTATTTTAAAATAAAACTCAGGTTAATTATATTTTTATATAATAATAACAGATAAGTTTATTTAACTCATTAAATAAGGAGGAAGACAAAATACATAGAAATAGCGTCTAAACGGTACGAGCGCTAAATCGCTTCTGAAGTATCTGTATGTAAGGCTTTGCCGCGAAGATTTATAAAATTTGGCAACGCTGGTAAAGTATTTCATATTTGGCAACCTAGGAAAATTTTGAAGAAAGTGAAAGTACAACTGAAAATCTAAAAATGACAAATATTGCTGTAATTGCACGGTTAGAACCCGGCGCAGCCGATGGTTGGGTCCGAGCAATAAAATCTGGTGCCCTAATCCGCTGCCAGACGTTGCCGTCGCAGAGCCTTGAATCGGTTTGGAGATATTTTAGAAAAAGTTGAATTTTATAATAACCACTAATTTTTAAGCTTTACTTTCCTTAAAAAACTATTTTCAAAAATAGCAAATTTAAAAGAATCAAATTAATAAATTTTAGAAACTAATATAAGAATTCTGCTCTAAATATGTTTTTGATTATTTCACGTTTGTAATATTTTACAATAGTAAGCCATTAATTTGATAAATAATAATATTAATTTTTATCTGATTTAAATACAATTGTTACGACGCAACACAATCCTTCGGAATTTACCATTTTTATTCACCAGAAATTTTAAAGAAGATTTTCTTTAATCGCAGTGTCGTCGTTTGTCTTACTAATAAGAAACTATTTCTTCTGTCACCATCCAAGAAAAAATAAAATCTCTTCCCAAAATTATCTCATGTTGATGTTGACAATTGAGATGGTTAACAATTCATGCGAAATGCTGACACATGAAGACCAAACTTTAAATGCTACTAAGCAAGTTTCCTGTGCGGCACCCAGTTTGGAGTTTGTCCTGAATATTCGTGGGACCATGAAAAGAGGAAGAGGGGTTAACTCGAAACAACCCCAGCATTCGACGTGCATCTACACACTGCTATTGAAATGTACGTGACGTGAACTGGCGCCTCTCTCGTTGCCAGAAACAACCACTATCAAGTTTTCCAACACTGTGATCTCACATCAATCGCCACACTAGTCTGCAAATCCAGCTGACTCTCTTCTGATCCATGTTACGTGTCTCCAGTCCCGAATGCAATTGGAACACCAAACTTGAGGGATAATGCAGGACAAGTGTATTTTAGATGCTTAATGCACTTAGCTCCTGAATAATCAAATGAACATTGTTTGCCGAGTTATACGAAACGCAGCAGGACTAAATGGAGTTAAGGACTCCCATACCATCGGTATTGTGTTGAACTCTCTAGATGTGCAGGCCAACGCGAGAGAATGTCAGATGCAGATAAGAGCAGCTTGGCCAAAAGCGTTTTCATAGTAAACGCCACTTTGTTAACTATTAAGCGATTTACGCACATTCAATTATAATCTCTTGAGGTTTCAGAGATGCAACTTCTAACCTAAGCCGCGTCTTGTTTCACCCCGAGCAAAATGAAACTCTGATAAACTGAATTTACAACATAATCGGAAGACTAAAATAAGGTCGAATTAATTGTTGACTCTCTTGACATCCAGGATTCTTGAATTAATTAATTCTTTTCGTCATTAATGTCGTTGAAGTTTTTTAATATGACTCTCGCAGCAAATTAAAACTCTCACGGAGATTACAAAACCTTTCATAGAAATATCGATACTGTTCCGTACTCAGTCCAATCATCTGTAAACTATAAAAACTTTAAATCTTCTTTGATGCTGGAAAATATTGCGTATCTTGCATTCTCTTATAACGATCGCTGGAGCAACTAATAATACATTGCAGGGGAACTAAACAATTTTTAAAAAACATCTGTTGCATTAAAAAATTTTAAAAACTTTTTTCACCCAAAAATTAAAATAAATTTTGAATGTGCAATGTACAAATGTATTGCAATTAAAAAAAATGTTTTCTGTTACAATGCATTGCATTGTACAAATATGTCACAAATTTATGATTAAAAAAATTTCATACTTTTGTATGTACATTCCAATTTTTTTTTACAACAATGTATTGCAATGTACAAATGTACTATAATTAAAAAAAAAGTTTTTTAGTACAATGCATTATAGTTGTAGTGTAAAAATGTATTACAAAGTAGTTAAAATGTAATACATTTGTATACTGCAATACATTGTATTTAAAAAAAAAAATTTTAATACATTTCCACATTGCAATAAATTGTAAGATAATACATATTTCTTATCTGCTTTAACGTAATACATTTTGAATACATTACAATCTATTGCACTGTAAAAAAGTATTATTTACCATTTTTTTTATATTGCAATGTACCACCATTTTTTTTACCAATATTCAGTAAAAATTCTCAAAAATATTAAAAAGTTTAAGAAAAAATATCCCCTCGTAAAAAATTCTTAAATATTGATTTCTGCGCTCTTAGTTATATGCATTCCCAATTGGAACGTGTTTGGCAGACTCTCTATCAAATCATTTCTCCTTCTTTCTCCGTGAACTGCTCTTTCTCTAGATTTCAGAGTAGCATCCATGGAATGCATAATTTAAATGTCCTGCGTCCCAGTTTCCCTCGAAGAGGCTGATTGCTATGCCATCTCCTTCATGAATTATCGTGGTCCTTCGCATATTTTCCAACTCGGTCTTTAAGAAGTTTTAAGTCGTGCGCCGCATGACAGTCCTCAAATAAATGGCAAAAGAATCGATTCTGCAAATTATGACCAGAAGAAAACTTTTTGCCAAAGAAGTTTCTTTTGCAGGATACTTCTTCTGCCTTTTCAATAAACACTTTACCATCATTAACTTGACATTAAATTACAGTTTACGAGAATGTCCGCTTTTTATGGTGAAATTTGCAGAAATTAACAATCGCAGGGACATTAATGTACTCAATATGTCTTTGACAACAATAAAAGCACCTTGCAACACATATGACACGATTCGCGGTTTTGTGAACTAAACCGAAGGCAACACACTCAACCATAAAGTCAGTTAGGTAAGCCGCGCCCTTAACAATAGGAAGCCACGCGCCATATGCGGCTGCACATGCCACGCGTGTCGTCCGCAATGCGGAATCGGGGGAGGCAAAAGCAGGGACCCTCATAGGGTTGAGTGTGGCACGAAAGAACGTCAGTCAAGGGCACAGAACCGCTTTCGCTCTTTTTTATACTGTCGCTAAGGGTTGACATTATAATAAGGACAATCTAGCCTGCTACATTGGCGACCCTTCCTCAATCGTGATTCACGATTTTAGACTACCAAGGGCCGTGCTTTTTATTGAATTAATCGCACACCCCACGTGTCCACGAAAACTGTTTCTAAATTTGGGCACAAATGACAAAACAATTGAATCTGGTAAAGTTCATTTGCTTCCAGTGACGCGGACAAAATTAGACAGCGTTGCAAATTTAAAGCAACCGAATTCAGAGACTGCACTGTAAGAAATGTTTTTGGAAAAGTTCCCGAAATGTTTGCAAAGCACAGTTCCCAAAATGTTTGTAAAGCAAAGTTCCCAAAATGTTTGAATAGCAAAGTTTCAAAAATGTTTGTAAAGCAAAATTCCCAAAATGTTTGTTAAGCACAGTTCCAAAAATGTTTGTGAAGCAAAGTTCTCAAAATCCTATTCTAAAAAGAACGGACGTTGTGGTTAACTGCAGACGTGTAACTTCATTTCCGAGTCTCCAATTGGTCAGTCGATATCAAACCTCACTATCGATAGTTTCAGTTTCGATTTTTTGTTTTGCAGACGAATCAAAATCTTTTAATTAAATATTATAACTTCAAGTTTAATTTATACAATTTCTTATAATGTTAGCAATCTAAAATAACAAAAAATTTTATTAAAATAATTAATACATAGAAATTAGCTTTAACCTTGACTTCCCTATACGAGAACCCTTTCGACCAACTTCAGAGGTGTAACGCGTTTTATCAGGCTTCTGATTGGCTAGCAGATTTTCGATATTTGTTGTCAACAATAACATCACAGTTTAGACGTTTATTTGTACTATTTTTCAATTTATTTAAAATCTTTGTTTATTGAATAATTGCATTTTATAAAATAATAACAAATTGAAAATAAATTAAATTGTAGTAATTAAGGAGTGATAGTTTAAGAAGTGACAGTGATTTTTGTGAAATTGTTATGGTTATAGCGTTTTGAGTAAAATATTGTTTTGTTTACATTGGCATTCGTTTCTGACAGGTGAGTAATGATAATAATATTAATAATCTTTTGGTCGTTTCCATTTCAATTCAGACAGGCTATGTATGTTAAAGTCAGGGAATCATTTCTTATTGAAATATATTATTTTTCAGATAATTTTAGACGACACGTATTTTCCCGATTTGGTAAAAAAAAAATTTTAACGAAGTTATGCCGATTTCAATTTTTTAAGTTGAAAAGTGAGATTACAAGAAAATAACATTAAAATTTTTTAAAATTATTATATCCTTTTTGCTATTGTATATATTAAAATGATCCTTTCTGTGTCTAATGGAGGCTTTCATGTTCTTTTAAATTCCATAAGAGAATTTAAAATATTTTCATATTTAACAAAATGGTGGCGTTTTTTCGAAAAAAATAAAAATCAGATTTTCTCAAAAACCCCACCGTTTTTTTTCTCTCAATTTTTTTACTACTTTCTGGAAGTATATTGATTATTTTCTATAAGAATTTATTGGAGTCCCGCTTCCTGGAGAGGAATAAAAAAAAATTTCTTTTTAAGAAAAGAAAATTCAAAGTTTTTTCAAACCCTCTACTAGATACAACAAAAGTTCAAATAGAAAAAATGTTCCTATCAAAATATAGAGTAAAAAAGTCTTATGACTTTTATCTCTTTCTTGCAAATCTTTCGAATTATTAAAAATTTTGCATGTTTACAAGTAAAAATTATACTTGCAAAAATGCAAAAATTTTTTTTTTAATTATATATCCATAAAAACTAGAAAATGGTAAAAAAATAACGAGAAAATGTTTTGAATTTTTGTAAGTATAAATTATACTTGCCAAAATGCAAAATTTATGCATTTAATTCGTGTTATAATTCATAATTCGTAAGATTCGCAAGTTAGAGGTAAAAACCATTAGACTTTTTTACTCTACTTTTTAAGAGGAACATTTTTTCTATTTGGACTTTTGTTGTATCTAGTAGAAGGTTTAAAAAAACTTTGAATTTTCTTTTCTTAAAAAGAATTTTTTTTTTATTCTTCCCCAGGAAGCGGGACTCCAATAAATTCTTATAGAAAATAATCATTATACTTTCAGAAAGTAGTAAAAAAATTGAGAGAAAAAAAACGGTGGGGTTTTTGAGAAAATCTGATTTTTATTTTTTTCGAAAAAACGCCGCCATTTTGTTAAATATGAAAATATTTTAAATTCTCTTATGGAATTTAAAAGAACATAAAAGCCTCAATTAGACACAGAAAGGATCATTTTAATATATACAATAGCAAAAAAGATATAATAATTTTTAAAAATTTTAATATTATTTTCTTGTAATCTCACTTTTCAACTTACAAAATTGAAATCCGCATAACTTCGTTAAAAAATTTTTTTTACCAAATCGGGAAAATACGTGTCGTCTAAAATTATCTGAAAAACAAGATATTTCAATAAGAAATGATTCCCTGGTTTTAACATACTTAGCCTGTCTGAATTTAAATGGAAACGACCTTTTATTTATTTTTATTTTATTTGTAACTTATTTATCTGTTTTTTAGTTCTATTATTTAAATGTTACTTTTTTTCTTAAAGTATCATAATTATTTATGTCATTTAAGGTTTTGATATTTCTTGTTATTGGAATGCACGTGGTGATCGTCATCGGATTTCTTTTCGGCCAAGTAAAAATGGTGAAACTGGTAAGTAATAATAATTTTTAGTTCCTCATTTTGTTTTATTGTATATTTATATTTCATTAACCTTTTAAGTTTCTGTAAAATAAAAATATTATACTTTCATGTTTAAGGTTATGTTTTTGTTATTATTCTCCGGTTAGGCAGAATAGTAGGATAAAATGACAAAATTTGGTTCAAATTGATTTATAGACCGCAATTTTGAACCAAATTAAAAAATTCTTCTTTCCTGTAACGCAGAACTAAATTCTAAAGAGATTTGTGCGAGACGGTTTTTTAATTATTGTTTTATAAATTTTAAATGTTAATGCAAAAAGTATAAAAAAAAAGATTTTTTACAATTTTTTATTTCTCTTGCACAAATTTTTTTTTGCATTTTTAATAATGTATGCATTTGATGTTTGGGGGTGTGTTAATAGTAAAAAAGAAGTTTTTGTACTTAAAAATTGTTTTAAACTATGTATATAAATAATTACACTTTATGAATTTTCTTAAACAGTTTTCATTATAAACATTCATTAAGAAGAAAATAACAAGCGCGCCGCGGCGCGCGTGTCGATCTCATGTTTGTAAAGCACAGTTCTCAAAATGTTTGTGAAGCAAAGTTCCCAAAATGTTTGGGAAACAAAGTTCCCGAAATGTTTTAAAAGCAAAGTTCCCAAAACATTCGGAAAAATTTCCAAACATTCGAAAGAAATTTTTACCTGCAAAAGGGTCTCCTTTGACTAACCCTCATTTGAAGGATTACAGTACCTGCTGTTTTGAAAATTCTATCCATTTTCTCTTAACATTAAGGGTTTGCGAGATAATTTGTAACTTTTGCAAATCTAATTATTTTATAATCAATTTTATAGATTTGTAATCCGGAAACATCACCGATTATAAATATACTATTTAGAAACTTAAATTGTTGAAATTGCAAATTTTTTAAGTCATAGACTTCTCCTTCCCCTTTGGGTCAGTCACCTAGTGCCTGATAAAATGATAGCGTCTAGTTGCATTTTGGCTTTTATACAGTCCACATCAGGCGCTTTTCCCCGTCCGTTTTTCGGCAGATTTTCGACTGGTTCTCTATTTTATGTTCATAACGGTTGTACAAATGTGACGTATTCAAGATTGAAATAACAATAAACTATCCTTTTGTAAAAGTAAGGTAAAAACTCCCGTTTTTTCGGTAAGATTTGAGAATTTTCCCTAATTTCTATAAGGGAAAAATCCTGAAATTTCTTACAGTATAGAATTTTTTCCTTTGTATTAGCAACGTGAATTAGCCGTAAATCTAAATCACTCAGGATCCTTCAATTTTTATCCCGCGGGTATATTACATTTTTATGGTGAATTTGCATTTGCATTACACGTGTTGCACGTAGATAATGTCTTGAAAGCTGCAATGGATATTGGTAGTCGCAAGAATTTATGGCACCAGATGTTCCAAGCCGAAGAATCTAAGATCATTCTTCCGTAATGTTACCAGTGCCTGCATCGGAAAAACATGAAACCTGTAATCCGTTACTTGTGTCCCATAACAGAGAAACAAACCGTAAAAGAATTTTACGCGAATAATACTTCTCAGTCCTTTATGGACGTCGTGATGTCCTCCAACATCCACAATGTGAAATATTCTCATCAAACATAGAAAATGATTACCTAGTGTAGTTTGAGTTTAAAGTACAAAAGATTCTGGATACGAAGTTAAATATACAGAAAGCCAACAGAAAGATTGAGGAATTCTACATTTGGTGCTTCAAGCGGCAACTGGTCCTGTTAAAATACTTGTTACTTTTAGCAAATTGTAATGACGAAAGGAAGCAAGTTAGGTACAAAAATAAAAATAAAATTTTTTAATTCTAATTTAATTATTGATCCTTTATAGATTTAAAATTTGAAAACAACCTGAACTAATTCAACAGAACAAAATTAATAGTTGGGTAAAATTGTCTGTTGATTTAGCCGAAGGACACTGAAGACAGGATTTTCATATCTCGACGTAACCAAAAAGGAAGGGTCAACGGGGTTGAGGGTAAGGGGTCTTGTAATTTATGGTGGAAGTTTCGATGCTCCGCTGTGCGTTTAGGGTGAAACTTTAAAATATTAAAATAGCTATGCCAGGACGCGATACGATAGAGGCTTGAACTGCGCCAAGAGATTTATCATGCGCGCGAGATATCGTCCGTACTTTGTATAATACATACACGCGAATGGATAGAGTACGTGGGACAGAAACGGCGACACTACATTGAGACGAACCCTCGCATAACGTGTATGCCTATGAATATATCGCAGGGTTTAGTCTCCTTTTCCAGCACAATCATACGATGCTCATACGTGGAACACCCGCCAATCCTTTTCTCGCCGATTTTCCTCTTTCAAAGGCTTACATTATTCTCACCATCTGTGATAAATTGTCGACAGACTTTTTATAGTTTACCATGACTTGGAAGTACCATTTTTTTCTCTGGCATTGTTTTATTGATTTTTACGAAATTATTGTTTTATAATTTACCGGGTAGTTTTCCAAGTAGTTTCTAGAAGATTATAATTAGTGGTTATTATCCTCATGGTAATTATTTCAGTGTAGGTATTATCTACATACTTTCATCAACACGGTACTTAAGTTAACATGAGTGTCACAAAAATGAGGACAAATATGGCTTCTGTAAAGCGTTTTGTATGTCTGCAAATCGAAAAAGGCCTCTGTAGCACGTTTTCTAATCATTTTCTGGTTAAAAAACCGTTTTAGGCCACCTTATATCTGTTGTTGTTTTCAAGAAATCTGTAATTTTGAATCACGTTATAAATTTAGTCTTTTACATAATTCAAAATTACAGACTTCTCGAAAACGGAAAGAGGTAGGATGTCTTTTGAAAGTGATTTTTAAACTTTAAAACAATGTGAAACATGCTACAGAAGTTGTTTTTGTCAGCAATTTTATGACACCTAGCTTAGCTTCAAAAATATCGTAAATATAAAAATTGTAAATCGATGATTGTTAGCCTTACTTTTGTAAGGGTTCTGTACTAGAAAAGGTTTCAATGGCGGATGTTCAATAACAGCTAAAGAAAGAGATTTTATCTATGTTACTGGATTTGTAACGTATCGAGCTTTTGTATTCAGCAAGTGCAACCGATTTCTCAAAAGCGCTTTTTTAGAGTTTGATTTATGTTCAAACCGTTCTAAATCATCTAGTTCTTATCCAACCACAAGTACATTTCCACTACATTTAGCTGTTATCAACTGCCGAAAATTATCTCCATACTTTTAAAGCCGCATCGACACTCGAACGCGATCAAGCGAAATGAAGAAGGGAAGCACTTTTGCGCGGATTATAATCTGAATACAAAATCATACTTTCATGCAATATCTATTGTGTCCCACCACAAATATTCTTGCTCACTAGTCAGAAAAAAAATTTTTTTGTCTTTAAATATAATTCAGTAGAAAAGCCCAGTGACATATTCCAAGTAAAATATCACAGTAAAAATACCCTCAGTATTATTTATTCATATTCAAATTACCCTCTAGCTCTTAGGAAACTTTTTTTCTAGGGAAGCAGTTTTAGGTTAATTTAAATGCATTCTTACGCAGAAAGAAGGTGATGTAGGCAACACGTCACGTGCACGTAGAACGCGTGGCTTACGTCAAACCTGCACTTGACAGCAGACACGTGGTACTTTCCCACGTACCGCAGGTCGTGTGTCTCACTACTCGTGGTCGATCGTTCCTGCATCCAATCTATTTTAATACAAGCTCGCATCAACTATTTGGTTCTACGAGTATGTTTTACTTATTTTGATGATTCAAAATGATTTGATGATTTTTAATAGGATTATATACTGATCTTACTGTTTTGGTGAACCTTAAGGTGATTTAGAGCGCCTAATAGATGGTGTTTCATTATGCGTAGTTAATATTGAGTATGTAATTAATAAGTCGTGAATTTTTTTAATTTAATTTCTATCCGTTTGATCCTCGGAACGTAAGCTGTCGCTGGTTTAGATATCTCGTCGAGAAATTCTAGGTAAATGTCTAAAAAAAACTCATAATTGAACACGTGGCTATAATTATTCGAATTAATTAATTCTTGATGCAACTATCAGGAGCAAAGTGTCCTCGGAAGCTACCTGTTTATGAAGAAATTAAAAAATACCAAGTTATTCTTAAGAGGATATTTTCGTCTTTTTATGTATGTATTGACTGAATTTTAATTCAAATTGTTGGATATACAACGATAATATTAATATTTAGTTAAATAAATTATGTTCAAGATGTTAAAGTAAAAATAAGGTAGAAAGGGAAATCAGGTACTAGAACTACCTGAGTACCATTTTGGGTTTTCAGTTTTCTTTAGTCGTACGAATACAGTCCTGCGGAATAAACGCATAAAGTTGTACGGGTCTGTCAAGTCTAAACTCAAGTTGTAACAATACAGTTTTCAAGTCTATTTCTAATTGTTGAATAAAGTCTTAATTTACTTGTTATAATTCCTGTCTCTTTTTATCTTACACGTGTCATTCCTATGCGATATATTAAGGGTTCCAACAGAAATGTTTATTTATTTGCGAATTTTAGATCACTAAATGACAGAGAATTACGATCGTTGAAAATATTTATTCTATTTGTGATATTTTTCCACGCCCCAGATCTCGGTATTATTATACATCAATGTTAATTTATTTTGTCCGTGCGCAATTTTTCTTTTATATTATAATTATAATGTTTCTTTTGACTGAATTTTTATTGAATAAATGATTTTCATGGTGTAAAAATAAATCAGAGAGAATTTCGTTGACGGTCAAAGTCAGGTCGCTAAATCTAGGTGGTTGAATTTAGGTAGCTAAATCCAGGTGGCTAAATCTGGGTGCCCAAATTTAGGTGACTAATTCTAGGTAGATAAATCTGGGAGCTAAATTTAATTGACCAAATTTAGGGGACTGAATTCAGGTAGGTAAATCTGGGGGGCGAAATTTAGGGTAGACAAATTTAGGTGACTAAATCCAGGTGCGTAAATCTAGGGAGCCAAATTTAGGTGACCAAATGTAGATTGACAAATTTAGTCGGCTAATGTAGGTGGAAAAATTTAGTTGGCTAAATGTAGGTGACCAAATTAAGGTAGCCAAATTGAGGTGGCCAAATTTAGGTGGGTCAATGTTAGGGTCCAATTGAGGAGGCCAAATTTATGTCGCAAAATTTAGATGACCAAATCTAGGAAGTCAGATCCAGGTGCCTTAATCTAGGTGGACAAATTTTGGTCAGTAAATCTAGGTGGTTAAATTTAGGTAGCCAAATCCAGGTGGCTAGATATAGGTAGACAATTTTAGGTGACTAAGTTTAGGGAGATAAATCTGGGAGCTAAATTTTGGTACTTAAATTTAGGTGGCTAAATCCAGGTGGGTAAATCTGGGTAGCCAAATTTAGGTGACTAATTGTAGGCGGTCAGATCCAGGGGAAAAAACCAAGGTGGAAAAATTTAGGTAGGTAAATCTACGGTGCCAAATTAGGTAGCTAAATGTAGGTGACCAAGTTTAGGGGCCCAAATTTATGTCGCAAAATTTAGATGACTAAATCTAGGCGGTGGGATCCAGGTGGTCAAATCTAGGTGGTTGAATTTAGGTAGCCAAATCCCGATGGTTAAATCTGGGTAGACAAATTTAGATAACTAAATCCAGGTGGATAAATCTGGGGGGCCAAATTTAGGTAGTTAAATTTTTGTGGCTAAATCCAGTTAGGTAAAACTGGGAAGATAAATTTGGGTAGCCAAGTTTAGGTCACTAACTCCAGGTAGGTAATTCGGGGGGGCTAAACTTGGGCTACCAAAATTTACTTAACTAAATCCTGATAGGTAAAACTTGGGGGATGAATTTGAGTAGCCAAATTTAAGTGGGTAAATCCAGGTGAGTAAATTTAGGGCAACAAATTTTGGAGAGTAAATCTAGGCGGTTGTATTTAGGTAGCCAAATCCAGGTGGCTAAATCTGGGTGGTCAAATTTAGGTAACTAAATCCAGGTAGGTAAATCTGGGGGGGGCTAAATTTGGGTAGCCAAATTTAGGTGACTAAATCCAGGTGGGTAAATCTAGGGAGCAAAATTTAGTTGGCCAAATAAAGGTAGAGAAATTTATTTGGCTAAATGTAGTTGACCAAATTTAGTTTTACTTTTCATATACATAAAATGGAATGAACAAAAAATAAAATATTCCATTTACGTAAATGTATTAAAAATACCTGCTATAATTAAAAAAAAAAGTGGTACAATGCGTTCTTAGTAAAGACCATATGTTCTATATTCCTCGTGTTATCACTGACCTTTGCATGTGACTTTTCTATAAGAATCTCAATGACGTTAGTGTTATAGACATCAGCTTTATTTCATTTTCGATAAAAGTGTTTTCCTCCCGTCTTCCGGTTGACATTACAAACTCCCTAGAAGTTTCAATTTCTAATCTAAAGATTACTTTTTTCCTTTCCGCCTTTCGCAAAGATTTAATTGACCTTGGAGTTTTTTCTGGAAAGGCAAAAAGGTAAATTCAAGTGAACTAGAGCGGTAATTTCCTTTGGATAGCCAGTGACATTGTAAGAACTTGATAAACTGCAGCTCTACGTTTTATCCTACAGAGAAGATAGTAATTTTAGGAGAAGAGCAGGAAGAAAGAAAAAGAGTACTTCCCTGGAAAATACGTGAAGGTCTATTCCGTCCATGGGAGAGCGAGTGAGCTTTTGAATTTTTGCCAGAAAGTCAGGCTTACCACGCTAGACCTCTGACACTGCAACGCACCAGGATTAGTGATCTTGGATATAGACTAGACTATGTTAGAACTTATGATTGAAGCTTATCTCGAGCTTGGAAAATGGTAGCATGATCAAAAATAAAAAGATGAAAGAGGAGCTCAGGTTTCTTGCCAGTGGCTCGTATAATTTAGCTTCTTTAACTGAATTTACTGCTTGTATTTCACATTCAACATGATCTATCCTTCCGTTTTTTAAATAATTTAGACAGAAGATTTTTTAAAATATTTTAACCTTTCGAGCCCGGACCTGGGTCGTTTTCGTCCAGTCGTGTTTACAGGTAGAAAAAATGTTTAAAAAAAATTGAAAAAATTCATAGATCATCATCAATCCTTCTAGTTGAAGTAACAATTACGTTTTTTAAAAAAAAATTTTTTATTTATTATTATTATTAAAAAGTAGACTTACCTCCTGAAAAATTGCTACTTTACTTAAAAAATCATAACTTTGAGCCAAATTGAGATATGGAAAAGTTTAAAAAAGGTAATTAAGGCTGAAGAATGTGCCTTTCACAAAAAAATAGTAAATTTTATTTTCTTAAAAAAAAATGGTTAATTTTTTGACCTCAAAAATGGTAAAAAATTACTTCAAAATTTTCAATAAAAAGCTATATTGACTTCTTTTAATGACAAAAAATAATTGTAAAATGGGTATAAATCAGTAAAAAATTCAACATTTTAGTACAAAAGAACAATTTTATTTTCAAGATAAATTTTATTCATCAAGACAAAATACAATTCTATGATCGTCGCAAGTTGGTTTGGCGCATTTCGCGCAACAATAATTTGTTTTTCGGTCTTTTTTGGTCGTACAAAAGTGGCATCGCTTTCTTTTTGACATTTTCTGAGAGATTAGATTTAAATTTTCTTTCTATTCAATGTTTAAAAGATAACGGATGTTTTGACTAACATACGCGGATAAATCGCTGTCGTGGTCCTCAGACATTTTTTTCAAAAAACTGCAAAAATCTTTTCTTAAATACTTTTTTTACAGCACTTTTAAATTTCGCCTGGGTCGTTTTCGACCCAGGTCCGGGCTCGAAGGGTTAATACGCTTGACTACTTTGGGATAATTCGGACGTGATATCATCAATTTATAAAGCACCAAAACTGATCTCTAGTTTTAATAAAAATTTCTAGGAGAGCTCGTATGTCACATATTACAGATAAATATAATCTGAACATTCTATTTACAGGTGAGAGGAGACTCAAGAGGAGTCAAGTATCTTTTTTATCTCGTCATACTTCTATCTCGACTTAAAGCTTAGAACCTTGGAGTAGATTTGAAGTATCTATAGGTCGATTTAAACAGCTTCCACGAGTCTTGGAAGACAACAGGAGCAAGCAGACAACTGAAAAGAGGAGAAAAACGCAGAAAACAAGAACCTCGCCTATAAAGACGTTTGTACTGGACCACTTGACATGAGACAGCGCGGAACTCTGTAACTCCGATTTCTCTGGCACTCCTCTAGGAAAAGGAATCGCTCCGTAACCCTATTCCAGACTATCTATTTCAAGAGTAGCTTACCCTTAAGGAAGTGGCGTTAAGTTAGAAACCTGCCACTGGAAACTTTCCGCTTGGAACTTCCTTCTTCAACCTCTACCCTGTCCCCTTAGAGACACGTCCACATCGATTGCCTCCACCTGAAAATACAAAAAAGAATAGAGACTACAAAAGAAACGGAGACTACAAAAAAAGTAGAGACTCGAGAGTGGAGTTGCAAAATTCTCGGTAATTTAAAATCCGGTTACATTTATCGAGAATATAACCGAAATTATTCTCCTTGCGGAGAATTTATGAAAATTTTTTTTTTTCGAATGAGCTCCACTCAGTGGCGTAACTGTCAACCCGCAGTAGACCTTTTTTTTAAAAAAAATTCCAAGAACCTTACGAATTGTAGTAATTTAAAGTTTGACTAAATTAAACAACTTAGTAGATTAGTTTCTACTTCTTGTGTTATCAACAAATATAGATATTTTAAATATAATATTTAAAAACAAATTCATATTAATAAATATTTATTTAGGAAAAAATTTGTAAAAATTTAGAATTAAAAAAAGCAAAAAATAATTGCAAATTTTGAAAATTAATTAAAAAAAATGAAATTAATTAAAAATTGGTGAAAGTAATTTAAAAAATCATAGAAATGGTTTAAAAATAAAGAAAATAATTTAAATTTGAGTAAAATACTTGAAAATCTTAATAAAAAATTGAAAAAAATTCAATAATGAAAAGTTAGAGAAAATAATTGAAAATTAGAAAAAAAATGATTGAAAATTTCAGATTTAAATAATTAAAATATTAGATAAATATTTTAAAATTTGGAAATTATGGAAAGAATTGAAAATGATTAAAAAAGGAAAGAAATAGTTGGGAAATTTTAGAAAAATATTTAAAAATTTTAGAAAATAATTTAAAAAATAAGAATTAAAAATTAGGAAAAATAATAATTGAAAAATGATTTTAGAAACTTAAAGAAAATAATTGAAATATGATACAAACAATGATAAGTTGTTTAAAAAATGACATTTAAGAGAAATAATTGAAAAAATTAAAGAATGCTTTTTAAATAAAAAAAGATTCATTGAAAGTTGAGAAAAATACATGAAGATTTTAGAAATTAATTGAAAATTAATTTAATTATGGAAACAAATGATAATAATGTAGAAATAAAGGAAATAATTGAAATTTAAGAAAAATAATTCTAGATCTTTAAGAGCTTAAAATCTAATTTTACAATATAAGAATAATAACTAAAAAATTAAGGGAAATAATAGACAAATGATAAAAATAATTTTAATTTGGAAATAAAAGTGAAATAGGATGAAAATAACTAAAATTTCAGACAAATAATTAAAATTTTCGAAAATTATGCTAAAAGAATAAAAATAATTAGAAATTTTTTGGAAATTATAAAAAGGAACGAAAGTAATTGAAAATAAAAGCAAAAATTTTAAAATATAGTATAGATAATTGAAAATTGAACGAAATAATTGAAATGTCAGATAAATAGTTTAAATTTTTGATATTATAAAACAAACGAAAAAAATTAAAAATTGAAGGAAATAAATTTTGGAAAATAATTAAAAAATGATTTTAAAATTTTAAACTTGAAGAAAATAATTGAAATACGATACGAACAACAAAAAGTTGTAAAAATAAATGACATTTGAGAGAAATAATTAAAAAAATTGCAGTTTAAATAAAAAAAATTATTGAAAATTGAGAAAAATACATGAAGATCTTAAAAAATTAATTGCAAAAATGAGAATCACTAAAATAATAATTAATAATAATAATAATTAAAAATTGAAGGATATAATTAAAATTTTAAAACAATGCTTAAAAATCTTAAAAACTAATTTTATAACATGAGAATAATAATTAAAAATTTAGGGATGTAATTGACAAATGACAAGATTTAGGGAAAAAAGTTAAAAACAATGAAAATAATTAAAAATTGCAGAAAGTAATTTGAAAATGATAAAAATAGTTGAAAAATGTAGTTTAAGTAATTGCGATTTTAAGAAAAAAGAATTATTACAAATTACAAAAATTTTTAAATCACTTCAAATTTAGTATAGTTGAGTCGTGGATTAATTAAACTTTTAATAAATGCAAATCCAAATGAACAGAAATTTGAAGAAATCAAAATTGCTAGGTATAAATTTAAAATTTAATAAATTCAAATCATTACTTATTAGAATAGCACTAGAGATTCTATTTCGTACATTGATTGATAAAATTTGACTTAATTTGATAAATTAATAAAAAACCTATATTCTCATAAGTTCTCGATTAGAATTTTGGTCGGTTATATTCCCGGTTATATTCTCGTTCTCATTACCGTTCTCCAGGTAATATATTTTCTTCGCAACTCTACTCCGAAGAAAAATACATTCTCTAAACATAAATTAGGATAAACTTGCGATTAATGGGTACCCCTAATTTTTTTGAAACTTGGTATTTAGCCAAACTTGGTAACTTGGTTGACCGATTACGAAAACCGTAGTGAAAATTATTTTTGCAATTATCTCAATAAATCTTAAAAATGCTGAAAATTAATCTAAACAAAAGTTGTAGGCTTTTTAAAAATACACATTTTCTGTTCAACGAATTTTTTTGATATCCCTAATAGTTTTCAAGAAAATCGATAGTCAACGTTGCTCGAGCAGTGCGAAGAGTGGTGAATAGAATGCAGGAGCGCCCGTGAGTTTTTTGCATCTATCTCAATAAATATCAAAAATTTCGAAAATTAATTTTTACAAAAGTTGTAGATCTTCTTAAAGTACATATTCTATGTGCTCTATATTTTTTTGATATCTCTAATAGTTTTTGAGAAAATCGATAGTGATTCTGCCTACTCTTCGCCGCTCTACGCTCTGCACGAGCAACTTCACATTCGATTTTCTCTATAACTATTAGAGATAACAAAAAAATGTATAATACAAAAAATATGTATTTCTAGAAGGCGCACAACTTTTATACAATCCAATTTCCAACATTTTCAATATTTATTCAAATAATTGCAAAAAACTCAATTTCTATGGTTTTCACCATGAAAATGATCTAGTCGGCAATTTTCACTATGATTTTCGTAATCAGCGCATTAAACTACGTACGTATACCAAATTTAAAAAATAATAATGAGTACACTTTATTCGGAAGTACGCACCCAAAAGTAGGCTTAAAAGAAAATAGGGACGAGAGACAATTTTAGATGCTGTTTTGAACAGCACACCTAGAATTCGATGAGCGAATTACCTTGCGGTTGGGTACTTTCTGTTTGGAATCAATGACTTTTACAGTCGAGGAGACAGAGGTGGTGTTGGGTCGTGGAAATTGAGGTTCGTTCGAAATCCCCTACGCTATGAATTATTAACCAAAAGTCGAATAATCCCGGTCTCTGTGGTGGGCCTCGGATTTCGAACCGTTTAATTGGATTGTTTTCCTGGGAGTGAGTCCAATTATTTGTCCACGTTCACTACGATTTAGTGTGATGGAATATACCAATATGCACACCTATCATTCTTGGATTATCCTTGGAAAAAAGCTCCTAGGACGGGATTTAATATTGAAGTTAAATTCAAAACTTAGAAAATCCAAAACGACGGACCCCGACGATAAATTGTTTATTGAAAAGTCAGTGGAATAAAATGCTAATTCAAAGGAGCGTGCTATAGAATTCTTATTCAATTGTTTGTGTAACAAAATGATAACTGACTGTCAGTGCAACAAAACGTTATCTCAGAATAATTATTTTAACATAAATATAATTATTTTTAACCCCAAAACGCTCTTTTGAATTAGCATTTTATTCCAGTAGTTTTTTAATAAACATTTTATCAACGGGAACCGTCGATTAAATTTCATCCGGGGCTGTTCGAGTTGCAACTGTATTGCGATATTGTATGTTTTAAAGTTGTTAAAAGAGTGTGATGGTATTTCACAAAAACTCACAGCATTTTTATGTTTAATAAAGATAGTTTATTATTAATGTCAAAGAGTTGTTTCCTTCCATTGTAGTTTATTAGAGAGAGAAAATATATGATCTTAGGAAGGTCAATTGGAATAAAAACTCCAAATTTTTTTTGTCACCAAGCTACGTTTCGTCGACATGGGTTTGTCGACCTCATCAGGCTCTAATATTTATTGCACACTTCAAACAAACAGTTATACAAAAATAAAAAACATTAAAAAACGAAGGTTATAATACCTATTTGTTAAAACATTAAACACTTTGTTTTAACATGTCAAAGATTAAAATTTAAAAAGTTGTCAAAAATTAAGAGCGTTTTGAAATTAGTATACTCTCTTCGTTTCATGTCAAGCAACGGTCGAACTGTAACTAAAGTTCGAAGCGGAGAATATGACAAAATATATATTAAATTAAAATACAGTCGACGACATTTATAAGTCAATGAACTCAAAACAAAATAAATACACAAGGGCCTAGGAATGTAATCTACTGGTCAATGGAAAGTAAATCTTGTTCAACGAAAAAGCATCTTCTTTTTTATTAATCGCACCTCGATTAGACTTAATATGGATCATTTCGGAAATTCTCCTTTTTTTCCAATTTGATTCAAAATCAAGAATAATCGCATTATCCCAATTAAATTCATGTCCGCTTGAATCCCGATGGTGACACACAACAGAATTATTGGAAAGTTCAGAATAATTCACATTTATTCACCCGGTAGATACACAAAATAACGGATTAGTAAAGAAAACGTTGGGAGGTACACTCAAAAAACGCGCCCGATGTGGACTGTAAGAAAGCCAAGACGAAACTGACCGACTCATCATAATAGGCCCTCACTGACCGACCAAAAGGGTGGGAGAACTCCTACTAACGATTTGAGCTCCAGCCTGTAGAGAGAAGGATGACGGACATAGCCACAGAGCAGGGGTAAACCCACCTCAACAGGAACCTTAAACTCAATTAAAGATTTTATGACAGATTAAGCATTGTTTCAAAATGCCCACAGAAAGATATCATCCACCCAGTTAACTTCCGCAAGAAATCATCATTATAACTTTGAACATTTGAACCAAAAGTAAATCTTGAGACCTGAGAATACTTTAAAA
This sequence comes from Ganaspis brasiliensis, assembly GCA_037103525.1. Classification (NCBI taxonomy): domain Eukaryota; kingdom Metazoa; phylum Arthropoda; class Insecta; order Hymenoptera; family Figitidae; genus Ganaspis; species Ganaspis brasiliensis. The sequence continues at coordinate 740,178 of JAZKLR010000168.1, read as the reverse complement.
CAAAAAAGTATTTATTATTTGAAAACTATTGATTTCCTTGTCTAATGGTCATCAAACTTAATTTCTATAGACTGATTGGTTGGAGGGATCTGGATCGATAAGAGAGCCTTTTATAACTCCCAAAAAATATATATTTCCTGCTACGTGGTTGTTTTGAAAATAAAAAGATACCGTTATCATTTTCGGTACGAATTTGATCCTTTTAAAGCTGCTCCGTCATCCAATTAATTTATCAAAACTCAATTTGTTATTCTACTGAATCCTCCTTCCACTGTTCCACAATATAATAATGCCACGATGGGTTTCTGTAATCTCTATTGAATCGATGTGTCCGGTACTCGTGGGATTTGGAAACGTTGACAGAAAGGATATCATCATTCTGTTAACGGACAGTTTTTAAAAAACAGTCAATGTTGCTATCAACATCAACCAGACAAACACGGAATTGATCCACACGGAAAATATGATTAATATCAGAAGATCGTAAAAGATTATTCAGCATCACCGAATTCCCTCAACTGCCAGCCTATTTTACGAGTTTCTAAAATTATTTATCGCATCAAAAAGTTGATGAATAAGTGACTTCCGATGGTCTGCATCTCCGTAGCTTTTCGTATCAAATTCTGTACGAGCATAGCTTTTGGAATTGGTCCGTAAACTTTCATTGCAGTTGTAAACTCGATAAATAGTGAAGAAAGGGGTGGAGGCAGGACGTTTGCTCGAACATAGATGTGTTTACTACGATCGCTAGGTACTTTGCCAATGCTGTGGCGTGCAACTAGAGCACGTCCACTTGTTTTGCAAGCTTCAATTTGACCCAATAAAATTCAAGCTTATGCCAGCGACAGCTACAGATTGATAATAATAATCTCTTCATTCTTTCCTGACAGATAAAAATATATTGATCAATTTTTTTTTCTCCAAAAGTACAATTGGACAGGTCCGTAGGTGTAACGGCCAATGCAAAATCTCCTGAAATCTTCATTCGAAACAAAAAGACAGAAATTTACCGGTCCAAATGACAATAAATGTCACTAATTATCTCCTTATCATCTCTCTTTAGAAAGCTCTCTTACACATTATGCAGAAACGACGGACCTTGGACTAAAAAGTTTATCAGCGAAACAATTATGCAAATTCCGCAGCTCCTAAGAGTCTTTATCCAGTGCAGTTCACCCGCCCCACCTCCCTATTCTGTTTCCTGCTTTAAATCCATTCTCTTCAACAAAAACTCGTCCCAGTTCTAAAGTTTCCCCTTTCGAAATCCCTTACTTTATTCAACAATTATTGAAATTTTCTTCATTGTTTTCCACAAAAATGTGCAGCTGCTGATTCTCCGGGTTCTTGAATTTTTCTCGGATCAAAATTAAACAAGGGAAATTGGAAAGATTTGGATGAAGAAAGATGTGGCTGACTTTCGGGTTTTCTTAAGTCCTGCACGACTTCCTGGGAAATGGGCTATGAGACTTTTTCTCTCCTTTTTTCACATATCTCTTTCGGTGATTTTTTTCTCTCTTTTCTGCATGTTCTTTATACCTTATAGTACCACAGCTTATACCTTACTATATATATATATATATATATATATTATACCGCCTCGACTTTACACGACCGGCTGCAGCACATAGTAAAGTCTACCGAGTGTGCAACACGTAACTATGTAATACGTACAACGCCTCGAGCGGTAAGAAGAGGATGAACGTGTAAGGGATATGTGAAGATGGTGGAATCACACACACACCCTTAACATGGCTAAGCCACGATCTTCACCAATACTTGTGATCCCATATGCTTTCCTAAGCCGTTCTTCCCAAGATTTTATAGCCAAATTAGAACACCAGTTTCCTTTTATTATTCATCAGAAATTTTAAAAAGAACTTTTTTTCCCTCCAACTGAATAGAAACTTATTTACTCTCGTTTTTTTTGAAGATCTAGCTGTTCGTAAATCCTCTTTTTATTCATCAGAAATTTTAAATAAGATTGTCACAAGACGAGGTTAATTTCCTTGTTGCTCCGGACAAGGAAATGTTTCGACTGATACCAACAGGGAACTAGATGGCTAGGAGAAAAGGGGGGGAGGAAAAAAACTCAACAATTCCAAATCAACTTGAAAAGACTGTCTAGGGTTCCTTTCACTTGATGAAATTATTTATCAATGAAACCGCCGAGTCGGCAGTAGAATAAGAGAAAGTGGTTATTTGTGTCCTTGAACCTTCAAGGTCTGAGATAATCAACAAAGCTGGAGTATCAAAGAAGAACCTCACCCTTGAGCGGCTGAGGAGATAATGGTAGCTCCTCGGCTTGAGGGAGACGCTGTTTTCTAAAGAGCATTTTCTCAGACTTCAAACAATTGCCGATACAGGAAGAGCCCTAATCAGAGACTTTCCTAGCAGACAGTGCAACTGATTATACTTTTTAGAAAGGGAAATAAAGAGGAAGGTTTTATTACGACGAAATAGTGGAAATGGGATTCTCACCTTTATCCGGAGAATAAAGAAAATGTTTTCCTTGGTGCAAATAACTTTATACTGTCTGTTAGAACCAAGTCTCATTATTTGCCTTGTCTGTTGTTGTCAAAAGAATTTCTCCTTTTAACATTTCTATTATCCATATACAATTGAAACAAACTTTTACTTCCGCCTGATAAGGCGAGACTCTGGAAAAATAATTTGGTCGTTTCGTCAAGGTGAAGGACCTCCACACTTGGTAAGTGATGTTGCGGTCTGTACCCTCGACCCATAAGACTTCCTGGCACGTCTGAGTTATCGATCCGGGAGCTCTTTAGGAACTCTTACCGCGTACATGCGATCCTGCTTTGGACTTGGTGGGTCCACCGCAAATTTTTCGTGGTGAACTGCGCCATAATAGCCACGTCTGCCAAGTGTACAATAGGATGAGGTGAAAGAGAGCGAGAGAAAGCCAAGAACAGAAATAGAGGGCACGAGGGAGAGGCTGGGGTGACAGTAGAGCGTTATTAAATCACTGGGGTCGCGATATGGGGTTGTGCTGGATGGCGAAGGCGGCGAGTGTAGTGCCATGATGGTCGTCCGCTCCCATACTTGGTTATAAATCGCCATGGTCATATCCGTAACTATCCCGATTTTCCGCTTGCTGTGCTTTTATCTCGAAACTCTCATCCAGCCGAAGCTTAAATTCCCATGATCGCCCCATGTGCTCTTATGGTGACCAAAAGCTTCATATAGATGTCACGACAGTCTTCCCAACCTCTTTGTTTTCAGATAAAGCTTCAGTATCTGAACTCAACGTAAAATTTAACCTAACTCAGATTTTTATTTTCAAGAAAGAACAAGCGCTTTTTCCTCCTTGTATGAAAAGAGCCACTAATTCTCAACTCGCATGTTCTTACTTTCATTTGTGTTTTTTTTTCTTTCCACTCATTTTCTTGTTCCGCTTCTTTTTCTAGTGCAAGGAAACTGCAGCTTTTCAGTTTTCTGATATAAAGAGAACTGTAGCATCGATTGGTAACGAGTTCTACAAATGGAAAAGAATGGAAAACGAATTAAGGGGTGGGGAAGCGAGAAACAGGTTGGTTTTACAAGTGTGAAAGGAAATAAAGAGATCATAGATGAGAAAATGAAAGGATTCGTCTAGCAGTAGTGGCTGACAAAGCAGCATTCTTGGAAAGTTTCCTGTGTTTTCAGGCACCTCTACACTGTCACTCGATTTTCTCTCATTTCCTGATTTTTACAATGAAATTGTGCAAATAGTGTACCAGTTTATTTTCAATATCGGATGGGTTTTTGGAAAATGCAATCAAGGGATTTGATTTTATAAAAGAAGGTTAACATTTTTACGAAACTTTTTTTTAAACTGTTTGTTTCATGATGTGGAAATTTATTTTGATTTGGTTAATGCTGTAAAAATCTTCCGCGTATCGTCTAATGCCGTAAAAGTCTTCTGCGCATAGTTTAATCACGATGAAATTCACTGCGTATGGTTTAAGTACAAGAAAATCTACTGCGCATGGTTTAAAGCTAAAAGGATCTACTGCGCATGACTTAAGCTTAAAGAGATCAACTGCGCATAGTTTAAACAAGAAAAAGAACTTTGTGTGCCTGGCTAAATCCTGTAAGAATCTACTGCGCATGATTTAATGCTCAAAGGATCTACTGCGCATGGTTTATTCATGAAGAGATCTACTGTTTAGTCTTAAAGAGATCGTCTGCGCACAGTTTAATTAAGAAAAAATCTTCTGTGCATAGTTTAATCATGAAGAGATCTAATATTTAATCCTGAAAATATCTACTGCGCATGGTTTAATGATAAAAATATCTACTACGCATGGTTTGACGTTAAAAAGATCTACTGCCCATAGTTTAATCACGTGGAGATCTACTGCGCATGGTCTAAGTATAATGAGATCTTCTGCGAATATATAAATGTGTAAGGATTATTATGAATTTGTAGCAAAATCCCCTGCCGATTATAGACTCGGAATATATCACTTTGTATTTTCTACTACTTAAAAATGCATGAAAGATTCGTCTGAAAACAGTGTTATGCGCAATAGATCCTTCTAATAACTATGAACACTAAATAGATCCCACCAGCATTTACAGATTCTAGATCCCATCAGAAATTTAAAATGCGCTATATATCCCTCGTAAATTTAAAGTTGCGCAGTAGATCCATCTGTCAATTATAGATGCGCAGTAGTTCCCTAAGTCAATTATATATGCGCAGTAGAACACTGTGACAATTATAGATGCGCAGTAATTCCCTATGTCAATTATAAATGCGCAGTAATTCCCATTGTCAATTATAAATGCGCAGTAGTTCCCTATGTCAATTACAAATGCGCTGTAGATCCCTATGTCAATTATAAATGCGCAGTAGATTCCTATGTCAATTAGAGATGCGCAGAAGATCTCTGTGTTAATTGTAGATGCGCAGTAGATCCCTGTGTCAATTATAGATGCGCAGTAGTTCCCTATGTCAATTATAGATGCGCAGTAGTTTCCTATGGCAATTATAGGTGCGCAGTCGTTTCCTATGGCAATTATAGATGCGCAGTAGTTCCTTATGTCAATTATATATGCACAGTAGATCCCTATGTCAATTATAAATGCGTAGTAGTTCTCTATGTCAATTATAAATGCGCAGTAGATCCCTATGTCAATTATAGATGCGCAGTAGATCTCTGTGTTAATTATAGATGCGCAGTAGATCTCTGTGTTAATTGTAGATGCGCAGTAGATCCATGTGTCAATTATAGATGCGCAGTAGTTCCCTATGTCAATTATAGATGCGCAGTAGTTCTCTATGGCAATTAAAGATGCGCAGTAGTTCCCTATGTCAATTATATATGCACAATAAATCCCTATGTTAATTATAGATGCGCATTAGATCCCTGTGTTAATTATAGTTGCGCAGTAGTTTCCTATGGCAATTATAGATGCGCAGTTGATCTCTATGTCAATTATAGCTGCGCAGTAGTTCCCTATGGCAATTATAGACGCGCAGTAGTTTCCTAAGTCAATTATATATGCGCAGTAAAACTCTATGTCATTTATAGATGCGCAGTCTATCGAGCTGCAAACTACACATGCGGAGTAGATTGCGCAGAAAACTACAGATGTGCAATAGATTTTTCTTGTATTTGTGTATACAGGACAGTTTCCTCAGGTAATGAAAAACTTATTTTTTTATCTGGATAGTATATTCTTCGACCAATTACCGACACAATTTATTTTCCTCAATCATTATCACATTAACTATTAATCCCTAATTATGTTACACGAAACAATTCACAAATACACTATAAATTAAGTCCATACTACATGACAACAGTACAACTTTTCTGATTCAAACGAAAAATCAATAACTACAATAAATAACACTCAATAAGCATAAACAAAAAGTGACATAAATTCTTCAAAGTCCCAGAAACCTTTGTGGGAATGCTATTGTAGAACAACAGCTTCCGCGCAATATCTACACGGGGTCCTTTGTTAGAGCGGATAGAAAATGGATTGCAGCACACAGAAAGGAGAAAGACTGACTCGAGGGGAAAAAGAAAGTACAAAAAAAAAGAAGAAAGGGTAAACGACGAAAGCGCTACTATCGATTCCGTTCTTTGCTTCGGTACATGCGAAGCACTTTAACTTCCTCCAGGTACCATTGTATTCAGCTTCGACGCGTTTGCCACTTTAAAAGTCAGCACTACACCGCGTTAGGTATCGTACCCACGCTGCATGGTATTATCATTGAATATGTTATTCGGTTCAGCTGCACTCGCCCAAGATGGGCTTAACTGCTCGCGCACGGCTTTCCACGGAAACCGTCACCTGCTCGCTCAAACAATTTCCATACGCGAGCTCAATAAATGCACCCCAGCAAATCTCTACGATTGCACACTAAATCTAAATAAAGCTTTGAAAAAGGATTCCTGCACTGTTTATCACAAATTTCCTTGAAAATTATTAGCCACTTGTTACGTATTTACCTTTAAGGTAGCAGCAGCCTCTAATGTTCCCTTTTCTTATTTTCTGCAGGTGGGTGAGAATCTTTTTCACGAATCAACGATTTAAAACTGGTTTCGCCGACATAATTTAGGTAAGTGAGAACTCAACCGCAAATTATCTCGAGAGTGCACAAAAGTTTCGATTGGCGCATTTTTGTGCATAGGGAACTCGTTTAGATAGTCATTTGACGTTTCAGGAAAACTCATTCTTTGTTGTTTTTGTTGAATTTGTGAGTTATTCGGTTTGTTTTTTTCCAAACCAATAGTCTGGCGTATATGCAGAAGGAAAAGAAGAGCGACATTCCACCAAGGTCCTCCTGGGGGAAATCACATGTCTTCCAATTTTATGACGTTTCTCCACCCACCGCCATATCTTTCCAGCATCTTTTCTCCTCATCTTTTCTATTCTTTCGAGCACCCGCCACGCCACCTCCCAGGAGGCTCCAAAAACTCTATCCTTTTGTCTTCCTGGATTATGTCAGTGATATCCTTTCATGTTTAAGACTCTGATCGTGAACCACAAACTCGGGATTTTGTCCAACAAGACTCGAATTTTAGAGGGTCAGGCTTGGAATTTCATGACTAGACTGTTTATGTAAATTTACCAGAAATCTCAGCGTCTTCGTGAATAATTTATGCGAGAAATTCTCATACTCGGAAAGATAATCAACATTTTCTAACTGGGTTTACTGTCTTACATAATATGGAAAATGTTTCATAGTCTACAATGAATTTCCAGTCATTGCTAAATTTTCGGTATGAATTTTTTACAAATACTCACAATTTTGTTCGACATTTACACAGCTTTTTTTTAAGAGAAAAAAATGTGTGTTAGCTGAAGAGAAACACCTCTTCCATCTAAACAGAGTCACCATTGTGTCTTTTATCAGCCGGAGGCTCTCCCTTGACACCTCGCATATTTGTACAACAGAATGGGTGCTAGTTTTCAGGGCGTTCCTTCCGTTTCGTGGAGGCAAAATATATGTAGCAAAGAGCCCTTCTCTCTTACCAAATGTACTCACCCTGAGGGTGAATACGCACCCGTCAAACCAATTTGCAAAATCTCTAGCAGTTTATCGAATCACAGTACTTTCCTGAACACGGGCGTGTCGCAAAGGCGTGACAGCAAAAAGAAGAGAATGCCCTCGAGCTGATAGAAAAAAAACTAATAAAGAAAGAGCGTCTCGCTACAATCCGAGAATCGAAATGGCTTCTCCTATTGCACTTTGTTAATTGTTTTCGTAACAGCCATTTCAAAACTGATTTATTCTTGCTAAAGGGAGTAAAATAGTGTAATTAAATAAGAAAAGGAGTAATTGATGGAGTAATTTTAACTTTAAAGCTTGTTAACTCTTGAATAGCAAGTATCGAATTGCAGTTATAATAGAAAGAGGAAAGGGAAATGGAAATGGAAATACGAAATGAAGTGCGACGTTAGAGAAGCATTAAAAGTAAGCAAGTGTAGACAAAGCATCGTCATTAGACTTTCTGGATTAAATATTTTTACTTACCGTCATCCCAAATCCCGTTCCCTAAAATTCAAATTTTTCGGATCCTATTATGTAACAATTTCACGGAACCTGTATTTCCACTTGCCTATGTCCCGAAATTTAGTTATTCCAATTCTTAGATAACATAATTGCACTTACCGTCCTTTGAATCCCGCTTCTTCAAATATTGATACACCATAATTCTAAATAATAATTTCCGGATTAACTATTCCACATACTGATATCTAGGAATTTCCTTAATCCGCTTAACCATAACCTGGATTCCGCATTTAAACTTACCGTCATCCTGAATCCAGCTTATATAAATTCCGATATCCCAGAACCAGTAATTTTATAAACCCAGCTCCCGGATCCAGAGTTTCTACTTACCGCCATCCTGAATCCCGTTTTTCCAAGATCTGAAAATCCCATATTTTTACTTACCGTTATTCTTAAAATTCACCTACCGACTTTCAAGGTTACATCTTTCCACTTACTTTTTAACCAAATCCTGCTCCTTAAAATATTGGTATTCCATAATGGTACTTATCAATTCCCGGATCTCACTCTTCCATATAGCGCCATCTACAAAATTCCACAACCTGCTTTTTAAAATTTTGCTTATCGAATCCAGAATTTTCGTACCTCACTTACCGATAACATAACCCACGTATGTACACTTACCTTCATCCCGAACTTTACTCATTTAAATTTCGATAAAATGGGTTGAATTATTATAAACACCAAATTCCAGGATCCCGTATTTAAACTTACCGTTATCCTGTAACTTCGTCAATTTACCTCACAGATTACAAATTTGAACTTACCGTCATCCAAATCCCGCTCCTTAAAGTACTAATATTCCATAATTCAATATACAAATTCCTCAATCTTGCTCTTCTATATATCGATCTCCAGAAGTCTCCTCAATCCGCTACCCGCTTTGCGTAATTTAAATCATCGAACCCACAAATGTCCTATTTCACTTACCGATAACCTAAATACGGTATGTACACTTATCATCATCCTAAATCTAGCTATTTTAAGTTCCTATTCCCGGATCAAGTTATTTTACATATCAAGTATCGGGATCCCGTATTTCTACTTACCGTCATCCTAAAAATACGTCAATTCACCTCCCAAATTACAAATTTTCACTTACCGTCATCTTAAATCCCACACTTTTGATTTCCGATATCCCGGAATGAGTTATTGTACATTACTAGTTATCGGAACCTTTATTTCTACTTACCGTTATCCTGGAGTTTCGTCATTTCACGTTCCAGATTATGATTTTTCACTTACCGTCATCCTAAATCCCACTATTTTATTACCGATATCCAGGATCGTGTTATTTTACATATCAAATTTCCGGATCCCGTATTTCTACTTATCGTTATCCTGGAATTACGTCCATTTACCTCCCAGATTATACATTTTCACTTACCGTCATCCTAAATCTCTCTCTTTTAATTTTCGATGACTCGGATCCAGTATTTTACATACCAAGTTTCCGGGTCCCGTATTTCTACTTACCGTTATCCTGAAACTTTGTCAATTCTCCTCCCAGATTACAAATCTGCACTTACTGTCATCAAAATCCCGCTTTTGAAATAACAGATTTTTTCTAATTCAACATACCAATTCCCAGATCTCACTATTCCATACATCGTCATCCAGAAAACTTCTCAATCTGCTTCCCGTTTTGCGTAAATTAAATTGTCGAACCCACAATTTTCCTATTTCACTTGCCAATAACCTAGATTCCATATTTTTACTTACCGTCATCCTAAATCCCGCTATTTTAATTACCGATATCCAAGATTGTGTTATTTTACATATCAAGTTTTTGGACCCCGTATTTCTACTTACCGTTATTCTGGAATTACGTCAATTCACCTCACAGATTACAAATTTTCACCTACCGTCATCCTAAATCCCGCTCTTTTGATTTCCGATATTCCGGAATGAGTTATTTTACATAACTAGTTACCGGAACCTGTATTTCTACTTACCGTCATCCTAAAAATACGTCAATTCACGTTCCAGATTATGATTTTTCACTTACCGTCATCCTAAATCCCACTATTTTATTACCGATATCCAGGATCGTGTTATTTTACATGTCAAATTTCCGGATCCCGTATTTCTACTTACCGTTATCCTGGAATTACGTCCATTTACCTCCCAGATTATACATTTTCACTTATCGTCATCCTAAATCTTGCTCTTTTAATTTCCGATAACCCGGACCCCGTTATTTTACATACTAAGTTTCCAGGTCCCGTATTTCTACTTACCATTATTCTGGAACTTTGTCAATTCTCCTCCCAGATTACAAATTTTCACTTACCGTCATCAAAATCCCGCTCCTAAAATTACTGAGATCCCATAATTCTACATACAAATTCCCAGATCTCACTATTCCATACATCGACATCTAGAAATTTGCTAAATCCTCTTCTCGTAATTTCAATCATCTAATTCCAAATTTCTCTGATTCACTTACCGATAACCTGGATACCGTATGTACACTTACCTCATCCTAAATCTTGCTTTTTGAATTTCCGATGTCCCAGATCGAGTTCTTTTACATACGAAGTTCCCATTATTTCTACTTACCGTTATCTTGAAACTTCGTCTATCTACCTCCCAGATAATAAATTATCACTTAACGTCATTTGAATCCCGCTCCTTCTAATATTGATAACCCATAATTCTACAAACGGATTCCCAGATCTCACTATTCCATTTATCGATATCCCATAATTTCTCAATTTCTCATTCCACTTACCGTAAATTTCCGTATTAACATCCCAAATCCTTTTACTCCTCACAGCTATATCCCGGTTCCTGTTTTTCCTTCCACTGACATCCCAAAACTTCTGAATCAGAAACAGGTCATAAAAATCAATCATATTTCCCCAAAAAACTCAACCATCCATTTTCATCAAACTCCAATCATTTTAAAAAGATTGCATTTAAAGTATTCGACACTCAAATCCTCTTGTTCAAATTTATAAACACGCAATTTGCAAATGGAGAAGCTCTAGAGCATCACTTACGTAAAATAGAAGCTTGAAAACAGACACGATTTTCCTATCCAGAAAACGATAATATTCTAGATTGAACCTTTCACGATGATGTTCCCTCGAGCACTTCTCGAAAGCGTTTCTACATTTTCGTGCTGTTAAATAGGAATCATAACGATTGCCTTTCTTTGCATTTGCCGCAGTTACGTAAAAGGGACAATTATTCAGAAAAAAAAGAGAGATGTCGTCGGTGAGATTAAGTGCTAGGGTCTGAAAGAAGTGAGCACCATTTCTTGATACGTATAGCTCCTTCATAAGGGGTGGGTCACGAACTACCGAGGGCGATGGCGTGCTTCGAATCGCTTATGATATTGTCTCTCCTATCTCCCTTACCCTGTCTCTCGGCGCTCTCTTTCTTCATCCTATCCGTGCTCGACCGGATTATCTCATAAACCGAGTTTTTGTACCGACGAATAATCAATGTCGCTCGCAGCTATAGTGCGGTACCGTCACCTGACTGGCATTCTTGAACACCTGCACCCTCGGGGTAGACTCTCCTTCACCTCCAATGAGCCTCAAATCATAAAAAGTGTCACAAATTACTTCATAAATTCTAGAAAGTGAATATTCTCACACATTCCTTTCTGCTCGTTTGGCTTTAAATGTATCTGCAAGAAAATATACATTCCGGTATAAAAATATTGTAACAAACAATTTTTTACTAGATGTATTAGCTTCTTTAGTGTAGGAGAAGAAAATAGAATTCGTCGCGAGGGTGGGGGTAGTGCGAAATTACAGATTTCTCGAAAATGTATAAAGATAGGAATTAATTTAAAACAAATTTTTAATCTGTGATGCATAAAAAAACACGCTACAGAAGCCTTTTAGTCTATATTTTAGACACACTTATCTTAACTCAAAGAACAACGTGTGGTGCGTCAAGAAATTTTTTGGGTCACGCTACCCTTGATGCTAAGATAGTTGTCCCTCAATTGCGGGAAAAAACGGCTTTTTAGCACGTTTTATAATTATTTAGAGATCAGAAATCCGTTTCAAATAAAGCCCTGTCTGTTTCCGTGTTCGAGAATTCCATAATTTCGAATCACGTAAAACACTGAATGTGCCGTGCCGAACATTATTTCTCTTAAACAATGTGTATATCTTACCTTAATCTTGTGGTAACTTAAATTAGAAATACAAGCAAAAACCAATACAGTTTTCGATTCATGACATGTAGAGGTCGAGCCTGCACATGCGATGATATACGATGGTCGTTACAGATTAGAGCACCGTTATCGCTTTATTAACACTTCCGGCCATGCGAAACCACAGGAGACACGTTTAATCGATCCTCTCAACCCATCTTCGCGCTCTTGCTCAAACGCTCATGTCACGTTATTTCCGGCACGTAACACGTAATGAAGACATTGTCCTTTTCAGCAGAAATTGGATACGTTTTGCACTTCATAAGCGTCAATTAAATTTCGTTATTCCATTAGAATGTCGATCTATTAATTTTCATCTTATCCTTATCCCTTTCAAAAATTTAAATCCACCCGAAGTTTATTAATTAATGTCAATTGCTTGACTCGTTCTCAAAATAAAATTCATTGATTTTTTTTTATTGTTTTTAGACAATCACGAAGCAAATGACAAAAGACTGAAAACAAATTAATTACTGCCGGGAATTACATTTCAGAAACAGAATTAGCAAAACTAAAAGTACAATATCCCTCCGAGACTTATTACTATTTTATCAAAATTCTGCGAGTGACATTAAGAATTAAACAAAGCCCCTCTATCTCGAGAGCTCTTTTTGTTCCCAAGTTATTTTCCCAACCCCTTCTGTACTTTTGGAGAATCTCGAGGATTTTATTGACACCTCTCGTAGTTGGAAAGTTTCCATTATTTATACAAGTTTTCAGGGGAAAAAATTTTTCTTTCAGAATTAATCTGAAGTCTTTCATAGTGTCTTAGAAATGGAAAGCATTACTTTTTTCAGCTCAAGTAGCCGGACGTGTTTCTCTTGTTTACCATGAATGCAAATCTTTAAGAAAATTATGCATACCGTAAGAAATTACCAAGTCTCGTGGAAACTGAAAGAAAGATGGTAGTTAAATTCGTTATTGGAGACGGTATGTCAGTGTGTTTCGTCATTCCATTTGAATTTCTTATTTTTATGTCCTAGCGCCAAGTTATTTTGACGTTAAATAACTAAACAAAAAAAAGAGAAAACAATAGAGTAATTAAACTAATCAAATTATTTTCAAGTTAAGCAGTGACTAACACAGAAATTTACGGAGAGTGGAGGATAAGGAGCAGCAACAAAACCATGATTTTTAGATTAGATTACAAATTAATATATTTATTTAAAATATTTAATTTAAGAAGATTCACAGAAGGTTAAATAACCGGCCGCATGGGACGGATATTTTACGAAGGTAATTTGCACTGAACACTGACTCGAAAATTAACAAAATAGTCAGAGAACCGACTCCATTAATAAAATATACAAAAGTTAATATAGGAGCTCACCTGGAAGGACACAATGGCCACTAATGGAGTCCTGTCCGTATTATGTAGTTACATAAAGTTTTCACTATTTATGAAAAGAACACGTACAACAGGTCGAACTGATCAGTTTAGAATGACGGCTGGACAGATCGAGCGGCGATCGACCGAGGAATGTTAATCGAGTTCAGTGGTGGTGGCGCTGACGTCGAGCGGCAAAATTAAAATGGCTGCCACTAATGTTTTGACAGTTCATAAATACGACTGGCGACATTATCTTTTAGTCCTGACTCTCTTGTGACAACAGAACTCATATTCAATAGTAATAATAATTAACAATAGCATGTGCAGTGCCGCTCAAAAGGATTTTCCCACCTTCCGGCATGCAAGAGCATTACAAAAAGCTTTGTATCTTGATTAATAATGAAGATAAAACCTTCATCAAATATTTATTTTAAAGCTTAAATAATTGACTTTAAACGATACCTAAACAAAATTTAAAAAAAAAAATTTTTGATTATTTAATTGATTAAAATAAAAAATAAAAATTTCACTTTTTTTTGAAAAATTTCAAATTGATACACTTTTGAAAGAAATCATCACATTTCAATTCTATAAATGGCATTTTAAAGCATTTTCTGTATTTTTTAAATCAGTTTTTTAAAAATTGCTCTACGATAATTTTTAAGGAAGATATGATCATTTGTTTATAAAAATAATCTTTTTTTCAATTGTTGGTAATTTGACTTTTGGGAAAAATTGTTAAGCAAAGAAATGTGCCTTTTTTTAATGTTTAAATATTTTTTTCCTAATTCTACGCACAAAAAGGCACATTTTATCTGTGAACAATTATTTCCAAAAGTCAAAAGTTCTCAAGTTACCAGCAATTGAAGAAAAGGCTATTTTTATAAACAAATATTCATATCTTCCTTAAAAATTATCGGAAAACAATTTTTAACAAATCATTTTAAAGCTGATAAAAAATGCTTTCGAATGACATTTATAGAATTAAAATGTCATCATTTTTTCAAAAATTGTGTCAATTTGAAATTTTTTAAAAACAGTGAAAAAAATTTTTTTTTATTTAAGGCATATAAACATTAAAACAAATTTTTTAAAAAATTTTTTTTGGGTATCATTTCAAGTCAAAAATTTAAGCTTTAAAATAAATATTTGATGAAGGTTTTATCTTTATTATTAATCAAGATTCAAAACTTTTTGTAATGACCTTGCATGCCATAGGGTCGGCACATCCTTCTGAGGGGTACTGTATATTTAAATAAAAGTCTACATTTAAGGACTCCTCACACTGAATCATAATCAAGACAAATCTTGGTTTTTTTCTTATCTATTATCACGTACGTTGCTTATCCACATTTCCACTTCTATATCTTCTTGGGTTAATCCTGAGGATTTTCCATCGCGCGGAGGCGTTAGATAGTGCATACTTGATGAGTAACCGCTAACTTTGCACTCCTGTACAATATCGCGGAGAATTAACTCGCTCAACAATCCTCCGTGCGAAACTGCTCCTCACGCGACGACGTTGAGAGTGTTTTGGTAAAAGATTTAACTTCCATTAGACATTGGGAGCGGAGCGAGGGTTTAGCTTTTAATGGATCCTCTTCATGAGACTAATTTAACGTTCCTTTAGGTCCGCATTTATTCCAAATTATTATTAAATTGCATTTTCCCGCATACTAATTTTCGGAAAGTTCATTCACGTGCGTTTAAAATTAAAATTTTAACACCTTTTAAATTGAAATTTACGAGATTGAAAAATTTGCCTGCGATCTAAATTCCAAATTTAACAAATAACCTGGCGTTCAAATTAGTTTGTCTTCTTTCATTAAGCGTCTGTAGCTATTCGTCGTTAAATTTGCACAGCGCGGCGCCGGTAAAAGTTATTTTTGGTGCACTATAAGGGAGATTACCATGCGAAACGCAATGTACAACGTCCTTTGAAGATTCGAAGCGAGCTATTTTTAGAAATAGTCATGTTACATCTTCACTGGACCAATTTTCCTGCCCATGTACAATCTAGATTGAAATCGGCTGCTGCAGATATTCTCATCATTTTGGGAATAATATACTACTCACTTACATGTATCTGCTGTGTTTGCCGCTCATTACGCGTGTCTACATCTTCCGTGACACTAATTATCACATCCATAATACATGATCCTGATTGGGAGTGACATCTCATTGCTCATGCATATAATAACACTGATTGGCAATAATAGTTTAGTTAATTTTGCGTTCAGTTAACCGCACGCCTAATAAGACATCAAAACAGCAATAATATTTCAATAATGTTAGCAGATTTCACGCTTAGATTACCGTCAGCTAATTAGTCGATTAATTATTCAATATTGGGAGAAGCGTTTGATAATTATTTTAGATCATATTTCGTGCGAAAATTAGGAATGTTGAGTGAGATGTAATTATAGATGTGGGGTATGAACAATTTGAATGGTATTTTGAAATTTTAAAATCTATACGCAACTAGTAGTTCATTAGGTAATAAATTTTCTTACTTTGTTTTGCATTAATTGTGACGCTCATTTTGATTAATATTTTTATTAGTTATTTCTTCCGATAATAGAAAGGGGTCAACAGTTTGTAAGTTATATAACAGAATCTAACATGTTAAGGGGGTAGTCAATTCAATTTTTGAGAATATTTCTCAAACAGAGAATTTTTTGAAAAAAGTGTACAAAACATATTTAAAGGACATAAGATTTCCTACATAATTTGTCTACAACATTTTTTCATAACATTAATATTTTGTATGTGGGTACTAGGTTAAAAGTAATTAGAAGTAGTACCACGACCACTTGATCAACAAACAAATTAATTAGAGTATTCGAATGTTTTGGAAATTTACAGGAAAGGTCTCCGAAGACCCTTTCATAAATCGATGCGGAATCAGAGACGCTTGTCGCTGAGCGGTTTACTCATGGGAGAACCCTGTAACTCTAACTTTATGATTTTGTTGCTCTATTCAGCAACATTATTAAATTAGTATATATCATTAATTTAAAAATTAAAGAACTTTAATTTCTGTAGCAATATACAATATCTTCAACTACTCATAATAATACCATCCAGAACACATGGGGTCACGTTCAGAACAAATGTCAACCGATTTCGACGTATCAGTGTTCCTTGCACATATTTTCAGTGCATTTCGTCGAGGAAAGCACGTAAACAATATTCGGGGAGTTTGCTCGGATGATTTCAGACTAGACGGAGGTTAAAGGCATCAAGGAAGGCAGGGAGTGCGTATGTCGGACACGTACAGGTTTCATGTCTGCAATATAGCGTATGAACCTTTAGTTTTCATCTTAGATTTGTAGCAACACATGTTAAGCAATATCCTGCAGCGTTAAAAATATTTACAACTCACTTATGATCCTTTATGATTATGAAAATAAAAAATTTCTTGTGGGAGCTCGAAAAAATGTCAAAGCCTGATGAACATATTCATAAAGTGTGTTATATCTTAAATTTCAAATTCTTTTTTTAGTTTCCTTTATAAAGCGCCAAGTTATTTTACCAAAATTTTATGATTGAAAAGGACCATTATATGCATCTATTTTTAGTTTCCTTTATAAAGCGCCAAGTTATTTTTCCAACATTTTATGATAGAAAATGACCAATAACTAAATCCTAATTCTTATTTACCGTTTTCGGTTTGGTTTTTAAATTTACCTGATAAGGGCTCTGACTTTGCTCATGCCCGTTTGAAGAGAGTGTCGTGTAAATTTTCAATTATAAATAAATGTTGATTATATGGAGGCAAAATTATAAAGACGATTTAAGCACCCGTTGTATCCGACTTCATGGGAATTCCGGCTGATCCAATTAAACTCTCGATATAGAACCCCACAAGCGCGTAGGCAGTGTTTCCGTATTGGCGAGGGTCAGGGGAACAAAACGGGACTGCGTTTTAGCCACGACGCGCTGCGGTAATGACCGTCATTTGCATTCCGCTCGACAGCGGGACGACCGCTTTTCCAGAACACACCATCCACGGTTCCAGCAAAAATTACTGACACTGCGCCTCGCCTACAATGTCTGCAATCTCAAAAGCTAAAGGAAAAGGGAGAAAGCGTCCCGCCACGTGTAAATGAAACTACACGTTTAGCGCGATCGCTCTGAAATAGGACTCAGGGTGGGGGTAAATTCGTTGCGAAAATGAAATTACCGTCCCGTGAAAGCACTGCTTTCGAGCGAATCACGTCGTGAACGAAAGCGAGAAAACGGGCGAGGTGTATAACTGCGAGAAAAGAAAAGTGGTCTTAAGTGAATTTTCCTTGCAAATTCTCGCTCCGCTTCACAATTTTACGGAAAAACTCGATACAAAGTATGCAAAATTAATGAAAGAGATCAAAGTCCTTTGAGTCACTTGTGTCAAAGCGTTTATTCTAGACAAGCGCAGCTTTTTGATTTTTCTTCTTTTTGCCAGTGCTTAATTAATTTTATTCATGATCCATTTCCTCAACATTGTTTTTCATACAGGAGATTCGAAACTTTGTAAATAAAGTATATTCACTTCACTTGGTGTTTTTTTATCTCAAGTCTTCTCGCACTTTTTCATTTATCCTAATCGAATTCCCATTTAGGATACTCTTTCTTACATTTCGTAATCATGCACCTCGCATGAATGTTTTCAGCCGTGTGTAATCAAGAGCAGAAATCCACTTTCCCTGCAGTTTGTGGAACGTATTTAATCTGCGAATTTGCATATTCTAAATTAGAGCAACACAAATCGAAACTTTCGACCTGCAATTGTAGTTATTACCAGTCTATTCCAGTTGGAAAAGTTTTTGGGTTTATCTCTCTTGGCTTGGATTATTGAGCACGAAATTCATTCCAAACAACTTTACTGGAGGTCAGCACCTTTACTATTATTTCATACGTTGTTTCTTTTACATCAGGGGGGCAATTGTCTTGATAGTGAGTTAAGCCGCATTCCAGATTGCTCAGCATACACGAAAATTGACTTCATTTGGTGTCATTTTGCAATTCAAATTCGTCTTTGTAGCTCGATAATGAATATGTCAGATCTCAGTTTATTGCAGCTCAATCTGTGCATTCTGCGGTACAAAAATTTACTGGGAGTATAAATTGTTACTTAGCATAATTTTTAACTGACAAGTAATTCCTACTTCTGTAATCTTCTTCTTTTACGAAATTCAGAAACCAAGAAATATTTTTTTCTTCATTTAAAACATTTCCAAAAGTTCCTAGTACTTGAAAATAAACCAGGCCCACTCGTGGAAATTTTTCTAGAAAACAGAAATAAGCAAATTATTTTACGTAATGATATTTGTGTCTGATGGAATGCCCGCGGAGTAAATCCGGAGAAAATTTTATGCGCGGATATCATTCAAGGAAACAACATTCAGGGCAAATAGATACAAACGAGGTGATTGGTTTGAGTCAATCCATCACGTGAAACTATGTGGATCCTGCTTCGTCTTGTCCACAAGTAAACTCGCTTTCTCTCGGAAATCCCTCGCGACTTATCGCTCTCTTGCTCCTCTCGATGTTCCTTTTTTTTCTCTTTCGGCGTCGAGAAGCAAAGAGAGCTCCTCGTTTACAAATAAAACACATCCATCACTTGTCCTACGCGAAGTGCCTGTCGATAAAAGCATCCCTTTGTTTACAACTTTGCTCTTTCTGCTCGTATGAAATATCTATAGCCTGCGTCTTCAACGATTTATAAACCATAACTCACAACCGAGCTCGTAATTTAGTCATACCGTTCAGAATCATTCGCCATGCTTCATTCGACTGAAATCCATCCTAGAAGTCGTGTTTAATTAAAAATCTCCTGAAAAAAAATTCTTAACTGTTTGATAAAGTACAGTTGACTTTACTGTTTAAACAGAAACAATTGAAATTCTGCATATGGTGGTGACCGGTCGAATTGCCTCGAGAAGAATGTTTAGATTATCGATTGTTATAACCAGAGCATTCCTTAATCATTGACAGTGGGAATGTTCAGTGAAATTTTGCACAACAATAACCTGGCACACCTGAATTCGTGATGTATGCTCTTTTTCATAAATGATTCCTTGTAGAACCACTTCCGTTGGACTCCTTTCTCCTGCCTTTTGGTGACTAAAGTATACACCTCCAGTCAAAATGGAGCATTGAATGTCACGACTTCAGAATGGGGCTTGTAAAATATATCATACACATGTTCGGCTTTGAAATAGCATCGGTAATTGTTCTCTACGGAAGCGTACAATCAACTTTAGAGGTATTTGCCCTTTAAGTCAATAATTTTGTTATGAGCGGTAAAGAATGTATTCTTCTCAAGAACAGCCGATGGACACATTGCCAAAACCCATTCATAATTATCCCCACTTCGACTACTCTTCAACCTTCCTTCTTTACGAAATTCAGAAATCAATATAACTTTTTTGTCTGCTTATCAAAAGACTCTTTTTATCTCCCCTACATCAGCCGATGAACACATCGCTGAAACCCATTCACAATAATTTTAAGCCCTAAAAAGTCAACTTCGAAAAATGTCAGTAGATTAAATATTTTTAAACAAGAGATGCAAAATTTGGTTCCCTGCGAGCTTTATTCAAATATGGAATCATAGTCTTATAACATCGATTAAGTAAAATGTAGCATCGCTGCCTTGCAATAAAGTCCTTACTCAGGTCGTGCAGCATATGGTGCATCACTGTTTTAAGGTTGTAGGTTTATAGTGCATGCTGTGGAATACCTCCTATAGGAAATTTAGTGTTATTGAATATGCCTGCAAGCGTGCTTGGAATATTCAATCAAAATCTGACGAACATGTGCTTCGAAACACAAGACAGACAAAAAGCTTAAATGGCGAGAGAGGTTTTTAACTAAGCCGGGCTTTCAAGCTCTTTCAGGCGATTCTGATAATCGTAGTTGTGGTTAGGTTCTTGTACGGTAAAGAGCGCTATGAAACTCGTAAGCGTAGTAGAGAATCGTTTCCGTTTTTATTCCTCCTTCAACAAACAACTTTATACTGCTGACTGCAGATCCTTTTAATTCCACTTCGCAGTTTTACCTTTTCTTTCACTTTTTAGGGTTTCTCTCATCTGGGAAATAGTTTCGTTTACGAATTCTTTCCTTCAAGATTTTGACTGCTTCTCTCGGAAATTTTTTTTTTTAAATTGTACATCAGGCTGTCTAACGGATTGTAAATTTCAAAAAATTGAAGTTATATCCGCGAATCTTCCATACAGTTCTTTAATAAAGTTGGACTAAATTATGTTAGGTATATGTACAAGGTTATATAACGTTATTTTGCGAAAGTTTCGGCACCTTAATGCACTTAGTCTTATAACTTATGGTTAATAGCATCAGCATGAAACACATACACAATATGTAGAGTTAGGGGTTCATAAAATTGTGCACAGCGTAGCAAAATTATATGCATAACGAACCTCTGACGTGTAGGAGGTGCTGTAGGGACGAAAGATTGAGAAAATTATGCTCGTAATTTGTTGTTAGTTTCAGAAAATCTGTAAGAATATGTAACAAGTGCAACAAAACAAAGAATTCGTTAAGGAAAAGATAGTAAAATTTTGTTTTGAAAATATTTTGAAAACCGAGAATTTCTCGACAAAATTGTTAAAAACTATTTGGAAGAAAATATGATTCCCTACAAAATTTATGTACAATATTTTTTCATAAGATTAATATTTTGTAAGTTAGACATCAGAATCTAACTTGTTAAAGGGGTAGTAAATTATAATTTTGGAAATATTTCGCAAATCATGAATTTTTAAAACAATTGAGCTAAACAACTTCAAAAGGCGCAAGATTTCCTACAAAATTTGTGTACAACACTCTTGTATCAGATGAATATTTTTCAAGATATATATCAAAATGTATCATGGCACAGTGAGATAGATTGCAAAAAACCTGGCCAGAACCTATAGATGTGCTTAAAACTGGCTAATATTTTTTATTTAGGGGTTTTTGGGGTCGCTGATTGCGAATCTAAAATCTAAAAATGAAAGTCAGATTTTCCAAAAAGTAAATTTATTATAACAGTTCAAATTTTAAAATATATAAAACTTAATACTAGAAATTGAGGAATTCAAATTCAAGCTTCTTTTATTTAAATTTAATCAAACACGTCCTCCATGTCTGTTAATTCGTCGATTCGTCTTTTCTCTTATAAATCCGAGTATATTTATCCTTATCTGTAACATAATAAAAATTTAATATAAATTTTTGTTATTTAATATTCCAATATTAAGCAACTAAAAGTCCCTAATTTTAAAAATCTTAAAGCTTTTCTTCTTACCTTAAGAGCGTGTCATGGAAGGGCGTCTCTCTGACCAAAGTTTGTTTAAATTTTACATTAAAATTAATTGTTTTAATTTTCCGAAAAGCAGAAATTTTTTTAAAAATTAACTTTAAGGCAAAAGTTAAACAAACTTGGGTCAGAGAGACCTTCTTAATGATATTTGTTCAATTTCGAATAGAAAAAGGAAACCTTTGCGGATATAAAATAAAATAGTCAATTTAGAAACAAAAAGTCACTCCACTTTTATTAAACAATATGCAAAGGCAAATAAGTAATTAAAATACAATATTTTTCTTATAACGATTACACGTGTTGATCAATTCAACGGTATGTTGCCGACTGACTCATTCTTCATTCTTATCTATATTCGACCGTTTTCGTCTTTCGTCTATCTTCGTCTATTAAATGAAAATAATTACTTAAGATTCAACAATAATTAAAAAATATAAAAAATCGACGTTTCGGCACTCACCCAGTGCCCTCATCAGGATCTGGAAAAGAGAAGAAAAGATTAGTAATACTCCGGCCAGCTATCCGGAAACTGCAAGACTAAGGAAGCTCAAAACGACTACCCATAGCTACCAAAAATCCCACCACCACAGCTACAGCTATATTTTTTAAGTTAGATATCATAATGTCAGTGGTTAATAATTTAAATAATTGCCATTATTGTCCAAACTATTAATTTCTCGCAAAAGTCGTACAGGACAATTTTAATAAACATCAAATCCTCTACAAAATTTGTGTCAGACATTTTTCCCTCCGATGAATATTTTGGAAGTTGAAACCTAAAATGTAACAACCTGACGTTATTCTCCAGGAAAAAACATCAGAACGAGAATCTACCGTACAAAAGAGCAAAATCTCTAGTGAAACTGCTTTACATTGCCTGCATAGAGACTCTTCGAAGAGTGATTTAAAAAATATGAAACAAGATGAAAGTCGTAAGAGCCCAGCGCCATAACAATGACACCTAAACGGAAAATGGTCTTTGACCTGAATCTCAGAATGAACTCCCGTGGACTTGATATTGCTTTTGCACCTAACCTTTTCCCATATGGCTGACAGCCACCCCTCAGGATGGTCGAATTGCATACTTTGTGCAGTGAAATGGGACGGGCTGTATTGCAAGAAAAGAGAATGTCGACGATGACGACGAGAGAAACGAGCACTCCACAATGTAGCGAGCGAATTTCCCGCTGCTCCACATCACATTCTGGGTACAAGTGCGGACGTATTCCATGCAGGATATCTTCTTGATAGAAACACGCCGATGTGTTAGAGAGAACACTAACCACTAACTATGTAGGACCCTCATATGCTGCAGTTGCAGAAGACTTGCAGGTATTTTCAACGAGTACCCACAAAGCGTTGCATCTCATTTACATGCATTAAGGAATAGATCACTCTGAGTACTCCCCCTTGCTCATCCTTTATCTACATCTTCCTTCATTCTCCAGTTCGCGTTTACCTACCAAGCACACGCATGCTCTTACTCAAGACTCTGCAAAGTCTGCTGATGATGCCTCAAGGCACCAAAGTAAATTATCAGTTCTGACATAAATATCTCGATGGATAATAAAACTTTTTAATTGTCTGCACATGTCTAAACAATTTTTCACTTAACGGATTATACCTAGTCACGATTTTAAAAAAATCGATTTTATTTTCTAATTGACCAATTGCGCTGTTTTGGTTAGAAACTCATACAATCCTGTATGAGAAATCGGTTAGTTACAGATATAGGTATTCTGCTATGATTTTCAGAAAGTAAGAGAGAATAAGTTATAGAATTTACCTGGGATAGATAAAGACAAGGATAAAGTGAGAAACGCAAGGAGAGTTCACAGTTGTGGTTCTAAACGCAAGAGAGAATAAGTCTACCTGGGAAAGTTAAAGACAACAATAGCGTGCGAAACGCAAGGAGAGTTCACAGTTGTGATTCTTGAAGCAAGAGAGAATAAGGTTACCTGGGATAGATAAAGACAACAACAGCGTGCGAAACGCAAGGAGAGTTCACAGTTGTGGTTCTAGAAGCAAAGAGAATAAGGTTACCTGAGATAGATAAAGACAACAACAGCGTGCGAAACGCAAGGATAGTTCACAGTTGTTGTACCTGAAGCAAAAGAGATAAAGGTCACCAGGGATAGATAAAGACACCAATAGCGTGCGAAATGCAAGGTGAGTTCACAGTTTGCGGTTTTTGAAGCAAGAGAGAATAAGGTTACCTGGGATAGCTAAAGAAAACAATAGCGTGCGAAAGGCAAGAAGAGTTCACAGTTGTGGTTCTTGAAGCAAAAGAGATAAAGGTCACCTGGGATAGATAAAGACACCAATAGCGTGCGAAATGCAAGGTGAGTTCACAGTTTGCGGTTTTTGAAGCAAGAGAGAATAAGGTTACCTGGGATAGCTAAAGAAAACAATAGCGTGCGAAACGCAAGAAGAGTTCACAGTTGTGATACTTGAAGCAAAAGAGAATAAGGTTACCTGGGATAGATAAAGACACCAATAGCGTGCGAAACGCAAGGAGAGTTCACAGTATGCAATTCTAAAATTAAGAGAGTATAAGGTTACCGGGGATAGATAAAGACAACAATAGCGTGCGAAATGCAAGGTGAGTTCACAGTTTGCGGTTTTTGAAGCAAGAGAGAATAAGGTTACCTGGGATAGCTAAAGAAAACAATAGCGTGCGAAACGCAAGAAGAGTTCACAGTTGTGATACTTGAAGCAAAAGAGAATAAGGTTACCTGGGATAGATAAAGACACCAATAGCGTGCGAAACGCAAGGAGAGTTCACAGTTTGTGGGTCTTAAAGCAAGAGAGAATAAGGGTACCTGAAATAGATAAAGACAACAATGGCGTGCGAAATGTGAAAGAGGAATTTAGGAATTTTACGTCTGCAAATTCCATATAGAGCAAAAAATCGCCCTGCAGAATTCCATATGGCAAAATTGTAGACAAAAAATAAATTTTCTAATAAGAATTTGTAGATAAATGAATTTACAATTCGAAGAAGAAGATTAAAATTTAAAAAACAAAAATCATGTAATTTGCAAAAAATAATTAAAAAATGAGGAAAAAAATTGAAAATTAGTTAATAAATAATTAAATTAATTTGCTATTAAAGAAAATGATTAAAACTGAAAAAGTTGTATTTAAAAAAATTGAAGAAAATAATTGAAACTTGATAAATTAAATTTAAAATTTAGGGAAAAAATTAAAAAATAATGAAAAAGCTGCTGCTAAGTTGTAACTCAAGTATTTATTTGGTATGAGTAATTTTTATATTCAATTTTTGAAAAAATTGCTTCCTCATAGAGATTACTACAAACATCACTAAGTTTTA
This sequence comes from Ganaspis brasiliensis, assembly GCA_037103525.1. Taxonomy (NCBI): domain Eukaryota; kingdom Metazoa; phylum Arthropoda; class Insecta; order Hymenoptera; family Figitidae; genus Ganaspis; species Ganaspis brasiliensis. Next base: position 714,994 of record JAZKLR010000168.1, on the reverse strand, counting down.
ATTAGTAGCTCGCAAAAAAATAGTAAATAGGACAATTGATGTATTTTTGAATTGTTTACAAAACAAGCAAAAAATTTTTTTGTAAAATTTATATAAAAAGCAAAAAAACATGAAAAAATTAATTTTTATACAAATTTAAAATTTTTAAATTGCGACATATTTTCTGAGGACGAAATATGTCGAGACGTGTCAAAAAATCGCAATTGATAAATTAAGGGTAAAACAATAATTCCTCTATTAGGAAGCAATAATTAAAATTGAAGAAATTTTTTAAAAAATGATAAAAATAGTTGATAATTGTAGAAAATAGTTAAAACCATAAAAGAAAAGAATTGTTAAAAATTGAAGAAATTTTTAAATAGTTTTAAATTTACTATTCTCAAAGCGTGGATTAATTAAATTTTTAATCAACAAAATTTCAAATTAATTGAAGTGCAAAAAATTATAATATATAATTTTATTTGTAATCTTGTCTCTCTCAAATATGTACTGTAATTTTTTCAATTATTTTTTAGGAATTTTTATTATTATCTTCTATTTACGATTATTTCTATCCTTTTCCAATTATTTTTTGTCATTTTCAATTATTTATTAATTAATTTTCAAATTTTGATAATTTATCAGAAAATTTAATTATTTTTTCAATTTACATTTATTTTCATCATTCTGCAACTATTTTATTTTATTACAAATACATATGTTGCATTTTTTTATTATTTCTAACAAACTAAAATTAATTTTTTCAATTTTTAATTTTTTTTAATACTTTGCAAATATTCTCGCAGATTTTTCATTATTGTCATTATTCTTCAAATAATTTCCTATATCTTACAATATATTTCTCAAATTTTAATAATTTCCATCAAATTTTAATTATTTTCATTATTTTTTTTAATATATTCATTACTCTTCAATTAATTCCTAGATTTTAAAATACATTTCACAAATTTTAATAATTTACTTCACTTTTCAATTATTTTTAACCCTTTGCAAATATCTTCTCCAATTTTCAATTATTTTTATTGTTCTTCTATTAATTTCCTAGATTTAAAAATATTATTCTGAAATTTTAATAATTTTCTTCAATTTTCAATTATTATTATTATCATTTTGCAATCAATTTCTTCAATTTTTAATTTTTTTTACTATTCCTCAATTAAATTCCTAAACTTTTGATTGTTTATCTCAATTTTCAATTGCTTTTTTCAATTTTCATTTTCATTCATCTTTTTGCAATTATTTTCTCCACTTTTTTATTAGATATATGAATTATTTTTTAATTAATTTCCTAAATTTTTACTTATTATCTCAAATCTAAGTTATCGTTTTTACTTTTCAATGTTTTAATCATTGTTTAATTATGTTTCTGAAATCTCAAATTTCCATTATTTTCTTCAATTTTCAATTATTTCTAATATTTTTCAATTACTTTTTGTCACTTTTAATTAATTTTTAATTAATTATCTTTTTTTTTTATTATTTATCTCAAAATCCTTTTATTTCATTAATTTACAATTATGTTTACTATTCCGGAATTAAATTTCTTAATTTTCAATTATTTATTTATTTTTCAATTATTTTTTTCAATTTTCATTTTCTTCTATCTTTTTGCAATTTTTTCTCCAACTAATTTAATTCGAGATATTAATTATTTTTCAATTAATTTCCTTAATTGTTATTGCCAATCTTAAATCTAAGTTATTGCCTCCCCCTTTCAATGTTTTATTTATTCTTCAATTATTTATTTTAAATTTCAAACACTGTCGTCAATTTATAATTATTTTTCATTTTGCAATGATATTTTTGCAAATTTTATATTATTTCGATTGTTTGTTAATTAATTCCAAAAATTTCAATTATTTAACTCAAATTTCCATTATTTTCTTCAATTTTCAATTATTCCTTTCCTTTTTCAATTACTTTTATCCATTTTCAATTATTTTTCAATTATTTTTCTAATTTCATATAATTTATCACAACTTTCATTTATTTTTTACATTCAGAATTATTTTTATTATTCTACAATTATTTTTTCTTATTTCAAATACATGTTACAATTTTTTTCAATTGTTTCTAACAAACTTAAATTATTCTCTTTAATTTTTAATTATATTTATTACTTTGCAAATACTTAGTCAAATATTTTATTATTTTTATTGTTCTTCAATTAATTTCCTAGATTTTAACATATTTTTTTCTCAAATTTAAATAATTTTCTTTAATTTTCAATTATTATTGTTATCATTTTCAAATCGAATTCTTCAATTATTTTTAATTATTTTTACTATTTTCCAATTTAATTTCTCTAATTTAATTCAATTAATTTTTTCTTTTTTCAATCACGTTTGTCAATTTGCAATGATTTTCACGAATTTTACATTATTTAAAATATTTGTTGATTAATTCCAAAAATTTCAATTATTTATCTCAAATTTCCATTATTTTCTTCAATTTTTGATTATTTCTAGAATGTTTTAATTATTTTCCTGAATATAAAATTCTTTCAATAATTTTATAATAACCCAAGTAAGCAGCGTACAAAGTACTAAAATATATTCTAGAATTTTTACATTATTTTTTGCGAATTTTACATGGTTTTTTCAATTTTCAATTATTTTTATCATTCTTCAATTAGGTTTTGTCGTTTTCAATTATGTTTTAATAAATTCTGTAATTTTTCTATTATTTATCTCAAATTCCATTAATTTTTCAATTCAGAATTTGCCTTTTCATTTTGCAATTTTTCACAAATTAAAATTATTTTCTTCAATTTTTAGTCATTTTTATTACTTTGCTAATCTTTCCTCGAATTTCTAATTATTTTCATTATTCTTGAATTAATTTCCAAAATTTTAAAATATTTTTCTCAAATTTCAACAATTTTCTCCATTTCTCAATTATTATTGTTATCATTTTGCAATCAATTTTTTCCAATTTTTAATTATTTTTTGCTGTTCTTTAATTAAATTCCTCAAGTTTCAATTATTTATCTCATTTTTCATTTGTTTCTTTCCATTTTCATTTCTGTTTATCTTTTTATAATTATTTCCTCCACCTCTAATTTAATTATAAATATTAATATTGTTTTTCAATAATTTCCTAAATGTTCATTTATTATCTCAAATCTAAGTTATCATCTTATCAATGTTTTAATCATTCTTCAATTATTTTTCTCAAATTTCAAACGCTTTCGTCAATTTATCTATGAAAACGAATTTTTACTCACCTCGACACACTTTTTTGTCCGACCCTTAGGATATCACCTGCATGATACAAAAATAAATACTTTTATAAAATAAAATATTTTTTATACACATTAAACTAATTTTCAACGAAAATGTTACCCAACTCTCCGATAAGCTTGTTTATTAAATATCCTTCATCTTCTTAAAAAAAAAAAAAAAACTCCCAACTTTTTTAAGTTTAACTCACTGCAGTTGAAAGGCTGTTAACTTCTCAAGTTGGCAACTTCTTTAAAATTTTTGAAATATTTCAAACGTCTACAATTGTAACGAGAACAAGTTTGTTCGTAGTTTGGCTGGCTTTGAGTGACCTATACACAGTATATATACTGCAGTTCGATTGAATCGTATTCCAAGTTAAGTTTTCGTGCAGCTAATTGCCTGATCGAAGAAACCAAGCAACATTTACATCAAGTCAGTTTTCATGCTACATTTTCATTTATTGGCATAATTCTTGATTGCCTTTTATATACAATAAATGTCACAAAATGCGTCATTACAAAATTTATTATTATTTATTTCATTGTCGGCATTTACATTTTGAAAATTCTGTTTAGCATATAAACTGTGAGTGCAGAAATGACGTAGCTGCATATGTCGGAAAGTGGAATCATCGAGCAAGTGTATTTCGATTAAACTTCGCAGACAGTAAGAATTATCGTCCTCGCGTGCTGCAATTCGCGAAGGCGGATTCCCAAAGTCCGTTGCAAACTGTCGTTACAAACTGCAACTGTTGTAGAAGCACAATATTCCAGCAAAGTGTATGTATTGTTGTAATGACCAGCTCATCGATTGAAAGAAACTTTTGTAAATACGATAATAGGATTGGAATTACACTATTTTACATTGTAATTGCACACCAAATCTTGTGGAGCGTGTTTTTAACAAACACACATCAATGTAGAGAATAACATATATTTTTCCCACAAAGTATCAATTTCAAGTCACTTTTGAAGCATTCCTCCTGGCCTAATATTATACTTGAGGGTCCATATAAGCACAAATATGATACTCCGTTTTCCTGCGCAGCTGGTGACACATTGCAATAGGGGACTTTATAAATCGATTTTATTTTTGGTTCTATTATAACTGGTCCAGTCGTATGGAACATTTCTTAAAAAAAAAAAATGTTTTATAAAAAAAGAACTTTTATTTACATATTTTTTTGTAAACAAATATTTATATTTAAAAAAGTTTAAACTTTTTTAAAAATATTAAACAGTGAATTTCTAGAGAAGCTTTTTCTTAATAAAATAAGCCATTAATAGTTTAAATTGAAACATTTTTCAGCCTAGAAAAAGAGTTTTTGAAAAAAATAATAAAAGTTAAATGTTACTATATTTATCCCTTAAATCAGACAATAATAATCAAAAGTAAGCTTATTGTTTAGAGAAAACACTAGAGAACACTAAATGATATGCATAAGAAATAAATATTGCATATTTATTACGTAAAACGTGTTTTCATAATAGTATCGATTTGACCCTGTCATCCAGAAGAGAAATACCTTAATAAAAGAAGAGGCTGAACAATCAAAACCAAAAAAAAAAAGAAGTAGAAGAAATAACCTGAAAATTATCCAAATAATTCAAGAAAAGTAAAAACTATAAAAAATTTTAAAAATAACTAAAATTCTATAAAGATCCAAAGAGCCATAAAGTTGGAAGGGACAATAGATAGGGATTTTTGAATAACTGGATGTTTTTTAAATCTTAAAAAAATTACAAAGTGACTGAAAATTAGAGAAAAATAATTAGAAAAGGAGAAAAATAACTTGCACATGAAGAAATTGACTATAAGTTAATGGCAAAATAATAAATTTGAAAAAAGCAAATAATGAAGAAAAGTAACTAGAAAGTAAGTAAATAACTAGAAAAGAAGATAAATAACTAGAAATTAAAAAATATATATCGAGATAATGAGAAAATAATAAATAAAATGGAATTTAAAAAACTAATGATTTATTTTTAAAGACTAGTGTTCACGAGAATCTAAAAAGTAAGTAAATAATTAGTAATTGGAGAGATGTAACTAGGAAAAAGAAGAAAATAACTAAAACATTTTGAAAATAACTAAAAAATAGTTAACAATTGCAATGAATTTTTAAAAATTGAATATAATAACTGAAATTTTTTAATGAAAAAATTAAATTTTTTAGAAAATACCAAGACATTTTGAGGTAAATGAAAAAATTAAGACAATAATCCAAATAGAATAAATAACTAGGAAATGAAGGGGAAAACACCAGAAAATAAGAAAAAAAGATTATGAAAGTAAAAAATATAACAATAATTATATTTATAAAAAATAACTACAAATTTATAAATATCTAAGAAGTGAATAAAAAACTAAAATTTTATGTGAAGTAACTAGAAGATCGAAAAAATTACTAATAAATGACAAAAATAACTAGACATTAAAGAATGTTACTAGGTACAAATTTAAGGAAATTACTAAAAGTAAAAAAATCTAGGAGACGTGAATAAGCTAGAAATAATAAAAACTAACTAAGGTTTTTAATAAAAAACTTTAAAATAAAGAAAATGACTGTAAATTAATAAAAAATGTTAAATTAAAGAATTAACTAAATAAATTGAAAAGTAATCGACAGTAAATAAGTAACTAGGATATAAATATATAACTCTTTATAGAATATAAAAATTAAATAATACTAAATTTCTAGTTAAAAAAATGTTAAAAGCCGACGAAAGGGCGAATTTTTAAAAAACTGAAAATCGATGGATGATAATTTATAGTTTAAGTGAAATAACTACATAGGAAATAACAGAATTGAGGTTTGAGGTATAAAAAGTTTGTTTGAATGTACATGCATTTTTAGAAAAAATTTACAAAATAAATTTTCAAGTTATTGCAAAAATAAAAGATTTTTTGATTAAAATTTTTTTTTTTAATTTTATTATATAAAATAGATGTGCAACGAGCTTGGCCTTTAGTTTCTGCAACTTAAAAAGTACACCAATCTGAAGTTTTTTTACAGTTTTCTATAGGCGCGGACAGACAGACAGACAGACACATTTTTAAGACCCATTTTTTCAATTTCAGTAGGTCTGAAAAGGACAAAAAATCTGGGAATTACGAAAGATGCAGTCAATTTTTTTGAAACAAAAATTTTTTTTTTTTCAATTTTTTATTTTTTTATTATTTATTTTTTTAATTCATTTTTAATTTTAATTCCAATCAATTTTGTTAAAAAAAGAAAGTTTTTCAAAAAAGATGGACAGACAGACAGACACATTCGTAAGACCCTTTTTTCGATTTCAGTAAGTCTGAAAAGGACAAAAAAGATGGAAATTACAAAAACTTTAATCAATTTTTTTTAAAAAAGAACGGGCAGACAGACAGACACATTCCTAAGACCCATTTTTCCGATTTCAGTTGGTCTGAGAAGGTCGAAAAATCTGGAAATTGCGAAAAGTTCGATAAATTTTGTTGAAGAAAAAAAGTTTTTCAAAAAAGACAGACAGACAGACACAATCGTAAGACAAATTTTTTGGCTTTCAGTAAGTCTGAAAAGGACGAAAAGGACGAAAAAGATAGAAATTGCAAAATGTTCAATTAATTTTTTTGAAAAAGAACGGACGGACAGACAGACACATTCGTAAGGCCCATTTTTTCAATTTCAGTAGGTCTAAGAAGATAAAAAAGCTGGAAATTGCGAAAAGTTCAATCAATTTTTTTGAAATAAAAGTTTTTCAAAAAAGACGGACAGACAGACAGACACATTCGTAATACCCATGTTTTCGATTTCAGTTGGCCTGAAAAAGTCAAAAAAGCTAGAGATTGCTAAAAATTCAATAAATTTTATTGAAAAAAAAAATTTTAAAAAAACGGACAGACAGACAGACACATTTCTAAGACCCATTTTTCCGATTTCAGTAGGGCTGAAAAGGTAGAAAAATTTGGAAATTGCGAAAAGCTTAATTATCTTTTTGTAAAAAGGACGGATTGACGGACGGACAGACAGACAGACAGACAGACAGACACATTTGAAAGTCCTATTTTTGTCAATTTCAGTAGGCCTGAAAAGTTCAAAAAATGTGGGAATTGTGAAAAGTTGAAACATTATTTTTTGAAAAAACAACATATTCCAAAAAAGTGCCAAAAATTTTGTAGTATCATGAAAATACAATATTATTTATTTTAAATATTTTTTTCTCTCATTCTGCGTGAAAGAAAACGACAAAACACAATTTCTTTACACATTGATCTACTTTTTTTGTGCCACTTTATTGCACTAACTTCTGCTCAAATTGTTGCGCTTCTTTTGAATTTTGACGTTATTTCTTTACAATTGAACGCAATTTCCAAGCACTTGTCCTGATTATAGATATACTTTTTTAATGTCATATATATATATATATATATGCACACCCACATCATGTCGCGTTGAGCTCGACACGTGCCACAACACGAAAACTATTCACGAGAAGTAGTGGCAAGAATTTCCAGGAAATATGTAGGTGACACTGAATGCAACATAACCTCATTGAAGTAGATTATAGGACTTCATGGATGGGTGAAAATGCAGGTCTGAACATTTCATGAAATTCATGGGCGCACTGGTTTGTGGCTTTCTCATTCGTCTCCCCGTGTATATCTTCTTTTATGTTTCTATATGTATGAATGCATATATATATGTAGGTCTATCTATGTGCAATTGTGCATACATATACACATGTGAATCTGTATATGTATTTCTGTTCGTCTGTCTGTTGGTCTGTCCGTATGCCTGTCTAACTGTGTATATGTCTGTCTGTATTTGTCTGTCTATCTGTATGTATGTATGTCTGTCTATCTGTGTGTCTGTCTGTCTGTATATGTCTGTCTATCTGTGTGTCTGTCTGTCTGTACATGTCTGTCTAACTGCATATATGTCTGTCTGCCTGTCTGTACGTATATTTGTATGCTTCTATGTATGTTCTGTACATGTGTACCCTACTATGTATGTCTGTCCGTCTGTCTGTACATACGTACGTATACATGTTAATATGTATGTGCCGTACGAATGTATGTAAATATGTACACATATAAATACATATACACAGAAACATGTGTGTGTGTGTGGAGTACGAGATACATTTGCATCTGCAAGCTCTGCTTTAGGAACTTGTAGCACTGCAGTCGCGAGTGAACGGGACGAATAGAAGGAAAGTGGACGGTCGCCGAAGCGAGAGAGAACCAAGGGCGCATTTCCTGCGTTATAGTGGCTGTAAATTTCATATGCGCATTCCTGCCCCTCACTGTGCCATCCACCCCCTCTTATCACCCCCTTTTAGCAACCTAGGTGCATACATATATATATACATACATACATACTTATATATATATATATATACATACATACATACATATATATATATATATGTCTGTATGCATACATATACATATATATATATTTACATACATACATATATACATATATGTCTGGTTACAATTCGACCGAGTTTAACGAGCACTGGCTGACTCACCTCAATGAAAGTCTCCTTTTCTCGAGTACCTGAATTTAAGCCAACCTCCGAGTGAGACGAGTGCGACCCTCCCAATTTCAACCCTTCAACATCCCCCTTGAGTCTCTTGGGGTACTCCCTGATTTCGCTCTTTTCCCCCCACGATCTTCACACTTCCTCTTTTTCAGATTCCAAGTGTCTTGGTATAAAGAGAGGATTTATTTTCGCTTAAGTGTCGAATCAAGATTCAGAAGGGAAGAAACTGCTCATACACTTCCAAGAGTGAATAAAAAAAGGGAGTTTTTTGATTTTATCACTGCCGGTATATGCGAACCTGTCTCAACAAGTTGGAAACTTTTCATAAATCTGTTCTTAAACCTCGTCATCGGTGTAAACAAACTCACCCAGGATAGGCGACTTTTAAATTTTTGCCATCTGCATTTTTAATGTTGATTGTTAAGAGGGGACGGCTAGGGGAATAAAAATCAGAAAAAATAAAGTGTTTCTTAATTAGCGTAAATATACTTGATAAAATACATGAAACAAGATTTATTTGTTTCGGATGGAATTTATAAAATTTTGGAATTGGAAAAAATGAAATAATTGAAATTTGAGAAAAAAAAGGATTAAAATTTTTAGAAATTGGATAAAAATGGGAATATTTAAAATTGGGCGAAATAATTGAAAATTGATGAAAATAATAGAATATTGAAGATAATTATTGTAATTTTAGAAAAATAAGTGGAAAAAAGTTAGAATATAATGTGAAGTCAAAGAAAATACCTAATTAGAAAATGATTTCAAGAATTTTAAATTGAGGATAATAATTAAAATATTTTAGAAATGGGTGAAAATTAAAGCAAATAGTGGAAATTTGAGATAGATTATTAAAATTTTCTGAATTAATCAACAAATAATCAGAATAATATAAAATTTGTGAAAGTCGGGGCAAGTTAAACAAAATTATTAGTAATTGACAAATGTAATTGAAATTTGAGAAATATAATTAAAGAATAATTAAAACATTGAAAAGTCGATACAATAACTTAGATTTGAGATAATAAATGAAAATGTTGGGAAATTAATTGAAAAATAATTAATATATCTAATGAAAAAGTGGAGAAAATAATTGCAAAAAGAGAAATGAAAATGAAAATTGAAAAAAGTAATTGAGAATTGAGATAAATAATTGAAAATTTAAGAATTTAATTGAGGAATAGTGAAAATAATTGAAAATTGATGAAATTGATTTCAAAATAATTGCAAGATTATAACAATAATAATTGAAAATTGAAGAAAATTATTTCTATTAGAAAAAATATTTTAAAATCTAGGAAAATAATTAAAGAATAGTGAGATATCAGAGTTATAAAAACAATTGAAAAAAATAATTTTAATCGGTTAAAAAGAATTGAAAAAAAATACAACATATAATTTGTAATGAAAGAAAATAATTGCAGTATGATAAAAATAATTGTAAATTGAAAAAATTATAAGAATTTAAGATAAGTAATAAAAAAATTTTAAATTTGAATAAAAAACAATTGAAAATGACAAAAAATAATAGAAAAATGTTAGAAATAATTGTAAATTGAAGAAAATACTGGAAACTTGAGATAAATAATTAAAATTTTCGCTATGAATCGACAAGTAATTGAGATAATATAAATTTTTTGAAAATCATTGCAAAAAATTAAATTAATTTAAAAGGTGAAGAAAATAATTGTTTTTGGTAAAGAAAAATGCAAATTGAAAAAAGTAACAGAAAAATGAGATAATAATTAAAAATTAATAAATTTAATTGAGTAATAGTGAAAATAATTAAAAATTGAAGAAAATGATTGTAAAATTATAACAATAATATTTAAATATTAAAGAAAATTATTAAAATTTGAGAAAAATATTTTAGAAACTAAGAAATTAGTTAAAGAATTAGAGGAAACATTTGGAAAGTAATAAAAATAATTAAAAATTGAAGTAAATTATTTAAATTTAAGACATATATTTTAAAATCTAGGAAATTAAGTAAAGACTAATAAATATAATAAAAAGGTAATAAAAATAATTAAAAGTAGAAGAAAATTATTAAAATTTGAGAAATATATTTTAAAATCTAGAAAAATAATTAGAGAGTAATTAAAAAAAAAAGGTAAAAGAAATTAAAAAGGTAATAAAAATAATTAAAAATTAAAGAAAATGATTAAAATTTGCAAAATATATTTTAAAATCTAGGAAACCAAATGAAAAAGAATGAAAAAAAAATTTGAAAAAATATTTGCAAAGTAATGAAAACAATTAAAAATTGAAGAACATAATTTTAATTTGTGAAAAATAATTGAAAAAAATACAACATATATTTGAAATGAAAGGAAAATAATTGCAGAATGATAAAAATAATTGTAAATTAAAAAAATCACTGGAATTTGAGGTAAATATTAAAACAATTTAAAAATTGATAACAAAATATTTGAAAATGACAAAAAGTAATTAAAAAAATATAAAAATAATTGCAAATTAAAGAAAATACTAAAAATTTATAAAAAAAAATAATTTAAAAAATGACAAACTACATGTAAAGTAAAAGAAAGTACTACCTAACTACAAAATGATTTTAAGAATTTTAAATTGAGGAATATAATTTAAACAATATATAGAAATAATCGAAAATAGAAGAAAATAATAGAAATTTGAGATGAGTAATTGAAAAAGTTTCGGAATTAATAAGCAAATAATCAAAATAATATAAAATTTAAGAAAATCATTGAAAATTACAAAAAAAATTAATAATTGACAAACGTAATTGAAATTTGAGAAAAAGAATTAAAGAATGATTAAAACATTGAAAAGTGGATACAATAACTAATTACAATAATATAATCTAATTAAAAGATGGAGAAAATACTTGCAAAAAGATAAAAAAAACATTAAAATTAAAAAGAAATTAAAAACTTTGACAAATAATTGGATATTTAGGAATACTACAAATAATTAAAATTTGAAGAAACTGATTGCAAAATGATGAGAATAATAAAATTGAAAATTGAAGAAAATGTTTCCAATTCAAAAAAAAAAAATTTTAATTTAGGAAACTATAATTAAAGAATAATGAAAATAATGAAAAATTCGAGAAAATATTTGAAAAGTAATAAAAATAATTAAAAATTGAAGAAAATAATTTAAATTATGAAAAATAATTGAAAAATTACGTTATAAAAGCAAATAATTGCAGAATGATAACAATAATTGTAAATTGAAAAAATAATTTAAATTCGAGATAAATATTAAGAAAATTAGAAAATTAGTTAAAAAATAATTGAAAATGGCAAAAAGTAATTAAAAAATATTAAAAATAATTTAAAATTGAAGAAAATAATAAAAAGATGTAAAAATTAATTGAAAAAAATTGAGAATATAAGTGAAGTAAAAGAAAGTACCTAGAAAATGATTTTATGAATTTAAATTCAGAAAATAATTGAAAATTAAAGAAAATAATGGAAATTTGAGATAAATAATTGAAACTCTTGGAATTAATCAACAAATTACCAAAATAATATAAAATTTGTGAGTCATTGTGAATTAAAAAAAAATAATTAAAAATTGACTAACGTAATTGAAATTTGAGAAATATAATTAAGACCTTCTCATTTGAAATGAGAATAAAAAATTAATTTTTTTAAAATTTCCGAAAATTCAAAAATTATTTTTAGATTTGCTTTATATGGAAAACATTTATTAACAAAATTTGTTGGATTTTACTTGTATATAAAGAAAAAAAATTAGAGAAAAAAATTTGTGAAAAATTTAAAAAACTGCTGTTTTTTTGATTTTTGAAAATGTTCTGTTTTTGACATTTTTGGTCAGAAATGTATGGCTAACGAACTTAACCTGCATTTTTGGATCTTAAAAAAGTGTACAAAAGATAAAGCTGATCCAACAATTTTTACTCTAGTTATCCGATCCCGAAATTTTTGTCTACAGCAGACAGACAGACATACAGACAGACAGACAAACAAACAGACGGACGGACGGACATACAGACACATTCGTAAAACCCATTTTTTCGGAATCAGGTCTCGAAACGTCGAGAAATGTGGAAATTAGCGAAAGTTTAAAATCGCACAAATTTAAGACCTTATCATTTGAGACGAGAATGTAAAAATTACAGAATTTATATGATATAAAAGAAATTGATTAAATTCGAAAATCATCATTTAAATTCTTTAAAAATAGAACTTAAATTTAAAAACAATAAATAAAAATTTAATAATTTGGTTTTTTTTTTAAATAAAAATTGTTAAAGCATGAAACATTGGAAAAATGTTAAAAATTGTTGAAAATTGTAGCAAATAATTGAAATCATATATTTATATTTTATATATTTTATATCTATATTTATTTATATTTTGTCAAAATTTTTAACGACAAACTAGAAATTATAAAGAAAATTACATAAATGTAGAGAAAAGTAATTTCTCGTTATATTGTGGATTAAAATATTTTATATACGAGAAAACTACAACTGAAACTATGAAATATAAATAATATTTTTCAAACATAAATTTCTAAATTAAAAAATAGAATATGCTACAGAAAAATTATAAAACCCAAAGAATCAAAAAATTACGAAAAATAACTATAGAAAATATAAAAAAATTACTTTATAGTAGAAAAAAAAGGGAACTAGTAAAAAAAATAGTGATAAAAAGTTTAGATAAGCAAAACAAAATTTAGAACACTTTTGTAACGAACATGATAAATTTCCACCTGCCGAAGGTGTTAATCATAACATGTAATTATCAGTTTGACCCATTCAAGCGAAAAGTAACGTTCTTCTGATACTTTCTGTTTTGCCATTGAATGGAATCGCTTTCATAATAAAACCGCACAACAAAAATAATGCGAAACAGGGAAAAAGACACTCGCTCGGAACACTTCCGGCATTTCTGATAATTAGGTGAACCCTCTTTCAAGGTGTTCGTTTTTTTTTTTTTTATATCCTCGAATTGTAAATAGTCGGAAACGTACGGTTTGGAGGATCCTTTAGAAATCGACACCAGCAGGGTGTCTCCATACAAGAATCATTATGAGGAATATAACGACAGTTGTCACTTCCGTGTGTCTCTTTTCATGTCCTTCAGTCCTGCCAAGAGCAATTTTACATTAACCCTTTATTACATAGTGTATTATATATAATCCACCTTTGTTATTTCAAAGTTCTTGTAAAACTTTAAAAGTTTTTGGAAATTAACTTTTGCGGTATTTTTTCAGTGGCGAAACTGGGAGTGCGAGGGCCCTGGGGCAAAAAGTAAAATGGGGCCCCAACTATATATAATAATAATATATATAGTTCTTATATATAAATCTCTTATAAATAAATAAATATTTATAAATATTTATAAATAAATCTTATAAATCTCCACACATGACATTTATCACTAGATGGTTTTTTCTATTAAAATTTTAAATCATATTTCACCCTTTTTAAAATGTTCTCAAATGTTAAATTTATAGCAATTTTAATTTCTTCAAATTTCAGTTATCGTGAATTTGCATTGATTGATAGTTCAATTAATCCACGATTCAAATATATGCTAAATTTGAAAAAATTGTTAAATTTCTGTAATTTTTAATATTATTTTTCTATTTGATTTCAATTACTTAAACTACAATTTGGTACTATTTTTATCATTTTCCAATTATTTTCTGCAATTTTAAATTATTTTCAAATTGTTTCCCTAAATCTTAAATTTACCTTCTTCAAACTTCAATTATATTGTTTAGTTTTTTTAATCACTTATTCAATTTTAATTATTTTCCCCTCGAGATTAAATCAGTTTAATTAGTTATTCCTAAATTTTATATTATTCATCGCAAATTTAAATTAAGTTTTCAAATTTACCAATATTTTTTCATTTTGTAATTATTATCTCTAATTTTGAATCATTTTTATTATTTATAAATTAATTTCCTGAATTTTCAAATATATATAGGTATCTCGATTTTCAATTATTTTGTTCCATTTTCATTTCGTTTTATTATTTTGCAATTATTTTCTTCATCTTTTATTATTTTAATTATTTTTCAATTAATTTAATAAATTTAAGTTATTATCGCAAATTTAGAATATTTAGATTATTGTAATTTTCCATGTTTCTTATTATTTTCTTTTGCTTAAATATAAATTCTGCAAATTTTCTTCAATTTCTGCTTATTTTCATTGTTTTGGCATAATTTTACAAAATTCGATTTATTTATCTAAAATTTCAATTGTTTTCATCAATTTTTGATTATTTCTGCGATTCTTTAATTATTCTCTTCAATTAAAATTTTTTAAGTAATTTTGTAATTATTTTCTTTTTTAAACATATATTCTATGATTTTTTCAATTATTACTCTCTTTTATTTACTGTTATCAATTTTATCATATTTCAATTATTTTTTTTAAATTTTAATTATTTATTTTATTTTTCTATTAATTTCTACAATTTTCAATTATTATTCTCATATTGTAAAATTAATTTTTAAGATCTTAAAGAACTTAAAGATCTGTAACTATTTTTCTAAAATTTCAATTATTCCCTTCAATTTTCAATTATTTTCATTTGTTCTCAAAATTTCCAAAAGTTTTTATTAACTATGGTAAATTTCAATGTTTTTAGCTTTCTTCAATTCTTTTCTCTAATTTTTAGTTATTCTCTTTTTCTTCGCTTTATTTCTAAGATCTTATTTTATAAAAATTCTGTAATTTTTGCAATTTTTTCACTCAAATGTCATTCATTTTTACAAATTTTCATTGTATCATATTTCAATTATTTTCTTTAAGTTTCAAAATTTAAAATCATTTTTTAATTATTTTCCAAAATTTATTTTCTTCAATTTTCAATTTCTTTGGTTCTTTTTCATAATTTCCAAAAAATTTCTAAATATTTTCATTCTTTTGGCATAATTTTCAAATTTTCAAAAATTTCAATTATTTATTTGTAATTATTTTCATCAAATTTCGATAATTTCTGTTATTTTTTAATTGTTCCCTTTAATTAAAATTTTTCAAGTTTGTAATTATTTTATTTCATTAAACATATATTCTATGATTTTTTCAATTATTTCTCTCAAATTTCATTTACTGTTTTTTATTTTTCATATCTCAATTATTTTCGTCATATTTCGTCATATTTCAATTTTTTTTCAATCTTTAATTATTATCAGCATATTTTTATTATTTTTTTAATTTTTGAATTAATTGTATCACTTTTCAATTATTTTTCTCAATTTTTAATTATTATTCACATATTGTAAAACTAGTTTTTAAGATTTTAAAGATCCTAAAAATCTGCAAGTATTTTTCTAAAATTTCAATTATTCCCTTCAATTTTTAATTATTTTAATTTGGTATCAAAATTTCCAAAAGTTTCTATTAATTATCGTGAATTTCAATTTTTTTAGCTTTCTTCAATTCTTTTCTCCAATTTTTAGTTATTATCTTTTTTTTCACTTTTTTTCTAAGATCTTATTTTTAAAAAGCGTTCTGTAATTTTTTCAATTATTTCTCACAAATGTCATTTGTTTTTTAAAATTTATCATTGTTTGTATCATATTTCAACTATTTTCTTCAAGTTTCAAAATTTAAAATCATGTTTTAATTATTTTCCAAAATTTATTTCCTTCAATTTTAAATTATTTTTTTCTGTTTTCTTCAATTTTCAATTTCTTTCGTTCTTTTTCATAATTTCCAAAAATTTCTAATGATTTCCATTCATAATTTTTAGAAAATTCCATTATTTGTCTGAAATTATAATTATTTGTATCATATTGTAATTATTTTTAAAAATTTTTAATTATTTTCAACAAATTTCAATTTTAATTCCAAATTAAAATTATTTTTTTTTGTCTATTATTTCCCTTAATTTTAATTATTATTCTCATGTTGTAATATTAGTTTTTAAGATCTTTGAGTATTTTTCTAAAATATCAATTATTTCCTTCAATTTTTAATTATTTTCATTTGTTTTCATAATTTCCAAAACTTTGTTGATTAATTATCGTAAATTTCAATTATTTTTAGTTTTGTTCAATTTTTTTCTCCAATTTTTAGTTATTCTCATTCTTTTAATGAATTTCTAAGATCAATTTTCATTATTTTCATTCTTTTGTCATAATTTTTAAAAATTTTAATTATTTGTCTGAAATTTTAATTATTTTCGTCATATATCAATTTTTTTTTTAATTTTTTATTATTTTCATCATATTCCAATTTTATTTTCAAAATAAATTATTTTTATCATTTGTCTATTATTTCCCTCAATTTTTAATTATTCTGATGTTGTAAACAATTTTTTTTACGATTTTTAAGTATTTTTCTAAAATATCAATTATTTCCTTCAATTTTTAATTATTTTCATTTGTTCTCAAAATTTCCAAAAGTTTGTATTAAATATCGTAAATTTCAATTATTCGTAGCTTTCTTCAATTCTTCTCTCCAATTTTTAGTTATTCTCATTTTTAAGGTCATTTTTCAATTATTTTACAAAATTTATTTTCTTCAATTTTTTTATATTTTCGCTTGCCTTATAATTTCTAAAATTTGGAACTATTTTTCTGATATTTCAATTATTTTGTTCAATTTTCAATTATCTTTATTATATTTTATATTATTTTCTTCGATTTTCAATTATATTCGTTCTGTTTAACAATTCCCAAAAAGTTTTTAATAATTTCTCTTTAATTAAAAATTATTTTTTTCAATTTTAAATTATGTTTATATTTTTTCATTTATTTTCTCTAATTTTTAATTATTTTCTTCTTTTTTTCAATGAACTCCTCAAAGTTTTAAATATTTTTCTCATATTTTCTTCAACTTTCCTTTATCTAAAATATATTGTGTAATTTTTTTCAATTTTTGTTTCAAATTTTAATTATTTTTTTCAATTTTAAGTTATTTATCTAAATTTTCAATCATTTTTTTTTCAATTTTCTATTATTTTATCTAATTTTTCATTTTTCACTTTTTTTCAATTTTTTATTAAGATTTTCAAGTATTTTTCTAAAATTTACATTAGTTTCTTTATTTTTAAAACATTTCTATGATTTTTTAAATTTCTTTCCCCAATTTTTAATTGACTTCAATATTTTTTTTACAATTAATTTTCAAAATTTGCATTTATTTTTTTAATTTCAATTATTTTTTGCATTTTTCTTAATTCTAAAATTTTATAAATTTTTTCCTAAATAAATATGTAATATTTTTTTTTTTTAAATATTATATTTAAAATATTTATAATTGTCGATAACACAAGAAGCAGAAACTAATCGCGCTCCAGCGAGCGTTGTTTAATTTAGTCAAACTGTAAATTACTACAATTCGTAAGGTTATTGGAATTTTTTTTTCAAAAAAAGGTCTACTGCTAATTGATCAAGGGCCCCGGGGCACTGCCCCACTTTTCCCCTTAACAGTTACGCCACTGTATTTTTTTTATTTGGGGGAGACCGCTTGCAAAAATTTCCAAAAAGTGTAATTATTTCAGATTGAAGTAATTAATAAAAATGTTAACACTAAAACAAAGCTAATCTATTCAATTAATTAATCCAATTAGCAAAATGGGCCTGAAACATAACCTCAAATTCTGACAGTTCTATAATGGATTATTATCTACTGCTGGAATTTCCACTAATTGCTAAAAAGTGCCCTAATATGTAAAAAATAAAAAAAAAGCAAATACTTCGTTGTAGCATATATTATTTCTGAAATCTTTAATTTTGATAATACATTATCAGGAACTCTGGACATTTTTATTTTTCATGAAAATCATAAATATATATTTGAGGTTAATTTTTTTGGACAACACTTTTTTTTTTCTTTTCTAACTCGCTCATTATCTTATCATCAGAGGCTTGAAATGTCGATAAAGTAGATTATCACTAAATTAGGGTACAAATTTAATTCCAATGAAATCTAATTAAAATTGTACGGTGGCTTTTGTATATATCGCCGCCTGATGTCTTGATATTTAGAAGGCAGTCTGTCGGCGTAACAAATCAAAGTCGATTAGAGGGCTGGGCGCCCTTCGAGGGCGGACAGAAGATTCCAGGAATTTCTTCATTAAAACTCTTAATCAGACAGAGTAAGGAACGAAGAATAGATTAGACAAGTCAATTTTTCAAGACCCGGAAAAAGGCGAAAGGGTGTGGAACTGGTCCGTTTGCTTCGACTCGATATGATAAAAACTTGATAAAACATTGGTGAATTGGAATTAAAGTCGGGAAAGATGTTGAGAAAACAAGAGGCGTGTCTTGTGGTTATTTAAAATATAAATAGACTTGGTTCAGTGACCTAACTGTTAGTTAGGAGTGGGGAGAAAAAAGGAGAAAGATAATATGAGATTAAAGAACTAGATAATAAATTTTAATAAATTTTCCTTCTTCCATTAATTATTTTTTCCTTTACTTGTTTTTCGTAATGTTTCTATCAATTCTTTGACAGACACATCTTCTTTTTCGATTTTTATAGTAATTTATCCTCTTCTAGTTATTTTCCTCTAATTTTCCAGTTTTTATAATTTTGCCTAATTTTCCAGCTGTTTATTCACTTTGCAATTATATTGACCCTTTTTACAACATTTCAAAATCTTTTATTTTAACATCCAATATTTTTTTTTCCTTTTACAGTTATTTATTAGGGGCGGCGATTTGTAAATTTTTGCTATTTGCACACTTAATATTGACCGAGTGGAGGGGGGGGGGAGAAATAAAATAATAATAAATTAAAGAGTTATTATTATAAAGCAAAGGTTCACAATTTATTTAAATAAATTTTTTGGAATTCATAAACAAATATTCAAAATAATATAAAATTTGTAAAAATGATTGTAAATAAAAAAAAAAATTGAAAAATGAAAAAAAATTATTAAAATTGGAGAAAAATGTTTTAAAATCTAGGAAATTAAATGAAAAATAATGAAAATAATAGAAAATTCGAGAAAATATTTGAAAATTAATAAAGATAATGAAAATGGAAGAGAATAATTTTAGTTTGTAAAAAAAAAATTGAAAAAATTACATTATGTATTTGTAAGAAAAGAAAATAATTGCAGAATGATAAAAATAATTATAATTGGAAAAAATAACTGGAATTTGAGATAAATAATAGAAAAATTAAAGAATTTATTAAAAAATAATTGAAAATGACAAAATCTAATTTAAAAATGATAGAAATAATTAAAAATTGAAGAAAATAATAAAAATTTGCAAAAAATTATTGTAAAAATTACAGAATATATTTGT
Organism: Ganaspis brasiliensis; assembly: GCA_037103525.1. Lineage (NCBI taxonomy): Eukaryota > Metazoa > Arthropoda > Insecta > Hymenoptera > Figitidae > Ganaspis > Ganaspis brasiliensis. The sequence continues at coordinate 695,007 of JAZKLR010000168.1, read as the reverse complement.
ACTTATAAACTGGTTATTTAGGTTATTAGAAAACTATTATTGACACTATTGACATAAATCAAGAATTTTAAAATTCAGGAAAATAATTACAACATTATAAAAATAATCAAAAATTGGAGAAAATAATGGAAATCTGAAATAAATAATTGAAAATTTTTGAATTAATCAACAAATATTCAAACTAATGTAAACTTCGTAAAAATCATTGCAAATTGACGAACGTAATTGAAATTAAAGAAAAATAATTGATGAATGATTAAAACATCGAAAAGTGGAGACGATAACTTAGATTTGACATCGTAAATGAAAATTAAAAAAAAATTTTAAAAATTAAAAAATATTTAATATATTTAATTAAAAGGTGAAACCAATAATTGCAAACAAATAAAAGAAAATGAAAATTAAGAGAAATAATTTTGATTTGTAAAAAATAATAGAGAAAATTACAACATAAAATTTTTAATAAAAGAAAATAATGGCAGAATTTAGAAAAATAAATCTAAATTGAGAAAACGTCTGGAATTTGAGATAAATAATAAAACAAATTAGAAGATTAATAAAAAAAAATTGAAAATGACAAAAAGTAGTTGAAAAATGATAGAAATAATTGAAAATTGAAGAAAATAAGGAAAATTTTATGTTGATAATTAAACTTTTCAGAAATAATCAACAAAAAATCAAAATAATATAAAATTTGTGAAAATCATAGCAAATTAAGAAAAATAATTAAAAAATTAAAGAATAATTAAAACATTTATAAGTGGAGACGATAAGTTAGATTTTAGATAATAAATGAAAATTTAGGAAATTAATTAAAAAATAATTTATCTATCTAATGAAAAGATGGAGAAAATAATCGCAAAAAGGTAAAAGAAAATAAAAATTGAAAAAAATAATTGATAATTTAGGGATTTAATTGAGGAATAGTAAAAATAAATAAATTAATAAATTTATTTTTAATAAATAAATTAGAATTTGGAAATTGAAGAAGCTGACTGCAAAATCATAACAATAATTATTGAATATTGAAAGAAAATTATTAAAATTTTAGAGAAATATTTAAAAATCTAGGAAATTAATTGAAGAATAATTAAATTAAATTACGACATATATTTGAAATAAAAGAGAATAATTTCAGTAAGATAAAAATCACGGTAAATTGAAAAATAAACTAAAATTTGTTAAAAATTATATAAAATTTAAAAATTAATTTAAAATAATTGAAAATGACAAAAAATAATTGAAAAATGTTAGAAAAAATCGTAAAATGAAGAAAATAATGGAAACTTGAGATAAATAATTTAAAAGTTCACAATTAATCAACAAATGATAAAAAAATATAGTAAAAATCGTTGCAAATTAAAAAATATATTTTTAAAAATTGACGAACTTAATTGCAATTTAAGAAAAATAATTGAAAAATGATTTAAACATTAAAAAGTGGAGACTATTTAGATTTGAGATAATAAATGAGAATTTAAGAAATTAAAATTAAAGAATAATTAATATATCTATTAAAAAGGTAGAGAAAATAATAATAATATTCATAGATATTGATAGATATTATTAATATTAAAAGATAAAAGAAAATCAAAAATTGAAAAAAGTAATTGAAAAATGAGATGATAATTGAAAATTATTGAAGTTAATTGAAGAATAGTGAAAATAATTAAAAATTGAAGAAATTAATTGCAAAATGATAACAATAATAATGGTAAATTTCAGATAATTATTAAAATTTGATAATAATATTTTAAAATGTGGAAAATTAGTTAAAGAATAATGACAATAATGAAAAATTCGAGAAAATATTTGCAAAGTAATAAAAATAATTAAAAATTGAAGAAAATCATTGAAATTTGAGAAATATATTTTAAAATCTAGAAAATTAATTCAAGAGAAATAAAAGTAATAAAAAATTTGAGAGAATATTTGCTAATTAAAAAAAAAATAATTGAAAATGCCAAAAAGTAATTTAAAAATGATAGAAATAATCGTAAATTGAAGAAAATAACGAAAACTTAAGATAATAAATGAAAATTTAGGAATTTATCAAGAAATAATCGAAAAAATATAAAATTCATAAAAATCACTGGAAATTAAAAAAAAATTTAATTGACGAATGTTTTTGAAATTTGAAAAAAATAATTGAAGAATGATTAAAATATTCAAAAGTGGAGACTATAACTTAGATTGTGAGATAATAAATAAAAATTAAGAAATTAATTGAAAATTAATTAATTTATTTATTTTGTGTACGGGATAAGCGCTTTAATAAATCCTTTAATTAAAATATCTAATTAAAAGGAGGAGAAAATACTTGTAAGAAGATAAGTAAAAATGAAAATTAAAAATAATTGAAAAATGAGATAAATAATTTCGAATTTAGGAATTTAATTCAAGAATAGTGAAAATAATTAAAAATTGAAGAAATTAATTTATAAATGATAACAATAACAATTGAAAATTTAAGAAAATTATTAAAATTTGAGAAATTAGTTGAAGAATAATGACAATAATGAAAAATTTGAGAAAATATTTGCAACGTAATAAAAATAACAAAAAATTGAAGAAAATAATTGAAAAAATCAGAACATATACTTGTAATAAAAGAGAATAATTGCAGAATGATGAAAATAATTGTAAATTGAGAAAATAATTTTGAAATTCCATTGATTAAAAACGTAATTAATCCAAGCTTGGACAATAGTTAATTTAAAATTATTTAAAAATTTCTTCAATTTTTAACAATTCTTTTCTTTTATGATTGCAATTATTTTCTACAATTTTCAACTATTTTTATCATTTTTTTAAAATTTTCTTTAATTTTAATTAATGCCCTCAAATTATCGATTGCAATTTTTTGACAAACGACATATTTCGACCTCAGGATGTCGAAAATGAAGTTTTTCAAAAAAATTTTTTAATGAAATTATTGGTCTCCCAAAGGGACAAATTATTATATAAGATTTATCTAACGATTTTTTTGCAGTTAAAAATTTTGAAAAAATCTTTTTTTCATGCAAATTTATATATTTTTTTCAGTTAAAATGTAAGTATTTTATTAGTTTTATTTTTTGAAAACGCATCGATTAAGCTCTTAGCAAATCCCATAGTGTAATTTAATTCAAAGTTATTAGCATTTTGAAAATCGAAAATTTTGAAAATCTTGTTTTAAATAATTTTATTTTTATGCTCTATTACAACCTTTAATATATTTTCATTACTCTATGTGGGATTAAAAAACACACCGAATAAGCTATTTGCGAACCTTCTTCTATAATCCTATTCCGAGTTATCAAAGTTTCAAAAATTTTTAATTTTTATAAAAATTAATTTAAAGCTTAAAAGTTTTAAGTTGCTTTAATTTGTTTATGTTTGTTTTTGCCTTTTATATAAATTTTATGAAAAATAATTTTATATCGTTTTATAGACTTCTTCTCTATTTTTCTTCATTTTCTCGTTATCTTTCATTTTGTTTCCCTTAAACTATATATTTTTACCCAATTCTGAAAATTTACGTTTTTGTGCAAAAATGGAGCAAAAATAGATGGATTCGTGGGTTTTAATAATTAGTCAAAACAAAGCCATGCTTCCTTGGAAGCCACCGTTGACGTGTTTCATGTCATCGGCTGATTTTTTAACTCGCGTGAAACGTCACTCTAAAAAGAGTAATTCTCGTTTTCTGTGTAGCAGAGCAGGTCGTGTTTGGCATCTTACGACGTGCCGACAGACGCGCCGCGTCGATTAGGGATCTTGTCTAAACACTGTACCTACATTCAGCTCACATTAGTACTCTATATATGTTATACATTGTATGTACACATTAGTGTTGAGTGTACACAGAGCAACTATCTTCTCAGAAGACATAACTTATCTCCAGTTGTCAGAGTCTTATCTACAGAAAGATTTCTATCTCGGGTAAAACTTTATAGCCGAAACTTTCTTCAACCTAGTCCTCCTTCTCTCTCTACGGTCGACAATCTTGACTAATCTCTCCTTTTATCTCACGTTACGGAAACACACTTGCGCTTCCTGTTTACAACTAACACGAATTCAACACGGCTTTGTTTGTTTAAGCTGCCTGCCAGGTCGAAAAGTTTAGTGAAAGGGCTGTGTCAAATTTAACTTTATCTTGTTCTCCATTTGCAGTCATCAAGTCAAATCTCCACGAGTTCTATTTTTTCGTTCATTTCAAATTGTTCTGAGATTTGTTTATTCTTCGAGTTGTTGACTTAGATAATAGAGGCGTGAATATTTTCAGAGAGTGGATAAAGGGTTTTTAAAATCGGTAGGGGAACACTAGAAACTTTTGGGAATAGACACGGTTTTTGGGTTTGGATTAATGATATAATACAGAATTCAATATGAGAATTTTTAGTTAATAGTTGATTTGAAATATCTAGCAAATCAGAAAAGGGATATTGGGAGATGATCTTAAAAACCCTAACCGAATGTAAAAACAATTTTTGAAATCTGATCTTTTACAGACCGAGCCTACAAACTGAGAACAAACGTTAAAATCAATTTTTGGAATTTAGGTCTTTAGAGGCTGACTCTACAATCTCCAATTAAAGATGAAATCAAATTTTGGAAAAATCAAACCCTTATAGAACGACCCTAAAAAACCTAACCAAACATGAAGAACAATTTTTTAAATCTATCCATTACAGCCTAAACCTAAAAACTCCAAACAAACATAAAAACCAATTTTTGGAATCTGAGTCTTTAGTGACCAACTCTACGCAATCCAATTAAACATGAAAATAAATTCTGAAACATCCAAACCCTTACAGATCGACCCTAAAAACCCGAACCAAACATAAAAAAATTTTTTAATATTCTATCTCTAACAGCCTGACCCTAGAAATTAAGAAGAAAGGTTAAAACCAATTTTTGGAATCTGTGACTTTAAGGAATGACTCTACACTCTTCAACTAAACATGAAAATAAATTCTGGAACATCCAAACTCTTACAGACCGACCCTAAAAACCCTCACCAAACATAAGGAACAATTTTTGAAATCCGATTCCTTACAGCCTGAATCTAAAAACTCCGAACAAACATAAAAACCAATTTTTGGAATCTGAGTCATTAGAGACCAACTCTACGCTCCCCAATTAAACATGAAAATAAATTCTGAAACTTCCAAACCCTTACAGACCGACCCTAGAAACCCTAACCAAGTATAAAAAACAATTTTTTAAATCTATCCTTTACAGCTTGAACCTAAAAACTCCGACCAATCACAAAAACCAATTTTTGGAATCTGAGTCTTTACAGACCGACTCAACGCTCTCCAATTAAACATGAAAATAAATTCAAAAACATCCAAATCCTTACAGACCGAACCTAAAAACCCTAACCAAGCATAAAAAACAATTTTTGAAATCCGATGCTTTTCAGGCCGACACTGCAAATAAGGACCCAACACAAAAACCAATTTTTGGGACCTGAGTCTTTAAAGACCAAGTCTAGACTCTTCAATTAGACATAAAAATTAATCCTGGAACGTCCAAACCGTTACAGACCGACCCTAAAAACCCTAACCAAACATAAAAATCAATTTTTAAAATCCGATTCCTTACAGACCGACCCTACAAACTAAGAACAAACGTTAAAACCAAATTTTAAAATCTGAGTCTTTAGAGACTGACTCAACACTCTTCAAATAAGCATAGAAATAAATACTTTATCATCCAAACCCTTACAAACTAACTCTAAAAACCCTCAACAAACATAAAGAACAATTTTTGAAATCCGATCCCTTACAGCCTGAACCTAAAAACTCCGAACAAACATAAAAACCAATTTTTTGAATCTGAGTGTTTAGAGACCAAGTCTACGCTCTCCAATTAAACATGAAAATTAATCCTGGAACGTCCAAACCCTTACAGACCGACCCTAGAAACCCTAACCAAACATAAAAATAAATTTTTAAAATCCGATTCCTTACAGACTGACCCTACAAACTAAAAACAAACGTTAAAACCAATTTTTGGAATCTGAGTCTTTAGAGACAAACTCTACACTCTTCAATTAAACATGAAAATAAATTCTGAAACTTCCAAACCCTTCCAGACCGACCCTAGAAACCCTAACCAAACAAAAAACGATTTTTAAAATCCGATCCTTTACAGTCCGACCCTACAAACAACGACCAAACACAAAAACCAATTTTTGGAATCTGAGTCATTAGAGACCAACTCTACGCTCCTCAATTAAATATGAAAATAAATTCTGAAACATCAAAACCCTTACAGACCGACCCTAGAAACCCTAACCAAGCAGAAAAAACAATTTTTTAAATCTATCCTTTACAGCTTCAACCAAAAACTCCGACCAAGCACAAAAACCAATTTTTGGAATCTGTGACTTTAAGGACCGACTCAACACTCTTCAATTAAACATGAAAATAAATTCTGGAACATCTAAACTCTTACAGACCGACCCTAAAAACCCTCACCTAACATAAGGAACAATTTTTGAAATCCGATCCCTTACAGCCTGAATCTAAAAACTCCGAACAAACATAATAACCAATTTTTGGAATCTGAGTCTTTAGAGACAAACTCTACGCTCCCCAATTAAACATGAAAATATATTCTGAAACATCCGAACCCTTACAGATCGACCCTAAAAACACTAACTTAACATAAAGAACAATTTTTGAAATCCGATCCCTTACAGCCTGAACCTAAAAACTCCGAAAAAACATAAAAACCAATTTTTTGAATCTGAGTCTTTAGAGACTGACTCAACACTCTCCAATTAAGCATAGAAATAAATAGTGAAAAATTCAAACCCTTATACACCGACCCTAAAAACCCTAACCAAACATAAAAAACAATTTTTAAAATCCGATCCTTTACAGACCGACCCTACAAACAACGACCAAACACAAAAACCAATTTTTGGAATCTGAGTCTTTAGAGACCAACTCTACACTCTTCAATTAAACATGAAAATAAATTCTGGAACATCCAAACCATTACAGACCGACCCTAAAAACCCTAACCAAACAAAAAAATCAATTTTTGAAATCCGATCCCTTATAGTGTGACCCTAAAAGCAACGAGCAAACATAAAAACCAATTTTTGGAATCTGGGTCTTTACAGACCGACTCTACGCTCTCCAATTAAACATGAAAATAAATTTTTGAAAAATCCGACATTTTACAGAGCAACCTAAAAAACCCTAACCAAACAAAAAAACAATTTTTAATACTCGATCTCTTACAGACCCTATCAAATTAAAAAGTAAAAAAATTATTGAACATTTGTTGCCATTTTTTCAACCTAAAACCTCCGTAATCGTTTTTGTAAAAATTGATATTTTTAAATTGACAGATTTAATTTTTCGTTTAATACTACAAAATGTTTCTCATAATGAAAATCGACTGCTTTAGGTTAACAGATTGAATTTGTTATTTTTTAATTTCAAAATTGCTACGAATTTTTTTCTACAAATTAAAGGGCTCTGTTTATAGAATAAGACAAATTATATTGTCAACTATAATTTATTATTTATAATTAGTTTAAACAATTTATTATTGTTAATAGCTTTTATTCTAAAACACCTAGCGAGTTGTAGTTTTTTTACTTTGTTAACTTTTATATTAAAAATAACAAGATATTTCGCAAAATTAACAACAACCACCACTTAAAATTGTTAAAAATAATTATTGTTAATAATTAACTATTTTTGACAAATTCACCTTGAAAAACACAACTTTTTCCTAATTTGCAAATTCAAAATTTTGAGGTTAAATTTTGTATTTTTTTTAGGCTATGTCAAAAGTATGATGTCATGGGGTAAAATAAATTTTATATTCGGCTTCAGCAACCTCAAAAAAATTGAGCCAGTCATAGTTAGACTTATAAATTCGAATTTTTTTTATTTAAAAATTTTGAGGTCAAATTTTCGGGGTTTTTTGAGGTTATGTTAAAATCCTGACATAATGGGGTTAAAAATTCAAAATTTTTATTTTTACTATTCATTTTTGGACCACTCTAATATTATATATATATATGCTTGTTTTAAAATAATCTTCATTACAAACCGTCTAGAAGTGAGTAATTTAGTTTATCGCGCAAACTGTTACACTTTAGATTGTGCTTTGAATAAGACTTCCGTTATGTGTAATGTACCTTTTCAATTGGCTTTAAAGTGTTGGTTACTGCTTTTGCATGTAGGGTCTTAAAGGCATACAAGGTTCTCTATGCATTATGTACCGCACGTTCCTTGCGTGTGTACCTAGGGGCAATATTCTATATGTATATGGAGCATAAAAGGCAATGCTTATTTACGATATCAAGTCCTGAGGTTTTGCCGGCTAGAAATCTTATTTAAGCTTGAGAATACCACTTTTGAAACCATATCTGGAATCGATTGTGTGATTTGAATCTTTATAGAAAAAGCCTAATTCGTTATTCATCTTCGTTTACCATCTAGCAGGGGCCCGGGCGGTGATTTCTGAATTTTTTACTTCTGAAAATTTCATAAACCAAAAAACAAGTCTTCCTGTGGAATTCCATTTGACAAAATTACAGAGAAAAAATAAATTTCTTAATAAGAATATGGATAAATGAATTTATAATTCGAAGAAAAAGATTAAAATTTAAAAAACGAAAATCATGTTTTGCAATAATAATTGAAAAAATAACTAAAGAAATTGAAAATTACTTTATAAATAATGAAACTAATTTGATATTAAAAAACATAATTAGAACTAGCAAAGTTGTAGTTGGAAAAAATAAAGGAAATAATTGAAACTTACGGAAAATGAATGTAAAATTTAGGGGAAAAATTAAAAAATAATTAAAATTGAGGTAAATTTTAAAAAAATGATGCAAATAGTTGAAAATTGCAGAAAATAATTAAAATCATAATAAAAAAAGTTGTTATTTTTGAAGAAATTTTTAAATCATTTTAAATGTTTTAATCAATGAAATTTCAAATTAATTGAAGTTGGAAGAATTATATATCGTAAATATATTGTGTATAATATTTTCAATTATTTTTTACGAATTTTTATTATTGTCTTCAATTTACAAAAAATTCTATCCTTTTTCAATTACTTTTTGTCATTTTCAATTATTTATTAATTAATTTTCAAATTTTTGATAACTTATCATAACTTTCAATTATTTTTTCAATTTACAATTATTTTCATCATTTTGCGATTATTTTCTTTTATTACAAATATATGTTCTAATTTTTTCAATTATTTCTATAACAAACTAAAATTATTATATTCAATTTTTAATTATTTTTATTACTTTGCAAATATTTTCTCAAAGTTGTTATTGTTTACATTTTTCTTTAAAATTAATTTCTTAGATTTTAAAATATTTTTCTAAAATTTTGATCATTTTCTTTATTTTTTAACTATGAAAGCTAAACAGAGACTGTTTTAGATTATTGTTGTTATCATTTTGCAATAAAATTCTACAATTTTTAATTATTTTCACTTTACCTCAATGAAATTCTTAATTTTTTAATTATTTATCTCATTTTTTAATTACTTTTTTCAATTTCAATTTTCTTTTATCTTTTTGCAATTATTTTTTCCGCCTTTTAATTAGATATATAAATTTTTTTCAAATAGTTCTAAAAATGTTCATATATTATCTAAAATCTAAGTTATTGTATCCACTTTTCAATGTTTTAATCATTTTTCAATTATTTTTCTCAAATTTCAAACACTTGCGTCAATTTTTAAATATGTTTTTTTTAATTTGCAATGATTTTCATAAATTTTATATTATTTTGATTATTTGTTGATTAATTCCGAAAATTGCATTTATTTATCTCAATTTTCAATTATTTTGATCAACTTCCGATTACTTCTATTCTTTTTAATTACTTTTTGTCTTTTTAAATTATTTTTTAATTAATTTATAATTTTATATATAATTTTCACAAATTTCAATTATTTTTTAAATTTACAATTATTTTTATCATTATAATATATAATCCTCATTATATTCCTAAATTTTTAATTATTTTTTTCAATTTTAATTTTTTTTATCTTTCTGCAATTATTTTCTTCCCATTTTAATTATATATATTAATTATTTTTCAATTAATTTCCTAAATTGTTATTTATTATCTTAAATCTAAGTTATTATTTATCCACTTTTCAATGTTTTATTTATTCTTCAATTTTTTAATTATTTTTCTTAATTTGCTATAATTTAGCTAAAATTTCTATTATTTTCTTCAAATTTCAATTACTGAAATCAATTTTCAATTTTTTTTTGTCATTTGCAATTTCATTTATCTTTTTGCAATTATTTTCTTCACTTTTTAATTGGCTATATAAATTATTTCTCAATTAATTCCCTAAGTATTCATTTATTATCTCCAATCTAAGTTATCGTCTCCACTTTTCAATGTTTTATTCTTTCTTCAATTTTTTTTTCTTTAATTTCAATTACGTTCATCAATTTGCAATGATTTTTACAAATTGTACATTAATTTGAATATTTGTTGATTAATTAAAAAATTTTCAATTTCTAATAAAAAATCTCCCTTATTTTTTTCAAATTTCAATTATTTCTATTTTTTTCCAATTACTTTCTGTCATTTTCAATCATTGTTTAATTAATTATCAATTTTTTTTATTATTTATCTCAAATTCTAGATATTTTTTCAATTTAGAATTATTTTTATCATTCTGCAATTATCTTTCACAAATTAAAATCATTTTCTTCCATTTTTGATTATTTCTATAATGTTTTAATTATTTTCCTGAACATAAAATTCTTTCAATAATTTTGTAATAACCCAAATAATCAGCGTACAAAGTACTAAAATATATTCTGTAATTTTAACAATTATTTTTTACCATTTTTTATTACTTTCTTCAATTTTTAATTATTTGTAACATTTTTTAAATACTTTTTGTCATTTTCAATTATATTTTATTAAATTCTTTAATTTTTCTATTATTTTTCTCCAATTTCGGTTATTTTTTCATTTCACAATTTTTTTAATCATTATGCAATTAGTTTATTTTATTACAAATATATGATGTAATTTTTTCAATAATTTCTCGCAAATTAAAATTATTTTCTTCCATTTTTACTATTCGTTTTACTTTGCAAATATTTTCTCTAATTTGTAACTATTTTTCATTATTTTTCAATTAATTTCTTAGATTTTAAAATATTTTTCTTAAATTTGAGTAATTTTCTTTCATTTTCAATTATTATTGTTATCACTCTGCAATCAATTTCTTTAAATTTTAATTATTTTTTACTATTCCTTAATTAAATTCTTAAATTTTCAATTATTTATCTCATTTTTCAATTATTGTTTTCAATTTCCATTTTTGTTTATCTTTTTGCAATTATCTTCTCCACCGAATGTAATTAGATATATTAATTATTTTTTAATAATTTCCTAAATTTTCATTAATTATCCTAAATCCAAGTTATTGTATCCACTTTTCAATGTTTAAATCATTTTTCAATTATTTTTCTCAAATTTCAACTAAGTTCCATAATTTTTAATTTTTTTTTTTTAATAACCATCAATGATTTTCACAAATTTTATATTATTTTGAGTATTTTTTTATTAATTCCAAAAATTGACCTGAAATCAATAGTCAACTGTTGCGTTCCAATAATTACGCTAATTAAGAAACTCTTTAATTTATTATCCTCCCCCCCACCCGGGTCAACTAAAAACGTTTCTTTTTCGTAAATTCAAGTTAATTCTTGTGATTTAAGCAAACAATATTTTTACTCGCACCGTTTAGCAAATAAATAGCTATAAAAAATACCAAATTGATTTAATATCGCTAATTTGGAATAGTACTTTATTTTTGTAACAAAATTCGAAATAATTTTTCGCAAAAATTTTTTTTCTAATAAAAAACGAATTAATTTAGACTTTATATTGTGGTTGAAAATGGAAGGGTTTCTTTTAATGTTAACTGCGTCGTAAAGAACGAAAATGAAGAAAAGTGAATTCCGCGCACGAATATAAAGAATCGTAAAAGATCGTAAATTTTTTTTACAAAGAGCAGACGGTTATAAAACACTGGGGATGCCGCAAAAAAAAATTGGTGGGGTGAATTTCGAGATGAAAGTTGAGAAGAAAGGAAAGATTGAAGAGTTGGGGGGGGGGGGTGGGGGTTCCCAGGGGATGAAATGGGGTAGGGGGTGAAGGTAAATTCCAGAGCGAGAATGGGACCAGCACCTCGTATAACCCGAGGCAAAGAAAGTCAATTGACTCCCTTGGGATTGAAGGATTTACAGTAAAGACAAGCAATGTCGTAAAAACATTGCAAGGTCTCGTAAAATTGTTAAAGGGGGTAAAAAAAGCCTTCTTAGTTTACTCAAATAATTAAAACTAGGTACAATCATTACATAAACAACATTAGACAATTTTTCATTTTTTTTTTAAATTAAAACAGGAATTTATTTCCTGAATTTATAAACAGAATTAAACAGAATATTTATAAACAGAATACAGTATATAAACTGAATTTATGTATATACATATATTTTTTTTTTTTTTTTAAGTAAAATCAATGAATTATTTCATTGTGTTTTAAGTCGGTCGTTGTTTGGGAATTGGAAATATTTATTAATTAACGGACGCTCAAAATTATACCACAAAATTTGCGATGAAATCGTATTAACAAATTACAGAGCTTTCATCCAATAGCGTAATAGCACCGAAAAGAGGATTACTTTTAATGTAAAATACACGCCTGCATAAATTATACGTGTCGATTGGATCATGGTGAAAATCCAAATGAATAGCGTGCTTGTTTGAAATTTTGCACTAAATTGAATGAAATTATAGATCATTAGACTTAAGTGATTATTTTCGAGAGGAAAATAAATATAAAGAAGTATTTTATTTTATTTAAATTTAACTTTCTCGTGAAACAGCGCAGATTGGAAAACACTTTCTAAATTCGTTTCATATTCATAAGTTTTGCTCGGTTTCTGGCCGTACTCGAACTTTGTTAAACAATTAAACATTAGTTGATGAAATTCTAATTAGTATATTATAAATAGATTTTAAAGCATCAGAAATGATATCAGAAATTACATCAGAAAAAAAACAGAAATGATGTCAAAAATTACATCGGAAATGATATCGGATAATGTAATGTATAAATTATAATGTAAAATTATAAACATAAGTGTTTAATAAAATTAGTTATTGACAACAAATTAAAAATCAAAATTCTACGAATTGTTTAAACAAATTGTTATTGTTTAATTTCAACTTTTTATCAAATTAATTTACAGAGTTGCAACTTCTTCTCAATTTTGCAAGTTTTTAAAACAAATATATCCAATTACTAATATCAAACTGAAAATAACAATTTTACCAATTGTTTAATCCGATTATAATTGTTTAATTTTAACTTTTTATTAAATTGAACTAGAGAATTTCATCCTATTCGTAATTTTTCAAATTTTGAAGCTAAGTGATACCAATCACTATCAACAAATTAAAAATAACAATTCTACTACAATTTTATTGTTCAAACAAATTATAATTGTTTAATTTCAACTGTTTATCAAATTAAGTTACAGAGTTGCAATTTTTTTACAATTTTGAAACTATTTTAGCTAACTGATTTCTATTATTAATAACAAACAAAACATAAAAAATTTACGAATTGTTTATACAAATTGTGATTGTTTAATTTTAACTTTTTATCAAATTAAGCTATACATTTGCAATTTTTTTTTCAATTTTGCACGTATTCAATCTGAATGATACCAATCACTAACAAAAAATTAAAAATAAAAATTCTACGAATTGTTTAAACAAATTAAAATTGTTTAATATCAACTTTTTATCAAATTAAGCTAAAGAGTCGCTTTTTTTTAATTTTTAAACTTTTTTGTCTAACGCTCTCAATTATTAACATCAAACTAAAAATAAAAATTCTACGAATTGTTTAAACAAATTATTATTTTTTAATAAGTAAAATTAGTTAATAGTTAATAATTAAAATTAGTTTTGTTTAATTTTAACTTTTTATTAGATTAAGCTATACAGTTACAATTTTTTATCAATTTTGCAACTTTTCAAACTGAATGAAATCAATCATTAACAACAAACTATAAAAATAACAATTCTACTACTTTTTTAGAGAAATTACAATTGTTTAATATCAACTTTTTATTAAATTAAGCTATACAGTTGCTCTTTTTTAATTTTGATACTTTTTTAGCTAAATGCTCCCAACTATTAACAAAAAACTAAAAATAAAAATTCTACCAATTGTTTAAACAAATAATTATAATTGTTCTAAGTTTTGCAACTTCTGAAGACTAATGTAATTAATTACTAACTTAAAACTAAAAATTAAAATTGCACGAATTGTTTAAACAAATTACAATTGTTTAATATCAACTTTTTATCAAATTAAGCTACAGAGTTGCTTTTTTTAATTTTGAAGTTTTTTTAGGTAAATGCTCCCAATTATTAACAAAAAACTAAAAATAAAATTTCTACGAATTGTTTAATCAAATTGTTATTGTTTAATTTCAATTTTTTATCAAATTAAGCTACAGAGTTACAATTTTTTCTCAATTTTGAAATTATTTTAGTTAACTAATACCTATTAATAATAACAAACTAAACATAAAAAGCTACGAATTGTTTAAACAAATTGTTATTGTTTAATTTCAACTTTTTATCAAATTTAACAATACAGTTGTAATTTTTTTTCAAATCGGAAACTTTTGAAGACGAATATATTCAATTACTAACAACAAACTAAAAATAACAATTCTACTAAATTGTTTAAACAAATTGTAATTGTTTAAACAAATTGTAATTGTTTAATCTTAACTTTTTATTAAATTAAGCTATAAAATTACAATTTTTTTTAAATTTTGCTAGTTTCCAATCTGAATGATACCAATCACAATTTAAAAATAACAATTCTACTTATTGTTTAAACAAATTGTAAATTTTTAATTTTAACTGTTTATCAAATTTAGCTACAGAGTTGCTATTTTTTCTTAATTTTGAAACTTTTTTGGCTTACTGATACTAATTATTAACAACAAACTACAAATAAAAATTCTACGAATTGTTTAAACAAATTACAGTTGTTTAAAATCAAGTTTTTATCAAATTAAGGTACAGAGTTGCTTTTTTTTAATTTTGAAATTTTTATAGCCTAATGCTTTCAATTTATTAACAAAAAACTAAAAAGTACAACTCTACCAATTGTTTAAACAAATAATAATTGTTTAACTTTAACTTTTTATTAGATTAGGCTATACAGTTTAAATTTTTTCTCAATTTTGCAAATTTTCATGATGAATGATACCAATCACGAACAACAAATAATAAGTTGAAATTAAACAATTTTAATTTGTTTAAACAATTGTTCCAATTGATATTTTGAGTTTCTTGTTAATTGGTTACATTTGTCTTGAAAAATTGCAAAATTGAGAGAAAGTTGCAACTCCGTTACCTAATTTGTTAAAAAGTTGAAATTAAACAATTATAATTTGTTTAAACAAATTAGCAATTACACAGAACAATCTTAAAAGTTTATATTTATGCCATTTATTGAAAATGTTGCAAAAAACTATTTAAAAAATATATACATTTAAAATATTTTTTAACACCTGTTTTTGTATTTTGTATTTTTATTGTATTCAAAATCAGGGGTTAAAAAATTTTTATTTTAAAAATTTGGTTAAAAATTCGTTGTCAAAACTGTTTTTTGAACCCTAACTTTTACAATGCATGCTTCGTTTGAATCCTGTCTCTGTAACGTCTCAGCACCAATTGTTTGTACCCTATTATAATCTTTTGTTTGCTGCTTGTTAACATCATTTGTTTGTTCCTTGTTATTATCTATTTATTATCTTTTGTTTGTATCATATTATTATCTTTTGTTCATATCTTGTTAAGAATCTTATATTTGCAAGCTATTAACAATTTTTATTTGCAACTCAATAGAATTCTAAACTTGAAATCTTCAATCATTCTTATCTGCTCATTATTATTGTCATGTATTGGTAGCTTCTTAAAATCTTTTATTTGGATCCAGCTCTATCATTTTGCACAATTTTATCATCTTTTGTTCCCACTTTGTTTAAACTTCTTAATAATTTTTTGTTCGTATCTAGTTATTATGTTTTAGTTACATCTTTATCTCTTCTGATTCTATCTTGTTTTTATCATTTGGTTTTATCTTGTTATCTTTTAATTGTATCTTATTACTATCTTCTGACTTTATCTAGTTATCTTTTAATTGTTCCTTGTTTTTTATCTTGTATTGTTATTATTCTATACAATTTTCTTGTTATTAACATTTGGTACAATCTTGTTAGTATAGATAAACTATTGTTTTATATCTTATTATTATCTTTCGATTTTATCTCGCTGTTATTTGATGATTGTATCTATTGTTATTATCTTTTAACTAGAAAAAATGCGCACGCCAAATTGTATTATTTCTTGAAATAATGTTTCATTTATGTATAATTGTATACTAATGTGAAATGAAAGAAATATATAATATAATTAAAAAAGAATATTAATGATAAGAAGACATTGGAATAAATTTAAATTGATGTGATTATTATTATTATTATGTATTATTTATTATTGAATACTTATTTATTTACTAAACACATTTGCATAACATTATATGTACACTTTGAACACTTCATAACACTATTATTATTTATTACTGAACACTTATTTATTTACTAAACACTTTTCGTTCACTTATTCATATGTAACAATATAAACACGTATTTAAAACTATTCAATGAAAAATCTTAATAAACAAAACACATTAATAGACACTATACACTTTCACATTAAACACATTTCTCTTAAACACTTAATAAACAATACACAATAATAGGCACTATTCATTTTCACGTTATACATATTTCCGTTCTATTTATTAATAACTTGTTAATAACTTTCAATACAACGCACTAAATGTATTTATCTCTCGTTTCGTTGTAGCTCGAAAATTTTGTCTCTTTTCCTAAAATCATTTGGCAGCGTAATACCTTTTGTATTGTCTGAAAAAAAAATTGTTTGACGAAATACCGGGGGGTTGTATTACCACAATGTTTTTTTATTAATCATGTCATCTCCCAGTACCACCCGATCATCATCATCATCATTCCAAAATCATAATGATAACAAAAAATTGAAAAATTGATCGACATGCGTCAACTTACGGGAGATTATTTAAATTTCCAGTTCTCTAGTGTCGGTGGTAGTTGGAAAGACACTTCTGGCAGGCTTCTTTCTAAAAAAGCGAGAAGAGAGTTTCAGTTTAATATGGTTATAGTGGAGTGAAGCATTGACAGGTTCGAGGCGAGGTGTTTTAAAGCAGGGCTTCTGCATGGCTTCTAAATATAACGTCGTAAGTCCATGCCCTGACAAGACAGTGACACGCTAGTTCATACCTACGGCCGAAAGGCTTGAAAAGCTGACGCCTGTCTTCTCGGGCTAATGTGTTGTCACAAGTCGCACATGTGCCACTCTTTTAACATTCTAACCAGAAAGCTACGACTGTACATACAATATGTATAATGTATACAATTCCCTATTTTCCTTCAACTCCCACGTTTCCCTATCTGGTTTCAAAAATATTTTCTCGAGTAGGCTTCCGAGACTTGTTTGCTTACACATCCCAATTTAATATAGACCCGCTTCACGTAACGGCGTGGGAACCAGACAATTTTCAGGTTTCACGTAAGATTAACAAGTCCTTCAACTTTTACGCAAATGACAATTTTTTCATTTTATTATTTTTCATCCGTGTAGAGAAAGTAGTGTTTTAGAAAAAAGAAACTTGGATTTTTTTACAGATTCTTAAAATAAGAAAATACCATTTTTTTAAATATATTCTTAAGAATATTTAAGATTGTGATAGTTCAAGGACATTTCCTTCATAACAAAAAGATCGGATGGATAGTGAACAATGTCGTAGGATATTTATTAATTTATTCATTTTTTTGGCATAGGATATCATAGCGACCAAAAAATATCCATCATAGGACATTTACAGGAGAGTCCTGAGGATGTCTTGTGGATATTTTGAGGCGGAGGGGATATACTTCTGAATACCTAGGAACACCGATTTTTTTTAAACTTGGTATTCCTGTGCATTTTTAAAGCACTGATTACGAAAATAATGATGAAAGTTGGCGCAAATATGATTATCATGGTAAAAACTACAAAAAACAACATAAAATCATGATTTTGTGTATAACTCTTAAAATACGCACAATTTGACAAAATATTTTAAACGAAAGTTGTTAGCCTAATTGAAAGACACATTTTTTGTACTTTACTTTTTTTGAAAAAAATCAAAATTTTTCGAGAAAAATGTAAAAAACAATCAACTACAATAAACACGGTCTATGTTTACATTAAGACAAAATACGAGGGTGTTAGTGGTGCCATTGTTAGTTTTACTCAAAACCAATATCTTTGAAACTTAGTATCCCTATAAGTATTTTGATGCGTTTATTACGAAAATAAAAATGAAAATCAGCGCAAACTTGATTATCATAATAAAAACCATAAAAAAACAACATAAAATCATGATTTTTGCGGATAAATCTTAAAATACGCAAAATTTGAAAAAATATTTAAAACAAAAGTTGTTAGTCTAATTGAAATACTCATTTTTTGTACTTTACTTTTTTTCAAAAAAATCAAAATTTTAAGAGAAAAATGTAAAAAACAATCAACTACAATAAACACGGTCTATGTTTACATTAAGACAAAATACGGGGGTGTTAGTGGTGCCATTGTTAGTTTTACTCAAAACCAATATCTTTGAAACTTAGTATCCCTATAAGTATTTTGATGCGTTTATTACGAAAATAAAAATGAAAATCAGCGCAAACTTGATTATCATAATAAAAACCATAAAAAAACAACTTAAAATCATGATTTTTGCGGATAAATCTTAGAATACGCAAAATTTGAAAAAGTATTTAAAACGAAAGTTGTTAGTCTAATTGAAATACACATTTTTTGTACTTTACTTTTTTTGAAAAAAATCAAAATTTTTCGAGAAAAATGTAAAAAACAATCAACTACAATAAACACAGTCTATGTTTACATTAATACAAAATACGGGGGTGTTGGTGGTGCCATTGTTAGTTTTACTCAAAACCAATGTCATTGAAACTTGGTGTCCCTACGTATATTGATGTGCTAATTACGAAAATGATAATGAAAATTTGCGCAAATATGATTATTATGGTAAAAACCATAAAAAAACACAACAAAATCATGATTTTTGGGCTTACCTCTTAAAATACGCAAAAAATGAAAAAATATTTTAAACAAAAGTTGTTAGTCTAATTGAAATACAAATTTTTTGTTCTTTACTATTTTTCAACAGAATTAATAGTTTTCGAGAAAAATGCTAAAAACTGTCAACTACAATAAGCACAGTCTATGTTTACATTAATACAAAATACAGGGGGATAGAGGGTGCTATTGTTAGTTTTACTCTAAACCAATGTCTTTGAAACTTAGTATCCTTATAAGTATTTTGATGCGCTGATTACGAAAAAAATAATGAAAATCAGCGCAAACTTGATTATCATAATAAAAACCATAAAAAAACAACATAAAATCATGATTTTTGCGGATAAATCTTAAAATACGCAAAATTTGAAAACATATTTCAAACGAAAGTTGTTAGTCTAATTAAAAGACAAATTTTATGTTGTTTACTTTTTTTCAAAAAAATCAAAATTTTTCGAGAAAAATTCAAAAAAACAATCAATTACAATAAACACAGTCTATGTTTACATAATACAAAATACGGGGGTGTTGGTGGTGCCATTGTTAGTTTTACTCAAAACCAATGTCATTGAAACTTAGTATCCCTATAAGTATTTTGATGCGGTGATTACGAAAATGATAATGCAAATTGTCGCAAATTAGTTTATCATGGTCAAAACCATAAAACGCACCATAAAAACAATAATGTTTTTTTTGCAATTATCTCTTAAAATATTAAAAATATCGAAAATTGCTTTATACAAAAGTTATTAGTCTAATTAAAATACATATTTTACGTTCTTTACTTTTTTTCAAAAAAATCAACAGTTTTCGAGAAAAACGCAAAAAAACTGTCAACTATCGCAAACACAGTCTAAACTACATTAATACAAAATGCCGGTGGTTGATATGGTAATGTTTGTTTCACTCCATACCAATATCTTTGAAACTTGGTTTTCTTACGTATTTTGATGCGCTGATTACGAAAATGATAATCAAAATTGGCGCAAATTAGTTTATCATGGTCAAAACCATACAACGCACCATAAAAACAATAATGTTTTTTTGCAATTATCTCTTAAACTATAAAAAAATATCAAAAATTGCTTTATACAAAAGTTGTTAGTCTAATTGATATACACATTTTATGTTGTTTACTTTTTTTCAAAAAAATCAATAGTTTTCGAGAAAAACGCAAAAAACTGTCAACTACCGTAAACACAGTCTAAACTTACATTTATACAAAATACAGCGAGGTTGGGGATGCAATTCTTATTTTCACTCCAAAACTAATGTGTTTGAAACTTATTATCCCTGCGTATTTTGATGCGCTGATTACGAAAATGATAATAAAAATTAGCGCAAATATCATTATTTTGCTAAAAATCATAAAAAACAACACAAAATCATGTTTTTTTGTATTTAACTCTTAAAATACGCAAAATTTGAAAAAATATTTTAAACAAAAGTTGTTAGTCTAATTAAAATACAAATTTTATTCTCTCTACTCTTTTTCAAAAAAATCAATAGTTTTCGAGAAAAACGCAAAAAACTCTCAACTACCGCAAACACAGTCTAAACTTACATTAATACAAAATGCCGGTGGTTGATATGGCAATGTTCATTTCACTCTATACCAATAGAAAATATCAAAAATTACTTTATACAAAAGTTGTTAGTCTAATTGAAATACACATTTTACGTTGTTTACTTCTTCTCAAAAAATTCAATACTTTTCGAGAAAAATGCAAAAAACTATCAACTACCATAAACCCAGTTTATACTTACATTAATACAAAACGAGATCGACCTGCGCGCCACGGCGCGCTTGTTATTTTCTTCTTAATGAATGTTTATAATGTGAACTGTTTAAGAAAATTCATAAAGTGTAATTATTTATATAAATTGTTTATAACGATTTTTAAGCGCAAAAACTTCTTTTTTACTATTGACACACTCTCAAACATTAAATGCATACATTATTAAGTATGCAAAAAAAAATTTGTGCAAAAGAAATCAAAAATTGTAAAAAATAATTTTTTATACTTTTTGCATTAACATTAAAAATTTATAAAACAATAATTAAAAAATCGACTCTTACAGATCTCTTTAGAATTTAGTTCTGCGTTAGAGGATTCATACGTTGGTCAAACGAAGAGGATGGTTGGTGTACGACTCAAAGAACACAAAAGTTTAAAAAATAATGTTATCAATCGACACAAGCAAATACACAAGCATGAGTTTGATTGGAATAATTTCCACATTATAGACAGAGAACCGAATGAAAGTAGACGACTTATCTCGGAAATGATACACATCAATTTACAAAAAAATGGAATAAATAAAAAAGATGATACCAACAACCTAAGTTTAAGATACAAACAATTTTTCATAAAATAATTCTCTAATTAAATTTACTCATCTATAATTACAAACTTTATATTGATTTACTCTTTTCAAAAGTTGTTTCTCTGTCCTTGTTTGTGCACTTGCTTTTCCTTATTTTGATTTCATAAGCTCAACGAACCTTCGATATTATTAAATTTGTAATTAGCTCCCCTCAGTCGCTACGAAACCAGTGAAATAGCCAGACCACGATGGCTCTCAATTTGAGGACACTTCCTCTCTATAAATTTGTATTTTTTTAACCTGTGACAATTGTCTTTCACGACATACTTAAAAAAATCGATTGATGTGTTCAATTCAAACCATCCTTTCTGGTAATTTTTATAACTAAAATTTTCATTATTATTAATCTTTATTTTATTTTTATTTTATACTACTAAATACTCATTCATAAGTGTATTATATAAAAATACTTTTAATAAATTATAGTTCTGAGGAGGACAGCGGTGCTGTCGAAACGTTAAAAAAACTTGTGTGTGTTTTTTTATATACTCCTGACTCGGAAAAATTGATTTCTTCTTCATCTTTTAATTTTTTAATTTGGTTTAAAATTGCGGTCTAAAAATCAATTTGAACCAAATATTGTAATTTTATCCTACTGTTCTACTTAACCAGAGAATAATAACAAAAAACATAACCTTAAACATGAAAGTATAATATTTTTATTTTACAGAAACTTAAAAGGTTAATGAGTTATAAATATACAATAAAACAAAATAAAGAACTAAAAATTATTATTACTTACCAGTTTCACCATTTCCACTTGGCCGAAAAGAAATCCAATGACAATCACCACGTGCATTCCAATAAAAAGAAATACCAAAACCTTAATGACATAAATAATTATGATACTTTAAGAAAAAAATAACATTTAATAATAGAACTAAAAAACAGATAAATAAGTTACAAATAAAATAAAAATAAATAAAAGATTATTAATATTATTATCATTACTCACCTGTCAGAAACGAAAGCCAATGTAAACAAAACATTATTTCACTCAAAACACTATAACCTTAACAACTTCACTAAAATCACTGTCACTTCTTAAACTATCACTTCTTAATCATTACAATTTAATTTATTTTCAATTTATTATTATTTCATAAAGTGCAATTATTCAATAAACGAAGATTTTAAATAAATTGAAAAATAGTACAAATAAACGTCTAAACTGTGATGTTATTATTGACAAAAAATATCGA
Organism: Ganaspis brasiliensis; assembly: GCA_037103525.1. Classification (NCBI taxonomy): domain Eukaryota; kingdom Metazoa; phylum Arthropoda; class Insecta; order Hymenoptera; family Figitidae; genus Ganaspis; species Ganaspis brasiliensis. The sequence continues at coordinate 672,110 of JAZKLR010000168.1, read as the reverse complement.
AAATCTGCTAGCCAATCAGAAGCCCGATAAAACGCGTTACACCTCTGAAGTTTGTCGAAAGGGTTCTCGTGTAGGGAAGTCAAGGTCAAAGCTAATTTCTATGTATTAATTATTTTAATAAAATTTTTTGTTGATTTAGATTGCTAACATAAGAAATTTTATAAAATAACCTTGAAGTTACAATATTTAATTAAAAGATTGTAATTAGTCTGCAAAACAAAAAATCGAAACTGGAAACTATCGATAGTGAGGTTTGATATCTACTGACCAATGCGAGACTCGAAAATGGAGTTACACGTCTGAAGTTAACCACAACGTCCGTTCTTTTTAGAATAGGATACAGTTGGGTTGTTGGTGCTATTTTTATTTTCTCTTCATACAGGGTATTCAAAAGTACACCGTTTTGGGTCCATCTCATAGATATCTAAAAATTGTCCCGTGGAATTTAATTTCAGAATGAAAAATACCGATAAAATTAATAATAATAAATTATTCCAGAATAATATTCCTAAAATAAGAATAATCTCGAGAATAATATTACGAATCATTTATCCTGTAACACGAGGCAGGGAATATTTTTTTAAAAGAAGAAAATACAATTTTTTTTTTCAGTGATTTCTGGTTTCTCACTTTTGCACTTGTTCGCATCACGGAAGACAAAGTCGAAGAAAATAGGAAAGAAAGAATAATGATGCGACATTGCGAGAAAATGGCGACACCCCCCGGAGAAAAGTGGACCGGTTAGACGATCACTGAACTTTCTAGAATTTGAAGCTCGTCTTCTAATATCATCGTCTTCTCTCTCTGGCCACTTCCTGTCCTCGAATAATACTTCTTCCATCCCCTTCAATTCGAGATTGAAGCATCGTGTTTTCAACACCGACCACTTGAACTCTGCCGTGGAATAAGTCACAATCGGTTTGACCCATTTTCAACCATCTATAGTTTTCCTACCGGAACAATATAGATGCCACTGTGTCCCTCTTTTTGAATTTCGATATGTCCGCATGGTCTCTCTATCGATTCATCAAGACACGCTTGGTCAATTCTATTCTTCACTAGTTGGCAAACTTGAACAAACTCTTCCTGTTTTTCTCTCATTTCATATTTCTTTTCTGACTCGCTTGTTGCTTATACGATTCTCCAAAACGTGAAATAATAATATAGAAAATAATCTGGATAAAAAAAAAAACAAACAACAACAACTAATATACAAGGTTTTCTAAAACGCTAGATTTTGTGATTTTCAAATACAGAATTATTGAGCAAACTTTGTACTAAATAACGAAACTATTTATTCAACGAGGAATATTCATATAGCGGACTCATTGAGCCGAAAAATGGAAATTGGTCGAATTTCCGATTTAAATAATAATGTCGGTACTGGCGGGCGAAGTGAAAAATTCAAGAGCGTGCTGGAGCAGGACTGAGTCAATGGCCACGAAATTACTGATTCCAGAGGCAAAATGCCTGGAAAATTTGAAACAACAAAAAAAAAAAAAAAAAAAAAAGAGGAAAGTAGTTAATCTTTATTTACAACTTTCTAACTTTTAGAAAAAAGGAGAATAATAAACAGGGTCAATTTTTGAAAAATTTGCACACTTATTGTTGACCGGGGAAGACAAATAAAACAAGATTTATTTGTAATAGGACACAATTTATAAATTTTTCTAATTGAAAAAGAAAATTTGTAAAAAAACTTTAATTTAAGAAAAAAATGCTTAAAATTTTTAGAAATTGATTGGATAGAAATGAGAATAATTAAAATTAGGTGAAATAATTGAAAACGGATAAAAATAATAGAAAATTGTAGATAGTTATTGAATTTTTAGAAAAATAATTTTAAAAAATACAGAATATATGTGAAGTAATAGAAAGTACCTAATTAGAAAATGATTTAAAGAATTTTAAATTGACATTATAGAAATAATTGAAAATTGAAGGAAATAATGGAAATTTGAGATAAGAAATTAAAATTTTCAGAATTAATCAATAAATAATTGCAATAATATAAAATTTGTGAAAATATTATTTCAATATTGAAAATAATTAAAAGTTGACAAAAGTAATTGAAATTTGGGAAAAATAATTGAAGAATGATTAAAACATTGAAAAGTGGATACAATAATTGATATTTGAGATAATAAATGAAAATTTAGGTAATTAATTGAAAATAACGAATATATGTAATTAAAAGGTGGATAAATAATTACAAAAAAGATAAAAAAAATGAAAATTGAAAGAAATAATTAAAAAAAAGATAAATAATTGAAAATAAGGAAATTTAATTCTAGAATAGTAAAAATAATTAAAAATTGAAGAAATTTATTGCAAAATGATAACAATAACAATTGAAAACTGAAGAAAAATATTTAAATTTGAGAAAAATATGTTATAATCTAGGAAACCCATTGAAGAATAATAAAAATAATACAATATTTGCAAAGTAATAAATATAATTAAAAATTGAAGAAAATAATTTAAGTTCGTTAGAAATAATTGAAAAAATGGTAACATGTATTTAAAATAAGAGAAAATAATTGCAGAATAATAAAAATAATTGTAAATTGAAAAAATAAATGGAAGTTGTGATAAATTGTATGAAATCAGAAAATTCATTAAAAAATAATTGAAGATGGCAAGAACTAATTGAAAAATATTACAAATAATTGAAAATTGAAGAAAATAATGGAAATTCGAGATAAATAATTGAATATTTCAAAATTAATCAACAAATTATTGGAATAATATAAAAGTTGTGAAAATCACTAAAAATTAAAAAAATAATTAAAAATTGACCGACGGAATTGAAATTTGGAAAAAATAATTGAAGAATGAATCAAACATTAAAAAATGGATGAAATAGCTTAGATTTGAGATAATAAATGCAAATTTCGGAATTTAATTAAAAAATAATTAATATTTTAATAAATAAATCAATAAATATATGTAATTAAGAGGTGAAAAAATAATTGAAAAAAGATAAAAGTAAATGAAAATTGAAAGAAACAATTGAAAAATAAGATAAATAATTGAAAAATAAGAAATTTAATTGAAAAACTGTAAAAATAATGAAAAATTGAAGTAATTGATTGCAAAATGATAACAATAATAATGAAAAAATAAAGAAAATCACTCAAATTTAAGAAAAATAGGTTAAAATCTAGGAAATTAATTGAAGAATAGTGTTAAAAATAAAAAATATTCAAAAATTGAAAAGAATAGTTTTGAATTTTTGATTTGTGAAAAATAATTGAAAAAATTACAACAAATACTTGTTATAAAAGAAAATAATTGCAGAATAATAAAAATAATTGTAAATTGAAAAAATAATTGGAAATTGTGATAAATTATATGCAATTAGAAAAATAATTAAAAAATAATTGAAAATGGAAAAAAGTAATTGAAAAATGAAAGAAATAATTGAAAATTGAAGAAAATGATGGAAATTTGAGATAAATAATTGAAATTTTTTATATTAATCAACAAAAAAACAACATAATATAAAATGAAAATGACAAAAAGTAATATGAAAAATGAAAGAAATAATTGAAAATAAAAGAAAATAATAAAAGTTTGAGATAAATAATTGAAATTTTTGGAATCATTTAACAAATAATGGAAATAATATAAAATTTGTGAAAATCTCATTGCAAAATAAAAAATAATTAAAAATTGACGAATGTAATTGAAATTTCGGAAAAATAATTGAAGAATGATTAAAACTTTGAAAAGTGGATACAATAACTTAGATTTAAGATAATAAATGCAAATTTCGGAAATTAATTAAAAAATAATTAATATTTTAATAAATAAATAAAGAAATAAATATATGTAATTAAAAGATGGAAAAAATAATTGCAAAAAAATAAAAGAAAATGAAAATTGAAAGAAATAATTGAAAAATAAGATAAATAATTGAAAATTAAAAATTTAATTGAGGAATAGTGAAAATAATTAAAAATTAAGAATTTGATTGCAAAATGATAACAATAATAATAATTGAAAATTTAAGAAAATTATTTGAATTCGAGAAAAATATTTTAAAATCTTGGATATTAATTGAAGAATAATGAAAATAATAAAATATTTGCGAAAATATTTGCAAAGCACTAAAAATAATTAAAAATTAAAGGAAGCAATTTTAATTTGTAAAAAATAATATAAAAAATCACAACATGTATTTGTAATAAAAGAAAATAATTGCAGAATAATAAAAATAATTTGAAATTGAAAAAATATATGGATTTTGAGATAAATCGTACAAAAATTAGAAAATAAATAAAAAATTAATTGAAAATGACAAAGAGTAATTGCAAAATGATAGAAATAATTGAAAATTGAAGAAAATAATTGAAATTTTCGGAATTAATCAACAAATAATCGAAATAATGCAAAATTTTGTGAAATTAATTGCAGAATAAACTATAATTGAGGAAGTCATTGAAAAGAAAGAATTTTAAAAGCAAAAAATTTAAAAAACATGAATTTTTTTACGAATTTTTGATTAACTATAAACTTTATTTAGGTGAATCAATTCGTTTTTAGACAAAGAATATGATTTTTGTATTCATTAAGTTATATTTTAAGCATAAAAAAAAATTTGGCAAAATTTGCTTAAGAATGAAAATTTACGCTTTTTAGATGAAAATGAGTCGATTTTTTAGAAAGCCGAAAATATTAACTACCACTAAGCTTCATTTTGAAATATTGAAAAAATACTTAAAAATTGACGATTGTAATTGAAATTTGATTAAAACATTGAAATGTGGAAGAAATAACTAAGATTTAAGATAATAAATGAAAATTTAGGAACTTAATTGAGGAATAGTAAAAATAATTAAAAGTTGAAGAATTAAGATTTGCAAAATTCTAACAATAATAATTGAAAATTGAAAAAAATGATTAAAATTTGAGAAAAATGTTTTAAAGCCTAGGAAATAAATTAAGTTATAATGAAAATAATAAAATAATTCGAGAAGATATTTGCAAAGTAATAAAAATAATCAAAAAATGAAGAAAATAATTTTAATTTGTGAAAAAAAGCATTTAAAAAATTACAACATATATTTGTAGAAAAAAAAAAGAAATGCAGAATAATAAAAATAATTGTAAATTGATAAAGAACTGAAATTTGAAATTAAAAATAAAAAAAGTTAGAAAATTAATTAAAAATTAATTGAAAAAAAACAAAAAGTAATTGAACAATGATAAAAATATAATTAAAAATGTCAAAAAGTAATTGAAAAACGATAGAAATATTTAAAAATCTAAGAAAATAATAGAAATTTGTAAAAAATAATTGAAAAAATTGTAGAATATATTTAAGATAAACAAGACTACTTGAAAAATGATAAAAATAATTGAAAATTAAAGATAATTATTATGGATTTAATTTTTAATTGACATTATAAATTGATATTAATAATTTGATGTCCTAAGAAATTAATTGTAATTTGAAAAGAAAAATCACAATTTGAAAAACAAAAAAAGTATTTTGTAAAAATGCTTAAACAATAACGAAAGAAATTGAAAATTAATTCATAAATAATTAAACTAATTTGAGATTGAAGGAAATAATGAAAACTAAAAAAGTTTTATTTGAAAAAATTAAAGAAAATAATTGAAACTTGTGGAAATTTAATTTACAATTTAGGTGAAAAATTAAAAATTAATGAAAATAATTAGAAATAGAAGAAAATTTTTAAAAAAAGATAAAATAGTTAAAAATTGCAGGAAATAATTAAAATCATAATTGAAAAGAATTGTTAAAAATTGAAGAAATTTTCCATAATTTTAAATTTACTATTCTCAAAGCGTGGATTAATTTTGTCCTATGGAATAATGCAGACGTGCCATAAACAAATCTCCGCCCCTGATTAATAAAATCAATCTGAAAATGCTATCAATTTTTTATTTTTTTTTTGATGAAGGTATTTTTGTAGCTAAAATGATAATGAATCAAAATACCCAGCTTATTAATCAGCAACTTGTCATTCACAACAACTATTTATAAAATTACAAAGCAAGCATTTTTTACGCTTTGAAGATTATTAAAACACGTCTGGTAGGTAATTGAGTGACAAATCGTCTTTTTTAAGACATGATTAACTGTTTCGAAGTGAGGAGAAATAAACATGACTGACGCTGATGATTTATTGGTCGGACTAAAGAAATTTAGTGAAGCTTCTGTAACTCTTGGAAGGGAAGGAATCGCCTATCTTTGGGAGAGCTTTGTTCAATCTGGGTCACAAGGTCGAGATCTTCCCCATAAGAATCAAGGACTTTGATTGCCAGCAGGCCTTTCTACAATTTCCTTCTATTTCTATTGTTTTTCCCGTATCGTAGCTCGACCCTTTGTAAACCATGATATTGGACCAGTTTCTATCTCTCTCTCTCTCTCTCTCACACACACTCACACACTAACTCTTCTCAGTCTTCCTCTTCTCTTTCTTCTTTTATCTCTTTTACTCTTTCTCCCTTTCTCTCTTTCTCTCTTACCTTCTCTCAATCTCGATTTAAAAGAATTGAAAAATCGACCTCTGGGATTTCGCTCTCTTCCAGTTCGTGACGTACAAATAAAACCTCCAATTCCATTTATTATCTTTTAGTTTTTTTTTTTGCTAACAAAATCGATTAGATTATATCCAAAGTATGTATTGATTGTCTTCTGCAGCTTACGATTTTTTAATCGAAATAAATCTTTTTGGTAATTTTATAGTAATTTTTACCATATAGTAAAACATTTCAATTGTAAAAGTATATTCATTGTAAAACATTCTCATTGTAAAATATACGAATTTTAAAATATTCCCATTTTAAAACATTCCAATTTTAAAACATTCCAATTGTGAAACATTTGAATTGGAAAATATTTCAAATAGGAAAGATTCCAATAGACAAACAGTTAAATTGTAAAACACTACAATATTGTAAAATATTCCAATTGCAGAATATTTCAATACTAAAACATTTTAATTGTGAATAATTGCAATTGTAAAATATCTCATATTAAAAATATTCCCATTAGGAAGCAGTCGAAATGTGGAGATTTTTCAGTTGAGAAACATTCCAATTGTAAAATATACCCCTTGTAAAACATTTTAATTGTAAAAGTATCTTCATTGTAAAATATCCCAATTGTACAACATTCCAATTTCGAAATACTCCAATTTTAAAACAATCCTAATTTAAAACATTCCAATTGTGAAACATTTGAATTGGACAATATTTCATTGTACAACATTCAAATTTCAAAACACTCCAACTTTGAAACATTCCCATTTTAAAACATTTCAATTGTGAAACATTCCGATTTTAAAACATTCAAATTGTAAAACATTTGAATTAGGAAATATTTCAAATTTAAATTTTCTTTTTGGAAACCATTCAAATTGTGAGAATATTCCAATTGTAAAACATATTCCTTGTAAAACATTCCAATTGAAGAACATTTCAATTTCAAAACATTTCACTTTTAAAGAAATCCAATTGCAAAACATTTGAATTGAAAAATATTTCATATAGAAAATAGTTCAATATCTAAACAGTTTAATTCTAAAACACCCCAATTGTGAAACAATTTCAATTTTCAAAAATATGCCAATTGCAAAATATTCCAATATTAAAACATTTTAGGTCTAAAAATTGCAACTGTAAAATATCTCAAATTTAAAATATTCCAGCTAATAAACATTCCTATTGAAAAATGTATCCCAAAGTAAATAATTCTAATTGCTAAATATGTCAATTTTAAATCATTCCATTTTCATAATATTCCAATTTTATAACAATCTAATTTCCAAATGGGAAACATTTCAATAGCCAAACAGTTAAATTTATTGTAAAACACTACAATTGTAAATCATTCCAATTGCAAAATATTTCAATATTTTTGAATTGTAAAAAAATTCCAGTTAATAAACATTCCAATTCTAAAATGTACCCCTTGTAAAACTTTTTAATTGTAAAAATATATTCATAGTAAACCATTCCAATTATGCATATAATATTCCAATTTCGAAATATTTGAGTTTTAAAACATTCCAATTTTGTGAGTAAAATTAAATTGTAAAATATGTCTCTTGCAAAACATTTCAATTGTAACAGTATCTTCATTGTAAAATATTCCCATTGTACAAAAATTCCAATTGCGATATACTCCAATTTTAAAACATTCCCAATTTAAAATATTCCACTTGTGAGGTATTTCTTTAAATTGGAAAATATTAAAAATTTAAAATATTCCCTTTTGTAAACATTTGAATGGTGAAAATATTCTATTTTTACAATATTCTATTTTTACAATATTCTAATTTTATAACATTCCAATTTCGAAATATTCCAATTTTAAAACGTTTTGATTGTATAATATTTAAAATGAAAAATATTACAATAGTATAATAATGCAAGTGTTAAACACTCCAATTGTGAAATATATTCTATTTTAAAATGTATCAATGATGAAATATTTCAATTGAAAATATTCCAATTGTGAAACATTTAAATTGGAAAAAATTTCAAATGGGAAACATTTCAATAGCCAAACAGTTTAATTGTAAAACACTCCAATTGTAAAACATTCCAATTGTAAAACATTCTAATTGTAAAAGTATCTTTATTGTAAAATATTCCAATTGTGCAATATTCCAATTTCGATATACTCCAATTTTAAAACATTTCCATTTTAAAACATTCCAATTGCGAAACATTTGAATTGGAAAATATTTCAAATAGAAAACATTTCAATAGCTAAAAAATTTCACTGTAAAACACTCCAATTGTAAAACATTCCAACTGCAAAATATATCACTTGTAAAAGTATATTCATTGTCAAACATTCCCATTGTAAAATATTCCAATTTTAAAATATTCACATTTTAAAACTTTCCAATTGTGAAACATTCCAATTTTGAAAATATTCCAATTGGGGAACATTTCAATAGTCAAACAGTTCAATTGTAAAACACTACAATTGTAAAACATTCCTATTGTAAAAGTATCTTCATTGTAAAATATTCCAATTGTACAATATTCCAATTTCGATATACTCCAATTTTAAAACATTTCCATTTTAAAACATTCCAATTGTGAAACATTTGAAATGGAAAACATTTCAAATAGAAAACATTTCAATAGCTAAACAATTTCAATGTCAAACACTCCAATTGTAAAACATTCCTGCTGCAAAATATATCACTTCTAAAAGTATATTCATTGTAAAACATTCCCATTGTAATATATTCCAATTTTAAAACATTCCCATTTTAAAACTTTCCAATTGTGAAACATTCCAATTGGAAAATATTCCAATTGGGAAACATTTTTAATAGCTAAACAGTTTAATTCTAAAACACTCCAATTGTGAAACATTCCAATTGTGAAACATTTGTTTTGAAAAATATTTCAAATTAAAAATATTTCCATTGGGAAGCATTCGTATGGTGAAAATATTCCATTTTTATAATATTCTAATTTTTATAACATTCTAATTTCGAGATATTCCAATTTCAAGATATTTTAATTGTAAAATTTACATATATTTAAATATAAATATTTAAAATATTCAAAATGAAAAATATTACAATAGCAAAGTAATGTAAGTTCCAATTGTGAAATATATTCTATTTTAAAATGTATCGATGGTGAAATATTCCAATAGTAAAATAATTAAATTGTGGAATATTCCAATTGCAAAATGTATTAATTCTGAAGAATTTGAATTTTCCGACATTAATATTGCAAAAAAATTTATTTGTCAAATAAACTAATTGCAAAATTGTGAAACATTACTCTTGTAAAACATTTTAATTCTTAAAAATCCCAATTATGAAATATTCCAATTTCTAAACATTCCAAGATAAAAATATTGTATTTATAAACAATAACAATCATAAAATATCTAAAATTTAAAATATTTCCAGCAGGAAACATTTATATTGTAAATATATTCCAATTGAGCAACATTCCAATAGGAAATTATATTCCAATTATAAAAAATATTCTAATTGTAAAATTTGTAAATTGTAAAACATCCCAATTGCCAAATTTTGTATTTTCAAAATGTTTCATTTCCGAAATATTCCAATTGTAAAATGTAACTATTCTGAAATATTTCATTTTTAAGAAATTTCTATTGCAAGATATTCCAATTGTGAAACTTTTTTAATTGAAAAATAATCCAATTTGTAAAATATTCCAATTGTGAAACATGTAAATTATAAAATATTTCAATTTTAAAATATCCCAATTGTGTAACCTTTAAATTATAAAATATTTCAATTCTTTAACACTCCAATTGTGAAAAATCCCAAATATTAAATATTCTAATTTAAAAATAATTGAAAGTAAATAAAATATTAAATCATATAAATTGTGAAATATTCAAATTTAAAAATATTCCAATCAGCAGTGTACAGATTAAAAAAGAAACAAACCAGAATAATAAAAATAGAAAATTATGTGAAATATCCCAATAGTAAAATATTTAATGAATAATTTTAAGAAAAATAGTTTTAAAAGTATAATTGTAAAAAGAATAGCCTTAATGATAATAATTCTAAGGATAATAAATTTAATAACATAGCTGAGCTACAGAGAGCTCACTTTGAACTATGGGTAACAGGTTAATAAAGTTGGAAGAAAAGTTTTCTTTGGCGAAAATTAAACGATTCTTTGGCCAATCAGAAATTTACAGTATGAAGTAATTTTCTGTTTGTTCATTTTATTATTTGTTCTCTGAATAAGTAAAATTTAAATTTTTCTTGGAATTCAGTGCTAATATTTGCTTCCCAGGCTCATAGCTTCCCACCAGGTTCATTTGACTTTCTCTAGACGTCATTCAATTCCAGATATTCGTCTCATCTCTAATGCCACTATTATCATCAAAATTTGCTGCCACCTGCATTTTCCCATGAATTGCAACTAAACTGACCCGACTTTATTCACATAATGCGATTATTTTTTAAATTAAAGAAACTTTTTTTCTAGACATTAAAAGTTCTGTTCAACATAAATTTTAAAAAATTAATGGAAAATTTATTAATGCTTTCGATTAATTCTCAAATTCTGAGTATTTTTTTGATTATTATTTATTTTATTATTTAAAAATTAATTTGATATTTTATATAATTTTAGATTTTATGATTTTGATTGAGGATCAGATTTGTGATTGATTCTTCTTTTTACAGGTGAGGATAAAGTCTTCTATATGGATCCAAAAAAAAACTGGTTTGCGTGAGTAGATATAAAATTATAAAATATCTATTTTTAAAATTGCATGTAAATAAAAAATTTTTATGGCAATTTTCATTGTTCTGTAAAACTTGTTATTAAAGTTGAAAGAAAGTTATATTCTTCCCTGCAGAGCGTATTCTTGCCACTTTATATTCCACGAAAACGACTTCATTGAGAATTTCCATTTCACGTGTTGTAATTTTATTTAATTTGGGTAAAAACCGACACACGGGTTTCATAAAATTTATCATCAAAAGTGTTTTAATAATAGTGGAAATTGGGTAAAGAAAATAAACTTTTTTTTCTGAATTTTGAATTAGATTTAAACAAACTGTTTCAGAAAAATGCAAAAAAAAAAAAGAACAATTTAACAATTTGGCAAATTTAACTTGAAAAATATTTTTAATTATTTTTGTCAGTATAGACCATATTTGCTACTGATCCATATTGGACTGTCTCTATCTGTAAAATTAATCAAGTAGACTCACTGAAAGCAAGAGGTTAGTGTCCTTTATTTTTATTTATTTTGTCTGAAGAGCAAGGTTCATTGAATTTATTTTCTGTTGAGCAGTGCCCCTTTCCTTTTCTATATCCGTTCTTTTGATCAGCTTGTCGGCATCATAAGCTCTCAAAAAGAAAATAACGCCACAATGGAAAAGATCGTCATCATCAAGAACATATATATCGCGTCCCTTCTAATTCAATTAATAGCCTATATAGCAACAATTACGTGTATCTAATGAATTTCGTAAACTTTTCATTCTTTTTCTAACAGTTTACAATTTTCGATATTTTTTTTTTAAAAAAAAAGCTTCCAAAAGTCTCATAACATCCGAATAATTAAAATGATAATTAAACTCGGAAAAAGAATGTTAATAAATAAAAATTAAATTACCAGAAAATTAATTGAAATTCAAAAGTAAAATTTAAAAATGAAATCAAAATTAATTTCAAAATGAGGACGTAAATTAAAGTGGCGCAGAGGTGCGTGAATAGAGGTGACTGATTAAAATTTTTCTTATTATTTAAATTGGACCGGTGTAAATGAAAGAGAAATGAAAGTACAAAAGAGAAAGGAAAAAAAAAGAAAATAGAGAACGGGAAATAGAGGATGAATTTGCAGGAGACTATTCAGTGGATTCTTTTATGTTTTTGACTCGTTTTCGAACAGATATACCGCGAAAGAAAAGAAGTAGAGAACAGCAGCAATTACCGGCCTCTTATCGAGTCTATCGGGCTTCAAACTATTATAACTTATCGACCCGGGAAAGAGAAATTGTTGACGAGCTTCTTGACCAAACTTGCAGACGAGCAACTTTTTCCCGACGATGAAAATATGTACATCATTAATGCGGATATATTCATTAGTGAGCTGCTCAACTTTATCATGATACATATGTAGGCTTACAAGGTAAAGCTCTCAGTGCTTTTACACAATAAATCAACTTCTCATCGAAAGCTTTCTCGCTCCAAGTCTTGTTTAAGTAGAATTTGATGTAGGTCGTGTCAATATTTGTTATGTGCTTACAATTATGTGCAAGAAAATAATTTATATTTATAGTTACTTTTTCAATAGTTTGAATTATAAAATTTTCCATTTCTGTTTCAAAATTTAAATTATACCCCTCCCCGCCCCTTCTACAAACTCACCCCCCATATAAATTCATCTCTCGTACTTCCCTCTCCTCTCGAGGAAGATTCCCTACTCTGCTCCCATTTTTTTCCACTTCTCCAAACCTACTTCTTCTAATTTTACCGCTTCTGTATCCTTCTGCCCTCCCTCCACTACTTATACCCCTAGAAACCTTGTTTATTTCCTACTTCTTCTTATATAAATCCATCTCTCGTACTTCCCTCTCCTCTTAAGGAAGATTACCTACTCTGCTCCCATTTTTTTCCACTTCTCCAAACTTACTCCTTCTAATTTTACCGCTTCTGTATCCTTCTGCCCTCCATCCACTACTTATACCCCTAGAAACCTTCTTTATTTCCTCCTTCTTCTCTCAAACAACATAAAAATTCATCCTCTTCGCAAAGAAAATTCTATTCTAATCTATTCTTATTTTTTCCCCACTTTTCCAAACTTTCCCCTTCTATTTTTAACACTTCTTCTAACACTTCTTCTCCCCTTCCGCGACTACTTATACTCCTCAAAACCTCCCCTCTTTCACCCTTCCCCTCTTAAACAACCCAAAAATCAACTCCTCTCCTTCCAAGCAACACTCTCTAATCTGTTCCCATTCTTTTTTAACTTTTTCCACCACTACTTATATCCCTAACAACCTCCTCTCATTCCCACTTCCCTTCTAAAAACCCAAAAATTATCCCCTTCCCTCCCAAGTAACACTCTCTGATCAGTTCCCATTTTTTTCACTTTTCAAAACTTCCTTCTTCTATTTTTCCTGTTTCTGGTTCCTTCTCCCCCCTCCCACTACTTTTACCTTTCAAAACCTCCTCTCTTTTACCCTCCCCCTCTTAAACAACCCAAAAATCAACTTTTCTTCTCCCCAGCAACACTCTCTAATCTGTTCCCATTCTTTTTCCACTTTTTCCACCACTACTTATATTCCTAACAACTCCCCTCACTTCCTCTTCCCTTATAAAAACCCAAAATTTATCGTATTCCCTCCCAGGCAACACTCTTTAATCTATTTTAATTCTTTTTCCACTGTTTTCAAAATTCCTCCTTCTATTTTTCCCGCTTCTGTATCCTTCTTCCTTCCCACCACTACTTATACCCTTCAAAACATCCTCGCTTTCCCTTTTCCCCTGTTAAACAAAATTAAAATTTATCCCCTAATCTCCCAAGCAACACTTCCTAATTTGTATTCCCACTGTCTTTCCACTTTTCCATACTCCCCCTTCTATTTTTACCACTCCTATTTGCTTTTCCCCCTTCCCACTACTAGCAATAACCCTTAAAACCTCCTTTTTTCATATTTTCCTTCTTAAAAAATTCAAAAATCATCCCCTACTCTTCCAAGCAACACTCCCTAATCTGTTCCCACTCTCTTTCGACTTTTTCAAACTTCCACCTTCTATTTTTACCACTCCTGTATGATTTTGCCCCCCCCCCCCTTTACCACTACTTATAACCCTCGAAACCTTCTTTCTTTCATCCTTCCCCTCTTAAAAAACCAAAAAATCAACCTCTGTCCTCTCAAGCAACACCCTAATCTTTTTAACACCATTCCACTCTCTAATCTGTTCTCATTCTTTTTCTACTTTTCCCACCACTACTTATATCCCTAATAATCTCATCTCGTTATCCATTCCTCTCTAAAGAAAACCCTAAAAATTCTCTCCTTCCCTCCCAGCCAACACTTTCTACTCTCTTCTCATTCTTTTTTAACTTTTTCAAACTTCCTCCTTTTATTTTTTCCTCCCCTCACACCCCTTAAAACCTCTTATCGCCCCACCCCTTTTAAACAACTTACAAATCTACACACTTCTCATATTCTTCCCCTCTTTCTAGCTACACCCATAACCCTCTTCTTATACGCTTTCCCCTATTTCGCCACTTTTCTTCTTATCCGATTCTTTTTCCTTTTTTCCACTCTTTTCTAACCTTTCCTTACTTATTCCTTAAAATCATCTGATTTTCTCCCTTCCCTCTCAACCTCTCAAATATAAACCCATTCTTTTCCATTTTCTTTCCATTCTTTCACCACTTTCATTACAATTTTTTTTCCTCTCTTCTTACTTTTTTCAGTTCCCCTCCTACCACTACTCATTCTCCTCAAATCTCCATATTTCCCCTCTATTACGTCTCCTCTTTGTCTTTTCCTCCCTTATTCTTTTTCCCTTCTTTCCTGCTTTCAATTAACTTTTCTCTCTACTTCATTTACTTTTCATGTTTCTTTTTCATCTTTTTCTCCTTTTACCTTCTTTTTCATGAGGAATAAATGAGCAGAGAGAAAGAAGAGGTGACAAAGAGAAGGAGTAAATGCGAAAGAATATGGGAGGAAATGTAAAAGGGAAAATAAAGAAACGAAAAAAGAGTGGAAAATACGCAAAATTTGAAAGAATGCATTCGCCAAAAGTTGTAGATCTTTTTGAAGTACATATTTTATGTTGTCTGTATTTTTTTAAATCTCTAATAGCTTTCGAGAAAGACGATAGCGAAGTTGCTCTAAATGTTTCAGAACTGCACCCTCTTTTGAGAAATTTAAATTATAATTTTTTTGAGTCTATTCTTTTTTTTATTCGGGGGGGGGGGGGGGTCCCTCTCACCTTCTACTTTACAGGGGGGTTATTTTAAAACCTATAGTGGTTTGTTATTAAAAAATACTGGGGCTACAGTGATTTTTACAAGAAGAAAAACTGTGGCAATTCTCTCTTTGCCATACTACGCGCTGTTCGGGCGACTTCTCTATCGATTATCTCGAAAAATATTAGAGATATCAAAAAAATGCGTTCAACAAAAAATGTGTATTTTTAGAAGACCTATAACTTTTGTAATTAACAATTATCAACATTTTTAATATTTATTAACATAATTGCAAGAAACTGAATTTTTAATGTTTTTTTATGATTTTTATCATGATAATCATATTTGTGCCAATTCTCACTATCATTTTCGTAATCAGTGCATTAAAATATGTTCTTGTTCCAAGTTTTATTCAAATTGGAGGTCCCCCGTATTCGAATATATACCCGGAAAACATTATATATGAAAGATAATGAGGAAAAAATAATGGGGTTTGAGAAGAATGAGTTGGGGTGAGAGGGGAAGTGAGATAAATTGGGATAACTGAAAGAAATGTGAGAAAAAAATGGGAGAAGACTGGAAAAAGATTGGAAGGAAAGAGAATGGAAAGAAAATGAAAGGGATCACAAATCTAGAGAAGGAGAAGGGGAAAATGACGGGTTTTTGATGGGGTATGAGTTCGGACGGAAGGAGACTGAAACAAATGGAATAAAGTAGCAAGGGGAAGTGAGAAAAAATAAGAGAAAAGATTGAGAGAAATGTAGTGACGAAGTGAAAAGAGAATGGGATGAAGGTGGGAATTGTTTCTGAAGTGAAGGAAGGTAGGGAAGTGGTAACGAAAAGTGAAAAGTAGGAGAAGAGTGGAGAAAGTTTGAATGGAAAGAGATGGAAGACAGGGAAGAGAATAAAAAAAAGGGAATGAGAGTAGGAGCACATTTTTAACGAAAGGGAGGGGGAAAATGACGGATGTTTGAGGGGTATGAGTTCTAATGGAGGGAAGAGGAAACAAAAGGGGTAAAGTAGATAGGGGAAGTGAAAAAAAATGATAGAAGAGTGGGAAAAGATTGTGAGAAATGTGGGGAAATAGTAAAAAGAGAATGGGATGGAGGTGGAGATTGTTTCTGAAGTGATGGAAAAGAGGGAGGTGGTAAAGAAAAGTGAAAAAGTAGGAGAAGAGTGGAGAAAGTTTGGATAGACAGAGATGGAAGACAGGGAAGAGAATAAAAGAAAGGGAATGAGAGTAGGAGCACATTTTTAGGGAAGGGGAGGGAGAAAATGACGGATGTTTGAGGGGTATGAGTTCTAATGGAGGGAGGAGAAAACAAAAGGGGTAAAGTAGATAGAGGAAATGAGAAAAAGTAAGAAAAAGTGAGAGTAGAGTGAGAAAAATTGGGTAAAAAATGGTGAAATAGTGGAAAAAGAATGGGATAAAAGTGGAGAGTGTTTCTGGGGTGGAGAAATGAAGGGATATGTTAAAAGTGGAGAAAAGTGAGGAGAATTTGAGGGGTATGAGTTGTGGTGGTGTAAAGGAGACAGGATGTGCAAAGTAGAAGAGGAAAGTAAGAAAAATTAGAAGAAGAGTGGGAAAAAATTGAGAGAAAAGTAAAGAAATTCATTTAACTTCTTTCTCTGCCCTTTTTTTTAATAATAGATCCTGAATATTTATTTTTGAATTAAACTTTCTCTGTCAAAAACAACTAGGATTTTGCTCAATTCAATCAAGCTTTCTAATTGAGACCAGGTGTTGGGTTGACAACCGTTAGGGTCGAAAGGCTTCTTCAAATCTCTAAAATGGGTTACAAGAGTCCACGAATGGCTTCCAATCGAGATAAAAAAAAGGGTTTTGTCTGCTGGACAAGACATAATCCCTAGCTAGTGAGGTAATAGAATCACGTACTCTTTTCCTTAACTTGCCAACGGGCTCCCTCGGGACATAAGCTGTCTAGTTTCACACACAGGGTGTTCACTTAAGTGAAATTTTACTTTCATTTTATACAAATTTAGCATAGAAATTGCCCGAGGTAATAAAAAGAAACTAACTGAAAGAAAATTAACTGAAGCATTCGTCGTGTGAAAAATTGGTGTTGGTAATTAAATACACGACAAGGATTAATAAGAAATAACAATAAATTTTCAAAACTCAATTTTGTTATTTAAACTATAAGAGTGACAAACTTATTCAGTGTTTTGTGTGCAAACACTAATGGATAGAAATGAAACCGGATAATACTGATTCTCGAACAAAGGAAGAAGCGAAATATTCTAAATGGTTAATATTCCTCAACAGGAGAATTTCAAATTCGCTTCTTGTTTTGAATTAAATTTAATTAAGTTGGATTTCAGGTCTGGACAAAATTGCAGTGAGGCTAATTAGTTTCTTCGTGTTGAATTTACCTTGACCAACATTTATTAGGAGTGCAGAGTCGAGCCATTGTCGTGGGTTGATGCTCGAATAGTTTACCATTCTTCAATCATACCAGAAAGTTCAAATTTACGTATCGTATTACTCTCTCGAACATTGTTGCTGATTCATCAAAATAGTTTCTCTATTTCCTCTTTCTCCAAGTCCCGTATTGTTCACCCACTGACATCGAGATGAACATTCGAAGCTTGCACATCAACAACACCCACTTCTATAGCAATAACTCTAGTATTTAATTTCCTTATCTAAAGGCAATTATGCCGTGAATCTGCAGGAAATTGGGAAAATTATATTTGTAGAAAATAATTGCGATTTGTTTTTGTTGAAGTTAGTACGCCCCTTTTGGATAAGAAAGCCTGGTTACACCTTTAATCACATCTTTTTGATGTTAAAAAGGTTATCAACGACTCTAACCACATCT
The DNA here is from genome assembly GCA_037103525.1 of Ganaspis brasiliensis. Taxonomy (NCBI): domain Eukaryota; kingdom Metazoa; phylum Arthropoda; class Insecta; order Hymenoptera; family Figitidae; genus Ganaspis; species Ganaspis brasiliensis. Next base: position 653,822 of record JAZKLR010000168.1, on the reverse strand, counting down.
CTTTTGTGCCAGAAGACAAATAGAAATCATTTACTACACCTCTTTCCTCCTATAAGGCTTAAAAACGTTTTAAACCACACCCTTTTTATGTAGGAAAATCTAACCACGCCTTTATGTACGCCCCTTTTGGTTAAGAAAGCCTGGTTACACGTTTAATCACACCTCTTTCGTACCAGAAGACAATAACACGCCTTTGACCACACCCCATTTAAAAAGGAAGACCTAAACACGCCTCTAGGTATGCCCCTTTAAGTTAAGAAAGCTTGGTAACACCTTTAAACACACCCCTTTTATGTTAAAAGGGTTAGAAATGACTTTAAACACTCTTTTTCGTGCCAGAAGACAAAAACACGACTTTGACCACACCCCTTTTATGCGGGAAGACCTATACACGCCTCTACATACGCCCCTTTTGAATCAGAAAGTTTAGTTACACATTTAATCACACCTCTTTTATGTCAAAAGGGTAAGAAACAACTTTAACAACAACTCTTTCGTGCCAGAAGACAGAAAAAGTCTTTGACTACGCCCATTTTCTGTTATAAGGCTTAAGAACGTTCTTAACCACACCCCTTTTATGTAGGAAGACCTAACCACGCCTCTATGTACGCTCCTTTATGTAAAGAAAGCCTAGTTATACATTTAATCACACCTCGTTCGTGCCAGAAGACAAAAAATTGCCTTTAACCACACCCCTTTTATGTTGGAAGACGTATATAGGCCTCTATATACACCCCTTTTTGTTTAAAAACCCTAGTTACACGTTTAATCACACCCCTTTCATGATAAAAGGGTTAGAAACGACTTAAACACTCCTCTTTCGTGCCAGAAGACAAAAGCAAGCCTCTGACTACACCTTTTTTATTTTATAAAGCTTAGGAACGTTTTTAATCACACCCCTTTTATATAGGAAGACCTATAAGCATGCCTCTATGTACACCCCTTTTGGTTAGGAAAGCCTGAATACACCTTTAATTACACCTCGTTTATACCAGAAGACAAAAACACGCCTTTTATCACACCCCTTTCATGTCGAAAGACATATACACGCCTATATATACGCCCCTTTTGGTTAAGAAAGCCTAGTTACACGTTTAATCATACCCCTTTCTTGTTATAAGGCTTAGAAACGTTTTTTGCCACGCCCCTTTTATGTAGAAAGACATAAACATGCCTCTATGAACGCCCCTTTTTAATTAGGAATGACTGGTTACATCTTTAATCACACCTCTTTTGTGTTAAAAGGGTTAAAAACTACTTTAACCACACCTTTTTCGTGCCAGAAGATAATAGCAAGCCTTTGACTACACCTCTTTCCTGTTATAAGGTTTAAGAACGTTTTTAACCACGCCCCTTTTATGTAGAAAAACATGAACACGCCTCTATGTACGCCCCTTTTGGTTAGGAATACCTGGTTACACCTTTAACCACACCTCTTTCATGCCAGAAGAAAAAAGCAAACCTTTAACTACACCCCTTTCCTATTATAAGACTTAGGAACGTTTGTAACCACACCCCTTTTATGTAGGTTGATCTAATCACGCCTCTATGTACGCCCCTTTTGAATCAGAAATGTTGGTTACACCTTTAATCACACCCCTTTCATGTTATAAGACTTAGGAACGTTTTTAACCACACCCCTTTCATGTTATAAGTCTTAGGAACGTTTTTAAACACACCCCTTTCATGTTATAAGTCTTAGAAACGTTTTTAACCACACCCCTTTTTTGTAAGAAGACCAAACCACGCCTCTATGTACGCCCCTTTTGTACTAGAAGGCGTAGATACGCACTTGATCGCTCTTTTTTAATTTTTAAAGCTTTAGCAATGACTTTAATGACACCCTTTTTGTGCAAAAAGTTCTAACAACGCCTTTGACCACACCTCTTTTATGTTAAATTAAAAACATCTTTAACCACACCCCTTTTTCAAAAAAAAGCTTTAGCTAGTCTTTTACCACGCCTCTTTTGCATAAGGTAGCTTAGTTACACCCTAAACCACACCCTTTTTTAAAAGAAGGCTTAAGCACGCCTTTAGCCACGCCCCTAACCATGCCCCTTTTGCATAAAGAACCCTTGGCACGCCTCCTTAATGCAAAAATGTTTACTCACGCCTTGAAATTCAAGGATAACGTATTTTAATTTTCCAAAAAGGAGTTAAAATGTGCTAATGGCTGATTTTAGATTATCAAATGTGTGTGTAAATGTGAGCGTGTCTTATTAAAATTCTTTAAATTGATCTTCAATTGTAGGTGTAAATTTTTTTTTTCAAACACTCTAGCACTAAGAAACTTAAATCTAGAATTCGCTCATATTTCCCCTTCGCGTTTATCACCAAATAAAATGTTTTGCAACAATAAGAAAAAAAATTTATTAATCACAGGCTTAGGCGTCTTTTCCCTCGAGCGCCTTTTTGCAAAAACTATTCAATTAGCGAGCTGGCCCTTGTCCTCGAGATATCCTCGATCATCCAGTGGCTTTTTATCAATTCCGTTACGCCCCGCGTGTTACGCGAAACGAAGAGATGAAATTATTGCTCTCGATGAATTCGTATCCCTTGTTAGTTCATAATAAATGCGTCTCCACTTCTCTCCTTAATGGCTCGGCAGTTGTTAAAAATAAAGAAATCATTAATTAGCGACTCTGCTGGCTCGACGGGCCCCTGGTCTTCCTTTAAAAAAAACTTCTTTGTCTGCATCAAATTATCTTGATCTTGATTGAGTTTGAGTTACTTTAAAATAAATATTCTGTCGAATCAAGGGGAGAAAAAAATTGCTAAAAGTCATTTTAAAGACCTTTTTTTTCTTGAATGATATTCATCTAATCGAAGTCAGCTGTGTTTTATTTTAATTTTTATTTCATATAAATATTCATAACACGAGAGACAAAATTCGGACAAGTGTAAATAAACGTCTTATGGGTAAATGCTATATCAATGGCTGGAGATTAATAGTAGAATGTAATTCCTTAATGAAAATTGGACACCTAAGGGCTCCCAAGTGTGACAAGTATTACATGTTGGGTTGAGATAAATACGTGAGAACATCTTGTACGAAGTAGCCATGTATTACTTGGACCTTCGGTAGCTCGCGTTACCTGTGGTTCGAGTTATTAACTGAGAAGTGAGAAGTGACCCCCTTGGCAGGCCTAACTGCATTACAAGACCGCCACAAGATCATATTACCCAGACACTCACCACCCAGTCCGCTCTTATACAAGGTGTCTCGTTTACAGCTTATTTCATGACTTTCAACTCTGAGAAAAACATTTTATTTTCCACTTTTATTATCACCAGGATATTCAAGAAATCCGTACAGCCAGTCTCAGAATTAATCAATTAAAATAAAATTTCCGAAATAAAATGAAAATATAAAAAACAAAAAAAAAACAGCCACAAATTCTCGTTCTTTAATTAACCCAGATTAAATTCTATACGTTCTTTTTTTTTTGGTCTGACATGTTCAATATTTCCTTAGCAGATGTTGTAACTTTGAGTTCTCAAACTATTTTAATCTCTTGTGAAGTTTAAACGCTGTAAATTATTCTTAGACGTATCCCTCATCTTTATTAGTCGTTCGCTTTCCTTTCGTTTTAAATATCTTTTAATATAACTAATAACGTGAGAGAAGGACGTGTTGTGAATTATTTAAAAGACAGCCCAGGCCGAGATTGAAAGATGTCTGTTAGCAGAGAACAAATTGAGATAAATCAGGGCATCGATTGGCGGAAGAATTGAGTGTCGTGCGGGTAAATGGCCTCGTGATTTAGGTAAACGCATTGGGACTGGTGGTTGTTCCCATCACTCGAAATTCAATTAAACCTAAGTGTGTCCTCCTGAGGGCCACAGAATGACTTTTGACCCTATGGTGGCAAGGGTCCAATTTTATAAAATGTTCCAGTTTCTTTTTACGATTTGAAATCTCTCTTCTTTTTTTAGTTTTTTGTCGTACAGTGCCTGAATAGAACGAAAGAACTCTTGTTAAGTTTGGATAATAGTTTTTAACTGGATAAAAAATAATTAGATTTTTTTAGTTACGTTCCTACTCACGGCAACTTTTTTTTCTACTGGCAATTTAGATCGAGCCCATAACCACGTCTCCTTGTTTCTAAAGTTACACCCCTGCTCATGGCAACGCCCCTTTTCTACAATAAACTTAGACTACGCCTAAAACCACGCCTCTTTGTGTCTGAAGCTACGCCCCTACTCAAGGCAACGCCCCTTTCCTACAATCAACTTAGACCACGCCTACAACCACGCCTTCTTGTTTGTGAAGTAACGCCCCTACTTACGGCAACGCCTCTTTTCTAGAAGCAAGTTAGAGCACGCCCATAACCACGCCTCCTTGTTTCTAAAGTTACGCCCTGCTCAAGGCAACGCCCCTTTTCTACAATCAACTAGACCACGCCTACAACCACGCCTCCTTGTTTCTGAAGCTACGCCCCTGCTCAAGGCAAGGCCCCTTTCCTACCATCAACTTAGACTACGCCCACAACAACGCCTCCTTGTTTCTAAAGTTACTCCCCTGCTCAAGGCAACGCTCCTTTTCTACCACCAACTTAAACCACACCCATAACTACGCCCACTTGCTACTGAAGTACCGCCTGCATGTGGAGATTTTTAAAAAGGCGACGCCTTCTTTTTAACATACGCTTTACAGGCACGCCCTAAAAATATATAATTGAGAATCTAGACTACTTAACTTAATTAAATCCCAAATATGAACATATTCAAAAACAAATCGCCTTAAAGTTACGCCCATAACCACGCCTCCTTGTTTCTAAAGTTACGCCCTTACTCACGGCAACGCCCTTTTTCTACAATCAACTTAGACCACGCCCATAACCACGCCTACTTGTTACTGAAGCACCACCTACTTGTGGAGACTTTTAAAAATGCCACGCCTTCTAGTTACGCCCATCGACACGCCCCTTTAAAAATACACAATTTTTTACAGAAGAAAAATTACGGCTGATATTTGGCGGAGACCGAGATTTGAAAATACAGTTTGCCTGTTCCCAAGAACAAAAAATTGTAACCACTTTCAAAAACAGGAAACGCGCCAATTTAAAATAACTTTTGAAGAATTTCGCTAAATAATTTGCAGCTGTGTGAACTGAGCTGTAAATTTATAAATACTATTTATCCATTTTTATTGCCGAGCGTCTTCCAATTTCGAGGTAAAAACGCAATACCGACTTTTGTAGCCCATTAAGTGCTCACATAGTCGTTCTTGAGTGTACGTAAAATACGCTGCGAATGCGAGCGGAAGAGAGCAGGAGCCAATTTAGTGCGTGGCCCTTTTTCGACGGACCATTACGCCCCGTTATCCTCCGCACAAGATTCGGTATTGGCTCGCTCGATTTAACTCACTTTGGGGGCTAATCTAACCACTCGAGAGATCAACGTCTTCTTATCAAATGAGGCCAAATCACACGATATCCACTTCCAGGAAAATCAAAATTTTTTCAAAAACTTGTGAAAATGAAACGACACGAGCAGAATTCACGAAATGGAGGAAGCATATTTTTTAATACTCACAAAACCTTCAATTTTCTCCACCCTTACTTTTTTATTGTGCTCATAAACCAGCAACAGCTTCTGGGTTTGGTATTATTTTTTTGTAGAACGTCGTTAGAAGGTCTTGAATCCCGGGAGTCGTAAGCGAATGTGAAAGAGAGAGAGAGAGTGAGAGAGAGAGAGATAGATAGAGAGAGAGAAAGAAAGAAAGAGAGAGAGATATATATATAGAGAGAGAGAGAGAGAGAGAGAGAAATAAAAAGAGAAAAATATAATGTTTAAAGTCCAATACTAGGGCATTTCTTTCTAGGTGGGTGGTTGTCTGGCAGAAGGTGTGTATGTCTTATCGGAGTAATCGACAAGCCATAATGGCCGGAACTCATTGTCTCGGGCATTGGGCTATCGCGATCGGTTCCAGGACCTCCAATTGGTTCGACTTTGCTCGATTACATATCCCATAAATTATCAGCACGAGCGAGTCTCTCTTGTATCTTTTCCTTCAAATTATTGACCACCTAACCTCTTTTTACTATTATCCATACATTCTTGACTCTTTTAGCATTGAATTCTTTCCACTTGATAAACTGCAGAAAATCAAGAAAACCTAACCTCAAAATTTGCGTAAATCACATTCCTACTTTTTTTCCTCTTCTTTTAATGTGTGGCCAAGAGTGAGGCCAATTCTATTCACATAAAAAAAAACAATATTCAATTCAGTATAATTCAGATCACATTAAATTAAAGTTAAAATTAATTCATGAAATTTATTTTCTATTATCTATAAGATTCTGCTCAAGAGAACCTAACCTAAAAATGTAAAAAACATCCCACTGCGCAGGCATCGTCAACTCTTTTATCCTGCGCTACAGAACCTAACCTCAAAATGTAAAAAAATCTTACTACGCAGATTCCAACAATTCCTTGACTGCACGAAAGAACCTAACCTCAAAATGCATAAAAATCTTAATACGCAAGCACGGAAATATTAAATTAATATTTTCTTTTCTTTATATTGTTATTGCATTGTTAGTATTATTATAAATTTTTTTTTTCCAAAACAAAATTATTATTATTATTATTATTTCAAATACTAACAATGAAGAAGTTTTCTGAAAAAGAACTTATCAAAATTTTTAATATTTTACTTATTTTAGTCTCACAGCAAATTAAAACAATTATTATGTTAAACCGATTCATTTTATCAAGATTTTTATGATTGTTTTTATTTTGCTGACCAGGGTTGAGTAGTGCCTCGCAAGGATGGATAGCTTTCCGTAAATAAAACTTCTTCACGGTTACGCAACACTTTATCTAGTTCTGCGTGTTTTTAAACAAAATATCTTTTATAAATTGGTTATTTTATAAAAAATTTAATTATAGTTTTAATTTTAATGACCAGGGTTGGGTAGTAATGCGCAGGGTTGCGTAGATTCTTGTTACCCTAAATTAACCACGAAGACTTTTTACAACTTTCAATAATTTTTCTCGAAATTCTTACATTTTTATAAAAACAAACATAATTTGAACCGATTATTTTAGAACAAAATTAAATAATTTTCATTTTCTCAAAATGATTAGGGTTGTGTAGTGGCTCGCAGGGTTGGGTAGCTTTGTACAACTCGAATTTTGCCACGTTTACGTAACCCTTACTCTACGTTTACGCATATTAAAATAATGATTAAGTTGAATAAATTCAATTTATCAAGATTTTCATAATATTTTTTGTTTTGTTGACCAGAGTTGGGAAGTGAATCGTAGAGATAGATAACTTTGCGAAAAAGAACTTCTTTAAGGTTACGTAGCACTTTGTCAAGTTCTGCGCATTTCTAACCAAATATCTTTCTTAAATTGATTCATTAAAACAAAATTTTCATTATAGTTTTTATTTTGGTCGTCATGGTTGTGTAGTGGCTCGCAGGGTTGGGTAGCTTTGCACAACTCGAATTTCTCCACGTTTTTGTAACCCTTTCTCAACTTTTATGCATATTAAAGTAATTATTAAGTTTAATCAATTCATTTTATCCAGATTTTCATAATAGGTTCTATTTTGTTGACCAAGGTTGGGAAGTAACTCGCAAGAATTGGTAGCTTTTCACGATTCAAATTTCTCCAATTTCACGTAACCCTTCCTCTACTTTTACGTATTTTAAAATAATTATTAAGTCTAATCGATTCATTTTATCAAGATTTTCATGATTGTTCTTATTTTGTTGACCAGGGTTGGGCAGTGCCTCACGGGGATGGATAGCTTTCCGTAAATAAAACTTCTTCACTGTTACGTTACACTTTTTCTAATTCTGCGTGTTTTTAAACAAATTATCTTTCCTAAATCAGTTATTTGAACAAAATTGTAATAATAAATTTAATTTTAATGACCAGGGTTAGATAGTAATGCACAGGGTTGGGTAGATTCTCGTTATCCTAAACTGCCCACGTTGACTTTTTAGAATTTTCGTTCATTTTTTTCGAAATTCTTACATATTTATAAAGACTAAACACTTTGAACTTATTATTTTAGAAAAAAACTGTATAATTTTTATGTTCTCAAAATGATCAGGGTTGTGTAGTTCCTAACAGGAATGGATAACTTTGCACGACTCAAAGTTATCCACGTTTACGTAAACCTTCCTCTACTTTTACGCATTTTAAAATAGTTATTGTTTTAAATCAATTCATTTTATCTAAATTTTCATAATAGTTTTTATTCTGTTGACCAGGGTTGGATAGTGACTCGCAGGGTTGGGTAGCTTTACATAATTCGAATTTCACCACGTTTAACGACATTTTCTCTACTTTTACGCATATTAAAATAATTATTAAGTTAAATCGATCATTTTATCAAGATTTCCATGATTGTTTTTATTTTGTTGATCAGGGTTGGGTAGTGCCTAGCAGAGATGGATAGCTTTCCGTAAATAAAAATATTATATTGCCCAAACTCTAAGATTTTAATCTCCATCAACTCCCTAATCATGCGCAAAAAAACCTAACCTCCAAATCGACATGAAAATTAATAATTGCCCTTCTTTTTTTACTCGAAACCAATTTTGATACTAATTTCAATTATGTTTCTTTTGGCACCCTCACGAAATAAGTTTCTCATAAAAAGATTGTCAGGATATTACGAGGGCTACACCAACTTTTTCTTTTCTTTGGGAATCTTTTTTTTTTGTTATATTTATATTTAATGATTTTTCCCCTCGCAAAAGGAGCATTTAATAATATCCACCCTGTGAACTGGGCGAGGACAAAAAGTCGAGAAAAAATGAGAAAAGCGAGGGCGTCGAATGGAGCAACAAAAGTAGAATGACGATTAGCAGATACGACGAGCCACCGAAAATATATTTCGCTCGGTGCTGACTCACGAAGAGGTTATAAAGCCGACACCCCGTGCAATCCACAACCGGAATCTTGATAGCGGGTGAATCTCGCTCTCCTCACTGCTTGATCGCCACGGAACTAATTTATAAATCTGTCCGTTTAATTTGCAGAGTGAAACTCTCACTTGTCTTTCGAAAAGTCGGCCGGGATTCGCAAAAATTCCGACAGCATTTTTTCTAAACTCGCTAACTTTTTCAGAAATTCAATTAAACACTCTTTACCCAAAAGAAAAATTATTTATTTATTTATCACTCACAAGATACCGCATATTTTTGAAATTTCCACAGAAGATCCCTGACGAAAAAACTGATATCAGAATTGATATCAGAAATGACATCAAAAATGATGTCTAAAAAAATATCAGAAATTACATCAGAAATGATGTTAGAAATGACATTTCCGATCAATTTATCCAAAAGAAGAAACTGAAAAAAAATCAATTTTGTAAATGCAATAAGTTTTGTTAGTAATTAAATAAACAAATAAAAATGATATTGGAAATGATATCAGAAATGACATCACAAATAACATCTGAAATGATATTAGAAATTATATAAAAAATTACTTGAAAAATGACATTAGAAACAAAATTGGCAGTGACATCATAAATGACATCAGAAATAACATCAGAAATGATATCAGAAATTACATTAGAAATGACTTCAGAATTGACATCAGAAATGACATCAGAAATGACTTCAGAATTGACTTCAGAAATAAGGACAGAAATTATATCAGAAATGACATCAGAAATACATCAGAAATGACTTCAGAAATGAGGACAGAAATGACATCAGAAATGACATCGGCAATGATATCGTATATGATATCTGAAGTGACATCAGAAGTGATATCAGAAATTTTGTCAGAAATTACATCAAAAATGACATCGGTAATGATATCAGAAATGACATTAGAAATGATATCAGGAATCTTATCAGAAATTATATAAAAAATTACATCAAAAGTAACATTAGAAATGACATCAGAAATGATGTCAGAAATGATATCAGAAATGACATAGGCAATTGCATCAGAAATGACCTCAGAAATTATGTCAGAAATTACATCGAAAATGATATTAGAAATGATATCAGAAATGACATCTGCTCTTAGGACTAGAAATGATATAATTTCTGATGATATTTCTCATATCATTTCTAGTACCATTTCCGATGTCATTTCTGATATTATGATGTTATTTCTCATATCATTTCTGATGTCATTTCTGATACCATTTCTGATGTCTTTTGAGATATAATTTCTAATATTATTTTTTATCATTTATAGCAAATATGATAATAGAAATGATATCATAAATGATGTCAGAAATGATATTAGAAGTGATACCAGAAATGGTGTTTGAATTGATATCAGAAATGACATAAGAAATGACATCAGAAATGAGATTAGAAATAATATCAGAAATTATGTCATAAAATTACAGCGGAGATGGCCACAGAAATGATATTCGAAATCATATGAAAAATTACATAAAAAAATACATTAGAAATTACATTGGCAGTAACATCAGAAATAACATTAGAAATTACATCAGAAATGATATCAGAAATGATATCTGAAATAACTCAAGAAATGTTGTTAGAAATGACATCATAAATAATATCAGAAATGATATCGGAAATGACATCTTCAGTCTTTAAATTATTGCAGGGGCGGCAACTGGGAAATTTTTGCCATGTGCAAACTTAATATTGACCGAGGGTGGAAGGGGGGAAGGAGAGAAATAAAATAATAATAAATTAAAGAGTTTCTTAAATAGCGTAATTATTGTAACTCAAAAGTTGACAATTTTATTTGATTTCGAGTACATTTTCGGAAATAATAACCAAATAATCAAAATAATATAAAATTTGTGATCAAATCATTACAAGTTACAGATATATGATATCTGAAGTGACATCAGAAGTGATATCAGAAATTTTGTCAGAAATTACATCAAAAATGACATCGGTAATGATATCAGAAATGACATTAGAAATGATATTAGGAATTATATCAGAAATTATATTAGAAATTATAGCAAAGATGATAATAGAAATGATATCAGAAATTATATCAGAAATGATATTAGAAGTGATACCAGAAATGATGTTTGAATTGATATCAGAAATGACATCAGAAATGAGATTAGAAATAATATCAGCAATTATGTCATAAAATACAGCGGAGATGACCACAGAAATGATATCTGAAATCATATGAAAAATTACATAAAAAATACATTAGAAATTACATTGGCAGTAACATCAGAAATAACATTAGAAGTGACATCAGAATTGATATCAGAAATTATATCAGAAATTAAGTCAGAAATTATGTCAGAAATGACCTCAGAAATGATGTCCGAAATTACATCGCAAATGATATAGAATATGATATCAGAAATGACGTCTGATTTTCACTAGAAATGATATCATTTTCGATGATATTTCTGATATCATTTTTGATGATATTTCTGATATAATTTCTGATGATATTTCGGATATCATTTCTAATACCATTTCCGATATCATTCCTGATATCATTTCTGATGTCACTTCTCATATTATTTCTGATGTCATTTCTGATGTAATATCTGATATCATTTCTGATGCTAATTTTATTTATTCATTTATTGCCAAAAATTATTGCATTTACGAAATTGACATGTTTCAGTTTCTTTTTCGAGTTAAACTGATTGAAATAGACATAGGAAATGATGTCAGAAATGGTGTCAGAAATGATATCAGAAATGACATCAGAAGTGATTTCGGAAATGATGTCAGAAATGACATCAGAAATTATATCTGGAATGATATTCGAAATGATATTAGAAATGATATCAGAAATGATATCAGAAATGACATCAGAAATGACATCAGAAATTACATCAGAAATGATATCAGAAATGACATCTAATTTTTGGACTAGAAATGATATTATTTCTGATGATATTTCTGATATAATTTCTGATGATATTTCTGATATAATTTCTAATACCATTTCCAATGGCATTTTTGATATCATTTCTGATGTCATTTCTGATATCACTTCTTATATCATTTCGGATGTCATTTCTGATGCTATTTTTATTTATTCATTTATTACCAAAAATTATTGCATTTACGAAATTGACACGTTTTACTTTCTTTTTCGAGATAAACTGGTCGAAATTGACATAGGAAATGATGTCAGAAATGGTGTCAAAAAATAATATCAGAAATGACATCAGAAATGACATCAGAAATGATATCAGAAATGATATCATAACTGATATCAGTTGTAGTCCCAAAAGCAGATATCATTTCTGATATCATTTCTGATGTCATTTCTGATGTCATTTCTGATGTCATTTCTGATGTCATTTCTGATGTCATTTCTGATGTCATTTATGATGTCATTTCTGATATAATTTCTGATATCATTTCTGATGTCAGATTTTTCGACAGTGATTGCGCTGCCAATTTAAACAATTCGATTTTAAAAAAGTGGTCTTGAAGAGCAAAATTTAGAAATCTTTTAATAAAGCAGCAGCTTTGAAAAAAATCGTTGACGTCATGAAAAGAAATTCATTAAAAGAACATGACGAGACGAAAAAAGCATTTCATCATTTGCTAATGATTAAAAATCAGCGGTGGCTCCTTTTTTCATCTCCAAGTTGCACTCCGGGTGTGAGTGCTTTGTCAGATAAAAAAGTCTGTGAAGAGATGGACCTCGGCTTTTATTGCGGCAATGAATGCAAGGTGTTACTTTTCTGATACACAGGTGCTGAAATGTTTGCTTTTCAGTTAGAACATGACTGATTTAAAATTTGCTGCGCGATGAAAATCTAGATAAGGAGAAAAAGGCGTGTTTGCGTTGGACTAAGTCAATAATTCGTTGCTGGACGCTAAAACAGGATGCAGGTGCTTTTATGGCAATTTGAATGCGCGAGAGGCTAGAGAAAAATATGGAAATGTCCTGTCATCGACAGACATCTTTTTCTCGCTTATAAATGAGTTTTTTAAAAGAGGAATCTCTCATTTCCGTATTCCTGCGTTTTGTTCACTTTACACGTTCTCGTTTTCTATTTACATAATTTTAACATTTATTTTATTTAGCCAACATGAATTGTTGTAATTAAATGGTCTTGTTCAGTTTGTGATGTGAGCAGCTTTCAAAAATTGGAATTTTAAAATGATGAAATTTAAAATTTTTTAAAGTTACGTAATCTGAAAATTGATAATGTTTCGTTTCTTGACGTGAAATTCTATTTCAAGAGCAATAAACAATCAAGAATGGAGGAAATATTAATAAAAATCGGATGAGTGCCAGAAGTGAGTTTATTTTTACTGCTACAGAGTAATTATATTCTTAGGCTAATCCGGCGCTGGATAATCCAAGAAAACTACTGGTTAATCCGGCATGTGAGATATATACTGAGAAATGAGAAAAAGCGGAGCTTCAATCTCATTCGTTAAGGATTAGTAGCAAGCTCTCCACTGTCTCTGTTTGCTTTTCAAGAGAAGACTGTTTAATTATCTTAGAATGGAATGTTATAAAAAGTATTATGCCTAGAGCTTCTACAAAACAAGTTATGTCTTGTTGGTGTTTTTACCATGTAGCTGAAGCTACGTCGTGTCTGAGATAGCTGCCCAGGGTGTAAAAAGTAGGGAAACTTAACTGAAAGAAAGCGGAATAATAAGAAATTGGAATGAGAAAAAGACAATGATTTTAAATCTCGCAATGTAATTAAATTATAGTTTAGATAAAGTGTTTTGAAAATAGGTTTTGGAAATATGAGCATTGGTTTTGGCAGTCTCAACATTGGTTTAAGAATAACGAACATTGGTTTGGGCAGAACAGATTGCATTGAATTGAACAGTAAACATTTGGTTTAAGAATTAAGAACGTTGGTTTAGGTGTTATAAACATTGGTTTAGTCAAAGTCAACATTGGTGTAAGAATTACGAACATTGGGTTAGGTAATATGACATTGGTTTAGGCAGAATAAGTAACATGAAATTGGACAGTAAAAACTTGGTGCAGGAACCAATGGGTTTAGACCAAAAATGGGTTTAGACATTTAGGAATTGAGGCAGAGTCAACATTGGTTTTAGAATTACGAACATTGGCATAGGCAGTATAAAAATTGGTTTAAGCAGTATAAACATTGGTTTTGTCAGTAAAAACAATGGTAAAAGTAGATTAAATTACATTAAATTTCACAGTAAAAAATTCGTTTTGGGACTAGAGAAAGTAGTTTAGGCGCTATAAACATTGGTTTAAGAATTACGAACATTGGTTTAGGTAATATGACATTGGTTTAGGCACAATAAGCAATATTAAAATTGACAGTAAAAACTTGGTACATAAACTATAGACAAATAGGTTTGGGCATTATAAACATTGGTTTAGGCAGAGTCAACATTGGTTTAATAATTACAAACTTTGGTTTAGGCAATATGACATTGGTTTAGGCAGAATAAGTAACATGAAATTGGACAGTAAAAACTTGGTGCAGGAACCAATGGGTTTAGACCAAAAATGGGTTTAGACATTTAGACATTTAGGAATTTAGGCAGAGTCAACATTGGTTTTAGAATTACAAACATTGGCATAGGCAGTATAAAAATTGGTTTAAGCAGTATAAACATTGGTTTTGTCAGTAAAAACAATGGTAAAAGTAGATTAAATTACATTAAATTTGACAGTAAAAAATTCGTTTTGGGACTAGAGAAAGTAGTTTAGTCGCTATAAACATTGGTTTAAGAATTACGAACATTGGTTTAGGTAATATGACATTGGTTTAGGCACAGTAAGCAACATTAAAATTGACAGTAAAAACTTGGTACATAAACTAGACGAATAGGTTTAGGTATTATAAACATTGGTTTAGGCAGAGTCAACATTGGTTTAAGAATTACAAACATTAGTTTAGGCAATATGACATTGGTTTAGGCAGAATAAACAACATTAAATTGGACAGTAAAAACTTGGTTCAGGAACTAGAAAATTGGGTTTAGGCCGGGTCAACATTGGTTTAAGAATTACGAACATTGGTTTAGGTAATATGACATTGGTTTAGGCAGAATAAGTAATATTAAATTTGAGAGTAAAAGTTAGTGCAGGAACTAAAAAAATGGGTTTAGGCATTTAGGCAGAGTCAAAATTGGTCTAAGAATTACGCACTTTAGCATAGGAGTATAAACATTGATAAAAGCAGTCTAAACATTAGTTTCGTCAGTAAAAACAAAGGTAGAATTAGATTGAATTTCATTAAATTTGACAGTAAAAACTTCGTTTAGGGACTAGAGAAATTAGTTTAGGCGCTATAAACATTGGTTTAAGAATTACGAACATTGGTTTAAGCAATATGACATTGGTTTAACCAGAATAAGTAACATTAAATTAGACAGTAAAAACTTGGTGCAGGAACTAGAAAAAATGGGTTTAGGCAGAGTTAACATTGGTTTAAGCAGTAAAAACATTGGTTTCGAAAATATTAAAATTGATTTAATGAAAACGAAAATTGATTTAGGCAGTAAAACATTGGTTTCATCGGTATTATCAATGGTTTTCAAAGTTTGAACATTAATTAGGACAGTATAAACTTTGCTTAAGGCAGAAGAAACATTGGTTTAGACAGTATAAAGCTTAGTTTAACAGTAAAAAATTTGTTTAGACATTATAAACATTGGTTTAAGAATTACGAACATTGGTTAAGTCAAGATGATCATTGGTTTAGGCAATAAAACACTGGTTTAGACAGAATAATTTAAGACCTAAGAACATTGATTTAGGGAGAATTAACTTTAATTATTGCGTTATAAACATTGGTTTGGTATATAGGATCGTTGGTTTAGGTACAAAAATATCTATTTGTTTTTATGTTTGGTTTGAAAAGACACAAATATTGCTTTAGGTAGAAACATTAATTTGAACAGGATCAGCATTGATTATACACATTGGTTTATGTAGTATTATTATTGGTTTAGGTAGTATTATTATTTGTTTATGGATTATTTGTTTAAGATAATCATTGGATTAGGATGTAAAAAGTTTAATTTTGTCAGTAGAAACATTGATTTAGAAAGGATCAACATTAATGTAGGCAAGATAAACATTAAATTAGGAAAAAACATTGGTTTTGGTAGTAGAAACATTGGTTTAGACGATAAGAAAATCAATTTTGGCTGAATAAACATTGTATAAGGAGATAAACAGTTTGTTTTTGTCAGAGAAAACATTGGTTAATGCAGTAGAAGCATTGGTTTATGAGGTTTAGTTGATGTTAACATAGGATTAGGGAGTAAGAACTTGGTCAGTACAAACATTGGTTAAGGCAATGTAAAATTTGGTGCAGGCAATGTAAACATTGGTATAGGCAATGTAAACATTGGTTTAGGCAATGTAAACATTGGTATAGGAAATGTCAACATTGGTACAGGAAATGTCAACATTAGTTTAGGCAATGTAAACATTAGTTTAGGCAATGTAAACATTGGTTTAGGCAATGTAAACATTAGGTTAGGAAATGTAAACATTAGGTTAGGAAATGTAAACATTGGTTTTGGCAGTATAAACATTGATTTATTGATTTGAAACATCATTCCTATAAACACTAGTAAAACAAAATCCATCAAAAATTCTCTTCTACACTTTTCAGTAGAAGCATTGGTTTATGAAGTTTAGTTGATTCTTACAAAGTTAACATGGGATTAGGGAATAAGAACTTGGTCAGTACAAACATTGGTTTAGGCAATGTAAACATTGGTTTAGGCAATGTAAACATTGGTTTAGGCAATGTAAACATTGGTTTAGGCAATGTAAACATTGATTTAGGCAATGTAAACATTGGTTTAGACAATCTAAACATTGCTTTAGAAAATGTCAACATTGGTTTAGGCAAAGTAAACATTGGTTTTGGCAGTATAAACATTGATTTATTGAATCGAAACATCATTCCCATAAACTCTAGTAAAACAAAATCCATCAAAAATTCTCTTCTACACTTTTCATCCTATAATTTCCCGTAACGTCGACAAGTAATTGAATTCCTCGACGAGCGACCATGTCTCTATTTTAAATTATCGCCTCGTTTCTTGCGTTCTGATTTATATGTTTGAACGACAGGCATGACCGATTCCTATGACTCGTAACCGGTAATACCACAGCAATATATCAGCGGTAAAGATAACTTTCGTTTCGAAATGATGTATGTCAGTGGTGCTGAGTCGAAAGGTGCCAAGACAGCAAGTTTATGTGTTTTAGAACCGGTAAGAAGCGTGTGCCGCCTGTAGTTCGACGACACTAAACACGTCTAATCTTGGGTGCGTCGCTTTACGTTTCCACTTCACAGTTACAAGAAGGCATGGCGGAACTTTGAAAAGGGAAGGATCGACTGGCACGTTCTCGGTAAGGCCGTTTCGACAACATTGCGCACGACAGGATATGGGAGAGCCTATCAAAAGCTTTACGAGCGCCCAACCTTCTCGACTCTGTCCGTGCCGCATAGTAATTATTGTCGGTTTCTTGTCGCGAGATCTCGATAGTGCCATTCCTACCGCCGGAAGAGCGTCGGCATTTGCCATTGAAACCCTACCGTATCTCTTGATTAAATCGCTCGAAATTAAGATCTCTTACGCTTTATGTATTCAGTTCGCATCCTCTTTTGTATTCTTTTAAAACAATCTTTCTCAAGTCATTGAAAGAGGAATTTTTCATGTGGTCCAAAAAGTACCCAAAATTTCGTCCATTCTTTCCTTCCCTAATAATTGACAAGGAAACAAGTTTAAAATTCACAAGGGTTAGCCCCCATCGTGTGCAAAACGATAAAGTTAGCGACCTCCAGGGGTGGTAACTTTGTCCGGTATCTTGAAAAAAATGGTATATGTGTATTTTAAAATATCTCGAAAACTGGAGGATAAACACAAAAAATGCATCTTATCGTTGTTGAAAAGAATAAAATTATCTACCATTTTTGTATAGAAGATTTTTTTCGAACATTGATATTTTAGGATTTATTATCCAAAAACTTGTAAATTAAAGGGAACATTCCTCTTTTGATAGTAATTCAGGGTAGCTACGCTTTCAAAATTTCAAAATTCCATGACCAAATATAAAATTGTGTTAATAAATTGTTTAGCTTATTGCAGTAAAAAATATACAATAATTGATATCTTAAAAATGACAAAAGTAATTGACAATATTGAAAACAAAATTTAAAAAATGGCAAGATAATTACACAATTGAAGAAGATAATTTAAAAAATTAAACAATAAACATTGAATTTAAACAAAAGATTTGAAAAATTAAAACATTACAGGCATTACTGTTGGGAATAATTGAAAATTAATTAACTAGATGGAAAATCGAAAAAAGTCATTGAATCGAAGAAAATAATAAAAAATAGAAGAAATAAATTGAAAATATAAGAACTCAATTGAAATTTGAAAAAATAATCAATAATTAAAGAAAATTACAAAATGACGAAAATAATTGACAATTGAAAACAGAATTCGTAAAATGGTTAGATAATTACGCAATTGAAAAAAATAATTTAAAAAATTAAATACTAAATATCAAACGAAAAAAATGAGAAAGTAAGAAAATTATAGAAATAATTGTTGGAAATAATTGCAAATTAAATAATTTGATTGAAAATCGAAAAAAATTGTTAAAATTCAAGAAAATAAATGAAAATTAAAGAAAATAATAAAAATAGACGAAAATAATAAAAAATAGAAGAAATAAATTGAAAATTTGAGAATTAAATTAAAATTTTAAAATATAATCGCGAATTGAAAAAAAAATTCTAAAATGACGAAATTAATTGACAATTGAAAACAAAATGACAAATATAGCTAGATTAATACATAACCGACAAAATAATTGACAAAATTAAAAAATAATTGTAAAATTTTAGGAGAATATTGGAAACTTGAAAATTTTTTAGGAAATTATTGAAAATTGAGGAAAATAATTAATAATTGATAGAAATAATTGAAAAATGACGAGAATAATTGAAAAATTGAAGAAAATGTTTGAAAAATGAAGAAAATAACTGAAAATTGAAGCGATTAATTGAAATTTAAATAATATAATTAAAATTTCAAATGTTAATTTAAAAAAGCCAAGAGTTATTGAATATAGAAGAAAATATTTACAAACTGAAAAATGGAATTGAAATTTTAAAAAAAAATGAGAATTGAAGAAAATATTTAAACAATTGAATTTAAAATTAAAGAAACTTATTAATAATCGAAAAAAATAATTTAAAAAAGGCGATAATTTTTTAATATTAAAGAAAATAATTGACAATTAAAAAATTTAATTAAAATTTGAAGAAAAATTTTGAGAATTGTAGAAAATAGTTACAGAATTGAAATATTCAATTAAAATTTTCAAGATCTTTTATGATTGTAAAAAGACGAGAATTATTGAATATTGAAAAATTAATTGAAAATAAAAAATAATAATTGTAAATTCGGGAAAATAACTAAGAAATGAAGAAATAAATTAAAAATTAAAGTATTAAATGGAAATTTTATGAAAATAATTGATAATTACAAAAAATTACAAAGGGACGAAAATAATTAAATATTAAAGAAAATAATTAAGAACTGAGGGAAATAATTAACAATTGAAAAAAAAATTGGTAAACTCTCGAGAATAATCGACAACAGAACAATAATTAAAAAAGTATAATTATAAAATTTTAAGAGAAGAATTGAAAATTGAACAAAATTGTTGTAAATAAAAGAAAATTGAAGAAAATAATTAATCATTAAAAAAAATAATCGAAAAATAACGAGAATAATTGCGATATTGAAGACAATATCTGAAAAATGAAGAAATTAATTGCCAGTTGAAAATAAAATTCGTAAAATGGCTAGATTAATACACAATTGAAAAATCATTAAATTTAAACTAAATAATTGAAATTCGATAAATTAAGAAAATTATACAAATAATTGTTGGAAAAAATTGCAAGTTGAACTACTAGATTGAAAATCGAAAAAAAGTAATTCAAATTAAAAATGACAATTCAAAATTAAAGAAAATAATTGCAAATTCAAGAATAGAATTGAAATTTAAAGAATATAATTGAAAATTGGAAAAAGTAATTAAAAAAAGCCGAGAATTATAAAATATAGAAGAAAATAATTAAAACTGAAGAATGGAATTAAATCTTGAAAAAAAAAATTTAGAGTTAAAGAAAACATCTTAATAATTGAATTCAGAATTACAGAAAATTATTGATAATTGAAAAAATAATTGAAAAATATCGAGAATTTTTTAATATTGAGGAAAATAATTGAAAATTGAAAAATTGAATTCAATTTTAAAGAAAATAATTGATAATTGGAGGAAAGATTACAAAGTGACGAAAATAATTAAATTTTAAGGAAAATAATTGACATTTAAAAAAGAATTCAATTAAGCAATTTTCATCTTACAATTAGCTCAAATGACAATTCTTCAGTTATTAAAATCATAAAAAGAGAAATTAATTAAATTAATTTTTTAAAATATGTAACCGTTAAACAGTAGATTTACTAAATAATTAATTAATACTTACTTTAATAATGTATTAATTTTATAAATTAATTAAATGAATAATTAATTTGAGATTTACGAAAGCAGAAAAGTGGTTACCAAAACGTGAGAAATCAAAACCAAATTGGAGAGCGCCAGATCTTTCTTGAATCAAATTAAAAAAAAATAAAAATAAATCAAAAAAATTAAAGGGAGAAAACTGTAGGATCAAATTGACAACCAAAAAGAATTGGGAGCTCAATTTATAAAAGAAGTTGATTGACAACCAAAGACGATTGGAAGCTCAACAAATAAATATATAACCAAATTGACAACTAAAAAAAATTAGAAACTCAATGTAAGTTAAAAAGGTCAAAAAGAGAATTAAAATAAAGAAGAAAAAGCTAAAAGAATAAAGAATCAATTTAAAAAATCAAATTTGGAAATTTAGAGAAAGAAAAATCAAATGAAATTTTATTAAGATAAATTTTTAGGTTAGAAAGTCACAATTTATAATCCATCACACATTTAATAATTAAATATTTAAGATATAATAAATTCAAAATTTTGAGATTATAGGCGTCTAAACTTACAATTAATGTCAAAAAATCTATAATTGTTACAACCTCGTAGAAACCTCAAAAAGTCAATATAAAATTACCTGGACAAAAGAAATTAATTTTAAATAAATTTAATCTAATTAGTAATCCAATCGAGAAAACAAGAAAAAGAAATTGAAAATTAATAATATACATTTCTCCAAAGAAAAGACGAAATCTTACCAGAAATTTAACAAAATGAATCCAACTCTCAAATGATGATCTGATGGTTAATAAATTCCAGATTTTTAATTCTGAAGGTTATAATCTTCGGATATTATTTATAATTTGAACAGCTAATAAATCTGAATTAATTTTTATTTTAAGAAAATGAATAATCCCTTTATAAAAATACTTTTCCAAATTAATACGTCCGTTCACTTTGGCTTCGGGAATAAGATAAGATGGCGACGCTATACTAATCAACACTAAGTTTACAATAGAGGATCCAATCGAAATACAATATTCTAAAGTCTTCCTTCCTATAGGTTGAATTTGGAATTGGTGGCAAATTTCAAATCTTCAAAACGGAATTCTCTAATGAATAAATTAATAAAATTCTTCTGAGTTAATTCCAAACCAAAACAATGAATTAACTCGGTTCAAAAGATGGTAAATCATCATGCTTCTCTTCCAATAAATTGATTCTTAAATAGTCGGCAACTGAAATCCGTGAATTCCAAAGAACTGGAATCCTTCCATTCTTGAATCCACAAAAGATATATTCTCTTTTAAATTAATTCTCAAATTATGGGTTATTGACATACCCATCGGCAAATAAGACTTCTATTGACAAATAGATAAATGATGAAACCTTCCAAGGTTTTAATAATTTCAAATATTACTCCAGGTAACTAAGTCGAAATCTTAACACAGGACACAAGGCATTAAACAGCAGCGGAGATAAGATCGCCATTTTAAAATAATTAAACAAAATTAAAAATTTTAATAATTAAGAAAATTTTGTCAGTTGTAAAATAATTATACCAAATTTTACAACGTCACAAATAATATTTTACAAAATTTCCTGACTTTTCCAGGTTTTCCCTGACTATAAAAAAATTCCATGACAATTCCAGGTTTCCCAGGTTTTCCAGGATCGTGTCAACCCTATATTTTTTCTTCGAATTATTGCAGAGCAAAATGTACAATTTGACTAGACTATATTCCTTCCCGAATATTGAAGCGATTCTGGATAACGTAGGTCAGACGTTTTTCGTTTGACGTATCAAAGATGGTGAGGGAATTTGGGAAATAGAAGGGTTATAATACGGGTAGAAGAGAATCCGAAAGGATTCGAGGAACGAGTACCGATAATCCTCATAAGCGCTTCTCACTTATCGGACTTGTATCTCGACTTCTTCCGAGGATACTGGAAATCCTGGTTTTGAGAGGACGATGCACTATTCATCCTTGGATGTCTCGGGGTTCAACTTACTCGTTCCTGAATATGCCGGGGGCGTCGTGCACCTAGTCAGGAACAGAGCGCATTTATAAATGATGGAAAAATTCAGAGACCCTTAAACAAGTTGACTAAATTGCCAAAGTTTAACGAAATTCTCGACGGAAGTCTTTCGACGGTCCAATTTAAAATTCCAGATGGGAATAACGACTCTGGGGAGATTTCTTGCCGAATATACGTAAAGGGTTGGAAACACCAGGACGAGATGAACCAGAGATATTTATTAAAAATAACATCTTCTTTTTTTAGAGAAGGACTCTAACTTCCGGTACCGTCTTTGGAGTTTATGAATTCTGGAGGAAAACTCGAGACTTTTACTCTCTGCAGCCAATAAAGAAAAGCACGTCGCGACAGATGGTACACCTTGCTCATTCGTTTCGCGAAATTTCTGGAAACCTGCTGGGTGGAGAAACCAACAAGTCCTCGATGTTGTTGGAGAAGGAAATATCAACTGGGTTTTGTTGCTGCTCTGAGAAGACGTTGATGGTGGAAAGTGGTTGGTGGGGTAGATTCGATCGATGCCCGCATTGTTTCACAGTATTTCTGTTGTAGTCTCTTCCTTCATGTGCACTTTGTAAAGGCATTAGAGAAAGAGACAGGAGGGACTGAAAGCCAGAGGAGGAACGAGTGCAATAGAAGTTTTAGATGGGGTGAGAGTGGGGAGGGAGAGCTGTAGAAAAATGGGGTGAGGATGAGTGAGAAACGAGGTGTAGCAAAAGAGGATAGACGAATGAGCTGAGAGGAATGGAGCTGCTGAGACAGCAACCGCGCACCATACCGGACCAAATTTACCACGTTGCAGATCCTTAAGTGCGGCCTCGAGATATCAGACTGTCGTCGAAGAATAGGTCGGTGTCACGTAATAAAGCTGATGTGTCAGAGTATACTGAAAAATAATTTTGGATTATTCCGGATCAAAGAAGAAGGTTGGCAAAAATTAATTTGTAATTTGATCTCTGAGCATACAACGATTTTTGGTGTTTGAAAACGTAGATGATTGTTTAGAGGATAACCCCAATTTGTTTACAGGATAGAACAGATTTGTTTAGAGGATTGGATTGGATTTTGGATTATTCCGCATTAAAGAAGAAGATTTGGAAAAATTAGTTTGTAGTTTGGTCTCTGAGCTTACACCCGGGTGGATTCTTGATGTTTAGAAACGTTGAGGGTTTAGAGGATAAACCCAATTTTTTTGGATATACCGAGTTGTTTAAAAGAATCCCCAATTTGTTTACAGTAAACACCCAATTCGTTTGAGGTATTTAATTTGTTTGATAAAATTCATTGAATTTTTCTAATTGCTTACTCGATTTCGAAAATTTGTTCCAATTCCTCTTGACAAGGTGGATGCCAAGAGTTTTAAAGAACCTACAGTGGCCACCGTTTAAAGGAACGTGATCCGCCTAAAATAGATAACTAGAGTCTCAGCCCTCTAAGGAGAACTGATTTTCAAAGCTTTGTCTCTATCCTGGCAAAAATGAGCCAACAGGAAATAAAGCAGATATTTTTCGCTTCTCTAAGCCAAACGGCGGAACCTATCTGAAGTATCTCTGTACTTAAAAAATGTCACTGTATGAAATTCTCTACTCTAAAACTGTTGAGAAAAAAAGGACAAAGCAGCAAGAATTGTCCAGAAAAATCAACTCCTGCTAAGTTTTTTGTCTAAACAATATTTCCACTCGCCTGGGCAATAAACTATGATAATATATTAAGTTGTTAGTTTTCCTAGGAAGACAAGCTCTGTTTATAGACCCTGCCTGCTTGAACGACGTTGAATCGAGGTACGAGGAAAGTTTCCTATGATTTCAAAGCGCCTCGTGCGAATCATACTTATTCTATTTTCCGGTACGATGCGCACATACTGTAAATGGATATTTCCGTATCCCGATACCAAAGTTTCTGTGAATAGTTCCCTGTAAGTAACTTTGGGATCGAAACTTTCCTGCGTTAACCGAGCTTCGACAGCTCAGCAAGTATCTACATCTGACACACTGTGTCGCGTTCATGATCGTTCATACCTTGACAATAAACATGATTATTGCCTTCCTTGAAAATTAAAATTAAATATAAGGTATAGGCTAATTTTAAAATTGACCAATTAAATTTATTTCCAATTTAGAAATACCAACCATTAATTCCAACAATGGTTTTAAATTCCAATTTATATATGCAATCATTAAAGGCACACGACAGTTTTGCGGTATACGAATCACGAGTTTAATAAAAGCAAAACAGTCACAACATGCAAGAATGTAAATTAATAAGAAGGAAGGAATGGATCGATAGGTTCGAATACCACTTGGCCCCATTATTCAGGGAAATTGCGAACTTGCGAATCGTGCTGTAAACTCTTCTAGAAATCCCTCGTCCGATCGCCGGAAACTATTCGACTATCGTGCATGTCAGGATTGCCTCGTTAGTTCCGGAAAGTCCGCCACATAATTGTCCCATTTATTTTCAGAGGATCATGTCCTTTGACAGTCTCAGATTCTTCACGAAAGCAATTAAAACCCGGTATTTTTGTTTAGGAGAGTGTGCACACTCTTATTTAATAAACTTGAGAAACATTGATTTAGATTAAGAAAAAAAGATTAGGATAAAATACTTGTATGCTCAGAGATTAAATTACGAAAACTTTTCGCAAATCTGTGAATCATGAGAATGGTCATTTACCCACTACTGATTAAAAAATAATGATCCAAGTGTAAAAATTTCCCATGATTCGAAAGTCAATGAGTGCTAAGTTCCACTGAAGAAGGTATATATATTGTAACAGTTTGTGGAATGATTAAAAATGGCTTCTACTTGTAAAGGAGTTGAGTAATCGTAATGTAATATCCGCTCGATTGTCTGTTTCCTTCGCCGACAGAACAGAACAATTTCCTCGGTTCGATAATTTCATTCTCTTTAGCCGAGCATTGTTGCATACCGAGAGGTGGTTCTATCGACGTCGGTTATTGATAGTTATTACTTTCGCATTATTTCCTATACTTGCTTTATTAGTTCTCTCAAGTGCGCTTTCGGGTCTTTTTCATCGATCTTACTACCTCTCGTCAATAATCCTCAACCACTTAAACATTCCTTCCTCGAAAAATTTCATCGCTCTTTATTAATTCAGTTTTCTCCACATATCGAATATAGGAAACATTCAGCTGATTTCTTCTCATTAAGGTTTAATTTCAAACCTTTTTTTCTAAGAACGAATATCAAGTTTAAGCTCAGAGACCAAACTACGAAATCTTTTTTTTAAGTTTCAAATTTATTCCACATTTTCAATCACGTTACAATGATTCTTTCTTTACTGCCGGGCAGCGGGGCCGAAAAACCCAAGTTTAAAAACATGTTACCAATTTAGTGAAAATTGTTTTGGAGGAGCGTTATCAGCATATTAGACATCTAAATACTGAAATGATGTCAAACAACTAAGCTTGATCAAAAGGAAGATAAGAAACCGATTTCTGGACAGAATTCCAAGTCAAGGGCGTACGGTGATTTTTGAAAAAAAAAATTCAAGACTTTTTGTAGGTTTCCAATGACGAAAATTACGTTCAAGCTCAGAGACCAAACTACGAAATCTTTTTTTTTTAAGTTTTAAATGTATTCCACATTTTTGATTTTTTTTCGTTACTGCCGGACAGCGGGGCCGAAAAATTCAAGTTTGAAAACATGCTACCAATTTAGTGAAAATTGTTTTGGAGGAGCGTTATCAGCATATTAGACTTCTGAATACTGAAATGATGTCAAACAACTTAGCCTGATCGAAAGGGAGATAAGCAACCGATTTTCCCTTTACTGCACTACTAATCAGTCGTAAGTGCTGGTTAGGATAGCGAGTGCGGTTTACGAGCTGTGTTGGAAATTTCCAAGTGCATGAAGCTTATGTGCACCAATCCTGCGAATACGGATTGACAGTCTGACGAATGGGACATCCATCACAGATAATATCATTTCCCTTCTCTCTGGCGCCCCAACAGATAAATGCGAGTATGCTTGTGAAAGTGCTCACACGAATGTAAGAGTAGTGCACAGAAACAGAGAAGAACGATGGTATTGAGTGAGTTTGTCAATGCCAGAAGACTACCATCAATGGCGACTCATTCGTGATGCATAGCTTCTACCCATTCGTGATTTGTGCTTCGCTCGAATTCCATCTACGTAACCCTCACGCGCTGCTAAGTCATATTAGGATTTGCTACTTCCGCCGCAAGAGCATCTATTTATCGCTAACTACTCATCTCGCTTGTCAGTGAAAATTATTTCTTTCTTTCTGCATAAGTAATTGATAATTTGTCATCTGGATTGTTTAATTGGAATATTTTGACAAATCTAAACGAAAATAATAAAATATACACAAGAACAAGCTAGGTATTAACAATAGTAAAAATTTATTTAAATATATTCCAAAAATTGCTCTACCATGTAATAATTACTTTTTCAAATTATCAATCTTGTTAAATAAAAATGTTTTTTCAAATTATCAAACTTGGTAAAAAATATAGGTATACAAATATTCTTTACATGAGTTCGATTAGAATAATGTATAAATTTAAATTATGAGTCTATTTAGAAAAAACGCTCTGTGTTAATAAAATGTTGGATAAATATTTTTAGCCTGATTAGGTTGGCATACCTGGGTCAATGAAATGTTGCAAAAATAAAAAATTGTATAATTTTTATTTATTGAACATCCCAAGATCAAATAAATTTTTTTATTTAGTTTCTATTTTTTGTTTGACATTTTAACATTTTTTTACAATTTTAACATTTGTTTAACATTCTTTTATTATTTTTTTAACATTTGTTAACATTTGAATACCATTTTTTTTAACATGTAAACTATTGTTTTACATTTATTTAACATTGTTTTAACATATAATATTTGAACTTTTGTTTTCATTAGTTTAAAATGTTAACATTCGATTAACATTGTTTTATTATTTTTTTAACATTTGTTTAAATTTAATTAATATTGTCATAACATTTTAACATTTGTTTACATTAGATTAATTTTTTTTAACATCTGAACTATTTTTTTACATTTATTTAATGTTCTTTTAACATTTAAACGTTTGTTTACATTTAATTAACATTTTTTTAACACTAAAACTATTGTTTTACATATATTTAACGTTGTTTTAACATTTTAACATTTGTTTTTCATTTGTTTCAGATTTTTTTTGCATTTTAACATTTGTTTACATTAGTTTAAAATTTAAACATTTGTTTACATGTAATTAACATTTTTTTACTATTTAAACTATTGTTTTACATTTATTTAACATTGTTTTAACATTTTAACATTTGTTTTTCATTTGTTTAAGATGTTTTTACATTTTAAAATTTGTTTCCATTAGTTTAAAATTTTAACATTTTTTTAACATTGTGTTATCATATTTCTGACATTTTAACATTTGTTTACATTTGATTTACATTTGTTTAACATTGTCTTATCAGTTGTTTAACATTTTAATATTTGTTTATATTTGTTAACATTTTTTTAACATTCGAACTATTGTTTCACATTTATTTAACATTTTGACATTTGTTTACATTTGATTAACATTTTTTTACATTGTCTTATAAGTTGTTTAACATTTAAATATTTGTTTATATTTGATTAACATTTGTTTAACATTGTCTTATAAGTTGTTTAACATTTTAATATTTATTAATATTTGTTAACATTTTTTTAACATTTGAACTATTGTTTTACATTTATTTAACATTTTGATATTTGTTTACATTTGATTAACATTTTTTTTACATTTAAAGTATTGTTTTACAGTTATTTAACATTGTTTTAACATTTTAACATTTCTTTCCATTAGTTTAAAATTTTAATTTTTTTTTTACATTCTGTTATCATAGTTCTGACATTTTAACATTTGTTTACATTTGATTTACATTTGTTTAACATTGTCTTATCAGTTGTTTAACATTTTAATATTTGTTTATATTTGTTAACATTTTTTTAACATTTGAACTATGGTTTTACATTTATTTAACATTTTGACATTTGTTTACATTTGATTAACATTTTTTTACATTCAAAGTACTGTTTTACAGTTATTTAACATTGTTTTAACATTTTAACATTTCTTTCATTCGTTTAAGTTTTTTTTTACATTTTAACATTTGTTTACATTAGTTTAAAATTCTTGACCATTGTTTTATCATTTGTTTAACATTTTAATATCTGTTTATATTTTATTAACATTTGTTTAACATTGTCTTATAAGTTGTTTGACAATTTAATATTTGTTTATATTTGATTAACATTTTTTTTACATTTAAAGTATTGTTTTACAGTTATTTAACTTTGTTTTAACATTTTAACATTTGTTTTTCATTTGTTTAAGATTTTTTTTACATTTTCACATTTGTTTACATTAGTTTAAAATTTAACATTCTTTTACCATTGTATTATCTTTTGTTTAAAATTTTAATATTTGTTTATATTTGATTAACATTTTTTTAACATCGTCTTATCAGTTATTTAACATTTTATATCAATAAATATTTATTGATATTTATTCCCAGACGTTAAAAAAACAATTTTTGGATAACATTTTATATTTTGTTTATGTTTGAATTTGAACTATTGTTTTATATTTATTTAACATTTTGACATTTGTTTACATTGATTAACATTTTTTTAACATTTAAACTATTGTTCTACAGATATTTAACATTGTGTTAACATTTTAACATTTGTTTTTCATTTGTTTAAGTTTTTTTTGACATTTTAACATTTGTTTAACATTGTTTTATCATATTTTTAACATTTAACATTTGTTTACATTAGATTAACAATTTTTTATCTTTTGTTATAAATTTTAATATTTGTTTATATTTGATTAACATTTGTTTAACATCGTCTTATCAGTTATTTAACATTTTATTATTTGTTTATGTTTGAATTTGAACTATTGTTTTATATTTTTTTAACATTTTGACATTTGTTTACATTGATTAACATTTTTTTAACATTTAAACTATTGTTTTACAGATATTTAACATGGTGTTAACATTTTAACATTTGTTTTTCAATTGTTTAAGATTTTTTCACATTTTAACATTTGTTTACATTAGTTTAAAATGTTAACATTCGTTCAACATTGTTGTATCATTTTTTGAACATTTTAATATTTGTTTATGTTTGAATTTGAACTAGTGTTTTACATTTATTTAACATTTTGTCATTTTTTTACATTGATTAACATTTTTTTAACATTTAAACTTTTGTTTTACAGATATTTAACATTGTGTTAACATTTTAACATTTAACATTTGTTTACATTAGATTAACAATTTTTTATCTTTTGTTATAAATTTTAATATTTGTTTATATTTGATTAACATTTGTTTAACATCGTCTTATCAGTTATTTAACATTTTATTATTTGTTTATGTTTGAATTTGAACTATTGTTTTACATTTATTTAACATTTTGTCATTTTTTTACATTGATTAGCATTTTTTTAACATTTAAACTTTTGTTTTACAGATATTTAACATTGTGTTAACATTTTAACATTTAACATTTGTTTACATTAGATTAACAATTTTTTATCTTTTGTTATAAATTTTAATATTTGTTTATATTTGATTAACATTTGTTTAACATCGTCTTATCAGTTATTTAACATTTTATTATTTGTTTATGTTTGAATTTGAACTATTGTTTTACATTTATTTAACATTTTGTCATTTGTTTAAAATTTTAACATTTGTTTAACATTAAAAACCCAATTTTCCTCTTCTGTAGAGTCAGAAAAAAAAATTTATAATCTCCAGCAATCTGCATTCAATTAAATGTCATGGGAAAAATTTACATTTTTCTGTATTTTGACGACATTCGAGTATTTTTTAAGTCCGTAACTGATTTTTTCCTTTGAGTCAAAATATTTATGATAATCTTGATTGAATAGTATACAGTTCTGAGAAGTCAATAAAGCATATTTAATTACTATTTACTTTCCTGGAATGCAGTCCTTTTATGGTGAATGGCATGTGGTTTATGGGTTATGGAGAGCATAAAAAGCCAAAGAATATACCTTTATTTCATCACAAATGCATGTTTAAAGTCCACGCCCTATAATATAAACCATGATCATGGAAACACCATAAAAACTTGTAAGCACATAACGCGTTAAAAATAGCTCTGTCG
The DNA here is from genome assembly GCA_037103525.1 of Ganaspis brasiliensis. NCBI lineage: Eukaryota > Metazoa > Arthropoda > Insecta > Hymenoptera > Figitidae > Ganaspis > Ganaspis brasiliensis. The sequence goes on along the minus strand of JAZKLR010000168.1, from coordinate 623,170 downwards.
TTCCTTATAACGTGAAAATTTTCAACGAGCCACTTCCGAAGATCGCATTTTGACTTTTGAATAGACACATAGTTCTTCATTACCTACCCAAGTGGAACATGATTAATTTTTTAAAATCTTGAAAATCTCACTAAAACGACTGACAGAATCATTTACGAATTTTTAATTTCATAAATTTTGTAACTTCACTTTCAGCGAACATTAACAAGAGTCTAAGAACGAATAAACGACTCAATTTTTAAACAAGTCTACTAAGATTTCAAAAATTTAACTGAATTTTCCAAAACTTTGATAAATAATCAGAAGTACATCCAAATTTTGTAATTAATAGTAACATTAAGCTAAATTAAACCTGGAACTATTAGCTTTAAAATAAGCTAAAGAAAATTGAAATATCTTTACTGGTTCAAAAGTTATAAGTATATGTGTATAAAGATCAAAACGCAACAATTCTTTTGTTTCCCCCCCTCGCGGACGATTTGAAGCCAAAAGTGGAGCTAGCACTAGAATCGTTGCGTATTTTCGTATCGTACAGTTTCTTATAACTTTTGAACGAGTCAAGATATTTTATTTTTCTTTGGCTTATTTTAAAGCTAATTGTTCAAGGTCTAATTTAGCTTAATTTCAAATTTTTTTAATTACTTTTCTAGAAAATGCAGCCCGCCAAACTTGAACAATGAAAATTCACAAAAAATGCAAAACTCACCTGTCTTTATCACATTGAATCTCCGTTTCCATTAGTCGAAAAAAGCTTTAAAATAAAACTATTTAACGGCAAATTTTATAAGCTTTCCAATGGTCTATGAAAAAATTTATTTCGCTAATATCTGACAGAGTTATCAACATTTTAAGACGGTTATGTTTTTAATCCCATTTTTGTAAGTGGTCTCACAATTTTAATCGCTATTGTATTATTTTTATTGTTAAAATAATTTGTTTTTTATTAGAGTCTCAGATCCGATTTTATTAATAAAAATATATTTTTATATCAGGCTTCATAATAGAAATTTTCTCATATTTGAACTTTTGACTTACCCTGACGAATAACGCTGGCGATGAAAAAAAGTTTTATCTGGTGGGAAAAAAAGGACGCTCGTCTCCTTGGTATAGGTGAGCTGCGTGAGAAAAAACTATTTGGATTCACGAGCATACATTCAGAGATGTCCAGACTCTGATATGGTTCAAGGTCATAAAAAATAAACAACTCTCGCATAAGAATTGGTTTCTTACTTTTTCCTCGGGTAAGAAATCGTATCTCCGACTCATGCGTTTCAAGTGGAATTTAAAATATTTTTAATTTCGGATATCTTACACAGTGACAGATACTCCTTTAAAATTTCTATGAGCGTATTCATGTCAAAAAAAAAAAAAAAACTTACGTTAAGAATAAGAAAAAAGTGGCCGGATCGTTAGACTCTTTTGTGAAAATAGAAACGTGTAACCGACCTTGGTTAACCCTTTAGAAATAAATTCCTAACAAAAAACCTATCTGGGCGTCTCGGATGAAACTCGAGCTTAGAGGCGACGCTCTCAAAAGGTGTAAATCTAAATAGAGCGTCACAAGGTAATGTCTAAAGTATATCGATGTCTTGAGGGCGCGTCTGGGTGAAAATCATGAAAGCGGTGAATAGCGAGCAAAAGGGGAGCTGTGGAAATTAGATATCAGGAAGAAAGATCTTCTGGTGGTTCGATTTCTTGGTGTCAGGGGTTGGTCCCGAGTCGGGTTACCTTTTAGGATGAAAACCGCAGGAAGAGATGCCGGAAAGATGAAAAAAACCTTTTATATGTGTGCGTGGATATTACGGAAGAAATTCAAAAGGGTATTTTTTAAAACTAACTATTTTGTTGTATTTTTTTGTAACTTAAACAAACAATTTAGTAGTCCCATAAAAACTTTTTTAAACTGAACAAACATTTTGTTGTAAATATTTAAAGGGGAGAAAGTCAGTTGATACGGGGACCAAACTGTTTAGTTACGTTCCTGAGCCAAAGATCTACTGCGCACATTGGAGATTTCTTGCTCACTTTACACTATTATTTAAATTAAATCATACAGAAATGATAGCCTGGGCCCCATATGTCTAATTACGCTCTTGGGATAGAGATCTACTGCGCAGGTTAGTGATTTCTTGCGCATGTAATATTAATATTTTTAAAAATCACATAGAATATTTGCCAAGGGTCTTAAAGTGTCTAGTTACTATCCTGTGCGAAAGATCTATTGCGCAGGTTGCAGATTTCCTATGTATACACGATTTATATTAAAAGATAATTACAGAAAATAGTGCCATAGGTGCTTAACTGTCTATTTACGCTCCTGGGACAAAAATCTACTGCGCACGTTGTAGAAGGGGATTAAAATTTTAAGAAATTTAAATAAAAAATCTGTTACGGGCTTTAAAGTTAAAATTAACAGAAAGTTATAAAAGTACTTAAGAACAAGAAAAAATTAATAGAAAGAAAAAAATGTCTAAAAATTAATAAAAAATATCTAGAAATTTAAAAAAATCTTAAAAGTAAATAAATTTTTAGTAAATGATAAAAATTTACAAACTTTAAAAAATGTATTTCCACTGGCTCTGTTATTCGTCTCACGTATATATTCGCCACCCGTTTCCCTTATCTCAATCTTTAGCGGGTAAAAGCCAGTTTCGACCCTTTGCAATTAACGACCAGATTTTTAAACTTTCCCCTACTTTTCTGCCTATAGAGAAACCCAATTTCTCAACTTATTTGAAATCTGAAAGAGCTGATTTCAACTACCATTTCGAGTTTTTCCACGTTCCTATATTTATTGAGATACGGGGCAAACTGGCTGTAAACTTGGTTATATATAGAATATATATATACATTTACACCGGACATAAATAAATCTTGGAAAAACTTCAATTTTTCTATTTGCCATAAAATCCGTTTTTATTTTGTAGCGTCCTTACAGATATGTCGTTTCAACTCCGATAAAATAAAACTTTACATGCGTATTTGAGATTTTTTTTATTGTTAAACACTGCGAGAAAACGTATACATACAAGTATACATTAGTATTAATTATTATTTAAATAAATACCAGTAATATTGAAGGATATATTGTCACTTTCACATGCAAAAATTATTATAAATTAATTTACCAATTAAAAAGAAAATTAGTTATTTACTTACTCTGCATTTAACTTTTTTCTTCATTCATTGTTTTTTGTAATTAAATCTCGTATGCGCAAGACATCTGCAATCTGCGCAGTAGATCTTTAGCTCAGGATCGTAATTAGACATTTTGGGCCCACGCTATGAAGTATGTGTGATTTTGTTTAAATAATAAATGCACAAAAAATCTGCAACGTGCGCAGTAGATCTTTGACTAAGTAGCGTAACTAGGTTGATTAAACCCTGTAACACATTTTTTATTTGATTTTCTTTAAATTTAAATCCTCTTCTACAACCTGCGCAGTAGAACTTTGTCCCAGGAGCGTAAATAGACAGTTAAGCACCTAAGGCAATTTTTTATACAATTATCTTTTAATATATAAATCTTGTGTGCACAAGAAATCTGCAAACTGCGCAGTAGATCTTTGGCACATGTTCGTAACTAGACACTTTAAGGCCTATGAGAAATATTTTTGTGTGCTTTTTAAAAATACTAATATCGTATGCACGAAAAACCTTCAACCTACGCAGTAGATCTCTGTCCCAAGAGCGTAATTAGAATTATTGGGCCATGGCTATAATTTCTGTATGATTTTATCTAAATAATAGTGTAAAGTGCGCAAGAAATCTGCAACTTGCGCAGTAGATCTTTGGCTGAGGAGCGTAACTAGTCAGTTTAAAGCCCGCGACACATTTTCTATTTGATTTTCTTTTAAATTAAATCCCATGTGCCAAAGACATCTACAGCGTGCTCAGTAGATCTTTGTACCAGAAGCGTAAATAGACAATTAAGGACTTGTAGCACTTTTCTATGCAATTATCTTTTGATATAAATCTTGTATGCACAAAAAATCTGCAAACTACGTGGTAGATCTTAGTCCTAAGAGCGTACTTAAACATTTTGGGCCCGCACCATGAGTTCCGTATACTTTTCTTTAAATATTATTGTCGAATGCGCGAGAAATCTGCAACATGCGCAGTAGATCTTTGGCTCAGGAACGTAACTAGACAGTTTAGGCCCCCTACTAATTGTCTTTATCCCCTTTAAATATTTACAACAAATGTTTGTTCAGCTTAAAAAAAAATTGTTTTGCATTCTAAACCTTCGGTTCAGTGTGTTATATGAGAATAATAAAATTAGGAAATGTGTGCAAAGTAAGGATAAATTAATCACTATTGACAAGCATCGCTAACTAGGCTACTTTTCAGAATTCCGAATGGGAGCAGTAGGTTATAGGAGATTGGTTTTCTCGAGCTCTATGACAAAGGCAATTTTCTCAAGAAATTTATGATCTTAGAATCAGATCTCGGAATGGACTTCGAGGGCATAAAGCATCGAGTCAGTAATTCTAGGTCATATAATAAGGAACAGAATCAGTTGATAATACTCATCCTGTCCGGGCAGAAAAGTGAGACTCTTTATCCAGAAAAAGGATCTTGTCGAGTGATCTATGGAAAGCCAGGAAGTGATTGTGGCACGCCTATCTCTACATGTAACCCGTCATTTAATAGCTACTGCTTGCGGAAGAGCATTATACGTTGCGTATTATACGCGGAGACGTGTTGCAGAATCCTCCAGGCGAAGAATGGATGCAAAATTGTATCCCGCGTGTTGTACAATGATCAAGGACTAAAAGTAACTTGTAACATAAATTAGAAACAGCGTATACCAATTTAGAATTTTTTTTTTTAAAATTCATTTTAAACATTTATTCTCTCTCTAAATCCGAACCATCCAAAATTGACTTTGACATTTTTTCCACAAAGCTTGAAATATTTCTTTCAAAATTCAATTTTAACTTTGAATTCTAATTCAACAGAAATAAATATGTGGATATATACTAGCGTAATGTCCAGGAAAAAAAAATTTTTTTGGTTATAAAAAAAAATTTTTTTTAGGCTATGAAAGTTTTGGAAACGAAGTTGGATTTAGAAAGTTTATGGAAACTCGAATTTAAAGAAAATGTTTTTTTAAACTCCAAAAAGATTGTTGGAATGAATTTATTTCAAATATTAAAAATATGTGTTACATTTTTTTATTATTTTAAATAATATAAGAATCATTAAATTAGAGTGTCAGTTTCCTCTCTTTATGGAAGAATAACTTTGGCAACAATTATAAGACTTTCCTGTTGCTGATTTTCCTAAAGATGCACAATCAGAATCATTTTTAAAAAAATGCACGTATCTACAAGTCTTAGCAAAACATCTTCCTCTTCCACCATGACAGGACGCTATAAATAAAAAACTTCTTTTTACTATCGACTTTAAGAAATGCTGTTTTTTAAACAAGTTTCCTCAAGAAAAGGAAAACACGATATTTATTTTACAAGGAAACTATTAGTTTTGTGATATAAAATTGAGGATTGATTTTTCTGAGTGAACTATTAAATTAAATTAAATGGCGATTGAAAAATATCTACTTACGTATCCTTCTTGCATCTGCGACAAACATTTGTAACAGACAAATTGAGAAAAAGAATAATATAATTTTCATGTCTCTTTTCTTTATCATTGGTTTAGTGTCTTTTAGACAGAAAGATGGTTTAACTTACAATATTGTTTCAGGAAAAAAATATTTTTTTGGTCTAAAATTCTGCTCGAATTTATAGCTCTTTATCCTAGAAAATAAAAACTATTTTTCTTTAATTCCTATTATCAACGGCCATTAGGGTATTATCTTTAAGACCGTTAACTTGCTTCTATCTTTTTATAAATGTAAATAAATTAAATAAACAAAGAAAACATTTTCTAAATTAGTATTTAGAAATCTTCTTATCAAATAAGCTGGCATTTTTTTGTACAATAAAAAAATTCATAAAAATTCTTTATCATAATTAAATAAAAAAAATAAAATAAAAGGTATGTTAACTGAAAATCCAAATAAAAAGGCGTTTAGAATTTGAATTTTGAAAAATATATCCATTAATTTCTATCAATCGAATTAATTAATTACTTTTTTAAACTAGAACTTATAAAGGAAGTAGGAAAATGGGTAAAAATTGATAAGGGTAACATTGAAAGGAGTGAAGAATTTTATTTATAATTTATTTCATGTATTACATGTGTGTTAAATTCTTTATTATTTTGAATAATATATAAGAATTATCAACATGAAGATATCAGATTAAGCTCTCTTCATGTCAGATAAATTTTGGCAACATTTGTAGGACTTTCCTGTGACTGTTTTGCCTAATGAAGCACAATCAGAATCACTTTGATAAAAACGCGAATAGGCACAAGTCTTAGTCATGCATTTTCCTCTTCCACCATTGCAGGGCGCTATAAGAAAAATTATATTTTTACTTAAAAAATTCTGTTTTTTTAAACTTCCTCAAAAAAAAAAACAAACAAACAAGGAAACATAATTTTGTCATATGAAATTTAAGATATCATTAGGATAATTCTTAATTTAAATGTAAAAATAATAAATTGAAAGAAGGGTATATTTATTTTAAAAATTTGTAAAATAAATAAAATGTGAATGTTTCCAAGTATATACTCAAATAAATTAAATAAACTAGCGCTTGAAAAATCTTCACTTACCAGACTTTTTTATTCCTGTGACAAACATTTGTAAAAGACAAATTATGAAAAAGAATAATATAATTTTCATGCCTGCGTTCTTCATCTTTGGTTTAGTGTTTAACTTGCAATATATTAATTCAAGACAAAAATTATTTCTCGACTGAACTTCTGCACGAATTTCTAGCTTTTATTAACAGGTAAAAAAAACTACTTTTAACTTTTGATTCGATAATATACCTGTTTTCTGTAACTACCTGGTCACTAAAAAATTATCTCTAAAACTGACAATTTGTTTTTATCTTTTCATAAATGTAAACTTATAAAAGTATAACAAAATAACTAAATTTGCGGAAAATAAATGAGGAAAAACAGAATGTAATGTATGATATAGATAGTAAACAGTTTTATATATTTTTTTCCACAAGGTTATTAATATTCCAAAGGCACGTGTTATTATAAAAATGATAGGAACAGAAAAATAATTACATCAAAAATACTTTTATTATTTTAGTTTATTATTATATTGTATTATTATAATATATATATATAGTCATCGCAACTATTTATTTGTTTCATCCAACGTATCTAACCACCCAAACTGGCTATGGTACCACTACCAACTGTAAAAAAATACAAATCACTTTTTACTTTTAGATTTTCACATTCACGCTTACAAATACTATTAATAAGTTTCAATATGGTAGTTTAAAAACTTTTAATTTGCCGGAGATTTTTTTAAATTATCCGCAAATTTTGAAAACGACATAAAAACTATAAAAACGATGCGAGAATTTAAAAAACTATCTGTGAGTTTTTAAGAAACTCTCAGAATTCGTAGATAAATTCTAAACACTTTAATTTTAATAATCTTGCATTCTTTAATAATAATTTGAAAAAAAAATAAATACTAAATTTTAAGTGAATAATTGAAAATTGAGAAATTTGTAGGAAATAACTGAAAATCGCGAAAAATACTTAAGAATTGAAAGAAATAATTGAAAAATGACGAGAATAATTGAAAAATTGAAGAAAATATTTTAAAAAATGACGAAAATAATTGAAAACAACTGAAAGCAGAATTTAAAAAATGACTAGATTAATAGACAACTGTAAAAAATAATTAAAAAAGTTAAGCAAGAAACATAAGATTTAAAGAAAATAATTGAAAATTGGAAATTAAGCAAATTATAGAAATAATCGTTAAAAATATTTGCCTATTAGATTCAAAATCGAAAAAAAAATAATTAAAATTGAAAAAATAATTGAAAATTAAAGAATGAAATAGAAATTTAAAAAATATAATTGAAAATTAAAAAAGTAATTGAAAAAGCTGAGAGTTATTGAATATAGATGTAAATAATCGAAAACTGAAAAATGGAATTGAAACGAGAAAAAAAAATTTAAAAAAATTTATTTACTTTTTCAGTGATTAATTTGATTTATTACCATAATTAGGAGATGGAGAAATATAATTTTTTTTTTCAAGTTTATGGTTTTTCAAACATTTATTTGATTTTTTTTTAAATTTGACATAACTTATTATTCTTTATAATTTTTAAAGACTTTTCTTTCTTTATTTACTTTCATGTAAATTTGATCTTATAATACATTTTCTCATTTAATCATAATTTCTCTATTTTTTAGAAATATTTGTTCTTTTCTCAAAAATTATTAAACCGTTTTTATATAGTTTTTCATTTAAAAGAATTTTTTTTTTTTTTGCTTAATTTTCACATCAAGTTTTTAAATGTATTGTTTTTCTTTAGTAACATTCTTCAGTTTTTTACTGATCATCTTATTTATTTTCATAATTCTAAAAAACATATCGGTGAATATTTTAACTTTTTTATAACCCTTATTCTCTCTTTTTTGTAGATTCAATTTTTTTTGAAAAATCTTACTATTTTTTCTTATATTTTTTTAAAGAATTTATTTATTTTTTGACAGGTTTTTCAATTATTACTTCTTTTACATATTTTTGGTTTAATTTTTTTATTTCAATGTAAATGATCCCTTACTTAATAAAAATTTTTAATTTTTGTAGTTTCTGTAAAATTTCTTTTTTTACATTTTGTTAGATTCTTTTTAAGATTTTTTCCATTATTTAAAATTTTTTATATTGTTTAATAAATGCTTTCACTTTTTGTTATTTCTTTACACATCTTGACTGTTTTTTAAATTTATTTATTTTTTCGTTGTATTTTTATGTATTCCATATAATTTCTAATGTTTAACATTTTTTTTTAATTCTGTATGTTTTGTTTTCGTATCATTGTTTTGAATGAATATTAATGTTTCGTTTAAACTTTGTTAATGGATGAGCAGAGTAATTTAAAAACATTTACTTACGCAATTCTGCTTCTATGCCAAAGATTTGCAACATAGAAATTAAGAAACATAATAATACAATTTTCGTAGCGATATTCTTCATGATTGGTGACAAAGATTATTCAACTTGCAATAATGTTTCAAATATTTCTTCTCGATCAAAAGTCTGCTCGAAATTTCAGGTATATATAGCTCTTGTTTCTAGATAAAAAGCTACTTTTAAAACACTTAATTCTAAAGTGTGCCTGTTTTCAATTGTCATTTTTTTTTAACGATCAACATGCATATATTCTATCCTTGTTGCTCGTTAATAGTCCTAAATGTAAATAAACGAGAGTGAGAAAGAACAAAGAAGAACAATTAAAAAAAATAAACTGTGGTAAAACCGAAAAAAACATAGATAATGACAAGCCATTAACAAGCCAATTTTATATTTTAATTATTTTCCATAAGGCTACTTGTACAAAACTACACTTGTTATTTTGAAAATAATAGAAATAAAGTTTTTTAGACATTTTTAATGTAGAGATTATATTATATTGAAATGACGAAAATTTGTTTATAAAGAAGATTTTATAATTTTTAACAATTTTCGCTGCGAATTTAAAGAACAAACGACGCGTGTAACACTCTTTTACTTACTCTCCTCCTTTGTATAGCGCATCACAGTTTTGTGTCTTTTATGTTTTTTTTTCGTCCCTTCACAAAGAGCTAGGTGTCAGGGACAAAAGTAATTGTACAAGAGCGTGAAAATGAAATTCCATGGAAGAAGATACGCTGCGATGGTTTAGCAGTGCAACTGTATAAACTGCCTCAGTGGTCAACCTCAATTAATGAACGGATGAAACAAAAAAGCATACTAGAAACATAAGAATTCTAATAATTATCTCAAGACAATGTTAATAACGATTAGGAACACTTTTTTTAATAATAATTGTTTTCTAAGACAGAAAATTTTGACTGGAAATGAGTTTTGAGACGTGGTCGAAGAAAAGGACACTGCCGATTTGAGATGTCCCGATTATTGACCAGCTAATTATTTGACTATGGGAAGATTTAAGTTGAGGGTATTTAAGGAAATAAAGAAGTGGATACCAGATAATAAGGATCTGGTTTAATTTGTTTTGAGGAGGTGGACGAGAACAAGGATATTGTTGAGTTAAGCAGTCCCAATTCTGGACTGGCTAAATATCTGATTAAACGAAATTTTTGATTGAGAATACTTGATAAAGTAATTTAGAGAATCGTAAATGTTAAGAATCTTGAATTTGCTTTAATAATAATTAAGTTTAATGTGTTTAAACGCGTGGTCAAAAACAAGGACATTGCCGATTTAAGCTGTCCTTATTGTTGATCAGCTTAATAATTGAATATAGAAAAATTTTAGTTGAGTATATTTAGTGAAATAAATAAATGGGTTCTCAATAATAAGGATCTGGTTTAATCTGACTCAAGAACGTGGACAAAAACAAGGATATTCTTGAGTTAAGCAGTCCCAATTCTGGAGAAGCTAAATATTTGATTAAACAAATATTTTCGTTGAGAATATATAATAAAGTAATTAAGAAGATTGTTAATGTTAAGAATCTTTAATTTGCTTCAATAATAATCAATTTATATCTGTTTTAAAGCGTGGTCGAAAATAAGGACATTGACGAGTTAAGCTGTCCTTATTGTTGACCAACTAATTACTTGACTATGGAAACATTTAAGTTGAGTATATTTAGTGAAATAAATAAATGGGTTCCAAATAATGAGAATCCAGTTTAATTCGATTTGAGAACGTGGCCGAGAACAAGGACATTGTCGAATTAAGCAATCCCAATTCTGGACTAACTAAATATCTGATTAGACGAACATATTGCATAAGAATAATTAATAAAGTAATTAAGGGTATCCTAAATGTTAAGAATCTAGAATTTGCCTTACTAATAATCAACTTTAATGTATTTTAACGAGTGGTCAAAAACAAGGACATTGCCGAGTTGATCTGTCCTTATTGTTGATCAGCCTAATATTTGATTATAAAAACATTTTAGTTGAGTATATTTAGTGCCATAAGTAAAGAGGTTTTTAATAATAAGCATCAAGTTTAAACTGATTCGAGAATGTTGACGAAAACAAGGATATTGTTGAGTTAAGCAGTCCCAATTCTGGACTAGCTAAATATTTTATTAAGCGAAAATTTTGTTGACAATATTTGATAAAGTAATGAAGGGAATCCTAAATGTTAAGAATCTAGAATTTGCTTTAATAATAATTAATTTTAATCTGTTTTAAGGCGTGGTCAAACACAAGGACATTGCCGATTTGTGTTGTCCTCATTGTTGATCAGCTTAATGTTTGATTATAGAAACATTTTAGTTGATTATGTTTAGTGAAATAAATAAATAGGTCCTTAATAATAAGGATCCGGTTTAATGTGATTTGATGTCGTGCACTAAAACAGAGATATAGTTCAGATAAGCAGTCTCAATTCTGGACTAGCTAAAAATTTTATTAAACGATCTCTTTCGTTGAAAATATATAATAAAATTAATGAGGGGGTCGTAAATGTTAAAAATCTCTATTTTGTTTTAATAATAATCAATTTTAATCTGTTTTAAAGCGTGGTCGAAAACAGGGACACTTACAAGTTAAGCTGACCTCCTTGTTGACCAGCTAATTAATTGGCTAAGGAAACATTTAAGTTGAGTTTATTTAATGAAATAAATAAGTGGGTTCTGAATAATAAAGATTCGGTTTAATTCAATTTGAGGATGTGGACAAGAACATGGACATTGTGTTGTTAAGCAATCCCAATTCTCGACTTGCTAAATATCTGATTAAACGAACATTTTGATCAAGAATACTTGATAAAGTAATTAAATGAATCCTAAATGTTAAGAATCTTGAATTTGCTTTTATAATAATCAAGTTTAATGTGTTTAAACGCGTGGTCGAAAACAAGGACATTGCGGAGTTGATCTGTCCTAATTCTTGACCAGCTACTTATTTGACTATAGGAATATTTTTCTTGAGTATATTTAATGAAATAAGTAAACAGTTTCCAAATAATAACAATCCGATTCAATGCGTAACCTAGACGTGGTTCTAAACATAGTCATATTTAAGTTGAACCGTCTCAATTATTTTCCAGCTATAATTATGTGATTATACGAACATTTTCGTTGAATTTTTTTTAAAGAAATAAATAAGAGAATACCTAACATTAGGAATCTTTACTCTCCTTTAATAACGATCAATTTTAACCTACTTCCAAGACGTGGTCAAAAACAAGGACACTGCCAACCTAATCCGTCCCAATCCTTGACCATCTAATTATTTCTCCATACGAACATTTTTCTTAAATTTTTTTAATGAAACAAGTAGCTTAGAACCCAATTTAACGATACACTTATTAAAAACCAAATTTCAATAAATCAAAATGGCGCCCGATAGAACGTCAAAGACGACCCTAGTTTTGTCCTGCTCTGATCTGTCGAGAAGTGCTCTAGTGTCATTCTCTGTCTCTCTGAAGCCCTGTTTTATAACAGCAAAATCTACATATGCACATGTGCACTTCTGCATGTGGAACCCGACTCGGTACTCGAAGCGGATCAGGTGGATCGACAAAGCTTCAGTGCAGAGCTTAGGGGCGTTCGCTCGATGTTCGGAATAGCCGGGACATATGCCATTTTCCCCTAAAGGGGAAATATAATGCGTTGTATAAAATATATTCCACACATTCGCCACACAGATATACATATATATATATACATATTTATCCTTTTTAATGTAATCATTACTATGAGTTTTCATGCATTTCGTACATTTTGGTGCATATTACACAACAGCAATATATCCTATGCTTATAGGCGCACACTTTACGTTCCTGCACATTACAATTTTATGCACGAATCATATGTTCGTTTATTACTTCATTATATGAAAACAGATGCCGGCAAAATGACAATATTTAAAAAAAAAATGGTTAACATTTTTTACATTTATATACAGTATTTTTTTTTCTTTTAGTTCCTAACTAGAACTTCCAAAATTGTGCTCTTTTCGTTTTTTTATTTTCTAATTGTGTAATTTTATACTTTACCATATAAAGGTAACTTAGAATTTCCACATTGTTTAAAATATATATCTCTCTCTCTCTCTCTATTCTGCCTTTATCTACACCAGACACCTGTTATACCTTTTTGTCTTTCACATTTCGCACGCCATTGTTGTCTTTGTCTATCCCAGGTAATCTTATTGTCTCTTGCTTTTAGCACAGCAAACTGTGAATTCTCCTTGCGTTTCGTACTCTATTGTTGTCTTTATCTATCCCAGGTAACCTTATTGTCTCTTGCTTTTAGAATCGCAAACTGTGAACTCTCCTTGCGTTTCGCACGCTATTGTTGTCTTTATTTATCCCACGTAACCTTATTCTCTCTCGCTTAAGGAAATACTACTGTGAACTCTCCTTGCGTTTCGTACGCTATTGTTGTCTTTATCTATCCCAGGTAACATTATTCTCTCTTGCTTTTAGAACAGCAAACTGTGAACTCTCCTTGTGTTTCGTACGCTATTGTTGTCTTTATCTATCCCAGGTAACCTTATTCTCTCTTGCTTCAAGAACCACAACTGTGAACTCTTCTTGCGTTTCGCACATTATTCTCGTCTTTATCTATCCCAGGTAACCTTATTCTCTCTTGCCTCAAGAATCACAACTCTGAACTCTCCTTGCGTTTCTCACTCTATTCTTGCCTTCATCTATCCCAGGTAAATTCTATAACTTATTCTCTCCTACTTTCTGAAAAGCATAGCAGTATACCTTTATCTATAACTGATTTTTTTTATAGGATTTTGCCTTAATTTACATGCACTCTAGTGGCATTAACATTGTTCAGAATAAAGTGTAAAATGTACTTTTAGCGTTACTTTTACGCTCATGTGAGTAAAATATCGACATTTATGACCGTAGGTAGGGACTTTTTGCCCATCGCAGGCACTAAACGTCAAGCCTTTTGTATTACGAAGTCATAAAACTTGTGCAAGTGTAAGTGGCTGGGAAGGGCTATTTTCAATGTGTGTGTGTGTGTTCTAACACCGAGGCGTGGGATCATCAGTGCTCATTGTCACAGACTAATTGAATCAGGCACCGACTGATTCACTCGACGGCACCGACCCGACATCCATGGGACACTCTGCAGATACGATCCATTCCACCTCGGTCGTTCGAATCTGCATTGGCTCTGATATATCGCTGTTACGCGCACCCCACGAGTAATAATCCCATCGAGAGGATATAAGTTCATCTTCAAGTGCTCTAAAAATTTCGATAATCAAGCCTAAAGCGACTAAATTGACAATGAAAAATTACTTTGAATCGTGCCCAAGTCTAAGTTGTTCGTCATGAAAAACTAAAAAAAAAAAAAAATTTGTATTCCCCTCTTCACCCACATTTTATTTTAAACCTAATAAACAGTGCAAAAAGAAAGCGCAACTTACAATTGAGAGTTTCGTGGATTTCGCTTAATGCCAATTTCCCTCTCTCTCGCACACACAACCGAAAATGAAATATTATCAATTCGACCGATTGTTTAAACAAATTTGTATTTTTTAATTTCAACTGCAATTTTTTAATAATTTTGCTACTATTCAAGACGAATGTAATCTGTTAATAACAACAAACTAAGAATACAAATTGTTTGAATTGTTTAAAAAAATAATATTTGTTCAAGTTTATTTTTTTCTCAAATTAAGCTAAAGAGTTGACGATTGTTCTTAGTTTTACATTTTTTCTACCAATTGAGAAAAAGTTGCAACCCTGTGACTTAATTTGATAAAAAGTCGAAACTAAACAATAATAATTTGTTTAAATAATTGGTTGAATTTTTATTTTTAGTATGTTTTTAGTAATTGGTAACATTTAGCTTAAAAGTTGCAAAATTTAGATAAGATTGTGACACTATGGTCTAATTAAATAAAAAATTTAAATTAAACAATAATTATTATTTGTTTAAACTATCGGTAGAATTGTTATTTTTAGTTTGTTGTTAGTAAATGGTTAAAATTGTCTTAAAAAATTGCAAAATTGAGAAAAAGTTGCAACCCTGTGACTTAATTTGATAAAAAGTTGAAACTAAACAAATAAAAATTTGTTTAAACAATCGGTCAAAATGTTGTTTTTAGTTTGTTGATAGTAATTGATATCATTTAGCTTAAAAAGTTGCATGATTAAAAAAAAATTGCTACTCTATGGCTTAATTTGATAAAAAAAATGTAACTAAACAGTAATAATTTGTTTAAACAATTGTTAGAATTTTTATTTTTAATTTGTTGTTAGTGATTGGTACCAATCAGCTTAAAAAGTTGAAAAGATAAAAAATAATTTACGCACTATGGCGTAATTTAAAAAAAAGTTAAAACTAAACAATAATAATTTGTTTAAACAATTGGTACAATTTTGATTTTTAGTAGGGTTTTTAGTAATTGGTAACTTCTAGCTTAAAAAGTTAAAAAATTGCGAAAAGATTGCAACTCTGTGGATTAATTTAATAAAAGTGAAACTAAACAATAATAATTTTTTTAAACAATCAGTCGAATTTTTATTTTTAGTTTGCTATTAGTAAATAGTTACATTCGTTTTCAAAAATAGCAAAATTTAGAAAAAGTTGCAACCCTGTGAATTAATTTAATAAAAATTTAAAATTAAACAATAATAATTTGTTTAAACAATCGATCGAATTGTTATTTTTGGTTTGTTGTTAGTAAATGGTAAAATTCGTATACAAAATTGCAAAATTAAGAAAAAGTTGCAATCCTGTAACTCAATTTGATAAAAAGTTGAAATTAAACAATAATAATTTGTTTAAACAATCTGTCAAATTGTTATTTGTAGTTTGTGGTTAGTAATTAGTATCATTCGTCTTTAAAAATTGCAAAATTAAGAAAAGTTGCAACCATGTGACTTAATTTATTAAAAATTTGAAACTAAACAATAATAATTTGTTTAAACAATTCGTAGAACTTTGGTTTTAAGTATCTTTTTTTAATTCGTAACATCTAGCTTAAAACGTACAAACTTCAGATAAGATTGCAAAGCTATGGTCTAATTTAATAAGAATTCGAAATTAAACAATAATAATTTGTTTAAACAATCGGTCGTATTGTTATTTTTAGTTTGTTGTCAGTAATTGGTATTATTCAGCTAAAAAGTTGCAACGTTAAAAATAATTGCTACTCTATGTCTTAATTTAATAAAAAGTCAAAACTAAACAATAATAATTTGTTTAAACAATTGTTAGAATTTTGATTTTTAGTTTGTTGTTAGTGATTGGTACCATTCAGCTTGAAAAGTTGCAAAATTAAATTACAATTGCAACTCTGTAGTTTATTTTAAAATAACATTAAAGTTAAACAATAATAATTTGTTTAAACAATCTGTCGAATTGTTATTGTTAGTTTGTTGTTAGTAAATGGTTACAATGATCTTCAAAAATTCAAAAATTTAAAAAAAGTTGCAACCCTATGAATTAATTTAATAAAAAGTTGAAACTAAACAATAATAATTTGTTTAAACTTTAAACAATTTATCGTAATGATATTTTTATTTTGTTGATAATAACTGATATTATTCAGCTAAAAAAGCTGCAAATGGACAAAAAATTGCTTCTCTATGGCCTAAATTGATAAAAAGTTGAAACTAAACAATAATAGTTTGTTTAAACAATTCGTGGAACTTTAATTTTTAGTATGCTTTTATTAATTTGTTGCTAGCTTGAAAAGTTACAAAATTGAGAAAAAGTTGTAACCTTGTAACTTAATTTGATAAATAGTTTTTTAAATAAACAATAAAAATTTTGCTTAAATAAATGATACAAATAATTACATAAATCAATTGTTAATAGTCTATATTTATGCTATTTATTTAAAACTGTGCCAAAAATTGCCAACAAAATAGTAAGAAATTACTATCAAAAAATCTTTTTCTCGTTAAGATTAAGTAATATTTTTAACGTTTATTTTGAGATATTTGGGTGTTTTTGGGGAACCCATTAGAAATATTTAAAAATGGTTGAATAAACAACTTGGCATTATTGTTTAAAGTCTCCTAAGGAGAAACAGAGTTGTCGATTTTTTGTCCTATGCATTTTTGGACCATCCCATTGCGTACACCTTTTGGTAATAAACACCAAAAAGTCTTTTAATTATTATGCGATGATAATTATTATAAGCGATGATCTTTAGTGAAATTGAATTTTACGCTTTTGCCACAGAGACGGTGAAAAAAAACGCATCTTTATTTTTGCATAAAGTTGAAAGAACAAAGTAGTTCGTTTGCATTCATGCATTATACATGACAGTAGTGCGGAAGGTGTGTGATAATTAAAAGTAAATCGTAATTCATACTTCTTTTTATCCTGCCAGAGACATTAATAATTTACATAATTTTTTTAATGACCGTGCGCAGCTGTTTATTAATAAAATTGCGCTTTCTTTGGTTTCGTTTCTTTTCTATTATTCAAACACTACTATTATTGTCAATTAAAAATTACTTTTTATGAATTTATTCATGAGTTTCGCTGTGTGAGGTCTAGTCTACTTTTTTATTTCAATTGTTTTTGTTCTTAAACTATTTTCTTTAACAGATTATCCTTTTTATTTTGGATTCTGTAAGCTGTTTTAGTTTTTATTTTCGTTTGTAAATTTGCAGTCAGGTAATTGTTAATTTAACCTCAAATTTTTGGCATTAGCCAATAGCTCCTTTGTTAAAAAAAAAAACTCAATTTGTTTGTCCACTTGATTTTATAAATTTTGAGTTTACTTCAGGTTTGGGAACTTCAGTTTTTCAATTTCCACAATCTTTAACCATTCGTAAATTTGAACCTGAAGGGAAAGCGAAAAACATGTGACTGAGAAAGATAAAGATATCACTTTCTCTCTCACTCACGTAGTTTTACGCTTTAGGGTAAAGTCACATGCGGAAGATTAGGGGATTAGGATAATAGAATAGACCAATCAGAAAATGCTTTCAAATGTGGCCAACTATCTAATTAATCTATTCTGTTCCACTGATTCCCTAATCCTATGCATATCACTTCACCCTCACGCCAACGCTTTTACGCGGTCATGGTACTCCACCTTCAGTTGTGTCGCAACATAAGCATCCTCAGGGTTGGATAGTAGCGCGTAGAAATTCTAAACTGCGTATATAGAAACTAACTGTTTGGCAATGACGCGCAAAATTTTTTTTTTTATTAATCCGCAGAAATCCAGGCTTGGGAAAAAACTTAAAGCAAAGTTGGGTAGACACTCAGGGCTGTATACTAACGTATAGAATCTCAGGGTTGTGTCGTTGTTTGGAAAATGTCAGGGTTGGGTAGCGCCGCAAAAAAACTCGGACCTCTGTAGTAACTCACTTAACCCAGGGCTGTGTAGTGGGGTTCAGAATCTCAGGGTTGAGTCGTAACGAGTAAGAACTCAGGGTTGGGTAGCAGTCCACAAAAAACGGATCTCTGTAGTAACTCACTCAACCCAGGGCTGGGTAGTGGGGTTCAGAATCTCAGGGTTGAGTCGTAACGAGTAAGAACTCAGGGGTGGGTAGCAGTCCGCAAAAAACGGACCTCTGTAGTAACTCACTCAACCCAGGGCTGGGTAGTGGGTTCAGAATCTCAGGGTTAAGTCGTTACGAGTAAAAACGCAGAGCTAGGTAGTCAGGCGTAGAAATTCAAGGCTGAATAGCGACTTACAGAAGCGCAGGGTTCGGTAGCTAGTTTCATAGTAATATCAACGCAATATAACCTAAAAAATTATATCACTCATAAGTATGAGTAAATTGAATTATCTTAATAACAAATGGTTAAGATTATTAAATAAGTTCCGTGAAATTAAAAATTTGCAAATAAATCCAAATAAAATGAAAATTAATTTAAATTATAAAATAACATGAAATAAATTCCGCAGTGTCTTTCAGCATGTGTTAACAACAAGGAATTTACTTTGCTAACAGTGTCGTCTAGACGAAAAAATGTACTTATGATTTTTTTACCTCGACGTGCCATTAAAAGCCACCCTCGCATATGCGGTTACGCCAACGGAATGTGCATACGCGTATCTCAAATGTGCATAATGCGTATGGAGAATGTATGCTGTACCGAATAGTCGATGAAGCGATGTAGTGCCATGAGTTGAGTCCTGAGTGGGAGTGAGATTTGGAGAGAGGCTAATGGGAGAGGAGAAAATGAATTGCAGGGAGGGGAAACAGATGTCTTTTCACACATTAACATGCATGAGCGTACGAACCGATACCACTCGATCAATTGGCATAATTAATTACGTTCTAGGACTTCGAGGGTCAGGTCGTGAACACCGACTGACCAAAGCGCGATCGAGTGAAAACTCGGATAACCTACTTTACTTTATAGGCCCGCTCCACTGGGTCGTAATTTGTCGATATCGATCCATTTACTCGTATTAATTATTTTTATAATCTTGATCATTGCTACTTTAGTGCGAAGAAATTATAATTCCTTTTTGTTTTTTGTTGCAGGTGAGAGTCTTCATGTGTAACTGAACCAGATTTTGGGGGTAAGTTTGATAAATGTCTTTTTTGGATTTTAGGTTATGTTTGTTTCGAGATTTTATAGTTTTTTTCTTCTCTACATATGTGGGTGTATGTACTTAATATTATAGAACAAATTTACGTGTTAATTTTAATTTTCTTTTCCTCGAGAGAGGTGACGGTTATAGCTATGCTCAGGGTTGGGTAGCAACTTGCAGAAACTCAGGGTTGGTAAGATACGCTGTCGTCAGATATGTTTGGAACTAGATTTTTACACGTAGACCATGCAGAAATCTAGTTTTAAATGTTTAAGCATATCTGACGACATACTACAGCTCAGGGTTGGGTAGTAAATTCTTAGAAACTCAGGGCTGAGTAGAAACTCAAGGTAGAAAAATTATGTAAAGACACTCAGGGTTGGGTAACGACACGTTGAAACTCAGGTAAAGTTAGTAAAGTATGGAAAATCAGGGTTGGACGGTAAAGCATAGAAACTCAGGGAGGGGAATGTGACGAAAATATTCAGGATTAGATAACGTACAAAAGAACATGATTTGGTAGTCATGCGCAGAAATTCAAGATTTGGCGGCAATACAAAATAAATCAGGGTTGGGTACCAACTTACAGAAACTCAGGGTTGGTAAGAAACGGTATCGTCAGATATGCCTTAACATTTGGAACTAGATTGTTACACCTAGTCGGTGAAATATCTAGTTTTAAATATTAAAGCTTATCTGACGACATACTAAAACTCAGGGTTGGGTAGTAGTTCGTAGAGACTCAGGGCTGAGTAGAAATTCAAAATACGGAAGTTACGTGAAGAAACTCAGGGTTGGGTAGTGACACGTTGAAACTCAGGTAAAGTTAGTGAGGTATGGAAAATCAGGGTTGGACAGTAAAGCCTAGAAACTCAGGGTGGGGAATGTGACGAAAATGCTCAAGATTGGATAACGTACTACAAAAGATCATGGTTCGGTAATCATGCTCAGAAATTCAGGATTGGTCAGCAATGCAAAATAAATCAGGGTGAGGCAGTGCGGCAAAAATTTCGGACCCCTGTAGTAAATCATTCAACCCAGGGCTGAGTAGTGGGGTTCAGAATCTCAGGGTTGAGTCGCAACTAGTAAAAACTCCTGGCTGTGTAGTCATGCGTAGAAACTCAGGGCTGGATAGTCGCGTGCAGAAGCTCAGGGTTGGGTAGCACCGCAAAAACTCGGACCCTTGTAGTAACTCACTTAACCCAGGGCTGAGTAGTGGAGTTCAGAATCTCAGGGTTGAGTCGTAACGAGTAAAAACTCAGGGCTGGGTAGTCAGGCGTAGAAACTCAAGGCCGAATATCGACATACAGAAGCTCAGGGTTAGGTAGCGAGTTTTATAGTAAGTGCTGGGTAGCCTATCCGCAAAATTACCCTATTTATAGGTTATGTACACCAAAACCCATGTTTTTTCCGGTATATTTTTTACATTTTTTATTCTAAAATATAATTACCTACATATTTGACTTGAAATTCCCGTTTTATTCTTTAAAATGATATTCACGAGAACTGAGTTTTTAACTTGAAATGCCCAGCAGTCAGAATGAAATTGTTGATATATGTTGTTGAACTTTGAGAACGTCCTTGTCACAAGTTACACGATGAATGGAATTCTGCAAAGCGGAG
Source organism: Ganaspis brasiliensis (assembly GCA_037103525.1). Classification (NCBI taxonomy): domain Eukaryota; kingdom Metazoa; phylum Arthropoda; class Insecta; order Hymenoptera; family Figitidae; genus Ganaspis; species Ganaspis brasiliensis. The sequence continues at coordinate 601,972 of JAZKLR010000168.1, read as the reverse complement.
AATATGGCGTATGCCTTCGTAGCAATAATTCTAACGAGCTTGGGAGTTTTTACCAATTGCGCAGAACGTGTAGCAGTCAATCTCAGAGAGTAGAGTGTCAGAGCTTGCCAGCATTATTACAGCTTTCTGCTCTCCAAATGGACCCTCTGTCTACTCTTTTTTACTTCTGCGGTTCTACAACGAGCCAAACCACCATCTTGCTAAAATTATTTTCCACAAAAGTTGAATTCTACATGGACTAGTTTCTAGGTTATGTTGATTAGAATCATCCAATTTTTCAGTTTATTGTTCTCAGATGTCACTTTCTTAGGAAACATAATAGAGAGATAATCCGGTGGAATAGAAGTTGCCAAAACTTTCCGGTGTTTGACTAATCCAGGAAAGAAATGATTTTGATGAAAAAATCGAGGTATTATTGTCCCTCTCTTGTTTGCTGAAACTCGTTTCAACTTTTTTCAATTTTCTGAAACAATAAACTTGTGTAATCCCTTACGCGTCGTTAAACTAGTTACGTCGTTACGTGTCTAGAAATCCCTGGGTGTATTGTGGTCTCTTAAGTTCATGTCCAACTTTTGCTATAACCCTACACACAGTGGGAAATCAGAGCAACTGATAAGAGCAAGAGTTCCCGGGAAAGGGAAAGGTCAATTTCACCTGCGTCACTTTCAGTGACGTTATGTCATTTCGCCGACACTGTCATTAATATTCAATTAACCAGACGTCACTCAGTGATCGATCGTCCAACACAGATATACTTTATCCACTCATCGTGGATTTGCTTTTAGCAAACCAAATATGACACCGGTAATGACAAGCTGACAAAATTGCTGTGATTAATTAATTCGATTATTATTTCATTTTCCGTGCAAATAAATCCAATATCATTAGATTATTTCGCTTTGGTTGTGATTTCCAGGGATAATCTTACTTTATTTGATATTACCCTTTATTCAGTTCTGCTCTTCTGATACTGTATATTATCCACAATATTATACATTTTGTAATTCAGTTTTGCGAAAGTATAACATTTTTCAAATTGAGTTTTTATAAAAAAAGAAAATTTACATTTTCGCTCACTATTAAATGCAATAAATTAATTAATTTATAAACATTAAATAATTTTTAGGAGTTGCAAAAAATGTCAACATTGAACAGGGGAACGAAATCTAGGACGCGGGAAATATTCAAATCTGTTGATATTTTATAATTCAGTATATTTTCATTTATTCAAAAAATAATTTTTTTTAAAGATTTCACGCTTAAAAACGTTTTTTTTTATTAGCGAAAGAAACAAAAGCTTTTAGACGAATTATTTTTATTTTATTGGATTATTTAGAATGTTTCATTTGTCGTATGATCAGATGGAGAAAATAATCCAGGTCTAAATCCTCAATTCTCATTATCAGTCGTTTCCATCTGCACGCGATTTCTTTCCTAGTAAAAGAAAACTTTTATCGACATGAGATTGAAAATCTCTAATCATTCGAAGAAATGCTATATTGCCTGACTTCTTGGTCTTACGATTCAAATAATACATCGTCTAATTCGCAATTTATAATTGAGCTTTTCTGTTTCATTCAATCTTTCGATAGTGAAACTTTAATTTGACAAATCTTGTGCATAGTGGTTGAATAATATTCTTTGTTTGAACCAGTTTTAGAGAGTTATAATTCAGTTCCGCAGAGTTTAAAAAAAGTTCGAAATTTTTTTTAGATTGTTCGAAACAACATTAAACATGTTTTAGAAAGTTTTAAGCAGTTTTAGCGCTTCTGGACGATTTCAAACCAGTTTTAAACAAGTTCTAATCAATTTTAAAAGTTATGAACAAGTTTAAGTGATTCTGAAATAATTTAAAACCAGTTTTTAACAGTTTTAAATTTTTTTAAAATTATTAAGTATCTCCAAATCGGTTCAGAACTTTGAAACTACTTCAAAACAGGTTTAAACTAGTTCTGAACTGTTTTAAACATGTTCCAAACAGTTTAAAGTTATTTTAAACAATTTAAAATTAGTTTTAAACAGTTTTAGCGCTACTGGACGATTTCAAACCAGTTTTAAACAAGTTCTAATCAATTTCAAAAGTTATGAACAAGTTTAAGTGATTCTGAAACAATTTAAAACCAGTTTTAAACAGTTTTCAAAAAATTGTTAAATTATTAAGTGGATCCAAACCAATTTAGAACTTTGAAACTACTTCAAAACAGGTTTAAACTAGTTCCGAACTGTTTTAAACAAGTTCCAAACAGTTTAATGTTATTTTAAACAATTTAAAATTAGTTTTAAACAGTTTTAGCGCTTCTGGACGATTTTAAACAAGTTTTAAACAAGTTCTAATCAATTTTAAGTAGTTGTGAACTGATTTAATTGATTCTGAAACAATTTCAGACCAGTTTTAAACAGTTTTCAAAAATTTTATAAAGTATTAAGTGGATCCAAACCGGTTCAGAATGTTAAAACTACTTCAAAACCGATTTAAACTAGTTCTAAATAGTTTTAAACAAAGTACAAACAATTTTAAGTTGTTTTGAGCAATATGAAACTAGTTTTAAGCACTTTTTAGCAGTTTAAAACATGTTCTAAACAACTTAAATTGTAATAAATAATTTAAAACAGTTTTTGACTATTTCTACAGAATTAAAACTGTTTTGAACCAGTTATTAACAGTTCTTAAGCAGTTTTAAAAAATGTTAAATATTTTTTATTAATTTGTAACTATTTCAAAAAAAGTTGTAAACAGTTTCAAACATTTATTATTAGTTTTAAATGGTTTTAAACAAGTTTCAAATATTTTTAATTACTAACAAGCGGTTTTAAACTAGTTCTAAACAGTTCTAAGTGATTCTTAACAATTTTAAATCAGTTCTAGACAGTATTAAACAAATTTGAAATAGTTTTAGACATGTTCGAAAATTTGTTTAGCTTGTACCAAACAGTTTTAAACAAGTTCTAGAAAGTTGTAAGCATATTTAAACAGTTTTAGCGCTTCTTGGCCATTTCAAACTAGTTTTAAACAAGGTCTAATCAATTTCAAGCAATTGTGAACAAGTTCAAGTGATTCTGTAAAAATTTACAATCAGTTTTAAACAGTTTTCAAACATTTTTTAAATTATTAGTTGATCCAAACCGGTTTAGAACGTGTAAACTACTTTAAAACCGTTTTAAACTAGTTCCAAAGAGTTTTAAACAAGTTCCAAACCGTTTAAAGTTATTTTGAACAATTTAAAACCAGTTTTAAACACTTTTCAGTAACTCTGAGAAGTTTTAAATATTTATAAATAATTTTGGACTATTTTAAAACAAGTTCCAAAGAGTTTAATGTTATTTTAAATAATTTAAAAGCAGTTCTAAACAGTTTTCAGCAATTCTGAAAATTTTTTAACAGTTATAAATAATTTTTAACTGTTTTAAGATAAATTATAAACCGTTTTAATTACTTCTATTTAGTTTTAGACAGCTTTGAACAATGTTAAAACATTTTAACTACTTTTAAAAAGTTTTAAACTAGTTCTGAACAGTTATAAGTGATTCTTAACAATTTTAAACCAGTTCCAGACAGTTTTAAAGAATTTCTGAACCACTTAAATAGTAATAAGTAATTTTAAACAGTTTCTGACCAGTTTTACAGAGTTGAAACTGTTTTGAACCAGTTGTTAACAGTTCTTAAACAGTTTAAAAAAATTTTAAATGATTTTATATAGTTTTTAACTATTTCAGAAAAATTTGTAAACAGTTGCAAATACTTATAATTAGTTTTAAATAGTTTTGAACTAGTTTAAAATATTTGTAATTACTTACAAGCAGTTTTAAACTAGTTTTGAGCAGTTCTAAGTGATTTTTAACAATTTTTAACCAGTTCTGGACAGTTCTAAACAAGTTTTGAACAATTTAAATACTAATAAATAATATTCAACTTTTTTTAAAGTTCTTAGTAGTCTGTATAGTTGCAGACAAGCTCCAAACAGGTTAAAACAAGTTCCAAACAGGTTTAAATAAGTTGCAAACAATTTGAAACAAGTTTTAAACAAGTAACACAAAGTTTAAATCGTTTTTAATAGTTTTAAATTTCATTTCAAACAGTTTAATGTGTCCAAACAGTTCTGAACTAATTTCGATCAGACTCAAACAAACTCTCAAATGTTTGAAACTAGTTTCTATCAGTTCTAAATAGTTTTAATTAATTTTAAATTCTTTTCAGCGTTTTTAAACTTTTCTTAACATGTTTTAAACAATTTTAAATGATTTTTAATGGTTTGGAAAGGGTTTTAACTTGTTTTAAACAGTTGTACTAGTTCTTATTAGGTCCAAACAGTTTTGAACATGTTCCAAACAGGTTTGAATAAGTCTAAAATTGTTTTAAATAAGTTCGAAATAGTTTTATATAGTTTTAAATAGTTCTAAGTAGTTTTAAACAGTTTTAAAGTAGTTCTAAACAGTTTGAAACTAGTTCATAACAGTTCGAAACTAGTTCATAACAGTTTTAAACTTATTTAACAAATTCAAAGCTATTATAGATAATTTTAAATCAATTCGAATTAGTTAAAAAGTTTCTTATGTCTTTTCAAACAGTTTTTAAAATCCTCGAAACAGTTTGAAACAAGTTTTGAACAGTTCTAAGTACTTCTAAACAATTTTAAAAAATATTTCCACCTTTTGATCCTAGATTTTTATTCATTTTCCCATTTTTTTACTTTCTTTTTGGTAGTTAAAAAATCTATTTATCATCTTTTCTAAATCACGTGATGCTTGCCCACTTTCATTGAAATTAAATTTATTTCACAATTCTGAATTCAAGAAAAGAGATTCTAATTTGCCTCTACACGTTTGTTAATATTTAACAATGAGTTTTGAATGTTTTTCTTGTCTTGTTAAACCTGAATCGAGCCTTTGTGTATCCTGGACATTAGAATTTTTTGTGTTTACATAGTGAGCTGTAAATGAACTGTGCTAAGATTGCGGAATCCATTATGAAATGCAAGAGAAGAAACGGCATCATAGAAAACGGTAATTCACACCTCAATGAGGTGGCCAACCACTCGACAAACACAGAGAAATCGTTGTTTCCGGTGCTTCGTCTTCATCAAGCCTCTCCGTGAAATCGTCCGTCTTCTCTGACACGACTTGACCTTATCTCAAGAGATGAAATCATCAAGCAATGGTAAAAAAAAAATGTAGATTTTCCAGATGAGATGGGACACTCGAGACTTTCGAAGACCCCGGGGCATGTTGAGTCACGCCACAAAACAAATGAAAGTCAATTAACTTTTTTTTTTCTCTTGTGCGAAATCGTCGCTAATTATAATCTCGGACTTATTTATTTAGAATTAGTGTTACCTTGAAGTTTTAGAAAGTAAAAATAATAGAAAAAATCTATTCAATCAAGAAGTCATCATTCTGATTTCTAACCCTCTTAAACATTGCTTAACTTTTGTTTTCTCCCGGTTCAGGCTGATCGCCACCTAACCAATTATCAAATTTATGTTCTATTTAAGTATCGAATCTCTCACTTTTCATCCTTGTCAAAATTAATATTTTCCACGGAAATCTCTCTCGAATAATAAACTTGCAAAACCGGATAATTTCAGGTTATAAACCAATTAAAATTATTTTCTTTCATTATCTCATAATCTACTTATTTCCGCGAAAAGATAGAATTATTTGCAGTTTTCAGCAGTATAAATGAAAGAAGGTTTAATTCAGTTAATCCTTCGATTGCGAACGTGAAATAATTAATGCCGGAAATTGAATGAGGTTAACGAAATTTTCCAATTCGACCGCGGTTAATTATTTATTGGCCTGGCCGAAGTATTTAATCTGAGCATAAAAAGGAACTTGAAAGCGTCTCTGTCTGAGACTGGAAATAACGAAGAAGATTGCTTATGACAGATTTAAGGCAGCTTTTCTTCCAGAACAAAGAACACCCGGTATAAAGCTGGAGAAAACTTCTTTATACCCCCGCAGTTCCTCCTACCCACGTTACTTTCTTCTCCATTCTCAACTTCTTTCACGGACTTTTTTATATTTCTCCATCTATATAAAGCCAAAGCGAGAGTATTTGTTTTAACACAAATTTTTATCAGATATTTCAAGTCCAATGGACTTAATCAAGTGGAAGAAAATATTTTATTCTTTCGCCTCAAATATCTTGCTATAGATAAGTTTAAAAAGACTGAGAGAGAGAGAAATATTTTGCGGAAAGAGATAATGTAGCATTTGAGGTTATGTACGATTTTACAAGTAGGATTTCTTCGAGGATGAGTTTTGCTTGGAAAGTAGAGATTATCCGCGTCGTCGTTTTAGTTTTATTGGATTTGAAAATCCCCTTCAGCTTAAGCCTCAATTGTAGCTTGCAAGCTTAGAAAAACAATGGAAAGCCGGGAGAAAACTTAGTTCGTCGTGACTACCATCCTTGCTTATTCTTCCATTCTATCTCTGACTTTATATTCCACTGTTTCCTCAAGTTTCCTAAGCATTCCTAAAGAATATTTCGACAATAATCTGAAGAGCTGTTTCTCAAGTTTTGTCTCTTGGAGTTGTCAGATCGTAACAATAAATAGTTTTTTTCTTATGCAACTCCACCTACCTAACCCTGAAGTCTAATTCAAGTATTTTCAAGTCTTTGTCCTCCTACCCAACCCTGAGATCGAACGCAAGTCAGCTTAAGTCTTTATCACACCTACGTTAACTTATATTGATCTAGTTCTCCCTCCTACCCAACCCTGAGGTCGAACTCAAGACGCTTTTAGCCTTTTTTACATGCATGTTCAATTCTATTGATCTAAAGCTCGCTGCTATCAAACCCTGAGATCGAACGTAACTCATTTTAAACCTTTATCACACTAAAGTTCACTTATACTCATCTTATTCTTTCTCCTGCCCAACCCTGAGTTCGAACTAAAGTCTTTTAAATACTTTTTTACTCGCATGTTGACTTTTATTAATCTAAAAGTCCTTCCTACCAAACCCTGAGGTCGAACGCATGTCATCTTAAGCCTTTATCACATCTACATTCGTTTATACTGGTCGTATACTCTCTCCTACCCAACCCTGAGGTTAAACTCAAGTCGATTTATCACTTTTTATCACACCTACGCTCACGCATACTGATCTACTACTCTCTCCTACCCAACCCTGAGGTCGAACGCAAGTCATTTTAAAACTTTATCACACTAAAGTTCACTTCTACTGATCTTATTCTTTCTTCTACCCAACACTGACGTCGAACTCAAGTCGCTTTGAGACTTTATCACATCCACGTTTACTCAAACTGATCTAATACTTTTTCCTGCCCAACCCTGAGAACAAACTCAAGTCGCATTCCGACCTTTTTACTCGTATGTTCACTTTTATTTATCTAAAAATCGTTCCTACCATGCCCTGAGGTCGAAAGCATGTCATCTTAAGCCTACATCACATTTATGTTTGTTTGTACTGCTCTGATATTCTCTCCTACCCAACCCTGAGGTTGAACTCAAGTCGATTTAAGCAGTGGTGGATCCACGAAAGGATCATGACCCCCCTGGAGCTAACTTAGATTTCTATTGGAGAAATAGAGACAACACTATAGTGTTGTCTCTTTCTCTCTCATGTATGACCCCCTCCAGAAACCAAGTCTAGATCCGCCACTGGATTTAAGCCATTATCACACCCACGTTTACTTATACTAATCTAATATTCTCTCCTGCCCAACCCTAAGTTCTAATTTAAATATATTTTTAAGCTTTGGACCTCCTACCTAACTCTGAGGTCAAACGCAAGTCTTCTTAAGCCTTTATCACATCCACTGTCGTTCATAATTATCTTATATTCTTTCCTACCTAGCCCTGAATAGAAAGAGAAGAGATCTCGTTCTCTCTCACTCACATCCGCTGACGCTTTCACGCAAACATAGGACGGTATAGCTTTTTATTCTAAAGCTCGCACCTATCCAACCCTGAGGTCAAAGTCAAAAACCCTTAAGCCCGTATCACATCCACACTCACTCGCACTTATTTAATACCCCTTTTTGCGAGTTTTCCTTATGCGGGATCAAATCAAAGGTTAATATAATATCTACAAATGTTTTGCCCGCTTCAGAAAAACTCAGAATAGGCTCTGGGAACCGAGCATTATCTTGGCTAATAAAAAATTCCCTCTTCCACTGCATTCCATTCGTGACTTTTTTCAAATGTTTATTTTAAAGAACGTAATTTCCAAAGTCTCGTCTTTTTCGAATTAACGTTCTTTGAATCTATCATGAAAAAAATACAGGATTCCTTGGAAAATACTGTGTGGAAAGTAGAAAATTGAGTTAGCGTTGTCTGGGTTCTTGGATCGAAAGGACCTTGGTCGTAACCTGACGAGAGGTGGAAAAAAGAAGAAAAAGGCCTGGGAAATTTTACGAGACACGTACGCTTCGATGGACGAAGGTCAGGAAGGAGATGAATATCGAATGAGTGAGTTCTCGAGTAGAAGACACTAAAACTTGAGCAACTGTAACAGTCGAGCGTTCGTAAAATCAGGAAAAGGAGGAGTAAAATGATCCCTTACTCTAACAATAAAGATCGACGCTCTCGACCAACGGTCTGCAGAAATGCCAAAATTTTCCTTTCTCATTTTAATCCAATCCAATTTCAATATAAACCAAAATTACATTTTCATCAATTTATACCATTATATCTAAAAAAAAAATAGGATAGGCGACGTTTTTTAAAATAAGAGCTTTAAAAAAAAGTCAGAAATATTATTTTTAAAATTGTGAGATTTTTGAAGTCTAGAATTTCGTCCAGTGAGCAAATACCAGGACAGTTTTAGGTGTGTCTATGATTAAGTTGACGTTATTTGACAGTAGGAGTACAGGAACAATGTGACTGGCTGGTTCGTTGAGGCGAAACGAGCAAAACGTGGGGAACAACACGTCCCGAGCCTTGTACTTTGACGATGAACAGGCTTCATTTGTACGCTGAGAGGACATGCAGGAGACAGAAGGATGAGCTGGACACTTGTGGTGCAGCTTCATTATTTAGACACTCACTATGGCCCAAAAAAAAATCCATAATTTATAGATAACGCCATATAATCTTGTCACAACTTCCTTATGCCCTGTTTCTCAATTTTTTTTATCATCTTTCTGGTGAGCTAAGAAATAAATAAACAGCACAAAAAGCAGGCGTAATGCGCCTACAATCCAGGGTTTTGTGTCTTTCTCTTAATCCCTTATTCTCTCTCATACACTATCAGAAAAACTATTTTATCGATAATCGATAATCTCTGTCTCTGTCTTTCACTACTAGCCTCTCTCTCTTTCTCTCTCTCTCTCTCTCTCTCTCTCTCTCTCTCTCTCTCTCTTTCTCTCTCTTTCTCTCTCTCACACACACACACACACACACACACAAACGCAAATTGACAGCTGCTGGCTGTGAACGACGAACGGACAAACGGACGAACGATAAACAACTTACGTAACTCGCGGTAACTTTTACGGTAGCTTACGTAACTTTTGCGGTAATTTACGTAACTTTTACGGTAATTCACGTAATTCACGGTAACATACGTAACTCAGGTAACTTACGTAACTCGCTTAAACTTTTACGTTACCTTACGTAACTTTTGCGGTAATTTACGTAACTTTTACGGTAATTTACGTAACTCACGGTAACTCACGGTAACTTACGTAACTCAAGGTAACTTACGTAACTCTCGGTAATTTATGTAACTCTCGGTAATTTATGTAACTCGCGGTAACTTTTACGGTAACTTACGTAACTTTTGCGGTAATTTACGTAACTCACGGTAATTTACGTAACTCACGGTAACTTACGTAAATCTCGGTAACTTACATAACTCTCGGTAACTTACGTAACTCAAGGTAACTCACGTAACTCTCGGTAATTTATGTAATTCGCGGTAACTTTTACTGTAACTTAGGTAACTTTTACGGCAACCTACGTAACTCTCTGTAACTTACGTAATTTGTGTAACTTCTACGGTAACTTACGTAACTTGCGCTAACTTCAACGGTATCTTACGTAACTCACGTTAACCTACGTAACTTGCGGTAACCTCCAGTAACTTACGTATCTGTCTCTCAGTATCTTCCTCTCTCTCGCTCACAACCTAAAATTAACAGCTATTGGCTGTGAACGACGGACGGACGGACGGACGGACGGACGACGAAAAAAGTCCTCTAAAAGGGAACCTCAAAATTAGACAAGAAAAAAAATAGAATGGCACGATCCAAAAAAAAAAATTAGTGGCAACGGCCGATTGGCAACACCCGCTACAACAGTTCTTCTACTCTGGCGAAAATTGAGTAGAATTTTTAAATGCTACCAAGAACTGAAAATGTCAAGGCACTATTCAAAAGTCGAAACGAATTTAAACGCAGATCGATGAACGCCGACTTTATCTCGATTGAGTCGAATATTTCCAGTGTGACGCGATGTGTGAAGTTCGGTCGGGACTCGAAGAATCACCATTTCCAGTTTAATGGAAATCTGAGCGAGGGCTGAAAGCTTTTTTCGCCTGGTTTTCCCGTTTCATTTACTGCCTTTATACTTCCGACAACGACGAATAATCAAATTTTACAAAATCCATGACCATCATTTTAGTCAATTAAAATTTGCAATTCAAATCAAGCGCGCATATTAAATCTTATGATTTAAATATTTACGTATGCACATTGCACAAAATATGTATTTCCCCGTTCGTTTCGACTTTTGTGCTTGAAATTTTAAGTTTTGTTTCTCACCTCAATAAGAAGGCTGTCAATCTCGCTGGAATTGGTGACAGATCGCTAAACGAAACTTGGGCGTTTCGATTCGCCGGTCTGGGAAAAGAATACGACACTTGATATATTGTATGCCCTCTCACTATTTACATAACAATTTTTCAATCTACGGAAGACTATACCCGAGTCGAAATTTTGAGGCTACTTTAACGCTACGCTGAGAGAACGGAATTGTTGGATTTACAAATCGGATTGTTAATATAGAACTGACAAATCTGATTTGTTGTTTGAGCAAAGTTTTTGTCATCTTAGCAATTTTAGATTGTTGTAGTTAACAAAAATTTTGTTAACTAATAAAACTAATTGTTACTACAACAATTCTAAATTACTAAGATAAAAATTTTTGTAAAAAATCGCGAACCGTAAAAAAAACCACAAATTTGTGGATAAATCTTAAAAATTTTAATTTTAATATTTTAATCTTTATAAAATTTAAATAATTGGGCTAATACGGATAATCAAAATACCTACGATTTATAAATTTTTGGTATGAAGATAGCAAAAAACAGTATCAAATTTTTATTTTTTTATATTATAATATTTGAAGAAATCATCACATTTCAATTCTATAACTGGCATTTGAAAGCATTTTTTGTCAACTTTAAAACGATTTTTTTCAATTGCTCTACTATATAAAACTCTACTTACAAAAAACTTATAAAAAACTCTACTTATAAAAATATTTTTTTTTAAATTGTTCGTAACTTGAGAACAACTGACTTTTGAAAAAAATTGGTGAGAAAAAAATTTGGCTTTTTGTGCATAGAATTAGGAAAAAATATTTAAACATTAAAAAAAAAATGTTTATACATTTATCCTTCTGTATATAGTTTTAAGACGAGTAACATATACTTGTCAATACATTTCGATAAAAAAAAATTTTTTTGTATTGTTTAAATATTTTTTTCCTAACTCTACGCACAAAAAGGCACATTTTTTTCTTAACAATTTTTTACAAAAGTTCTCAACTTACCAACAATTGAAAAAAGCTATTTTTATAAAAAAATGATCATATCTTCCTTAAAAATAAACATAGAGCAATTTTTAACAAAATCGTTTTAAAGATGACAAAAAATTCTTTCTAATGACATTTATAGAATTGAAATGTAATTATCTCTTCAAAAAATTGTATCAAATTAAAATTTTTCAAAGAAAAAAATTTTTTTTTTTATTTTAAGCAATTAACAATAAAAAAAAATTTTCAATTTTTTTAGCTATTGTTTGAAGTCAAATATATAATCTTTGAAATAAATATTATTAATGAAGATACAAAACTTTTTATAATGCCTTTGCGTGCCTTAGGGTGAGCAAATCCTTTTGAGCGGCATTGTTTACACTTTTTTTTATTTTATTTTCATTAATTCTAATTTTTTAGTAGAATCTAACCAAATTTTATTATTTTTTGTGCTTTTTTCATTTTTTTACAGTTTGTTAGATTAAGGAATAACCATTTCTTTATTTTCTTCCTATTTATTTAATTTTCTTGATTTTTTACTATTTTTTAAATTAATTCTTTAATTTTTGTCTTAATTTTTCCATTTCTTAGAAACATTTTTCCTTCTTTTAAATTTTTCAGTTTTTACCTTATAATTACTAATTTTTGAAAACATTTATTCGATGATTTTATCTACATTTTTAATATTTTTTAATTTTCTACTTTTTTAAAAACTTTTATTTTTTTGTTTTACGTTATGTAAATTTAATTTTGTACTAAATATTCTCATTTTAGCACCGTTCTTCTATTTCATGAAATTCCTTTTCTTTTAATATTTTTTTAAAATTTTCCAAAATTTTATCAATCTCTTTTTATTCAATTTCTAAAGTCATTCTCTAACTTTCCTAGTTTTAAAATTTTGTACTCTTTAGTAATATAATTTAACGTTTTTTTTTATTATCTTCTTATTTATTTTTTTGATTTTAAAAAAATGGCCGTAAATAGTATAATTTTTTTAAAAGAGTTTCTATTTTTTTATATATTTTTTATGCCACTGTTTCATTCTTGTGTTGTTCTCTTAATTTTTTCTCCATTTTTTAAATAATGTTTATGACACTTTTTATTTAAAAGAATATTCTCATTTTTCTCAATAAACTGTTTTCTTATTTTCTTACTTTCTTGTTTATTTTTATAATTTATTATTCTTTCGCTACTTCTACCTAATTTTCTTAATATTGCGATCAAAATTATGAATTTGAAGATATTTTTTGAAAATTTTCTCATTTATTCGACATAATTCACTTGATTTTGATTAAATATTTTATTTTTCATTATTTCTTATTCAATGTTTTTAGGTTAAAAAATAAACTACTTACAAATAAACATTTAGAGATTTTATATATGGATTATATTTAAAAAAAATCAATTTTTGATTTATTTGAAAAAAATCGAATTTTTAAAATTTTTTTTCATAATTTGAACAAAATTATCTCTGTTAATTTATAACTATTATCCAAATGAGCCTAGCGAGTTGTCGCTTTTTCAGGCTTTTCTATTTTTTATTTTTAAAACAATAACATGTTCAGTAAAATTAACCACAACAACCACTTGAAATCGTTTAAAGAAATTATTGCTAGTAATTACTAATTTTTTTTACAAATACACCTAGAAAGATACAAATGTTTCCTAATTTTACAAATTAAAAGGCTCTGGTTAGAAAAATAAAAATTATTGACTATAAATTAGTATTTTTACATTTTTAAAATATTTTTTAACAACAATCACTACTTGAAACTGTGTAATTAAATTATTGTTATTTTTTTACTAGTGCACATAGAAAGGCACACATTTTCCCTAATTTTACCAATTATCGGGTTCTGGTTAAATTAAATTTTTTCCTTTTAAGGACGAATCAGAAGAACAATAAATGAAAGAAAAGTTAGTCCATCTCCCGTTTATCTTATATGTTATATAAAAAAGTATATTTCAAAGTAAAAAAATGACTGAGTTTCACTTGCAGGTTTAAAGTAGAATCAAAATTTTCATTTCTTTATAACTGGGAATGTGGAGCTTCTAAAGAGCTGTTAATTTTATTGATTCAAAAAATGAATCGTGTGTATAGACGAAAAGTAGAAGGAAAAATTATTATTAAAAGTAAAGAAGAAACTAAAGATTAAGAAGTCGTTAAGTAGAAACTTAAGTTCCACATGAGCTAAAAAGTAGCCTCAAAATCTTGACTAGGATAAAGCCAGAGAGATGGACAATTTTGGTAATTTTACTTAAATTGTTTTTTTTAATACACAATAGCTCCTTTGTTCAAGAAAACTCAATTATTAATATATTCGTTGACGATTGAATTTCTTGACAGATATATGATATAATAGCTCCTTTGTTCAAGAAAACTCAATTATTAATATATTCATTGATGACTGAATTTGATGACAGATATACAATATAATAGCTCCTTTGTTCAAGAAAACTCAATTATTAATATATTCATTGACGATTAAATTTGATGACAGATATACAATATAATAGCTCCTTTGTTCAAGAAAACTCAATTATTAATATATTCGTTGACGATTGAATTTGACGACAGAAAGATTTGTCTATTTTAGAAAGAGAAGTTTTTATGTGACTCAAGATTCTGCTGGTTCTTGTTTGGGGTTCTGTTTTGACGGAAGCTGGAAATGAGGCGAGATTTTTATTAATTTGGACACTATGTTTTGTGCGGGACAAACAAATGTCTTGAAGACGTTTTGAATGGGATCAGACACTCATCTTGGCGTTCTCAGTGACAGTGTTGGCTAAATATACTCTTTGAAATGGGGATGGCTTGCTTGTCTCTGTCAGAGTGAGTTTTCTCTCTTTTCTGAGCCTCCCACGTACAGTGAAGTGGCTCGATGTAACTTCTGCGGGTCCTTAGGTAAATCGAGTGACTGGCAGGACGAGATATCGTGTTCCAGACGATCTGTCTTCTCAGGTCCCCCACTCTCTCATTTCTCTCTCGTTCCATTCTCGGCCTTGTCCGCGTCTTTAGCACCTTCACAAGCCAGCTATTCTCGGCAGCTAAAACGAAAGACGCTACTTCGTCCCCGGGACGAATTCAAGTCTCTAATTAGCGTAACCTCCTGAAAACAGAGACTTTGAATCCGAGCAGCGTCAACTGAATCGAGTCTGATGCGACGTTTCGAATTGATTTTCAACTTGAAGGCACCAACCAACCAAACTCACTAACTAGGCTTGTAACTTAAACTGCAAATAAACTTGAGTTTAACAAGACTGCTACAAGACTGAGATGAATTCACGTCAAGAGATACGAACGTAGAGTTAAAGTTTTCTTGTCCAGAGTTAATCTGTCGAGATAGAAACAAAAGACTCTGTGGAGAATATGGTTTTGTAGATAAAAACATTTCTTGCAGGATAATTTTAACGGCACTCGTGATAATCGAAATACATTTCCTGACTATTAAAGTTTAATTAATGCTCGGCAATCCAATTTTAAGTATTAATTAACTTTCCAATTCATCAGTCCAGGGGGTTTTATTGCGCAAAATGTCCAATAACTTTTTTCTGATGCCTTTTAACAAAAGTTCATTTAAACTTTTCTCACTGCTCGTTTCCCTTTCACCATTAATTTTTTACACAGTATTGAATTGTTCCCTGGCAGCTGTTCCTTCCGGTTTTAATTAAAGAATTTAAAGTCCTCCTCTGTTATTGAATAACTAGATTGTAAATATCTGCCACACTCATTGTACAATTGAGAGAGTTCGTCGTGCAAAAATTTGAGTACACTAAATTAAAAATAAAATTGTATCACAATTTTTATTTTCCAATTAGAATATAATACGGGTTTTAGTTTCGTATTACAGTTTTAATTTTCTTGTTAAAACAACCCACGGTACAGTTTTGATCTCCTCATTAAAAAAGTACGAAATTTACCTCGCTTTAATGAAAAAATAAAAATAGAAACATGAAAGTTGGAGCGAGTGAAAAATTAAGGCGCTTCGAACTACTTTTAGTGTTTCGAGCAAGTGGTTAAGTTTGGTGAAGGAAGGCAACAATGTTATGGGAATGGAGGGCATATATTATTAAATCGTAAGACACCATCCTGAAAGCAGAAACGACTTGTTAGAGGCGAGTGTACACAATGTCTCCTTCTCACCCAAAGACAAGTGACATGTTGAGAATTTGCCAAGGCTGAAAATCGAGAAAAGAATTAATGTGGAAACATGGAGAGAAAGGACAATTTAACACTATTTACAAGACATTTACGTTTCGGTCCAACAAGGTACCACATTTCTCAAACAATAACACGGAAAGTGAATTAGAATCATCCGTATAAATTAAGTCGTCTAACAACGTTGTTCAGTTGCTTTAAAATTACCGGCGTGTTATTTTTGTCGACGAAACTAACGAGTTGGAGAAAAGAAATATTTTTCTATTAAAAATGATTTGAAAAGTGTAAAATCAGAAGCAAAACAATAAGATTGGAATATTTTAGTGAATGAAAAAAGAGGTATTCCAAGCTTCGGCTAAAGGAATTCGTCCGAAAAAAATAAAATGATTTTGCAACTCAAAATCTGATATTAAAAGAGCACTTTTTTCCCGTGAAATTAAATTAATTTATCAAGGATAACGTTTGATCAACTATTAGGTTATGTATCATAATTAAAATAGAGTTTGAAGAAACAATATTTTGCTATATTAGACCCATACTGGGACCTCATAGAAATTGCTACCCGGAATTTGGAGGTTTAGCTGGTCTTTGGAGACCTTCAATAGTCTTTAGAAGCTCTACGGCTATTTTTTGGAGACTTCGAAGCCTTTTTGGATATATTTTCTAATCACTAGGCGCTTGAACAGTTTTTCAACAGTCTGAGGCCTTAGATGTCTACGGCTTTAGATGCCTTTTTAAGTCTTTAGACTCCGTCGTAAAGACTTTAGGCGCCTTAGATACATTTTTAAGGCTCCAGATAACCTTTAGATGCACTTCAAGCAAACTTTGAACGCTCTTAGGCAACTCTTTGCACTCTTTGGTGACTTTAAAACCTTTTTGGATATTTTGTCTAATTCCTAGGCGCTTGAATAACTTTTCAACAGTCTAAGGCAAGTCTTTAGATGCCTTTTTATGTCTTTAGACTCCATCGTAAAGACTTTAGACGCCTTAGATTCATTTTAAAGGCTCCAGATAACCTTTAGATGCACTTCTAGCTAACTTTAAACGCTCTTAGGCAACACTTTGCAGGTTTACCTGGTCTTTAGAGTCTTCATTTAGCCTTCAGAAGCTCTTTGGATGATCTTTGGACACGTTGGAGCATTTTTAGATACTTTATCTAATCATTAGAAGCTTAAACAGTTTTTTACAAGTCATAGGCTAGTTTCTAGATGTCTTTGGAAGTCTTTAAAGGTTCCAGACAACCTTTAGATGCACTATAAGCAAACTTTGGACGCTTTTAGGCAACGCTTTGGATGTTTAATTGATCGTCTGAAGCTTCAATTAGCATTCAGAAGCTCTTCGGCTAGTCTTTGGAGACTTCGGAGCATTTTTAGATATTTTGTCTAATCTCTCTACGCTTGAACAGTTTTTTAACAGTCTTAGGCTAGTCTCTAGATGCCTTGAAAAGAATTTGACGTCGTTGCACAGTTTTTAGACTCCTTAGATGTATTTTAAAGACACGAGGTAAACTTTAGATGTACTTTAAACAAAGACTGGACAATCTTAGGCAATAGCTTAAAGATTTAGCGGGTCTTCGGAGACCTTCGCCAGCCTTAAGCAGCTCTTCGGCAAGTCTTTGTAGACTTTGAAGCATTATTAGATATTTTGTCGGATCACTAGACTCTTGAACAGTCTCTAAAGTGTCTTAGACCAGTCTTTACATGCCTTTTTAAGTTTTTTGACTCCGTTGTAAAGACTTTAGACGCCTTAGACAAATTTTAAAGGCTCCTATAACTTTTGAAGCACTTTAAGCGAACTTTGGACACTCTTAGTCAAGATTTTGATGGTTTAACTGTTCTTTAGAGTCTTTATTTATCCTTCAGAAGCTCTTCGGATGGTCTTTGAACACTTTGGAGCATACTTTGTCTAATCATCATGAGCTTCAACAGTTTTTAGACAGTCTTAGGCAAGTTGCTAGATGCCTTTGGAAGTCTTTAAAAGAAGATGCAAAACCTTTGAACGCCTTAGGTACATTTTAAAGGCTCTAGGTAACTTTTGATGCTCTTTGGGCTAACTTTGGACGCTCGTAGGCAACGCTTTGGATGATTAACTCATCGTCTGAGGCTTTAATTAGCATTCAAAAGGTCTTCGGCTAGTCTTTGGAGACTTCGGAGCATTTTTAGATATTTTGTTTATCCACTAGGCGCTTCAATAGTTTTTCACCAGTCTAAGGCTAGTCTTTAGATTTTTTTTTTATTCTCTTTGGGCTAACTTTAGGCGCTTGTAGGCAACGCTTTAGTTGATTAACTGATCGTCTGAGACTTCATTTAGCATTCAGAAGCTCTTTGGCTAGTCTTTGGGGACTTTGAAGCATTTTTTGATATTTTGTGTAATCACTAGGCGCTTGAACAGTTTTTCAACAGTCTAAGGCTAGTCTCTAGATACCTTTTTAAGTCTTTAGACTCCGTTGTAAAAACTTTAAACGCCTTAGATATATTTTAAAGGCTCCAGGTAAACATTAGGTGTACTTTGAACAAACTTCGGACACTGTTAGGCATTAATTTAAAGGTTTAACTGGTCTTTGGAGAACTTCGCTAGTTTTTAACAGCTCTTCAGCTGCTCTTTGTAGACTTTGAAACATTATTAGATATTTTGTCTGATCACTAGGCGCGTAAACAGTTTCTTAACAGTCTAAGGCTAGTCTCTAGATGTCATTGGGTGTCTTTAGAAGCTGTTGCAAAGTTTTTAGACTCCTTTAATGCATTTTGAAAGCTGCAGGTATCCTTTAGAGGCACTTTATGCAAACTTTTGACGCTCTTAGACAACAAGTTGGAGGTTTAGTTGATCTTTTGAGGCTTTAATTAGTTTTTGGAATCTCTTCGGCTAGCCTTTGGAGCATTTATAAATGGTTTTACTAATCATTAGACGACTTAGATAGTTTTTAAACAGTCTTATGATAATCTTGTTTGTCTGTTTTGATCTTCAGATGCAATGATAAGTCTTTGAACGTCTTAGATTTTTTAAAATCTTTGGTCAACTTCCAGATGTGTTTTGACCTGTCTTGAACGCTCTTGGAGGAGTTTTTGCAGGCTTTGAACGTCTTCTAAAGTCTTTAGTTGGTCTTTAGAAGAACTTTGGATAGTTTTTGAAATCCTCCGGGTACTTTTGACGATATTTGGCTAGTCTCTAGTTGCTTTTGTTAGTATTTAAACATCGTGTCAAGTTCTTAGACGTCATGGATATTCTTTATTGACTTCGGCTAACCTTTAGATACAGTTTAACTTGTCTTTAAACGCTATAAGATAAATTTTAAGAGGCTTTGACGGTCATCCAGAGGCTTTAGTTAGTCCTTCGGCTAGTCCATGTTGGCTTCTGTTTCCTTAAAAATATTTTAACAAGTCTCCAAACCCTTCGGCTTGTCCTTAAATGCCTTAAATATTTTTAAAGTCTTCCAACAATGTTTATACTTACTTCAGCTCGACACTAAAGGCGTCAACTGTCTTTTAACCCTCTTCGGCCAGTCTGCGTTTCCTTTTGTTGATCTTAGAACCTCTTTAACCTATTTTTGACGACTTTAGACAATCTTTAGGCGCTTTGATTAATCTCAAACCGTTCTTGGATTAGATTTTAAAGATTTTAGCTATCCTTTAAACTCTTTGACTAATCTCAAAATGCTTCATCTCCCTCGATCCATCATTGACAACACCATTTCAATTCCAGATCCCTTCCAGTTCCACACAATTGGAATATTATTCACGAACTTTTTTCGTGGCAAACAGACTATTCGCATTAAGCCGCTTCAGTTGACAAAGTCTGCTTTCTCGAACTTTTCTTAACTCAAGTTAGATTCCCGCTCTTTTTCTCATGTTTCATCGAGGCTAAACACAATCGTTTATATCAGAGAACTCGTAACTGTCGGGCGCCAGTGATTTACGCACTACTCAGCGAGCCGAGTCGCGGCTTAATCTTATTTCCATGGGAGACGCGTGCTCTTCCGTTTGCAGTTTCCCGAAGAAAAGTGGTTGATGGTGTAGAAAGACGGCAAGGAGGGTAAAACTTGCATACTCTGTCTCTCAGAAAACACAAGATAGAAAGTGATCAATGGCAAGGTCTTCGACGGTGAGCGACGAGGACGGATCGAAAAAAGACTTTTACGAAGTACCACTCTTAACCGCGAAGAAGACTCGCGTCCGTAAACGTTTATAGAGAGAGCGCATCATTAATCTCATTTTTTAAATCAACTCAAGCTTGCAACGTTTATGTTCTGATTCACTTTACCTAAACAAATGACTTAAAGGATCACATCACTTTAAATTTGACCCAAAATAATTAATATTTTAAATTTATTTTTCTAAATTAGAGAATTAAATTAGTATTTGAAGACTAAATCTCCAATTCCATTAGTACCGATATTTGTATATTTTGGTTTAATTCGAGAGTTTCATATTGGGGCGTTAACGAAATGAAAGAAAAATTTGTTTAATCATTCTGATCAATGATCCCGTCAAGTTCTATGTTTAGTCAAGTGTACGAGGTCTCGAGAGTACTTCAACGTCAGTGCTTGTCCACACAAGCCCACCACGAAACGTTTAGCGGATAGAACATTGATTTATGAATGTCTAAGTGGCGCGTGAAAGCCACAACAGAATGACTCGAACACAGATAGGCCTTTGTAAACAGAAAATAAATAATGCTTGTTTAAATGACAATAAATAATGTGATTATGAAATTTGAAGAATATTTATGTAAAAGAATAAGGAAAACAGTTGAAAATAGAAGATGAAAAAATATCTAAGACGCGGGAGAGATTTGACTTTTGGCATATCCGGGGTCAAAAGTATATAAACAGGCAATTTGACAAGAGGGGTCTTCATTCGTCTGATACCTATCAAGAGGTGAGGTGCTGCTGAAAAATTTTTCCATTGAAATATTTTTGGAAGAATTACTACTCAAACATTCAGCGAAAAATTATTAAATCTCACTGTCTCTTGGCCATAAGTGTCTTCTGTATTTATAAAATCTTAATTTCGATTAATATTTAATAAAGAAACAAATCAAAGATCCCTTGTTTTGGAACTTTGTATATTCTTAGTTAACATACCGGGCAACCATCCAGGATTTTTTTATTCAATAAACCAATGAATAAATATATATAAGAAAAAAATAAAAGCGTAGGGTATAGATTTATCCCAAAAAGTAGGGCTTATAGGCAGGATTAATTGAAATATTGAGAAATAATGAAATTTTGAATTTTAATAAGTAAAAATTAATTCATGAATAAATTTTGTTTTAGATTTGAAAATTGAAATAAATTAATTAAAATTATTATTTTATTTGTTTAATTTTTAAATGTGTATTGTTCAGATAATTTGAGAAATCTATGAAGCTTGATATAAAATCATAATTTATTAATAAAATCAAATCTGAGATTCCAAATTAAATCAAATTATTTGAATAATAGGAGCAATAAGAGAAATATTAATAAGTGATTTTGGAATACAAAAATGAGAGATAAAGAGTAAAGAAAGAACCAAGTCGATGTTTTTTTTTCTCGTTCTTTGACGCCAGGGCCCGCACCGCGCTCTTAGATATAGCATTCGGTCGACAGATGTAGGATTATTTATTTGATTAGCGCAGCCATTAATCAGTGGCGTCTACCCTTGGCATGAGGGTATGTCTCGATCGGACGAATCCTGTCATGAAAATGAAGACGAACGTCGCGTCGAAAGCAGGGTTGCTCGTTAAACTTTCGCGCTCTAAACGAGAACACTCGTACAAAAAACGACTGTGAACAAGAAGCGCGACACTTTGATCGAAATTATTCATTGTGCGGTGCTCAAGTAAAAATCTAATTAGGCACTTGCTAATTGTTAACACATGCTACAAGTTTTAAATTTGAGGAAAGAATTTTTCAAAATTTTACAGATTATTGTAGAGTTTTATAAGAAACTCTTCGAATATAGTAGAAAATTATATTTTTGTGTGTTTCAATTATAATATTTTATAATTATGCTAAATAAATTTACATATTTATATTGCTGTGAGTTAAAGAGAGAGAGAAAATAAAGGAAAAGATAATTTAAATAAAAAAAAATATTTATCTGAGGCGGGACTCGAACGTAATTTACATTTTTCGAAATTCAGCGCTCTACTGACTCGGCTACGTAATAATTAGAACTACCAATTTTGAAAAATAACATTTTATCAACGAATATAGTCATTTTGTTATTTAAAATTAGTTCAAAATAGTCGGTAAATGATTAGGAAATTCTTTTTAATCATTTAACATTTTATTTCAACTTTTATAATCACAGGTTTCTTCATCTATCTCGACTCTCGGGCTTTATACAATTTATTATATAAATAGAACTTTTTTCTTTCATTAATTAAAGATTCTTTCCGTGGACTCATAACTCAAATACCTGATCATGAAAGAGAATTCGAAAATTTCATATCAAACATTCCAGTATCTTGAGATCAGTTTATTAAGAAATTTGACTGCCGAGCAATTTTCGAAGCGTACTTAAATTTAATCGTCGATTATTAATTTAGTATTATGGATGAATCATATTTGTTATTATTTTGTTGATAATTTTAATTCAAAAGAAGAAACTACTTTTAATAATAAAATGACAAACTCTCATTTCGAGTATTATAATTAAGTACAAAGAGATGATTTTTAATTACGAAATCAAAAATTTAGTGACCCACGGTAAAATGAAATTAGCGTTTTATATTTATTATTATACACTATTTCTATTTATTAATACTTTTAATTTGTTTTTCCATCTCCTGGGCAATGTAAAAAATTCATTAATCTCAATTTAGAAACTGAAATAAAAAATAAAATAGCTTTTGAAAAGTGTCCTATCATCAGTGACCAATAATAATAACTACTCTAGTTTTATGTCAGAAATATTTTCACCGGGACATTCATTTGGCACTCATCGAAAGTGAAATTGATAGATAGCAACTATTCCATCGACACGGCAATAATTTTGAAAGATCGATTTATTTACAGTCGAGAACATTTTTCCATATCGCGAAACTCAAATAATTGCAGTATCGTGCAACAAAAAAAAACTACTTTTTATATTTGTCGAGTGTGTAACGGATCGTATCAGCTTGATTAATAATCATTCTAGTGGAAATAGTTTCGTAATTTTTCAAAATCGTTAAATTATATTTTATACACTTTAAAATTCTCTAGTTTCTAAATTCACAACTCGATAAATTGTCGTTGAAAATGATAATGTTATCTGTTAAAGTAAAACATAACCTAAAAACTGTCTATGGCATTTGTCTCCTTTTTTCTACTTTACAATTCTCCTCTTTTGCTTTCTCTCTTATTCACACTCCTCATACCCATTTTTAAAATCTATTTTTCCTCCAAGGAAATCTCTCATTTTCAGTTTTCCTTCCACTTTTCTTCCATCTCTAATTTTCTACTCTTTTAAAATTAATTAATCCCCTACACTACTGCTTCCTCCTCTCCCAATTTCCCACTCTACTGTTCTCCTCACTCTTCCCCTTTCTCGTCTTTTGCCTTCTCTGTTATTCTCACTCCTCTTACCCATTTTTAAAATCTACTTTTCCCCCGAAGAAAATTCACTTTTTCAGTTTTCTTTCATTTTTCTTCCATCTCTAATATTCTACCCTTCTAAAATCAGTCAATCCCTTACACTACTCTTCTTCTCACTCCCAATTTACCCTTATACATTTCTCCCCACTCCTCCCGTTCTCCTCTTTTGCCTTCTCAGTTCTCTTTCCCAGTTCTCTTACCCATTTTTTCCTCTTTTTCTCCCCAAGGAAATCTCCGCTCTTTAGTTTTCCTTCCAGTTTACTTCCATCTCTTATTTTCTACGCTTTTAAAATTAATTAATCCCCTACACTACTGCTCTGTCCTCTCCCAATTTCCTCTTTTTTCCTTTCTTCCACTCTCCTCCTTCTTCTCTTTTCCCTCTTTTTTATTTTTCTCAATCCTCTTACCCATTTTTAAAATCTACTTCCCCCCCCCCCAAGCAAATCTCCCTTCTTTAATTTTCCTTCTACTTTTCTTCCATCTCTTATTTTCTACCTTTTTAAAATTAATTAATCCCCTACACTACTGATCAATCCTCTCCCAATTTCCACTTCTACTTTTCTTCCCACAATTCCCCTTTACCTCTTTTGCCTTCACTCTTATTTTTCTCACTCTTCTTACCCATTTTTAAAATCTACTTCTCACCCAAGCAAATTTCCCTTCTTCAGTTTTCCTTACACTTTTTTTCTATCTCTTATTTTCTACCCTTTTAAAATTAATTAATCCCCTACACTACTCCTCTTTTCTCTCCCAATTTCCCCTTCTACTATTCTCCCACTTTTCCTCTTCTTGACTTTTGCCTTCTCTTTTCTTTTTCCCACTCTCCTTACCCATTTTTAAAATCTACTTTTTCCGCCTAGGAAATCTCCCTTTTTCAGTTTTTTCCACTGTTCTTCCATCTCTTATTTTCTACCCTTTTAAAATTAGTTAATTTTCTACAATATTTCTCTTTTCTCTCTTAATTTTCTATTTCACTTTTCTCCTCACTCTTTCCTTTCTCGACTTTTGCCTTCTATCTTCTTTTTCCCACTCTTCTTACCCATTTTTAAAATCTACTTTTCCCCCCAAGGAAATGTCCCTTTTTTATTTTCCACTTTTCTTCCATCTCTTATTGTCTACCCTTTTAAAATTAATTAATCCCCTACACTACTCTTTATTTTCCAAATTTTCTCTTCCACTTTTTTCCCCACTCTTATCTACTTCCCGTCCCTAAATTCATTTACCCTATTTTTGTTTTCTCTTCTAGTTTTTTCTTCCAGTTTTCTCCACACTTTTATCTTTTTTCAATCTCTTCCTTCGTTTTTTCTTATATTACCTTAATTTACCCTACTTTTCTCACTTTCAATTCCCTTACTTCATGTAGCCTAGTTCTCTTTCTTCTCATAGTTTCTCCGTACACTTCACTACCTACTTTTATCTATTTCCCCTCCCAAGCTTCGTTTCCCCTTACTATACTTAAATTTTCCCCCACTCTTCTTTCATCCCCCTTCCTCACTTTATTTTCTTTACACTACTCTATTTTCCCGCTATGGTTTTTTTCTCTTATCACCTTCCTTCTCCCTATCTTTAAGCCTCCTTATTCTATTCCACTTTTCCCTTCCACTTTTCGACCCACTTTTATCTCTTTTCCTCTCCATAGGCTCGTTTCTCCTTCTGTACTTCTTTTTTCTCTTCCACCTTTTTATCCCTTCTTTCCTTACCCACTTTTAACATCATTATTAAGAGGTTTAGTGAGATATACTTTCCAAGCATAAAAGCTTTGCAGTTAAAATTACAAGCAATTGAATTAAAAGAGGAAAGTAGCTAAAAGGTACATTAAAAAGAAGTTTAGTGGAAATGAAGAAGGGGAAGATATCGCAAGGAAAGTGAGGTAACAATAAGAAGAGAATGGGAGCAAAATGGGAGCAAAATGGGAAATGAGTTAAAGAAGAGTAGGGAAGATTCTGAGAAAAGTAAGCAAAGAATGGGGGAAGAGTAAGAAGAAAGTGGGAGGAGGGTTGGAGAAGAGAAGAGTTAGAAAAAAGTGAAGGAAAAGTAGAAGAAGAGTGGCAGGGGGTTGGAGAGGAGTAAAATATAAATAGAGAAGAGTTAGAAACGAGTGGGAAAAGAGTAGAAGAAGAATAAAATGAGGGTGAGAGGGGGGTTGGAAAAGAATAGAAGAAAGATAGGAGAAGAGTGGGAAAAGAGTAAGAAAAGAGTGAAGGAAGAGTAGTAAAAGAGTGGGGAACAGGGTTGGAGAAGAGTAGGAGATAAATTGAGAAAAGTAAGAAACGAGTGGGAGAAGAGTAAAAAAGGAGTAGAAGAAAAGTAGAAAAAGAGTGGGAAGAGGGTTGGAGAAGTGTAAGAGATAAATAGAGAAAAGTAAGAAACGAGTGGGAGAAGAGTGAAAAAGGTGTAGAAGAAGAGTAAAAGAAAAGTATAAAAAGAGTAGGAAGAGGGTTGGAGAAAAGTAGAAAAGGAGTAGAAGAAGAGTAGAAGAAGAGTAGAAGAAAAATAAAAGAAGAATAGAAGAATAAGAGGACAGTGGGAAAAGACTAAAAAGAGGATAGGAAAAGAGTAAGACGAAATTGAGAGAAAAGTAGATCAGAGTAGGAATGAAGTTAGGAAAAACGGAACAAGAGTAAGAAAAGAGTGGACGAAAAGTATGAGAAGAGTATGTAAAGAGTGGAATGAAACTCTAAAGTAATTAAGAATTAAATGGGTGTGGTGGTGGGAAAATAATAAATGGGGGAGGGGGGGGTGAATTGAAAAGAGGGGAAGGAAGGCAGAGGGGGAATTTGAGTTAGGAAAAGAACTTAAATCTTATATTTTTCTTTATCTGTTAGCATGAATTATACAAAAATAACCCTTTTTTACTAAAAAAAAAGTACCTCTTAAAATTTCGTTTCTAGGCCAAAATCGCTGAGTTTTAAATGAGCGAAAAAGCAGCGATCGTTGAAATTAAAAGTTAACAAGTCCAAAAAGAGAGACGACCAGGATTGCGATGCCTTTGCCACAGAGGCGAAGAATAAGGTGTCGTGGAGTGCGAACAAGAAGAAAAAGGGTGCTTTAATTACACGAGCTGACTAAGGTACACGATACACGAAAGTAAGACTACGGGCAAAATTTGTTTTTTAAAACCAACAAAACCTAGAGTCTAGAAACTAAAGGAAAATGGTCTAAAAAGTTAAAGCAGAAACGATCTCTAAAAAGCTGAAGGAAAAAAGTCTAAAAACTGAATAAAAAAAAAAAAAAAAATGGCGCATAAGAAAGGAAAAAGTTGACGTAGCCGAAAGGCTGAAACCCGACCCTCAAAGCGACCGAGAAGAGAAAATTTTTGTCGCCAATTTTTTAAAACTCCTTACAAAAGAAATTTCACGAGGTGCTTTTTATTTCTCGCATTTTCCAACACATTTTTCACACTTTTTAAATTCAGTGAAAATTGAGTTAATTAAATTATTATTATTATTACTTTCCTCATCTTATTATTTCTTTCTTTATACGAAATTTACAATTTTTCAGAAAAATATAAGAAACACAAAAACAATTTAAATTATAAATGATTAATTAAATAAGCGAAAAATAGAAAAAACTATACTGTTTCAATTTCAAAGATTGTTAGCGTTATCCAATTTATATTTCGTTCTTTAAATTCCCCTGAGCTTTTCACAAATGAAAAAATCCCTTTGTCGCTGTGGGGTAAGAGCTAGTTTAACGCAGTCGCCAAGAAAGTCGTACCGCGATTTAACACCATTTGGAGGCGCCAGCACTGAGAAGAAAAAGAGCTTGAATTCGCTACTTGGAGGCTTTTCTGCCTTGGGAAAATAACAAGATACAGGAGAGGTAGTGCAGAGGGAGAAAGAAAAAGATAAAAATGATCCAAGAAACAAAGAAAAAGAGTGATGAAAAAAAAAGAAGCCAAGATGAGAATAAGACGAGAAAGGGAGCCACTGTAAATAAACAGAGAGCAACGTTGCTCGAGTGAATTATGAGATAATTAGTTCCGGCAGATACATAAACCTCAGTCTCCTCTAAAACTCACAATTCTTTCTTTTTTAATTAGAAACTTTTTTTTTTAATCCGAAGCCTGTTTTTATAGTGGAATATAAGTTCCAAAAATTGCTCTTCTTTCCCACTAAGCATTTTTTCCCACCAGTGACAAAAATGACTACTTTTGTCACTCGTGCATAAAATGGTCATTTTTCCCACTAGTGATGAAAATTACTACTTCTCCCACTAGTGACAAAAATAACTACTTTCGTCACTCGTTCAGAAAATGGTCATTTTTCCCACTAGTGAAGAAAAAGATTACTTTTCCCACTAGTGATTAAAATGATTACTTTTCCCACTAGTGACAAAAATGACTTTTTTAGTCACTCGTGCAAGAAATGGTTATTTTTTCCACTAGTGAAGAAAATTACTACTACTATCCAAAATATAAAAATCGTCAAATGTCACATTTTTTTCATTTTCTCGATGATTTACGTAATCAAACGTAAAATTAAATTTTAAAATTGTATCCCTGAAAAATTGCTGTTTAAGCTCTATTTATTATTTCTAAAATTAAATTAATTCTTGACCGTTTCATTAAAAAAGTAATATTTTTGATGTCGATGTGCATGATATTGTTGTAAAGAAGGTTCTTAGACGAGCTTTCAAGTGAAGAAGAAGAGCTGGACGACTCATTAACCACCGGCTTTCTCATGTTCTTTGTGTCTGGTTCAGCCTTTGCCTCTTATTCCACACGACGCGCTTCCCGCTTCTGGACCCTTTTCCTAAAACCTGTCCGAAAATTCTGTACCTCGGCAAACTCTTCCCAGACATGGTCGACGGCAACTCTTCCCCTTCCGATTTTTCTTTTTTCTCTTCTATTTTTCTTTCTTTAATTTCCGACTTTTTTTTCCTTCTCCCGCCGTTAATTTCGACCTTTCTCTGCTTCAGTTTCTCTCACACAGGATTTTTCTTCCTTTCAAAGAAATCGCTCTTGTTAGATTCTTTCACCATTTTCTGCCCCAAAACCTCAATGTTTTATCGTCTCTTTTAAAAAAAAAAAAAAAAAAAAACGGAAAACTTTATTCTCGCAATTCTATTACTAGTTTTTATTCCTTGAATAGAATTTTTCGATTTTAAATAACCCTTTCTTTAAAAAAGAAAAGGCACAAAATCTTACTAATTGTAGTTGTTTAAAGTTTGACTAATTTGAATAACGCGCGCTAGCGTGGTATTAGTTTCTACACCTTGGGTTAACAACAATTATAAATATTTTCAATATAATATTTAAAAATGAATTTATATAAATGAATATTTGTTTAGGACAAGATTTATATAATTTTAGAAATAAATAAAGTGTAAAATATAATTGAAATAAAACAAAATGCCTAATTGCAAATTTTGCAAATTAATTGAAAAACAAAATTAAATCGATTCAAAATTGGAGAAAGTCATTTAAAAATCAGGGAAATGTTTTAAAAAATAAATAAAATAATTTTACTTTGATGAAAAATACTTGAAAATCTTAAAAATAAATTGAAAGAAATTAAATAATGAAAAATTAGAGAAAATAATTGAAAACTAAAAGATATGATTGAAAATTGAGATAAATAATTTAAAATTGAACAAAATAATTAAAATTTGAGAAAATAATTGAAAAAATTACATAATATATTTTAAATAAAGGGAATTTAAAAAAAATTTTAGAAAAAAACTTAAAACTTTCTGAAGTTTAATGAAAAGAAAAATGAAAATAATCAAAAAATTAGATAAAATGAATTAAAAAAGGTAAGCATAATTTAAAGTTGAAGAAAATAATGCTTAATTTAAGATAAATAATTCTAACTTTTTGAAAATTATTAAATAATCGAAAGTAAATGAAAATTGAAAAAAATAATATAAATAATTAAAAACTGCTTAAAATAATGAAAAAGTCAGACAAATAGTTAAAAAAATTTGAAATTATAAAACAAATAAAAATAATTGAAAATTTAAGAAAACAATTGAAAAATAATTTTAAAATTTGAAATTTAAAAAAAATAATTGAAATATTATACAGACAATCTAAAATTGGATCTAAAAATTGGAGAAAAAAATTGATGAAAGATAACAATAATTGACATATAAGATAATTTCGGGAATTATGTAAACAATAAAAAATAATTGAAAATTGAAGAAAATAATTGAAATTTGAGAAAAGTACATAATAATCTTCGAAATCAATTGGAAAAAATAAAAATATCTAAAAATTGGAGAAAAAAATTGATGAAAGAGAACAATAATTGACATTTAAGATAATTAATGAATGTTTACGGAAATTATGTAAACAATTAAAAATAATTAAAAATTGAAGAAAATAATTGAAATTTGAGAAAAGTACTTAAAATTCTTTAAAAATAATTCTACAAAATGAGAATAATAATTAAAAATTCAGATAAATAATTGAAAAACGGTAAAAATAATTCAAGATTGAACAAAATAATAGAAATATGCTGATAAAAATTTAAAATTAAGAAAAAATTGATATATAACGAAAATAATTGAAATATGAAAAAATCGAAAACATTAAATAAAATTTGAGAGAAATAATTGAAAAAATCACAGAATATATGTTTAAAAAAGGAAAATAATTACAAAATTATTTAAAATTTTTGAATTTAAGGGAATAATTAAAAAATCACAGAAATAATCGAAAATGGACGAAAATAATTAGAATTTTAGATAAATAATTGAAATTTTTGAAAATTATGCAAAAATAATAAAAATAATTAGAAATTGAAAAAAATAATAGAAAAATTACAGAATTTATTTTTAGGAAAAAGAAAATAATTGAAAAATCGTTTAAAACATGGAAAATTGATAATAATAAGCTAAATTTAAGATAAGAACTTTAGAAATTTAGGAATTTAATTAAAAAATAATGAAAATGTTAAAAGATGGAGGAATTAATTGCAAAAAGGTAAAAAGAAATGAATATATACAAAATAATTGAAAATTGAGATATATATTTGAAAGTTCAGGATATAAATTTAGAAATAATTATAATGATAAAAAATTAAAGCGTATAATTGCAAAATGAACATAATAATGGTAAATAAGAAGAATTACTTTAAATTTGCAAAAAATAATGTAAAATTTAGAATAAATAATGAAATTGATTGAATGTCAAAGAGAAAATAATTAAAATTAAAAATGTCAAGGAAAACATTAAAAAAAAAATTTTAATTTTCAGAAGGTAGATTTTAAATTTAGGGAAAAAAGAGAGAAAAAATAGAAATTTTTAAAAAAATCAGAAATTAATTGACAAATGATTTTAAATTTTGAAAATTGATGAAGGTAATTGAAAATTGAAACATGATTAAAACAATGCTAATTTGAAAAAATAATTGAAATTTCAGAAAAATATTTGAAAATATTAGAAATTAATTTAGTAAAATGTGAAGGATTACAAATTGAATTTTGAATAAAGCTAAAATTAATTGAAATTTAAGATAATTAATCAATGTTTTCGGAAATTATGTAAACAAATAAAAATAATTAAAAATTCAAGAAAATAATTGAAATTTGAGAAAAGTACTTAAAAATCTTTAAAAATAATTTTTCAAAATGAGAATAATAATTAAAAATTGAGATAAATAATTGAAAAATGATAAAAATAATTTAAAATTAAAAAAAAATACTGGAAATATGAAGAAAATAATTTAAAAAATTTAAAAACAAATGAAATATGATGAAAAATTGCTTAAAAAATTAAAAATTGAAGACAATAATCTAAATATGGGGTAATAACTGAACATTTAGGTAATTAGTTAAAAAGTTCTTCATAGAAGAGGCAATAAATTAAAAATATAAAAGTTAATTGGAAAAGTTATGAAAAAAAATAATTTTAAATGCAAAAAAAAAGAAAAAACATGAATTATTTTACGAAATTTTGAACAATTATAAACGTTATAAAGGTCATTTGATTCGTTTTAAGATAAGAAATATGATTTTTGTACTCATTAAGTTGTATTTTTAGCATGGAAAAAAAGTTTGGCAAAAAACGATTTTTTTTAATGAAAAAAGGCGCTCAACAAAATTTGATTGGGTATTTTCAAAAATCCCTGTGTCCAAATTTTGATTTTTATGAGTTTAATAAGTCATCCAAATTTTATTGAAATCCGTTGAAGCGTTCTCGAGATATCCTGGCGACAAAAAATGCTATACACACACACACACGCACACATCTAGACATTTGCTTAAAAATGAAAATTTACGCTTTTTAGATGAAAATGAGTTGATTTAGACTATTTTTGGAAAATTGACAATATATATTTGAAAGTTGTGAAAATTATTTCAGAAATTATGAAAATGATTTTAAATTGAAATTAATAATTGCAAATGCCAAAAGTATTGGTAAATTAAAGAATTTTTTTTTGAATCTGTGACGTATAATATAAAAATTAGAAATAAATAATTAACTTGATTTAATGTCAAGGGACAAATAATTAAAATTGAATAAGTGATTAAAAAAACTAAATAAAATAATTCAAATTTGAAGACGGTAAATTTTAGATTTTGAGAAACAATTTAAAAATAATAAAAAATTGCAGAAAATACTTGAAAAATGATAAAAAGAGTAGAAAATTGTAGTTTAAGTAATTGAAATCATAATAAAAAAATATGATTAAAAATTACAGAAATTTTTTAATTTTTTTAAATTTAGCATATTTGAAACATGGATTAATTGAACTTTTAATCAATGCAAGTTCACATTAACTAAAATTTGAAGAAATTAAAATTGCTATATAAATTTAAAATTTGAGAACATTCTAAAAAGGTGAAATATGATTTAAAATTTTAATATAAAAAACATCTAGTGACAAATGTCAGGTGTGGACAGAATGAATGCATGAATTAAACTTGTAATTTATTTTATTATTATTTAGCAATTATTTATTATTGATTAAGTGCAGTAAATTTATTTTAATAACAAGAATTAAAATTCATTTTACGTAAAATTTGCTTTTATTTTATGTGTGTAACAGGATATTATCCGTGGAAAATAATTGGATGATTACAAAATGAATTTTGAATAAATAATGCAGTACGTTAATTAGACGGCAGAGCAGTATGACGGGTAAACAAGGGATAATAAAAATTGTATCATAATACAAAGTAAATGAAAGGAGTCAACTATTGAATATCGAACATTTTTGGCTTTAAATTTTCAAGCGTGTACCGAGAGTTTACTGAATTATTAATTCTCTGCAAATGGATCGTTGAAACAAGTGAAGTGGCAGTTGGTTGAAATCAGGGAATATTTGTTATTCGGCAAATATATTGCTCAAATTTGAAACTGATTCAACAGATGTATTTCAACAATACACAGGTCGCTTTATTTAATAATATCTCTTCACCCAATGACTTTCTTGTTTAAAATTCAATCTATTGCAAAATTGAAATAAAATTCATTGTTTAAATTTGCCTCCGGGAAATTGTTTAATTTTTTTTTTTAATTAACTTTAACTGAGTTACGCATTTAAAAGTGATAATGAATTTTAAATTGTATATTAAAACTACACTTTTGGATTAACAATAATAATCCTTTTGTGTTGTATTTTATAAAATGGATCGATAGAAATAAACACGGATTATTTTAGGTATATACATAAATCGAGAAGGATTTTGTATTATTTTCTTTTTATAATTTATTTTACGATAAATAAATTTATTTAATTTTTACAATGATGTTGAACAGAAAATAACGTGGATGAAGAGAAAGAATAAAGGATGTCCTGCGAGGAATCGAAATCTTGAGACTTCTCTTAAAGTAACTTAAATTCACCCTGAGATAGAAACTCGTTATGTTCTTTTCAACAGGATATGATGAAGCTTCATTTCAAGTGTACTTCTCTTAATGAGGCAATTTCAGATTCGAACTCGGTGAAACTATGCTTTTCAGGATCCAAACAAGTTTAAATTAAATTGAAAAGAAACAGGATTTTAATTCTTCATGGTCCATTAATCAAGGAAGTGGTTCGAGGGAAAAAGGACAAATAAGGAGAAGGAAAAGAAAAAAAAAGAAGAAGAGGAAATAATCCTAGATTATTTAAAAAAATAATGAGAACAAGTTAACATTAATCCACAAACATGAAAAAATCACTTTACTGTGATTTTCGGACCGCGAGAAATATTTACACAGTAAGTTTGTTACTAGATGTTTTTTTCTTTTAAATTTTAAATCGTCTACAACAATTTTAATTTCTTTAAACTTCAATTAATTTAAATTTAATTTATTAAAAATTTAATTAATCCACGCTTAGAGAATAGTAAATGTAAAAATATTTAAAAATTTCAAAAATTTCAAAAATTATGTTCAACTATGATTTTAATTATTTGCTACAATTTTTACCATTTTTCAAAAAATAATTTTAATTATTTTTCAATTTTTCCCCCTAAATTTTAAATTCAATTTCCGCAAGTTTCAATTATTTTCTTAAATTTTTTCAAATAAAACATTTAAGGTTTTAATTCTTTCCTTCAATATTAAATTAGTTTTATTATTAATTTATTCATTTATTTTTAATTTCTTTCGTCATGTTTCAATTATTTTTTCAAAATATAATTTTTGTTTTTTAAATTATGATTTTTTTCTTCAAATTATAATTAATTTCTTTAATATCGAATTATTAATATCAACTTATAATGTTAATTAAATATTAAAAGGACATAATTCATAAAATTTGTTTTTTCAACTTTTTCCATAAACGTTTTCCAAATAATTTTCAATATTAAAAAACCTCTTTCATGCTTCATGAATTTTTATTAAAAAAACTAAATAATTAAATTTTTATTCATGGTTTTTAAATTTTAGTTTTATTTTTCCAGCATTTAAATGATGTTCTTCGATTTTCAATCACTTTCTTTTATATCAAATAAATTGTGTAAGTTTCTCAATTTTTTTATCTGGAATTTCAAAAATTGTCTTTAATTTCCAATTTTTTTTTATCATTTTTCAAGTAGTCTTTTTTGTCTCAAATATATTCTGTATTTTTTTCAATCATTTTTTACAAATTTGTATTATTTTCTTCAATTTTCAATTATTTCTATCATTTTCAATTACTTTTTGTAGCTTTCAATTATTTTTTAATTAATTTTCTAATTTTTTTATTATTTATCTCAAGTTTCTGTTTTTTTTTTTAATTTACAATTACTTTTATCATTCTACAATTATTTTTCTTTATACAAATATATATGTTGTAGTTATTTATTTTTTCAATTATTTTCTTTAATTTATAATTATTTTTACTATTCCACAATCAAATTCCTAAATTTAGGAATTTATTACTTTTTTATTTTAATTTTCTTTATCTTTTTGTAATTATTTTCTCCACCTTTTAATTAGATATTTGAATTATTTATCAATAACCTTCCTAAATTTTTATTTAATATCTCAAATCTAATTTATTGTATCCACTTTTCAATGTTTTAATCATTCTTCAATATTTTAATTATGTTCGTAAATTTTTAATTTTTTTTTTAATTTGCAATGATTTTCTCAAATTTTATATTATTTTGATTATTTGTTGATTTATTTCGAAAATTTCAATTATTTATATGAAATTTTCATTTTTTACTTTAATTTTCAATTATTTGTATCATTGTTAAATTACTTTTTGTAGTTTTCAATTATTTATTAATTATTTTTCTAATTTTTTTATTATTTATCTTGAAATCCTGTTTTTTTTAATTCCTAGTTATTTTTATCACTCTGCAATTATTTTCTTTTATTACCAATACATATGTTGTCATTTTTGAAATTATTTTTTCCCAAATTAAAATTAATTTCTTGAGTTTTTAATTATTTTTATAAAATTGTAAATATTTTCTCGAATTTTTTATTATTTTAATTATTCTTCAATTAATTTCCCAGATTGTGGAACATTTTTCTCAACTTTCAATTATTTCGTCCATTTTTACGTATTTTTTTTTAATTTGCAATGATTTTCTCAAATTTTATATTATTTTGACTATTTGTTGATTAATTTCGAAAAATTCAATTATTTATCTCAAATTCCCATTATTTACTTCATTTTTTAATTATATCTCTAATGTTTTAATTATTTTCCTTAATTTAAATTTCTTGAAATCATTTTGTAATAAGGTACTTATTTTCTTTTACTTCATATATACATATATTCTGTATTTTTTCAATTATTTTTTACAAATTTGTATTATTTTTTTCAATTTTTAATTATTTCTATCATTTTTTAATTACTTTTTGTAACTTTCAATTATTTTTTAATTTTTTGATTATTTATCTTAAATTCCTGTTTTGTTCAATTTAAATTTATTTTTAACATTCTGCAATTATTTTCTTTTATTACAAACATACACGTTGTAATTTTTTCAATTATTTTTCACAAATCAAAATTATTTTCTTAAATTTTTAATTATTTTTATAACTTTGCAAGAATTTTCTCGAATTTTTTTATTATTTTCATGATGTTTCAATTAATTTCCTAGATTTTAAAATATTTTTCTTAAATTTTAATTATTTTCTGCAATTTTTAATTATTTTTACTGTTCCTCAATTAAATTTCTAAGTTTTCAATTATTTATTTCATTTTTCAATTTTTATTTTCTTGTATGTTTTGGCAATTGTTTTCTTCACCTTTTAATAAGACATAATTATTTTTCAATTAATTTTCTAAATTTTCATTTATGATCTCAAATCTAAGTTATTGTATCCACTTTTCAATATTTTAATCATTCTTTTATTTGTTTTCCCAAATTTCAATTACGTTAGTCAATTTTTTAATATTTTTTTTTAATTTGCAATGATTTTCTAAAGTTTTATATTATTTGTTGATTAACTTCGAAAATTTTAATTATTTATCTCTAATTTCAATTACTTACTTCAATTTTCAATTATTTGTATAATGTTTGAATTATTTTCCCAAATTTAAAATTCTTGAAATCATTTTGTAATTAGGTACATTCTTTTACGTCATTTTTCAATTATTTTTTACAAATTTGTATTATTTTTTCAATTTTTAATTATTTTAAATTCATTTACTAATTTTTTTATTATTTATCTCAAATTCCGGTTATTTTTTCAATTTACAATTATTTTCACTATTCTGCAATTATTTTCTTTTATTACAAATAAATGTTGCAATTTTTTCAATTAATTTTCAAAAATTAAAATTACTTTCTTTAATTTTCAATTATTTTTATTACTTTGCAAATATTTTTTCAATTTTTTTATTATTTTCATTATTCTTCAATTAATTTCCTATATTTTAAAATAATTTTCTCAAATTTCAATAACTTTCTTCAAATTTCAATTTATTATTATTTTCATCATTTTGCAATCAATTTTTTAGATTTTTTCTATTCCTCAACTAAATTACTAAACTTTCAATTATTTATCTCATTTTTCAGTTATTATTTTCATTTTGCAATTATTTTCGCCACCTTTTAATTAGATATATTAATTATTTTGTAATTAATTTCCTAAAGCTTCGTTTAGTATCTCAAAACTTTTTTTTTATTTTTATTTATTTATTTAAGTTCAAAAACGGGAAAAAACCCTTTGTAGCTTACCCTGTGACATTTTAATCATTCTTCAATTATTTTTCTTAAATTTCAATTACGTTTTTCAATTTTTAAATATTTTTTTTAATTTGCTATGATTTTTTCAAATTTTATATTATTTTGATTATTTGTTGATTAATTTTTAAAATTTCAATTATTTACCTTCAATTTCTATTATTTACTTAAATTTTCAATTATTTCAATGTTTTAATTATTCTCCCCAATTTGAAATTCTTGAAATCATTTGGTAATTAGGTTCTTTCTTTTACGTCATTTTTAAATTATTTTTTACAAATTTTTATTATTTTTTCAATTTTTAATTGTTTTCAATTCATTTACTAATTTTGTTTATTATTTATCTCAAATTCCAGTTATTTTTTCAATTTACACTTATCTTCATCATTCTGTAATTATTTTTTTATTATAAATATACACGTTAAATTTTTTTCAATTATTTTTCACAAATTGAAATTACTTTCTTCAATTTTTAATAATTTTCATTATTCTTTAATTAATTTCCTATATTTTAAAATTTTTTTCTCAAATTTTTATAATTTTCTTCAATTTTTAATTATTTTTCTTACTTTGCAAATATTTTCTCAAATTTTTTATTATTTTCATTATTCTTCAATTAATTTCCTATAATTAAAATATTTTTCCCAAATTTTAATAATTTTCTTCAATTTTTAATTATTTTTCCTACTTTGCAAATATTTTCTCCAAATTTTTAATAATTTCCATCATTCTTCAATTAATTTTCTATATTTTAAAATATTTTTCTCAAATTTTAATAATTTTCTTCAATTTTTAATTATTTTTGTTACTTTGCAAATATTTTCTCAAAATTTTAAATAATTTTCATTATTCTTTAATTAATTTCCTAT
Organism: Ganaspis brasiliensis; assembly: GCA_037103525.1. NCBI lineage: Eukaryota > Metazoa > Arthropoda > Insecta > Hymenoptera > Figitidae > Ganaspis > Ganaspis brasiliensis. Next base: position 564,097 of record JAZKLR010000168.1, on the reverse strand, counting down.
ATTTTAAAATATTTTTCTCAAATTTTAATTATTTTCTTCAATTTTCAATTATTTGTACTATTTCTCAATTAAATTCCTAAATTTTCAATTATTTTTTTAATTTTTCAATTTATTTGTCTTCCCCTCTCCCTCCCCCCTCCCCCTCGTCGATCAACATTAAATGTGCAAATGGCAAAAATTGACAAGTCCCTGTTACACAACTGTTTTGAAACTTGGGAGAGAAAATCGACTGATACCCTGCGACAAAAATTGTCAACTGGCATTTTTCCGCAGGAAATACTGCAGAAGAAACTGAAGTCCCTGCGGCTCCACGCAGTCTTGCGGACGATTATTTATGTATGAAAGCATAGGCCACGCTCGCTCTCTTTTTTTCCTTCTGCGTCCCTTGCAAGTTCCGGATCCCGTCTTTCTCTTCCCCTTGCCAAGAAACCTATAAGCAAACTCGTACGTTATTCATAAGTCGTGGATGAGCGATGGATATCTGTCTCCGACTGACGCATCCTCGAGTGTTCTTTTTCTGGTGCAAGAGAAGAAAACGCCAAGAAAAGTGGACTGGAAGAAGTTGAGGGGGAAAAAAATCTAAGCGACTTTAATTATCAAGAGGCAAAAATAAAAAAAAAACTGAAAAAGTGCCAGCTTCTGCTAAATCCGAACTAAATATCGTATTATTAAAATTAAATTTAGTGGGAGTGAAAAGGAGTTAGCGAGAAAGAGAGAGAGTGAGGTGAAAGATAGGGGAGAGGGAGAGGCGAAGAAGGAACGCGCGACGCTGAAGCCCCGCCTCCGGAGTCAGCGAGCCAATCAGAGCGCGCCTCCCCACTCTAGTGGCGCGCCAAGCCTCCGCAGAATCGAATAAAAGGAGCGCGCCAGCGGCTAACGAGTCATTCCTCAACGAACCTCAATGAGAAGATCTTCTCTCTAATTCTGTCGGTTCGTTAAAAATTGCTCTCAGACTTACTTGAAAAGAGTCTTGATCTTGAAGACAATCATTGCAAAGTTCTCAAAAGCCAATTCTCTTTTAAGATCTGAAGCTCTTTCCAATTCGTTATCATTTATGCTCACTGGTTCTCCTGCAATCGTTTTGTGTCGATCAGACTCTATTTCATGTGACGCGCTCTGAACCCGGAAGTCCTTTGTGGAAGTCCGCGAGAACTTGTAACGAGCACTCTCGTCTGGCCAGTTTTCATTTCCCGAAGTTGAATATTCACGCTTCGTATGACTGACTTTACTATCAATGCTGTTTGACATTTCAAATTCTGCCGCAGTTGAGTGTCGATGGTAGCGAGATTTTGGTGAAAGTGCTGCGAGAATCAATTTATTTATTGAAAAATCGTAAATTTGCTTCCGACTGTTGGCAAGTTGAGAAAATAAATTAGGATTTTTGATAATTTGAGTTTTAGTGCTTTTCAATTTTTGAAGCTAAGAGTAACTTCCGATTGGAATATTTTACACTGAAAAATGCTCTAGAATGAAATATTTTTTCATTTGGGTAACTTCCAATTTGAATATCGTTCACTTGGAATAGGTTTCTAATAAATTCAATTTAAACTTTCTTCCAATTGGAATATCGTCCACTTCGACTAGCTTCCAATTGGAATATCTTCCACTTCAAATGTTCCGATTAGAAAATTTTCCATTAAAAAATGCTTCAAACTGGAATATTTTTTAGTTCAGGTAGTTTCCAATTGGAATATCGATCACTTGTGAGAGGTTTCAATTAAAATAAATTTTACTTGAAATAGCTTCCAATTGGAATATCTTCCATTTGTAATTGCTTCCAATTGGAATATCTTCCATTTGAAATAACTTCCAATTGGAATATTATCCACTTCAAATAGCTTCCAATTGAAATATTTTGTACTTGAAGTAGGTTCTAATTAGAATAAATTACACTTGACATTGCTTCTAATTGGAATTTCCTCCACTTTAAATATCGTCCAGTTGGAATATTTAGCACTTGGAATATCTTCCATTTAAAGTAAATTTTAATAAAAATATTTTTCAATTGACAAAAACTTCTTGTAGTACCTTTCAATTAGAAAATTGTCCAATTGAAGTAGCTTAAATTTGGAATATATTCCAATTGGTGTAGCTTCCAATTGGAATATGGATATTTTGTAACAAATTCAAATTACAATAATTTTAATTTAATGTTTCTTCGAATTGGAATATCTATTAATTTGAGATAGCTTCCAATTGCAAAATATTCCACTTGACATATCTTCCAATTGAAATTTCTTACACTTCAACTAGTGTCGATTTGAAATATTTTGCTCTTAAAATACCTTCCGATTTTCATATCTTCTATTTTTAAATGTTAATTTAAATTTTTTTTAATTGGCGAATACTTGTAGTAGCTTCCAATTGAAACATATTCCACTTTAAATAGCTTTTATTCGAAATATATTTCAATTCGGGTAGCTTCCAATTGGAATATCTTTCACTGCAAAGAGCTTTCAATTGGAATATTATTACACTTAGAATATTATTATACTTGAAATATCTTTCACGAGAAATAGCTTCCAATTGAAATTCAACTTCAAATAACTTCTATTTGGAATATCTTCTACTTGAAATAGCTTCCAATTGGAATATTTTTACACTTGGAGTATCTTCGGTTTTATATATCTTCCACTTGAAATAGCTTCCAATTGAAATGTTTTGGACTTGGAAAAAGTTCTAATAATAATAAATATCACTTAAAATAGCTTCCAATTGGCATTTCTTACTTTTCAAATAGATTCCAATTGGAATATTTTGCACTTCTAATAACTTCCATTTGGAATGTCTTCCACTTCAAAAAGCTTCCAATTAGTATATTTTCACACTTGAAGTACCTTCGGTTTTGTAAATCTTCCACTTCAAATATCTTCTACTAGAAATATCTTCCAATAGAAATAGCTTCCATTTAAAATGTTTTGCATTTGGAATAAGTTCTAATAATAATAAATATCACTTGAAATAGCTTCCAATTGGAATATTTTGCACTTCAAATAACTTCTATTTGGAATATCTTTCACTTCAAATAGCTTTAAATTGTCATTTCTTTCTCTTCAAATAGCTTCCAATTGGAATATTTTGCACTTCAAATAACTTCCATTTGGAATATCTTCCACTTCAAAAAGCTTCCAATTAGTATATTTTCACACTTGAAGTACCTTCGGTTTTGTAAATCTTCCACTTCAAATATCTTCTACTAGAAATATCTTCCAATAGAAATAGCTTCCATTTAAAATGTTTTGCACTTGGAATAAGTTCTAATAATAATAAATATCACTTGAAATAGCTTCCAATTGGAATATTTTGCACTTCAAATAACTTCTATTTGGAATATCTTTCACTTCAAATAGCTTTAAATTGTCATTTCTTTCTCTTCAAATAGCTTCCAATTGGAATATTTTGCACTTCAAATAACTTCCATTTGGAATATTTTTCACTTCAAATAGCTTCCAATTGGAATATTTCTACACTTCAAGTATCTTCGCTTTTGTATATCTGACACTTGAAATAGCTTCCAATTGAAATGTTTTGTACTTGGAATAAGTTCTACTAATAATAAATATCACTTGAAAAAACTTCCAATTGGCATTTCTTACTCTTCAAATAGATTCCAATTGGAATATTTTGCATTAATAATAACTTTCATTTGGAATATCTTCCACTTCAAATAGCTTCCAATTGAAATATTTTTACACTTGAAGTACCTTCAGTTTTGTATATCTGTCACTTAAAATATCTTCTACTTGAAATATGTTCCACTAGAAATAGCTTCCAATTGAAATGTTTTGATCTTGGTATAAGTTCTAATAATAATAAATATCACTTAAAATATCTTCTAATTGGAGTATTTTGGACTTCAAATAACTTCCATTTGGAATATCTTTTATTTCAAATAGCTTCCAATCGGAATATTTCTGCACTTCAAGTATCTTCCAATTGGAATATAAATCACATGTAGTTACTTCCAATTGAAATGTAAATAACTAATAATGGCTTCATTTAAAATATTTTGAAGTTGTAGTTGCTTCTGATTGAAATATCTATTACTTTGGGATAGTTTCCAATTGAAATATCTTACACTGAAATTAGCTTCCAATTGGAATGTTTTGCACTTGAAATAAGTTCTAATAATATTACATATCACTTGAAATAGCTTTCAATTGGAATATTTTGCACTGGAAACAGCTTCATTTTTAATATCTTCCATTTAAAGTAAATTTTAATTGAACTATTTTTCAATTAACAAAGGCCACTTGTATTAGCTTCCAATTGGAATATATTTTATTTGGGGTAGCTTCCCATTGTAATATAAATAACTGTTAATATCTTCCAATAAAAATAACTTCAACTTGAAGTTTCTTCTATTTTCAATATTTATCAGTTCGGGTATGTATCAATTGGAATATCCACCACTTTTAATAGCTTCCAATTGAATCATCTGCCAATTGGAATATCTGCAAATTGAAATATATCTCAATTGGAATATCTGCCACTTGGAATATCTCTCAATCGGAACATTCCCCAATTGGAATATCTCCCAATTGGAATATCCCCCATTGGAATATCTCTCAATTGGAATATCACCCAATTGGAATAAAATTATCTAATCCTAAAAAATCTTACCCTCGGAAAACAATCCCAACACCTGGAATTTCGAATAATTTTAATCAACCAATAAAATTTGTTAATTCAATCTAAATTTTTCGTCAGACAGCAGATCCACTTTAATCTTGTTTTTCAAACATTGAAGTTCCAGTTTTATAACCGACAAAAATTATAGAAGACTATTAAAGCAATTCCCGGGTGCAAATATTAAGCCAAGTTTGAAAATTGTGTTGTGCCAGATAAACGCCAATATATAAGAGATAAAAGATCTTAAAATGGCAGTGTATTAAAATTTTTCATTATCCAAGCAGTCAGCCCATAGAGGAATTCCGACAACGTCCAGCTACGTTGTTTACACGCCTTGCCTTTATATCATCCATACGGCAGGGTGTAATGAAATTTTCTATCTCCTAGATGAGTTTGCATAAAAATGGCATCGCATTATCGCGTACGAGTTTACATGAAAATTTCATTGTCCAAGCCGCACAGAGTTTTTCTCGTTTATATATACAAGGTTATATACACGTTTCTCCCTCTATTTTCATATTCACCACACATATATATAGTATAGAGCCCGCGGTAAATAAAACACCAAGTTTATGAAAATGGCGAATAATTTAAAAATAAAAATGAACAAAATGAGTTTCAGCATTAATGAAAGAACGATAGACGAGGAGATTTGTAGTTTCAGTAATAATATCCCAAGTTTTTACCGAGTCCAGATTCCACTGTTTATGAATATTTTTCTTTTTACCTATTGTTATGTTACGCGACAATTTTGTCATTTAAAATTTTTGCAGCGGTGATAATTTTAGAAAAATTTATCTCTTACGGAATTTAACTAATTTAACTTTATTTTATTTTTCATTTTTTTTGCGAAATGGTTTTTTTTAAATTAATTCCGAATTATTCTTTTCTATTCATGTTGTTCCATTTGAATATTTCAAATTGCACAATTGGAGTATTATTCATCCAATTGGAGGATTTTTAAATTCAAATTTCGTTTAGCTAGAACTTCAAATTGGAATTTCTTCCAATTTTAATATTCCCAATTTGAATATTCTTCCAAACAAAAATTTCTTCAATTTAAAAGTTTTTGAATTGGAATTTCTTTCAATTGGAATATCTTCAAACTGAATTTTCTTCCAATTGGAATACTTGAAATACTTCTAAATATAAACTTTTTTCAATTGAAATATTTCTAAATAAAAACTTCTCCCAATTAGAATATTCACAATTTGAAAGTGTTCTAATTGGAATATTTCTAATTAGAAATTTCATCCAGTGGGAATATTTCACATCAAAAATTTCTTCCAATTGGAATATTTCCAAACAGAAATTTTTTCAATTTAAAGTGTTTTAGAAAGTAAATTTCTTTCAATTGGAATATCTTCAAATTGAATGTTCTTCCGTTGGGAATATTTTCGAATATAAAACTCTTCCAATTGGAATATTGCTAAACAAAATTTTTTTTAAAATAAAATATTTTCACATTTGAGTTTTTTTTAATTGAAATCTCCTAAAATAAAAGTTTCTACCAATTGAAATATTTTTAAATATATAAATCTCTGCCACTTAAAATATTTCCGAATAAAAACTTCTTCAAATTGGAATATCTCCAAATATAAGCGTATCCTATTTGCAATTTTTCCAAAATGAAATATCTTCCAATTGGAATATTTTCCATTAGAAATTTCTTCCAATTGGAATATTACCATATAAAAATTTCTTCCAATGGAAACTTTACTAAATATAAACTTCTTTAAATTGAAATATACTCAAATAAAAATTTCACATTTGAAATATTTTTTTATTTGAACTTCTTCCAATTGAAGCATTTTCAAATGGAAATTTCTTTCAATTGGAATTCATTCAAATAGAATGCGCTTCCAATTGGATTATTTTCAATCAAAATTTTCTCCAAATTGGCAGATTTTTGCATCGGAATATCTTCCAATTGAAATATCTCACTATTGGAATATCTTCTTCCAATTGAAATATTTCCAGACAGAAACTTTTTCCAATTAAAATATTTCTAAATATAATCTTCTCCAAATTGAAATATATTGAAATAAAAATTTTTAACATTTGAAATATTTTCGTATTGGAATTTCTTCAAATTGAAATATTTTCATTTGGAATATTTTCCATTAGAAATTTCTACCAATTGGAATATTACCATATAAAAATTTCTTCCAATGGAAACTTTACTAAATATAAATTTCTTTAAATTGAAATATACTCAAATAAAAATTCCACATTTGAAATATTTTCGTATTCGAATTTCTTCCAATTGAAGTATTTTCAAATGGAAATTTCTTTCAATAGGAATTTTTTTAAATAGAAAGCTTTCCCAATTGGATTATTTTCAATCTGAATTTTCTCCAAATTGACATATTTTTGGGTTGGAATATCTTCCAATTGAAATATCTCCCTATTGGAATATTTTCTTCCAATTGAAATATTTCCAGACACAAACTTCTTCCAATTAAAATATTTCTAAATATAATCTTCTCCAAATTGAAACATATTGAAATAAAAATTCTTAACATTTGAAATATTTTCAATTGGAATATTTTTTAATAGAAATTTCTTCCACTTGGAATATTTCTAAATAGAAACTTCTTCCAATTGGATTATTTTCAAATAGAAACTTCTTCCAACTGGAATATTTCTAAATTAAAAATGTCCTCCAATTGGAATATTTCCGAATTTGAATATTTCTCAATTTTATCTGCCTTTTAGTTATAACACTTGAAACAAACCTTTTTAAAACATCGATTTAAAATTATATTTTTATGCTTAATTTTTAATCCTCATTTTTTTGTTTTTTGTTTGCGTAGCATTTTCTAAAGAGTGAGAAAGTGCCCTCAAAGTGCATATTGCTATACATACATTTATTATACAAGCAATTATGTTGTTATGTACGTAGGAAGTAAATAATAAAAGCATCAAGAATTGAGGGTTCATTTTATTTATATGGAAATTTTTATCAAGTGGAATTTTATACACAATTTTCCTAAAATTAGAGTTTTCGCGTCCATGTGTTTATTTTTTTTCATGAAGGGGGAATGCAATATCCCAGGCTGTATATAATACCACTATACACGCCCCTATTTCAAGTCAACCCTGTTTCCTGTATAGGGGACGATTGGCGATTCCTAATTCTTGATAAACATTGAATCCTGGATATTATTCGATTTCGAATAAATCCCAAACCCTGCTCAAGGATAATATTACTAGTTTTGTTTTATTATTATTAAACTTCGTTTAAATTTCGGATTTAGAAAATGTTTATTTAGTTTCGTACAACATTTTTTTCTACAACATATATAGGATTGCCAGTCCACAATTATTTAATTTCTACAACTCTTTTTAATTATTTTTGTCATTTTTAAATCACTTCTGTCAACTTTAAAGTAGTTTTTTCAAGTTTTAAGTATTATTGCGATTTTGAATTTAATTTTTTCAAATATTTATTTTCTACATTCATTAAAATTATTGTCATGAATATTTAGATTTATTACCCAAGTTTTCATTTATTTTTATCATTTTTTAATTGTCAAAATTTTTAATTCTGTTCTTTAATCTATAAATTATCCTCAGGAATATTTAAATTTATTACACAAGTTTTCATTTATTTTTGTCATTGTTCAATTGTCTAAAAATTTCATTTCTATTCTTTAATCCATAAATTATCGTCAGGAATATTTAAACTTTCTAAACAAGTTTCAATTTACTTTTGTTATTTTTCAATTGTATTCTTCAATTTTCGATTAGTTTTGTCATTTTTGAATTATTTGCTTCCAATTTCTATTATTTTTGCCATTTTAGAATTATGTTCTACAAAATTCAATTATTTTCTTCAATTTTTGTTGTTGTCGTAAATTTTTAAATTTCTTACAGTCTTCAATAAGGCTGTTGTAAAAATTTAAAATTTATAGACAATAATTGAAAAATTGAAAAAGTTATTAGAAGTTTGAGGAGAATAATCGAAAGTTGAAGATATTAATTGAAGTTTGTAGAAAATAATGAAAATAGGTGTAAAAATAAAAAATTCATTATTTTTATTATTGTCATGAATTTTTTATTTTTACGCCTATTTTCATTATTTTCTACAAACTTCAATTAATTTCTTCAACTTTCGATTATTCTCCTCAAACTTCCAATATCTTTTTCAATTTTTCAATTATTTTCTATAAATTTTTAATTTTTACAACAGCCTTCAATTATTTCTGTCATTATTCAATTAGTTTCTCAACCTTTTAATTTTTTCATCAATTTTTTAAGTATTATCTTCAAATTTTTTACACCAGTTATTTATTTACTTAATTAAATTTAATTTTTCAATTATTATTCAAATTATAATCATTTTTTGTCATTCTTTAAGTATTTACCTTTAATTTTAATCATTTTTTAAACTTTGAATTATTTTTTTCCAATTTCAATTACTTTTGTCATTATTCAAATATTTTTATCATTCTTCAATTATTTTCTTGTAATTTCAATCATTTTTTAAACTTCTCAATTTTTTTTCAAGTTTCAATTACTTTTGTCAGTATTCAAATATCTTTATCATTTTCCAATTATTTTTTTATTATTTTTGCGATTTGGGAATTATTTTCTACAAATTTCAATTATTTTTCAAAATTTTCTTTTTTTTTTGTAATGAATTTTTAAACTTTTTACACCAGTTTTTATTTATTTTCTTTAAATTTTAACTATTCTCTTCCTTCTTTTTATTATTGACACGAATTTATTAAATTTTTAAAACGTTTTAAATTATTTTCGACAAGTTTCAATTATTTTCTTCAAACTGTAGTTACTTTCTTAATGTTTAAAATTTTTGCAATTTTGCAGAAAACTATTTTCTTTAAATTTCAATTATTTTGGACAATTTTTTTTTTATTGATGTGAATTTTTTAATTTCTTACACAAGCTTTCAATTATTTTCTTCATTCGTTTCATTAATGTTATGAATTTATTAATTTTTTCTTCCATTTTCAATTATTTTTTTACAAATTTCATTTATATTCTCCAAACTTTATGTACTTACTTTATTTTAATTTTGTTTCTTACAATTTTTAATTATTCTCTTCAAAATTCAATTATTTTTATCAAACTTTAATTAATTTGTTCAACATTGAATTATTTTCTCAAACTTCTAATTTTTTTTTTTTTAATTATTCAATTATTGTCTATAAATTAAAATTTTTTAAACAAGCTTTCAATTATTTATATCATTATTCGATTAGTTTCTCAACATTTCAATTTTTTCATCAATTTTTCAAGTATTATCTTCAATTTTTTTTTATTTTTTACACCAGTTATTTATTTATTTATTTAATTTAATTCAATTTCATTTTTCAATTATTTTTTCAAAGTATAATTATTTTTGTCATTCTTCAAGTATTTACTTGAAATTTCAATCATTTTTTAAAATTTTTAATTATTTTTTTCAAATTTTAATTACTTTTGTCATTATTCAAATGATTTTTTGTCATTCTTCAATTTTTTTCTTGTAATTTCAATCATTTTTTAAACTTTTCAATTTTTTTTACATTTTAATTACTTTTGTCACTATTTAAATATTTTTGTTATTTTCCAATTATTTTCTTCATATATCTATTATTTTTTCCATTTTAGAATTAGATTCTACAAATCTCAATTATTTAAAAAAAAAAAATTTATTGTAATGAATTTTTATACTTTTTACATCAGTTTTTAATTATTTTCTTTATTCTTTTTACTATTGATATGACTTTATTAATTTTTTAAAACTTTTTCAATTATTTTCGACAGATTTCAATTATTTTCTGTAAACTTTAATTACTTTCTTAATATTTAAATATTTTGACATTTTTGAATTATTTCCAATAAATTTTAATTATTTTCTTCTTCAAATTTTAATTAACTTCTTCAACTTTGAATTATTTTCATCATACTTATAATATTTTTTCAATTTTTCAATTATTTTCTATAAATTTTTCATTTTTACAGCATCTTTCAATAATTATGTCATCATTAAATTAATTCTATAACATTTTAATTGTTTCGTCCACTTTTTAAGTATCATCTTCAATTTTTAAATTTTTTACACCAGTTATCAATTATTTATTACATTTTTCAATTATTTTGTTTAAAATTACAATTATTTTTGTCATTCTTCAATTATTTGAAACATTTCAATTATTTTTTCAAATTTCAGTTACTTTTGTCAGTATTCAAATATTTTTGTCCTTTTCCAATTATTTTCTTCACATCTCAATTATTTTTGCTACTTTAAAATTATTTCCTACAAATTTCAATTATTTTAATTGATTTTTTTAATGGCATATGTTTTTAAATCTCTTACACTAGTGTTTACTTATTTTCTTCAAATTTTAATCACTTTCTTTATTATTTTTATTATTGTCATCAAATTATTAATTTTTTACACCTTTTTCAATTATGTTCTACAAATTTCAATTTTTTTCTTCAAACTTTAATTACTTTCTTCATATTAAATTTTTTTGTCATATTTTAATTATTTTCAACAAATTTTAATTATTTTCTTCAAACGTCAATTAAGTAAATTATTGCCTTCAATTTTTTTTTAACACCAATTATCAATTATTTATGTCATTTTTCAATTAGTTTTGTCATTCTTCAGTTATTTTCTTGTCATTTCAATTATTTGAAACTTTCCAATCATTTTTTTCAAATTTAATTTAATTTTCTCATTATTCAAATATTATTATCATTTTCCAATTATCTTCTTCACATTTCTGTTATTTTTCCTATTATTTAAAAAAAAAATTTTTACATAAGTTTGAGGACTTTATATGCTTTATTAATTTTTAGTAATTTCTTTCGAATTGAATTCAATTTGATTCAAATAACATTAGATTTTTGTTTTAAATTTGCTCTAGAGTTCGATTTTTTGAAATTACATTCTATTTTTTAAAAATAACAATAAATTGAATTAAAATTGCATTAAATGTAATTGAAAGTTCATTGCATCAAAATTAAATCCCAACACTACAAAATTACACTAAAATCAATCAAAATTTGTTCACCACTTGTAAAATCAATTTTTTGACCAAATTTCAAAATCAAGTAACTCTAGAAACGTTTTGCTTTTTTTTCTCCTAAAGTTGAATGAAAGTGGAATAATGAGAATCGAGAATAAAAATCGTGGCTTGTGAATTCGGTGACGAGGACAGAAGACGGGAAGAGGGTTGTTTGTAGGGTTTTGGGAGGGAGAAAAAAAAAGGAGAAACTCGGTTTTGCTAGGACTACAAATCACGCTTGGCCGACGTCCAGTTTGCTAGGCTTATACCAAACTCTGTACAGGATACGAGGGACAGAAAAAAAACAAAAAAAAAAACGGGTCTAGTTTGTGGATTTCCCAAAAAGGAAAAAAAATTCACAAAATAGATTTAGAGTAATTTTACTCAAATTAAACCCCATATACACTTCAACGAAACAATTTTCTTAATTAAATTTAAAACAAACTGTAGTAGAAAAAATTGAAATAAATTGAAATTGAAGAAAAATATTAATTTAAAATTAAGAGAGTGTGAATTAAGAAAATATATCTAGTCTAACAGAATTTGGCAGAAAATTTTGATGACAATTTAATGTTGCGGGAATTTTTTCTTTTTTTTTAAAAAAAAAGTTCAGACTGCACACGTGCATGTTGTATAGGAAGGGAACACGAGACAAAACCTTATAACGACAGGACAGCCATAGATGGGATAAACCACCATTCGAACTTTAATTCCTCATAGGAGACAGAAATCACGTTCTTATAATATATCCGCCGCCTGTGGAAAGTTTTTTAAACTTATCGCTGTCAATTTTTAATCTTTAGTTTATGATCAAATAATGCTTTATCGATTAAAAATTTTATTATTTTGACACGTAGAGTACCGGACAAAATTGTGGGACCATTTAAAAAAATAGGACGAAAAACATGACCGTCTTAAAATACTGATAACTCTGTGAGATATTAGCGAATTTAAATAAATCATAGACCATTGGAAAGCTTGTAAAATTTGCCATTAAATGGTCCTATTTTGAAGCTTTTTTGATTAAAGGAAACGGAGATTTGATGTAATAAAGACAGATGGATTTTTTCGTTTTCAGTGAATTTTCATTGCTCAAATTTGGTGGGCTGTATTTTCCAGAGAAATAATAAGAAATTTTTTTAATTAAGCTAAATAAAACCTTAAGCTTTTAACTTTAAAATAAGCCAAAGAAAACTTAATTATCTCGATTGGTTTAAAAGTTATAAGGAAATGATGTTAATCGTTGCTTGAAAATTTTTAGGTCATTAAATATTATATATTTACTTATAACTTTTGGCCCAATCGAGATAACTAAGTTTTTTTTAGCTTATTTTAAAGTTAAAAATTCAAGATTTTATTTAGCTTAATTAAAAAAATTTCCTACTTCTTCTCTGGAGAATACAGCCTACAAAACTTGAACAATAAAAATTGACAAAAAACGAAAAATTCACCTGTCTTTATCACACCAAATCTCCGTTTCTATTAATCGAAAAAGCTTTAAAATATGATCATTTAATGGCAAATTTTATAAGCTTTTTAATGGTCTATAAAAAATTTCAATTCGCTAATATCTGACGGAGTTATGAATATTTTAAGACGGTCATGTTTTTTTTTGTCCGGTAGTGTAATAGTGTAGAGTGCGCAAGACATCTGCAACATGCGCAGTAGATCTTTGGCTCAGGAGCGTAACCAGGCAGTTGAAGGCCCGCGACACATTTTCTATTTGATTTTCTTTAAATTTAAATCCCGTGTGCCAAAAATATGTACAACGTGCGCACTAGATCTTTCTACCAGGAGCGTAAATAGACAGTTCAAGGCCTATAGCACTTTTCTGTGAAATTATCTTTCAATATAAATCTGTATGCGCAAGAAATCTGCAACGTGCGCAATAGATCTGTGACTGAAGAGCGTAACCAGGCAGTTTTAAACCCACGACACATTTTTCATTTGCTTTTTTAACTTTTGAATCCAGTATGTCAAAGACATCTACAACGTGCGCAGTAGATCTTTGTCCCAAGAGCGTAATGAAATATTTTGGGCCCGCGCTATGAATTCCATATAATTTTCTTTGAATATTAGTATCGATTGCGTAAGAAATCTGCAACGTGCGCAGTAGATCTTTGTATCAGGAGCGTAAATAGACAGTTAAAGGCCTGTAGCACTTTTCTGTGCAATTATCTTTCAATATAAATCTGTATGCGCAAGAAATCACGACACATTTTTTATTTGATTTTCTTTAAATTTAAATCCCTTATGTCAAATACATCTCCTAAGTGCGCAGTAGATCTTTGTCCCAAGAGCGTAATTAAATATTTTGGGCCCGTGCCATGAGATTTATATATTTTTTTTTAAATATTAGTGTCGATTGCGTAAGAAATTTGCAACGTGCGCAGTAGATCTTTGTACCAGGAACGTAACTAAACAATTTGGGCCCAGTATAAAGAAAACCTTTTTTTTATTAGCTCCGTTTAATTGAGACAAAGTCTAGCGTCTAGATAAATCTAGAATTAAAAAGCAGTTTGTCATTAAACTGCTTAACTAATCTTCTAAGAGCGATGGCAAATAGATAAAGTTAATTGTGCCTAATTAAGTCAGATGCTCTTGTTAAGAGTACCTAAGATAGAGTTCTCTCGAAGTAATTAGCAAAAATTTGGGTGGAGTTGTTTCTGTTTGAGCTGTGAAACGATCGATGTCCTGGCATATAGAATGTAAAAAAGAAAGAACTCGAGGGTTTTATCGGTTCGACGTGGAACGCAGAGGCCGACTGTCTGCCCACGAAACGAGATAATCACTTAATTAGTCGACGTTGTCATTATACGGCTCTGCTGACCCGCACGCGATCTAAATGAAAGTAATAAAAAAGTCTGTCGACTGGTATGGAGGGCCCTCCCCTGTTTATAAAACTCGAGTCCCTCCTCCTCGCGTCAGTCGTACCAACCAGGTGTAAAGACCAGTTTAAAATTCGGCAAACTTGTATTCCAGGATTTAATCAACTCGAAATATTTATCTTCGTGAATTAAGTTAAAGCGTTTTTGTTTTGTATTTCTTAATTACACAGAGACAGAAACAAAAATTAAAGGGATCCCCAAATTTTTTAAAATTGATTTACTAACGTATTTTAATGCGCTGATTACGAAAATTGTCGACTAGATCATTTTTATGATGAAAACCATAAAAATTCCTTAAAAAAGAGTTTTTGACATTATCTCAATAAATATTCAAAATTTTGAAAATTGTTGTTTACAAAAGTTGTAAACCTTCTCAAAATACATATTTTATGTACAATGCATTTTTTTTATTTCTCTAATAGTTTTCGAGAAAATCTCTACTGAAGTTACTCGTAAATGGCGAAGAGCGCCGAAAAGAAGACAGGAGCAATTTTCTCAATAAATATCAAAAATTTAGAAAATTGTTATTCACAAAAGTTGTAGGCCTTTCAAAAATACATATTTTTTGTAAAATTCATTTTTTCGATATCTCTAACATTTTTCGAGTAAATCGATAGCAAAGTTGCTTGCGCAGTGCGAAGAGATCATGATACTTTTTTTTGTGTTTTATTGAAACAGGATTAGAAATTCAAGTTTGGATTGTCGTTTATCGTCTAAAAAAGTGAATTTTAAACGCGTTCTTCTCGTGATTCTTGTTAATTTGTACTGCTAGTGTAGTGAGCGCTTGCGCAACCTGAAAATCCAATTTATCGACGGTCGGTATCTTACCAGCGGTCGGTAACTAGTACCCACAACTCTCACAGCGCTGCCGTCGCGGTGAATACACGCTTTTATCAAAACTCTCACGTTTCCCTTCAGACAAAAGTTCACCTCTAGAGTTACTTTACCGGAAAATCTCAAAAATAAATAGAAATTCAACTTGCGCGCGTTTCTCACAAAATTGAGAATCTAATTCGTCTTGTGGCAGTGTCGCGGTTACTTTACGTGGGAAAAGGAGCACGTCGTCATTTTCCTACTGGGACCTTAAGCTTCTCAAGTTTGAATTTGCATCGTTTATGGTTACTTTGGCAGAACGATGGCGCTTGTATTCGCGCCACTTTGAGCTCTATACGTCAAAGGACGCGCGGTTTCCCGCGAACTTTCCTTCCGCCCAGGTTAAAATCACAGTATCCTCACACAGAGCAGGTTCGTCATTAAAATATGCTCTGGCAATTGTGTGCCGTGCCGCGAGATACCCGGCTTCCTTTGTGAAATCGGTCGAGGGTCGAGAAAAAAATTCCCTTCAATGGTAGGCCGGCCAGTGCTCACTTTATAGAAAACAACTTGGCATTCGGAACCTGCGATTGTGCGGTGTACACTTCCCGGCTTCGTGGCAATGAAAAAAAAAATGTATTTTTTTTTTTGGCAAAAAGAAGAAAAAAAAACTGGATCACAACAGACATCGGACAAATTCGAGTGACGGGCTTTAATAATAGGATTTTTTGCCATTTATTTTGGCAGGCATCGGTCGGATAAAAAGTTCCTTTTATAGGTCGATGAGTATTCACAATCAAGGTACCTCTGTGAGAGTTGTTTATTTTCTGAGTGGATGTCAGTTTAATCGGAAGAAAGTCCTTCATACACTTTGTGGACGACTAGTTCCTGGCTTTGATTGAATTTAATCCTTGGGAAGTGTTGAGAAAAAAAGGGTATTTATAGGCTGGACAATTTTTTGCTGATGAAAAGGAAACGAATTTTTAAATTGAAATAATAGTGAAATAATATTCGCAGGGCTGCCAGCGGAATTGGAAATTGAAAAAAGATAAAAAATATGTGTCTTTGTAATTTAAAACAGTGAGTAAATAGTGTAAAAGTTAAAAATTCAGGATAATTGAAAAGATTGAAGAAAATGACATTTAAAGAAAATAATTCCAAAATGGCAAAAAAATTTAGGTATTAGGAAAATAAATGAAGTTTAAAGAAGATAATTGAAATTTGTAGAAAATAATTGAAAAAGGTGTTAAAAATTTAAAAATTCATGAAAAAAATGTCCTCAAACTAATCCTTAGAATAAAAAGTCCTCAAATTGATCTTTAAAATATAAAGTCCTTTACGTCAAACTCAAAACATGAAGTCCTCAAACTGAACCTCAATTATGAAAACCTCAACATTATTACTTAATCATGAAGTCCTCAAAAAAATATTGAAAATATGAAATCCTCAAAACCAATCCTTGAAATATGAAGACCTTAATATTAGTCACAAAACATAAAATCCAAAATCTAATCCTCAAATTTTAAAGTCCTCAGCTTGATCCTAAGAAAATTCAGTCTTAATTCACCTTTTTAAAACATGCAGTCCTCAAAATAATCCACAGAATAAAAAGTCCTCAACATGATCCTCAAAATATAGTTTTCTACTCGAACCTCAAAACATGAAGTCCTCAAACCGAAGCTCAAACTATCAAATCCTCAATTTTACTACTGTACTAAGAAGTCCTCAAACTAATGTTTAAAATATGATATCCTTAAACCATTCCTCAAAATATGGAGACCTCAATATTAATCTCAAAACATAAAATCCATAATCTAATCCTCAGAATAAAAAGTCCTCAACTTGATCCTCAAAATATAATCTTCTACTTGAAACTCAGAACATGAAATCCTCAAACGGAACCTTAAAATATAAAGTCCTCAATTTTAGGACTGAAGCATAAAGTCCTCAAACTTCTTTTTATAGTATGAAATCCTCAAACTGAAACTTGAAATATGCAAACCTCGATTTAAGCCTCCACACATAAAGTCCATAATCTAATCCTCAAATTATGAAGCCCTCAGCTTGATCCTCAGAAAATGTAATCCTTAATCCTCTCCTTAAAACATTCAGTCCTCGAACTTACAATCAAAATAAAAAATCCTCTACTTAAACCTCAAAATATAAAGTCCTCCATTTTATGACTGAAGCATTAAGTCCTTAAACTTCTTTTTAAAGTATGAAATCCTCAAACTAAACCTCGAAATATGCAAACCTTGATTTAGCCTCAAAACATAAAGTCCATAAACTAATCCTCGAATTATGAAGTCCTCAGCTTGATCCTCAAAAAATGTAGTCCTTAATCCTCATCCCAAAACACGCAGTCCTCAAAATATTCCTCAGAATAAAAACTCTTCAATTTGATCCTTAAAATATAAAGTCCTCTACTTGAACCTCAAAATATCAAGTCCTCAAAAACCGAACCTCAAAATATTAAGTCCACAACTTTACTACTGAAGCAAACTTATTTTTAAAATTTGAAATCCTCAAACTAATCCTCAAAATATGGAAACCTCGATTTTAGCCTCAAAACATAAAGTCCTTAATCTAATCCTCAAATTAAGGTGTCCTTAGCTTGATTCTCAAAAAATGTAGTCCTTAATCGTCTTCTTAAAAATGGCAGTCCTCAAAGTAATCCACAAAATAAAAAGTCCTTAACTTGATCCTGAAAATATAAAGTCCTTTACTTAAACCTCAAAACATGAAGTCCTCAAAAAAACGAACGTCAAAATATCAACTCCTTAACTTTACGACTAAAGCAAGAAGTCCTCAAACTTCTTTTTATAATACAAAATCCTCAAAATATGGAAACCTCGATTTTAGCCTCAAAACATGAAATCCATTATCTAATCCTCAAATTTAGAAGTCCTCAGCTTGATGCTAAAAAATCCAGTCCTTAATCCGCTTTCCAAAACACGCAATCCTCAAACCAATCCTCAGAATAAAAAGCCTTTAACTTGATCCTTAAAATAAAAAGTCCTCTACTTGAACCTCAAAATATCAAGTTCTCAAAAACCGAACCTCAAAATATCAAGTCTTCAACTTTACGACTGAAGCATGAAGTCCTCAAACTTCTTTTTATAATATGAAATCCTCGAACATAAACCTCGAATTGTGGAGTCCTCGATTTTAGCCTCAAAACATAAAATTCATAATCTAATCCTCAAATTTCGAAGTCCTTAGCTTCATCCTCAAAAAACGAAGTCCTTAATCCTTTTTTAAAAACATGCAGTGCTCAAACTAAAACTCAGAATAAAAAGTCCTCAACTTGATCCTTAAAATATAAAGTCCTCTACTTGAACCTCAAAACATGAAGTTCTGAAAACCCAAACCTCAAAATATCAAGTCCTTAACTTTACGACTAAAGCAAGAAGTCCTGCAACTTCTTTTTATAATACGAAATCCTCAAACTAATCCTTCAAATATAGAAACCTCGATGTTAGCTTCAAAACATGAAATCCATAATCTAATCCTCAAATTTTGAAGTCCTCAGCTTGATCCTAAAAAAATCCAGTACTTAATCCGTTTCCCAAAACACGCAGTCCTTAAACTAATCCTCAGAATAAAAAGTCTTCAACTTGATCCTTAAAATATAAAGTCCTCTACTTGAACCTCAAAATATCAAGTCCTCAAAATCCGAACCTCAAAATATCAAGTCTTCAACTTTACGACTGAAGCATGAAGTCCTCAAACTTTTTTTTATAATATGAAATCCTCAAACTAATCCACGAAATATGGAAACCACGATTTTAGCTTCAAAACATAAAGTCCTTAATCTAATCCTCAAATTTTGAAGTCCTTATCTTGATCCTCAAAAAATGCAATCCTTAATCCTTTTTTAAAAACATGCAGTCCTTAAACTAAAACTCAGAATAAAAAATCCTTAACTTGATCGTTAAAATATAAAGTCCTCTACTTAAACCTCAAAACATGAAGTCCTGAAAACCCAAACCTCAAAATATCAAGTCCTTAACTTTACAACTAAAGAATGAAGTTCTCAAATTTCTTTTTATAATATGAAATCCTCAAACTAAACCTTGAAATATTCAAACCTCGATTTTACCCTCAAAACATAAAGTCCATAATCTAATCCTCAAATTTTGAAGTCCTCAGCTTGATCCTCAAAAAATGTAGTCCTTAGTCCTCTTCTTAAAACATGCAGTCCTCAAACTAATCCTCAGAATGAAAAGTCCTCAACTTGGTCCTCAAAATATAAAGCCCCGAACGTGATCCTCAAAACAAAAAATCATTATACGGAAAACGAAAATACAAAATAGCTTAACTTTGCTTTTAAAATATATAAAGTTCTCTTACTAATCCTCAAAATATAAAGTCCTCAACCTTATTGTGTATGTTAAACAATTGTTTACTTTAAACAATTTTTTATTTTTCAATTGTTTACTTCAAAGAATTTTTATGTTTCAATTGTTTACTTTAAACATTCTATATATTTCAATTGTTTACTGCAAACAATTTTTTATTTTGAATTATTTACTTTAAACAATTTTTTATTATAAATAATTTTTATAAACACAAACTCTTTTATTTTTATTGATTTTTATTGCATCTGATGCAATTTATGTGCAAAATGATTTAACTTCGGTGCAATAAGTTTATAATTCCTCTGCAAATTCTGTAAAAATATGAAGAAAAACATATTGCAACATCGGGTACAAATTCGTCCAATTTTCATGCATCATGATAAATTTCACCAAAAATATTTCTCTTCCTACAATTTCATACATTTTTTACAACTCCATGCAATTTCCTTAACCAATGTTTCTATTTACCTCAATCCCCAGAAATTCTTTGTATTTAAATGTCCCATGTTAATTCAAGTGCTTCAAGGCAAAATCGATTCTTTTCTATTTCGTCAGAACCTCGTCTTTTGCAAAATTGTATTCTCGTAAAATACTGTTTCTTTTGACGAGAAATTAAGTCCTTTTTGAAAAAGCGGATACGGGATCATGCTTGACTTCTAAACGGGCAGTATGGGGATTTATTTAGCGAACGTTTGTCTTCCACTTGGATTACGTTTATGTTGGAGGTCCACATAAACGAAAGATAAGGAACTCCACCTCTGTTAAAACGGGATACGGTAAGGTCATCATGACATATGGTCAGCGCAGAAACTCGTTCTCTCTCTTTTTTTTTTTTTTTTTTTTTTTTCCTCGTATTTGGCGTGTACTTCCACTTTCTCTATCCCACTTCACGGAAGAGGACGAGGACCAGAGTAAATAAAAACAAAATGAAGGCAAGGGCTCTCGTTTCCGAAATCGGAAGGAAGTGCGCCACATGTACTGGCTCTTGGGATATTCGGCTCGTTAAGCAGAAACAGGAAAAATCACGATGTCAATAAAAAGGTCGCCGAAAGGGTCAGATTCAAAAGCTGATTTTTGCAACTTGCTTTATAACACAAATGAAACAAAAATGTATACTTTTATTTATTTTTACCCCACAAAGTATACACTTTATTTACTTTCAACTATACATTATTATCGAATTTCTTTTTATATTGACAACAACAAAATGTAATAGAAAAAAAAAGCGCGATCCATATTTTGACGATTATATATTTAAATAAGCGGAACTTCAAAGCAATTCTTCATAGTTACATTTGAGAAGAAAATTAGACATATGGAATGGAATTAGGTTCTCAAACTTCTGTTTCGAAAGGAAACCTATTATTATCCTAAAGAACTTATAAAGCGTCGGATCCTTCTCAAAATTCCCGAAAGGCAACAGACCTTCGTAAATTACCTTCCCCCACCCCTCGTCAAGGACACTGTCCTTAACCTCAGAAACATAACTTTTCCGATTAGCTTGTTAGTGAGAACTGCTCCTCCCAGTTCTGAATAAAAAAAAATTGATATATTTTTAGAATGTTCAATTCCCACTTGTCGTGAAAATAAATGAGTAAATAACTACATTTTCAACTGGAGACGAAAATTGCCTCTTTTTCCGATAGTGTCAAAAAAGGCTAGTTTTCCAACTAGTGCTGAAAATTGTCTATTTCCCGCAAATGTCGAAAGTAATAATTTCCCTAAAATAGTTTCTTTGACCACTAGTGTTGGAAATGGTCTCTTTTTCGACTAGTTTTGAAAACAGTATATTTCTCAGTAGTGTTGGAAATAGTTGCCATTCCCACTAGTGTTAAAAATGATCTCTTTTCCAACTAGTGTTGGAAATTGTCACTTTTCCCACTAGTGTTGGAAATAGTCTCTTTTCCCACTAGTGTTAGAAATAGTCACTTTTCCCACTAGTGTGGAATTAGTCTCTTTTCCCACTAATGTTGGAAATAATCGCCTTTTCCTACTAGTGTTTTCGGCTAGAAAAAACGTTTTTTTTCCTGGCTAGAGTTGAAAATAATTATTTTTCCCAATAGTGTTGGAAATAGTAGCTTTTCCCACTAGTGTTAAAAAAAGTAGCTTCTCCCACTAGTGTTGGAACTAGTTTTTTTTTCCACTAGTGTTGGAAATAGTCTCTTTTCCCACTAGTGTTGGAAATAGACTAGTGTTGGAAATCGTCTCTTTTCTCACTAGAGTGTTCAAAATAATCGCCTTTTTCCACTAGTGTTGGAAATAATCGCTTCTTCCACTAGTGTTAAAAATGGTCACTTTTTCCACTAGGGTTGGAAATAATTATTTTTCCCAACAGAATGGGTCATTTTTTCCATTTGTGTCAGTCATGGTTATTTTTCGGCTAGAAAAAACGGTTTTTTTCAGTTTTCTTTTCTCAGTTTTTTTCCTGGCTGGAGTTGAAAATAATTATTTTTCCCACTAGTGTTGGAAAATGTCGCTTTTCCCACTAGTATTAGAATTAGTCACTTTTCCCAACAGTGTTTGAAGTGGATATTTTTACCTACAGAATGCGTCTTTCTTTTTCTCGATTAGTGTCGATTATGGTTATTTTTCGGCTAGAAAAAACGGTTTTTTCTAGTTTTCTCCAGTGGCGTAACTGAGAGAGCAAGGGCCCTGGGGCAAAAAGGAAAATGGGGCCCCAATTATATAATTTTTTTGCAATAGATGTTTTTTCTTTTTAAATTTTAAATCATATTTCACCCTTTTAAAATTTTCTCAAATTTTTAAATTTATAGCAATCTTAATTTCTTCAAATTTAAGTTAATGTGAATTTGCATTGTTTAAAAGTCCAATTAATACACGTTTCGAAAATACTAAATTTGAAGTTATTTAAAAATTTACTTCAATTTTTAATAATTCTTTTCTGTTATGATTTCGTTTACTAAAAATAAAATTTTGTACTATTTTTATCATTTTTCAACTATTTTCCACAATTCTTAATTATTTCAATTGTTTTTAAATTGTTTCCCTAAATATTAAATTTACGTTCCTCAAATGTCAATTATTTTAAAATAATTATTTTTGCCCTGACATTGAATCAATTTAATTATTTATTCCTAAATTTTATATTATTTATCGTAAATTTAAATTATTTTGCTAAATTTGCCATTATTTTTGTCATTTTTCAATGATTATTTTCAATCTTTAACATTTTTATAATTTCTTAATTAATTTACTAAAGTTTTAAAAATATATCTCAATTTTCAATTATTTTATTCAAATTTTCATTTTTTTTTTTTTTATTATTTTGCAAAATTATTTTCTCCGTCTTTTAATATTTTCATTATTTTTCAATTAATTTCCTTTATTTTTAGTTATTATCACAAATTTAGATTATTGCCTTTAATTTTTAATTTTTTAAACGATTTTTCAATTATTTTCTTTTGTTTAAAGACAAATTCAGTAATTTTATATTATATTCTCCGATTTTTAATTATTTTCATGCTTTTGGCAAAATTATAAAAAATTTCAATTATTTATCTCAAATTTCATTTATTGTTTTCAATCTTTCTTATTTAATTTATTTCAATTATTTTTCTCCATCTTGAATTATTTTCAGCATACTTCAATTATATCTTTCAATTACGAATTAATTTGATCATATTTCAATTATTTTCCTTGATTGTTATTTTTTTAATTTTTAAGTATTTTTCTAAAATTTCAATTATTTTCTTCAATTTTTAATTATTTTCATTTGCTTTCATAATTTCCCAATTTTTTTGTAATTCTCGTAAATTTCATTCGTTTTCAGCTTCTTCAATTCTTTTCTCCAATTTTTAGTTATTCTCATTTTTTTTCAATTGATTTATAAAAACTTCATGTAATTTTCTCAAATTTCAAGTATTTTTTTTATTTAAAAAAAATTCTGTAACTTTTTCAATTATTTCACTTAAATGTGATTTATTTTTTACAACCTGTCATTGTTTGTATTATATTTCAATTCTTTTCTTCAAGTTTCAAATTGTAAAATCATTATTCAATTATTCTTTTAAAATTTATATCCTTCAATTTTCAAGTATTTTTATTTCTTTTATAATTTCCAAAACTTTCAACTATTTATCTGAGATTTTAATTATTTCATTCAATTTGCAATTATTTATATTTATTTCCTTCATTTTTTAATTACTTTCATTCTTTTTCGTAATTTCCAAAAAGGTTTTAATTATTTCTGTTCAATTAAAAATGATTCAATTTTAAATTATATTTATCTTGTTTCATTCATTTTCTCTAATTTTTAATAATTTTCTTTCTTTTTCAATAAACTTTTGAAAGTTTTAATTATTTTTCTGAAATTTTGTTTAACTTTCCTTTATTTAAAATATAAATATTATGTAGTTTTTTTCAATTATTTTCACAAATTTTAATTATTTTTTTTACTTTTATATTATTTATCTCAATTTCCAATCATTTTTTTTTCAATTTTTTCCCCTAATTTTTCATTATTTTATTTTTTTCAATTTATTTTTAAGA
Organism: Ganaspis brasiliensis; assembly: GCA_037103525.1. Lineage (NCBI taxonomy): Eukaryota > Metazoa > Arthropoda > Insecta > Hymenoptera > Figitidae > Ganaspis > Ganaspis brasiliensis. The sequence continues at coordinate 539,869 of JAZKLR010000168.1, read as the reverse complement.
ACTTCAAGGAATTTTCTCAAATTTAAATTTTTTTCTTTATTTCCAAAACATTTCTGTGATTTTTAAATTACTTTCCTCAATTTTTCTCGGTTTTTTTTCCTGGCTAAAGTTTACAATAATAATTTTTCCCCCTATAGTATTGGAAATGGTCACTTTTCCCACTAGTATCGGAAATGTTAATTTTTCTCACCGGTGATGAAAATGATCATTTTCTTCACTAGTTGCACAACAGTCATTTTACTATTTTTTTGACAAAATAGTCATTTTTCCCACTAGTACCGAAAATAGCTTTTTACCCACTTAAAAGCTAAAATTATCCATTTCCACCGGTACTCAAATATTAATCACACGATTATCAAGAAAGTTTATTTTTCCCTCTAATTAAGAAACTAGTTTCGACGCCGCGCTTGAATATATAATAATACATTAAAACAGAATATTATACCTATATATTTTAATTGTAATTAGATAAAAAAAAAACTCGATTAAGACAGATAAATATATGGTCAGTGGAAATTTTTAAATGAAGAGATTAAATGTAACAATTTTAACGGCAAAATAATTATTCACTATTATTCTTTACGAATGATGACGGGACTAGAATTAAGAACTCAAGTTCAGTTTGATTTATCACTATATAGGAGAAAAATATATTCTACTATTGTTCCTTGACTTTTTCCCAGAGGTTTAATTACTTAATGACTTGATTTTCTTTTTTGTTATTTCTCTCCCATATTTACATGATTACGGTTTTCAATAGTTAATAAATTTTAAATAGTTTAGCATTGTGAATGAGTGCATTAATTAGTAATTTTATTTTCTTTAAAAAGAAAAGAACAAATACATATTGCTTTTTCTTTTATTTAGACTGTTAATTTAGTTACTGAATATGTAAAAAAATATTTAATTTTTTTTTGTTTGTGATCAAAATTTGATTGTTTTCTCAAAGTGTCGTTTGAGGACGAAAAATTTTATTTAATCGGGACCAAGAAGCAAAGTACATTCGTGCTTTTTGGCTCAACTATAATGAGTAGGTTCTCTAACCTGGAAGTGACAGATCCATTGTTCACTCGTGGAATGGATGCTGAAGGACTTTGTCAGTGAGGCACCCTCTCAGCATCATCCCTGGCGCCTTATACTAAGAACACCAATTGAGATAAATATCACGAGTCATGCTGTGTTTCGAGAATATAATTATAGTATCCACTCTATCCAGGAAAAAGAGGAAATTTTTCGACTATAACTCAACAGGCAAAAATACATTTTTATAACCTCATCAACCGAATGTATTCTCAGCTTGAGTCCATTTTTCATTTTTCAGATGATTTTTCACATTTGCCGCTGCCTCAATTAATAAAAATATTGTTCAATTAAAACTGCATAGCCGAAAATTCCACTACAATCTAGCAATTTTTCAAAATTTTTTTTTTATTTTTTTTTAGATATTTTCCATACTTTTTGTCGTATCAATTTGAAACTTTCCAGAAAAGTTCTTCATTCTCAGACAATCAAATGTCTCACAGGAAGTTATTTCCAGTTTAAAGTTTCCTGCAGACTTTTGATCGGTAAACGCAAAAAAGCCATGAAACTATGAATTGTCCAATGCTGAGATTTGTTGGCTAAAGAGCTTAATTGTTTTCATATTGGTATCGAGTAATGAGCACAAAATCGGAAAATCTTGACTCTAGAGGTATCCAACAATCTATTTGTCTCCAGATTCTCTAAGCAGGCATTTCAAAGTACACTTGACCAATCGGAACAGCAGCCACTTGACAAGTCCTCGAGATTCAGTAAGGATCCGGTCAGCAATGTAGTCAGTGCTTGAACCGACATTACAAGCCACTTCTAATGTATCTCCAATGTCCAGTTTGACTTATTACGTAGCACAACTTTCAAGAGGGACTATATATACCACTAGAATTCCCGAATATTATTTCCATTCGAATTGTCCGAGAATTGGCAAAATTTTTTTTTTTTCTTTGTCACACTACAACTGCACATGGATCAGTTCCAAGCCTCTTTCCAATTTCATATATAACCTCAAAATCTGAAAGAAGCTTGACCTGATCACGCTCAGGAATAAAAATCCGTTTCTCAAACGAAAGCTTATTTCGAGAGTGGTTTTACCTCTGACCAGTCACGGGACTTCCAAGAGGGATCGTAAAACTCTTAACGGTCCAAGTATCCAGAATTGAAGTCTTCCAAATTGCTCGAGGTCGAACCTCATCGATTTCAGATGACGGAATAAATATCCAACGCCTCTCCAATCAAATTTTTATAATTGCTGGTTATAACTCTTAGAATTCGGGCTTTTCTGTGTTGTAATCCTCATAACTGTTCGGAAGAGAAGTTTCCGGGTCGATAAACTCGAATAAAAAATGTATTTTTATTTTAAAAAAAAAATTTCTTTTCGGTTTTTTTAAAAAACCTTGTGTCAGATTTCAGATCTTAATCGGACAAATAACTCTACCAAATTTTATTAAAATTCGCTAAATCGTTTTTGAGTTATCGCATTCGCAAAAAAGCGTGACACCTATACTGAGCCGCACGCACACATGCGCACATGTACGCGAAAATGCACACATACACACGAAATATCAGGCGATTTGAAAACATTGAATCAGATTTAAAGTGAAAGTTTAAGGAGACTTGGATTTTTCGAGTCAGGGAAGACATTTTTCGTAGAATTCATTCCAACATTTTGAGAGGTCTTGGACCCTTTTAGATGAAAATTTACAAATTTACAAGCATTCAAATTTAAAATTCAATTTCCACTAGTTTCAAATATTTTATTTAATTTTTTCAAATAAAAATTTGTCAGCCTTAATTATTTCTTTCAATCTCAAATTAGTTTCATTATTTATTAAACCTCTTTTAATTCTTTCGTCATTTTTCAATTATTTTTACAAAATATAATTTTTGTTTTACAAAATGTTATTGAATAAATAAAAAATAAAAAACTTGTAATTTTTTTCTGCAAATTATGATTAATTTCTTTAATATCGAATTATTAATATCAATTTGTAATGTCAATTAAATAATGGAATGACGTAGCTTATCAAATTTGCTAATTTAATTATGAGTTTCAATATTTTTATCGTTTCCCATAATCATTTTCCAAATATTTTGTAATAATAAAAAACCTCTTTCATATATCATCAATTTTTATTAAAAAAACCAAATTATTGAATTTTTATTTATTGTTTTTAAATTTTCGTTGTATTTTTAAAGTATTTAAAAGATGCTCTTCGATTCTTAATCACTTTCTTTTATATATAAAATGAATTCTGTAATTTTTTCAAATTTTTTTCTTAAATTTTCAGAATTATCTTTAATTACTAAATATTTTTATCATTTTTTAAGTAGTCTTGTTTATCTCTAAAATATTCTGTAATTTTTTCAATTATTTTTTTACAAATTTTTATTATTTTTCTCTATTTTCAATTGTTTTTATCATTTTTCAATTACTTTTTTCATTTTCAATTATTTTTTAATACATTTTCTAATATTTGATTTTTTTATCTTAAATTCCAGTTATTTTCAATTTACAATTACTTTTTTCATTTTCAATTATTTTTTAATACATTTTCTAATATTTGATTATTTATCTTAAATTCCAGTTATTTTCAATTTATAATTACTTTTATCATTCTGCAATTATTTTCTTTTATTAAAAGTATATGTTGTATTTTTTTCAAATATTTTCCACAAATTATAAATTAATTTGATTATTTGTTGATTAATTCCGAAAATTTCAATTATTTATCTCAAAATTCCATTATTATCTTCAATTTTCAATTATCTTACCATTTTTCAATTAGATGCTTTTTGTTATTTTCAATTATTTTTTAATTAATTATCTAATTTCTTTAATATTAATCTCAAATTCCAGTTATTTTTTCAATTTACAATGACTTTTATCATTCTGCAAATATTTTCATTTATTACAAATAAATGTTGTAATTTTTGCAATTATTTTCTTCAATTTTAATTTTTTTTTTTTATTTATTATCTCAAATTTAAATTTTTGTTTACATTTTTTAATGTTCTAATCAGTCTTCAATTATTGTTCTCAAATTTTAATTACGTTCGTCAATTTTAAATTATTTTTTTTAATTTGTGATGATTTTCACAAATTTCAATTATTTTCCTCAAATTTCAATTACGTTCGTCAATTTTTAATTATTTTTTTTAAATTACAATGATTTTCACAAATTTTTTTAATATTTTGATTATTTGTTGATAAATTCCGAAAATTTCAATTATTTATTTTAAATTTACATTATGTTTTTAAACTTTCAATTATGTCTATCATTTTTCAATTACTTTTTGTCATTTTCAATTATTTTTTAATCAATTTTCTGATTTCTTTATTAATTATCACAAATTCCAGTTATTTTCTCAATTTTTAACTATTTTTATCATTCTACAATTATTTTATTTTATTCTAACTATATAATCTGAATTAGTTAAAAATAACTTATTTGAAAGCAAAAACTCAGTCACTAATTCAAATAGTTATATTTCTACTAATCATTTAATAAAAAATAACTAATTATTAGTCAAATTCATTTTTTGGTTATGTCAAAATAACTAATATTTTTGTAAAATTCTGTTTACTAATTCAATCAGTCAAATTTTAACTATTTTTTAGTTATGTTTTTACTAACAATGAGTCATTTTTTTACTAATAATTAGTTATTTTTAACTAATTGCTGAAATAAAAACTCATTTACAATTTGACTAATTTTAATAATTTTCTTCAATTCTCAATTATTATTGTTACCATTTTGCTGTCAATTTCATTAATCTTAATTTACTTTAACTATTCCTAAATTAAATTCCTAAATGTAAATAATTATTTTCTCATTTTTCAATTAATTTTCTTAATTTTAATCTTTTATCTTTTAACAATTATATTCTCCACCTTTTAATTAGATATAATTAATTATTTTTCAATTAATTCCCTAAATTTTTATTCATTACTACAAATCTAAGTTATTGTATCTACTTTTCAATGTTCTAATCATTTCTCAATTATTTTCCTTAAATTTCAATTACGTTAGTAAATAATTAATAATTTTTTTAAATATGCAATGATTTTCATAAATTTTTAAATTATTTTGATTATTTATTGATTAATTCCGAACATTTTAATTATTTATTTCAAATTTCTATTATTTTCTTCAATTTTCAATTATTTCTATCATTTTTCAATTACTTTTTGTCGTTTCCAATTTTTTTAAAATTAATGTTTTAATTTTTTTAATATTTAACTCAAATTCCAGTTATTTTTTCAATTTACAACTTTTTTAATCATTCTGCAGTTATATTCTTTCATTACAAATATATGTTGAAATTTTTTTAATTAATTTTCACAAATGAAAATTATTTTCTTCAACTTTTAATTATTTTTATTACTTTGCAAATATTTTCTCAAATTTGTTATTATTTTCTTTATTTTTCAATTGATTTCCTAGATTTATTATATCTTTCTTAAATTTTCAATTATTATTTTTACCATTTTGCTATCAGTTTTTTATTATTTTTAATAATTTTTACTATTCTTTTTTTAAGTTCTTAAATTTTTAATAATTATTATCTTATTTTTAATTAGTTTTCTCAATTTTTATTTTCTTTTATCTTTTAGCATTTTTTTCTCCACTTTTTAATTAGATATATTAATTATTTTTGAATTAATTTCCTAATTTTTCATTCATTATTACAAATTTAAGTTATTGTATACACTTTTCAATGTTTTAATCAATCTTAAACTATTTTTCTTAAATTTCAATTATATCTGTCAGTTTTTCATTTTTTTTTTTTATTATTTGCAATGATTCTCACAAATTTTATATTATTTTAATTATTTGTTAAATAATCTCCGAAAATTTTAATTATTTATCTCGAGATATAACTCAAATTTTTAATATTTTCTTTAACTATTAATTATTTTTTTAATTTTTATGTTCTTTTAGTTTTTAGCAATTATTTACTCCACCGTTTAAATTCGCCATATTAATTATATTAAATTAATTTTCTAAATTTTTATTTATTATCTCAAATCTAAACTATTATATCCACTTTTCAATGTTTTAATAATTCTTCAATTATTTTTCCCAAATTTCAATTACGTCCGTCAATTTCTAATTAGTTTTTCTAATTTGTAATGTTTTTAACAAATTTTTATATTATTTTGATTATTTGTTGATTAATTCCGAAAATTTCAATTATTTGTCTCAAATTTCCATTATTTTCTTCATTTTTCAATTATTTTTCTTAAATTTCAATTACGTTCGTCAACTTCTAATTTTTTTTTAATTTGCATTGACTTTCACAAATTTTATACTAATTTAATTATTTGTTGATTAGTTCCGAAAATTTCAATTATTTATCTCAAATTTCCATTATTTTCTTCATTTTACAATTATTTTTTCAATGTTTATTTTCTTTTATCTTTTAGCAATTATTTTCTCCAACTTTAAATTAGATTTATTAATTATTGTTTAATTAATTTCAAAATTTTTCATTTATTATTTCAAATTTATAAGTTATTGTATCCACTTTTCAATGTTTTAGTCATTCGTTAATTATTTTTCCCAAATTTTAATTACGTCCATCAATTTCTAATTATCTTTTCTAATTTATAATGATTTTAACAAATTTTAATATTATTTAGATTATTTGTTGATTAATTCCGAAAATTTTAATTATTTATCTCAATTTTTCATTCTTTTTTTCATTTTACAATTATTTTTTCAATGTTTATTTTCTTTTATCTTTTAGCAATTATTTTCTCCAACTTTAAACTAGATATATATTAATTATTGTTTAATTAATTTCCTAAATTTTCATTTATTATCTCAAATCTAAGTTATTGTATCCACTTTACAATGTTTTAATCATTTTTCAATTATTTTTCTCAAATTTTAAATCATTTCATTTAATTTGCAATTATTTTCACAAAAATAGTATTTTGCTTATTCGTTGATTAATTCCGAAAATTTTAATTATTTATTTCAAGTTTACATTATTTTCTCCAATTTTCAATTATTTCTATATTATTCTCATTATTTTCCTCAATTTAAAATTCTTGAAATTATTTTGTAATTAAGTACTTTCTTTTATTTCACATATATATTAACACCTATTCAAGTTTCAAAAAAAAAAAGTCATTACCTTGACTGTTTGTTGCCACCCCCCTCACCCCCTAATTTTTTTTCTAGCTACAGCCTTGCCTGATTTAAGCATACAATCTTCTTATGACGGAAATCTTCACCAGGAATGCAACTGTTTGCGGAAAATTCTCACGAATAGGGCAAAATTGATCCGACTTTGATATTTTTTTTTTTTTTTTTTTGAGGAATGATCACAGTGGCACTTATCGTGAGGACAGTTCGCACGAAATTCTCTCGCGTGCGACTTTAATGTTCCTTTTCGAGAGTTAAGGAAACAAGGAGTCGCACAACCGGTTAGCAGGTCTCTCTTAACGAACCTGAATTTTCCTTTCACGGGGTAACTATCCTTTTTATTCTTCTCTCCATCTTACGACTCTTACGTATACCCTCGATGCCAAAAAAAAAAAAAAAAAAAAAAAAAAAAAGATGGTCCGTTTTGATAATCCTTATTTACGAGCGTAAATCAGCAGAGAACCCGGGGCCTAAAAAATGCTTCTGCATTAATAAACTGCGCTTCATTATCGCGACGAAATCGTTGACGGGCCACAACTCCTGTCCTTACCCAAAAAAAAGCCTCTGATTGCTTAATCTAACCCTGAATTTCTACCTGGAGCCAGAATTATTTTACTCTACTTTATGGCTTCATTATCCCTTCTATGGTAAATATCTGTGATCTTTAAATATATTAAAATTATACTACAGTGTTTTTCTTTTCACGTTTTTTTTTTTGTTCTCGTGTATTAAATGTTTTTCTAAGTAATTTGTAATGAATAGCCTGTTTAAAAAATAATTTTCACAAAATTCAGAAATTTTCTTTTCAACTGATAAGAGAGAGGAGAGAGACCTTAATATTCCGCGGGAATCGAGTGTACGAGTATTTTCTTGAAATAAGAGAATATACCTGAAACTTTGTATATACTCTTGGAACGACCCAATTTCCCCTTTAAAAAATGTCGCGAGGCGCAAACTAGGTTCCGCGATACTCGCAGATTCAAAAGAGTGCGCGAGGAAAAATTTCAAACTCGGCTAACAATTTTTCTCAGCGAGATGCAAATTAATGGAGATTAAGTTCTAAACAGGATTATATTCATTTTTCCAAGGCTCGTACAGTTGAATTGCATTTTTCAAGAAAGGCACACGTAATAAAAAAAAAGAAGAAGAAATTCACAACCAAGAAAGAAAATATCTCCAAGTAATATTTATTTTAACTTTTGCCTCAGTGAGGGCCAATAATAGTTTTTTTTTTAAATGTAGTGCAATTTTTCTCTAATGTTTCAAGTAAAATTTGTGAGGTACAATTTTATTCAATTTCATCCTGTACATTTTTTTCAAATTTATGCAGTATAATTTTTTTAAATTTATGCAGTACATTTTTTCCAATTTATGCAGTACAACTTTTTCAAATTTATGTTGTATTACTTTTTTTTAAGTTGGGGCGGAAAAATTTTTTCAAGTTTTTTTGCAGCACGACTTTTTTCAAGTTTATATTCAGTTTTACTTTTTTCAAGTTTATTGTAGTATAATTTTGATTAAGTTCATGCGATACAACCTTTTTTTTTTATTTTTATGCACTACAACTTTCTTTTTCAAGTTTTTATGCTGAACAATTTTTTTTCAAGATTTTATGCAGCACAACTTTTTTTCAGGTTCTTATGCATTTCACTTTTTTTCAAGTTAATATGGTACAAGTTGTATCATTCAGACGATACAACATTTTTGGAATTTTTGTGCAGAACAACTTTCTTTTTCAAATTTTTATGCAGCACAGCTTTTTTCAGGTTTTTATGCATTTCACTTTTTTTTAAGTTAATGTGGTACAATTTTATTCAAGTTTATTTGGTCAACTTATTTTGCAATTTTTGTGCAGTACAACTTTTTTTTCAATTTTTTATGCAGCACAACTTTTTTTCAGGTTTTTATGCATTTCACTTTTTTTTAAGTAAATGTGGTACAATTTTTTTCAAATTCATGTAGTACAACCTTTTTTTAATTTTTTATGCAGCACACCTTTTTTCAGGTTTTTATGCATTTCACTTTTTCTCAAGTAAATGTGGTACAATTTTCTTCAAGTTCATGTGATACAAAATTTTTTGCAATTTTTGTGCAGTTCAACTTTATTTTCAAGTTTTTATGTAGCACAACTTTTTTGCAGGTTTTTATGCATTTCACTTTTTTTCAAGTTAATGTGGTACAACTTTCTTCAAGTTCATGTGGTACAACCTTTTTTCAGGTTTTTATGCATTTCACTTTTTTTTAAGTTAATGTGGTACAATTTTCTTCAAGTTCACGTGGTATCAACTTTTTTAAATTTTTCATGCGGTACAACTTTTTTTTCAAGTTTTTATGTAGCACAACTTTTTTTCAGGTTTTTATGCATTTCACTTTTTTTTAAGTAAATGTGGTATAATTTTTTTAAAATTCATGTAGTACAACCTTTTTTAAATTTTTGTGCATTACAATTTTCTTTTTCAAGTTTTTATGTAGTTTTATTATTTTCATGTTTATGCGGTACAATTTCTGCAAGTTCATGTAATACAACTTATTTTGCAATTTTTGTGCAGTACAACTTTTTTTTCAAGTTTTTATGCAGTTTTATTTTTTTCATGTTTATGCGGTACAATTTTCTTCAAGTTCATGTAATACAATTTATTTTGCAATTTTTGTGCAGTACAACTTTTTTTTCGATTTTTTATGCAGCACAAATTTTTTTCAGGTTTTTATGCATTTCACTTTTTTTTAAGTAAATGTGGTATAATTTTTTTGAAATTCATGTAGTACAACCATTTTTTAATTTTTTATGCAGCACACCTTTTTTCAGGTTTTTATGCATTTCACTTTTTCTAAAGTAAATGTGGTACAATTTTCTTCAAGTTCATGTGATACAAAATTTTTTGCAATTTTTGTGCAGTTCAACTTTATTTTCAAGCTTTTATGTAGCACAACTTTTTTGCAGGTTTTTATGCATTTCACTTTTTTTCAAGTTAATGTGGTACAACCTTTTTTTCAGGTTTTTATGCATTTCACTTTTTTTTCAGTTAATATGGTACAATTTTCTTCCAGTTCACGTGGTATCACCTTTATTAAATTTTTCATGTAGTACAACTTTTTTTTCGAGTTTTTATGCAGCACAACTTTTTTTCAGGTTTTTATGCATTTTACTTTTTTTCAAGTAAATGTGGTACAATTTTTTTCAAATTCATGTGGTACAACCTTTTTTCAGGTTTTTATGCATTTCACTTTTTTTTAAGTTAATGTGGTACAATTTTCTTCAAGTTTATGTGGTACAACCTTTTTTAAATTTTTGTGCATTACAATTTTCTTTTTCAAGTTTTTATGTAGTTTTATTATTTTCATGTTTATGCGGTACAATTTTCTTCAAGTTCATGTAATACAACCAATTTTGCAATTTTTGTGCAGTACAACTTTTTTTTCAATTTTTTATGCAGCACAACTTTTTTTCAAGTAAATGTGGTACAATTTTTTTTAAAATTCATGTTGTACAACCTTTATTTCAGGTTTTTTATGCATTTATTATTTTTTTTAAGTTAATGTGGTACAATTTTTTTCACATTTATGCAGTACAATTTTCTTCAAGTTGATGGGATACAGTTTTTTTTCAATATTTCAAAGTATTGTCGTCAACTTTACAATTCCTGGTGACAAAGAGAAATTGCAATTATCGAAAAAATAATTTTGTTTGAAAAATCTCGTCCCGGGGCGCCCACATATTTTGCTGTTTTCATATAGACATTTTATAGACTCGAGGCGAAAAATGTGACAATCATTCTGGAGAATCTGCAACAGCTTAGTGATTTCCATAGACATATCCAGTTTTACGTATGCATAAGTATACTCCACAGACGTTCATATCTGCACCTTTAACGTCGCTGTAGGCGAGTAATCCTTTCATAAATAAGGAAGTATTTACGTACAAATGCCATAAAAGCGAATAGGTTACGACGTTTCGGACTACGCTTTAAGTTTAAAGTTCCTCTGTACAGGTACACATACAAGTCGTGCATTTCTTTTCCTATCGGAACCTTCAACTCTCCCTTCACTCCTCGGGATCCACATTTCCCTCTTAGCAGCCTCCCTCGACCCTAAAACCCTCACTCCTTTCATCTCGGTCTTCTTTCATCTCCCGGTACTGACCTTCCATTCCGCTCTTTTCAATTCGAAGAGACTCGTGTTGAATCTGTAAATACGATTCGCAAGATTTAAAAACGACAAAAAAATTCAAATATATGCGCAGATTCTGTCTATGGAGAGATTTTACTTTAGCATTATTACACTCTCGTATGAGAATTTCATGTTGTATTTACAATCTGAATGTTGTGTATTTTCGGAAACGATTTACTTTGAAATAGAATTTGAATAGAGAAATCAAAGTTCAGCAAACAAGTTATATGAAAATAATAGCCACGTTTTTATTTAATTTAAATTTTTACTATTTAACGGAATTTCTTTTATTTCAATTTTTGTATTATTTACTTAATTACTTTTATTTTCTATTTTGATCTTTAGGGTTCTTTACACAAAGGACATCATATTACTTTCATTTTGTGCCCATTTCAATTTTTCCTAGTTTTTAGAGCTCTGAATGTTTGACCTAGTGATCTGAAAATTATTAAACAAGCAGTTTCACGTCTATCTTGGAGCAAAATATAGCGAAAGTTGCTCAGTTAGATAATTGTAGCGTTACTAAGGAAAAAAACAAGCAAAATTTACTTCAATATATGCTTACAATATGCTTAAAATAAGAATAAACTACAAATTGTGTTGAAAAGTAGATGCCCCCCCTAATCTAGAGCCAACATTATTTGACATAGAGAGTCAAAAAATAGCCATACTGGTGTATTTTTATCTGTAGATTACGGGAAAAATATAGGAAGCATGATAGAAGTTGATTAAGACAATGATTTCAAAGAAAAACTACAAATTTTTTAAAAATAAGGTGCCCCCTCTCACCTAACGGTTATTTCACTTGACTTATAAGTCTGAAATTTGGTACAATGGTACATTTTTTATTGTAAGATTCAAAAAAAATTATAGCAAGCATGATAGAAGTTGGTTTTTACAATAATTAGGGGAGAGTGGGGCAAAACCGCTAAGCGGGGCAAAGACGTTTTTCAAAATATCTCCCTTATTTCTAGACCGTTTCAACTTATGTTTAATGTTTATCATAATTATAACTGGAACTATTGTTTAGAAAAAAAAAATCTTAAAAATATAAAATGTATTAAGAAATATACGGAAAATATCGATTTCACATGTCTGAGATGAAATTTATATTGACCAAAACTAGTAAATTTTGAATGTAAATTGTGAGCATTTAAAATTGAAAATTTCACGTTCCAGTAGAGTAATGATTTATCTACACAATCTCTTTGAAATCTAGGTTTCATTTTTAATCTAAATATATACAATTTTAAATTAAAACAAGGTTTGTCGTTTGGGGCAAAGACGCTTGAAAAATATTTCATAAAAAACAATTGAATATTAAAAACTGCATTATCATGTTATTTTAAATGACGGAAACTTCATGTTAATCAACTGTCAACCTGCATTTTTTCATCAAAACAAATAAGTATTTTTCTCTATCAAATTTATTGTTAGTATTATTATTCTTTAATTTTTAAATTATTTATTAGCATTTACTACTAATTTGAAAAAAAATTATGCATTTCGAATATTAAATAAGCATTATTATTTTATCATATTTTCGCGCGGTTATTTAAATCACATTCTATTTTTGTAGAGTTGATAAAGTAGATTTTGAAACAAAATAAAAAACAATTAAATTGAAAATATGAGGTTAAAAATACAAGTCGTTATTATTTTTAATAAAATGGATTAAATCTCTTTAAAAATCTGTAAAATGTTTATGTTTTATAATTATTGCATCAATAAATGTTATTTAGTATATATTTTAGACTATTTATTATATTTGGAATAATAATATTAGCAAAAACGTCTTTGCCCCAACAGTTGGGGCAAAGCCGCTGGTTTGAATCTTTTTAAAAAACAACTAAATAATGTAATTATGATTTGATAAATGTAACAACGACTATTAAAACCTGTTACTGGTTAGTTTCAGCAGTGTAACAAACAAAAATTACTCCAATTGAACGTATAGTTAAATTTTTGTGCATCAATAAATATAAACCTAGCGGTTTTGCCCCACTCTCCCCTACACAGAAAAACGACAAATTTTTCAAAAATAAGGTGCCACCTCTCACCTAACGCCTATTCTACTTCACTTATAAAACTGAAATTTGGTATAATGATGCATTTTTTCTCTTAAATTACGGGAAAAATATAGCAAGCTTGATAAAAGTTGATTGTTACAATTATTTTAAAGAAAAACTACAAATTTTTCAAAAATACGGTGCCCCCCCTCACCTATCGCCTATTCTACTTCACTTATTAAACTGAAATTTAGTATAATCGTGAATTTTTATCTTAAATTACGGAAAAAATGTAGAAAGCATCATAGAATTTGATTATTACAAAGATTTCAAAGAAAAACTACAAATTTTTCAAAAATAAGGTGCCCCCTCTCACCTAACGCCTATTCTACTTCACTTATTAAACTGAAATTTGGTATAAGCGTGCATTTTTTATCTTAAATTACGTGAAAAATATAACAAACGTGATAGAAGTTGGTAACCACCATGTTTTTAAAGAAAAATGACCAATTTTTTAAAAACAAGGTGCCCCCCTCACTTAACGTCTGTTCCACTTGACCTATAAACCTGAAATTTAGTACAATGGTAAGTTTTTTAATATAAGATTCAAACAAATTATAGCAAGCATGATAGAAGTTGGTTTTTACAATAATTTCAAAGAAAAACGACAAATTTTTCAAAAATAAGGTGCCCCCTCACACCTAACGCCTATTCTAGTTCACTTATAAAACTGAAATTTGGTAAAATGATTCATTTTTTGTCTTAAATTACGGGGAAAATATAGCAAGCGTGATAAAAGTTGATTGTTACAATTATTTCAAAGAAAAAATACAAATTTTTCAAAAATACGGTGCCCCCTCTCACCTAACGCCTATTCTACTTCACTTATTAAACTGAAATTTTTTATAATCGTGCATTTTTATCTTAAATTACGGAAAAAATGTAGAAAGCATTCATAGAATTTGATTATTACAACGATTTCAAAGAAAAACTACAAATTTTTCAAAAATAAGGTGCCCCCTCTCACCTAACGCCTATTCTACTTCACTTATTAAACTGAAATTTGGTACAATGGTCCATTTTTTATTGTAAGATTTAAAAAAATTATAGTAAGCATGATAGAAGTTGGTTTTTACAATAATTTCAAAGAAAAACGACAAATTTTTCAAAAATAAGGTGCCCCCTCTCACCTAACGCCTTTCCACTTGACTTATAAATCTAAAATTTGGTACAATGGTTCATTTTTTATTGTAAGATCCAAAAAATTATAGCAAGCATGATAGGAGTTGGTTTTTACAATAATTTCAAAGAAAAACGACAAATTTTTCAAAAATAAGGTGCCCCCTCTCACCTAACGCCTGTTCTAGTTCACTTATAAAACTGAAATTTGGTAAATTGGTGCATTTTTATTTTAAATTACGGAAAAAATGTAGGAAGCATCATAGAAGTTGATTAATACAACGATTTCAAAGAAAAACGACAAATTTTTCAAAAATAAGGTGCCCCCTCTCACCTAACGCCTGTTCTAGTTCACTTATAAAACTGAAATTTGGTAAATTGGTGCATTTTTATCTTAAATTGCGGATAAAAATGTAGGAAGCATAATAGAAGTTGATTAATACAACGATTTCAAAGAAAAACTACAAATTTTTCAAAAATAAGGTGCCCCCTCTCACTTAACGCCTATTCTACTTCACTTATTAAACTGAGATTTGGTATTATGGTGCATTTTTTATGTTAAATTACGGAGAAAATATAGCAAGCATCATAGAAGTTGAGTATTACAATGTTTTCAAAGAAAAACTATAAATTTTTTTTAAAATAAGGTACTTTTCTTGACCTTCCGCTTATTCTATTTGACCAAGATTGATTCTATTTTTTGTACTGGCGTATTTTTAATGGTAAATTACAGGAGAAACATAGTAAACATGAATAAAGTTCATTATCATAACGTTTTTATGAAAAAACGACAAATTTCTTAAAAAGAAGGTGCTCCCCTTGACCTAACGTCTAGTCTACTTAACCTATAATCCTGAAATTCAGTACAATGGTGTATTTTTATTGTAAAATACAAGAAAAATATAAATAGCATGAAAGAAATTGATCATCACAACATTATTAAACAAAAACGATAAATTTTTTAAAATAAAGATGCTGCCCTTAACATAAATCCTATTCTACTTGCCCGAAAATCCTGAAATTTGGTATACTGACATATTTTTAATTGTAAATTACAGGAAAAATGTAGTAAACATAATGAAAGGTGATTATGATAGCGTTTTTGTGAAAAAACGACAAATTTTTTACAAACAAGTTGCTCCCCTTAACCTAAAACCTATTCTACTTGATCCAAATTGCTGCAATTTGGTATTCTTACGTCTTTCTAAACATAAAAATTTATACTCCAGGTTTACTATATTCTAAAAAATACGAGAAAATGTTTTAAGTGCCGTTTTCGAAATAAATCTAGATTTACTGTCAAAAAATGTTTATCTTGCGAGACAACCTCGTTTTTTAGGAGCCCATTTCTTAATCATTTGTTCCTGGAAATTTTCTAATTTAAAACAATACCACGCCTCGAGTGTACGAGGGTAATAAAATATATACTGGTAAAAATTTGACCAGACAGCATTTCTCGGAATTTACATTCAGTGAAATAGATATAATAGGTTTCGGCAGCCTAATACTGGACCTTATGGTGTGAACGATGTTTTCCACCGACAGTGGTTAGTTTCGCGTTTTCCTACCTGTCCCAAACTATCCTGTCTATTTTGTAACGACTTGTAAAGATGAAAAAGATAATAATAACGACAGCCCTACAACATAACGACCAAACATTGCAATGATATTTACGAGGGGGCTTGAAATGTAAACGAGAACAATAAAACAACATTTGACTTTGACGTCGACCGTGAATTATGAATCCCTCAAAAAAGGCACTTTTTTTGTCGAAAAAAAAAACCGAAATTAAAATAATTCCAAATACAGAAATCAAATCATTTTTTCGAATTAAAAATGTTTCTATTGATTATCCGCTTGTTAGTAAAAGGAACACAATTCTTTTTAAATTTAAATTCGGTTAAAGACTTTTTAATTTTTGTTGATTTGTTGGCATGTAGTTTCGGTGCCTTTTTTCTCTTTAACATTCAAGACATTTCTCAAGACAAATTGCGTTTTCAAGGCTCCCTCGTTAATTTTCTTGTCAAATAGACAAGAGAAAAACAGTGCCCTCTCAGCCACAACATCTGGACAAGACGTGACGAGTTGGGATTCGTCACGAATTAGCAACAGAGAGCAGTAAAGATCTTAGCAAGGCCATAATTTTAATTAAGACCTCGAGCTCCCTTTCTTGAAGCCGACACGGAAAACAATTATTTCTGACCATTGTATTAAGACACTTGGGATCGCATCTTGATAATCCCGGATCGATTCTTGATTATGTATCGGTCTTCACGCCTCGTCGAAAGGGTAATCGACGCTTAAACGCTTTAATCTCAGCGTGACTCCATACACATGCAAGCCTCGGGGCACAACTATAAATACAAACCTACCAGTTTGCAATATTTTTATCCAAATGAAAGAAATCTTTCGTGGGATAAATTTCCGAATAATGGGCACCTCGGATTTTTTTAAGCTTAGTGTGCCTACGTATTTTGACGCACTGATCACGAATATAGTAATCAAAAGTGGCGCAGATTTGATTATCATTTTGAAAACCATAAAAAAAAATTATCAAAATTTAGTTTTTTGCAATTATTTCAATAAATATTGCAAATTTTGAAAATTGTAATTTATAAAGATTGTTGGTCTTTTTAATATACATATTTTATGTAGTATACATTTTTCTTATATCTCTGATAGTTTTCGAGAAAATCGATGGTGAAGTTGCTCGCGCAGCACGTAGAGCGCCGAATAGAAGGCAGGAGCAATTATTTCAATAAATATTAAAAATTTCGAAAACTTTTGTTTAGAAATGTTGTAAGCCTTCTCAAAATACACATTTTATGTAGTAGGCATTTTTTTATATCTCTGATAGTTTTCGAGAAAATCGATAGTGAAGTTACTCGTCCATCGTGCAAGGCGAAGAGCCTAAGAGCTCCGAAGAGAAGGCAGGAGCAATTATCTCAATAAATATTAAAAATTTCGAAAACTGTTGTTTACAAAGGTTGTAAGCCTTCTCGAAACACACATTTTATATAGTAACAATTTTTTTTATATCGCTGATAGTTTTCGAGAAAATCGATGTTGAAGTTACTCGTGCATAGCGAAGAGCGCCGAAGAGAAGACAAGAGCAATTATCTCAATAAATATTAAAAATTTCGAAAACTGTTGTTTACGAAGGTTGTAAGCCTTCTCAAAATACACATTTTATATACAAGGCATTTTTTTATATCTCTGATAGTTTTCGAGAAAATGAATAGTTAAGTTGCTCGTACAGCACGAAGAGCGCGAAGAGAAGACAGGAGCAATTATCTCAATAAATATTTAAATTTTCGAAAACTGTTGTTTACAAATGTTGTAAGCCTTCTAAAAATACACATTTTATATAGTAGGCATTTTTTTTATATCTCTGATAGTTATCGAGAAAATCTATGGTCAAGTTGCTCGTGCAGCGCGAAGAGCGCCGAAAAGAAGGCAGGAGCAATTATCTCAATAAATTTGAAAAATTTTGAAAATTGCCTATTACAAAAGTTGCAGGTCTTCTTAAAATACTTATTTTATGCTTAATATATTTTTTTGATATCTCTAATAGTTTTCGAAAAAATCGGTAGTGAATATACTCTTCGCCGCTCTACGCGCTGCACGAGAAACTTTAATGTCGATTTTCTCGAAAACTATTAGAGATATCAAAAAATGCATTCAACTGAAAATATGTGTTTTTAAAAGGCCTACAACTTTTGTGAAAACCAATTTCCAAAATTTTCAAGATTTATTGAGATAATTGCAAAAAACTAAATTTTTAAGTATTTTTTTATTTAGTCGCCAATTTTCGTAATCAGCGCATCAAAATACGTAGGTATATCAAATTTTAAAAAAAATCGGGTATACCCATTATTTGGAAGTAGTTCTAAAATTTTTGTTTTTTTTAACCTTGATATATTTCTAACCTTAAATTTTCTCTATCATCTTGCATTACGAATTTTAATATAATTACAGGATCTATTAAGAGAAGAAAAGGTCGTATTTTTCGGCTAGAAGAGAGAAAACGCGACTCCACTTTCATTTCCAGATGATTGATTTCTTGTGAAGATAGAATCGTGAGAAGAGTATCAAAGTGGCTTTTGTAAACGGGCATCGAAGGTGAGGAAGGTGAAGAATTATGAAAGCGTTACAGTCATTAATTATGTCGAGATTAAACGGATTAGTAGAGGGATTGGAGTTAAGGAGACGAGAGTATGCCCTTTGGGGTGTGGAGTGGGGACAAGATTGAGCGGTCTTCATTACCTGCCGCTAGCTCATTATGCTCTCAGCTAGAGATTCTTTTTTCCACGCCTCAGACCATCCCCAACATCTTACAGGCGACCTGTGCTTCTCATCTTACTAGGATCCTCAATTCCTCACCCTGGACCTATTTTCAAAGCATCCTGCCCATTCAGACTGTTTCCTTATCAGAAATGATGAAAAAAAATTGTAATGCATAAATTTGAAAAAAAAATTGTAAAGCATAAATTTGAAAAAAATTGTAGTACATAAATTTGAAAAAAAAACTTATACTGCATAAAAACTTGAAAAAAATTGTAGCGCAATATTTAAAAAAAAATTGTAGAGCATAAAATTAAAAAAAATGTGGCGCATAAATTTGAAAAATTGTAGCGCATAAATTTAAAAAAAAATTGTAGCACATAAATTTGAAAAAAAAAATGTAGCGCATAAATTTGAAAAAAATTGTAGCGCATAAATTTGAAAAAAAATGTAGAACATAAATTTGAAAGAAATGTTTGCACGTGAATTTGAAAAAAATTGTAATGCAAAAATTTGAAAAAATTGTAGCGCATAAATTTGGAAAAAATGGTAGCGCATAGATTAGCAAAATATTGTAGCGCATAAATTTAAAAAAAATTGTAGCGCATAATTTGGAAAAAAAATTGTAGACCATAAATTTGAAAAAAAATTGTAGCGCAAAATTTAAAAAAATTGTAGCGCGAAATTTGAAAAAAAAATTGTAGCGCAAAATTTGAAAAAAATTGTAGAGCATAAAATTGAAAAAAGATTGTAACGTATAAATTTGAAAAAAATGTAGCGCATAAATTTAAAAAAATTGTAGCGCATAAATTTAAAAAAATTGTAGCGGATAAATTTGAAAAAAATTGTAGCGCAAAATTTAAAAAAATTGTAGCGCAAAATTTAAAAAAATTTTAGGGCGAAATTTGAAAAAAAAATTGTAGCGCAAAATTTGAAAAAAATTGTAGAGCATAAAATTGAAAAAAGATTGTAACGTATAAATTTGAAATAAATGTAGCGCATAAATTTAAAAAAATTGTAGCGTATAAATTTAAAAAATTGTAGCGGATAAATTTGAAAAAAATTGTAGCGCAAAATTTAAAAAAATTGTAGCGCAAAATTTAAAAAAATTTTAGGGCGAAATTTGAAAAAAAAATTGTAGAGCAAAATTTGAAAAAAATTGTAGAGCATAAAATTGAAAAAAGATTGTAACGTATAAATTTGAAAAAAATGTAGGACATAAATTTAAAAAAATTGTAGCGCATAAATTTAAAAAAATTGTAGCGGATAAATTTGAAAAAAATTGTAGTACTTAAACACAGTAAGCTTGCTAACCGAGCTGTCAATGAACCAAATATAAATTCAAACTGCAAATAGAAAATATTGAATGATTCAAAATTAAAAATTCCAAAAATGATGGAAGCGCCTCGAAAGGCGTTGGCGGAAAAAATGAGATTTCGTCACGGAGTTGATTCAACCTGGCGAAAGGGCCTCCTGTGGCGGTACTCATTGCACTCAGTTGAACGTGGAGCTTTTCAGATCACCGGTAGAATTTATGGATTTATGGGCAGCGGATCCTCGGGGGGTAAATTGGTAACAGCGTGAAGTAAACCGCCCAGACGTCGGCATACACGAAGATGCATTCAGGATCAGCTTCCGCCCGCAACAGACCTAATTCGAATTAACTCATCGACCTGCGCACATGCTCTCATCTCTCTGGCATCTCATCCTCTCGCACCTTTCTTCCTTCTTGGGGAACCCCTTCAACGCGGAACTGAAATTCCAGCAATTAGATCCGCACAGGCCTTTAAAAATTGATCCCTGGCTACTTCTCATTTTTGACACAACCTGCCGGTAATAATTTGTTCTCAAAGGCCTCTCACTACAATGACGTTTTGTCCCTGGGTGACAATACGGAAGTGGAATTTCCGGGTGGTCTTTAATTCAGCCAGGATCGTTAACATCTTGAGACCCTCGAGTGTTGTGTGGCAAATTCTGCACTAAGAAAATTAAGGGCCAATTCTTAGTTAAAACTTGCCGAGTGACGCTGTTAAAATACCACCTGCAAAATCGTCGAAAAAATTTCCAAGCTGTGAAAACTTCACACGACAAAGTTTTTCCCCTATTGTTAAGGAATTTTTTTCCAAAATTTGAAGTTAATTAGATAAAAAATAATGAAATTAGGAAGAAAAACAGTAAAGCTGTTTTACTTTTTTCCCCGTAAAATCTTCATTTTTCATCCGATTGACTTCAAATTTCGGGAGAAACTTCATTCGAAATAGAGGATAAACTTTCTCGTACGAAGTTCTCACAGTCTCGAAATTTTCTCGACACTTTTTCGAATCTGTTTTTTGTGTATACTCAAAAATATGTTTCTCTTAACAAAGCATTCATACAAGTCGGTTAGCGGTTAAATTTCTCAGTGTAAATTTCTGGAAATATTCCGGCTGGTGTTCTTGATCGGATTTAAGTCGAGGGAGAGTGTAGGTTATCAGTAACAGAGTATAGGATTTTGGACCAGCTGAGGCGGCATACCTGACCTCCAATTATCTCCACATTTTACTCCTTCCTCTTTATCCCCGTCTCCTCCTTCCGAGAGAGGCATTTTGAGCGGAGTCTCGCGGCAAAACTCCAGGGAGATAATTCAGATATCATCCCCTTGATTCGGGCTGATCCCCGGGAAGCGACAGCCCGTGAGCCTAGGGGCTCGCGTGCCAACTGACGGCTTCCACAGCGCGCCAGATTACCAAGCACTGATTGCGATTGGCCAACAGAATGGTCCAACAATCAACTCGAAAAGGTTTAGTCTCGCCAAGATCGATCTCTGGAGGTCGCGCTGACTTAAGCCGCAGCTGTTACATTTGCATTCGTTTCGAAATTGAGTCTTCTGGAAATCCTTTTTTTACCTGGATGAAAAAAATGACCGCTTGCTGTTTTCTTTATTTCATCAAGTGTAGTATTCCAGTTAAATCGGAGGGGTTAAAAACTACACGTCTTTTGAATTATCCTGAAGTATGTTAAATTATCTGAAGTATCTTGAATTATCTGAAGAATCTTGAATTATCTGAATTACCCGAAAGTGTGATGAATTACTCTTAAGAATCTTGAATTATTTACAATTTTCATAAATTATCTTGAATTATCTGAATTACCCTAAAGTATAATAAATTACCACGATTGAAGTATCGCGAATTACTCTGAAATATCTAGAACTGTTTTGAACTATCATGAATTATCTAAACTATCTTGAATCACTGCGAAGAATATAAAAATATTTTAAATTACCATAAATTATCTGAAGTATCATGAATTATCTAAAGTATCTTAATTTACCTTCAAGTATCATAAATCACTCTGAAGTATCTGGAGTTATTTTAAATGACGATAAATTATTTAAAGTATCGTATAACCTACCCTAAAATATGATGAATTACACAGAATTCTTCAGAATTATCTGAAGTATCTTGCTTATCTGAAATATTGTGAATTACCCTGAAGTGCGATGAATTACTCTAAAGTATGATGAAATACTCTGAAGTATCTTGAATTATTTTAAATTATCTAAAGTATCGTCACTTACTCTAAAATATGAAGAATTACCCATAATTCTTCAGAATTATCTAAAGTATCTTAAATTATCTGAAATACTGAATCGTGAATTAACCTGAAGTGTGATGAATTACTCTAAAGTATCTTATATTATATACTATTATCTTGAATTTTTTGCGCTATCATGAATTATGGGAAGTATTTGGAATTATTTTAAATTATCATAAATTACCTGAAATATCTTGAATTATCTAAAATATCGTGAGTTACCTTAAAGTATGATAAATTACCCTAAAGTATCTTGAATTATCTAAAGTATCTTGAATTATTTGAAATATCTTAAATTATCTAAAGTATCATAAACTACCCAAAATATCATGAATTACTCTGAACTCTCTGAAATTACTCTGAAGTATCTTAAATTATTTTGAATTAGCATAAATTATCTGAAGTATCTTGAATTATCTAAGATTTCATAAATTACCCTGAATTATCATGAATTACTCTGAAGTATCTAGAATTATTTTGAATTTTCAAAAATTATCTAAAATAGCTTCAAATACTCTAAGTATCTTTAATTATCTGAAGTACCTTGAATTATCTAAAGTATCGTGATTTAACCTAAAATATGATGAATAACCCTGAAGTATCATAAATCACTCTGAACGATCTTTATTTTTGTGAAGTATTTTCAATCATCTCAAATCATTGTGAATTATCTAAAGTATTTTGAATTATTTAAAATTATCTTGAATTATCTAAATTACCCTAAAATATCGTTAATTACCCTGAAGATGATGAAATACTGTCAAGTACTTTGAACAATCTGACTTATCTTGAAGTACTTCGAAGTATTATGAATTACCCTGAAATATCATAAATTACTCTAAACAAACTTGAATTTTTGTGAAGTATTTTTAAGTATATCCAATTATCATGAATTATTTGAAGTATTTTAAATTATTTTAAATTATCATAAATTATCTGAAGTATCTTAAATTATCTGAAATATCGTGAGTTACCCTGAAGTATGATAAATTACTCTGAGGTATCTTGAATTATCTAAAGTCTCTTGAATTATCGTTAATTATCTGAAGCATCTTGAAATATCTGAAGTATCTTGAACTATCGAAATTATCGTAAATTACCCTAAAGCATGATGAATTAATCTGAAGAATCTTGAATTAAAGTGAATTATCTGAATTATCTTGAGTTATCTCAATTACCCTAAAGTATGATGAATTACTCTGAAGTATCTTAAACTATTTTGAACTCTTTTTGAAATATTTTGAAGTATTTTGAATTATCAGAAGTATATTGAATTATCTGAAGCTTCTTGATTTACTGTGGAATATCTTAAACTATCTGAAGTATCTTGAATTATCTAATGTGTCTTGAAATATCGTTAGATACTCTAAAGTATGAAGAATTACTGTCAAGTATCTTGAATTATCTGAAGTATATTTAATTATCTTAATTATCTGAACTATCTTGAATTACTTTGAAGTATTATGAAGTATTATGATAATACGCTGAAGTATTTGAAATTACTCTAAAGTATTTGAATTATCTGAATAACTCTGAAGTAGGACGAATTGCTCTGAATTATTTTCAAATACTGTCAAGGATTTTGAATTTTAAGAAGTATATTGAATTGTCTGAAACATCTTAATTTACTGTGAAGTATCTCGAACTAACTGATGTATCTTGAATTATCTGAAATATCGTTAGTTACCCTGAAGTACGATGAATTACTGTTAATTATCTTGAATTATCTGGAGTATGATGAATTATCTCTTGAATTCTCTTGAATTATCTGAAGTATATTAAATTACTTTGATGTCTTATGAATTATCCTGAAGTATTTTAAATTACCCTGAAGTGTTATGAATTACTCTAGAGTACCTAGAATTATTTTGAATTATCGTCAATTATCTGAAATATCTTGAAATATCTGAAGTATCTTGAATTATCTGGATTTTCGTCAATTACTTTGAAGTATGATGAATAACTCTGAAGAATCTTGAATTATCGTGAATTATCTGAATTATCTTGAAGTATCTGAAATGTCTTGAATTATCTGAAGTATCTTAAATTATCTAAATAACCCTGAAGTATGATGAATTACTCTGACGTATCTTGAATTATTTTAAAGTATTTTTGACTTATTTTGAAGTAAAGTATTTTGAATTATCAGAAGTGTATTTAATTATTTGAAGCATCTTGATTTACTGTGAAATATCTTGAATTATCTGATGTATCTTAAAATATCAGAAATATCGTTAGTTACCCTGAAGGATGATGAATTACTGTCAAGTATTTTGAATTATCTGAAGTATGTATATTGAATTATCTTGAATTATCTGAATTATCTTGAATTATCTGAACTATCTTCAATTACTTTAATGTATTATGAATTAATCTGAAGTATTTTAAATTACTCTAAAGTATCTTGAAGTATCTTAATTATTTTTAAGTATGATAAATTGCTCAGAAGTATTTTGAATTACTGTGAAGTATTTTTAATTATAAGAAGTTTATTGAATTATCTGACGCATCTTAATTTACTGTTAAATATCTCGAACTATCTAAAGTATCTTGAATTATCTGAAATATCGTTAGTTACCCTGACGTATGATGAATTACTGTCAAATATCTTGAATTATCTGGAGTATATTGAATTATCTTAATTATCTTGAATTAATTTGAAGTATTTTAAAGTACATGAAATAACTTGAACTTTTTGAAATATTGAAGTATGTGTACACTAAAATTCTGAATTATTAACCCCTCGGTTAAAATTGTTTCGAACAATAGAAACGGTTCACAAAACCAATATCAATAACCCATTTTCTAAAACTGGAAACCAAGTTTGTTTATCTCAATTATAATATTAAAAAAATTCGAAGATTACGAAAAGTTTGATAAAAAATGTTTAAATCTCTAGAATCACTTTAAAGCCCACATTTTCTAAAACTAAAAATCAATATCCATTTTCAATTACATTACACCGTCTATTATTCTTCAACCAATTCAAACATTAAGCTAGGTTTGAAATTGTGCAATTTTAGAAATAAATGCGGCAGAAAATTGCTCCTGATGTTTCTTCCTAGATTCGAGGTTTTTAAATTTTTGAGTTGGTAATTTTATTTACGACTAGTATTATGAGTATTGCAGTCGTTTATCACTTTATTTAATGGCAACAGAGTTTCGAATCTAGGCTACTACCTGGGAACAAGGTTTTCAAATAATCTTAACGTGGTTGAGCTTTAACATTTTTTTAAACTACTTTTACCAGAAACCCAGTAAAACCTTGAACCTTTCATTTTACGTAAGCCCTGTCAATGGACTTAAGTGCCTATTATCCTTTTATTAGCCCTCATATTTCTGACGTCTCTCTAAATCCAAATCTCGTTCCACTAAAGACCAAAATTCTTTTCACTTTCTCACTATTTTCATATTTTAAAAGCAATGTACCTCGCAACATATTTCCCATAACAGACTCATAGTTACATTTATCTTTCTGAATTTTTTAAATTTTCCGCATTTTTGTCAATATTCACAAATTTGGCATTTTTAGAACAGAAAATTTTACTGGAATTATCCTGTTATTCATTTTTTATTATTCACGAAAAATACTAAGTCGAGAATTTACCTCATTATTTTCGAATTTAGTCCTAATCTTATATTTCTAATTTACTGATACGAAGGCATGACAAAAATATCTAAGAAAGCGACTAATGAGGTCTAATTTCTTTACATGAAAAATGGAATTTTAACAGAAAAATAAGTGTAACTTATTTAAATACCGATGATTTTCAATCTAACCTTCATGATTAATTAGTTTTTAAAGTCACTTTTTAAATTTTTGGCTTTAGAATTTAAAAGAATGCGATTATTTGTTTTTAACTTTTCTTAACGATATACTCAGAATAATATAAATTTGCCACCTTCTCATTAAAAAGTCATCGAAAAAATTCTCAAGCTGTTAAAACTCTACACGACAAAATTTCTCGTTCATCACTAAGGAATTTTTTACCAAAGTTTGAAGTTAATTTTCTGAAAAATAAAACATAAATTCCTCATAAAATTTTTATTTTTCATCCAATTAACTTCAAATTCCGGGAAAAACTTCATTAAAAACAGAGGAAAAACTTTCCCCTACCAACTTTTCTCAATCTCAAAATTTCCTCGACACTTTTTCGAGTCAAAAGTTGAAAAACGCATATCATCAACAAAAACTAACTAAATCAATAAAATTTCAATATAAAAAGTAATTAAAACTGCAAATTCGAAAATTCCCAACATAAATAAAAATACTTATTTCTAGAAACTGGTGATAACTTGAAAGAGCTGTCTAACGAACATTTCCGTAATTAATCGTCGACAGTAAATAATCAAATCCTTCCCACATTTGCAGGCCCATAAGAGGTAAAGAAACGAGCGTCATTTTCATAAGTCCCAATGGCAAGGGACGTTGCGCGTTGGATGAAAATAAGTGGCAATTAATTTTCGAGGAAATAGTTGGCTCTTTCGAACGTTAAAACAGTTACTTTAATCACAGTCTTGAGTTCCGCCAGGATGCTCTATGGCTAGTGAAAAAAAAAAAAAAAAAAAAAAAAAAGGCACCCAGTTGGTCTTCGTGTAGTAGGCGTTCATTACGCTATCTCAAGATGTAAATTCAGCTGTTTCAGAGAGCCAGGAAGATCTTCCTGTCCTCCTCCGCTCACCTTGTCCAACTCTCGGTGACTCGACCAACGTAGACCGGTTCCTCGTAAAGCATTCCGGTAATAAAATGTCCGGGTAAAACGATCGGGGCCATTACGAGGCTACAAATCGTCGACGCTTCTGATATGACCACCCTTGGAACCCATAAAGGTGCCAAGGGTGGTTTCACCATGTAAAACACTGGCCCACCAATTACGTTTTCCAGCAAGAGCAAAACCGAGATTTAAGCGTTTTCATTTAAATCCTCTCTTACGCCGCGGCCTCTTTAATGTTGGCTATTAAAAATAATGTTAGTATAAGCGAAAAAGTAAAAAAAAATTGTTTAAGTTAGAGAATAGGCCAAAAATGCCCAAAAAGAGAATTTTTCAACTTTTGACTCGAAAAAGTGTCGAGGGAATTTTGAGATTGAGAAAAGTTGGTATGGCAAAGTTTTTCCTCTATTTTGAATGAAGTTTGTCCCGAAGTTTGAAGTTAATCGGATGAAAAATAAAGATTTTATGGGGAAAATGGTAAAGTGATATTTTTCGACGTAGCGCATTTCGGAAAGTTTATATAGTTTTTTTTTATTGGATTATTTATAAGGATTATTTGTTAAACGATATGGGAAAAGAGATTCACTCTTTACCTTGTAACTTCTTTAGTTTTCGGCAAATTAACCTCAAACTTTTGGGAAAAAATTCCTTAACGTTAAAGCAAGAACTTTGTCGAATGAAGTTTTCATTGTTTGATCATTTTTTCGACAATTTTTTTAATAGAAGGTTGGAAAACATTTTTCAAACGTGAACCGAGTTATATAAACTGATTATATTGTTAAATTTTTCAAAATAGTTTAAATAATTTGAAAGTGCTTAAAGCTGTTTGGAACTTGTGTGGATTAGTCAAAATTTTGTTTAGAACTATCTTAAAATATTTAGAACTAGTTCGAAATATTTAAAATTGTTTGGAACTAATTGCAAACTACATAAAAGTAGTTAGAACTAGTTTAAATCTGTGTAAAATTGTTTCAAACTGTTTCAAACCTGTTTAAAACTTGTTTAAAACTGTTTCAAACGTATTTCAAACTGTTTTAAACTTGTTTTAAACTGTTTCAAACTGTTTCAAACTGTTTCGAACTGTTTCAAACTGTTTAAAACTTGTTTCAAACTGTTTCAAACTGTTTTAAATTTGTTTCAAATTATTAAAACTGGTTATAAACTGTTTGGAACAAGTTTTGAGCTGTTAGAAACTAGTTTTATACTGTGTGAAACTGTTTAAAACAATTTCAACTGTTTATAATTAATTAAATTTTTTAAAAGTAAATCAAATCTGTTTAAAATCGTTCAGAACCAGTTTGAAAATAAAAAGACGGTTCAGAACTAGTTCAAAACTTTTACTAAACTATTTAAAACCAATTTTAAATTATTTTAAATTGTTTATAAATGTTTTCAATCTGTTAATAACTCTCTCAGAATTTTTTAAAATGACTTTAAGCTGCTCAAAACTATTTGAAACTCGTTATTCCATATAAATATGGCTTCAAAATATTTAAAACTAATTCAAAACAATCTAAAACATCTTTAAACTAATTTTAAACTATTTCGAACTATGTAAAACAAGTTTGAAATTATTATAAACGATTCAAAACTAATTCAAAACTGTTAAAAATTGTTTTAAACTGTTTATAACTGGTTAAAATCTGTTTGAAACTAGTTTAAAAGTATTTAGAACTGCTTGACACTGTTTTAAACTGTTTACAACTAGGTAAAATTTGTTTAAGACTAGCTGAAAAATGTTTTAAATTAT
Organism: Ganaspis brasiliensis; assembly: GCA_037103525.1. Lineage (NCBI taxonomy): Eukaryota > Metazoa > Arthropoda > Insecta > Hymenoptera > Figitidae > Ganaspis > Ganaspis brasiliensis. The sequence continues at coordinate 511,002 of JAZKLR010000168.1, read as the reverse complement.
TTTAAAGTTGTTACTGTATTTAGAACTGGTTTAAAATGGTTTAGAATTGTCTAATTCTACTTATAACTCTTCAAAACTTATCTAAAACTATCTGAAACAATTTAGAACAAGTTTAAAACTGTTTCGAACTGTTTAGAAACAGACTTAAACGGCTTCAATCAGGTTAGAACTTGTTTAAAACTGTATAAAGCTAGTTTTAAAGAGTTTAGAATTACGTTTCACTACACAAAGCTGTTTGAAACAGTTTATTATAATTAGAACTTGCTTAAAAGTGTTTAGAACTGTTTGAAACTTGTCTAAAACTGATTAGAACTAGTTAAAAATGGTTTCAAAGTTTTTTAACTGTTTTAAACTAGTCAAAATCTGTTCATAACTGTTTGAACTACTTAAAACTGTTTAAAACTTGTTTTAGACTGTTAGGAACCATTTTTAAACCGTTTAAAACTATCTGAAACAGTTTAAAAATGAACCAGTTTTAGAACCAGGTTTACGTTCTAAACCAGGTTTAGAACCAGTTGAAAAACTAGTTATAAACTGTTTGAAACAAGTTTTTAACTGTTAGAAACTAGTTTCAAGCTGTTTAAAACTGGTTCAAATCTGTTTAACACTAGCTTCAAAATGTTTCAAATTATTTTAAACTTGTGACTGTATTTAGAACTAGTTTAAAATGATTTAGAACAGTTTGAAACTTGTTCAAAACTGATTGAAACAGTTTGAAATTTGTTCAAAACTGGTTGAAACAGTTTGAAATTTGTTCAAAACTGGTTAAAACTGTTTAAAACTTGTTTTACACTAATTAGAATTTCCTATAAGTGACTATACGCTTTCTATAACCAATTTTAAATAATTTTTAACTATTCAAAACTAGTTTAGAACTGTTTACAATTGTCTAAATCGACTTATAACTCTTCAAAACTTGTCCAAAACTATCTGAAACTGCTTAGAAGTAGTTTGAAACTGTCCTAAATTGTTTAGATCCATTTTTAATTATTATAAACAGTTTAAAACTTATTTCAGCCTGTTTAGAACTGTTAAAACTTGTTTAAAACTGATTAGAACTAGTTAAAAATGTTTTCAAATTTTGTTATCTTTTTAGAACTGGTTAAAATCTGTTCATAATTGTTTGAGCTACTTAGAACTGTTTAAAAATTGTTCTAAACTGTTAGGAACCAGTTTTAAATCGTCTGAAACTGTCTGAAACTCTTTGAAATTTGTTCGAAATTGTCTAGAACCAGTTTGCAATTGTTGAAAACTGTTCAGAACTAGTTTTGAACTGTTAAATACAGTCCAGAACTAGTTAAAAATTGGTTATAACCGGTTTAAATCTGTTTTTAACTAGTTTAAAACTGTTTAGAAGTATTTTTAACCTCTTAAAACTGTTTATAACACATTATTGTACTTAGAATTTGTCTAAAACTGTTTAGAACCGTTTGAAACTTGATAAAAACTGATTAGAAACTGGTTTCAAATTTATTTAACTGTTTAAAACTGGTCAAAATCTGTTCATAAATGTTTGAACTACTTAGAATTGTTTAAAACTTGTCCTTAAATGTTAGGAACCAGTTTTAAATCGTCTAGAACAGTTTGAAACAGTTTGAAACTTGTTTAAAACTTTCTATAACCAGTTTGAAATTGTTAAAAACGGTTCAGAACTAGTTGTAAACTGTTCAAAATAGTCCAGAACTAGTTAGAACTTATTTTAAATTGTTTATAACCTGTTTAAATCTGTTTATAACCAGCTCAAAACTTTTTAGAATTATTTTTGGCATCTCAAAACTATTTTCAACAGGTTATTGTATTAAGAACTCGTCTAAAATTTTTCCGAACTGTTTGAAACTCGTCCAAAGTCAGTTAAAACTATTTTTAAATCCTCCTATCCTTCTATCCTGCTTATAACTAGTTTCAAATTGTTTTAAACTATTAAAAAGTTTTAATCTGTTCCCAACTGTTTCAAAACTATTGCAAACTACCTAGAATCTTCCAAAACTTGTCTCAAACCGTTAAGAACTAGTTTTAATCCAATCTGTTTCGATTTCGCGTCCGTGAAAGAGACAAAAACTTAGAAGATAATTTGTCCCAATAATTATACAAGCCGTTTTAAGTTTGGTAAATACTTGACAAACTTCTTATCAAAAAGTCATAAAAAAAATTCTCAAGCTGTGAAAACTTCATAAGACAATGTTTTTCCTTTATCGTTAAGGAATTTTTTACCTAAAGTTTGAAGTTAATTTGCTAAAAAATAAAATAGAAGGAAAAGGGTAAAACTATTTTTCCCATATCGTTTAACAAAAAATCCTTAACTATAAAAATAACTACTTTCCGAAATGCGCTACACGGAAAAATATCTCTTTACTATTTTCCCCACAAAATCTTTATTTTTCATCCGATTAACTTCAAACCTCGGGAAAAACTTCATTAAAAATAGAGGAAAAACTTTCCCCTGACAACTTTTCTCAATCTCAAAATTCCCTCGACACTTTTTCGAATCAAAGGTTAAAAAAACGCATATCATCAACAGAAAGTAATTAAATGAATAAAATTTTAATGTAAAAAGTAATTAAAACCTCACATACAAAAATTCCCAGCATAAATGAAAATACCTATTTTTGAACCGCTTAAATCATTTAAGAAAAGAAAAACCGTAATGAAATATTGGATGAAAGAATTTCATTAAACGTGAACTTGAAATATCCTCTCGATGTCCAGTCTCAAGTGGGTTCTTATCTCGAAAAACTTGAGTCGAATTCGCACCTACTTTCGATTTATTTTTTCTTTATTTTTGCACGAACACGTTCCAGTGTCGCGGGCGCGAAAGAGACAAGCTTCGAAGATAATTCGTCCCGATAAGATAAGTGTCGACGAGGTGCTAGGATTAAAGTCCGTGCGGTCGCACCATAAAACGCTTCAATGCAACCGATGCACGCGCTTTCGCGACACCTTCTGACCTTCATGCTGGTACCTAGTAGGCGCCCATGGGACCAGGATTCGTGATTTATGAATATAAAAGAAATTGCCAGAACGTAGGTGGACGATGATTTATCTTTATGTTATAAATTGCAGTTACCTATGCTTGAAATCGGTCCTATGAATGGGAGACAGAAAGAGAGAGAGAGAAATGCGTCAATGGCCATTTGCTGACGGCCAATAAAATCACATTATTTACGTTCACCAATCAAATGTATCTTTTTAAGACTCTCGTGTTTTACAATGTAAGGATAGATTTGACGAGTTTTTGACTTTGATATTTTACTGAGGGATAAATATTGAAGGGTTTACATTTTACCGAGGTAATAATTATCAAGGTTTGCTTTCAACTGTGAATAAATTTTTTAAACAAAAAAAAAAAAAAAAATTCTTTGTTGAGGTGGCAGTGCAATGTGTGAATGAAGCAAATCCTTTGCCAATGTGTGCGTCAGTTTTTCTTCTTTCGTTTCGACAAGTGCTGTTAATCTTCTGAAAGGGATAGCAGGTTCATAAATGAATGATTTACAGGCGAAAACTATAAATCGTCGTTTTATGAACATCCTGGCATGGAACATTTATGACTTAGGTCAATAGAAAATATGATAGATACAGAATGACCTATATAGAAAAGGCGACATTAATTTTGCAACACAACGCGACATAGACAAACTGCCAGCTTCTCCCGTGGAATTCTTTCAATTTCGAATCCCTTTAAATTTGCAGCTTTTCAAATCTGAATTCTTTATGTTGTAGAAGTATAGAGAATGAAAAAACAATATTTCTCCGTTTGTTTTTTTTTTTTTGTACAGAAAGAAAAAAATAATAATAAAAATTTTGTTTTTTGTTTCAGGTGAGCATCAGATCGTGAGGAAAATAATGTGAATGTAAGTGAAATTTTGGAAAATTGTGTTAAAAAAAAAAAATTGGATTGTAGTTGAATGAAAGTAAGAGATACGAGCTTAGGGAAAATAAAATAACAGTAAGCCGCGGAAAAGGAACTAATATGTTACCAAAAAAGAAAGAAGGAGGGTGGAAAAAAAAGTGTGAAAAGGGTCGGAATTGCCTGAGAAAATAAGTGGAAGCGAGAGAAAGAAATAACAATGTAGAAAAGAATGGGGAATAAAAGTCTGAAAAATCTTGGGTTGTTAGAGATACCGGAACTTATACTGAGAGAAACAAATTCTCGTGTTTAATAAAGCGTTCGGCCTGTCCTTGAAAGAAATTGACTCGAGAACATCTCCCGCACTCGGAGCGATACGTATCCACTTAGTACGCGAGCGTGTCGTGCGATAAGGCGACAACGCGTTCGCGTCTCTCGACATGTCTCTATTGGGTTCCTGTCCGAGGTGACCCACGTGAGATATGGAGGCAAGAGAAGAAAAGAAGAAAATAGAAGGGAGAGAAACAGTACAGGAATAATGGAAAACTCTCGGTAGAAGTTATTTTAGAGGGTAAAATGTGTTAAAAATTGTTTTTAAGGTTAAAAATAGTTGATAATTGATTCTTTTAATTCGATGAGGATCAATATAGAGGTTTTTATATTTTTTAGCGACTGTAATTGTGGTAACTGTATCCATAGCGACCGTTGCCATAGCAACTGTCACCTTAGCAACTGTTTCCATAGCAACCGTTACCATAGAAACTAGTAGGCGTTACCATGGTAACTGTAAGTGTAATAATCGTTACCGAATCAACTGACAACATATCTACTGTAGTACCCGTATCCTTAGCAACCGTTACTATGGTAACTGTCACCGTAGCAACTGTTACCATGGCAACTGTCACCATAGCAACCGTTACCATGGCAACTGTCACCGTAGCAACCGTTACCATGGAAACTAGTGGGCGTCACCATGGCAACTATAACAGTAACAATCGTCGCCAAATCAAGTGCCAACATATCTAATGTTACTATAGTTACAGTGTCCTTAGCAACCGTCACCATAGCAACCGTTTCCATAGTAACCATCACTATAGCAACCGGTAGACATAATTCTCCACTGATCTACTTTTCTTTTCCAATTTCTAAATATATTTTCATCTCTATTTATTTTTCCCTTTTAAAAAATGTTTTTCTTCTATCCCATCGGTTTTTTTCGCTACTGTTAAATAAACAATTTCCCCATGCAATTATCTAGAAAATATCCACAAATTGCCAAACCTTTTATGCAAATAGATTTATCTGTTTGGTTTACCCTTTTAAAGAAAAGGGGAAAAATATTAAGACATTATTTTTGTAGTATCTTTGCACTTTTAAAGGGTCCTTGAGTACGTCAAGGATGATGCACCTCGGGGGGAAGATGTGGATAGAAATGAAAGTATGGCAAACCCAGGCCCTGCTCTCAACCATTATACATCTCGAGGAGTATGTTTAACAAACACTTGGAAATTCGCAGCATCACCTTCCAAACTCTTCGGCAAACAAGCAGCGCTTGGAGCATTTCCAAAAAAGTCCTGCCGGTGTGAGGCGCCACCACGACCATTGCCATGGGCGCCGTCCCTTTTACTCACAATTTTTGCCAATTTTTTTTTCCACCACCAAGTTCCGCTCCAGACAGTCGAAAGTGACTTTAAATTTGAGAACAATCCACCAAAAAATGTTAATTTCGAATAAAATTTAGCATATATAATTTAATTTATAATTTATATTATAATTTAGTCAGTTAGAAAAAAGGTTAAGCACATACTGAATAAAATTTTTATAATAGCAAATAACAATCGAAAAAATACTTTAAAATAAGAATTAAGTAGGACAAGATTTTAACTTGTGGTTGACTTTAGTTTTAATTTTTAGCCGTGAGTTTTAGACGTGTAAATATAAAGAAAAGGAGTTTCAAAAGGGCCGCTGTTAGTAAGACAATATTTGCTCTCCGAAATCCCGGCAACCCTCACAACCAGTCGTTTCCAAAACTCTTGAGATTCACTTTCTTTACCGCTCAGAGGAGGCCTTCCCGGCACTTAAACCGTACTTCTTAAACTTTGTTGTCTCGATTGTTTTAAAAACGGGAGACAGCATACTTTGTTGAGGAATTTGAGGCTTAGCTGACTCCTTGGAATTCTTGAAAAGTTTCCTGAGTTAATGATGAAAAAGTGTTGGTCAAACATTGCTCAATGTTTCTGGACTGTGGGAGGGATTACATTTTTTTTGTCAAGATTTTATAATATTAAAATTTTGTTTTATTATTTTATGTATATTGGTAAGTTGACAGAAAAAGTTCATAATAAAATGCAATGGTTGTTTTGATGACGGTTGCCATGGTGACGGGTGCTATGATAACGGTTGCTAAGATCACGGTTGACATGGTGACGGTGGCTATGATAACGGTTGCTATGAAATCGGTAGCTATGATAACGGTTGCTATGGAAACGGATGTCATGGCGACGGTTGCTATGATAACGGTTGCCATAATGACGGTTGCTATGGAAACGGTTTCCATGGTGACGGTTTCTATGATAACGGTTGCCAAGGTGATGGTTGCTACGGAAACGATTGCATTGGTGTCGGTTACCATGGTGACGGTGGCTATGATAGAGGTTGCCATGGTAACGGTTGCCATGGTGACGGTTGTCATGATGACAGTTGCTATGGAAACGGTTGATATGGAAACAGTTGTCATGGTGACGGTTTCTATTATAACGGTTGCCATGATGACGATTGCTATGATAACGGTTGCCATTATACGATTGATATGGAAACGTTGTCATGGTGACTGTTGCTATGATACCGGTTGCCATGGTAACGATTGCTATGATAACGTTTGCCATGGTGACGGTTTCTATGATAACTGTTGCCATGGTGACGGTTGCGTGTACAACAAAATAAATTTTTCCTTGTAAAGCCCTCCAAAAATTTTAGTCTAAAATCACAGTCATCGCGTAATTTTAACCCAAAATTTAATGCTATATTAACTTGATCGTCTAAATAGATTTTCGATTGATTACCTGAAAATAATTAATTTTTCCTAAATTGTAGTAATAGGTAGTAAACTTCCTAAATTGGTGATGTATCGGCATTGGAAAACTGGGCGCGAATGAAGACGTGTTTAATCGATTAAAAGAAAACGGAACGACAATAAACTGGTCACTTGGTTGACTATAATGACATCCGCTAGTTATCTGCGTTTACGCACCTTTGCCAGACACAAGATTAGACAGTGTGGTTTATTCCCGAAGACGTCTTTCTCTCTTTGGCAAGAGATCGATCTGGATAAAAAAGAAGATAAAAACTTGAAGAACTTGTAAACATGCTTGTCCAAGGATATCCAGAGATTCGACGAATCAGAGTGAGTGAGTGAGAGAGAGAGAGAGAGAGAGAGAGAGAGAGAGAGAGAGAGAGAGAGAAATAGAGAAAAAGAGGGAGAGAGAAATAGATTGTGGCTAGAGTGGGAGAGAGAGAAAAGAGTCGGCTTTTTCCTGGACAAACGGAAACAAAAGGACTCGAGCGCGTGGCTCGCATAATGACCTCGAGGCTGCTGAAAAAGGGTCAGCGATACGATCTCAGCTACCCAATGTCACGGGTTAATGGATGACGTCTTTGTTTTGTATAACCATCAGCCGTTCCACGAAAAAAAAAAAGAAATTGAAATTTCAAAAGATTTTAAATAGCGGCCCAGAGGTGGAAATTTATTACTGACTCGGTACCGCGCTACTATCGTTCAAGAACTTCCGATCCAGAGATAAAATTCGATAGTCAGATTGAATATTTAAGATACAGAATATGTATGCTTGTTTTTCTGGATCGTTTTGTCTGAAATCAAAGATTTAAAAAAATAGAAAAGGGAAAATTCACTCAGGCGGATTTGAAAAAGAAAAACCGCGTTTGTTTGCGTTTTTCTCAGACGTCAAAAATATGTTGAAATGATTATTTTTAACACAAGTGACGTCTTAAAATGTTGATAACTTTTAAACCACTCAAGATAATTTAATTTCCTTTCGCTTATTTTAAAGCTAATAGTTCAAAGTTTAATTTAGCCTAATTTCACATTTTTTCAATTACTTTTCTAGAAAACCCAGCCCACCAGACTCGAACAATAAAAATTGACAAAAAACAAAAAATTCACCTGTTTTTATCACATTGAATCTCGGTTTCTAATTAATCGAAAATACTTTATAATAGGGACCATTTTACGACAAATTTTATAAGCTTTCCAATGGTCTATGAACATTTTCAATTCGCTAATATCTGACAGAGTTATCAACATTTTACAACGGTCATGTTTTCAATCCCATTTTTGTAAGTGTTCCCACAATTTTAACTGGCAGTGTAACTAAATACAAAAGTAAATCATACTCGGTGAAAAAAATTCTGTCAAGTATGACGAGATAAAAAAAAAACAAGCCAGTCATCTTTCAGTCTCCCAAACTTGACTGACATCCCTCGGAAAAAAAATCTCGGCATCTCAAACGCAATGCTGGGTCCGCACCGGAAATATTTATAATGGCGCGGGTAGATGGAAGCTGCTTTTATTCAGACCGGAGTCTGAGACTCGTATTTAAAATACCATGCTAATCGGCCTTCTCGACGACACTCGTAGATCAACGATCTTGACGATGCAATCTTGTTGGTTCTCTCCGCCTGATGCTCGCGAGGCCTCTCCGTTCACAAATGTTGAATTTAGAGAGGATTTTGGCCACTGAGAGACTGGAGGGCGCCACTTTACGGCGAAAGAAGAATCTTCAGTACGGGAGTCTCACTCGTGCGTAGAGAAAAAGTTACGCACCAGTGCTCTTCCCTCCCATACACTCGCCCCACCAGTTTATTCTCTACTTTGTTAGCCAGTCAGTTAACTCAGTGAAAATAAGGACGCCTCTAATACTCTCACTTTCTATTTCGTTTACCTCGTTCCCTCTCTTTTTCGTCTGGTGTCGATTTTTATTGGCACGTTTAGCAGAATACATTATAGCAGGGCAGTTTTCGTTACAGTCACGTTCAAAATTAATTAGCAGTACTTTATGAGCAGACGGTTTTCACTTCTTTATGATGATATTATGATTTCTTTAATGTTGAGAACATGATTCTGTAATGTTTCATTAATGGAGCGGAGTAATAGTAGATAAGCAGCAATGTTGTGGAAATGAAAAATTAATGTTTGAGTCATTATTTAATAATGTAGAAGAAATGCAGTAATGTTGAAAAAAAAGTTAAAGTAATGTTAAAAAAACATACTGAGTCATTACTGCATCCTTTCTGCAGAAGTTTTGAAGAAATGATGCAGTATTATGTTTTATTAATGAAGAATTGTAGTTTTTGAGAAATAATATGCAATAAACTTGAAGCAATGATACTGCAATTTGTAATGGTTCAAATAAAGGTGTTAATTTTACAGGAAACATGCAGCAATTTAACTTAAATGATTAAGTTAATTCTTCATTAATAAAGCATTTTGGTTTTGTACAAAGTATGCAGTGATCCTGAATAAATAATGCAGTAATGTTGCAGAAATGATTCAGTTAATGCTTCAACAATGAAACATGTTTGTTTTGCAGGAAATATATAAATATGCAGAAATGATTAAGTAATGTTGCAGAAATGATGCAAAAGTATTTTAAAATGTTTTATGAATGAAACTGAAGTACGGTAGTTTTTCTGAAAAGGTGTCGCAGTGATGAAAAAATGATGCTGTAATGTAGCACTATTATTAAAGCTGTGGAATTTTGCAGAAAATATGCAATAAACATCAAGCAATGATATTGAAATCTGTAATATTTTTACTAAAAGAAAATAATTTATTACAGAAAATAAGCAACAGTTTTGTAGAAATGATGCAATAATATTGCAGAAATGATTCAGTGACAATTCCACAACAAAGCATGTTAATTTTGCAAAAAAATGCTGTAATTCTGCAGAAAATCTGCAATAATGTTGCAGAAATGGTGCAAAAGTATTTCGAAGAAGTTTCATTAATGCAACTGAAACATTGTAGTTTTACAAAAAAATGTCGCAATATTAAGAAAATCATGCTTTAATGTTTCAAACAAGAAAACATGCAAAACAATAGTGAAATCTGAATGCTTTAATAAAAAAAATTGTGGTTTTGCAGAAATGATGCAGTAATGTTTCAGAAATGATTCAGTGTTGATTTCCTAACCATAAGTATGTTATTTTTACTAAATCTTGCAGAAATTGTGTACAAATGAAGCAGCAATGTTAAAAAATAATACAATAATTTATAATTCTTAAATAAATAACATTGCAGAAATGATTCAGTGATAATTTCTCAATAAAGCATGTTTATTTTGGAAAAAAGATGTTGTAATTCTATAGAAAATATGCAATAATATTGCAGAAATAGTGTAAAAATATTTCAAAAAAGTTTCATTAATGCAACTGAAACATAGTAGTTTTACAAAAAAGGTGTCGCAATGTTAAGGAAATGATGCTTTAATGTTTTAATAATAAAAACATTGAAAAAATATGAAAAATTACAGAAAACATGTAATAATGCAGTAATGTTACAGAAATGATTTATTGTTGATTTTCTAAGTATGTTATTTTTACTAAATGTTGCAGAAATCTTGTAGAAATGATGCAGTAAAGTTGAAGAAATGATGCAATAATATTGCAGAAATGATGCAGTGATAATTCCTCAATAAAGCATGTTTATTTTTCAAAACTGATGCTAGAATTCTGCAGAAAATATTAAATGTTGCAGAAAAATCAAAAATGTTGCAGAAATAGTGCAAAAGTATTTTAAAAAACTTAGATTAATGCAACTGAAAAATTGTAGTTTTACAGAAAAAATTTCGCAATATTGAGTTAATAATGCTTTAATTTTTCAATTATGAAGCTGTAGAGTTTTACAGAAAACATGCAATGAACATGAAGCAATAATACTGAAATTTAAATGCTTAAATCAAAAAATTTCATGTTTCAGAAAATATTCAGTAGTTTTGCAGAAATGATGCTGTAATGTAGAAGAAATGATTTCAGTAATATTGCAGAAATGATTCAGTGAAAATTTATCATTAAAACATGTTTATTTTGCATTTTTTTTGTATTTGTAAATATTTTGTATTTCTGCAGAAAATATTAAATGTTGCAGAAAATACAAAAATGTTGCAGAAATGGTGCAAAAGTATTTCAAAAAAGTTTTATTAATGCAACTGAAAAAACAGAAAACGTATCGCAATGTTCAGAAATAGGATTCTACTCGAACTCCGTCCGGCGGTCATTGGGGTCCTTAATTACTAACCTTTTAGGTACTGAATTCCGTCCAGCGTTATCTGTATGTTTATCTATTGGATCTAATGACTTCTTACCTCCCGGGGAGCAAACCCTATTGTTTGCTTAATGTACAGTAAATGAAGTATTTAACAACAAATATGATTGTTTAAATATTAGAATAAACAAATTTTGAATGTCAGTTTCAAAATCTGTGTTTTCTAACGATTAAAACCATATGAAATTTGATTTCAATATTTGAATTTTAAGAAAATATACCTAATTAATAATTAACATTTTTTTTGGTAAACATAAACTGTTTCAAAATAAAAATGATAATATAAATAAATTATAAAATATCAAATAAAAAAAAAGTTTTTCAGTATTATGTAGTTACTACTAAAGTTATATATAATTTCAAAAATACTTCTTAGTATGCATCTAAGAAAATAGAAAAAATATACAAAAAAAAAACATTTTCCATTGACTTCACATGGGACTTTTTCGTAAATTCCATACAAAATCCTCAAAAATCACTGAAAATTAAGTATATATAGTTTTTTTTTTGATTTTTCAACAAAATTGTTACATATTGTCAATTTAATCTAGGTGCATTTGTAAAGTATTAATAATTAGTAATAAAATTTATGTTTTCAGTGATATACATATATATTTTCAAATTAGTTTGTTGGAAATCCAACACATTTTTTAAACAAACCTGCAAAATATTTTATATGTATACATATAATATTGACTAATAACAAGCTTTAATGAAATTATATAACTTTACTAGTAAAGTTCATTTTTATTTTGAAACAGTTTATGTTTACCAAAAAAAATGTTAATTATTAATTAGGTATATTTTCTTAAAATTCAAATATTGAAGTAAAATTTCATATCGTTTTAATCATTAGAAAACACAGATTTTGAAACTGACATTCAAAATTTGTTTATTCTAATATTTAAACAATCATATTTGTTGTTAAATACTTCATTTACTATACATTAAGCAAACAATAGGGAATGCTCCCCGGGTGGTAAAAAGTCATTAGAAAGACATCAAGTGACCGCTGGACGGAGTTCAGTACCTTTTTAGTGTCCCAACTGACCGCCGGACGGAATTCGAGTAGTCCGAGAAATAGATGCTTTAATGTTTAATGTTTGCAAAACCTGAAAAATTACAGAAAACATGCAATAAACATGAAGCAATAATACTGAAATTTGAATGCTTAAATAAAAAAAATTGTCGTTTTGCAGAAAATATTCAGCAGTTTTGCAGAAATGATGCAATAATGTTGCAGAAATGGTGCAAAAGTATTTCGAAGAAGTTTCATTACTGCAACTGAAACATTGTAGTTTTACAAAAAAAAAATGTCGCAATGTTGAGGAAATGATGCTTTAATGTTTCAATCGTCAAGCTGTGGAGTTTTACAAAAAACATGCAATGAACATGAAGCAATAATACTGAAATCTAAATGCTTCAATCAAAAAAATTTTGGTTTTGCAGAAAATATTTCAGCAGTTTTGCAGGAATGATGCAATAATGTTGCAGAAATGATTCAGTGATGATTTCCTATGAAGTATGTTAATTTTACTAAATGTTGCAGAAATCTTGTAGAAATGATGTAATGATGTTGCAGAAATGATTCAGTGATAATTCCTCAAAAAAGAATGTTTATTTTGAAAAAAGATGTTGTAATTCTACAGAAAATATTAAATGTTGCAAAAAAAAAATACAAAAATGTTGCAGAAATGGTGTGAAAGCATTTTAAAAAAAAAGTTTCATTAATGCAACTGTAATACCGTAGTTTTGCAGAAAACGTGTATCAATGTGAAGAAAATGGTGCTTTAATGTTTCAATCGTGAAAACATGCAAAACATGAAAAATTACAGAAAAAACATGCAAAACTTAAAAAATTACAGAAAACATGCAAAATATGAATAATTACAGAAAACATGCAAAACATGAAAAATTACAGAAAACATGCAAAACATGAAAAATTACAGAAAACATGCAAAATATGAAAAATTACAGAAAACATGCAAAAAGTGAAAAAGTACAGAAAACATGCAAAACATGAAAAATTACAGAAAACATGCAAAACCTGGGAAATTACAGAAAACATGAAAAATTACAGAAAACATTCAAAACACGAAAAATTACAGAAAAATGCAAAAAATGAAAAAGTACAGAAAACATGCAAAACATGAAAAATTACAGAAAACATGCAAAATATGAATAATTACAGAAAACATGCAAAACATAAAAAATTACAGAAAACATGCAAAACATGAAAAATTACAGAAAACATTCAAAACATGAAAGTTACAGAAAAATGCAAAACATGAAAAATTACAGAAAACATGCAAAACATGAAAAATTACAGAAAACATGCAAAACATGAAAAATTACAGAAAACATGCTAAACATGAAAAATTACAAAAAACATGCAAAACATGAAAAATTACAGAAAACATGCAAAACATGAAAAATTACAGAAAACATGCTAAACATGATAAATTACAAAAAACATGCAAAACATGAAAAATTACAGAAAAATTCAAAACATGAAAAATAAAGAAAAATTCTAAACATGAAAAATTACAGAAAACATGCAAAACATGAAAAATTACAGAAAACATGTAATAAACATGAAGCAATAATACTACTACAATCTAATAATTTCAACCAAAAACTCTTAAAAAATTGCGCCCAGAAGCGTGAATGGTCTAGAATTGAAGTGTCTCTTTAAGAAATCTGCCGGTCGAAAGTTTCGAAGATGACAATACATTCCACAAAGTTCTGGTTCTTGGAGGAAAGGGACGAGCGTGCGCTACGCACCCCAACAGTCGAGCGCCAATGGAGGGGATACTAGAAGTGGTGGGGGTCGGCCAGTGGAGGGAGCAGAGCAACCAGAGAGGACTGAACTGACGAGCAAAAACCTCAAGCAACAGTGTGCCGCGCGCCCCTGTCAAATGTGTGTCGTTAAAACGAGGCGGAGGGTTCTCTTTAATAATCTCTCAACTCGCAACCCTCTCCTCACTTAAGTACCAAAATTCACCCAAAAAGTGTTTTTTTCTTTTCGACATTTATTTCCTCCGGATATTGAGTGCCCAGAGGATACTTATTTTGAATTTTCGCAAAATTTGCGATTAGCCGATTCACTCCAATTTGGAAAAAGCAGCAAAGTGATGATCGTCATCTAGACGATTTGTGTGAGCAAAAATTTTTTTTAGCTCAACCAGTGCTCAGTGTCGTGTTGTTCTTCGGTGCAAATTTAATTTTGCATTAGTGAGACGTGTGTGAGGGCGAACAACTTTTTGGAAATGCACTCGTAGCAAGACACCCTGTCACCCGAATTTTTGAGGTAGGATTTCAATTTTGAGTGGGGATTTTTTTTTTGGAATATAACCGAGTCTTAAGAGAATTGGAATAATTGGTCGTTATTGTTTTTGAGTTCCAACGGTTTTTAGGGTACTTTGCCATTTTTAAAAGTTTAACGGTTTTTTTTCCAAGTGGACGTTTTTCGGACAGTTTACCGGATTAGAAAAGGGGATGAATTATAAAAGTAATTGCCGACGGGATTGTTGAGTGATTTTTTTCTCTTGAAGTGGTTTTTCGAAATTAGGGAATCAAGCTGTGCGCCGCACTGTTCCCACGTGTAGACCATCCGCTGACCTAAGTTCTTTGAAGGATTGTCCAACATCCTTAAGACATGTTACGATGACAAGTGACGGTTTTTCTTGCCTTTCCGAGAATTTCTCAGCCCTCGTGGATTAGTTTTCAAAAGATCTGGAAATTCAGGTTTTTCGGAGTTAAGTCTCCTCAAAGAATCACAGAGATGACAATCTTTCGTAAAATATTCGAAATTAGTTTCTTTTTTTTAGTACTATTTCCCGCTCGGCAAACACAAGTGCGCGATAAAAACCTTTCTTGTTTCTCCGATAAACGGGGGATTATTATTTTTTTTCTTCACCGACTTTTGCTGATTTTCCGTAAGTGATGAGCGTCAAGTGCGGATCAAATATATACCCAAGGTTGATGGAAAATGCAGGGAAAAATTTATGGCAACTTTTTTCATAGGAGATTTTACGAGAAAAGTGAGTTATATTCACGGGTTTGAGATTTTTAGATCGAATTCCTCGCCCTCGGCTTCTCATCCTTCGACAACCCTCGACCGCTTTTCTCGAAAGTATCCAGTTTCGTGCTTGTGTTTTAGTGACAGACCTGCCCTAAAAGGGGATTGCCTTACTTTCTTGAGAATCACTCAGAATCTTCCAGAGATAAGTGAGGTCGAACGAGATATGCACCTTTGGCAAAAATCGACTCCTCAATTCCCCCGGGATTCGAGCAACATTTCCCGACAAAATTTCATAGATCCGGCAACTGAAACAAAATTTAAAAAATTCGTTAAATTTATCAGAATCTTGTCGAATTTGATTTCATTGCCGATTTTTACTCGCCGTCGGATTCGAGATATCTCACTTTTTATTTATCCGACTAATTATTACCAGGTCGGCCTTGATTTCACAGCAGCTGCAAAATAAATCCGTGTTTTCAATTTCACTCGGAAGAAATCAAGCGGCTGACCCTCTTTTCTGTCAATGATCGAAAACTCGTTTTGAAATTGAAAAAATTTATTTCTTTATATAATGAAGGGACATTATCGTGTTTTAATTTCGAACCGGGGCAATTTATCTTGAATTTTAAATTGTTTCCATCCATCTGTTAAGAAGGCAATTGCATTTTATTCTCCGGGGGTGTAAATCCATTTTTTTCCGCTCGGGACACTTCAATTTCGGGAGAAAAGGAATCAGCAACGAAATCCGATCGCTCTGCATCCGGATCCGATTCCGCTCTCGGGAGAGCACGTTTGTTACGAGACTTTTGGGGAGGCTGGAGGGAAATAGAAAAGGAAAGGGTTGAAAGAGGAAAAAAGGAGAAAAAACGAGGGTTTCAGTAGATGAAAGCACGTACGATAATAAAAAAGTCTCCCCCCCTCTTTCACTACCCAGCCCAATTCCAAGTTCGCGAAACTTACCGCGAAAGCAAACGATTTTTGCCAAGTTTACTTTTCTCTTTTGTAATTCGAGAAATGCGCCTGCAATTGGAAAATCGAGCAGAATTGCAAAATGTTTCGGTAATTGTCGGGAAATATGTGAAAAGTTTTTTAATTATGAAAATCAGTTGGTTAAATCCGTGTAATTGGTTTTTAATTTTCGGGAAAATATTAGTTGCACGAAATACCGGAGGGTTCTCTAAGAATTTTTTTTCACCCCCTGTATTTCGTCGAATTTTTTATTTTAATGATTCTGGCGTAATCGGTGATTTCAAAAACCCCCAAGTGAATCCAACAAAGATGATAATTTCATCCCCTAAATTAAAAAAAAATTTTAATCCCTAAAATGCAAAACTGTACGATTTAAAAAAAATACTCGACAAATATTTTTTTTGTGTGCCAAATTTCGGGAAAATCGGTCATTGACACTTGTTTTACTTGTGAGAAATAAACTCGGTGACCTTTCAAACAGTGGGAAGATTATCGAGATGAGCAACAAAACAGTAGTAATTTCAACTCGAAAGAAATCCGCTGTGACAGATGTGTCACTGAGTGACGGTTTCTGTCCACATGCAACGACCGTGTAACTGTTTCAGTTGAAGAATTTTTTTATTTTTTTTTTATTTTTTTGTAAACGCGCGTAGGCGGTCGACAGAGATGCGCTTAACGAGCGATAAAACGATTCCTGAAGTCCACCCTAAACGATCTGGACTCCCGCCTGTCGTAAATCCGTTTTAAAGGCTTGCAATTCCCACAGGACATCTCGTTTCCGCCTCCGTTGCGACACCAATTTCGATGAAAAACATTCCCATGCAGAAACTTGATGAAATTTATCAAAATTTATTTTCTCCGGATATGAGAAAAATGTTTTCCGGTTCAAATTTTTGACTAACATGTGCAAATTTTGCAAATTAGAATAAAAATTTTCTTAAGTAACATTTTTCCAAAAAATGTACACTTGAATCGAAAAAATGTCGGTAAACTTTTGAACATGTCATTAAAAAGGGTGTGTGTTTAAAATGTGAAAAAGTCGTGAAGGGGGTGAAATTTTTGGAATGTCTAGGATTTTTGAACATTATTAAGGAACTTTTTCAAATTTGCAGAATGTCAAAGGATTTTAACATGTACACAATTTATGTGTGTTTAACATGTTCAAAATTGTCTAAAAATTTTAACCTTTTTAAAAAACCGAGTCAGGTTTTTAATTTTTTTCCAACATATGTGTTGTATGAAACTGCAGTCAAGATTTAAAAATGTAAAAAATTGTAACATGTCCAAAAAAAAGTGTTTACATTGTGACATGTTCAAAAGTTTGAAACATGTACACATTGGTAGCATGTTGCAAAGTTTTGAGCATTCAGTTCAAAATATTTGAAATATAAAAAATTTCGAGCATGTTTCAAAATTTTGAGCATGCCCTGATGAAAAATCGGACATCAGAAATTAAATCAGAAATGACATAGGAAATGGTATCAGAAATAATGTTAAAAAAAACGTTGAAACATTTCTCCTAAAATTCAATTTTCCAACATGTTGGACACTTTGGAACAGTATTAACACACTTCTTTTCAGACACACAAAAGTTTAGATTTGATTTTATTGACACTGTAAGTGTGTAAGAAAATCCAAAAGTTTCTCCATTGAAAAAGCTAATATCGCTGGATTGCGAGGCTTGAAAAAAAAAACTTTTCATCGAAGGTTGTAACTGAGAAAAGAAGTACTTTAGGTGTCGCGATTTTTTTTTCAGTTTTTTTTTTATTTCACGTATACTTTTCTCGCAATCAGATCATCCTGGGGAAACTTGTCCGATAACGCGTATCGCTACGTTGGAACTTTTACTTAATAACGACCAATAAAAATCTAAAAGTCACGGGCTAGTTTAAAAAGCAAAGTTTATATTTTTTTATATTCTCTCTAGTTGTTAAATAAATCACCTTGTCGACTTCTAAACTCGAGAGAAGAAAATCACTATTTTGAGCTGGATTTTAATTCCATGTTGATTTCAAGAGAAACTTAATCATGTGTAAATCACGAGGAATTAAGGTCTATTTAAAAACATTTTTCGTTTTTCATTTCCTCGAAGTGTTTTATTTTATTTTTTTTTTCTTCGTTATGTTTCTCGTGAGAAACTTGGACAGATGACAAATTAGCATACGAGGGTAATAATTTATGATATGACTTCATACATTATCACCACATTTATTAAACTTGTCGAAAAAATTTTAAAAATATAAATATATTTTGTCTTTCTACTAATAATAATTTTTACAATTTAATTAATTCTAAACACAGTGCAGAGATGAAAATATATAATTAATTAATTTGCGCTCGATTTTCAATGTCCATGAGAATTTTTAATCTGATAATGCGTTGAATAATTCATTTTGTCCAGGGATTCTAATTAAGAAATAATAACCACATATTTTTTTAATTAAGAAATTAATGCCTTCAAGTTCTTGGAATGTGGGATTATTTCAATTATCTCTGCAATTCTATAGCTGAATGCCGCAATTTTAGCGCCCCTTAGTGCAGGAAACGCTCACCAGAAAGCACCACTTGATGGAGCAAACAGAAATAAATTCCCAACTACGAAGCTAAAATTCCACATTAATATATCTTATCCTCTAATTCGTAAAAAAAAAACTTTAATTTAATTTTATCAGTTATTTTTTTGTATTTAAATAAAACATTTATTAATTACAAAAACTGTAATAAAAAAAGAAAAATGTACAAAAGTTGCTCTCGTATGTAATAAGAGAAACAAAATTGAAAAAGTGTTGTAAGATAGAGTATTGGATTGCAAAGGTTATTTCTTGCTAGCGAGAACTTTTAATAGGTTTCTGATAACCTGCGTCTATATGTCAACCGGGACTTATAAATAATTTTCTATACCTTTGCGATATCGGGTTTTTCTCATCTCTTTTTCCTTCCTTTTTCCACACTGTCACTGGTAATATTTTTTGTTCGCTCGTTTATACTGAAGAAGCGCCATCTGCAGACACTTCTAGCAGCGTTTTTCCAGCCAGTTCAATAATTCGATAGACTTCCGGCATGAATCGAACATCTTATCAAAATCGAGATGAAGAAAAAAAAAAGTCAAAGAAAATCATTGTAAACACGAGAAAAATACTCCCTTGTAGTTGTTGCATCGACATCCTTTAACAGAAATGAGAGTAAGAGTTTTTTCTTCTGGATAGCCTTGAAGCTCTCTCCACCCTTGAGGAATTTTCACTTCTACCTACCTTCTTCAAGGGATATTTCGCTCGAGTCTCAGCACTTTGGAATCTCTCGGCTGTGAATCGTTTCGAGATCAGAGAGAGCGTTTCGTGCCTCTAACGAGAGGAAAAAATCGTTTTGAGGAGGTAAACATCACTTTACTGTGCAAAGATTTAGACTTCTTTAAAGAAATCTGCTTTAAATTGTTTAACATTTATCGATAAAGGATTTACAGGTTTTAAAATTCTGTGCTCAATTGATAGAAAAAGAATTTTGACGGGTAGGATTAAATTTTAGGTGAAAAAAAACCTGGGAACAACGAGTACCTAGAGAGGAAATTCTGGTTCGTTTTCGTCCCGACAGAGAGCGCTGGCTTCTTTGTGTATTTTTATTTATCAAGTTGGTAATTGTGGAAAATTTATCGAAACATATTTTTCAGATGTGTGTTATTTTAATGGAAAGAAAGGAATTCGTTATAAGTGGTTGTGAAGGATTGTATTTTAGGTTGAGAAAATCCTAGGAACAACAACTACCTAGAGAGGAAACTCGGGTTCATTTTCGTCCCGACAGAGAGCGACAATGTCTGTGTAATTTTATCCGCTTTTATTTCCTATTTCAATTGTTTAATTAAGTTTCTGTTAATTGTTTAAACTTTAACCGAAACACATTTTTTGAATGAGTGCCATTTTAACAGAAAAAATAAATTCGTTAAAAGTCGTTATAGAGAATTAAATATCAGGCGAAGAAAAACCTAGGAACAACGAGTACCTAGAGAGGAAACTCTTAGGTTCGTTTTCGTCCCCACAGATGTCTCTACTGTCTTTGTACTTTTATCCGATCCAACTTTTAATTACCGTTATATTTCGCTCAATGTGATACAAAATGACTGGAACCAGGCGCGAACAGTATAAATGACAAAAAAGAGAGGGAGACGATAAATAAACTGAATAAATGACACGTCAAGCGGGAAATATTAAATTTGTTGTTCCCTCTAATTAAACATGAGGTGGGTGTCTGTTCGGAAATGAAAGTTGTGCCCGGGTCGTCGAGTCCGCGGGTTCAATCGTGGGCTTGATATTATAAATTATAACCGACTGCTGGAAATACGTAAATTATTGTGCGGACAATCAACCTCCGGTAGTGCGAATCAGGGAACAGTGTTTTATGTGTATATCCGAGGAAATTTTATGTCTTATGTACCCAGCCGGAATGGCACTTCCGCCAGCTTGGCTCCCCTGCGGAAACACACGTTATTACGACAGTTTGAATTTTCGTACTCTTGCAACTATGCGAGTAATTATACTCTGGACTTTTTTTTACCGACTGAGTAATTATTCCCCATACCAATATCGAGTTTTAAGCAGGGTCCAATTTGAGTCGATCCACCTGTTCAACTGATTAGACACTTTGACTTTTAAAATCATCCGAAAATTTGCTTCTTCTAACAATTTATCAGATGATGCCGTTCAACTATAAAAGTAAACGAGACCGTTCCGGATGTTGGCGTTTTTGAAAAGAATATTTTTCGATTCTACTTAAAAGAATGTTTACAATTAGGGATCCTTTTCTGTCGGTGTAAAATAAGCAAAAAAAATCGATAGGGCACTTTTGGTCATTAGAACGAAAACCACAACCGGAGGGGCACTTTCTGTTGCTCAGTAAAAGGTTGGTCGTCTCGGTCACGAACTGCCCATTGTGTTTTCATTCGTTCTTAAAAAGACGGACACACTTGCCGCTGAATGGGTTGAAGTGAGTGGAGTCGACTGGAATATATAGAAAAAAGAATTGCGCGGACCCTCTAGATTTTATGACCATAAGGTTTCAATGGTAAGATAAAAAATTGACACCCTCGCCATGGGTATCCCCGTGTCCAGGAAAGTAATCTTTGTTCGGATTGAATGCACGACAGGTTGAAATGAAAATCTTTTGAAAGTGATGTCAAAGGAGATCGTAAAATTGTAATTTGTATTGGGTTTGAAAATAACAGAGTGGGAGGAGGGGGGAGGGCTTATTTTACATTTTTATGCTGTCTCTTAAATCATTTGTGGAGGCCCCGGAGTATTCTCGATTTGAACTCACCTTTGAGAAAATTAAAGGCTCTTTATCTCAGTAAGCTTATCGCAGATCATTACAACCGAAGAATGACAAAAACCGGTTGTTAATCAGAAAATTCGTAGGTGGGATAAGTACACGGCGCGCCCAATCGTCGGATTTCAATATGAATCCGGGCGGGGCACATTTTTCAAATTTCCCTCTCGAAAAGGGATTTTAAATCGAGTGCCATTCGTCTTGGCTGATTCTTCTAATTAAAATGGCGCCCGAATTGAAATCGATATTTTAACCCGAGATTGTAATCGCACTGGTGAAAAAGAATTTTGCAAAATTATTGCTCAGCAAAAATCAAAGAATAAAAACTGATTGGTAATTCAATCTTTGGCTGGAAGATTAATTCCTCGCTGGTTGTATTCTGAACACGACCTTGAATTCTCCCAACCCCTTTTATTGATACTCGGATATTGAATGAACGGTTAGTCATGGCATGGCTGGTCGACGATTCTTATTTTATGACTTTCATCGCTATTTTCACCCCGAGCTTTCTTTTTTTTCTCCATTCTCTCTCGACTTTTCAGCCAGACTTTTTTCTTCCCTTTATTCGTAACGCGCTAACGCGTCTGGCGCGATTGTATTGCTACTGATTGCATTACTGGCCTCTCCACTGAGCTCTTTGCAAACTGAAGTAATAACTCCCAAGTCGGCGTATTAGCCGCGTTATATCGGCATCTGTGTTAGTATCACTTAACCAGAAGATACGACCTGACTGAGCAAAACTAACGCTGAAATAATGCGACATACGGACGCAACACAGTTCTCCTAAACAAAATAGAAAAAAACGCAAGAAGAGAGCGCAGAAACCTATCTATTTTAATTACCCGAGCTTCTACTAGGGGCGTCGTTCACTACCGAAAAACAAAAACAAAAAAAAATTAAATCACCTCCATGCACCTAAATCGTAAATATCCTGTTTTTACCCGCGGTTTATTTTCAGTAGAAAAATCTCAGGAATTCGAGAACATAATTTAATTAAGGTAGCTAAACCAATTTTTCAAATGACAGAGCTTTTTCACTCTCACCAACAGAGAGAGAGAGAGAGAGAGAGAGAGAGAGAGGATGCAGGTGTGGATCGAAAAGGCGCAAATTAATTTCTCCAATAAAGAGGAGCGCACTCGTCTTGCCACCGCTGCACCAAAAGTTGCTTCGTTAACGACCAATTAGAAAGTTTCTCGTTAAGGGAGATCGGATCGTCATTGGCTGCGCGCATAACACGTACAGTTTCTTTACCGACCCTAATTACAACCAAGCCTAACTGAAATGGAACAATTTATTTCATTCCTCTCATCGTAAACTAACCGGAGATTTATTAACCGGTTTTTGATTGAAGTTTGAGGTGTCAGTCCTCACGTGAATGTCTCTCTTTTTTTTTATACGAGGTTTGGCGAATGCCTTTACGCACCATAAGGAACATCTGTCAATGAATGATTTACTTGGAATTATAAATATTTTCCCGGAAGCCGACTCTGGGAAAAACTCTCATGCCTACTTAGCTTCCAGTGTCTTTAGTTTTAACCCTAATAGTAAAGTCACATGCGGAGGATAAGGGGAATAGAACAGACTAATCAGAAAATACTTCCCAATTATCTGATTGGTCTTCTCTATATCCCTAAAACCCCTAATCCTCCGCAAGTGACTTCACTCTTATTTTTTTCCCCGTGATGTTCTTGGTTCTCATTACCTGAGTAAAGCCCTACGCAGAATGAAACAAGAACGCAACACATGCATGTGATAAAAACGGACAGACGATATTTCTATCCTTTTCTCTCACATGCTTGCGTTCGCTCAGGGCATAATAATCTGAGTAAAGCCCTAAGCAGAATAAAACAAGAACGCAACACATGCATGTGATAAAAAAGGACAGATGATATTTCTATCCTTTTCTGTCACATGCTTGCGTTCGCGTTTTTTCTCTACTCAGGACATAATAAATGATTCAATATTCCGTGAATGTCTCTAAAGGTAAATGGTTCCATGGTGGCGTAAAAGCGTCAGCGTAAAACGAAAACCTTTAAGGTGCTTTTTGATAATGTCGGTAGCCAAGAAATATTTATTAATTTATACACGCTAGATGTACCTCGGGCACTTTTTCTACTTTTTCTCCCGACCCTCGGTTTTTTTCCGGCTCAACGAAGGGTGTCGGGATATGGAGTAGTCTTGACATGGCCACTCGAGGTCAGGGTTCAGCTCTTTTTTTCTGAAAGGCGTCTCGAATGTCCGCCTGCATTTTCCTCGTCAGCGGGAATATTTAAAAATTCTCCAGCTAAATCTGCAAAGTCTTTTTTTTTTTTTTGTTCCTTTTTAGTTGCACAACCCTTGTTGCGTGCGTGTGGACCAAGAAGCGAATACCGGACATTTTCATAATGGAATTACGAAACGTCACCTGCCCAGCACGCAACGTGGCTACATTTTGCGAGCACTGCATGTGCAGCGCTTTGAAATATCGCGTTAGACGTTCTGCCGTGGCGACCCAGACTCGTTACGCTTAATTAGGCAAATTTTCAAACCGACGTCGCCATTTGTCACGATAAAACCCTTATAACATGAACTGCGTCGCGCTTTTCTCGACCCTGTACATACAGAAGAACATGGCTGTGTGTCAGAGTTTATTGTGTTACGGCATTAGGAGGTATTACATCCATTGTTAGCCTGTCCCCTTTTATTTAATTCCAGTTGCAGTTTGAGCGTCAGTTAAACGAGTTCCCGGCTTTTACAGGCTTAGCTGCTCTTTTGACACTAAGACCAAAAATCTGGATGGCGAGTGAAGAGTGTAATTTTGCCGGGCGTACGGCTGCTCTTGGATTAAAGAAAATTTATTTGCGACAATTAGATATTGACATTTGATCAAAATTAAGGTTCTATACTACCCCTACAATCCAACTTGAATGAGCTTGAATTGGCCACAAATAAGAAGAAGAAGAAGAAGACAATTAAATATAGAGGATAAACTTAAATATTGATTATTTAGTAACAAATTAAAATGTGTTTTGTAAATGATATTTTAACAGCCTCACTCGATAAATCCTAATCGAAAATTAGTCATCTAATTTTCACAGTGGATACGTTCAGAGCGCTTAAAGTATTCTAGAGGTCCCGTTTTTGGTTGATCCCCTAATTATAATGCAAAGAAATTGTAAAGAATATATTCCATTGAAATTTACACAAATGAAAGTTGAAAACCACCCTTTAAAATCATCCCCTAAAGATGAGTATAGAAAAAATTGACAGTTATTGTTAAACAAACAGGCTAAACAATTTTTAAGGGAATTTAAGAGTATGGAAGATCTTTCAAAATATTTTCCAAACATATTTCCAACAATCAGCATAAAATAACACCATTTATAATCATCCCCTAATGTAAATAAATGAAAAAAATTTACAGTTATTGTTAAACAAATAGGTTAATAATTTTTAAGAGAATTTAAGAGTATTGAAGATTTCTCAAAATATTTTTCAATCATATTTTCACCAATTAGCATAAAAAACACCCTTTATAATCATCCCTTATTAATGAAAAAAAAAAATATTGACAGTTATTGTTAAAGAAGTAGGATAAACAATTTTTAAGAGAATTAACGAGAATTGCAGATTTATCAAAATATTTTCCAATCATATTTAAAACAATCAGAATAAAATAGACCCTTTATAATCATCCCCTGATGATGAATATAAAAAAAATTGACTCTTATTGTTAAACAAACAGGCTAAACAATTTTAAATCGAATTTAAGAGTATTAAAGATCTTTCAAAATATTTTCCAATCATATTCCTACCAATCAGCATAAAAAACACCCTTTATAATCATCCCCTAATGTAAATAAATGAAAAAATTTACAGTTATTGTTAAACAAATAGGCTTAATAATTTTTAAGAAAATTTACGAGTATTGAAGATCTCTCAAAATATTTTTCAATCATATTTACACCATTTAATACAAAAAAACACCCTTTATAATCATCCCCTAATGATGAATATAAAAAAAATGGACAATTATTGATAAACAAATAGGATAAACAATTTTTAAGAGAATTTACGAGTATTAAAAACATTTCAAAATATTTTCCAATCATATTTCCACTAATTAGCATAAAAAAACATCCTTTATAATCATCCCCTAACGTAAATAAACAAAAAAAAATTTACAGTTATTGTTAAACAAATAGGCTTAATAATTTTAAGAAAATTTACGAGTATTGAAGATCTCTCAAAATATTTTTCAATCATATTTACACCATTTAATACAAAAAAACACCCTTTATAATCATCCCCTAATGATGAATATAAAAAAAATTGACAATTATTGATAAACAAATAGGATAAACAATTTTTAAGAGAATTTACGAGTATTGAAAACCTTTAAAAATATTTTCCAAGTATATTTCCACCAATTTGCATAAAAAACCCTTTATAATCATTCCTTAATTATAAGTATAAAAAAAATTGACAGTTATTGATAAACAAATAGTCTAAACAATATTTAAGAAAATTTACGAATATTGAAGATTTTTAAATATATTTTCACTTAAATTTACACCATTTAGCATCAAAAATACCTTTTATAATCATTCCCTAATAATAAATATGAAAAAAATTGACAGTTATTGTTAAACAAATGGGATAAACAATTTTTAAGCGAATTTGAGACTATTGACGATCTTTCAAAGTATTTTCCAATCATATTTACACCAATCGGAAAAAAATACACTCTTTAAAACCATCCCCTTTATAATGAAGATAAAAAAATTGACAATTATTGTTAAACAAGCATGCTAAACAATATTTAAGAATATTTAAGAGTATTGAAGATCACTCAAAATATTTTCCAATTATATTTATACCATTTAGCATCAAAAAACACTCTTTAGAATCATCCCCTAATGATAAATATACAAAAAATTGACAGTTATTGTTAAACAAATAGGATAAACAATTTTTAAGAGAATTTACGAGTACTGCAGATTTCTTAAAATATTTTTCAATCATATTTACATCAATCTAAAATAAAATACACTCTTTAAAATCATCCCCTAATGATGAATATAAAAAAATTAACAGTTGTTATTAAACAAACAGGCTAAACCATTTTTAAGGAAATTTAAGATTATTAAAGATCTCTCAAAGTATTTTCCAATCATTTTTGCACCACTTAGCATCAAAAAATACCTTTTATAATCATCCCCTAATGATGAATATTAAAAAAAATTGACAGTTATTGTTAAACAAATAGGATAAACAATATTTAAGAAAATTTACAAATATTGAAGATCTTTTAAAATATTTTTAATCATATTTACACCAATCAGCATAAAAAATACACCCTTTAAAATCATTCCCTAATTATGATTATAAAAAAATGTACAGTTATTGTTAAACAAATAGTTTGAATGGAAACTATTCTGGCAGTTTTTTAAAGTTTGTGAATCCTTGCCCAATTTTTACTGTCTATGTGTTTAGGAATAATAATTAGTATTTTTTCATAATTAAGGTTAAGGGATGATTTTGAAAGGGTTGTTTCTTATCATAACGCTTGATAAAGTCTGAAAAATTTTTAATTGTTAAAAAACTATTATAATTCAAACTTGTTGTTATTCATACCATTGATTTCTCAATCATATTTGCACAGTTTTCCTATTTTCTTAGTTTTTTTTCAGCATTTTTGTCTCCTATTGTTCCACCCTTAAAATTTTTCCACCCGAAACACCATCTCACTTTTGTTAGACAAAAGAATTTTCATTCGTAAATTACGTGGCAGATTTTTAATCACACCTTATCGACAAACGTGTAAGAAGACACTAAATCTAATTTTCTACTTACTTTTATTATTATTTTTTCTTTCTTTTATAAAATCTTTGAAAATCCACCCAGTTTTTCCCAGACGAAAAAATGTACCTTCTATCAATTACGTGGTCGATTATATACAGCAGCTTGTCAATGAATGCGACTCAAAAACGAAGATAAACACAAAACGCTAATTTTCTACTCTATCCGATAAGACGCTCAAAGCATTAAACCCTTCTGAAAATCTTAGACCTAGGAATTAGCTTCCGATTCCGAGTGTGTTTGTCTGATCCTCGAATCTGAGAAGTAAAGCTCTCTTGACCAAACCCCTTGAAAAAAGCTACTTTCATTTTTTTTTTTTTTTTGCCACTCAGCTGTATTTTTCCGAGCGCGTTTTCATCGCTCGGTGAGTTTTTCCTCGCGCTGTGCGAGGCTCTTCTCTAAATGTGAGAGAAGTTCTTATAGGCCGGACACTTGTGCCTCATGCATGTGCAAATCCCACGGTTCGCAGTATTTGTGTTGGGATAATGGGTGCGAACACGAGTAAGGTTACTTGAATGTGCGGCGTATCGAGTTTCGCGACGTGTCTCGGCACTTCTTGGCTCGGTGCACCCTGCAATTGTGTCCGTCCGAGCACGTGTACTTTTGTGTGCGCGTTTCCGTGTGGCGTAACTCTTCTCGGTGTTCCTCTTCTTCTTTCTTTTTTTTTCTCTGCCTCCTCCCGGAGAATGCGGCGCTCATAAACCCGTCGCGACAAGCGTGTCCGTATCATCGACTGTTACCCACACATGAATAACGCCAGTATCCATACACCGGGGCAATTGTGAGAGACGCGCCGCGAAAAAGGGGAGAGGGATGAGTACATTCTTCTTTGTCGCTTTCGGAAACACCATTCCATGTCGACAGTGACTTCATTGAATTTGCAGTCGTCAATGGACGACGACTGATGAGAAAGTCATTAAAATTTTCACATCTATTGTTTTATGCTAAAGATGAAGAAATTAGGAAGAGAACATTGCTGAAGCAAACAACATTGTTGCAGGAACAAACAAACATTTTTTTTTTTTATTCATTTTTGCGTATTTTGAAACTAATAGATGACACGAGAATAAAGGTAAACGTTAGAGACGAACTAGACCCCTCCCGCAAACAACCCCTAATCACCCCATAATTTTCGAAGATTCCTTTTATCAGAACAAAAAAAATCGAAAATTTTTTTTGTATTGAAAATTGGATTTTTTGCAAACTTATGGATTGATTTGGGGATCTTGGGGGAGGGCTAGTTCATCTTTAAATTTTGTTTCTATTCTCAGATCATCTATTAGTTTTGAAATACTCAAAGAAAAAAAGAATTTTTTCCCCTTCGTTATTAACTTGCAGTTATGTAGTAAAGACGTCTCTGAATTTTCAATTCTTTGAAACTGCCTGGGAAAAATACTTGACACTCGTGGGTCCAAGTTTCGTAATCGATACCAATTGAGACTCTGTTCCAAAATCACGCAGTATTTAAGAAGTTGTGCAGCTGAAACTCGATCGGCAATTCAGCACGTTTCTCTTTCAGTGGAAGTTACCCCACTGCGGTATGCCATAAAGTTTTGGTAGGTGGACCAACTTGGGGTTGGGGATTAGAAACTTTTCGATCCCTTCGTTAGAAGTTGTACGATCGGTTAAGGTGAAAATAAGTAGCGGACTTTTGCGAGAAGACACGAGAAGAATGGCATTAATAATAACTGGAGGTGTGCTAATATTTTTTTACACACAACTTAGTTTCAATAGCGGCACTCTGGTGGAAAAAGAAATGGAGAATAAAAGAAAAATTGTGCCGAGAGGTGGGAGTCTTATTAGGATCCAGGACTCGACTCGGCAAAAGCTTGGGAAACGGGACGGAATTAAATAAAAATCACGCGAACTGAAGATTTGGGCTTCGCGCGTTCTTTTATACCTAGACTCACGGCTGGTGCACTGTTACGCTCTGCATGCGAATGAGCGTGGTTGAGGACAAGGAAGACGAGAAGGAGAATTTTGGTGAGAGTTTTGTCGAAGGCAAGCCAAGAAACGAAAGGAAGACTGCATTTATTAAACTCGGCGCGGACGTGACTCTCTGTGCACGTACATGTGAAATACTGCAGCGATACCCTCTTCATCACCAGTTCCCTCTTGTGAACTTTTCCTGCAATTTTCTCCTCCTCGATTCTTTTCCCCAAATCGAGGAATCACTCGAAATTGAATACAGTCCACGAATCCTGTTTGGCCACTGTCTCTCTCTCAAAATCCAATTGAAATTGATTTACGACTCGAGTCCCAGGACCACGAATTACCGTCCAATGATCTTGGCATCTGACTACGTTTTGCATTAAATTTTGCTTACTGAACACTGACTCTATTTTTAATGTTTATTTTTGGAGATCGAATCCATCGAATAAGAAAAACTTATTTCGAAAAATGCAGAAGAATCTGCTGATCCACAATATTGCATTTTTATTAAGTTTTGATTATTTGAAAAGGTTACAAGAAATTACAAAACAGCCGTCCGCATGGCACGTCCACTTACAAAAGATGCGCATTGAACACTGACTCTAAATTTAATGTTTATTTTTGGTGTGCACCGTTTTCTGGATTTGGCGCCATTCGCAAATGATTCATATTAAATTCAGATGCTCCTTCCGCAAAAATCCAAACCTTTAAAGCTATTACCATGCAGTGCCAACTTGTGATATTTAAAGCGCTTTTTCTCATGAATATCAGTTTTAAAAGCCTTGTTAGCTTTCCAGGAACAGATTTAGTCTACAGCACACATTTAATTGCAGACCTCTATTTCAAATCCTAATCGCCTGCTTTGCAAGCGATAAATCCTCGAGCCCCGAGGAGAAGGTGGTGAGCGCATTTGCAAAGAATGGTCCGGCACACAATCCCTAAGATCATCCGCTTCCCAACACGGAAGAATCGCACTCCCACAAAGAAATTGGCTCTAAGTGGCGGCAGAAGCTTTTTAATTGGTGCTTGGGAAGCCGACGAATTACCGAAAAATCATGGCTGCCAATTTGAAATTCTAATCAGTGCCCCCCCTTCTTAGGGATAAATTGTTGCCTTCCGCCGGATTTTGATTTGCCGAGAGGCTTGTACGAGACGCACGTATCGCGACTCTCAGAAGACGAACAATTAATCAGAGGAGTGTACGTGTGTATAGAGTGAGGCAGGCGTGACTGATTCATTATGAGACTGTAATTAAGTCCCGACATTAGCATACCGACCACCACCATCTCGACCCCTTCGGGATCCTCTTTGCCGACGACTGGAACGACTTGACCCGCCCCATGCCAAGGTGCTTCCTATGCTAACTAGGTCGCCATCTCAAAGACCTGGTGCAGCGATCGTCCCGGGCAAGGAAAAAAGAAACACAACGCCCATTTACTCCTTTGTAGAAGTTATAAGGTCCACTTTATCCTGGCCATTCAAATCGGCCCGAATCTCTTAATTAGCCAACGAAATTCACTGCTTCATCCTAATAAAATCAAATTATTTGAACAATAATACATTTTCATCACCATTCTTGCACATCTTTTTACATAATATAATTTATCTCTTGATAGTAAATCTCACCAAAAAATATTGTGATCCTCAGCCATTGCACGTCATACAGTTTTTGGAATTTGGTAGACCGTCAATTGTGAGGAGATTAGAATGTTTGTTTATAAGACACTATTGTGCAAAAATTCTTTTCAGTAAATTAATTACTTTCTCTCGCACATACCCTCAGATGTCGCTAGTGCATCATTCTGTGACTTGATCGCCCCAACGCTATTTAAGCTCCCTTAACTAAATATCACTTTCTGTGCAATGTATCGGAAAAAGTAATTTGCCGCCTTTTATGGGAGGGAAATTCCGCCAAGGACTTGGAAAAATTTGCGTGTTGGGAAAGGTGGGGAAAAAAATGACACGGGGGATTTAAAAGGAAAGGCGCGAAGAGAGGTAACTCTTCGCCTAGATTAATAGTTCTGCCAATAAGATTAATCGACAGTGATTTTCTTTGTGGTTTTCAGCACGCTCGGGAGGAGGATGGAGGAGTTGGAGACGCTGGAGACCACGGAGTGCCCGGACTGCTCCGGGCCACCCCCTGAGTTCCGGCTGCCGCCACCCCCGCGGCCGCCCTTCCTCACCGAGGGTACCTTCTGTTCCGAGGCACCTCTCGCTGAACTTGAAGACTGCGTCGCCATTCCGGTAAGTAACTCTTTCTACTAATTAGGCTACTTTCGAATAATGGGTAGCCCCGATGATTTTGAAACTTGGTATAATTTTGCAATTATCTCGATAAATATTGAAAATCTTGAAAATTTCTTTGTATAAAAGTTGTAGACCTGCTAAAAATACACATTTTTTTTTTAAGGATTTTTTGGTATCTGTAATAGTTTTCGAGAAAATCGATACTGAAGATTCTCGTGCATCGAGTGGAGCGACAAAAAAAACAAAAGTATGAACATGAATTTTCTCGAAAACTATTAGAGATATAAAAAAATACATACTACATAAAATGTGTATTTTAAGAAGGCCTACAAGTTTTGTATAAAACAATTTTCGAAATTTTTAATATTTATTGAGATACGGACCTCAAATTCAGATTTAGGTTCTCATACCCAGATTTAGGTAGTTTACTCTTTCTGTCTAGCTGTGTAATTATCTCAGCTCATTCCGACAGGAAAGAAATTTCCATTCTAAAACTACCCGTTATTGTTAACCGGACCGAGTTTCCTGACTCGTTATTTTAATATCCTCTTATCGGGCCTATCGAGGAAAATATAATAGAACTTGTGTTGAAGAACCGGTCTGAGATAGAACCCCTTCATTGAATAATAATGCCCGGATCGCGAAGTCTATTGTAGAGTGTCGCTGTTAAGTGATCGTCGGGCTGGATTCATTCGACGCCTATTAATTTAAAGGAGCCGGTTTCCCAGCGTTACATCGATATTCTCCGCTTTCGTGGAAGCCGACGGATATCGAGGACTCAAAATCATTAATTCTCGACGTAATTTCCTATGGATCTCCGTTACTGCTCGTGTAGAACAGGCTGCACACGCTTTTCCAGCTCCTTCCGGCAAGTTATCGATTTCAGTACGGTCGACGCTCTTACGAGAAGGCGAAAGAGTTATTTCTCGCCGCTGCCGCCTGCTCGATCTATCTCGAATATTCAGACGGCTCGAGGGGCCAAAATAACTCCGGATTTCCGAAAAGTTTCGAAAAGATTCTGAAATTGAGCAACATTTAGAAATTATTTTAATATTCATTTCGAAATAGAAGGCTCCAGAAAAGCTCCCAATCTCAAGTCCAAGTGCCTTACCCCCCTAGGAAGCTCCAGAAAAGTTACAAATCTCAGAATCAAGTGCCTGACCTCCTTACAAAAACTTTATGAAAGCTCCTAATCTCAAGTCAAAGTGCTTGACTCCCCCTAAAAAGCTCTAAATGTCTAGTCTAAGTGCCAAACCCCCTAGAAAGCTCCAGAAAAACTCCTAATCTAAAAGTTTAGATGCCTGAACCCCCTAAATAACTTAAAAAAAGCTTCAAATCTTAATCAAAGTGCATAACTCCCCCTAAACAATTCCCAATTCCGGGTTCAAGAGCCTGACCTCCTAAAAAGCTCCAAATCTCAAGTCTAAGTGCCTGACCCCCCTAAGTAGTCCCAAATCTCAAATCTAAGTGCCTGACACCCCTACAAAAGCTACAGAAAAGTTACCCATCTGAGAATCAAGTGCCTGACCTCTTTACAAACTTCATGAAAGCCCTTAATCTCAAGTCAAAGTGCCTCACTCCCCCTAAAAAGCTTTAAATTTCAAGTCTAAGTGCATGACCCCCTGGAAAGCTCCAGAAAAACTCCAAATCTAAAGGTTCAAGTGCCTGAACCCCCTAAATAACTTAAAAAAA
This sequence comes from Ganaspis brasiliensis, assembly GCA_037103525.1. Taxonomy (NCBI): domain Eukaryota; kingdom Metazoa; phylum Arthropoda; class Insecta; order Hymenoptera; family Figitidae; genus Ganaspis; species Ganaspis brasiliensis. The sequence goes on along the minus strand of JAZKLR010000168.1, from coordinate 477,801 downwards.
GCTTTGAATCTCAATCAAAGTGCATAACTCCCCCTAAAAAGTTCCCAATCTCGGGTTCGAGTGCCTGACCCCCTAAAAAGCTCTAAATTTCAAGTCTAAGTGCCTGGCCCCCTAGGAAAATCCAAAAAGCTCCCAATCTCAAGTTCAAGTGCCTGAACCCCCTAAAAAGCTCCAAACCTGATGTCTTAGTGTCTGACACCCCGAGAAAGCTCCAGACAAGCTTCCAATCTTAGGATCAAGTGCCTGAACCCACTAGAAACCTGATAAAAAGCTTTTAAACTCAAGTCAAAGTGCCTCACTTCCCCTAAAAAGCTTTAAATATCAAGTCTAAGTGCCTAACCCCCTAAGGGGCTATCCATAAATTACGTAAGACTTTTAGGGGGGAGGGGGGTCCAGCAAATCTTACGACCAATAGAAAAAATGGCGGTAATGTATGTAAAAAATCTTACATGGGGGAGGGGGGGTTTACATGACCAAAAAAACGTCTTACGTCATTTATGAACGGCACCTAAGAAGCTCGGAAAGATTATGAAAATCTTTAAATCGCAAGTCCAAGTTCCTGACGCCCCCTAGAAAGCTCCAAATGTCAAGTCCAAGTGCCTGATCCCCCTAAAAAGCTCCAAATCTTAAGTCCAAGTGTTTGACACTCCCTAGAAAGCTTGTCTTAGCTGAAATTAATTTTTATGTTTGTTCGAAGTTTTTGGGGTCGACCTGCGAACAGACAGATTTTTGTTTTTTTTCTATATTTTAAATCAAGTATTAATTAAAAATCGTGATAGGGTTGAATTGAGACCCTGACGTACTAAAGACCTGTAATCAATGTTGTAACTTGAAACGAGATGCACAGCTCTATAGTGTTACTCCCACTGGATTGTCCAGGGAATAATTAAAAACGGCTTACATAACCACCTGCAGACAAACTCCCTGTGGGGTGATGAATCCACTGCAGGTGAATTCGCAAAGAATGCTCACGGGAAATTTCTCTTCCCTTCAACTCTCCCGCGACTCGTAAACGAGGATCGATCACCTAGTCATAAGGCTACGGGCCAGTTCCCTGAAAAAGGATCTGTTAGGCTTTCTGCCCTTTGAAGATACACTCCTGCTAATCCTTAATTCGACACGTGTCGTATTTAACAAAGAGGTCCAGTGAAATTAATCCAGTAGCTTGGAAACAATTAGTATCGTTTCAAAACTGATTTGCTTGTTAGCTCAGACTCTCATACTTGTTACCTTCAAAGCGTAAAATCTTTTTGATCAAAGAAATCGAGAGATAGTTTAATTATAAAAGGGAATTCTTTACCAACTTCTTTTTTTGCCTGCCTGGATTAGAATTTGATTTGGGATTTTCAATACATCTTCAGAAAAAAGGTATTTACATTTTCCTGTCGTTTCTTGTTTGGTTATCAACTTGAAGCGCGTGAAGCGGAAACGCTCGATCGAGTTTCGTGTCCGGGAGACAAAAGTGGACGCATTGTGCGAGTTTACGTGAAACCCACAACGGGATTGATCCGTCGCGAGACTGAAAAGAAGAGACACGACTTCAATAACAAACAAAAAGAGATAGAGTGGAAAATAAAATAAATAAAAAAACATGGTAAAGTGAAGAGAAAGAACGAAAGGGTTGGTCGTGCAGATAGACAGATAGAAACTCGTATTATGGTGGAGTGGCTTCTGGGATGAGGAAGAGAGAAAAATAGAATAGTATTTCAGACCTTTTCCCTCTGTTTCTAAACGTTATGTTTCTTCCGAGAGCGACTCTATGAGAAACGCGAGAGTCGTCTTTTGCCATTCATCGCGTAAAATTTCATTGAAATTCCTGACACTGACAAGTTAGTTTATGTCGTAAGATACATTTTTAGCAAAGTGATGTACGGAGAATTTTTCACAGACAGCGAAACATCCTGCAATAAATTTCATTTACTAAAAACGTACCTTCCGTCAGTTCTAATTCAAGATTTTCCTCCTGAGCACGGACACGAACCATTGCAGGTTCTAAATGTCGGTAAATGTTGGTAACCAAAATCTTGAATGTATCAAGTCTGCCAGAAATGGTTCGTTTAATGCTGTCGTAATGATACGTCTAATTAATAAATCCGCGAAACTCGTGACAGATTTAATAACGACCTCTACTTTATTTTTGTACTATGATATGTAACTCAATGGGGATATTGTAAATGTAACGACGACGACAGATTCCGTTAGTTATACTTCTAGGCAAAAAAAGACTTTTTTGCTTGTCCGTCGTCATGGACCACCTTCAAAGTCTTTCCTATTAATAGGAAACACATGTCGCTTGCGTCATTAAACACAGTCATTAGCCTATAACAGCGATTTAGAAAGAGGGTAAAATTTAATATTTAAAAGTTTCTTAAAAACATGATTTAAATTCCATAAAACGATAAGCTGGGAACAATTATTTAGATAAGGGACATTAAGGTGGAGAGGAAGTAGAATATGGAATGTAGAAGCGAGTGGATGGAGAAGATGAATCTTATGAAAACGATTCGCAAATTGCCCAAGTTCAAACTCTTCAAACTTACTCTTTCCCTCAACCCTTTACCTTCCCTATTTTCTTCATTGCTCTTTCTGCTTTCTTCACTTTGCATACTTCTTTTTGTTATAACGATTCTCCAAATGTCTCTTAAAAAAAAAAAAGGAATAATTTTACCCAATCCTCAGGGGTTGTAACTTCCCTGAGACTTTTAAAAAAAAAACTCAGTGATTATTGCAACTTAGAAGGATAATAAAATTATTTTTACAGGCTGGTCATTAAATCTGAAATAAACTTAATGTGGATATTTAATTTATTTTCTCAATTAAGCAGTTATTGCAGTAAATTCAGATACATAAAATCTCAAGTGTAGCGTCCTTGAAGCACATAATCAGGAGCCGGAGAAGATTGGTAATTAAAAAGCTCGGATTAATATAGTCTGCACGTAAGTAGTCTCTCGAGTTTATTAGACAGTCTCCGAGTTATATACTGTTTATTAACCCTCCCACACCTCCTTCTTTTTCCTATTCAGTAAAAGAGTTATTGCGAGTCTGATGAGAATGGAGTGGGTTAAAAGATGATATTCACAACATTTAGTAAATGTTAATAAGAAACGTGAATTAACTCTTTTCCCAATAAGCATCGAGAGATATTTTCACCAAAAAGAAAACAATTTCTTTTTTTTCCGTGTGTACTCGAAAACGGCAAACTCGTACAAAACTTTAGATTAACTTCGCGGTATAATGCGACAAGGGCAGACAATTGAACAAGTTTTAGATTTGAATTATAGTTGCGGGGTTATCCCTGCCCGTTGGCCATTCGGAGAAGATTCGCGAATCCGGCCTTCAGTAAAGGAAGGAAGAAAGAAAAAAAGAGAGAGGGACAGATAAGGAGGAAAAGAAATGGCGAATAAAGAAGCTGGCAGTGATACGTTTTTGCGCCCGGAGTCTCTTTATTACTCCTGGGAATCCGCTTTGTTTCTGCCGACATCCCTCGGGAGACGAGGGGTTGGAGGAGCCACGAAAAAGAAGAATCGAGGTCTGCGAGAATCGCGCTATTCTACCCCGACCCAGACAGTGGAAAGGATAAAATAACCCTAAGAGACCACGCAACTTAACCTGACAACCTTACGGAATTTGTTGAGGGCTTGAATAAAATTTTTAGAAATCTGTAGAAATACAATAGGACTACTTAATCCGCTCCGTTTAATAAACCTTCTGCAATTGTAAATTTAACTTAAACTGTTTATTACTTTAATCTTTGCTGATTCAGGACTGTTGAGTTTTCTAAGGACGACAATACATCAACAGAATTTTGTATATCCCATTGGAACATTGCAAGATCACGATCCGACTTCCTTATTCTTACATTTTCCACCACACCGTTCCTTGACTCAATCTCAAAATTAGATTAGCAAAAAATAAATGTTTATCTAATTAGGGATTGACCCTCGGAGCAAATTACTCCTTCCAGTGAAATTCCGAAATTCTGCGAATCCAATTACGTGTTTTCCCGGTGTACGTCGTTCCACCTAAACCCCATTCTCCGCCGGGCGGGGACAAGAGTGGAAGAGATAAGAGTCGAGGGAACGGGGTGGTCCCGGTAAAATTCAGTTAATTAAGCCGGGCTCGTTTCGAACAACGCCGCGAAACGCGCATCGTTATAAATACACTTCGAGCCTCGTCGACGTGGCAAATCGATGCTCTACCGAGCGGACGAGACTGGGTCTCTTTTTTTTTTTCTTTTATGTTAGGTTACGCTACGAGATTCGTTTACCACTACCACTCTCGTCTATTGTCCACGCTTCTGGCGCCAAGTTAGCCCGATAGGCTAATAAATGATTTATTAGCCCAACACAAATGACGCGCTGTTGAACACATTATTCATTTAATTATAGTAATTGCGCTGTAAACAATGTACTTAATCTTCGAAACTGGATACTACCATCTAAAAGTATATCGGAAAGTCTACAAGAATGGGTACCTAACACTGTAACACAAGGTTATGACAAAGCTGATAATACGTCCACTTGTTTCCAACCCAGACTAAAATGTAGATCTGGAGCAATTTTCATGCAAGTTGCGCTTTTCAATTTAGAAAGAATTGTTAGATTGGAAACTGGAACTGGCTACTGTAGACTGATATAGAAAAGCTTCAAATCACCTCCAGTTGTCAGTCGATTCTCTGTATTTGTACGTATGTTTCTGTATAAAGCCAACGGCACTGCACAGGTCTACAGAAAACGAATAAATCATACACTCACTGTAGCGCACACGTCGATGCTGCGGGGTTTCACGCCGGTGGTTATCGTTCTACATAAATCTGTCTCGCTAATCTGCCATTTGGCGTGGGTCCCTCTCTTGTCCATTTATACTCCCATGGCTACTGGGCCTGCGCCAAAATATTTTTCAGAAAAAAATAATAATATTGTTTAATAGCAGTGAGAATGTTGAGATCATATGCAATATATTATTTACTTGGATAAGACGCTTAAGGTATTTTGGAGTTGATGGATTTTGTTAGATCAAAAATTAAATTACGTGGTGGATTATATAAAACAGCTTGTCGATTATTAACTCAAAAAAGGAGGTAAACGGTAATTTTCTACTCGATCCGATAAAGCACTCAGAAAGTTATTATTATTAAAAGAATAAAAATCGTGTTTTATAGGAGTGAGAATGTTGTCAGCATACTCAATATCCAACTGTATAATGCCTTTTCGCTTGACGACCTTAAAAGCAGTTAGCATTCTGGCCCACATTAGAGGGACATTTTCCACGCGTGCTCGCGTCACCTTCTGTAGATTATGCACGCACGTCTCGCACTTGCACGTTCAACATTTTCACTCCTCGCTTCCTTCAGCGCTCCTTAAAGCTGGCGCACTGCGGTACGTGGATTATAATTAGAACCCCAGCAGGGCTGTATTAAACCAACCTCAAAACCCGAGGGAGAACCTCTGCACGCACGCGTTTATCTACTACATTTTGTCTGTTTGTTCAGCGGTACCTTGTTGACAGTACCACGTGGAATACATGCGCTGATTCCACCCTGGGTACCCTTCAGTTCAAAAGAAGCCTTAAGCTTAACATTCCCTCTGGTCGCGGATCATGTTGCGTTAAAATTCTCATTGTTATGTTGTCTTATCAAATTACAACCAGACGTGTTTGGCTCCGTTAAGGCTGGTTGTATCTAATACTCCTTATTTTAGGGGTTCTTGGCTATTTAAGAACATGTGCACCCTGGTGAAAAAATTTAGTAGCTAATAGCACTAGTCACAAGAATAGGCACAAATGGTGTGGGTACGACAGATCGCAAAGCCCCAAAGTTTGGCATTCTTGTAAAATTCACTCGAGAGGATGAGAAACTCGTTTAGGTGTATCCAGAATAATCAGAGGAGGGTCGAGGCTCGTAACGAGGGTGTCGCAAAACCGCAACTTTAACCCCGATGTACGACACAGCACCGTCATGCGTTGCCAGACCCTATTCTGAAACAAACCCTCCAAAACTAGAAAACTAGATGCCTCCCATCTCGACCGTAAAATGACAAAACTCTCAACCCACACTTGAAAATTCATCACCAAACTAACAATCTTGTTTATTTTATTAAATACATTCCTCGGAAGGTCGTTTACCGAAACTTATGACGATTAACTTTCAAGACGATGAAAATGACAGAAAAAAATAACATAATAAATAGCAGACAATTTTTTTTTATTTCAAGACACAATTAACTGGCTCATTGATTGCCTCATGCTTCAGTACAGGAAAATAATTAGTTGGCGACAAGTCCTCGATCGATTCTCGTCAAGTGTGAATTCGCCAGAATAACAGAGAATTGGAAATAATTCAAGAATTGAATTTACATTGGGAAAATGAATAATTGAGAAAAATGAGCATGTGTGTGTGTGTGACTCTGCGTTTCCAGGCTTGAAACACATAGTTGCAGCCAATTAACTCTCGTGTAATTAATAACCCGCACTTGCGAATGCCGCACACGTTGCGTAGAGTTCTCCGAGGTGGCGAAGGTCTGGCGCGAGGTGAGCGGCAAAGGGCGCCAGCGGCAGAGCTGGAAATTTATAAATGAAATTCGTGATTGATTGCAGCGACTTGCGCTACGCACATACCGTCAAAAGTAGCGATGTTCGTTATTCCAAGCAGTCGCCTGTAGCGCAAAAAAATATCGAGCACCCATCGCCTTCCTCCCCTTTCATTATCACAATCCGGCAGAAAATGAGAAATCAAAATTGAAATTTAGGTTGCCAGCAGGTTTTTCAATAGTTTCATTTTCTCCCTGAAAATAGGTCGTCTTTTCATTTTGCCGATTTTCAGGAACCTGTTTATGTTTGCAAATGAATAGCATACTTGTTAGACACAGTTGTGCTTTTAATTAGCGAAATTTTTTGCAATTAAATTTACAAAATTGCAAAAAAGTTGATAGAAAAATACGTGTATTATTAAAGGAAAGTGTAAAGCGAGTTATAAAGTGGGTATGTTGTTTTAAATAATGGAGGAAGAGAAGTGAGGTACGCTATAGAAAACTACATTGGAGTCGAGTCATCGTCAAATCTCTCGCAACATGAGCTCCTAAAACTTTCATCGTCGACGACAGTCACCCCGTGCACATGAATAATTTAATTCTCTTGACACCGTCAACTCCACAATTCACTTCTGTGCCCCCTCCCCTCCTCCTGCCCAACCCACCCCAAAGCCACTTCCATTATAGGCGTCACTGGAACGGAGATCAGAGTTTGGTACCGAATCGAGGCAAGGTAAGAGGTCGAATGTGAACCTCTCAAGAATCCCATTCCCTCGTCTCGAAGCTCGTCAGGCTCTCGACGTTTGCTTGGAGGTCCTCCTTCTCGTTGCCTGGAAATTAATGCCACTTCTAACTCGCTAGACGCGGCTAGTCCTGAAACTAACCCGCGTCTTGCCTCGCTTCTAAACTTGAAACCACGTCATCTATTCTCAACACTCAACAGAATACCAAGAGATTCTCCTTACATTGTGCAAGTAACTTGTTTGATTAGGACAGTTGGAAATGAGGGTATTAGGACCTTGGTGTAATTTGAGAGATGGGTATAATGATGGTTTTGTGGAGGTTCCCCTTCTTTAGAACCGACAGAAGTTGGCGGACTGATCAAAAGTGGCGATAAGGTGGGGGGAGAGCAGCTATTCCCACTCCCTGGAATGATTTCTGGGAATTCACAGTTTTTTAGGAGACCTAGAATTTCGCAAACCAATCAGAGGGGACGTCAAGGTGGGGGAGTCCCTACCAACAGCTATCCCCATTCTCCCTAAGTCACGTGTCTTCTGACTATAAATTCGTAGTCTTAGGCAGATTCGGTCAGTACCCTCAAAACTCACCAAAGAAGCTGTGGGCGCTTTCTAAGTGGAGAATTAAACATTTAATGTTTACTAGAGACGATATAGACATTACACATGCAGGGGTTTGCACATAGGCGCCTCATAATAACAATCTTTATTTTGTCTCTCTCAATTTCGGGGATAAAGGAAATAGGACAAACGAATCAGAACTTGCTTTTCAATATGGGCAATTATCCGATTGGTCTATTCTGCTCGATTCTCCTAAGCCCCTGAACATACGCCTTTGAGCGTCTACAGAAATAGCTAACTATCTCTCTCAATCTTTAAGCTACCTAATGCATCTTTCTCTCTTCCAGTCTTCTCGTGGCAAGCAAATTGTTATTAAATTTAATCTTTGTAAAGAATTTGAAATCGCCATGTGCTTTGGCCCAAATCAGCTCGGTTAAAAATCAAATCTAAAATTTAGCTAATTTGAATTATGACCGATTTCTCACCTCTCTAAGAGAGTAAATACGAGAGGTAGTATTATCCCAAAAAGAACTTGAAATAAATCTAGAAAACCTTTTCCAAAACCAGATTCCCGTTGGCTAAAGTCAAGAAAGTTTGGGATTCTGTCGTCTTTTAAGTTTAAAGTGGGCAATCAAGACCGCCTCTTTACAGAAGCGAATTAGTAACGAACCTGGTTAGAGTTAGAAGTGGTGTGATTTAACCTGGAATCTGCAAACTTGTACTCATCGAATTCTAGCATTCACGAGTGGAAACTTAGTCGATAAGCTTTTCCCAAGCCTTCTTGAAGTAACGCTCACTACCGACCTCCAAGTGATGTTAAAGTCGTTATTGGATGCTTAATTGCAAATTATGAATCCGTGCACGTGTTTCTAGCGGTTGGGAATTTAATAAGTCAGAAAGAGTAACCGCCTATTTGTCTTTATGGATTATTTTGAGTTTAATGTAGATTCTTCTGCGTGTTCTCGAATCGACTCTGTTTTATAAAGATTGCTTTGGTAAGTGAAAGTAATAGAGGAAGGAAATAGAAAAAAAAGGTTGCATGAACGGATATAAATTATCGCCTAATAAAGATTGACGTCTTGGATCGATTTGCCCCGTGGTAAGCCAGTCCCTCAAGAATTACTTTTTCCCCTTTGTTACACGTATTAGCCATTACGCGGGACGAATCGCTAGATGGCTTATTTATTATGGATAATTTGAAATTGGATATCACGATAAGGGCGACTTGCTTATATTGAAAGGTACCCCCTCCCTCGTTGCAAGACGATATATAAAAGAAGGGCTTTGAGATAGGTGGAAGGGCAAAAAGTGAAAGCCATCAAGGTTTATGGATTTTCCGGGTCGGATAATGATAATGGACAAGAAGTGGCTACCTTTATTGCTTACTCGACAATTTACTTCAACTTTCAACCCCTATTCCCGTTCATTATCTGTATTATTTAATTTCTAATTTTCTAGCCGAAATAAATAATTTAAATAGTCGTGGTAGGGAGCTCACTAACATTTTCTAAGTGCAATGTTCAAAGCGTTGAGTTTCTAGCTGAAAATTATCTATATTTCCTTCCACTGAATTCAACATAATTCTGGCGAAAATTCGAAATATTTCAAGGGATGGGTTTTGAAATGACACCCCGACAGTGTTTACGAGACAGAAGTAACATTCCTGCGCGATTTGAATATTGTTGGGTCGTTTCGAGATGGAGGAATAGTTCATGGATTCCTGAAGCTCTCATTATTCTTTTCCACCCCAGAGCAAATTCTTAACCCTTACTGGGGGGTGATGATTCATTTTCGTTAAAATGAATTTGAGTGTGAGGAATTTTTCTTCCGGAAAGTGATTGTCATTTTGAGCAATTTTAATTAAGCGTCAACTTCAGAAAGACTCGCTGTACTGAGATGAGTTTTAGAATAATTTTTAATGATCCTTTGGAGTATCATTCTGTCAACATGAAAATGAGACTTTCCTCGCCAGAGATATTGTTATTCGGTTGCATTTTCGAGAGGCAGAGAAGCTCACAAATGAATCTCTCTAACTGTGGCCAACTTCCCCTTTCAACCCGTTCCTCTTTCATAAGAGAATTACGCGTTGCGTGTAATGAACGTTGAAGTCGGTAACATTGTTCGCGTGAGATTACGGCGAAACCACAAAATCCCTTTTCTGCACAACAAAGTTAACGATATGAAATCCCGCACCATCGACATTTCTTCTCAGCGGTATCATTATTATTGTTCTTCATTGAATTCATAAATTGCGATTTGCGCATGTCAAGTTCACGAATTGTAACGAAGGTCAGCGACAAATTTTTCGTATAGGTAACGTCTTCGGATAGGTGAGAGGATTAGCCGAATTTCATCTGGGGTAAAAATGTAGATGAGGGAATTGGTTTTTAATAAATTGTTTGACAAGTGATCTGTGTATTGAAATTATTCTTTTGGAAATGGAGAAAGAGGCCGCGTGCAGGGATTAAAAGTTCTCGTCATTGCATTGACAGATATTGACTTAACACGTGTCACCCTTATTTCTACGATTGCAGGGATACTCGGTCTTGATGATAGCCTTCCGGTGACGCTATAAAGCGCAGTAATATACGCTCCCGATTTTATTGACCCTCTTATGAAAGCTGTTTTACTGCCCCATAAAGTCTCAAGTAAGTTTTAGATAAATTCCCCTTCAATAAAAGAAACTTTTCCTGGGAAAGGCAATTGGACGAAACGAATTCGTGGAACGGCGTGTACACTCGTTGCGTGGTGATAGGATCGAACTTGGAATCGACTCGTGCGCGAGTTTGTCGTTATTTTTTTTCTTTGCCTCGTTACATCCGTACCTTTAAGGTAAGTAACACGCGTTACGAGTTTTGGGTTGTGGACTTCCAATCCCATATAGACTCTGAAGGACCATCTTGATTCGGCTTGCTTCGATTAATTAACGTGCCCTCGTTAATGAAAGTTGTCCAAACAAAGAAAGGAGCCTGGATACTGGAGGAGGGAGAATTTAGCGAAACGAGAAGACAATCCTGCTTGTTCTGTTTGCGGTAGCGTAATCAATATCGTAATCTTTCGTGAAGGGGTGGAGGAAAAGGGACATAATGTATAATGCAGCATATACTTGTTGTTGGCTACATGAGGCAGTAAAACATTTTATTCGGCCAATTCATTAGCATATACTCACCGAACACAATACCGACTCTATGTTACCTGAATCGAAAATCGTCCCGTTGATTTAACGATTTCACCTCCCCTTTTGGTGCCCCCAGTGTACGGGCCCGGGTTAAGCTAATTACGCATTTGTCCGAGGACATTTGCATGCGTTACTCGCGTGCTCCGTCGTAACGAATCTCTCGAATTCATACACTCGTTGTGTGTTGGAGGTTATATACGTTTCGTAGAAACATAACGAGATAGCATGCCAATTGATTAGATTCGAAAGCGCCGCGTAATTTGAACTGCTCCTCTGGGGTCCATGGTGGGAATCATGGAGTTCGTTAGTTTTCGATATTGGAAAGCGAGTTTAATGCTCCTTTTTTATTGCCTCAATTGACTGGCGCTTCATCGATAGTCAATGAAATTAACTTGGAATTTTAAATACCTATGCTCTGCTCAGAATTAAACCTTTCCCGAGTTTTCTGCTTTTTAGAAAACGTTGGGTAATTGTTTCGTTAATTATTAATAGCCTAATTAGATGATTGTGTTTAAGATAGAGTATATTTATAGATTTTACCACTACGATTGTAATCGTCAATCAACTAAATATCCAATAGACGATTTTCATCCACTGAAAGATCTTTTGAGAGTGCATGCAAAAAGCATTGCCCGAGTATTTCGCATGAACGTTTTCACGCTGGAAAAAAAATTGGAGCGTGCACGCAACCAACCAGCTGAATGTATCGCTTATGGTTAGTACCGAGCGAATGGATTGTTCAGTGCACCGTCAAAGCAAACCCTCGAAAATGCAACTATTTCGGCAAATTTCCGAATTTAGTCGCGTCAACAGAATCGTTGTCCTCGCGTTTGTTGATTCGTTTCTCGATTGTAATTTACCATGTGACAATAATTTCTAATTCCTGATCAGGAATATTTGGTTACTGAAGCGAATAAAGGGAAAGGGAATTTTACTATTGAAGGAATTGGCAAAATGTAAGGGTGAGGAATTTTTAGATAAAACTAGGGGAATGGAATTTTAGATTATTTTGACGGGAACGGGTATTTAATTACGCGGAATGGAAATGAAGACCGAAATATCCTGAGTACGAATTAAATTCACAGATATCTTGAGGGAATTAATAACTAATTACACCGAAATTCTTAAATATACCGCGTGCAACTTGAATTCCCGAATATCTTGAGAAAATGGGTTATCTATAATTACACCAAAGAGAACGGGATTTCCAATCATCCCGAGTGTAAATTAGATTACCGGATATCTTGAGAGAATTAATTCGATATCTAATTACACCAAAAGAAAAGCGATTCCCAAATATCCAGAGTGTAAATTAAATTCCCAGGTATCTTGAGGGAATTGGATATCTAATTATACCAAACGGAACAAAATTCACAAATATTCAGAGTGTGGATTAAATTCCCAGATATTTTGAGGGAATTAATTGGATATCTAATTACTTCGAAGGGAACGGGATTCTCAAATATCCCGAGTGCGGATTAAATAAATATCTTAATGGAATTAATTGGATATCTAATGACACCGAAATTCCCAAATATCCCATGTGCAACTTGAATTCCCGAATATCTTGAGAAAATGGGTTATCTAATTATACCAAAGGGAACTGGATTTCTAATCATCCTGAGTGTAAATTAGATTACCGGATATCTTGAGGGAATTAATTAAATATCTAATTACACCAAAAGAAAAGCGATTTCCAAATATCCAGAGTGTAAATTAAATTCCCAGGTATCTTGAGGGAATTGGATATCTAATTATACCGAACGGAACAAAATTCACAAATATTCCGAGTGCGGATTAAATTCCCAGATATCTTAAGGGAATTAATTGGATATCTAATTATTTCGAAGAGAACAGGATTCCCAAATATCGTAAATGCGGATTAAATAAATATCTTCATGAAATTAATTGGATATTTAATTACATGAAACGGAACGGGATTCCCAAATATCACGAATACAAATTAAATTCTCTAATATCTTGTGGGAATGGGATATCTAATTACTTCAAAAGGAAATAGATTGCGAAATATCCCTAGAGCAAACGAAATTGCCAGTTATTAGATATGAGAATCAAATAGATTAATATGAATACGTCACAATTGTTCACCTGTTGAAAAACTTAATGTTGCAGAGATTTCTAAAGTATGACTAGTCACCCTAGAATTTGAAATGCCTATTCGGTACTGCAACTCGCCCAAAAGTAGGATCTCAAAATCATCCTTAGTGTAACTTCCTTAGGTGTACCGCCTTTCGGTATTCTCAATTTTGTTGATTTATTTATAACTACCCCTAGGGTAAACTGATTCCACGATATCCCAAAGGCAGTAAACTTTAAGAAATTGTGAAAAAGCTGATCGGGAAGGAAAAGGGGGTCAACGAGAAGACAAGGATCGAGGTTGGTTTAATATCAATAACCCACCCTTGGAAAAGGGCACGACGATGCAGATAAGAGCTATGGATATTGTGCAACGTGTTGTTTGGCATAAGGCCAAGGAAAGTAGCATTTATCAAAGACCTGCCGCGAGACGAAGTGTGGAGGTTCGTCCTCCTCTCTTACTCTCGCACCCTCATCTGACGTACTCTCTATCTTCATCTCTCTTTTACTCTCCGCGGAGCCTCATCGCTCATCATTACCACGATATTAATGGCGCCAGCTAATGGATTCAGTCGTGCAAAAGGGGTCGGGGGAGGGGGGAAGAAGGGTGCTAGGTATGAAGCCAGTAAGAGAATCTTTTGCCATCGAGCGAGAAATTTGGGAAATAAAGCACAAGACTGTGAAGAATGTGTGGTAATTAAAAGAAAATATGGGCGCAAACTCGTGCCTGAGACATTAACGAGATTAAGTTCCACCTCTCTTTTTCTGTCTATTTTATTTTCCATGATTATTAATTGCCCCCACTAATACGGAACAAAACACAAGATTTATTATTTACTTTTTTCTGATTAGAGTCTATTCAATTTTTGATTGGATGATTTTAAGAAGAATCAGGATACAGAAACATAAATTGATTCTGTTTGTTTTACCTTGCATGTTTCATATTTTGATAAATATCACGATGTTTAGAATTTCTTGGTGAACTTAGTACCATTAGTTGGTTCGAGATGACGTGTAAGTTTATTGATCAAAGAAGCTTCTTGCAAGAGAGGTAATTAGAAGGGCGAAATTAGGATTACTGGGGTAATCAGTGGAGAAAAGCTGGAGAGAGAAAATGGATGATAGAGGTGAAAGTGTATACTGCTTGTAAATAACGAGTTCTAGTTACTCACTGCAAAGCGGACTTTCAAACAGATCTCTAGTTCCATCAGGGACTTCCTGCCAGAGAAGAATATAGTTGAAATAACAATTTTCAGAAGTTGAGGGAATTTTGTAAAACAGGAAAAATAAGTAAATTGTTTTGTAGAAGGGAAAGACTTTTGTAAAAAAAAAGAAAGAAAAGGAAACTTTTGCAAGAAAGAAAGACTTCTGTTACAAGTTCCGTCTTATGCTGTAAAGTCTTTTTACAACGAGATGTAAGAATGAGAAAAGACTGGATGTGTAACTAGAACGCGCTTACTCTTCTTGGCAGAAATAAATAAACCCGTTCATGTTTTTACTTCTCTCTTCTCCGCGCTATTAAAGTTACAGTATCAACGAAACAGACGGCCGTGTCATGAGAGGAAACTTTCATGTTTATGCTTCTGTTTATCACGAAAAATGGAGAGGAATTATGGTTTAGAATAAGCTAGCTATAAGTTTTTATATACAATATTTTTATTAAGAAATAATTTCAAGATAAAATTATACAACATTCTAGAGATGATTTTCTAATGAAATTGTTTTTTTTGTTGCAGATGATCGACGCATCCTACCACACAAATCCATCGTTGCAAAGCACTGCCCTTATTGTTGTCTGTACGGTCGTTCTTCTCCTGATGGTTGCCATCGTTTCCGTCTTCTTCTGGAAGTAAGTAACTTTTCCTATTAAAGAAATTATTCCACTTTTTGCTCGCGATAGCCGGTAAATAATAATTATTCCCTATCTTCATGGCTGATTAAATCATCGATTTAAAGTCCCAATCAAATTTCCATATCGACACTTAACCAGCAATTTTCGCACTCCTTGGAGACCCAAGGAGTGGCCGGCTCAGAATAATCGAGATTCTTGATCGTAAAAAGCGCTTGGAAGATCGAAAAGCCATAACCCAGGTCGGGACGTCAACGTGGGCACTAAAGCTTATGTTTTATATCAGTAGAACACGCAGCCGGCTCTGGATGATCCACCGATCGAGGCCATTTTATCAGTTAAAAAAGAGAAGATATTTGAAAAAGGTCAAGGGCCCTGCCGTGGTAGGCGAAATGTCCCGTTCAAGAGCCACTGAGCTTGGTTATAAGGAGACGATTTACACCGTCTGTCGGACCGGTCCTTCCTGCCAGAGTGGCTCTTAAATTAGCTTAAAATAGACCACTGAGTGTGTTTTACTACCGGCAACAACTCATATCCCTCTCAGCCTGCCACCTCCAATCGTAAATAAATTAGCTTATTCGGAATATGTTTGCCTGATATGGCTACCTGCCTTTTATCTCAGGAAAAATAAATCAGACCGAGTCATCAATTCCGGAACCATATTTTCCGCAGATGAAGCTGCTTCCAAAATCCCTCAGCAACAATGGCGTTTCTGTTAGTCCGGACTGTACTTATCATAATAGACGCCATTATTGAGGCCTCGTTGCAACTGCCTTGGCGATATCTCAAGTGTTAGGGCCACTGAGCAGCAGTGTCTGCTTCGCACGTAGTGGGTGGGCAAAGCCTGACTATGAGTGGCCCGTTGACGTTGCTGTCGTTGTTGCCGTTGCAACACTGTACCATGTCGTTGAGTCAACGCAACATGGCTTCGCGTAGTTTGTATGCTAATCAGAGCCATGTACCCGTCTTCATACTCTTGTCTCCTCGCTCTACCCCTTTTTCTCCCTTATCCCCTCGACCCCTATCCCGCACTTCCTCTTTCCAGCCCTGACAGCGACTCCTCGTCTCTTCTGCTTCTATCCCTTTATTCATACCTATCTCTCACGCTTTTATTTACAGGTCGCCGCATCCTTTTAAGGCTTTTTTGTTCGCACCGGACTCTACAATGAACGGCAAAAGTATCCTGTTAGTTGCTTACGTATGCTACAAATGTTCCCTGAATATTCAGTAGTGACGTGTTCCAGATAAAAAGAGCGAGTTTAATCATCCTGATGAAAAGCAATCACTGGAAATATGCTAATTGAATCGTCTCCCGAAGTCGTCCCGTTTTTTCCAAGTCGAGTTTGTTATTCAATCTCCTTACATTCGGATACACTATTTAAGTCTTACTCAGGATGCTCTTTCCCAGACCCTTTTACAGTTTCAGACCCGATGGGACAGTTTACGATTTGTTTTTAAAAAATAAACCTTGTGATTCACCTCTGGGTCTAAAAATATTCCCATGTTAGTATTTATGGACCGGTAATTGATCGCCTTTCGTGTTCGATGAACAAAACAGAGTCTCTTTTTGGTTAGGACTTTTTACTGCCTATCTCAACCATAGAAGAGGAATTCGCTCGAACTTCCTACGATTAAAGCCCACAACGCTTACCAGGCTTTTATTTTCGAAGAGCGGCGCCCGCGGCCGGATGAATCGCACTTTCCAGTTCTCTTTTTCTTTCAGTTTCGCTGTTTCCACGCTTTATGCCATTGGCGAGATGTGATTCTCTCGGGTAGTGTTTACGCGGCGCCTGTATCTAAATCCCTTTCTCATTTTCAAAATTATTCCCTCTCGACATCCCGCGATAATTCACTTGCATTTTAAAACACAGTCGGATCTCCTCAGGTGTTAACGGTTTTCACGAAAATTACCAACGTGCAATTTCCCTCTGTAACAATATTTACAAACCTAATAACTCCAGTTTAATATCTAATTCTACTAAATCTAAAGAAGTAACTACAGACGCATCTGGTTTAGTTATTTTACGATTTGTCTTTAAAAAAAACCCTTAAGATTTTCGTATTTATTTGTGAATGATATCACAAAAATTCACAGCACTTTTCGATTTTACAAATAATAGTTTATCCTTATTATAAAATTGAGAATACGTCACATTTGTTCATCCGTTATAAAATCAAATTGTAGAACCAGTTAAGAAAACGTCGGAAAATGCTCGGGAACATATGCCCGATGTGGACTGTATGGAAGCCAAAACGGAACTCATAGCTTCATCACATCAGGCCCTCGCTGACTGACCAAAAGGGTGGGAGAGCTCTACTAATGATCCGAGCTTCATTATGACAAATTAAGCATTGTTTCACAATGTCTACAGAAAGCCATAAACCACCTATTTAACTCCTGCAAGAAATTATTAGTATAAGTTTAAAATTGTTAAACACAACCAAATGATTAAAATTTTAAAACACAATACAATTCGTGAAGGTGCGACATCTTTATCCACACTGCAGCCTTTATATTTAACTAGCTTACAAAGCCTCCCGTTCAGTAAAACAGGGGTGGCGTCGTTGGCCTCGGGCCATGCGTCTTCACGTAATCTAACCTATATTTCCTCTATTCCACCTCGAAGCCAGATATCGCTCGATCTTCTTTTTCCTTCTCTCTCATCCTCTCTTTCTTGAAAGCGCCGTTACATTATACGAAAATGTTCCCTCATCCAAGGGGTGAGACGGCAGTATTGCCGGAATTAAAACCTGATCCGGCACTTTTGCCAGGCAAATTGAATTTTCCGGAGATAAAATGTCGCTCTTCTTAAACCATTAGATACTATGATGTCTTGAGACTCCCACCACTTGTAGTCTTCGAGGGAGAATTATCGGGGTGAGTTTGGCGAGACGCATATTTTCATAGGGTGCCACGACACTTTGTTAGGACGCTGTCGGCAACACCGGCAGTCTTCCCTGTTGAGCAAGGTGCACGTCCTGTCACCAGCACCGTGTGCCAATCCCATAACTATCGCGGAAGCTCTTGAATCCAATTCAGCAATACTGAAACCAAGATCAAAAATATTCTCCAAGAATATTTCTTAAGGAATCACCTTCGTTATGAATGATCTCCTAATTAGCAGAACAAGCAAATAAATTGAAATTCCTCAGCAGTTTGTTCAATTATCCAATCATTGATATTGATCCTGAATACTCTAATGAAAATAATACCAAATGAAAGAAACAGCAAACAAACCCTAATTGAATTCCGAAAAAACCGCCTCTTCTGAAAATAGCTCCTAATCCAGAAAATCCTCAACACGCGCTGTTACCATCAAAGTAACTTCTTCAGAAAAACAAACTACATGTGTCACTTGATATTTCATTCTAAATTCCCGAGTTTTAAATAAAGAACAATTTATGCTTTTTCCTTTCCTCTTACCACTGGTTTCGGTTCAATTTTTCCTGTCCCTTGTCATGATTCGAAAGAGACGGGGTTGCAGTTCTGATGAAGGGTGAAACTCATGCAATGCAGATCGTTAAAGCAACCTCGTGCCAGTGACCCGAATGTGGCTTTACCGAGACAAAAGAAGGGAAAGAGAATGCCGGGAGTCAAGTGGTTGTTCCCGAGTTCCACTGCCCTTTGCGTCTTTCTCTCCTTTGCATTTATCCATCGTCCCACAGTTACAAGAAAAAAAAAACCTTATTTGAAAATTACGAGGAATCTCCTCTTGATCTTAGCACCCGCTATTGCACGTCAATTAAGTGAATTCCTAATTAAAAACTTCTTTTTTATGCTAATAAGACAGGTTTTTCCCGAGAGTCTTTTTACCAGAACCTTATCTCTCATTGAAATCTGATTACCCTAAACATGAACGCTGAGATCCTAAAAGATTAGTGGCGTCGGACACTTCATTTCCGCAACTATTGTTGTCACACTGTCGAGAATACGCGCCGCGGACCATGACCAACTTCCTAAATACTATCGTGATCCATTCTTTTACCTTTTGGCAACCTCGGAACGAATAGCTTCCTTTCAATTTCAAAATATTTATTGAGGAAGCGGTTAAAAATGAAAATCTTATCTTATCATGTAGAAATAAGGGGTACAAGCAGCACCCCTTAAATTTATCCGATCGGAAATATTACCTCGGGGTAATAAACAGAAACGGAGAAGAATAAGTCGAAATTAGGATATCTGGATAATTCCTATGGTTCGAAAAATTACGAAAAAATACAGGGGACTGATTATTTGACCAGCTGATTGTTCAATTAAGAGCGTGACGTTCTAAATCTACAATTACGGACATTGTTATGCAAATTTGGAAAGTTGCCAGGCTTGCTTTTCTTGGTAGCTGCATATCATTAACCTGAAATCTTGCGGCAAATAATTATCGTACGGAAACAATTTTCTAATCCGCAGAGGAAACTTTACTTCTTGGAAGGAACAGTTGTGCTTTCCTGGGGATATAATTTCGTGTCGACAGATTCGACAAGCGAGTCGACCCACGCACGGCATTAGCCACACATGCGATGCCAGACTGGTGAAAAAAAAATTTATTCCCCTGGCGGGAAGGCTTGAGACGAAGCTAAAGTAGGAGAAAAACGAGGGGGTACTGCACACGTACAATAGCTAGCAATTATGTAGAGTGGCCGCCGTCTAGCGTCTGGGTCTATGTACGTTGACTAGGCATCGTCGTCGTTGCAGTCATCGCTTGTTAAAGCCCTGCCTCGGGTATCTCAGAAATATGGCAAGTCCCTCTCTCTCTTTGTTTTCATATCTCCTTCCATATTTCTGTCTTCTCCCCTTCTTCCCTTGTATCCTTTCCTTCAAAATTCTTTTCTTGTCTTTCCATTTCCTTCTTTCCGACTTTTTTCTATTTTCTTATCTCTCCTCCCATCATCCCGCCTTCTTTCGATCGTCTCTCCTTCTAGCCGTGTCTCCCACCTTCTTAGCCCCTCTCTTTCACTCCTCATACAACAAACGATAGTCCCGCCAAAGAGGTCTGTGTCACTACATAAGAACCCTATGCCTTTCTTGCGCGATGCACTCACGGATATTACGAGTGAGGACATTCTCTTTCGCCTGGATGCGATCCAGGCTCGTAACCTAAAAGCACTAAACATAAAATGGAAATAGATTTTTTATTCCCCATCTCGTCGTGTATTAAATTGAGTTCCAAAATCCAAGAAAAACAATCCCAGAAGGTGTTTATTTGTACTGTCGAGTCTAAAGCTATATCCAATCTCACTTAATCTGTGTTATTTAAATCGTTAGAGCTGCCGATAATCGTGGCTGTTTGTTGCTTTTGGTTATTTATACGTAGCTCGGAGTGAAATTGGGGGTGGTAGAGCGTTAACGAGATACAATAAGACTGTGGTTGAGGAGAGTCTGAACTCGAATTTCCTTCCTCTATCAGCACCACTACAGCACAGTAGTTAGCATAATTCTGTTTACGAAACTCTGCTCTTCTCTATCAATTCCCGTCTTTTCTCGTTTTCCTAAACGTATTGCTGAATCCAATTTAATCTCGATGAAGGAAGGGCGGTTGTCGCGCGAAAATCTTGTTTTCTTTAGAATCATGATTATTGTCGGGAATTCCTTGCCAAAGATAAGGAAACGGTTTCTGTTGCAAGATTTCCAAAATAGTTGTAACGACGACTGTTTCCTTCTCGTGTTGGATTGTTTCAATTCCCCAAGATCCAAATGAACACAAGTAGCAGAAGAGAAGTGATGTAGTGTTTAGTCGTGAATTAGTGGGAGCAGAATTTAAATCTTGACTAAGTCAGTAACAAGAGAAATTAGTCATCCTGTTGTACACGTCCTGTATACGATTTTAGTCGGCTAGAGCCAAATCCGACAGAGCTCGGCTTGGTATTTTCAAGTTTACTCGCACCGGGAGTTTCGTAAGCTTCTCGAAACTACAAATTTTGCATATCAATGCGCGCGGGCACACACACCCAGTCAACTCGATAAATGACTCCACCTCTATTCTAAACCCCGGCGTCGAAAGCCCGCACCACCCTTCACCATCTTCCTTCCGTGGCATTCAAAGTGTTGGAGCGCCCATCAATGGACCGAAAACCAAATTCACTAGCCATACACATCACTGGAATCGTATCGCTTTCATTGTTATCTACACCTCGCAGCGATAATATTCCGCTGCCTGAATTTGCAATTATAATCCGAATCGTGAATACAATCAACAATTAAAAAGCGTGTATTTGTACAAAAGGAAATAAAAGGTATTATTGATACTAGCCACATTATGATGTAATTTCCAATAATAGAATTTCTGTAATGGGTATTTCAGTAAGTGGGTATTGTTTTACAATGGCATTGTTGTTGTTCGTTACTATAGCAACGACCTATGTGTACTCTAAATTATCCTTTAACTTTAGCTACTTTAAACAAACTATTTTTTTTTTATAATTCTTTAAATTCGCTTGAAACTTGTTATTCGGGGGTTTTCGAAGTCTCTGATTGTGAATACGATGTTAGATTTAATAAATTTTCAAAATTCAAAATGGTGGTTCCAATATGGCAGAAATATTTTGCAAAATTGCTCAAATTCACTTCAAACTTGTTACTCGGTGGTAATCCACGTCGCTGGTTACTAATCTGAAGTTAGATTTTCAAAATAGTAAAAGTGTAACAAGTTTCAAGCGAACTCGAGAATTTTCAGGGCTGACAGTGACTCACTTTTCCTATTTTTTTTAAATCACTCACTATTACTCAATTTAAAAAAGTCTTTTTTCTTTCTTATTAAAATGATAATTATTATTATTATTATTATTGTATACAATTATTTTCTTTAAATTTCAATTATTTTGGACATTGTTTAATTAGTTTCCTCTAATTTTAATTACTTTTTCAATTTTTTAAAATGATAATTATTATTATTATTATTGTATACAATTATTTTCTTTAAATTTCAATTATTTTGGACATTGTTTAATTAGTTTCCTCTAATTTTAATTACTTTTTCAATTTTTTAATTTATATCTACAAATTTTTAATTTTTAAACCAGTATTGTGAATTACTTCCATCGTCTTTCAATTTTTCCATCAAATTTCAATTATTTTTGCTATTATTCAATTATATTCATCATTTTTCAATTATTTTCTGCATATTTCTATTAGTTTTGACATTTGAAAATTACTTTCATCAAATTTCAATAATATTTTTCAATCATTCTTTTTATGATCATGAACTTCTCAATTTATTACACAGTTTTCAATTTATTTCCACGAATTTTAATCGTTTTCTTCAAATTTCAGCTATTTTCTTCAATAATTTTATTATTATGTATCAATAATTTTTAAATACTTTACACCAATTGCCAATTAATTTTCACAAATTTCATTTATTTTTTTCAAGTTTCAATTATTTTTTTCAATCTTTAATTCTTTTAATTATTTTCAGCAATTATCAATTATTCATGTCATTATTCAATTATTTATCGAAAATTTTTATATTTTTGTTATTTTTCATGTATTAACTTCAAATTTAACTTTTTTGTGATTTATCAATAATTTTCTTAATTTTTCAATTATTTTTGTCATTTCTCGACTATATTTTCCCAATTTCAATAATGTTTGTCATTTTCAAATTGTTTCTTAAAATTTTCAATTAATCTTGTCTTAATTATATGTCTCAAATTTTTATTTTTATTTTGTTATTTTTAACGTATTACCTTTAAATTTAAATTCTTTGTGATTTCTCAATTATTTTTTTTAAATTTCTGTTATTTCTGTTATTTTTGTTGTTTCTCGACTAATTTTTCCTATTTTAAATTATGTTTGTCGTTTTTAATTGTTTTTTAAAATTTTCAATTAATTTAGTCATTTCTCAACTAATATCAATATTTTCGACATTTTTTTATTACTTTCTGCAAATTTGACTTATTTTTTATATCTTTAAATTATTGTCATGGATTTTTTAATTTCTTACCTTAATTTACATTTAATTTGTTCATTTTTAAATTATTTTTGTCATTTGTCAATTGCTTTTTATTTTTAAATTTAATTATTTTTATCATTTTTTGAGTATTTTCTTCAAATTTCAATTTTTTTTTGATTTTACAATTATTTTGCCATTGTTCAATTATTTTCTTTAAGCGTCAATTTTTTATCTGCAATTTTTCAAATATTGATATCTAAATTTTATTTTATTTCTCCATTTTTCAATTATTTATGCAATTTTTTACGTCTTTTCTTGAAATCATAAATATTTAACATAATTTTAAATTAGTTTTATCATCTTTAATTTTTTTTCTTTTGGGTCAATTATTTTTATCATTTATCTACTATTTGTCCCATTTTTTGATTATTTTTGTAATTTTTAATTATTTTGTCATTTCTCAATTGCTTTTTTTTAAATTTTAATTATTTTTATCATTTTTCAAGAATTTCCTTCAAATTTCTATCAATTGGATGATTTTTCAATTTTTTAATTATTTTCTTTATTGGTCAATTTTTTTCTCCAATTTTTTAATTATGTATTGACATCAAATTTTTTTTTTTTTCCATTTTCAATTATTTTTGTCATTTTCCAAGTCTTTTCTTTAAATTTTTTATTTTTTACTTAATTTTCAAAATTCTTTGTGATTTCTCAATTATTTTCTTCAAATTTCTGTTATTTTTGTTATTTCTCGACTATTTTTTCCTATTTTAAATTATTTTTGTCATTTCTTAATTGTTTTTTAAAATTTTCAATTAATTTAGTCATTGCTCAACTAATATCAATATTTTCGACATTTTTTTATTTATTTTCACCAAATTTGACTTATTTTCTTATATTTTTAAATTATTTTCATGGATTCTATAATTTCTTATTTTAATTTACATTTAATTTGTTCATTTTTAAGTTTTTTATCATTTTTTAAGTATTATCTTCAAATTTCAATTTTTTTGTGATTTTGCAATTATTTTGTCATTGTTCAATTATTTTCTTTAAGCGTCAATTTTTTAATCCAATTTCTTAATTATGTATTGACATCAAATTTTTTTGTTTTTCCATTTTTCAATTATTTTTGTCATTTTCCAAGTCTTTTCTTTATATTTTTTATTTTTTACTTAATTTTTAATTAGTTTTGTCATCTTTCATTTTGTTTCTTCAAATTTCAATTTTTTTTTGTCATTTTCCAATTATTTTCTGCAAATATATATTATCTTGGACATTTGATATTGGACCCGGTATTTCTTCTAAAAATTATTTTCTACTTTTTATGGCACCACAACCCCCCGGTATTTCTTCCAAAAATTATTTTCTACTCTTTATGGAACCCCAAACCCCCTGTATTCGTTTTTCCACTCCTAGCGTAAGAAGAGGGTATCAATCCGTAAGTATAATTTCCCCCCTTAGCGAGTAAGTTACATCTGACCCCTAACAAAAAAATTCGGATCCTCTCACTGACTTTCATTATAATTCGTGAACTTGACCTGCGCAAATCGCAACTTATGAATTCAACGAAGAACGATAATAATGAAACCGCTGATCTAGAGAAAGACAAGGGCACTGTCAATAAATTTCTAGGGAAAGGCAAAATAAAATATAAATGTTGACGATTTACATCGTCACAATTAGTTTGACAAAAAATTGTTTTCCGGTGTAATAAATCATCTAAATCTCCTAAGACTCTCTTAAGCCTTGGTATCTCCATTAGTGTTGTAAAATAATTCCAAAGCACTATTATACACCTGGTGCGCACTTTCCCTTCAATTGCACCCGATGCGCCGATAATTTTAGAGGGATAACGGAGGTCCGTTCGTGACCACACCTCGAGGGGAACGAGATAGAACACCAGGTGGTCTCTCTGATCCCGGCACCCCCTAGAGACTGGTCAACGTCTCCGGCATAACATAACTACATCCTGGTACTATACTATGCACATGCGACACACACAACCGCAAAATTAATTACCCTACGGTACTGCATAATAGCCCTTGGAAAAGCCAGACTTAGGATTTCCGGAATTAGTCTCGGAATTTCCAAAATTTTGGGTCAAGTTGGGATGCTCTGTGGAAATGCCGGAAAAATCCAAGTGTTGTGAAAAGGTAATTTTAAATTTCCCGTGGTTCCCAAAGGCGGCACTGAATTTGTCATCTCTTGTCATTGAGCTTGTCTTTCATCGGTGAACGGATTTCGTGCAATATGGCAGTATTGTGTGCGAAGGAAATGCAATAGTTTCGAGAATTGTGGCAAGGGCTGCCGTGGCATTCGCAGCAGCTAGTTGGAGACAATGACGATGACGTAATTATAGCCCGTTAGGGTAATATCGCGACAGTGAGACTACAATGGTAGAGCAGGGTTAGGCGGTCGCATATATCACACGAAATAGAATTACGGAACCTCGCATTACTCTCTCCTGCTCTCATTATCCCTCGCCTTCGATTCCCATCGTAGATGCGAGTATTACCAACTGGGGTGGCACTTTGTTAATTGAATCGAATTGCCGAAGCGTCGGTGATTTGCTACAATTTTGCTAAACGTTAGGTTGAAGAACAATACGCACTCCATTGCCAACATGGTCTTTTAAATGTTAAGGACTGTTTGTAATTGTGTTGAAAAAAGATCATTCTCAATTCAGTAGTTTTGAAAGATTAATTTTCTGTAAGGTTTAGGTTGCTCGAAGTAGAGTCATTAGTTATGGTTTTCACTTTTTATAACAATTTATTAAAAGTTATCAGTAACAAAATATACAATGATTATTCTTAGAAAATTTAACCAGTTACAAGATGTGACTAAAATGACAAAGTTCTATATCGGAGGCGGTTCGTTTTCTATCTGACTCATTCTTGACCTGCTCAAGGGCTACGAGGTACATAGTTCAAATTTGGAGAAGGGATAACAAAGTGGGGATGAAAATTCACGTAGATGCGTCATTAAGGTGTCTACGTGCCGATGAGTATTTCGACAGACCCAAAACGGCCTTGAACAGGACAAATTACGGTACCTAGGAGGTTGAAATTCAACTAGAAATACTTCCTAATGAAACGATTCGCAGAGAGGCCCATAATCGTAAAAAACTTAAAATTCCTATCTAGCGGCCTAGGTTTGAAAATCTGTGTTGCAGCTGTCTAAATAGTAACATTGACGATTGAAAGCGTTTACAATATTTTTACAATTCGAAAACTGAACATTGAGAAAAAAAAAAATTTACAAGGTTTACAGTTTTGGGATTTCGAACATCGATAATGGTACTCAACTAAATTTAACAAGTTTGAAACAATTCAATTGAAAAAATAAAGAAAACCTTGAAACAGGACTCAACAAGGACTATACGGGATTTTGAAGATCTTAAAAAAAATATTCTGAATATTTTTTTAAACCCTTTGTAGAGGTGCAAGTGTCACCTCTTAATATTATCCAATCGGAAAAAGCAAAGATATAAGTAAAATTTCTTTCAATTTGAATTTAATTGCAATAGGTCCGGAAGAGGATTAATTATTTGCGTGTCTGAATTGAAGAGGTCATTTGACGCTAGCGTCTTGAGCAGGCAAGCCCTCTTTTTTTTATTTGCCCAAGGACAATTTTCGGGGTTATTCTACACCCTCGAGATCCTCAGACATGAGGGTGATCTCTTCTTTTTCTGTCGAGTGTCGAGCGCCTTTATTTATTTTGGAATTCCCCCACCGCGACAATGGTAATCAAGATCCATTGTACGAGGCGAATGGGGAATGCGAGCCGGGAATTGGGGAAGGGGGCGCATAACTTGGAACTACGCGATACAAATAGGAATATCTCCTCGTGCAGGAGGAGGCGTATTCGCGAACTCTGGGGGTTTGCCGAAACACTGCTTCGAATTATCGGTTCAATAATAGAGTTTGCTAGGGTTCTGTGTGGATATGCAGGCGATGCAGTCCGTTGAGTCATATTCACAATTTTTACCGAAAGGGGAATAGGTTAATTCAACTTTAGAACTGAATGGGTTGTAATTGGCGGTGACAGATCGGATTCTTTGCCAGCTTTTTGTAGAAAACTCGTGTCTGCTAAACTGCCGGCCTGATTAATTCCTATCCACGTCAATTTTTAAATACGGTTAGGTACCTTTCTGAAAATTTTCATGGCAAACAATGAAAAAGGTTATCGAATTCTTTTGTTCTTTTTCGAGGGATTCGTGATATCGGAGGGTCAGAAACGTGACCTCGGGGCTGTTTTCCAATCCAGATGGGGTTTGCAGAATAAGGGGTTCCGTCAGGTTCGCTTCTAATTCTCTGCGCTGGGAATTGTTTATATTTCCAATTTAAACAATAATCCGAGCAAGTGGGACGCGGTACCCACATAATTTTCTGGATCGTAGAAATATTTGACTTTCGTGTGGTTTGCCGCTGGGGTGGGCTCTCTCTGCTCGGGCTAACGAGCAAATATCATTAGCTGTCTTCGAATATCGAAGCGGATAAGAGGCAAGAAGAAGATGGAGTGGGAAGAAAACGAAACGAGTTTTATAAGTTGCCTTCAACTTTTTAATAGAATCACTCGGCAGTTAATATTTGATGGGTCTCCCCCAGTTGCGATAAGAAATTCCAACCAACTTTTTCGACACTGGGAGAGGGGGGATTTAGAGGATGCAAAAAGACAAATTAGAGTCGGATAAAGACCCGTTCGTGGTGAAGTTGGTATCGAGGCAAAAGGATCTGTGGGAAAATTTAATTAACTCCTGCTTAGTATTTACCAGTGCTCATCTAATAAAAAGTAA
The DNA here is from genome assembly GCA_037103525.1 of Ganaspis brasiliensis. Taxonomy (NCBI): domain Eukaryota; kingdom Metazoa; phylum Arthropoda; class Insecta; order Hymenoptera; family Figitidae; genus Ganaspis; species Ganaspis brasiliensis. The sequence goes on along the minus strand of JAZKLR010000168.1, from coordinate 450,168 downwards.
AATTTGCACAATTCAACGAATAGTGCTCTTTTTCGTTTCCCAAAGTCTCGATTTCAATTATTCATTATCGTTGTGAGAGTCTCGGGTCTTAGCGTTAATTCTCGCGATCGATAAATATTTTATGTCGCATGATAAAGTTGGCGTTGATCGAAGCGTGGCTTGAGAGAATTATCCTTAAATCGCACACTTTGTCTAATCCCTGAAAAGTTCAATCTTTGTCGAGATTTTCAAAGTACGGAAAGAATAAGAGAGAGAGAGGGGCGTACGTTGTATCGTGTGAAATACCCAGATCTAATTTCCCCCGGTGAGATTTTCCTCGGAAATTGTCTCTTCGATTCATTGATCGTTGAATTCTTATTCAACCGACTTATCTTGCCAGCCTGGCCTAGGTGTTTGAAAATTTACGCAATCTCGAAAATCAAGTAAAATAAACCAAAACGGATATTAAAGCAGCCGAGAAGCTAATTTCCTCGACTTTCGAGAAGCAATACCGCAACCCCCCTTACCTCTTTTGCTCTATCTCCGCTCATTTCAATACCCCACCCATCTGTCACGGACTAGGCTAAAACCAATCCGAGAAGGAGAACGCACTCTGAATATTCAACAACTGGCGAGTCAAATAGAATTCGGAACTGACGAATGACGACTAGATCCGATTAAAATCCAGCAAATAGCGCTGACCCTTGACACAATCTCTCTGGAAATAGAGATATATTTTTTGCTAACAATGAATCGGGGAATTTTAAATCAATTATTTTAAATTGTTTCCAGTCTTATTTTCATAGTTTCCAAAATGATAGTTTATTGTTATTTCAATCTTGAATACGTCACATTTGTACAACCGTTATGAACACAAAATGGAGAACCAGTCAACAATCCATTGAGAAATGCACGGGAAAACGCGCTCTATGTGGACTGTATAAAATCCAAAACGGAACTGACCCTAAGGGGAGGTAGAACTCCTACCAACGATTCGAGCTCCATCCGGTAGAGAGAGACACTTGTCATTCCACGTTTAGTGCTCTACCAAAGAGGGTTTGCCGCTAGAAAAAAATTAACGCGCCACCAAAATAAATTATAAAAAATTCTATTTTAATTATTATCCTTTCTTTATCCCGTTTAGGCTGACCAGAGTCTCAAGTGCCAGTTGCTCTTTTATTTCCATTAAGAAAATCCATTAAGTGGACAAAATTCGAGTCCGACGTTAATTAAAACTCATTACTATATCGAGAAAAATTAGCAGCGTACAAAGTCTGAGGAATCCCTTTGATCCCAGGACCTTGTTTTCTTGGCGGAAGCTTCCCTCCGTTAGAAGTCCATTCTCTCCATCTTGTCTTCCCTTTTGGACCCAAGGGTAAGAGGAAACTTCCGATATGCGGGAATGCCACTCAACCCTCGCTTCACTTACAACCCTTGGAACCCTTCAGATCAAATTAGACCTCGAGCCTCAGTGTCTAATATCGAGCAAAGTTGATTAGCCGAATTCTAGTCTCTTAACTTGAACTTTTCCCTGATTACGGGAATAGAGATTTTTGTAGTTCAATATTTCTTGAAACTCTCCGACAAGGTTTTACGAGTCTCTTGTCACTTTCGACCTGTCTTTGGGATACTTAGTGTTTCCTAGACTGTGAGTTTAATGAACCTGCTTCGGTGTTAGAAATTATTTTCTCACCGAGAGGCTGAAACAAGACATGGGAACATAGAGGGGTCAGAGGTGAAGTGCCGACAGACTGTAGGTTGGATCGAGTAACAACCTGTCTGGCAAAGAGGCTGAAAACGTCGTATAGAAGTGGCGGTAACGATTTTCAAAGGCGCCTTGGTGTACCTTTCGAGATGCTGACTACAACCTTCACGGAAGAACACGTCCGCGACTCTCGCATTTGTGGACTGGCATGCCACTGAGCACAGAGAACACATTGTTAACGAGCCCTCAGAGACTGCCCTTTGACGTGAGACATTAACGTCCTATCAACTGCCACCGACTTGAAGGCAATTGGAATAAAAAACAAATTATCCCAACAAATGGTGCAAAGACGCAATTTTCTTGAAATTTTTCGCAGAAGAAGCTGATTAATAAATAATAACCTTCGATTAATTATATAGATTGTGCTTTGATGTTTTACGTCCAATTCATTGTAAATAGAAAAAGAAAGATAACAATGAAATATTAACGATAAGTGATGACAAGGCGAGGTTAACACTCTCGGAATATTGTGCTTTCATGATGAGGTGTCAGACACTCGAAAAGCAGCGTGAGTTGGCACTCTGCTTGATAGGAAGGAAGCCATTGATGTTGAGAGATTTGATATTAGCGGGATAAAATAAATTCAAATGTGGACACTAATGAAAAAGAAATTGTCTTGAGTTTATTTTTGCCTCTTTGTATTTTCCAGTAACGTATTTTTGTTGCAAATTAAGCAGTTGTTATGAAATCTGAATAATCCACGAAATTCCTACAAATCCCTCCAGTGTAATCTGACCACTGAAAAGGTTTCTGGATGGCGTCGAAGGGTAAAGAAGCGAGAAGACAAGGGTTGAAATTCAGCAGGATCCTCTTGATGTACTTAGCATGTTGTCAGTCTAACAAGCTTTGGAAACTCGGCAGGTCAAGAGCTTCTGTTAAATGGACTCCAGGTGAAAAGGACCTTCGAGTTTTGGAACTGGAATACCAACATCAACCGTGTCCCAAATTCAAATACTATTTCCAGTGTTTATAGTAAAAAGCAAATCTAAGTAAACATTTTAACTTATTTTCGATTAACACAAATTTTGTAGTAGATTAAAAAGGATCAATAACTAAATTACAATTTTCCATAATTTATTTGAGTGGAGTTATTTTTTGCTACTGTCAAACAGACCCTCTTCTGTAGAGCACCAAACTTTAAATGATGAGCGTCAATTCGTCAGTTGCAGCGACACCAACGCTGTGAGAGTTTGTGACACTACTCTTTGTTATCGACCAAGTCTTTAAGCGCTCTGAACCGATTTTAGAAATAAATACACGACGAAACTTTTTTTCTCTTCTAACTACCTTAAGTTTAATAAAATTGTTTTGATTTGAGTTGAATAAAAAAGTAATTTGAATAAGATAAATTACCCGCTCGTGAGCAAGTTCATCATTAAATGTCTGGGTGGTAACCACTGCGGGTTTAATTACACAGGCAGATAATATGGGTCCGTATAGTTAATTAGATAATTAAAACTTGAAGCGGATTGCTTCGTGCTACGAGATTGACGGGACGATTTAAGGTTTGTAGGTGTACTTTAGAGTTACAAATTAATGGATCTGGAATCACTCTCAATTGTTGAAAGTTTATGAATAAATTTCGATTAGCAACATTTGAGATCGTAATTTATTGCACCGGTTTCAATATTATAATTGGAAAGTTATTCTCTCGACATGCGAATCATTCGGGTTGCAAAAAACCAGTCGAGTGGTTACTGGGAAACCAGAAACGGCCCGAAAGAGATTTCCCAGGGACGCACAGGTACCAATTATATAGAATGGGATTTCTCGCTCGAGTGATAATTACGATCGAGTTGCTCCAGTTGGCAGCATCTGGGTTTATCTATCTACTGGAAAGCGTGATCTGCTTTTTGAAAAAGCCAATTCTTTCATCTTCTTTCTGATCCGCCAAAGCAAAATCCATGTTGACATTCTACTTTGCAATCGGATTCGCCAGTGAGGCAGATTAGTTTGTGTTCATTCGAATTGTTTACGCAGGCCCTGGGGAATGCCAAGGGAGGGTGATGATGCCAGCAATGCTAAGTGTGCCAGAACTTTACTTTCTCTAAGCAAACTTTAACGAATCGTTTCGTTGCCCAATCAACAAAGCCGAGTAAACTTCCCCTAATGCCCAACAGGCTTCAATTCCAAGCGTCAATGCAGGAGCTATTAGGAAAAAAATCCTCCTCAAGAAGATGAGAATTAAAATTTTCCATAATAACTTCCCTTTCAAATCCTCTAATTCCCTCACTGGAATAATTATCTCGTCTCGAGTCCGGCTAATCCCCTCGGATTCCAGAATTCATTCTCTCCCTCTGAAAACCTCTTACTTAAGTATTATAACTTTGGAATGAATTTCTTAAATTTTATTTGGTGGTAAAAAGGATCAATAACTAAATTACAATTTTTGATAATTCATTTTGGTGGCATCACTTTTACAATGTTTAAACTTATTTAACACTAAATACAGAACTCTTTCCAAAAATCAAGTGTTTCCGGCGACGACAAAAAGAACAATTAATAATGAGACAAACACACGGCTTTAATATACGGGGCTCACACGTGAATGAATGATCGAGCACATGGCAAATCCAAATCGACCGGTAGATCCTCTTTTCCGCGATCCTTCCCTTTCCACGTCTTCTCCCTTACGGCGTCTCATTTCCTCAGCCACTAGGATTGCACCCTCTCGACTGCACCTAAGGAAAGGCGTCACCTAAAAGAAAAATTCGGATCCTTCCGCTGACCTTTGTTACAATTCGTGGACTTACCTGCGCAAATGCAATTTATGAATTCAACGAAGAACGACAATAATGATCTAGAGAACTCCAAAATTAACTAAATTAAAGATCTCTAGGGAAAGACAAAATAAAATATAAATGTTGACGATTTACATCGTCACAAAACCTTTACTATAAATTTAGAATAAATTTCTTATCCTTGTATCAAGTGCTAATGGCGTTTCTTTTTTTGTTCCAGGCATAAGAGGAAAGTGCAGAATTTACTGCCCTGCAAGAGTGCAGCGGGAGCCGCGGCTGCTGCGGCTCGAGCTAGACTGCCGGACGGCGGCGGACACCCTGGCTCGGGAAATCTTGGCAGCGCCGTCCTCTACGAGGATCTACCCGACACAGTTCCTCACTCGCAGCTGCACAACCACCGCCCTCATCCGAGTCAGCCAACGATCGAGGTACGAGCCACAAATCTCGATCACCGACAGCAACAACAACATCTACAACCACCACAACTTCCACTACTACCTCCACGGCTACCGCCTCGCGCACCTGCGCCTCACCACCTCGACTATCTCGACTACCGAGACCCCAGGTCGATCCTGCGAGTCGCCGATAAACCCTCGAGAGCGGTTCTCGGCGGTTATCGAACCCCCCGCGCCCTTCTCGCCAAATCCCAAGGGGTTCCCTTGTCCATAGCATCCCAGTCCTCCAGTTCCTCATTCCCTCTCGAGAACAATCTCCTTCTCACCAGTCAAAACGCCCTGATCACAAGTCCGAGCATAATCGACAATCGTACTCCAGATCAGAGCAGTTTGCATCTCCCGACTGACACTCAAGTCTACCTCAGCGCAGAGGACGTAAATCATACAACCCTTCCTGCCAGAATTCCCATCACTCCAACTCACCGACCCAGACTACAGACTCCAACTCCCTTGTCGCCGTTACACAGGCTAGTCCGCAGACCTTCGGTCGACTCCGAGGGCTACTCCTTCATCGACTTCAAATTCCCAAACGTCGGACAAGCGAGACTCAATCGAGCTACTCACCTGCTTGTCCCAAGCTCCAGGTCCAACTCAATTGACTCCGAGGGCTACTCGTACATTGGTCCCGCGAATCGGAGAGCTCCTGGCGCCGCTCGGCGGATAGCCGACGATGGAACTGACGAGGAGGTCTGTCCCCTCTGCACGATGCAGCAAATTCACGACCTTCTCACGAGACCCGAGGAGGTCTATCTCGACATTCGGGACACGTGACCCAGATCCGCGAAACTTGCCTCCTAGGACGAGCCATCTCGGTGACAGGGTTGCTCTGGGAGTGCTTCACTCGCGAGTCACGGCTTACTTGTAATTGAATTACTTCCAAGAGTAGCTTTTAATTCAAACACAAAGTCAATTTATAATTTGTAGAGTCAAACTCATTATCTAAAAGTGGATCCTCGGCAGCTGTTAGTTATATATCAGTAATTGGGTTAGCTGCTCGACTTCTCTCTCAAGATCGATAATAGAAGTCTAATTTCCCGTCAACTTATTCTGCAAAACACCCAATTCTCGAGTCAACTTTTCATTTAACACACCGATTCTTGAATCAAACTTTCAATTTAACACACCAATTCTCAGTCTCGGATCGGCTTTTAATTTAACACACCAGGAATTTACTGATATCAATTCACTGTTTGAATTCACGAATTCCGGCTTGCTCCTAATTCGAATTATTCTGCTGTTCCAACCATCCCTCGGTAGTTTGATCACTTTATAGCCGACCAATAGAGGGTATCGCTGAAATTCAGTTGTCCCTTAAACGGCTGCGGAGCTGGATCAATATCGGGTGCTGTTTGGAAACTACCAGCTCAAAATACATTTTGTTTGACAAGTGCTGATCTCAATTCGAGTAATTTATTCTCAGAATTAGGTTTTCCGGTCATTCAAACAGTGAAAAATTATTTAAATTTGTTACAGACTACGTTATCGACTGTTCTTTGTTTTTATCGGCCGAGTAAATATCGCTCAGTCGGTTAGGTCGATAACGAAATCTGTAATTTCTATTTTGAATCTTTGTGTATTGGAAATATTAAAAACTGCTCTAGAATCGAGAAGGGTATGAGACCGGCGGATAGCAAATCAGCTGAAGCTTCGAGGTGGAAATTTCCACTTGCTGATTGCTGATTGTATCTAGTTCAGGAGTTGCGTTTCGGCTTCTCTCGGGAAATTCCATTTGAAAGAATCACTTAAGATTCGTATTTGTAATGTCGTACATATCCGGTAAAGATCGCGGCGTTTTCTCAGACAATCTTACATTCCCGCGACGACTTCCCCTCAGGGTATACAATAAGTGTCCACTGACAACGTCCTGGTAGTTTTTTCAAAATTATAAAATTGTTTCTAGTTTTCTAGAATGCCAAGAAAATTTCGCAATTTCTAACAAAGACTCTAGATTTCTTTACTACATTTCAAGAAGGGTGCCATGTTTATGAAAAAAGTTTTTAGATGACTCAGAAAGTTTCTAGACGTCTGAAAAAAATTTTGGACGTTTAAAAAAATTAGTAAACGCCTCAAAAAATTTTTTGACGTCTGAAAAAAATTTTAGAAGCTATGTTGTACGTCTAAGAAACTTTTTGGACTTCTAAAAAGTTTTTGGACGTCTGAAAAAGTTTTGAGAACCTTTGTAGGATCTGGAAAAAATTCTTATAAGTATAAAGAAACTCGTTTTGTAAAAGAACCTAGTTTCTTAGACGTTCAACAAAGTTTTTTGACGTCTAAAAACGTTCTTCGACTTCTAAAAACATTTTTGGACTCCTAAAAAGAATTTTAGATGTCTTTAAAATTTTTTTAGAAACTTTGTTATACGTCGTAAAAAGTATTTAGGCTTCTAAAAAGTTTTCGGACTCATAAAAAAATTTTTAGACACTTTATTTAACCTAAAAAAATTGTTTGGCGTCTCAAAAAGTTTCTAGAAATTCTCCAGATGGATAAATACATTTCTAGATGTCCAGAAAAGTTACCAAGAGTATTAAAAATTTTCTAGATATCCAAAAAGTCTTTCTAAATTTCCAGAAGGGTTTCTAGACACCTAGAAAAGTTTCTACACATTTAAAAAAGTTCCGAGGTTGAAAAAAAAATTTCTCAGGCATTCTAAAATTTTTTATAAATATTGCAGAAAATTTCTAGATGTTTAACAATATTTTCTAATTATCTTGAAAAGTTTCTAAAAGAGTAAAAATGTTTCTAAATCCCCTAGAAAAGCTTCTAGAAGCGTAAAAAAATTTCTACCAAGACTTTATTCAGTGAACACAATCCTGTGACGCTCACAAGTCGACTAGTCAGTATTTATTTTTCCTTCATTACTGTGCGCACGCAAAATTTGATTTAAAATCAAAAATCTCTCTTGCATTTAACACAAAAATCGCAGAAGAGAGGTTATGTTTATGTTGACAGCTGTTTCTGCGCAAACTCGAATTTTCGCTTACGCTGGCGCCCTCTACCTATTTATTGGCGGGAAATTCAAATTTTAATTTGTATTTTATATAAAAAATTCAATAATTTAATTACAAAAATTATTATTATTTGATTTTATTAAAGGTTTTGCGAGTGCACGGTAATTGAATTGTGAAAAATTAAGTTAAGGGTTGTAAATAGCCGCAAATCTAATTGTAAATATCGTGTAGAAAGAAAAATGTTGGCTGGCGCGAAATGCCAATTATCAGGACCGTTTCCAGAATGAGCCCAAAAATTGCAAAAATATCACGAATTAATGAAAAAAATTCTGCAAAACGATCCTGTCGATTAGTTTTAATTCGCGAATGAAAAGGTACAAGTTACTATGTTGTAAAAAAAAAATTTAACACCGCAGATTATTATTATTATTATTATTATTTTGATTAGTATTATTATTTATTCTTGTTAAAGACTTGTCGTACCATTTCTGTATTTTGTAAATAGCGAGTGAGTGTGATAAATCCAATGTTCGAATGTCGTGTACAAATTCTGGAGAAAGGCGAAGATGAGATTAAAGGAAAATAAAATTACTTTGCTGAAAAATTTGACGAGGAGTGGTTATTAACCCGGTCCATCGATCCCATCCTGTATCCAAATCCTTCTCAAGATTTACTTTCTAGAAAATCAAAAAAATTCAAAAAGAAATATTTTTTGTTTCAAAAAAAAAAAGAAAAAAAACTGGAAAAAATGGATTTTTTCGAGGTTAAAAAACATTTTGGAAAAAAAAACTGCTTGCAAAGATATCAAATGAAGGAGAAATTATCAGACGTGATTTTTTTTGGTCAAATTGAGAAGAAACGCTCGTAAGGAGAAAAATAAAAGAACTGACAATAACGTGCAATTCGTGGACACGGAATAACCACTTCTGTGTTCAAACTTTTTCTGGGCAAAATGATCCACTTTTCGTTGCTCTAATTTTCAGAGGTTTCAGTAAATGAATCTCGTCTAATAGAAAAGAGTCGAATTTTCACTCGCCTGGGTTTTAGTTTCTGTCGGAAATCAGAAGAGGGAAATTGAATTTTTTAAATTTTTATTCATCGCGTTTTAACTTTTTTTTTCCTATTCGTTACACTTTTTCTTTTTTTTATTAAAGATTTTCTAAAAATGTTTTTTTGGTTTGTATTTTTTTTTTAATTCTGGGAAATAGTTACGCCATTGGATAGTAGGAAGGCGAAGATAGAGACATAAGTAAAACGACTGCAGTAGTGGGGAAAAAAAAAAAAAAAAAAAAAAAAAGTGGAATGTGAAGGTGTGAGGTGACGGGTGAAAAGGGCAGAAACGCGTTTCCATTGTGCTACGTCACCTCTGCTCTTGGAGCGATTGCCACCCACTCTTGACTCTTGGTCGAAAGATCTCTAATTTCGCAAATGGACCCAGACCAATATGCGAGCTACCGAAACTCGTTTCTGCCTACTTCACTTTGCCAGAAAAAGTGGACTCTCTTTTTCGTCTTTCTCTCCTGCGAGCGAGCGTTCTTCTCACTTTTCCCACCACGTCTGATCAACCCTAAAAAAAAAGAAGTAGTAAAAGATAGTTTTTTTATTGTTGTTGTAAATTCTCAATTTCATTCAATCAAATTCATTAATTTCTGCTCACATTGAAATTGAAATAAAAAACTTAAAATTATATACAAAGCTCAGCTCAGAGGGCAGCACAATCGCGAGTTTATTTTGGCGTAAATATTTTTAACTTAAAAAATTGATTTTTTTAATTTTATAAAAACAAAAATACATTTTGATGAAATTCATTAAGTATGAGCCGATTAATGTAATTGCAATTACCACGAGTTTGAAATTCTTAAAATTGAGATTTTCTTGACATAACCTAAAAATGTCGAATGCGATAAACGAATAATTATATTAGGAAAGATTGATTATTTAGAAAAATGGATGAGATATTGTCATTTTTTATGTATTAGTACATTTATTGTACCTTCTAACTTTTTAAATTTTTATTTTGGCAAAGAATGTTATTAAAAATTTTACGCTATAAAATCTTGCGTTTGTGCTGCTATCTACTGGAAAAGTTTGACAGTGAAAATTCAAAAACATTTATCTAATCTTTTGTCACTCAAAAGTTTATTTTTAAAAATACTTACATTATTCGGAAATAAAATTTTATTTCGATTATTTAATGGGTTGAATAAAAATTTAACGAAATGTGCAATTGATTTGAAACGATTTTAAAGCGAGAAAAGTAACTTAGAAAAAAAGATTGAAATTTAAAATTGGTAATAAATTTTCAACTGAAAGATTAATATTAAAATTTTAATTTATATATTTTATAACAAAAAAAAATTTAATTTTTAAAGTGGATTGAAGGAAATATAGAAATTTTTGAGATTTTTTTTAGGGCGATTGGGAAAGTGACGCCAGAATGGATGTTGGCCGTTGCGACTGCGATGTATGGCGGGTAAGCAATTGACAGGGACTCGCCTGTTAACTTGTTGCCCTGATTAGGACGATCTGTAGGTCGTTCAGGTTGAATGGGTTGTTTACTGCGAATGAGCTGACAGCGTGGCAAGCTGTTTAGACTTTAGGACCAGCGATATGATTACAGTAACTAACAATTAACAGACATACTAACCAAGTATCTGGTTTAGGTACCTAATTCGCTTTGGCTTGAAATCCTTATGTCATCACGTCGTCAAGCAGAGACGCTCAAACTGAAAATCCGCTGTGGACTTAGGGTTGTAAATTAATTCCAGGTCAATGTGTCTTTCGGATCTTTAGACTATTGTCACATAATTAAAATCAGAAAATAGAACAAATTGGATTACAGTTGGAACAATTGGGAAAATTGGATTATAGTTGGAAAAATTAGTAAACAATTAAAAAAAATTAGATTACAATTGAAACAATTAGAATAATTGGATTACAATTAGAACAATTAGTAAACAATTGGAAAAATTGTTAACAATTAGTATGATTAGTAAACATTTGGAGAAATTAGACTACAATTGGAAAAAATACTTAACAATTGAAACAATTACTAAAGAATTAAAAAAAAATTGGATTACAATTGGAACAATAAGTAAACAATTAGAAGAATGGATTACAATTGGAAAAGTTAGTAAACAATCGGAAAAAATTGGATAACAATTGGAAAAAATAGTAAACAATTGGCAAAATTGATTTACAATTGAAACAACTAGTAACAGATTGAAAAAATTGGATTACAATTGGAACAATTAGTACACAATTGAAAAATTGAATAACTATTGAAACAATTATTAACCGATTGGAAAAATTGGATTACAATTGAAAACTGGATTACAATTAGAACAATCAGTAAACAATTAAAAAAATTGGATTACAATTGGAAAAATTACATTACAATTGGAACAATTAGTAAACAATTAAAAAAACTGGATTACAGTTTAAACAGTTAGTAAACAGTTGGAATAATTGGATTACAATTGGAAAAATTGGATTATAATTAGAACAATAAGTAAACAGTTGGAAAAAGTAGTTTATATTTGGAAGAAATAATAAACAATTGAAGCATTGAGTAAACAATTTAAAAAAATGGAATACAATTGCAAAAATTAGTAAACATTGAAAAACTGGATTACAATTGGAACAATTAGTAAACAACTTGTAAAATTGGATTACAGTTGGAACAATTAGCAAAGAAATGAAAAATTCGATTACAATTGGAACAATTAGTAAACCTTTTTAACAATTAGGTTACGATTGAAAGAATAAGCAAACAATTGGAAAAAATGGATTTCAATTGGAACAATTAGAAAAATTGGATTACAATTAGAACAAATAGTTAACAATTGTTCCAATTGGATTACAATTGGAACAGTGAGTAAAAATTTGGAAAAATTAGTAAACAATTAAAAAGCTTGGATTACACTTGAAACAATTAGTAAACAATTGGGGAAATTGGATTACAATTGGAACAATTAGTAACAAATTGGAAAAATGGTATTACAATTGGAATAATTAGTAAACCTTTATAACAATTAGATTACAATTGGAACAATGAGTAAAAAATTGAAAAAATTAGTAATAAATTAAAAACTTGGATTACAATTTAAACAATTAGTAAATAATTTGGAAAATTGGATTACAATTGGAGCAATTAGTAAAAAATTGGAAAAATGGTATTACAATTGGAACAATTAGTAAACTTTTATAACAATTAGATTACAATTGGAACAACGAGTAAAAAATTAAAAAAATTAGTAAACAATTAAAAAACTTACAATTTAAACAATTAGTAAACAATTTGGAAAATTGGATTATTACAATTGGAACAATTAGTAAAAAATTGGAAAAATCTTATTACAATTGGAACAATTAGTAAACCTTTATAACAATTAGATTGCAATTGGAACAATGAGTAAAAAATTGAAAAAATTAGTAAACAATTAGTAAACAATTGGAAAAATGGAATTATAATTGGAATAATTAGTAAAAAATTTTGAAAAATAGGATTACAATTGAAACAATTAGTAAACAATTAGAAAAATTGGATTATAATTTGAACAATTATAAAATATTTATAACAATTAAATTATAATTCGCACAATGAGTAAAAAATTGGAAAAATTAGTAAATAATCGGAAACAAGGTATTACAATTGGAACAATTAGTAAACAATTCGAAATATTGGAATTACAATTGGAAAAATTAGTAATAAATTGTTTAAAGGGTATTACAATTGGAACAATTAGTAATCAATTGGAAAAATTGGATTATAATTTAAACAATAACAAAACCTTTACATCATTTAGATTACAATTGGCACAATTAGTATAAAATTGGAAAAATTAGTAAAGAATCGGAAGAATTGGATTACAATTGAAACAATTAGTAAACAATTCGAAATATTAGAATTACAATTGGAAAAATTAGTAAAAAATTGAAAAAATTGGATTGCAATTGGAAAAATTAGTAAACAATGAAAAAAATTGGATTTTAATTGGAAAAATTAGTAAAAAATTGAATTACAATTGAAACAATTAGTAACCGATTGAGAAAATTGGATTATAATTAAAACAATTAGTAAACAATTTAAACAATTATTGTACAATTGGACAAACTGGATTACAATGCAAACAATAATAAAACAATTGGGAGACAGTTCGAACAATTGAAAGTCAATTGAAATCATTGGTAGATCATTTGAACAATTGGTAATCATATTAAATCACTATTTTACAATTGGAATAAACAACTGTGACAAATTTTAGTTAATTAATCCATTTACAAGTTAGCTAAAGTAATGAGATCACTAATATAATCAACTTGAACCACTTTCATTCAATTGGAGCAATTATAAATTGATTGCAAGTCTTAATTTAATTGGAACAATTGTTATCCAATTGGAACAGTTATGAGTCAGTTGGGATAAATTCAAGTCAATTGGATCAATTATTAGTCAATTGTTGCAATTATTGGAACAATTTTAATTTAATTGGAACAGATCTAAGTCAGTTGGAACAAATCTAAGTCAATTGGATCAATTCTAAGTCAATTGTAGCAATTATCGGAACAATCCTCAAAGCAGGCCAAAGTTAGTTGGAACAATTTTAATTCAATTGGAATAGTTATGAGTCAGTTGGAATAAACTTTAAGCCAATTGACTCAATTTTAAGTCAATTGTTGCAATTTTAAGTTTATTGAAACAATCCTCAAAGCAGTCCGAAGTTAATTAAACAGTTATGAGTCAATTGGAATAAATTCAAGTCAATTGGATCAATTCTAAGTCAATTGTAGCAATTATCAGAACAATCCTCATAGCAGGCCAAAGTTAGTTGGAACAATTTTAATTCACTTGGAACAGTTATGAGTCAGTTGGAATAAATTCAAGTCAATTGTACCAGTTCTAAGTCAGTTTAAGCAATTATCAGAACAATTCTCAAAGCAGGCCAAAGTTAATTGGAACAATTTTAACAGTTATCAGTCAGTTGGAATAAATTCATGTCAATTGACTTAATTCTAAGTCAATTGTAGCAATTTTAAGTTTATTGAAACAATCCCCAAAGCAGTCCGAAGTTAATTAAACTGTTATGAGTCAGTTGGAATAAATTCAAGTCAATTGGATCAATTCTAAATCAATTGGATCAATTCTAAGTCAATTGGATCAATTCTATGTCAATCTTAGCATTTATCAAAACAATCCTCAAAGCAGGCCAAAGTTATTTGGAACAATTTTAATTCAATTGGAACAGTTATGAGCCAGTTGGAACAAATTCAAGTCAATTAAATCAATTCTAAATCAATTTAAGCAATTATCAGAACAATCCTCAAAGCAGGCTAAAGTTAATTGGAACAATTTTAAATCACTTAGAACAATTTTAAATCAATTGGAACAGTTATGAGTCAATTGGAATAAATTCAAGTCAATTAAATCAATTCTGAGTCACTTTGAGCAATTATTGGAATAATCTTAATTCAATTGAAGCAATTACAAGTCAGTTGGAATAATTTTTATTGAATTGGATAAATTCTAAGTTAATTGTAGCAATTATTGGAACAATCGTCAAAGCAGTCCAAATTTAATTGGAACAATTGTAATTCAATTGCAGTAGTTACAAATGAGTAGAAATAATTTCAAGTCAACTAGATCTAGTATCAATTGGATTTCTAGTAAATTAACTAGAATAATAGAAAAACAATTAAAACAATTGTCAGTCATTTGTGAAAAATTGTTAGTCAATTGGAAAATTACCGACTTTTCTCTGGCGCGAAATTTAAATCCTAAATGTGCTTATTGTCAATTAGAGGACTCATTAAAATCATTATTCGTCGTTAAATTCCTAATAATATTGAACTAATCAATCTAAATTAGATAAATCAAGTTTCCATCAAAATAGTTTGCATAATTGGAGATGATTTGAGAAACACTGTCAAGGGACATTACAAGGATGGTCGTATGCTGAACGTGAGACAGGTTAGGCAGGTTAGGGACAAGTCATTAGCCTACGAACTTGTGGCTATTACGATACGACCATATTGCTTCCTAGTGCCCAGAGCCTGAGGGGAAGTCCCTCATTCAAAGCTTCCCAAATCACCTCGGGGATCGGCAAAATCACGAAAACATTTTTTTACCATCAAAATGCAAATTACAGTTCATTTTAACAGCTTGTACTTATGTTAATTCTATCATAATAAAGATAAAAGTTAACGTGAAGTAAAATTTAAATTTTCCAACTTTTATGTTCGCGCCATAAAGAGGATAATTTAAATCGCTTTTTTTTAAATTCAATTATCGATCTTTAGAAAGCTAAATTGGTTTTTTGGCGAAAAAAAAATCGAACTAAATAGTGCTTTTAAGAAGAAAGTTAATGATATTTTTTTAAATTTATAATAGGGTAGAAGTTCAGTAAATAAGTCTAAAATAATTTAGTAAAATAATAATAATAATAAATGACAAATTAAATTTAAATTATTAGAGTGAAAAATAATTTAGAATTTAAAATTCAAATTTCCTTTTTTTTCTTTAATTTTTATTCTATAGAAACAGAACTCTGTTTTGTATTATAGTTATCAGGAAGTGCCCGACGTTAATTCATGTAATCTAAACAATCTTGTTACTGTATCTGGGGTGCCAATTGCCTTCTTCCAGGTCAGTTGGTATCGAGGCAAGTACGATAAAGTAATTGCTTCCTCAACTTTTCAATTTATTTTACAACAAAATAATGTAATTACCCTTGTACACCAAAACAATTGAATTTCGTTTTTAAAAAATTTTTCTAACCTAATTAAACATTTAACTTTTGTTCTCTAAAACTTAATTTCCCATTTTATAATTACAGTGAAAATCAATCATTTCCGTCTTGTACAAAAATAACATAAAAGTTTTTCCCGTACAAAAAAAAGTTCTTTCGTTTGAAAAAGTTTCGTAGTTTAACAAAACAGTTTAAAAAATTGTGTAAAAATATCGTTTCAAAGAAATAAAAATACGGGGAAATTTCTTGTTTAAAAAAATATGTTTGGCGAATATTTGATACTTGGGAAAAGTAGAGATGGGGCAATGATATAAAATTTGGAATAAAGGCAAATACGGTGAAGAATGCTAAAATCTTGAAAGGATTTCTAAAAAGTTTGCATAATTTAAAATTTCCAACTGTTTTTATAGATCGTATAATTTTTATTACTTCATCTTCAGTGAAGAAAGAGACAAGTAAATCCTCAAAGTAAATGAAAAAGATTACCAAGTTCGTAAAACTTTGAAAGTCGAGAGTTTATAAAATTCTTAGCTTCGAGTTGAATCTTAAGCTAAGACCTAATGGATTTATAAAACTGAAATTTTAATTTTACTTTCGAATTACAATCAACAAACTTTTTCATATTTTCCCTAAAAAATAATTACTTGTATCTAATTTTAATTTTTTTTAAATTTCCTGTATTATTTATTATTATTATTATTATTATTTTTACAAAAAAGTTTAGGAGAGAAAAAACGCATTTACGCATTTGACATAACCTCAAATATAATAATATTGTTCTTCTAATAAGAGGCCAAGGGCCAATTCAATTCACAAAAAAATCTAAATATTCAATTCAATATTATTCAAATCCCATTAATTCAAAGTTAAAATTAAACACATGGCCAGATCACAAGTAAATTATAAAACATTTGCGGTTTGGTTTTGGACACTTCAGGGTTCGGTAGTTTCACAGGGCAAGTATTTTAAAATCTACGAGAAATATCGATTTCAACTGAAACTTCGATATCTCGAATTTAGACTTTCAGGATAAGTTGGTAATATTTCTATAAAAATTACGAACCAATCAGAAAGACCCAATTAAACATAGGGACATTTTCGTTGATTTTTTCTTTTTATTTGAAATCAGATCTAATGTACAAAAGTAAATAGGTTTAGGTTTTTCACAAAATGATTCACAACATAACCTCAAAAGCCTAACTTTTGTAAAAAAATACATTTTCGTTTTTCCCCTTCCTCATATCATCAGTCATTTTGGTAAAAGTAATAAAAATAATATTCATAATTATAAAAAAAATAAGTAATCCACAAAAGCAACAACAAAAAATCTCGTTAGTAAGACAGAGATGTCTTTCTCCCTGTCTCTCTCTATCCAATAAGATTTTTGTAATTACATAAAATGAAAGCAGATATTTTTAGTTTTATCACTTTTTATTTAATTTCCCTCTTCGTTAAAAAAAAAATATGCACAAGAAGAGCTTTCGCTCAAGTGTAAATAGAAAAGATCAGCTTGAAAATAAACAACAACAAGAATTTGCAAATAATTCCCAGAACTCGAGAAATTAATTAAAACACTGGTACAGTACGGGAGAAGCTCAAGTCTAAATCTGACTCTCCAGAAATGATTATAGTTGAGAAAAGACTGAGCAGGAGTGCATTAATTAGTTCACTAATTAATATCCAAGGAATCTGGAAAATTTTAGAAACTGTTAATGTGTTAGAATTGATTAATTTAAAAGTTAACTTTTGCCGGGTGGCTGTATCGAGTCTGTTCTCACTGAGTGAGCTTCTCGCAGGGTTGAGCTCCAGGGGTTAAAGGATCTCGAGAGTCTTTAAGGGCAGAAACGAGTTAATCGCCGAGCGGATACACGCTGAAAGCGTTAAAGCTCTCCCTAGAGGCTGAATTTTACCGTGGTTTTGCCGTCACTCGACAGAATTCTCCCCTCGTCCTGGCGATCCTCACTTTTATCGCTTGATAGCCCCGTTGCAAAACAAAACACTCTTAAATTAAAATTTTTCCTTTGAGCTAACAAAGCGCTGGATATAATTTTATTTCAGGAAAATATTTCACGCGTAATGTGAAGATAGTGCCGTTTTAGTTTTGTACTTTTCGGAATTTTCAGCTAGATTCTAGTGAGAAATTATTTTCAAACTATTTTTTATTGTTTAAAATTATAATCTTGAGAGTATTTTATTTATAAATTGATTTCAAGTTATGGAGAATATGAATTTGGCGCGGATCGCCCTCTGGAGGGACGCTATGGAAACTGTGGTGCCGTCAGCGCTCCTAGAGGGACGCCTCCGAAACTCTTGAGTTGCTTCTGTCTCCAGGGATCCGCAGATTTAGATAGAAAATTGTCATTTGAACCTAATTATAAACAGATAATAAGGGATCATTTAGTTTTAAAAATTTATGACAAATATATCTTATACTATTTATGTTTATAAATATTATAAAATTACATTTCTTTTTTCTGGTTTAAATTGTTGATTAAAATTTATTATTGCGTTTAATAGACAACATTTTCTAAAGTTTTTCGTGTATTACGGTTTTAGAATCATAATTTTGAGTGTGAATCGACAAAGAAATCGAAAAACTTTATGAATCGAATCAAGTGTAAAGAAAATTAAATTTGACACGAGTCGCCCTCTGGAGGGACGCTACGGGAACTATGGTGCCTCAGCGCCCCTGGAGGGACGCTATGGAAGCTGTGGTGCCACTAGCGCTCCTGGAGGGACGCCACGGAAGCTCTGGCTTGTATTTTAGGCCGATATTAAAAGCAAATTCAGTTTCTAAATATTTATTAATCGTGTTTAGCTAAATATTTCTGAATAAATCGTTCATAAACGTGTACAATTTTGGATATTTCCTGAAAACGGCTAAATTTTGGGGAAATTTGAACTGAGGAAAATATTTTTTTTTCTTCTGGGTCGTGAACATGCAAAGCCACTTTGAAAGGTGGCAGATCCCAGTAAACCTCAATCTTTGGCTCGAAGCATATAAGACGATACAACGGTAAGCCAACAGTTTACAGCGCTAAGGAGCTTTTCCTTATTCCTTATATGGCAAGCACCATAGAGATAGCATCGAGACACTATAATACGTGTACACATTGGACCTGTTTCCCGGTCAGAGACAACAGACGATTCTCACACGAACAATGACTCTAACAAGCACACATTCTTAGCCATAATAATTTATATCTTGAGTACACGTGTGAATGTTTTTATTTTCATCTAACGAGTCCTTCGTATCCACAGATGTTGGACGTCAAGGATGGTGGACGAGGGGTCTTCGTCTGCAGCAGTCCTGGACCCGATCCTTACTCTTCTCAGGACCTCTATAATCCTGTCTACGAGGAACTAAGCAATGGTAAGTTTATTATAAATTTGTATGTTAATAATTATTGTTTTTTGGATAAAAATTTGTATTTTCTAATGGTATTTAAAATGCACTTGTTAATTGAATAAGGGACAAAAATCCTTAGATGAAGATTATTCCGTGCAATTACTCGCAATCAACCGGATTGAATTAAGCGACCTATTGAATCATGTGAAATTGTCGGAACTAGGTAAACTTAGGTAAGGGGATTAGAGGAGAAGCAGAGATTATTATTTAATCAAATTATAACAAAATGTTGCCTCGATATTATCATAACTATCATATATACAATTACAAATATATTCTTAATTTAATCTCTGCCTACTTATTTTTTCTCGTAATAATTTTTTTAATGAGAGTTTAATTTACTCCAAATATAGAATTTCATATTTAATTTTCCCGTGCCAGTTTAATGTTTCTCGGCAAAATTCTCGCTCTAAATAAGCAACTTTAAAATAAAAGCAGATCTGTTTTTAAAAAAGTAACCAACAGTTAGTAAAATATGAAGAAAAATATTTTAAATTGGAAAAAGTTCTGAAATGCTCATCCACTCTCGAATGGAGGCATTTAATTAAAACGAATGAAAGTGACAATTTATTTTGGTTTTAAAATTTCACTTTTCTTTAGAGCGAGATCATTAAAATTTCTTAGAAGAATACTCATTTTTATTTTTTTAATTACCCTGCAAATTGGATCGTTTAGTTTAAAAATAAAAAAAAAATAAAAAATTAATTAAAGCCCCGAGTTATGATGATTGTCTCCTTGCAGAAGAGACATACATCTGAGGACTGTCTTGAGACGATGGGATTCTCGTCGATTGGTCCTAAGAAAAGGGTACGAGTGTTTGTCTGTCCGTCTGTCAGTTGAGCGTTGTTGGACTAACACGTGCTGAACTGGCTGAACTTTGTTGACTAACACGAGCTTGCAAACGACACCTCTTTACCATATTATCCTTCATCTCTCTCTAATTACTGTTCCCCCATTCATGCATCGTCCTTTCTCTTTCTGTGAAAGCGAGACAGCTCTCTTTTACTCTTTTTATCTCTCTTCATCTCACAAAGTGGCTTTTGCTCCAAGAGATAAACCTGACATGACCTCTAACTTATTCTTCCCATTAAGAAGACAGCTAATTAACATCAAGATGAGCCTTTCGACATTTGACAGTCCCGGGGGGATCGAATCTTAAAAAAAAAATTAAAAACAATCAAACAACGACAAATAGAGACGAAAAAGAAAAGCAAATGATGCAAAATGTTTTTTTTTTAAATTAATATGATAGTTTGTATTTGAGGATTTTGGAAATTTCTAATTCAATTTTTTCTCTTTTTAGGAGATCATCCGGAGACGGATGAGGAGAGTGAATTAAATGCGAGAAATAAGTTAAATAATCATCATCCTCGTCGTCGTTTCTCGTCGGAAAGATTCGCTACGGAAGACACGAAATTTGTCCCCAGTGACGATGAATTTGCCGAGGATGAACTTTCGGTTGGCGAGCCATCCGAGGCAAAGATGCTGACCCTAAATGGACCAGCTTGGGGAACGTGTCCGGTGGGTGGCAGGTTTCCAAGGGAACGTAAGGGCAAAAGTCCAAGGAGCTTAGACAGACGTAAAAGGGATAAAAACCACGATCTAGGCGAATTCCATGAAGGGATGCTTCATCTTCTTCCATATTTCCCCAGCGTTGCAGGTAATTTGTTGTGAAAACTACCTTATTATAATTTTTTTTACTAAAGGAAATCATAGATTTAGTGAAAAAAATAATGACAGAAAAAAATAACATAAGAAATAACAGGAAAAACTACGAAAAAAATACATATTTTAAAAGTCCATGGTTGTTGATGACGTCAGGTTAGTTTATGCGCATAAAAAGACTGTGGGAAAAACGTGCGCATAAAACAACCTGATGCTATAAACAACCATGGCGTTCTGACATAATAATAACTCAAAAAATATCGCTCTTCGATTGACTGATAATATTTCCGGAAAGATTACCAACATATTGAAAATTAAACTTGAAATGAGTCTCTCTCTGTAGGGACGCTACAGAAACTACGGTGCCTTTAGCGCCCCTGGGGGGACGCTATGGAAGCTGTAGCCCAACTAGCGCTCCTGGAGGGACGCTATGGAAGCTGTGGCGCCTATAGCGCTCCTAGAGGGACGCCACAAAAGCTCTGGCTTGTATTGTACACCGATATTAAAAGCCAATTTCGTTTCTAAATATTTAATAATCGTATTTAGCTAAATATTTTTGAATAAACCTTTCATAGACGTGTACAACTAGAAACGGCAAACTTTTGGTTAACTCGATACCTTCGGAATAAATATCCATGTGTCAAGACGCTATGCCATGGTCTTTCATAAAGTGAGTTTAGTTTATGTTCATATTCTTTCTACTGTCTTTGGATGAGTACGACCTAACCTGACTTCATTGACAGCAATTACGTTTTTGTAATTAGAGAAATCAACAGATAATATTACTAGAAAATACACATGTCGGAAGGCCAAGGTTGTTAATGACGTCAGGTTAGCTCACACGCATCTAAACACAGTGGAAAAAGCCTGCGCGTAAACTAACCTGACACTTTTCCGATAATGGCGTCATGTGACATATAGAAATTCACTCAGAATGTTTCGAGTTAAAAGTTGAATATAAAAAATTAAAAATATGATTTTTTTGTTTACCAACATTTTTCAGAAAATTTTCTGCAGTTTATTCTTTACATCAATAAAGTAACTAAAGAAAAAAGAATTCGTGATCGTTAGTTATAATACTCTTTTCTGTCCCGTTTCCTTTGAAAAATCTTCGAACGTGCTCCTCCGATCTTTCCTCTCGGAATATACTTCCGAGGGTACATACATGGTTGAGTGACCTCGTCGAACAGTTTTGTCTGCATGGACTCTTCAACTCTAACATTCAATTATTTCCACTGTCTTGTGTCACGAATATTTCTCAAAATAGATATTTATTTTTATCCTGTTATTCCAAAAGTCTTCCAATATTCAAATAAAGAAATTTAACAGTAAACATTATTTAGGACAATTGCTGGAAAATTTCAACATTTATTCCACGAGTAACACGACGCCTTTTCTGAAATTGGAATATGTAGCGAAATGTTTTAGAGTTATAGGATTCAAGATTATTTATTTTATTAAGGAATTTGAATTTTAGTTTCACAAAAAAAATTATTTCTGGAACTATCCTAAATTATACACGTTTTTGAAAGGTTATTTCAAAAATATTTAGCTAAATATGATTAGTAAATATTTGGAAACGAAATTGGCTTTTAATATCGGAGTACGATACAAGCTAGAGCTTTCATGGCGTCCCTCCAGGAGCGCTAGTGGCGCCACAGCTTCCATAGCGTCCATCCAGGGGCGCTGGAGGCACCATAGTTTCCATAGCGTCGCACAGAGGGACTGTTAGCATTTTTTTTTTTTTTTTTTGTCAAAATCTAATATCTCTTGATAGAATAGACGAAAATGAGTGGTCCTTGGATCAAAATAAAGGATCAAAATCAATAATGGATCAATAATGGATCAAAATCAAAATAAATACAGAATAAGAAAAAATTATAGAGAAGCTTTCTTCTAATTTTTCTGGTTTAGGAAAAAATCTAAAAGTTAGCAATTTTTTCAAAAAAAACTACAAATTGAAGTATGCAGACCAAACAAATTTGTGAAGCTTTACAAAACTCGTTATTCGTAACCTTCTGAGATCGCTAAATTAAAATATAAATGAGACTTTAAGTTTCAAAATGGCGAATCCAATATGACGGACTTAAATCTAAAAAAATAATTGATTTTTACGAAACTTGGTTTTCTGTTGTTTTTTGGGTCGTAGAATGTAAATATAATATTCAAATTGAAAAATTCAATATGGCGAATCCAATATGGCAAAGTTGCATAGTAATTTCTAGAACTTCAAAAACTGTTTATAAGTAAAGGAGATTTTTATGCTTAAAGGTTTTTTCTTAAAAACAGCAGAACCGTGTTTTTAGGACACTTTGGATTTCTTGCTTACTTTAATTAATTAATACTTATTTTCACACTTTACAATTAATATTAATTATAAGCTTAAAAAAAATTTCTAAGAAATAATGTCAACAACAAATTTTAAGGAAATGAGTATATTTGGTGCTGTTTCTCTAATAATGGTACGAAAGCTGATAGAGAGATTTCATCTATCTCTAAAGCAGTAAAATACCAAGTTCGGTGAATATTCAAATAGTTTTTTACTGCTTATTCCATAAAATTAAGTCAACAATATTGAATTTCTCAATTTGAATACTATATTTACATTCTACGACCCAAAAAACATCTGAAAACCAAGTTTCGTAAAAATCGATTATTTTTTTAAATTTAATTCCGCTATATTGGATCCGCCATATTGAATTTCTCAATTTGAATATTATATTTACATTCTACGACCCAAAAAACATCAAAAAACAAAGTTTCGTAAAAATCGATTATTTTTTAGATTTATGTCCGCCATATTGGATCCGCTATTTTGAAAGTTAAAGTTTTATTCATATTTTAATGTAGCGACCTCAGAAGGTTACAAATAACGAGTTTTGTGAAGCTTCACAAATTTGTTTGGTCTGTATACTTCAATTTGTCGTTTTTTTGAAAAAATTGCTAGTTTTTAGATTTTTTCCTGAACCAAAAAAAATTAGAAGAAAGCTTCTCTATAATTTTTTCTTATTCTGTATTTATCTAAATTTATTTTGATTCAAGGACAACTCATTTTCGACCATTCGATCGAGAGTTATTAGATTTTGATAAAAAAAATACTAAAAGTCCCACTGTGGCATCCCTACAGAGGGCGACTCATTTCAAGTTCAATTTTTCAATATGTTGGTAATCTTTCCGAAAATATTACCAGCCAATCAAAGAGTTTTTTTTGCGCATGAGCCAACCTGACATTATTAACAACCATGGCCTTTTATAATGAATTTTTAGGAGACAAATACGGTTTTGTTTTTCACTCTATCAACAATTTCTTTTTTGTTTTTTATCCCATTTCTCTCTCTCTCTCTCTCTCTTTTTTTTTTTTATTTGGTTAAGAAAGGTCTTTCATTTGTCTTGAAACGCCATGGTCAGTAATAGCGTCAGATTGGTTCGCGCGCACGTTTTTTCTACAGTCCTTTCATGCGCGTCGACTAACCTAACGTCATTAACAACCTTGGTTATTCAAAATACGCCTTTCCTTGTAGTTTCTGTTAGCTTCATCGACTAAAGAAAGCTGTTGGCCGAGTTTAGGTTAAATTTAATACCTTCTGAGCAAATATCCAAATGTTAAAACACCAAGGTCGTTAATAGCGTCAGGTTGGTTCACGCGCACGTTTTCCCACAGTCTTTTGATGTGCGTGGACTAACCTGACGTCATTAACAACCTTGGTCATTTAAAATACGCCTTTCCTTGTAATTTCCTTTAGCTTATCCGACTAAAGAAAGCTATTAGTCAAGCTTAGGTTAAATTTAATACCTTCTAAGCAAGTATCCGCATGTTAAAACACTAAGCTCATTAATAGCGTCAGGTTGGTTCACGCGCACGTTTTTCTCATAGTTTTTTGATGCGCGTGGACTAACCTGACATCATTAACAACCTTGGCCATTTAAAATACGCCTTTCTTTGTAATTTCCTTCAGCTTAAACGACTGAAGAAAGCTGTTGGTCGAGTTTAGGTTAAATTTAATACCTTCTGAGCAAATATCCAAATGTTAAAACACCAAGGTCGTTATAGCGTCTGGTTGGTTCACCCGCACGTTTTTCCCACAGTCTATTGATGCGCGTGGACTAACCTGACGTCATAAACAAGTTTCCCTGTCCCTGTCAATTGTTCCTGACGCCACCAAACGTAAGCAGGGTATTGGAAGGTGCTTTTTCGAAATACGTATCTTACCCCAGACCACATAACCAGTCTCAGTTAATACTTACCATAACATACATGACATAAACTTTGAAATAACCAATTTCTTTTATTCCACAGGTGTCGCAGGAGTTCGAACGAGCAACAATAGTCAACGACAACAGTCCGTCCCCTCGGTGGCTCACAGGCTTCCGTACTTTGTGCCACAGATGCCAGCAGCTCAGGCGTTTAGGGTCAAAGAGAATCCGTACGAGAGTGTCCCAGTTCTGGGACCCTTGCAGCACTATTCCAGCCAAGGAAGAAGCAACAAGGACAAATCTTGGAAGGCCAACGACAAGTACAAGTACTCTCAATATGGCACCGACTTTTTCGGCCTTCAGACTCAGGAACCGGCTCCTGTCTACTCTCAAGTGGGCGAGTACTCGGACACCTACTCTCAGCCCACTGACAGGCTCTACAACGAAGACAAGTACACACAACCCGTCTACTATACTCCAAGAGATCCTGATCAGGTCTCCTCCGGAAGACTTTATCAGGGTCAACCCGACTCCAGTTTTGGCAGTGACAGTGGCTACAGTCATCACACTTCCGGAACAACTGGAACCACAGGAACTCGAGGCAGTACTTCGAGAACAAATCACAGAAAAGATAAACACAGAAACTCCCATCATTCTCACCATTCCGCGGATTATATCGTCTCTTAAGGTTTCCGGCTCCTGGCCAACTGCAGTTTTTAGAAATAAGGGACTCTTGTAAATTTTGATAAATTCCAGGAATTTATCCGATTTTAGACTGTTGTGTGAGTTTTGGCCACTGATGTCGAGTTCTTGACAATTTCCTCTTTCTCTCATCCGAGAATCGACTCCAAAGACATATCATGATTTACCAAATGGCCCATATTAAATATAGGAATTTACAACATTGATTGATATTATATTCCTCTTCCCCAAGGGAAACGAGAAAATCTTATCAATCTTGTATTCAAAAATCGTGTTTTCCCATGCTTGTGAAACAAGAGAGAAAACCAGAGCGTGAATTCAACTGCGCATGCGCAGTGGAGTTCGGTGCTGCCAAACGATTTCTATTAACTTTGCTACAGACTAAAATAAAATGTCGACAATTCAATTGTGCCTAAAGTTTCGTAACTTTTGACACAGCAAGAATTAAAAATACATTTTTTTTTCCTGTGTAGCAAGATTACGGAATTTTTATAATTGACTAAAAGTCCTCAACTTTATGTCACGGTCTTTAATTAATAATACAAGGGCCGAAGTTTGAATCCCGTAAAGCTTTTAAAAGCCGTATTATAAAATATTAACAGTTCTCTGGTTGGGGAAATTTTAAATCAATAGTTGTGAAATTTTAAGCTTCCATGCGAGACTGCATTTTGTATTTTAATTATTCAGATCGATTTGTACTTTATAGGGAAAAGAATAAAAATTTAAAAAATTTGGAAGAAAAGAACTCAGCACTCAGGGTCAATTTTATAAAAACACTTTTTGCGGCCAAGGGTCCCAAAAAGTGTCTTTTGGGCAATAATAATTCTAATTAAAATCGTCAAACGGCGTTTTTACCAATGGTGATCAGAAAAAGTGATCTCTTAGTTATCTAGTAGTCTCTTCAAGACTAAGAAATTTTCCGCAAAAACCCAATGAGACTCAGGCTCGAACCAAAGGATGCTAAGTACTTTGTACGTAAGTAATTTATCCGTAGGCTATTAAAAAAAAAAAAAAAAAAAAACGACAAAGCTCTGGAATGCACACTTGCCTCTCGTTTCTAATTTTTTCCCCGCTTTGTCTTTAGGATGTCTTTTTCAACCTCAAAGAGTTTTTTCCTCTTTTCTACGAATTTTCTTTGTTCCAATTTTCTCCTGGCGACAAAGCCGGAAAAGCTGCATTTTCTTCTATTTCTTTTCATTTAAAATTTTACGTTTCATAAAGCGTTAAATATAACAAAGCATTTTAATTTAATTTTACAGTTTAGCTGTCTCCGAAATTCTAAAAAAATTCTGAATTTTTTTTTTTTTTTTACTAAAACAAGTTTGTTTTTCCAGAAGCTTTAGTCTGGGTGAGAAAGACGGAATATCCGCCCGAGAAAAAAGACAAGATTTATAAATATTTTGATACTTTTTCTAATAATTGATTGAACGAGGGGGGGAAAATTTTAATTGATTTTTGTTTTCAAAGATACTTTCTTGGGCGGATTTTTCATTCTTTTTACGGAGGGAAAAAGTTAGACCAAGATTGGAACGAGCGAAACTAATTTATAATACAAATGAAAGCTCTTTATATAAAAATTAGTGATAAGGGATAAAACATTATAAATACGCGGCCATGTAAATACGAAAAATAATTTTCTCCCGTGTAGCATAGATGTATCATATCGTTAACGTCGAAACTCAAGCGGAGCTTTGAGATTTAATATATAAACACGGTTTTTTAATTTATGTATTATTTTTAATGATGCGCTGTGTATCGTTAGAGATATCAACGATAATAACTATTCTAATATGAAAATATTTTCTTTCCACGGACGAGATTTGCAGTTTTTTATTCTATGTTTTTAATTGAAAGTAAATTCCGAACCGTAATAGAAACTTGTTTTTTTTTTTTAATTTTAAAAGAAATTTGTAACTTTATTTGGTTCTATAACCAGACAATCAAAACATTTTTTCTGTTCTTTCACGGAATTTCAAATTTTGATTAAAAATCTCGAAAGTTTAAAATGACAAGAAATCTTTCAGTATTTTTTTGGCTGTTGATACTTTTAATTGTCTATTGGTTGGAAAAAAAATTTAATTCTGAAAATTTGCCTCTCTCGTCCTTGGATTATAAAATCTTTCTAGAAGCGAGAAATAGAGCGAATACCTCAGAAAAACCACGCTGTTGTAAATATAATTTTATAAAAATGCGCCTAGGGTATCGGAAAAACTATTAAAAAGCAACTTTGACTCAATATGATGAAAAATTTTAACTTGAACGCCTGTATCGGACCTCCCACTTTGAGGTTAGTTCAAATTTAAATTCAATCGTTATCAAAATTGTCAATTGAAGAAGAACGAAATTAATAAAATTTTGTACATTTTATAAATTTGTGGAATTTTCCAAAAAAAGAAATCATCTTTCTCCAACTGTAACAGGAATCGTACTTTTTAAAAATTCCGGTTACAATCGGAAATCTCATCTTTCTCGTGTCAAAGTTGTCTTTTTTGTTTTCTAAACGAAAAAAATTTCAGGAGAATGTGTACTTATCAGAAGACAAACAAAAAATTGTAAAATTAGAAAAAAGATCATAAAGTTGCATACAATCAAAGAATGACTGCAATAATTTTATGAGAGTTAAAAATTTTGAGTGAGAGACAAAAAAATGAGTGCGACACAACGCTTTTGTACCATTTTACGTCCATGTTAGTCAAACCTGCGAGATCGTTTTTTACATATAGCTATTATGTAATATTAATAAGCGCGATCTTCAGTTATTGTTTTACAATTATTTAATCTATTTTGTCGGTTGTAATTCCCACGGAATTGACCGACTACGAATTATTGTTATTAGTCATTTTTAAAAAACGACTTTTTTATTCTCTATCGCTTTTCACTTTGCGTCCTTGGCGCTCAAGTCAAAGAAAAAAAAAAAGGTAACGTTCACGTAAGACCTAGTCACTTTTACAAAATTGTCCTCCTTTCGTCTTAAATATATTTTTGCTTTTTTTTTTAAAAAAAAAAAGCACAAAAAGTCAAACCAAAATTAAACCAAAAAAATTAATTATTTATATTTATTAGCAAATATTTATCACACTTGGAATACATTTTAGTATTTAAACTTGAGAGGAATCTTTGCTTGGTTCAAATTTTTTAAATTAAAAAATTAATTTAATAATTAATTTTAATTTAAAAAAAAAAATATTTTTCAAAATTTTGAGACGAGCTGCCTTCCCTGAAATTTCTATGTGAACGTTACTGCCTTGTATACGTATGAGAGTATTTATTGTCTCTTTTTGAAGTTATTTTATTGTTGTTGCGTCGAGAGGCGCGAACCGCTAATTTAGCGCCGACTTTTTAGCGTTAGGGAAAAACGACACAATAGTATAGGCACTAGAGTACCTCGATAAAAGAAAGCAGTAGCACTCTTGAAAGTTAGCTTGCACAGGCTCTCTCCTTTGCCATCGCTCCCTTTTCTCAAGTAAAGAAACCCCCCCGAGAAATTAATTAAAGCAAAGAAAGAACAGCGGAATTTTTTAAAAAAAGGTCCTTTTCTTTCAAAATAAAAAGGGGAACGCGTTCTCGAATTATTCGGTTGGCAATCCTTTTAGAACCAATTTAATTCGTTTAATGTTTAAATTTTTTCTAAATTCGACAACTCGAGGGATTCTAAAAAATTACTCGTGATTTTTAAAAATAAGAAAGCAACAGATCGTTTTTAAAAGAATTTTAAAATATTGATTGGATTGTAAAAAAATTGGGGAATTTTATTTTTTTGTATAACAGATTTTGAAATTTTTGAAATTATTAAATTATACTCGGAGAGATGGAAAAGTAGAGGGCCAGCTCGCAGAACAGGGTAACTAGTTCTAACATCTATCTCTAGATCACCTAAACTCTAAAAAAAAATCACACTCGTCCACCTAACAGTTTCACTTTATTCACGAATAACCTTATAAGAACTAATTTGGAACACTATCACACCTTCGTACTAATAAACGATTTACTATTCAATTTCATTCAGTTGTTGTCATTCTTCCTACCTATCAAAAATTCTATGTCGCAAAATAATCTAGAAATAACGCCTAAGCTTCCATGGCGTCCCTCTAGAGGGCCAATGGCGCCAAAATTCAAATTTAGAGTCTAACGATTTTGTGATCAAGATTAATCGTTATTTAATGAACAGAGAAATAAAATTATTTACAAATTTGAAACAAAAATTGAGTATCTAAATACAAATAGAAAAGGAAGTTTATAAAATAATTTTTCTGCAATGTCCAATTTGTGTCTAAATTCAAAATTTGTCAAAAACTTCATGAATCTGTCCGACAAAACAGTAAGAGAAAAATATTTTAAAGTATTTAATTGAAACCTAATCTAACAAAGCGTCCCTTTAGAGGGCCCATGGCGCCAAAATTTAAATACAGAGTCTAATAAAATAAAAACGATCTTCTGATCTAGATTAATCGTTATTTAACAACCAGAGAATTAAAATTATTTACAAATTTGTAAAAAAATTTGAGTTTCTCACTACAAAGGGAAAATGAACTTTAAAAAATAATTTTTCTCCAGTGTCCAATTTGTATATAAATTCTAAATTTGTCGAAAAATTGTTAATTTATTAGAGACATCATGAATCTGTCTGAAAAAAAGTAAGAAAAAAATATTTGAAAGTAAATAATTGAAGCCTAAGCTTCCATGGCGTCCCTCCAGAGGGCCAATGGCTCCAAATTTCAAATTTAGGATCTAAAGATTTTGTGATCTAGATTAATAGTTATTTTATGATCAGAGAATTAAAATTATTTACATATTTATAACTGAAATTGAGTTTCTAACTACAAAGGGAAAAGAAAGTTTCTTAACTAATTCTTATACATACTCCAATGACCAATTTGTTTATATAAATTTAAAATATGTCGAAAAATTGTTAAATTTTTAGAGACTACAGGAATCTGTCTGAAAAAAGTAAGAGGAAAATATTTTAAAGTAAATAATTGAAGCCTAGGCTTCCGTAGCGTCTATCCAGAGGGCCGGTGGCGCCAAATTTCAAATTTAAGTTCTAACGATCTTGTGATCTAAATTAATCGTTATTTAATAACCAGAGAAATAAAATATTTTACAAATTTTTAACAGAAATTGAGTTTTTAAATACAAAGAGAAAAGTAAGTTTCTTCACTAATTTTTCTACAGTCTCCAATGACTAATTTGTTTATATAAATACAAACCTTGTCAAAAAATTGTAAATTTATTAAAGACTTCATAAACCTGTCTGAAAAAAGTAAGAGAAAATTATTTTGAAGTAAATAGTTGAAGCTAAGGCTTTCATGGCGTCCCTCCAGAGGGCCAATGGCGCCAAAATTCAAATACATGATCTAACAATCTTCTGATCTAAATTAATCATTTTTTAATAACCAGAAAATAAACATTATTTACACACTTGTAAAAAAAATTACTTTTAAACTACAAGGGGAAAAGGAAGATTATAAAACAATTTTTCTCAAATGTCCAATTTGAGTATAAATTCAAAATTTGTCAAAAACTTCATGAATCTGCCTGACAAAAAGTAGCAGAAAAATATTTAAAAATAATTCATTAAAGCATCAGCTTCCATGGCGTTCTTCTGGAGGGCCAATGGCGCCAAAATTTAAATTTAGGGTTTAATAAACTACAACAATCTTGTGATCTAGATTACACGTTATTAATTAACCAAAGAATTTAAATTATTTACTAGTTTGTAACAAAAATTGAGTTTCTCACTACAAAAGAAAATGAATGTTTACAAAAAAAATTTTCTTTAATGTCTAATTTGTGTATTAATTCAAAATTTGTCAAAAATTGGTTAATTTTTAGAGACTTCACGAATCTGACTCAAAAACAGTAAGAGAAAAATATTTTAAAGTCATTAATTGAAACCTAAGCTTCCATGGCGTCCTTCTAGAGGGCCAAGGGCGCCAAAATTAAAATTTAGGGTCTAATAAACTACAACGATCTTGCAATCTAGATTAATCGTTATTTAAAGAACAGAGAACTAATTATAAAATTATAAAATTATTTACAAATTTGTATTAAAAATTGAGTTCCTCACTACAAAGGGAAAAGTAAGTTCAAAACTAATTTTTCTGCATTCTCCAAGAATCAAATTGTGTATATGATTCAAAATTTATTAATTTTTAGAGATTTAATAAATCTTACTGAAAAAAGTAAGAGAAAAATATTTTAAACTAAATAATTGAAGCCTAGGCTTCTATGGCGTCCCTCTAGAGGGCCAATGGCGCCAAATTTCAAATTTAGGATTTAAGAATCTGTAAATCTAAATTAATCGTTATTTAATAATCAGAGATTTAAAATATTTTACACATTTGTAACAAAAATTGAGTTTCTAATTACAAGAGGAAATAAAAGTTGATAATAATTGTTCTCCAATGTTCAATTTGCGTATAAATTTAAAATTTGTTGAAAAATTGTTAAGTTTAATATATTACATGAATCTGTCTGTAAAAGTAAGAGAAAAATAATTTAAAATAATTAGTTAAATCCTAAGCTTCCGTAGCATCCCTCTAGAGGGCCAGTGGCGCTAAATTTGAAATTCAGAGTCTAATAAACTACAACAATCTTTTCATCTACATTAATTATTATTTCATAACTAAATCATTAAAATTAATTACTGATTTGTAACCAAAATTGAGTTTCCAGCTACAAGGGGAAAAGAAAGTTTATAAAATAATTTTTCTCCAATGTTCAATTTGAGGATAAATTCAAAAATTGTCGAAAAATTGTTAAGCTTTAGAGATTTTATAAACCTGTCTGAAAAAAGTAAGAGAAAAATATTTTAATTTTGTTAATTAAAACCTAAACTTCCTTGGCGTCCTTCTAGAGGACCAATGGCGCCAAAATTCAAATTTAATTTGTGTAGTAAATTATAATAATCTTGTTATTAAGAATAAACATTGTCTAATAATTTTAGAATCAAAATATTAACAACACTGAAGCAAAAATAGACTCTTGAGTTAAATTTCATAACCCGAAAATCAGATTTTCCATTAAAATAGAAAAAAAATTGTTTGAGATATTTTATTAAAATTGTATAAATTCTCATTGATCTTTAATTTAAAAAAGGACAAAATTTTTTTTCTTTTGAAGATGGATTGAAAAAATTGCAAATCCAATTACGCACTCATGGCTGACAGGATAAGGGCAACAGGGTTGCAGTAGACAGCATCATCCATCATAATATAGTGAAGCCTTTCACCCCTTTTGGAACGAATCGTGAGAAGCATTTCTGGTAAAAAGGACTAGAAGAAGCACCGAGGAAAGAAACTTTAGTTTCAGAACGCTAAAAGCCAATCTAATTAGCCGCAAATTAGAAGAGAAACTTCTCAGCAAAACCCGCACGAATCTTTTTTTGGTGAACCAAAGATCGCCTCACTTTGCTACCTATTCGCAATTTACTCTAATGCGATTATAATTTAACTGTCTTGAGCTAAACTTACGTTACTAAATGTCCTCCTTAATTATGAAATCCACAAGCTGTCTGTTCTGAAAACAGAAACATTTTTTGGTTGCTGTATGTGCTAAGTACCGATGATCGGTAACAATTCCATCAGTCGGTAAGGTAGAATTATACCCTGATGAAAGTTTCGTAGTTTTTAGATAGACTTCCCAAATGTTTTCTTTGCAGAAAGTCCCTTAATAAAAGTGAAAAGAAGAAGAATCTGAATTACTTATTCCTGATAAGGGTCAGTCTGCATTACCGACTGTTGGTATTTTCTAAAAACAAAATATAACAGGATTTTAAAATGGAATAGGATTTTAATTGGCTTTCAATCAGTTAGTAAGCCTCATTCATTATTTTTTAATATTCAGGTCAGATTCTTTTAGATCTGAGTCTAGGAAAGAAAACTACAATTAACAAATTTTTATTAATCGCTAATTCTGATAATTGGTGACGATACTTTTAGTCGATTATATCACCAGGAGTCGGTAAGTGTCGGTAACACTATAGCCTGTCGATAAGGTAGAACTCTTGTATACCACCAAGTAACGATTTAGGAATTTTTATTATCTTCTGACGGTATAGCAGATTCCTATTTTATCTATTGATGGTAATTTTTTACCGATTATCAGTAATATTCTCTCCCCCTTTAAAAAACTTCTAATAAACATAATAATATTACATAATTTGGATTTCTAAAATATAATCAACCAGACAAAAATAAATAAATTCAAAATTGTTTTATTTTTTAAAAATATAAAAAAATCGAGGCAAGCACGTAAGGGATAAAATCACGACTGTTTGTTAAATGACCATCCATTCGGGTTTCCTTTCACATTCTGCAAGAATTCATCTCATGATTCTTACGCAAAATGCACCCTTTGAAAGATTGAAGGAGCGAAGAGTCTTGCCTTAGGTGTTTTTTATCCTGGCGTTAAAATAAAAAGGTTTGGATAACCTTGAGCGAAGAGCTCTTCAAAAAAACCTGGCACGTTTCACTGACGGAAGTTAAGGGACGTGAAACGAGGATTGGAGGTGGGATTTTAAAAAATATACTTTACGTGTAGCCTCAGGTTTATAAAAGGGTAGACAAGATCGATGTTTTCTTTCTCCCTTATTAGAATACAAATCGTAAAAATCTGCACCAAAGAGACGACACTATTAAGGCAAATATTTTATTCGCAATTGTTGTGAATTTTTAAAATTTGTTTAATTAAAAATTGTTAGTAAATATAGCCTTTTTTCTGGAAATATGAGAAATCGTGAGATTTTCAAAATGGCGGCCACCTCTAATTTCTTAAAATGCTCTCTAAATTTGCAATAATAGCAATAGCTAATTTTCAAAACGTGCTCCAGATTTGTTCAAATGTGAAGAATTTGGCAAATATTTCGTAAATTTCTAGTGTCTGGAGTTTTTTGAAAAAATTGAGAACAAACTTGCGAGGTGAAGTTTCCACAGATCCGAAGATTTTCAAAATGGCAGCCGCCTATAGATATTCTTAAAGCAAGATTTAAATTCACAGAAATAGCAATATCGGATTTTCAAAACTTGATTCAGATTTTCTCAAACGTCAAGATTTTAGAAAAAGTTTCGATAAATTAAAATATTAACGAGTTTTGTTTTGTAATTGAGTACAAACTTGCGAGGTGAGAAGTTTCATTTAATTTACCATTTTTGTTGAAAATTAGAAAATTCTAAAAAAAGATATTAACTTTTAAAGATTGTTTTAGGCAAACAAAAATTGTGTACAGCGAAACAAAAAATATCTTTCTTTTTTCAACACTTGAATTATATTGACGGAAAACTAATTTATACATATAATTCCAGTGATTAAGACTTGAACATTTGCTCGACGTTTGTACAGTTTTACAGACTTTATTATAACTTTTTATTTAAATTGCATTACGGCGTACGCCACATAATCCGCAAAAAAAACTTGTATTCTCGCCAGGACTGAAAAAATACGAGTATCGATATACATAAAAGTTTAAAATATTTTATTGCGATACGTCACGTGTTATGCTACCCTAACGCGACACCATGGAGCCACACGCACATTCAAAGAATCACGTAATATATTTACAAATAAAAAAAATTAATAAAGAAAGAAAGAAAAGAAAAAACAAATAAGTAAACAAAAAAAAACAATTCAAAATTGAATAAAATAATTGAAATATACTGAAAATAATTTAAGATTGAGAAAAAAAATTGAAATATGATGAAAATAAGTTAAAATATAAAAAATTGAAAACAGGAAATAAAATTTAAGAGAAATAATTGAAAAAATTACAGAATTTTTTCTGAATAAAACAAAGAAATAATTGAAATTAAAAAAAATACATGAAGGTCTTAGAAATTAATTGATTAATAAAAGTACTTAAAAATTGAAGAAAGTAATTGAAAATTTTAGAAAAATAATTGAAAAAACATTTCAAAATGACGAAAATAATTGACAATTGAAAAAATATCGCAAACTGGCAAGAATAATCGACAAGAGAGAAAAATAAGAATAACAAAAAAATTTATGAATAATTCTGAAAATTTAAGAGAATAAATGAAAATTGAAAAAATTGTAGAAAATAATTGAAAGAAATAATTGAAAAATAACGAGAATAATTTTAAAATAGAAGAGGATATCTAACAAATGACGACAATAATTGACAATTGAAAGCAAAATTCGAAAATGGCTAAAATAATAAACAATTTAAAAAAATAATTTTAAAAATTAAACAATAAACATTAAATTTAAACCAAATAATTGAAAAATTAGGAAAATTCTATGAATAATTGTAAATTGAATAACTGAATTAAAAAAGAGAAATAAATTGATAATTGAAAAACGTAATTGAAATTTAAAAAATATAATAAAAAAGTTTAATAAAAATTAATTTTAAAAAGCACATAATTATTAAATACAGAAGAAAATAATTGAAAACTGAAGAATTGAGTTGCAAATTTAAAAAAAAAATAATTAAGAATTTAAAGAAATAGTTTTAAGATTTAAAGAATTGAATTGATAATAATTTAAAACAATATTTATGATTGTTAAAAAAAAATTTAAATCAGATAATTATTAAATATTGAAGAATTGATTGAAAATTGAAGAGAATAATTTAGATTTGAAAAATGCAATTAAAATTAGTAGAATATAATTAAACAATTGTATCTAAAATAAAGAAATTTATTGATCTAGAGAAAAATAATTAATGCAAGTCGAGAATTTTTTATTATTACAGAAAATAATTGAAAATTTAAAAATGGAATTGAACTTTGAAGAGAATAATGAGGAATTGAAGAAAATAGTTGTAGAAATTTGAAGAAAGAAGAAAATTAAAGGAAAATTCTGGAGACGAAATTTTAAAACAATTTTTATGATTGAAAAAATTAATTTAAAAAGCCAAGAATTTTTAATATTGAAGAATTAGTTTAAAATCGTACAAATAATTAAAAATTGGAGAATATAATTAAAATTAGAAGAATATAATTAAAAATTCAAAAAGTTATTAATAAATTAATTATAAATTTAAAAAAAAATTGAGAATTGAAGGAAATATTTGAACAATTGAATTTAAAATTAAATAAACTTATTGATAATTGAAAAAAGAATTGACCAAAGCGGAAATTTGCAGAGAGTTATTGAGAATTGAAGAAAATAGAATTATAGAATTGAACAATTAAATTATAATTTTAAAACAATTTTTATTAGTGAAAAAAATAATTGAAAACATCCAAGAATTATTAAATGTTGTGTTATTTATTATTGATAATCGATGAAAATAATTGAAAAAAAGGAAATAATTAAAAATTGAGGAGAATAATTAAAATTGTAGAAATAAATTGAAAATTAAAGAATTAAATTGAAGCCCTTAGAAATATAGCATCAATAGAATTATGAAAAAAATACCCAAATTATTTCAAGTAATAATCGCAACAGATATTTCTCTGTGATAGATTCTTCTAAATATATAAACTTTTTGTTTTAAAATTTAACATTCTTCGTGTGTTGATATTCTGTCATTAGATTCTTGAACATAACCTCAATTTCTTAATAATAACACTGTAATTTACATTTAATTTTTTGTTATCTTGTAAAACGTAAATTTCGTTTTGAAAATTCATTTTAATAATCAAAAGGTAAAGTTCAACACTAATTGAATAATATATTGACTCCAAAACTCGACGCGATTACAATTTACATTTTACTTCTGTCAAGCAGACGACAAAGAAAACGACAGTAACGACACAAATTCCTGTGTTAAAAATGAACACAAATTTTGAGTGGACCGTTTGGGAAATGTGATTTTTATGTTAAATTTAACACAAAATTTTTAACTGATTATTATATATATATGTGTATCCCGCTGTTGTCCGAAATTCAGAAAATTTTTTCTGGATGTGTGTATAGACGGAAAATAGTGTATATCAAAGATATTATAGAGATAGATTCGGCAAGTTGCCCAAACTGGTGGGGGAATATATATAGCTAACCACTTTCTCTTGCTGTGGGGCGAATTATCGACTCCCCATTAAATCAGAAAGTTCCCCAACTTCTGCGTGTTAAGGGAATAAATAAATGAGACTTTATTTAAACAGCCACTTTATAATTTATTCAGTCTAAATTTCAGACTAGATTTGATCGTGGTACACGAACGCTCTTACAAAATCTTAGAAACAGAAATCTACTTCAAACTCCCTACAGTACTCCCCCCCCCCCCCAAGTTCAACGATACCATGTCAAAAAATAGAAAAAAAAATAAACAAATGCACTTGCTATTCGTGCAAGGAAGAAATAAATTGTTTTATAAATTTTAATAAAGGGAGCTTGTTTAGCATAACATTATGGGGTCGAGAAGTCAAGAAATTTAACAGTTTAAAAAACGAATTTGTGAATAAAAAACCACTAAGTGACTAAATGAAATGCATGTTTAACATTAGTATTAGATAATGTCATTGTCAAAAAGATTTAACAAGATATGTTAGAAGATTATAAAAGATACATATAAAAAATATAATTTTCACGCGTGATTAAAAACAAAGGGAAATAAAGTCCCATATAACTTAATGATGAGCTTATCTTTTAGAATTCTATTTTTTATTTTCCGCAGCTAATTTTTTCTTATTAACATATGTGCGAAAAATTGTATTTGGTACGACATCAGTGTTATCACGACTACTCGGTTGCGAAGGCAACTGAGGGTTGTGGTTAACATTACTAAAATTGGTACCAGCGTCGAAATAATTATTTAAAAAATAAGCTGGTTTCACATTCTCGACGCTTACGTGTTTTTTGACACCATTAAAGTCGATTTCGTAAACTCGGTCAGAAACTCGATTTAGGATCTTGTGGGGACCTGAATAAGGACATTCCAAGGATTTCTTGATAGGACTACATTTTAAAAACACATGAGAACAAGTTGCTAAATTTTTCGACACAAAAATTTTGCGTTTATGTCGGCGTTCGACCGGAACTGGTTTAACAACACGCATCTGTTTTCTAAATTCCTCCAAAAAGAAGTGTCTCTCCTCAGAAAAACTTTCGGGCAAAACGAATTCACCGGGAACTCTTAGAGTGGTGCCGAACTGATATTCGGCCGGTGATGCGCCCGAGTCTAGGACATTGGTCCGCAAACCAAGCATTACAGTTGGAAGAGTAAGAACCCAATCGCTGTTCCTGCGAGCGCCTACGAGATTCAACAAGGAAGTAAAAATTTGAGAACCAAATTGACCACCCTGGTCAGAAGATACAATTTCCGGACTTCCGTAACGTGAAATCCACGCACCGACAAAAGCTCGATAAATAGTTATAGCTTCGATGTCCTTGAGAGGGACAGCTTCTGGCCATCGCG
This sequence comes from Ganaspis brasiliensis, assembly GCA_037103525.1. Lineage (NCBI taxonomy): Eukaryota > Metazoa > Arthropoda > Insecta > Hymenoptera > Figitidae > Ganaspis > Ganaspis brasiliensis. The sequence continues at coordinate 411,241 of JAZKLR010000168.1, read as the reverse complement.
AAAATCGATCGATCATCGTTAATAAATAGCGATAACCATCACGAACTGGAAGCGGGCCAACTATGTCCACGTGGACATGGCGAAAACGGCCATTAGGGGCTACAAAATGAGAAGGTAATAAAGTCGTGTGTCTAGAAACCTTTGCCTTTTGACACTTCAAACAGACTCTGCACCACTCCTTAATTTCCTTATTCATTCGAGGCCACACGTAACGTTTACGTATTATTTGGTCAGTGACCTTTCCTCCTGGATGAGATAAATCATGGAATAAATGAAAAATGCGCTCTCGGAAAATTTTTGGAATGAACGGACGTAACGTGTCACCTGAGGTATCGAAAAAAAGAGAGGTTTGATCAGGACCCCACGCGAACTTTTTCAGGATTAACGAACTACTGTTGTCCCTAACGAGGAGCTTCAGTTCTTCGTCGTCTTCCTGAGCTTGCGCAAGCTCGGGAAGACTGAATTCTGTAGGCAGAACTACAGCATCTATTCGTGATAGGTAATCCGCAACGACATTTTCTTTACCAGGAAGGTGCTCGATTATATTTGTGAATTGGGAAAAGAAGGAAATTTGCCTCTGTTGGCGAGGCGACGCTTTCTCAGAATTCTTTTGAAAAACGAAAATCAAGGGTTTATGATCTGTGCAGATCTTAAAATGATGCCCTTCTAAAAAGTAGCGAAAGTATTCAACAGCTTTATAAATTGCCGTAAGCTCACGGTCGTAAGCGCTATATTTCATCTGAGCCGGAGAAAATTTTCTCGAGAAAAATGCTAAGGGCCTCCATGAGCCATCCAATAATTGTTCCAAAGACGCTCCCATGCCCTAATCGGAGGCATCCGTGACAAGGCGAGTAGGGGTGTCGATAGAAGGATGTGCGAGCATGGTAACTCTCTGTAGTTCCTCTTTAATATTTTCGAAAGCCTCCTCAGCGGCTGGGAACCATTCGACCTCTCTCTGGTCGTTTTTTCGAGTATCTCTAAGAAAAGAATACAATGGTCCCTGAATTTGGGCCGCATGGTGAAGGCAACGACGATAGAAGTTCACCAGTCCCAAGAAACATCTAAGGTCTTTAATTGTTTTAGGTTTGACAAATTCAGAAATGACCTTTATTTTCTCGTGAGTCGGTTTGACTCCATTTTGGTCGATCATGTAACCAAGAAATTCAATAGAGGGAACGAAAAATAAACATTTGTCCAAATTTAATCGAAGACCAAATCTTTTAAGTCTATCAAAAACGATGTTGAGATGCTCCTCGTCTAAGGCGCGGAATACAAATCGCTGCAAAGTTTGGCCAGCATTTCGTAGGCCAAATGGCATGCCTAAAAATTCAAAAAGGCCAAAAGGCGTGATTACGGCAGTTTTGGCAACATCATCCGGGTGCACCGGAATCTGGTGATAAGCCGCATGCAAGTCGAGCTTCGAGAAGCACGTTTTACCTCGAAGATTTACTGCAAAGTCATGCAGAAAAGGGACTGGAAAACGGTCAGGAACCGTTACAGTATTCAGACGACTATAATCGCCGCAAACTCTCCAAGTTCCATCTTTTTTTAACACCATATGTATTGGTGATGCCCAAAGACTAGAGGAAGGTCGACAGACACCTGTCGCTACCATTTCTCCAAATTTGTCCTTTGCTGCCTTCAACTTATCTGGTGCCAAACGTCTGGCACGCTGAGCTAGACGAGGACCGGATGTCACAATATAGTGATATACTTCCTGTGAAAGGAATGTTGAAGATTGTGATGGTCCAGTTATCTCAGGAAATTTGCTCAGTATGTGAGAGGCGGGCAGTTTTTTATTAATGGCACTAACGCTATGAATAGTGGCGTTTTTAATAAAACCTTGTGCGTGTGAATTGGTGAGCGTGTCGATCAGTTTTCGTCTTCTTAAATCTGGGATGAAGCCATAGTGATAGAGATAATCGGCTCCAAGTATAGCATAGGGAGTGGACGCGACACGGAATTTCCACGGCATGTAACGCTTAAGACCAAAGTTGGGGATCAGTCTTTGGTCCCCATATGCGTTTATGCGGGAATCATACACCGCATAAAGCACATATTGAGGCGGAAGACACTTTGTCTTAGCATTGGCCGGTATTAGAGACACGTCCGAACCCGTATCGATAAGAAATATAAGCCCAGATTCTCTATCCTTAACGTGCAATCTTTTGCTAGTGTGCATATCGAGAGTTGAGTCGACATGCAGCGGCAAATCTAGTTTCCCGAAGGTTTTTTACTAACGAAATTGCAAGGCTTAACGCATTTGTATGCGGATTCGCCAAATTTTTTATGATAATAACAAAGATCATTGTCCTGATTTGAGGACTTTTGATCCCCCTTATTGAACTTGTTAAAACGTTTTTTGTAAAAAGGCCGACCTTGTTGATTAGGACGATTTTGAAAATTAGGGCGATTTTGAGAGTTCTGGGAGGCTAAGGAATCGACGCGAAAAGAAAGAGCATCAATCTTGCCTAAAAGTTCGTCCATGCCATTTGATGATGAGGCCACACCAGCACAAGACTGAATGGGATCAGACGCTTCCACGAAGCGATCGGCCATTTCGGCCAATTTTATTAAATCAGTAACCTCACTAACGGCTAGAGTTGCTCTGCAAGCATTAGGAAGTTGATCCAAAAAGACTGATTTGATGACGTCATCGGAGCATTTACCCTGGCTCAAATTTCGAATTTTGCTAAGCAAAAGTGAGGGTTTTCTCTCGCTGGAGACATCCCCTTTTAACAGTTGACGTAAGCGGGATTCAGGAGAAATCGAAAAACTAGCAATCAACCTACTTTTAATTTCTGTATAAAGGTTTGCTATTGGAGGTTCAGCCTGAATTAAATCGCTAATGGTCATTACAACCTCAAAGTCTAGAACTGATATGACTGCACCTGCTCGAGCTTTCTCGGAAGAAAGATGAGCATAGTCAAACATGAGTTCCGCTTGAGAAAACCAAATTGCGGGCTCAGATCGATAAAAACCAGGTAGCTTTGGAATGCGATAAGAACTAGCGGCCACGTGTCCCAGAGTCGGTACGCTACCCTCGGCCCCCCCCCCCCGCATTCGCGTCACCCACGCTATTGTCCGTGGGCATTTTAGAAAAAGTAAATAGAAAAAGAATTAAACTCAAAATAGAGAACGCCCAGATGACTTCAGTGAGCATAAACTAACATGCCTTTGTCGTACGAAAATACACTGAGAAGAGAACTTAAAAGTGGAAAGAAAGCAAAAAAAGAAAAAATGATAATAATAATGATAACAATTTCAAATCTTCTTGTTGAAGAAACAAAGACGGCTGTCCCGAAATTAAATAGAAACCTGCTCTCTTAAATTTATTTTTATTTATTTATTTTTGTTTTAAATAAGATTTTCAATTCTCAAAAATTCAAAAAAGGAATAACCGACATATTGCAATTTTTATTTAGCGTAAACCAAACAAAAGCTTACAAGTGTCCTTGGAATGCCTGTACAAGCTTGTCTATGATAAGTGAATACGTACAAGACATCATAAATTCAAGGTCAAAACGTTAAAAACATCAACGGAAAACACACATATTTTCGGATGAAATAATTTTCAATAAATATCAACTGAGCTATCTACGCCTTTTTTTTAAAAATAAAAAAGCACCAAATCTTTGCATAAAAATATAATATGGACGAAAGATATTTAAAATGGTCGCGAATTCATATAATTGAGAGAAAAACTATGTTTTTTTATTTAAAATTAGTCGGTACTTGAAAAACCTTCCTAATTAGAAACCACGGTAAATCAAAATACAATAAATTACTTACGCATAAAATACATGATTTGTTGAACCGACATATTATACGACCTTGGTGCTCCCACGGCGGTAGAGGTTAAATCCAGGAACGAAGTTGTCAGGAAATTAAAAATGTGTGTCCACATCAATAAAAGCACAGCAGCATCTCAATCGGGATTCAAAATTTCCCGAATTATTTCCAATTTGGCTTGGAGATGCTCGTCCGAATGTCAGGCAGAAAACCACTGAAAACTTTTTTCGACTTTAGAAAAAAATGTTGCGAAAAAAAATTTAAAAATGACTCTGGAATCAAGGCAAAGAGTCATTGGAGTGTAATGGGAAATATTTAACCAGGAGGTTGGAGGATATTGAGGAGAGGCGTGCTCCAAAGGGTGGCATATGACGTTCGTCACGTGGTCCAAATAAATGTTTAAATTTCACCTTAAATTTGAAGAGATGAAAAAAATATGTACAGAACCTATGTAAGGAACACTTTTCCTGTGTACTGAAACGATCAGGCCTCGAAGAAGGTGCACGATGTCCTCGATAATAATTGATTTCCGGTTTGCAAGAGCGGGCACGTTTTTCTTCATCCAAATTAATATGGTCCTCATAGAATTGTTTCCGTCAAAGAAAATAGCAGCAGGTAAGCAGATCCGTTGGCCAACAGTTTGTAAAAATCTCCGCTTAATGTCCAGAGTATTTGCCGACGAAAATGAGGTGTGAAGAAATATGATGATCCGGCATGGCGTTACTTCCGCTCGAGCACATGTTCTTGGAAAAATTTTAATTTCACCAAAACTCACTTTATTAACACTAAGGGGTCACCAATGTGGGGCGAATTAGGTATTTCAAATATGAAAAACACCGTTGAATTTACTGCTACTCTCTAAATCTAAATTATTGACTTTTTAGTAATGAATTAGAGAAAAATAGGTTGCAATTAAATATTAAATCTTAACTAATTTTTAGTAGAAAAGTTCTACCAATTAATAATAGAAAATTACTAATTTAAAAGTGAAATGTCTTTAAATTGAAAAAGTAAACTTTCTTCTCGACTTTCTTTATTTCAGTTAGTAGATAGTTCACATTCTTAGTAAAAGTTTTTACTATTTAATGGTAACTAATTTTTCTCTAATTCATTAGAAAATCATTAATTCAAATTGAAAGAGCATATAGTAAATTATTTGCTGCCACGTCGAATTATGTTCACTGTCCCTAAAAGACAAGAAATTAACAAACGTGGATTTATTATAATTTTTTTTGCTATAAGAAAACCTAAATAATATTGCTTAAAAATTATTTTCGAAATTTGGACTAATAATTTAAAAATAATATTTAGCTTTCTTTTATAGCAAAAAAATTATAATTGCCCCACTTGTGCGACTCTACTATTTCTAATAATTCAACATTTTTGACAATTTGTCTTGTCTTTTACGTGTAAGAAACGTTAAGACTAATATCCAAATTTTTTTTAAAATCTCTAGTTTTTTCAAAAATAGGTATTTTTCAATTTTGTGTCCTGATTTTACTAATGTTTAGATCCCTTTCTTAGCTATTTATTTTTAAAAAATTTTAAAAATCAACAAAATAGCAGCAATTTTGTTAAAAATCAAAAAACTCGGGATTTCTTAAAAACATAATTTTTTATTTTTTGACATTTTTTTTGTAGTTACTAGATAACAGAAAGAATTTATTTCAATAGGTTTAATGTGCGCTAAAACATCGTTATTCTGTTTTTTGATTTTAGTAGCGTTTTAGGTGCTTCTCATCTGTAAATTTAGAAATTGGAAACTTTTAAATTTACAAAAGTCGGTCATTTTTTAAAAACTAAAAAATCTCAATTTTCTCAAAAACAATATTTTTTATTTCTTTGAAATTTTTTTGTCTTTGTGTATATACCAAACCTACTGGAAAAAATTCTTTTTTACATTTAATAACAAGAAAAATTTTTTTAAGAAAATAAAAGATGATGTTTTTGAGAAAATCGAGTTTTTAAATTTTTCAAAAAATAACTGATATTTTGTAAATTTAAAAAAAAATTTATATTTCTAAATTTTTAGAGAAGAAGCATCTAAAACGCTACTAAAATAAAAAAACAGAATAAATATATGAATAATATATGGCTCCGTATTAGCAAAAAGTATTTAAAAAAAATTCTTGTTCCTTTCACGGTGTTTTAACGCACTTTAAACCTATTAAAAAACATTATTTTTGTCATCTAGTAACTACAAAAAAAACTTCAAAAAAATGAAAAGTGTTGTTTAAAAAAAATTAGAGATTTTAAAAAAAATTGTTGGATTTTTCATTCAAATACCACTCTTTATCCTAAAATTTTCAAATGCTAGTAAATTTGCGAAAAAATTTTTTTTCTTAAAAACAGCCATACAAAACTTTGTTAAATTTGGCATGAATCTTGGGTACTTTTAAATGTGTGCCTTTAACTCCTCTACAAAGTACAATTTTTAATTTTGTGTTTTTTTCTAATTTTTTTTCGAGATTAAAATTCCGTCATCCATAATTTCGTGAAAAAAAAACAGACAAGGTAGCATGCATTATCTTGGATAATGTTAGCATGTCGGTAGCATATAGAACGAGTTCTTCTTCCCGGTCGCTTAATTTTACATTTGATAGAAAAATTCAAGTCTAAAACAAGTACATTAAACTCCAGCATATAGATATAAGTACATATATATAATATATATATGTATATGCAAAATTTCTTTAATGTGTCTCTAAATAATTAATAACAAAAATTGTTAATTAATAATAACACTAATAATAGTAATAATAATAATAATAATAATAATGATAATGATAACATAAATAATAACACAATTGCATTCTTATGTTATTATGGTAAGGATCAAGTATAGTTATTTATCTATAATTATTCCTTCAGGATTATTTGTTACTTGTTTCTCATAATAGTATTTTGCATTTGGAATGCATTTATGTATTTATAATGACACTGCTAGATTTTCTCAGATTCTGGGAAAAAAGTGTTAAAGAAAAGAGAGACCTTTTCTGAAAACGGACAGCAATATGCAGAAAGGTACCCTAATAAAGTTTATCTTAAACTCAGGTACAAACACCGGGGATTGTTCAGTCAATTATATTTCCAATGCTGACGCAAGGGGCAAAATAGACTGTTTCTCTCAAAGAACATTTTTGAAAAATAGTAAACAATGTTTCCGTTATTTTTCAAAAAGAAGTGATTTTTCATTAGATATTATAGATTTTATTATAGATATATTGAACATTTAAGACAAGAATAAGTAATTGGTTTTGTAAATTATATAAAAACTTTTGAGTTTTAAAAAAAAAAATTATAATTAAAAAAAAATTTTTTTAATATACTATGTAATTCTGGATCCCAAATTTTAGTTTATGATGCATGTATACCTGAAATTTTAACTTGATTTTCTAATACTTTTCACCAGAAAAAGTTAAGGGTAACTTTAACTCGTAGATTTAACTGCCACTAAAATAAGTTATTCTATATGAAAAATAAGAGAATAAGTATTTTTTTATTTTTGTTAAAAGTTATTTTAAACAAAGTTAGGAGGACTTCAATTTTTAATGATAAGGAACTCAAAATAACAATGAAAAAAAAAATTGTTTCCCTTGTATTTTTTTTCTAATTTATATAATCAATTTTTGTTTATTGGATCTTTTAGGAGGTATTTTCTTCTTTAAAAATGCCGTTTAAAATTTTTTAAATGCTTTTAAAATTAAAAAAATTATATGACTTTCCAAAAATAAATAAGGTTCATTTACTCAAAAAACCCCACCTCTTTTTCTTTAAAATTTTGACCATAAATTCTTAAGAATATCATTAAATATCCCTATATATTCTTCAAGCGTGCTAAACTATTTATAGTAGCATCCAGGAAATTTTTTTTTCACAAATAATTTTTTATTTAAATTTTGTGATTGTTAGTAAGCAAGTTTAAGAACAAATTAAACGCAATGAATTCAACTGAAGTAAGTCCCTTTATATAAAATGTATAATTACTGCACACTAACAAACTCTAATTTTTGTGTAAAAAAGAATATTTCGAAAAATGTAAAAAAATTCTCCTAATAGCTGACAGTGTATTTTAGAAAAGGTGGGGTTTTTGAAAAAAATGGACCTTATTTTTATTTTTGGAAAATCATCTATAATTTTAAACAGCATTTTGAAGAAGAAAATACCCCCACCTAAAAAATCCAAGAAAAACAATTTGATTGTATTGATTAGGAAAAATATTCCAAGCAAAACTTCGTAAAAAATAATTTGTAATATAAACCAAATATAAATTATGGTTTTTTATAGTGTCAAAATCAAAAGATTTTCAAATTTTAATTATTGAATAATTGAATTTAATTACGTCTTTTAATATTATGTTAATGTCTTTTACGTGTAAAAAACGTTAAGACTAATATCCAAAAACATGTTATGTCATTTTTTAAATTTCTTTTTTTTCTTTTGAAAAAATATATTTTTCAAAATCCATATATATGTGCTTGATTGTAGAGAAGCAGTAGAATCACGCGTCAAAATTTTGTCGATAAAAAATAATAAAATTTTGAAATAGTGAAATACTGAAGGATTTTAATGTGTAAGATCAGAAAAAGATTTTCTTTCAAAAAGATCTTTTTTATCAAAAGACAAAAAGAAACATTTTTACCATCTCAAAATTTTTAAATTTCTTTATTTTCTGAAAATTGTAGAGAATTATCTAAAAAAAAGCAAAAAAATTGACGATGAAAAATACTGAAAATAGTGAGAAAAGGATTATTTTCAAAATTTACATGATTTTAAAAATAAATATTTTCAACTCGTCAAAATTTGTATTTTCTAATTTTTGACATTATTCCTATATTCTAAGTCCAAAGTTATACTGGAAAAATAATAGACACCCCTCAACATTATAAATTTCTATAGGTTTAAATTCCATTGGTCCATTCACTTATAATAAAATCAAGTTTAAAATTATCAATTTCTAAATCCAAATGATATACATATAATTTTTGTTTTCACAGTTAGGAAAAAAATGAATTATATAATACCAAGTCTTAAAGCTGTGGTTATTTTCAAATTTTGATTCATTGAACTTTAAAATAACTTAAGGAGGTTCTACTGTAAAAAGAATTAACATTACCATTTTAATCAAATTTACTCTCTAAATTTCTTGGAGTGAGTTTTCACTCCACTAAGAGTGGAAATTAAGCCACTACAATCAGAGTGGAAGACCCACTCTAAAAGAGTGAACTTCCACTCTTAAAGAGTGAACTTACACTCCAATTTGAGTGGAAATTCGCTCCAAAATTAGAGTGAGAGTTCACTTTTTGCTTGGAGTGAAAAGTTCACTTTATAAGAGTGAGATCTCACTCTTTTGTGGCTCAATTTCCACTCTTGGTGGAGTGAGAACTCACTCCAAGAAATTTAGAGAGATTGGTTCACTGGTAGATAATGGTTTCATAATGATGTAGTTAAATTTTTGAGACCTAAAAGTACTTTCGAAAATGCGTGTAAAAATATGGATGTATATGACAAATGACTCAATTCCTATAAAACTGAAGGTAAAATGTGAAAATCGAAAACCCTTATAACTTTTTTCACAAGTATCTTAAGGTCTCAAAAATTTAACTGCATCATTATAAAACCATTATCTACCAGTGGATCAAATTCGATTAAAATGGTAATGTAAGTTCTTTTTACGATAGAAAAGTAGAATAGACAATACAATCCTAGAAGTGAATATTGTTCGACGTAGCAGCGTATAATATCAAATTTGTTTATTGTGGCAGTATAAACTCGTTCTCTATTGTAGCAAGTATATTTGTAGTGGTAACATATTTTTACATTGCTTTTATTAATTAATTTTCTGTTACAGCAAATTTATTTCTTTCCATGACTAGAAGTTTGGAATATAATTAATATAATTTCCCTCGTTCGTAAAACTACCCATGTAATATACATATTTGTTTTGTCTTAAAAAATTAATCTATAAATATAATTAATATTTTAATAGGTAGTAACATTTTGTTCATCATAGACTAATTGATGTATTTATATTATATTTATATTTTTATATTAATAATTAATTAAATTATTAATTATTATTAATTAATTAAATTAATATATATTTACATTATTATAATTATATTGTTTTAAAATATAATTTTTATATTAAAAAATATAAAATTGTCAACTGAAGGGCTAGAAATTTTGAAAATGTTGGTTTCTATGCTACCAACGAAATATTACTATTTCTAGAATACTACTTTATCTGTAGTACATGGGTTACCCTTCGATTCTGTTCGACTCTGCTGCAGAGAGCAGTTTTGAAAATGAATTGATGGGTACTAGTAGCGGGTAGAGAGGTACAGGGGCGGCGACTTGTGTATGGTACGTCTGCAAATTCCATAGAGCAAAAAAGTCGCCCTATGGAATTCCATATGGCAAAATTACTGACAAAAAATAAATTTCTTAAAATGAATGTGGATAAATGAATTTACAATTCGAAGAAAATGATTACAATTAAAAAAAAACATATTTTAAAAAAATAATTGAAAAATGACGAAAGAAGTTGAAAATTAATTAAATAATAATTTAACTAATTGATATTGAAGAGAACAATTAAAACTGAAAAATTTTTATTTGAAAAAATTTAAGAAAAGAATTAAAACTTGCGAAAATTGAATTTAAAAATTAGGGTAAAAATTGAAAAATAATGGAAATAATTAGAAAATGAAGAAAATTTTTGGAAAATGACAAAAATAGTTGACAATTGTATCAAATAATTAAAATCATAAAAGAAAACAATTGTAAAAATTTAAGAAATTGTTAAATAATTTTAAATTTACTATTCTCAAAGATTAAATATAGAATTGAAACTTGGGAAATTGAAATTAAAAGTGAGAGGAAAAAAAAAATAAAGATAAATGTCGATGAATGATAAAAATAGTTGAAAATTGTACCAAATATAATTAAAATCATAAAAGAAATGGACTCTTAAAAATTGAAGAAATTTTGAAATAATTTTAATTTTACAATTCTCAGAGTGGATTAATTAAAAGTTTAATTAATGTAATTTCAAATTAATTGAAGTTTGAAGAATTATAATATATAATAATTGTAATTGTAGTCTTGTTTATCTTAAATATATTCTGTAATTTTTTAAATTATTTTTTACAAATGTTTATTATTTTCTTCAATATACAATTATTTCAATCAATTAGTACTTTATTATTAAATTTATTTTTCAATTAAGTTTCAATTACTTTTTCTCATTTTCAATTATTTTTTTATTAATTTTCTAGTTTTTTTTATTATTTATTTCTAATTCCAGTTATTTTTTCAATTTACAGTTATTATTATTATTCCGCAATTATTTTCTTATATTACAAATACTTATAGGTTGAAATTTTTTCAATTATTTTTCCCAAACTAAAATTATTTTCTTCAATTTTAAATTATTTTTATTATTTTGCAAATATTGTCTCGAATTTTTTATTATTTTTATTACTCTTCAATTAATTTCCTAGATTTTAAAATATATTTCTCAAATTTTAATAATTTTCTTCAATTTTTAATTACTAATATTATCATTTTGCAATCCATGTCTTCAATTTTTAATTATTTTTATTACTTTGCAAATATTGTCTCGAATTTTTTATTATTTTCATTACTCTTCAATTAATTTCCTAGATTTTAAAATAATTTTCTCAAATTTTAATAATTTTCTTCAATTTCAAATATTATTATTATCATTTTGCAATCAATTTTTACAATTTTCAATTATTTATCTAATTTACCAAACATTTTTTTTAATTTTCATTTTCTTTTATATTTTTGCAATTATTTTCTCTGCCTTTTAATTAGATATATCAATTATTTTTCAATTAATTTTCTACATTTTTATTTATTATCTTAAATGTAAGTTACTGCATCCACGTTTCAATGTAATGTCAAAAATTTCAATTATTTATATCAAATTTCCATTATTTTCTTCAATTTGCGATTATATTTATCACAACTTCCGTTTTTTTTCACAATATACAATTATTTTTATCATTGTGAAATTATGTTCTTTCATTACAAATATATATTGCAATTTTTTAGATTATTTCTCAAAAAATTAAATTATTTTCTTCAATTTCTAATTATTTTTATTACTTTGCAAATATTGTCTTGAATTTCTTATTATTTTTATTACTTTTCAATTAATTTCCTAAATTTTAAAATATATTTCTTAAATTTTAATAATTTTCTTCAATTTTTAATTATTAATATTATCATTTTCTACTCCATGTCTTCAATTTTTAATTATTTTTATTACTTTGCAAATATTGTCTTGATTTTTTTATTATTTTCATTACTCTTCAATTAATTTCCTAGATTTTGAAGTACATTTCTCAAAAAATTAAATTATTTTCTTCAATTTCTAATTATGTTTATTACATTGCAAATATTGTCTCAAATTTCTTATTATTTTTATTACTTTTCAATTAATTTCCTAGATTTTAAAATATATTTCTCAAATTTTAATAATTTTCTTCAATTTTTAATTACTAATATTATCATTTTGCAATCCATGTCTTCAATTTTAATTATTTTTATTACTTTGCAAATATTGTCTCAAATTTTTTATTATTTTCATTACTCTTCAATTAATTTCCTAGATTTTGAAGTATATTTCTCAAAAAATTAAATTATTTTCTTTAATTTCTAATTATTTTTATTACTTTGACAAATATTGTCTCCAATTTTTTATTATTTTTATTACTCTTCAATTAATTTCCTAGATTTTAAAATATTTTTCTTAAATTTTAATAATTTTCTTTAAATTCCAATTATTTTTGTTACCATTTTCTAATTAATTTCTTTAATTCTTTTATTAATCTCACTATTCATTTCTCAATTCAATACCTAAATCTTCAATTATTTATCTCATTTATTATTTTTTTTAAATTCATTTTCTCTTATACTTTTGCAGTTAGTTTCTCCTTCTTTTAAGTAGACATATTAATCACTTTTCAATTTATTTCCTAAATTTGTATTTATTATCTCAAATCTAAGTTACTGTATCCACGTTTCAATTCTTTAATCATTCTTCAATTATTTTTCTTATATTCCAAATAACTTTCGACAATTTTTTATTATTTTTTTTGTTAAATTGCAATGATTTTCACAAATTTTTTATTATTGTGAATATTTGTTGATTAATTCCGAAAATTTCAATTATTTCTCTCAAATTCCCATTATTTTCTTCAATTTACGATTATTTTTATAATTCTTCTTCAATTTTCAATTACTATTCTTATCATTTTGCAATTAACTTCTTCAATTTTTTATTATTCTCACTACTCATTTCTCACTTAAATTCCTAAATTTTCAATTATTTATCTCATTTTTCAATTATCTTTTTCAATTTTCATTTTCTCTTATAGTTTTGCAATTATTTTCTCCACCTTTTAAGTAGATGTATTAATCATTTTTCAATTTATTTCAGAAATTTTCATTTATTATCTTAAATCTAAGTTATCGTCCCCAGTTTTCAATGTTTCAATCATTCTTCCATTATTTTTCTCAAATTTTAATTACGTACGTCAATTTTTAATTTTTTTTTTTTTTTCATTTGCAATGATTTACACAAATTTTTTTATTATTGTGAATAGGTATTTGTTGATTAATTCCGAAAATTTCAATTATTTCTCTCAAATTTCCATTATTTTCTTAAATTTACGATTATTTCTATAATGTTGTAATTATTTTTCTAAGTTCAATTTTTTTCGACATTTTTCAATTATTTGAAAAAATATGATGGTTGCTTTTCAAATTTTCAATGTTTTAATCATTTTTCAATTATTTTTCGCAAATTTCAATTAAGTTTGTCAGTTTTTAATTTTTTGTTTAACTTGTAATGATTTGATCACAAGTTTTATATTATTTTGATTATTTGGTTATTATTTCCGAAAATGTACTTGAAATTAAATAAAATTGTCAACTTTTGAATTACAATAATTACGCTAATTAAGAAACTCTTTAGTTTATTATTGTTTTATTTCTCTCTCCCCCCCCCCCCCCCCCTTTGTCAATATTAAGTTTGCAGATGGCAAAAATTTCCAAGTTGCCGCCCCTGGAGAGGTAAGAGAGGAGGGCCACAAAAATCTACTGACCTGACGTCTGGGTGAATTCACCGCAACTAACCGGGCCATCTATGTGCATTCACCGCAACTAATTTTCATGCCGCATCTATCTCTATAATATCTTTGTATATATATACATCGCGAAACCACTCTAATTGCTTCCTCGTTTATTATTCCATTAAGTACTTTAGTCTCCACGTGGCAGTGTCAAGTTATGCGTTCTCTGCATAATTTAGAGGGTGAATGTAGATTTAACTTGAACCCAGAATCCGGCACATATGGGAGCACATTGCCAAATGCGTGTGTGTGTGTGCTCAGGAACAACATAGAATTCGCCTCGGGTGTTACTTCGCCTCGTTATCATGAGGAAAATGCGTCCTTACCCGCTCCTTTCCTGAATAAATGAAAACTCTTTGTATTCTCGTTTAGACGAAAATCAGCCCGCCAAGAGATTTTCACTGGAGATTATTCTATATAAATGATATTCAGTGGGTAGCAACTTTCTTAAAAGAGAATCTACGCGAAAAACGTTTCATTCAGTGGCGTAACTGTTAAGGGGCAAAAGGGGGCAGTGTCCCGCGGCCCTTAAAAAAAAAATTTTCAAAAACTTTACTAATTATAGTAATTTAAAGTATGACTAAATTAAACAACGCGCTCTGACCTGCAATTAGTTTATATACCTTGTGTTATCAACAATTATAAATATTTTAAATATGATATTTAAAAAAAAAGTTATATAAACAAATAAAATAAATAATTACTCAGGACAAAATTTATAAAATTTTAGACTAATAAGAATTGCAAAAAATAATAAAAAATATTGCAAATTAATTGAGAAAAATCATGACGTCAATTGAAAATTGGGAAAAGTAATTTAAAAAATTATAGAAATATTTTAAAAATAAAGAAAAGAAAAACTTGAGAAAAACTTGAGAAAAATAATTAAAAATCTTAAAAATGAATTGAAAATATTGAATGATAAAAACTTGGAGAAAATAATTGAAAAAAGAAAAAAATAATTAAAATTTGAAGAGAACAATTTTTAATTAAAAAAAAATAATTAAAAACTTTTTGAAAATTATGAAAAAGAACGAAAGTAATTGAAAATTGAAGAAAATAATATAAAAAATAATATAAATAATTGAAAATTGAATGAAATAATTGAAATATCAGAAAAATGAGAACAATTAAAAATTGGAGAACCTAATTAAAGAGATATAAAAATCATTGAAATTTACGATAATATTAATAAAAAAAATTTGTAAATTAAGAAAGCAAATAAAATAAATTAAAAATTGAAGAAAATAATTGAAATTTTAGAAAAATACCTACAAATCTTAGAAAATAATCAATTTTAGAAAACGATAATAAAAATAAACAATCCAGGAAAAAAATTGAAAAATGAAAAATTTATTCAAAATTGCAAAAAGTAATTGAAATTAAACTAAATAATTGAAAATTTTTCAAAATAACTGAAACAAATAATGAAATCAATTATAAATTGAGTAATGTAATTTTAAAAATCATAGAAATGTTTTAAGAATAAAGAAAATAATTTAAAACTAAGAAAAATAAATGAAAATATTAAAAATGAATTGAAAAAATTGAATAATGAAAAATTAGAGAAAATTATTTGAAAATTGAAAAAATGATTCAAATTGAGATAAATAAATAAAAGTTGAACAAAATAAAGAAAAAATGATATAAATAACTTAAAATTTGCGAAAAAAGAATTAAAAATTAGAGAAAATTCATTAAAGCAGATAAACATAATTTAAATTTGAAGAAAACAATTTTTTAACAAAAATAATTGCAAAAAAATACATAAAATTAAATATATAATTGAAAATTGAATAAAGTAATGAAAATTTCAGATAAGTAATAAATTGAAAACTTTTTGAAAATTATGAAAAAGAACGTAGGTAATTGGTAATCGAAGAAAATAATAAAAAAAAATAATACATATAATTTAAAATCGAATTATTAAATAATTGAAATATTACGTGAATAGTTTAAAATTTTGGAAATTATGAAAATAAAGAAAAATAATTAAAAATAGAGAAACATAATTAAAATTTAAGAAAAATACTTAAAAATCTTAAAAAATATTTTACAAAATGAGAATAATAATTAAGAATTTTGGCAAATAAATGAAAAATAATAAAATAATTTAAATTTGAAAAAATAATTGAACTATGATAAAAACAATGATAAGTTGAAAAAATCATTGAAATTTAAAATAAATAACTATTAAAATTGCAGAATTTTTTTTAAATAAATAAAAGTAATTGAAATTTGAGAAAAATACTTGAAAATCTGATAAATTCGTTTTAAAAAAATAAGAATAATTAAAAATTAGAGAAAATAAATGAAAAAAGATAATTTAAAATTAAAGAGAACAAATTTTAATTTAAGAGAAATAATTGCAAAAAATATAGAATATAGGTACATAAAATACAGAAGTTCCTTAAAAAAAAAGAAAATAACTAAAAATTAGAAAAAATAATTGTAAAAAGATGAATGTAATTTAAAATTGAAGAGAACAATATTTAACTTAAGAGAAATAATTAAAAATTTTTTGGAAATTGTGAAAAAAAATGAAATTAATTAAAAATTGAAGAAAATAATTGAAATTTTAGAAAAATACCTAAAAATCTTAGAAAATAATCAATTTTAGAAAATGATAATAAAAATAAACAATCCAGGAAAATAATTGAAAAACGAAAAATTTATTCAAAATCTCAAAAAGTTATTGAAATTAAACTAAATAATTGAAAATTTTGCAAATTAACTGAAACAAATAATAAAATCAATTAAAAATTGGGTAAAGTAATTTTAAAAATCATAGAAATGTTTTAAGAATAAAGAGAAAATAATTTAAAACTAAGAAAAAATAATGGAGAAAAATAAAAATAAATTAAAAAAATTGAATAATGAAAAATTAGAGAAAATTATTTGAAAATTGAAAAACAAATGATTGAAAATTGAAAAAAAATTAAAATTTGAGACCATAATTGAAAAAATTACATAATATATTTTAAATAAAGGAAAGTTAATGAAAATTTCAAAAGAACACTTAAAACTTTGAGAAGTTCCTTGAAAAAAAAAGAAAATAACTAAAAGTTAGAGAATATAATTGTAAAAAGATAAACGTATTTTAAAATTAAAGAGAACAATATTTCATTAAGGAAAAATAATTAAAAATTTTATGGAAATAGTGAAAAAAATGAAACTGATTGAAAATTGAAGAAAATAATATAAAAAATAATATAAATAATTGAAATGTCAGATGAATAGTTTAAAATTTTGTAAATTATAAAACAAAAGAAAAATATTGTAAATTAAAAGAGATAAAGTTTAGAAAATAATTGAAAAAATATTTTAAATTTTGAAACTTGAAGAAAATAATTAAAATATGATAAAAAAAATGATGAGATGTAAAAAATAAATAATATTTGAGAGAAATAATTGAAAAAATTACAGAATTTATTTAAAAAAAAAAATAATTAAAATTTGAGAAAAATACATAAAGATCTTAAAAATTAATTTAAAAAATGAGAATAACTAAAAATTGTAGAAAAGAATTGGAGAGAGCTAAAAATAATTGAAAGTTACGATAATTAATATAAAAATTTTGAAAGTTAAGAAAACAAATTGAAATAATTAAAAATTCAAGAAAAAAATTGAAATTTTAGAAAAATACTTAAAAATCTTAGAAAGTATTTTTAGATAATAAGAATAATAATTAACAATCAAGGAATATAATTGAACAATGATAAAATTAATTTATAATTGCAAAAAATTATTGAAATCTGTTGAAAATAATTTAAGATTGAGAAAAAAAATTGAAATATGATAGAAATAGTTTAAATATGAAAAATTGAAAAAGTTTATAAAATTTAAGAGAAATAATTGAAAATTTTTAGAATATATGTTTAAAAAGAGAAAATAATTACAAAATTACTTAAAAATTTTTAATTAAAGAGAATAATTAAGAAATTGCATAAATAATCGAAAATTGAAGAAAATAATTGAAATTTTTGGAAATTACTTTAAAATCTTAGAAAATAATTTTAGAAAATGTGAATAATATTCATTAACAATCGAAGAAATTAATTAAAATTTGTAAAAAGTAATTGAAATATTCTGAAAATAATTGAGATATGAAAAATTAATAACAGTAAATAAAATTTGAGGGAAATAATCGAAAAAATCGAGAAATATAAGTTTAAAGAAAGAAAATAATTACAAAATTAGGTAAACAATTTTAATTTAAGATAATTATTCAAAAACCGCAATACAATAGAAAATTGATGAAAATAATTGAAATTTCAGATAAATAATTGAAATTTTTGAAAATTATGCCAAAATAATAATAATAATAATTAGAAATTGAAGAAAATAAAAGTATAGAATTTATTAAAAAAAAGAAATAATTGAAAAATCGTTTAAAATATGAAAAATTGATGAGAATAATCTAAATTTGTGATAATAATTGCAAATTTAGGAAATTAATTAAGAAATGATAAAAATTTTAAAATATGGAGACAATCATTGCAAAATAATAGAAAAATAAAAATTGCAAAATGACAAAAATAATGGTAAATTAAAAAAATTAATTTAAACTTGAGATGAACAATATAAAAATTAAGAATAAATAACTAAATTGATTTAATGTTAAAGAAAAAATAATTACAATTGAAAAAGTGATTGAAAAAACTAAAGGAAATAATTGAAATTTAAAGAAGGTAAATTCAAGATTCAGGGAAACAATTTTAAAATAATTAAAAACTGCAGAAAATAATTTAAAAAAAAATTTAAGAAAAATAACTAGAAAGGTAAAAAAATTACTGAAAGTTGAAGAAAATATCTAGAAATTTAACAAATTACTATAGATTTGAAAAATAATTGAAAAGTAAAAAAATACTTATAGAGATTTAATAAAGATTAAAGAATTAGATCACTAAAAAGTATCACTATAAAGTAAACAGTTTTTAAACTAGTAATAGAAAAAGTTAAAGAAAGATAACTAGAAAAAGTTTTAAATTACGGGGAAAAAAATATCGAAAAAGTTACTATAAATTAAAAAAAAATTATTACAAAATCAAAGAAATAACTAAAAAATGAAAAGGTTTACTGAACAATTAAAAAAAGGAAGAAAATATAAATAAGGAAACAAAAATAAAGGAAAGTTTACTGAAAAGTGACCAAATAATTCTAAAATGAAGAAAATAAATAAAAATGTATGAAAAGGAACTAGAAATTAAAGAAACAACTAACTTGTAAATAAAGAAAAAATATGTAAATGTGATAAAATGTCTATCTAGAAACGTAAGAAAAACAAATTGAGAAAATTGAAAGATTTGAAAAAATATTTGGAGATTAAAAAAAAATTAAAAAACACCTAAAAATCACTATTTGAAAAAATTAGAAAATTGATTAAAAAGTGAAAAGATACCTAAAAATGTAAAGAATTAGATTGTCAACTTTTTAAAATTACTGGTAATTTCAAAAATAACTATAAAATAAAAATTATATATATAAATCCATCAATAAAAAAATTTTTTTTTTATTTATTTATTCTCCTTTTAAGAATATTTCTTGACTTTTAATTAAGAATATAATGTTCTGAAAATAAGACTTCTTAAGGACAAAGAAAGTATTCTTAATTTAAGAATTTATTTTTTATTTTGATTAATTAGGTTAGATTGATTTTTAAAATGAATTAACTTGAATATGAAAATAACTCATTTATTTTGAATGAAAATTTTACTTCTTACATTAATTTATATAGCATACATAACACAAAATTATATTATTAAAAACTTGTTATAGTTTTAGTAATTATTTTAATTGTAAAAAATATTGTATTTCTTTTCAAGAATATAATTATTAACTTCTGCTACTGCGCTTCCTGTCTACTACTAGGATGACTCAAATGATTTCGTCAGGAATCTCATTCTATATAAATTAATATTTTTAAATAAATTAACATTCATTTATTTAGATTTAAAGATAGTGAAAAATAATAATTACCATCATTTTCTACTCGCAGATTAATGATACTATTATCAATTTTTTCATTATAAGGATTTTCTGTAAAAATGTAATAAATTGAAACAATCATACAAATGTAACAATTATCAATTAATATATATTAAATAAGAAAAAATAAAATAAGGATTGTTTACGAAAAAAATAATTACTTGGATAATTAATAGGAATAGGCTGCTCCAATTTAATCTTAATGCCCCTTCTGCATGTTGCTGTAAAAATGTAAAAAGAATAGTGAATATAATGTACACATATAGAATATGTGCAATTTTTGAATTAAACAATTAAAAATATATTAGTTTTTTGGCATACCTAAAGAAGATGATGATTGTTTCAAAATCCTATTATATGCACATGTCGAAATAAACAAAATAAAAAGAAAAAACAAAATAAATTGACGATTTTTCATCTTGTTTCTCAGTGATTTGTCGTGACATTAAAAAGTGATTTTTAAAACTTAAGCTTTTATAATAAAAAATAATATATAGGTACTAATATTAATCAGTGACAGATACTTATAATCACTTTAGAAAAAAAATTTCTCAAAGAATAAAAAATGCGATAAAGCACATTCAGTTTCTTTGATCATTCAAAGCAAGGTCAAATGTTTTGGAAAGAAAATTTTGTTGATTATTATTTTTAAATTTTCTGCATAATTAAAATTTACGATTTTCTTTCAATTTACAGGATATTTTATGAAATGAAGAAAAATTCATTTATTTTACATTAAGAATACTTTGGTAAAGAATAAATATTTTAATCAGGTTAAAAAAAAAGTTTTCTCAAGGTTTTTAAACAATTTTACGCAAATAAGGCAGGAGGTTACAAATTTCTTCATTTTGTGCCAATAGCTGTTTTCTGCTGAATATGCATAATATTAATAAACGCAATCTCTGACTTTAAAAGTTTTTAAAATAAAATTCTCAAATTTCACGATCATGGAAATCATTATTGACAAATATTAAAGTGTGTCATTGTTAAAATATTTGCTTACTCGTACAGAATTGTAGTTATAAGTAATACGAACATTGCATAATAATAATAATAATAAAAATAAAAATAATTTGAGATAATCTAAAAAAAAACTACTAAAAAAAAGTATTTTAAAAATACTTCTACAAATGTTTTGTACAATTTAAATGTACAAGCTTTTAAAAATATTGTAAATATTTAAAGTTTCTTTAAACTTACATTATTAATAATTATGCCTTTGTATTTGCATAAATTAAAATAATATACTTATATATATATATTTTTTAATTACTTAATTATTTATTACTCATTACTTGAAAAAATCGATTTTCTATGGATTTTATTTAAATTTTGACAGAACGTTATTTTATACGTGCCTTACATAGTTAAAATTTCAGTACCCATGCGATGCTAAAATTTGAAATGGGGCCCCAATTATATAATTTTTTTTAACAGATGTTTTTTTTTTATTTTTAAATCATATTTCACCTTTTAAAAATTGTCCCAAATTTTAAATTTATAGCAATCTTAATTTCTTCAAATTTCAGTTAATGTGAAATTGATTAAAAGTTCAATTAATCCAGGTTTCAAAAATACTAAATTTGAAGTAATTTAAAAATTTCTTCAAGTTTTAATAATTCTTTTCCACTATGATTTCAATTACTTAAAATACAATTTTGTCCTATTTTTATCATTTTTCAACTATTTTCCACAATTCTTAAATATTTCAATTGTTCTTAAATTGTTTCCCTAAATATTAAATTTCCGTTCCTTAAATTTTAATTATTTCGTTTAGATTTCTCAATCAATTTCTTATTTTCTTTATTTTTAAATTTAAGGGCATGTGATGGATCATGACGTCACTGGTATAGGCAAAATTTGTCCGTAACTTTTCTCTTAAAATATTGAATATTTTTTTATGAAACTTGGTAGAATTACTTAAAATGGCATTAGGAAGGTCTCTCAGACACGAGTTTGTTTGAATTTTGTCTCAAAATTGATTTTTATAAAAGTTTGCATTTTTTCGAAAATTTCCCAAAATTAATTTTGGGCCAAAATTTAAACAAATTCGGGTCTGAGAGACTTTCCTAATGACATTTTAAGTAATTCAACCAAGTTTCATAAAAAAATATTCAATATTTTAAGAGAAAAGTTACGGACAAATTTTGCCTATACCAGTGACGTCATGATCCATCACATGCCCTTAACAAAATTTTTAAATTTATAATTTTTAATATTTATTTTAATTTTTTTTAGTTTATAATATCAATTTTTTTAATTTAAAATTTTTAAATTTTAATTATTTTTTCCCTGACATTGAATCAATTTAATTATTTATTCCTAAATTTTATATTACTCATCGTAAGTTTAAATTAATTTTTTTCAATTTACCATTATTTTTGTTATTTTGCAATTTTTTTCTCCGTCTTTTAATATTTTCATTATTTTTTAATTAATTTCCTTCATTTTCAATTATTATCACAAATTTAGATTATTGCCTTCAATTTTCAATTTTTTAAAAGATTTTTCAATTATTTTCTTTTTCTTAAAGACAAATTCAGTAATTTTATATTATTTTCTCCGATTTTTAATTATTCTCATTCTTTTGGCAAAATTTTCAATTTTTTATCTGAAATTTCTATTCTTATTCTCATCAATTCTAGATTATTTCTGATATTTTTTAATTAATCTCTTTAATTAGAATTTTAAAGTATTTTTGTAATTATTTTCTTTCTTTTAAACATATATTCTATGACTTTTTCAATTATTTCTCTCAAATTTTATTTATTGTTTTCAATCTTTCATATTTAATTTATTTTTAATATATTTCAATTATTTTTCTTCATCTGAAATCATTTTCAGCATGTTTCAATTATTTCTTTCAATTATGAATTAATTTGATAAATTATTATCAATTATTTTTCTCGATTTTTATTTTTTTAAAGTTTTAAGTATTTATCTAACATTTCAATTATTTTCTTTAATTTTTAATTATTTTCATTTGCTTTCATAATTTCCCAATTTTTTTTTATTAATTATCGTAAATTTCTTTTGTTTTTAACTTCCTTCAATTTTTTTCTCCAATTTTTAGTTATTCTTTTTTTTCAATTGATTTCTAAGAACTTCATGTAATTTTCTCAAATTTCAATTATTATTAATATTTTTTTTAAATTCTGTAATTTTTTGAAATATTTCTCTCAAATTTAATTTATTTATTTCACTTTATTATTGCTTTTATCTTTTTTCAATTATTTTTTTTACGTTTCAAATGTAAAACCATTTTTTAATTATTTTGCTGAATTTTTAATTTCTTTCAATTATGAATTAATTTGGTAAATTATTATCAATTATTTTTTTTGGTTTGTTATTTTTTTAAATTTTTAAGTATTTATCTAACATTTCAATTATTTTCTTTAATTTTTAATTATTTTCATTTGCTTTCATGATTTCCCAATTTTTTTTTATTAATTATCGTAAATTTCTTTTGTTTTTAACTTCCTTCAATTCTTTTCTCCAATTCTTAGTTATTCTTTTTTTTTTCAATTGATTTCTAAGAACTTCATGTAATTTTCTCAAATTTCAATTATTATTAATATTTTTTTTAAATTCTGTAATTTTTTGAAATATTTTTCTCAAATTTAATTTAATTATTTCACTTTATTATTGTTTTTATCTTTTTTCAATTATTTTTTTTACGTTTCAAATGTAAAACCATTTATCAATTATTTTGCAGAATTTTTAATTATTATTCTCAGTTTGAAAAATTATTTTCTTTAATTTTCAAATATTTTTCTTTCACTTCAATTCTTCTCTCCAATTTTTAATTATTCCCTTTTTTTGCTATTAATTTCTAAGATTTTGAAGTATTTTTCTTGAATTTCAATTTTTCTTTTATTGAAAAAAAATTCTACTATTTTTAATTACTTCCCTCAAATTTCATTTAATTTTTTCAACCTATCATTATTTTTATCACATTTCAATTATTTTATTAAAGTTTGAAAATTCAAAATTATTTTTTAATTATTGTCCTCAACTGTTAATTATTATTATTCTAATTTTTTTAAAATTATTTTCTTTAATTTTGAAGCATTTTTCTCAAATTTCAATTATTATCTTCAATTTTTAATTATTTCCTTTTTTTTCAATGATCTTCTAATAGTTTCAAGTATTTTTCAGAAAATTTTTTTAACTTTCCTTTATTTGAAATATATTATGTAATTTTTTTCAATTTGTTTCTTTAAATTTAAATTATTTACATTATTTTTTCATTATTTTCTTTAAGCTCTAATCATTTCCATTCTTTCTGAATTAATTCCCTTTTGTCAATTATTTATCTCAATTTTCAATTATTTTTTGTTTATATTCCTTATTTTTTTCATTACCTATTCAATTTTCTAAACTTTTTTTTTCGTTGATTTTCAACTACTTTTTTCAAATTTAAATTAATTTCTGTAATTTTAAAACATTTCTATGATTTTTTAAATTACTTTCCCCAACTTGTAATTGCTTTTATTAATTTTTTCTCAATTAATTTGCAAAAGTTGCAATTACTTTTTTAAATTTAAATTATTTTTTGCAATTTGCTTTGATTGTTGATAACACAAAGTGTAGAAACTAATTAATAAATTATTTCTGTCAAATTAAAAAGTATTCTCTTCAGTTTAAAATTATATTTATCTTGTTTCATTTATTTTCTCTAATTTTTAATTATTTTCTTTCTTTTTCAATGAACTTCTGAAAGTTTTAATTATTTTCCTGAAATTTTCTTTAACTTTCCTTTATCCAAATTATAAATATTAAGTAATTTTTTGAATTATTTTTACAAATTTTAATTATTTTTTTCACCTTTATATTATTTATCTTATTTTTCAATCATTTTTTTCCCTAATTTTTCATTATCTAATTTTTTCAATTTATTTTTAAGAATTTCAAAGAATGTTCTCAAATTTTAATTATTTTCTTTATTTTTAAAACATTCCTATGATTTTCTAAATTACTTTCTTCAATTTTTAATTGATTTCATTTTTTTTTTCAATTAATTTACAAAATTTGTAATTATTTTGTTTAATTTTCAATTGTTTTTTGCAATTTTTTTTTAATTCTTAAATTTTATCAATTTTGTCCAAAAGAGAAAGGGTTGACTGAGGGCGATATTAATAAAATAAATTATGTTAAGAATTAATAAATTTTATTGTTACAAAAAGATGTTTACATTCTGTGTAGTACTTATGACAAATTAAAATACAGATTAATTATTTGTATGGTGCAATTTAATTAACGTGCATATTTTACTTTCATTTCTTGAAAGAGAAAAGAATATAGAACTTTTATAAGTGTACAGTGCATGTGTTAGGTTTTAGATATATGTAAAAATGAAACTATAATATAATATAATTATAAATTTTTCTGGTTCCACCATCGCAAGATATAGTTAAAATGTCTAAATTTTTTGACAGTTTTTCGACAATTCTAAATTTAGATACAATCAATTGTTAATATTATTTTTGAAAAAAACATATTTTTATCTGACTCCGTGGATAAATTTAACAACATTCCTCACTGCTGCTACTACTGTCGCTGCTACTGCTGCTACTACTGTCGCTGCTACTGCTGCTACTACTGTCGCTGCTACTGCTGCTACTACTGTCGCTGCTACTACTACTACTACAACAAAAATAATATTTATTATAAGATTTTTACATCCGCATCTAGTAATTTTGTTAAAATAATAATTAATAATAATAATAAATTTTTAAAAAAGATACCGCAGAAGGCCTTGTAAAAATTATTTAACAAAAATATTATTTAATACAAGCAATATTTTTTATAACTATCTCACAAAATTCAGTTTTGTGTTACTTACTCAGCAGTTATTTCAATACAGCATTCTGAAACACACATAAAATATATTTATTATTAATATTTAAATATAATGCGAGATTAAATAAAAAAATACATTTGTTTTCCAAAAAATTTAAAAAATTATCCAAATCTTTATATCTTCTGTTCTATTCAATGCATATTGAGTTAATTTTCTTTTAAAGTGTTCGTAAAAAAAAGGACAAAAACTTTTTGTTATAACACTATTAATTACAAATTTTTATAAATTAAACCATTTAAATAAATAAATTTCTCTTTCTTCTTATTATTAAATAATATTTAAACGGAGATAATGTCAAATTTTGCAAATTAATGAAAAAAAAAAAAATGAAAACTATTAAAATTGTCGAAAGTAATTTAATAAAAATCATAGAAATGTTTTAAAATAAAAAATAATTTAAATTTGAGAAAAAAAATTTGAAAATCTTGGAAATAAATGGAAATAAATGGCCAAATTAGAATAGTATAAAATTGGAGATAATTTATTGAAAAAAAATGATTGAAATTGAAATAAATAATTAAAATTTTAGAAAATTAATTCCGAAATGAGGAAAATGATTAAAAATTTCAGATAATAATGAAAAAATAATATAAATAATTTAAAATTGATGAGAATAATTATTGATAAAATAGTTGAAAAAATTACATACTATATTTTAAATAAAGGAAAATTAGAGAATGTTTCAAAAAAATACTTGTAACTTTTAAAACTTCATTGGAAAACAAAAAAAAACAAAATTTTAAATTAGACAGAATAAATGAAAAAAGATTAACATAATTTAAAATTGAAAATAACAATTTTTAATTTAAGAGAAATATCTGCAAAAAATGCACAATATTGGTACATAAAATACAAGAAAATCGTAGTTATAATTAAAAACTGAAGAAAATAATAAACAAATAATATAAATAATTGAAAATTGAATTAAGTAATTGAAATATCAGATAAATGGTTGAAAATTTGGAAATTATGAAAAGAATTGAAAATTATTAAAAATTGAACAAAATAATGGAAAATTTGAGAATAATACTTGGAAATATTAGAAATTACTTTAAAAACTAAAAATATTTAAAAATTGGGGAAAATAATTGAAAAATGATTGTAAAATTTAAAAGATGGAAGAAACCAATAATATAAATAATTGATGTTGAATTAAATAGTTTAAAATTTGGAAATTATATAAAGAATTGAAAATTATTAAAAATTGAACAAAATAATGGAAAATTTAAGAATAATACTTGGAAATATTAGAAATTAATTTAAAAACTAAGAATAATTAAAAATTGGGGGAAATAATTAAAAAATGAGTTTAAAATTTAAAACTAAAAAAAAAAATAATATAAAGAATTGAAAATCAAACTAAATAATTGAAATATCAGATAAATAGTTGATAATTTGGAATTATGAAAAAAATTGAAAATGATTAAAAATTGAAGAAAATAATGGGAAATTTGAGAAAAATATTAAAATATTTTAGAAAATAATTTAAAAATAAGAATAATTAAAGATGAGGTAAAATAATTAAAAAATGATTTTAAATTTTGAAACTGAAAAAAAACCAATAATATAAAGAATTGAAATTGAATTAAATAGTTGAAATGTCAGATAAATAGTTTAAATTTTGGAAATTATATAAAGAATTGAAAATGATAAAAAATTCAAGAAAATAATGGAAAATTTGGTAAAAATATTCATAACTTTTAGAAAATAATTTTAAAAACAAGAATAATTACAAATTGATTTTAAAATTTGAAACTTGATGCAAAAGATTTAAATTTAGGAAAAATACTTGAAAACCTTAGAAATAAATTTAAAAAAAAATTAGAATAATTATAAATTAGAGAAAATAATTGAAAAAATTATGTGATGTATTTTAAATATAAAAAACTCCAATAAAATTTCAGAAATATACTTAAAACGTTTAGAAGTTCATTGAAAAAAAAATAATTCAAAATTAAAATTTACATATAATAAATGAAGAAAGATAAACATAATTTAAAATTTAAGAGAACAATTTTTAATTTAAAAGAAATAATTGCAAAAAATACAGAATATACATAAAATACTAGAAATTCGTAGACGTAATTGAAAATTGAATTAAATAATGGAAATTTGAGATAAATAATTAAAAATTTTTTTTCGAAGTTATGAAAACGAAAAAATATGTAATTAAAAATTGCAGAAAATAATAAAAAAATTATTTAAATAATTTAAAATTGAATTAAATAATTAAAATTTCAGATAAATAGTTTTAATTTTGGAAATTATAAAAAAAATTGAAAATAATTTAAAATTGAAGAAAAATATTTTGAAATTTTAGAAAATAATAATTAAAAATAGAGCAAAATAATTGAAAAACGATTTTAAAATTTGAAACATGAAAAAAAAATAAACAAATAATATAGATTAAATAATTAATAATTAAAAATTGGAGAAAATAATTGAAAAAATTAAGTAATATATTTTAAATAAAGAATATTTCAATAAAATTTCAGAAATATACTTTATACTTTTAGATATTCATTGAAAACAAAAA
The DNA here is from genome assembly GCA_037103525.1 of Ganaspis brasiliensis. Taxonomy (NCBI): domain Eukaryota; kingdom Metazoa; phylum Arthropoda; class Insecta; order Hymenoptera; family Figitidae; genus Ganaspis; species Ganaspis brasiliensis. The sequence goes on along the minus strand of JAZKLR010000168.1, from coordinate 382,896 downwards.
AATAATAATTAAAAATTACACAAAATAAATGAATAAAGATAAACATAATATAAAATTGAAGAGAACAATTTTTAATTTAAAAGAAATAATTGCAAAAAATACAGAATATACAAATACAAGAAATTCATAGACGTAATTGATAATTGAAAATTGAATAAAATAATGAAAATTAAAGATAAATAATTAAAAAATGTTTTTGAAATTATGAAAAGGAACATAAGTAATTAAAAATAGTAAATAATACAAAAATAATACAAATAATTAAAAATTGAATTAAATAATACAAATATCAGATAAAAAGTTTAAATTTTGTAAATTATAAAAAAAAATTGAAAATAATTCAAAATTGAAGGAAAATATTTTAAAATTTTAGAGAATAATTTTAAAAAATGAGAATAATTAAAAATAGGGGAAAATAATTGAAAAACGATTATAAAATTTGGAACTTGAAGAAAGTAATTAAAATATGATAAAAACAATGGTAAGTTGAAAAAAAATGAAATTTGGAATAAATATTTAAAAAATAGCAGCATTTTTTTTTTAATAAAAAAAAATATAATTTGAAATTTTTGAAAAATATGCCAAAAAGATGAAAATAAATAGAAATTGGAGAAAATAATAGAAAAAAATTACAGAATTTATTTTTAAGCAAAAGAAAATAATTGAAAAATCGTGTAAAAAATTGAAATTTGAGGACAATAATCTAAATTTGAGCCAAATTGCAATTTAGGAAATTAATTGAAAAGTAATTAAAAGATGGAGAAATTGTTTTATTGTGGAAGAGAAAATAATTAAAATTGAAAAAATGATTGAAAAAATTTTAAAAAATAATTGATATTTGCGGAAGGTAGATTTAAGGTTTAGGGAAAAAAGTGAGAAACAATGAAAATAATCAAAAATCAAATTATCATTTATCAAAAATGATAAAAATGGTTGAAAATTGCAGTTTAAGTAATTGAAATCATAAGAGAAAAGAATCATTAAAAATTTCATAAATTTTTAAATCACTTCAAATTTATTAGTTTAAAAGGTAGAAAAATTTATTTATTTAAATGGTTTAATTTATGAAAATCTGTAATTAGTGTCAAAACAAAAAAGTTTTATCCTTTTTTTACGAACATTTTAATTTAAAAAAAGCAGTGGATTTGCTCCGTTTCCAATCAGTTTAATTAAATTTACATAAGTTTTTTTATTTTTTTATAAAGATACTAGATTTTCTGCATACTTGATATTTTGAATTGGGAAAATTAAATTGTAACATTAGAAACAAATTTTTAGAAGATCCACTCTTATTAGGGAAAAGTTCGAAATGCAAATTTCTTTAATTTAAAAATATTGTAAAAATACGCTTAAAATGTTCTTACCCTCTGAATTTCCATTCCATTCTAGGTACGGGCTAACTTGACCTACACGGAAAAAAACAACTTTTTATTTTGAAATTTGTGAATTATTGAATATTAAAATTGTTCAATGTTTGAACAACAGATACTTGCACAAAAAATTTAAATTCTTAATATTCTAATTTGTTAATCGGTAACATAAAAATTGTCTTAAAATAATGTTCATGCAATAATAATAAATTGATGTTAATGATATAGATGTACAATAAAACATATTCTTACGATTTATAGTGTACTTCTTGTTTTGCTTGACATCCCAAATGGTGTATTCGACTACAAATAACATAAAAGAAACTAATAAAAAATACTGCATTATTTTAAAGTGTCAAAAATTATTGTTGCGTAAAATTATAAACTAATCGTTAATTAAATGTTATAAATTATGAAAATCAAATATTTATCTTACAGCGTGAGTCCTTTATGTATTTTTGCTTTGCTTCGTCTGCAGTAACATGAAAAGCAAAAAATTTAAAAATCAAAAATGCTAAATGATTATCTCATGTAATTAAAATCAGGCAAATGTTATATTATTTTCTAATACCTATTTGTTAGTGGCTAATTTTTCACTTACTTTAACTTTGAGAAAAGCGTAAAATAATCATATTGTTTTTAACAATTTTAAAGATAATAATATCATTTAACATACCGCTTGGTTTATTTACTTTAAAGGTGATTCTAGAAGCTTCTTCTAAATTAGCTGAAAAGAAAAAAAAGTAATAAGTATTTTAAGATAACTTTTTATATTAAATAATATTTGTTTAATTATAACATGATAAAAATGTTTCTAAAAATTTAAAAAACATAGCGCTCAAAATTTAAGGTTGACAAAAAAACTATTAATAAGAAAAAGATTTTTCTACATCCATTTCTCGACCATTCTAATTAGTCAAAGAAAATATGTCAACACTATTAATATACATTTAAAAACATTTTTATAAAAATCAATTAAAATATGATAAAAAGAACAATAAACAAATTTTACGTACTTTGATCACTGTGTAATATACTCATTTCAAATGGGAAAAATTTATTGGCATCTTCTGAAAAATATCGAAATATTTTATTTATGTTTAAAAGTCAAAAGTTTTGTAAACATATTGTTAAAAAATGCATGCTTTTAGACATACCTCCAAGTCCTAGAATATGAATTTTTCCAGATATATCGACTGTTGATTAAAAACAGAATATATTGCGTTAAGTCAACTGTTTCAAAAATACTAATAATAATGAAATAAAATAGTTAATACAATAAAAACATTTTCTAACCTTTCAAGTGTCCATTATCCAAATCTGCATTGCATAGACGGAGAGTAAAAAAAACATGCGTTATATTATTATTAAAACTAAAAATATTGTTTAAACATTAAAATTCAGATATTTAAATAAACTAGATTATTCAGAAGAATAAAATTTTTACATACCAATTATTCCTGTGTGTTGACCCTCTCCAGCTATATTAAACAAAATACCATTTAAAATTATTGTTATGAAATAATAATATTATTAGAAAAAAATTAAAACCCAAAAATATATGAAATTATAATAAAACTAGATTAAATAACGAGTGCTTAAGCGCGATTAGTTTTAACAAACTAAAAATAATAATTAACAATTAAAGAATATGATTAAAAAACTATTTTTAAATTTGAAACTTTAAAATATTAAAAGAAACATGATGAAAATAACAAGTTAAAAGAATTAAATAAAATTTGAAGGAAATAATTGAAAATAATAGAATTTTTTTTAAATAAAAAAAAATAATTAAAATTGGAGAAAAATACTTGAAAATCTTAGAAATGAATTGAAAAAAAATGGGAATAAATTAAATTTGAAGAAAATAATTGAAATTTGAGAAAAATACTTCAAAATTTCAAAAAATAATTTCACAAAATAAGAATAATAATTAACAGTTGAAGAAAATAGTTAAAAAATGATTTTAGAATTTCAAACTTGAAAAATAATTGAAATATAATAAAAATAATGAAAAGTTGAAAAAATTAAATGAAATTTGAGGGAAATAATTTTAAAAAAAATAGAATTTATTTAAAAAAATAATAATAATTGAATTTGCAGGAAATAATTAAAATGAAAGAAAACTACTTGAAAATTAAAGAAAATAATTATACAAACTGAGAATAACTATTAAAAATTAAGCAAAATAATTGAAAAATGATTTTAAATTTGAAACTTGAAAACAAAACAATTAAAAAAAGAAAAGAACAATGCTCAAGTGAAAAAATTAAATTAAATTTGAGAAAAATAATTCAAAAAATTACAGGATTTAAAAAATAATAATAATAACTAAAATTCGAGAAAAATACTTTAAAATCTTAGAAATTAATAGCAAAAAAATAGGAATAATTAAAAATTAAAGAAAATAATTTTACAATACGAGAATCATAATTAACAATTGAGGAAAAGAATTGAAAAAAAAATTTGAAAATTTGAAACTTTAAAATATTAATTGAAATAAGATAAAAATAATGATAAGTTGACAAAATTAAATGAAATTTGAGAAAAATAATTGAAAAAAATACATAATTTTTTTAAATAAAAAAAAATAATTGAAATTAGAGAAAAATACTTGAAAATCTTGAAATTTATCTTAAAAAATTGGAATAATTAATAATTGGAGAAAATAATTGTGGTGAGGAAAAAAAATTAAAATTCACGAAAATTAATTAAAAAAAAATTAAAACTTAAGAAAACAATTGAAAATAATTAATAATTGAAGTAAATACTTGAAGTGAAAGAAAAATACTTGGAAATTAAAAAAAATAATTTTACAAACTAAAAATAATAATTAACAATTAAGGCAAATAATTAAAAAATAAATCTGAAATTTGAAAAAAATAATTAAAATATGAGATAAAATAATGATAAATCTAAAAACTCAAATGAAATTTCAGAAAAATAATTAAAAAAATTACAGAATTAAAAAAAAATTGTTATTGGGGAGAAATATTTAAATATCTCAGACATTAATTGCAAAAGAATAGGAATTATTAAAAAGTGGATAAAAGAATTGAGAAAATCAAAAAAATAATGAAAATTTATAATAATTAATAAAAAAAATTATGGAAATTATAAAAACAAATGAAAATAATTAAAAATTAAAAAAAATAATTTTGCAAAATAAGAATAATACTTAACAATTAAGGAAAATAATTGAAAAATAATTTTTAAATTAGAAACTTTAAAATATTAATTGAAATAAGATAAAAATAAGTTGAAAAATTAAATAAAATTTGAGACAAATAATTGTAAAAATTACACAATTTTTTTTAAATATAAAAAAATAATTGAAATTGGAGAAAAATACTTGAAAATCTTTAAATTAATTTTGAAAAATTGGAATAATTTATAATTGGAGAAAATAATTGTGGAAACCATAAAAAAATTAAAATTCACGAAAATTAATAAAAAAATTTGAAAATTATGAAAACAAATGAAAATAATTAAAAATTAAAGTGATAGAAAAATACTTGAAAATTAAAAAAAATAATTTAACAAACGAAAAATAATAATTAAAAATTGAGGCAAATTAGAAAAAAATACTTAAAAATCTTGAAATTAATTTAAAAAAATTGTAATAATTTAAAATTGGAGAAAAGAATTAAGGAAAGCAAAAAATAATTGAAATTTACGATAATTAATACAAAATTTTTAAATTAAATAGACAAATGAAAATAATTAGAAATTGAAGAAAATAATTGAAGTGAAAGAAAATTACTTGAAAATTAAAGAAAATAATTTTACAAACTGAAAATAATAATTAACAATTGAGGAAAATAATTGAAAAATAATAATAATTTTTGAAACTTGAAAAAAATAATTATAATAGCATAAAAATAATAATAAATTGAAAAACTTAATAAAAGTTGAAAAAAGTATGAAAAGTAGGAAAAATACTTTAAAATTTAAGAAAATAATGTCACAAAATGATTATAATAATAAAAAATTATTAAAAATAATGAAAAAATAATTTTAAAATTTGAAACTTGAAAATAATGATTGAAATATGATAAAAATAATTGTAAGCTGACAAAATGAAATATGAGGGGAATAATTTTAAAAATTGCGGAATTTTTTTTCAACAAAAAAAAAATTGAAATTGAAGAAAATTACTTGAAAATATTAGAAATTAATTGAAAAAAATTGAAATAATGAAATATTATTGAAAAAAATTGTCGAAAGCAAAAAATAATTGTAATTTACGATAATTAAAAAAAAAATTTTAAAACTATAAAAACAAATGAAAATAGTTAAAAATTGAAAAAAAAAAAGAAAAAATAATAAAAAGTTGAAAAACTTAAATGGAATTTCAGAGAAATAATTGAAAAAATTACAGAATAAGAATAAAAATAATTTAAATTGGGGAAAAACACTTAAAAATCTCAGACATTAATTGCAAAAAAATGGGAATTATTAAAAATTGAAGAAAAAAATTGAGGCAAGCAACAAAAATTTTACAAAATGCAAATTAGCAATTAATTTACAATTAACAATTGAGGAAAATAATTGAAAACTGTGAATAAAATTTTAGAGTAATAATTGAAAAAATAATAGAATATGTATGTTGAAAAAACAAAATAATTACAAAATTACAAACAAAATTTAATTTTTTAAATAAATAGAAATAAATAAAGAGTTGAAGAGAATAATTAAAAACATAATTTATTTTTAAGCAAAAGAAAATAATTGAAAAATCGTTTAAGAAATTTAAAATTCATAACAATATTCTAAATTTGAGATAATAATTGAAAATTAAAGAAATTAATTGAAATTTTAAAAGCTGGAGAAAATAATTGCAAAATAATAGAGAGAAATAAAAATTCAACAAAATAATTGAAAATTGTGAAATCTATAATATGAAAGCTCAGAAAATGAATAGAGAAATAATGAAAATGATTAAAAGTTGAAGATAATAATTGCAAAATGACAAAAATAATGGTAAATTAAATAAGTTAATTTAAATTTGCGATAAATAATATGAAATGTAGGAATAAATAAATTAAATGATTAAGTTTCGATGAAAAAATAATCAAAATTAAAAAATTGATTGAGAAAATTAAACAAAATAACTGCAATTTGAAGGAAGGTAAATTTAAGATTTATGGAAAAAATTGAAGAATAATTAAAAATTGAAGAAAATAATTTAAGATCACTTCAAATTAACTGTAACTTGAAGAAATTAAAATTGCTGTAAATTTAAAATTTGAGAACATTTTAAAAAGGTGAAATATGATTAGAATGTGAAAGAAAATAACACAAATAATTTTTCTTACCATTTTGATTTGCTTTATTGTAGAGATGTAAGTAAACTTTGAAGGAATCTGAAGAAGAAAAACATTAAATGATATATTTGTGTGAATATATTTGAAACAAAATCTAAATAATAGTTTTATTTAAATGTTATTTATAATATTTAAAATATCTTTAAAAAAAATATATAACTTTTGTCTTACCTTTATCTATTGTACGAGCATTGGCACATTTTGAAATAATAACCAAGCTGATAACAAAGGAAAATAAAATAAATTGATGAGCCTGCATCTTGTTAGTAATGAATTTTAAATTTAGACTTTATATATTTTAATGTATTTTCGCCTTGCTTATATACCAAAATATTATCAATTTTTCGTGACAAAGAATGTAATTTTAAAACGTACAATTTCAATTAGACATTAATAAATCTGTGCTTAATATCTAGTCACAAAAAATGTGAGATTATTGAAACAATAAAAATTCGGTTAATTACATTATTTTCCTTTGTTTGTTTAAAGCAAGGCCACATTTTTTTAAATAATCAACAGAAGAGTTTCAATTGATTATTTCAATATTTATAAGTAAGAAACGATTTTCTTAAAAATTTTTATACAATATTTTGTGAAATTAAAAAAAATGTCTTTGTTCAATTTATCAGACAATTATCATATCAATAACATTCTTCTTCATGATTTTTTTATTTTCATTTAGAGATTAATAAATCAGAATTAAGTGTAAACTTAGTCACGAATTATTGGAGATTATTGAAACAATAAAAATTCGGTTAATTACATTATTTTCCTTTGTTAGTTTAAAGCAAGGCCAATTTTTTTTAGCTAATCACCAAAAGAATTTTAGTTGATTATTCATATTTCAGTTGATTGGAAAAGAAACGATTTTAAAAAAAAATCTTTTTACAAACACTCTGTAAAATATTAAAAAAAATGTTTTTGTTCAATTTATCTTATTTTTTTTTAATAATTTTCACTTTAATTAAAAATGAATAAGTCAGAGATTAATAAGACAAAAAATTTGAGATTATTGAAACAATAAAAATGTGGTTAATTATTTTCTTTTCCTTTGTTCATTTAAAATAAGGTCAAATTATTTTTTAATAATTAACAACAAGGTTTTAGTTGATTATTTAAATATTTCACTTGATTCAAATTTTTTTAATTTCTAATTTTGTGTTAATGAAAAGTTGTATAAAATTAAAAATTTTGTGGTTATAAAAACCACAATTTTTTTTTATTAAAAAATAAGGGGGATCATTTTTTTTTAATTTAAATTTTTTTTTGTTAAAAGTTGTTTTTCGTTTATGAAAAATAAGAGGTGTGTACAAAATAACTGAAAAAATCATTTCAAATTAAATTGAAAATGTTTTTAGGCATTTTTTGAGAAGATGAAATGAAACAATTATTTTTTTTTTTCTGTTTTTAAACATAAATTTTATTGTTACAGCGTAAGATATTTACATTTTATATAAAAGTAATAAAGTTGCAATCTCTCTAAATTTAAATTAGTTAAAAATAACTAATTAATAAAAAAGATGACTAATTATTCATTGGAAAAAGATAACTAGAAAATAGTTAAAATACGACTAATAATTGACAAATTTAGGGAATTAATTCAGAAAGAATGGAAATGATTGGAGATTGAAGAAAATAATGAAAAAATAATGTAAATAATTTAAAATTGATGAGAACAATTGAAATTTGAGAAAAATACTTAAAAATTAAAGAAAATAATTTTACAAAATGAGAATAATAATTAACAGTTGAGGAAAATAATTAAAAAATAATTTTAAAATTTCAAACTTGAAAAAAATAACTGAAATATGATAAAAATAATGATGGATTGAAAAAATTAAATGAAATTTGAGGGAAATAATTAAAAATAATAGAATTTTTTTTAAATAAAAAAAAATTGGAATTGGAAAAAAATACTTCAAAATCTTAGAAATTAATAGCAAAAAAAGAGAATAATTAAAAATTGGAGAGAAGAATTGAAGAAAGCAAAAAATAATTTAAATTTACGAGAATTAATACAAAATTTTGGAAATTATGAAAATAAATAAAAATAATTAAAGATTGAAGAAAATAATTGAAGTGAAAGAAAAATACTTGAAAATTACAAAAAGAAATTTTACAAACTGTGAATAATAATTATTAATTGAGCAAAATAAGTGAAAAAAGATAAAAACAATAATAAAGTGAAATAATTAAATTAAATTTAAGAGAAATAATTCAAAAAATTACAGAATTTAAAACTAATAATAATAATAATTAAAATTGGAGAAAAATACTTTAAAATCTTAGAAACTAATAGCCAAAAATAGGAATAAGTGAAAATTGGAGAGAAATAATTCAAATGAAAGAAAAATACTTAAAAATTAAAGAAAAAATTATAGAAAACGAGAATAATAAGTAACAATTTAGGAAAATAATTGAAACATAATTATAAATTTGAAACTTGAAAATATTAATTGAAATATGATAAAAATAATGATCAGTTGACAAAATTAAATGAAATTTGAGGGATCAGTTGACAAAATTAAATGAAATTTGAGGGAAATAATTGAAAAAATAACTAAATTTTAAAAAAAATTAATTGAAATTGGAGAAAAATACTTGAAAATCTTAAAATTAATTTCAAAAATTCTAATAATTTAAAATTGGAGAAAAGAATTGGGGAAAGCAAAAAATAATTGAAATTTACGATAATTAATACCACATTTTGGTAATTATGAAAGCAAATGAAAATAATTAAAAATTGAAGAAAATAAAGAAAGGCCAAATTTTTTTAAATAATCATCAAAAGAATTTTAGTTGATTATTCATATTTCAGTTGATTGGAAAAGAAACGATTTAAAAAAAACTTTTTACAACACTCTGTAAAATGTTAAAAAAATGTCATTGTTCAATTTACCATATTTTTTTTTAATAATTTTCATTTTAATTAAAAATGAATAAGTCAGAGATTAATAAGACAAAAAATGTGAGATTATTGAAACAATAAAAATTCGGTTAATTACATTATTTTCCTTTGTTAGTTTAAAGCAAGGCCAAATTTTTTTAAATAATCACCAGAAGAATTTTAGTTGATTATTCATATTTCAGTTGATTAAAAAAGAAACGATTTAAAAAAAAACTTTTTACAACACTCTGTAAAATGTTAAAAAAAGTGTCTTTGTTCAATTTATCATATTTATTTTATTTAATAATTTTCACTTTAATTAAAAATGAATAAGTCAGAGATTAATAAGACAAAAAATTTGAGATTATTGAAACAATAAAAATTTGTTTAATTATTTTCTTTTCCTTTGTTCATTTAAAACAAGGTCAAATTATTTTTTAATAATTAACGACAAGGTTTTAGTTGATTATTTAAATATTTCACTTGATTCAAATTTTTTAATTTCTAATTTTGTTAATGAAAAGTTGTATAACATTAAAAATTTTGTGGTTAAACATATGTTAAAATGTTTTAAATATAATTTTAATATCTTTAAAAAATAAGGGGGATAGTTTTTTTTTTAATTTGAATTTTTTTTGTTAAAAGTTGTTTTTCGTTTATGAAAAATGAGAGGTGTGTACAAAATAACTAAAAAAATCATTTCAAATTAAATTGAAAATGTTTCTCATAATCTAAATTAGTTAAAAATAACTAATTATTAATTGTAAAAAGATAACTAGAAAATAGTTAAAATTCGACTAATTAAATTGTTAAACAAAATTTTAATAAAATATTACAGCTATTTTCACATAACCTAAAAATTAAGTTGACTAATAATTAGATTTAGTTATTTTTTACTAAATGATTAGAGACTTTTTTGCTTTCATATTAATTATTTTTCACTAATTCAGATTTAGAGAGATTGTTATATAAAAAGTACAAAAATGTTATGCGTATGTGTTATTTCTAACAAAATATAAATTTTTCTAAATATATGCATTTCCATGTTAATGGAAACCATAGTATCTTATAAAATTATAAATTTATATATAGAAACTGTTATTCCACTTCTCGAATAATATTGCTAACTCTGCTCCTCTAAATTCGCATCGCTGCAAAATTAAAAAACAATAATATTGGGCAACTGAAATTTATGAAACTTTTTTTTAAAGAAGAAATCTGAGAAGCAATCATAAACAGTTTAATTCCAGATTTTCGTACATTTTAAATAAAGATTTTTTTTCTAAAACTAAAATTTTGCTTTATTTAGGTCAAAAAATGATGTTTTATTTAATATACAAAATATAATATTAAACATAGTATTTATATGATCATGAAATTATTTAGAAAAATTAATAAATACCTCGGCGACCAACAGCATTCGATTTAATGCGATCCTGAACATTTCTTTCGTTTTTATGAAGTTTTGCTATAATAATATAATCCGAAAATGACCACCTATTAAATATACAAAATATAATAAAATATTATATAATTCTATTTAAAAAATTGTTTTAGAAAAAAAAAATACCTGGGCTAACAGCAGCAGTCACATTAAGAGGATTGTGAATATTTCTTCCTACTTTATGAGATTTTTCTGTATTATTTAAATCAAAAAAACATGTGATATTAAATATAATATTTTTACGCTGTAAAAATTGTAATGAACTTGTATGAGAATTTTAAAACTTAAACAAATTAATTTAATTAAAAGAAAATTTAAATTAAATTACATTTTTCTATTAAATTTAATAACAATAATGAAATTTTAAAAATTATAGAAATGTTTTGAAATTACAGAAATTAGTTTAAATTTGAAAAAAGTAGTTGAAAATCAACGAAAAAAAAGTTTAGAAATTTGAATAATGAAAAACATAAGGAAAATAAACAAAAAATAATTTTAAAATTTCAAACTTGAAATAAATAATTGAAATATGATAAACGTAATGATGGATTGAAAAAATTAAATGAAATTCGAGGGAAATAATTAAAAATAATAGAATTTTTTTTAAATAAAAAAAAATTGGAATTGGAGAAAAATACTTCCAAATCTTAGAAATTAATAGCAAAAAAAGAGAATAATTAAAAATTGGAGAGAAGAATTGAAGAAAGCAAAAAATAATTTAAATTTACGAGAATTAATACAAAATTTTTGATATTATGAAAATAAATGAAAATAATTAAAAATGGAAGAAAATAATTGAAGTGAAAGAAAAATACTTGAAAATTACAGAAAATAATTTTACAAACTAAGAATAATAATTAAAAATTGAGCAAAATAATTGAAAAATGATTTTAAATTTGAAACTTGAAAAAAATAATTGAAATAAGATAAAAACAATAATAAAGTGAAATAATTAAATTATTGAGAGTAATAATATAAATAATATAATAATATGAGAGAAATAATTCAAAAAATGACAGAATTTAAAAAAAATAATAATAATAATTAAAATTGGAGAAAAGTATTTTAAAATCTTAGAAACTAATAGCCAAAAAATGGGAATAATTGAAAATTGGAGAGAAGAATTGGAGAAAGCAAAACATAATTCAAATTTACGATAATTAATACAAAATTTTTCAAATTATATAAACAAATGGAAATAACTAAAAATTGAAAAGAGATCATTCAAATGAAAGAAAAATACTTAAAAATTTAAAAAAAAAATTTTAGAAAACGAGAAGAATAATTAACAATTGAGGAAAATAATTGAAACATAATTATAAATTTTAAACTTGAAAATATTAATTGAAATATGATAAAAATAATGATGGATTGAAAAAATTAAATGAAATTTGAGGGAAATAATTAAAAACAATAGAATTTAAAAAAAAACTTGATTGAAATTGGAAAAAAATACTTGAAGATCTCGAAATTAATTTTAAAAAATTGGAACTATTTATATTTGGAGAAAAGAATTGTGGAAAGCAAAAAATAATTGAAATTCACGAAAATCCAAAAATGATTTTAAAAATTATGAAATGTAATGAAAATAATTAAAAATAGAAGGTAATAATTCAAGTGAAAGAAAAATACTTTAAAATTAAAGAAAATAATTTTACAAACTAAGAATAATAATTAACAATTAAGGAAAATAATTAAAAAATAGTATTAACTTTTGATACTTGAAAAAAATAATTGAAATATGATAAAAATAATGATATGTTGAAAAAGCTAATGAAATTTTAGAGAAATAATTTAATAAATTACAGAAATAAAAAATAAAAAATTGTTATTGGAGAAAAATACATGAACATCTCAGACATTAATTGCAAAAAAAATGAAAATTATTTAAAATTGGAGGAAAGAATTGAGGAAAGCAAGAATGATTGAAATAAATAATAATTAATACTAAATTTTGGATATTATAAAAACAAATGAAAATAATTAAAAATTGATCAAAGTAATTGAAATGTAAGAAAAATACTTGAAAATGTAAGAAAATAATTTCACAAAACAAGAATAATAATTAACAATTGAAAAAAATAATTGAAAATAATTTTTAAATTTGAAACTTTAAAATATTAATTGAAATATGATCAAAATAATGATCAGTTGTCAAAATTAAATAAAATTTTAGTGAAATAATTTTAAAAATTACTGTTTTTTTTTAAATAAAGAAAATAATTGAGAATTGCGAAAAGTAAATTTAAAATTTAGGGAAAAAATTAAAGAAAATTGTTGTAAATTATTAAAATCATGATAGAAAAAAATCATTAGAAATTGAAGAGGAATTTTAAATAAATTTAAATTTGAAGCATAGGTTAATTGAATTTTTAATCAGTTCCAATTCAAATTAAATGAAGTTGGAATAAATTAAATTGTTATAAATTTAAAATTGGCAAAATTTTTAATAGATGAAAAATTATTTTAAATTTAAATCAAAAATACGTCTAGTGACGTATTCTGTCTAAAAAATGAATGAATGAAATTTGTAAAATTATATATAACTTCGTAAGGATTGGAATTTTTTTTTCAAACTTACCTCAATAGTTTTGCCATCTTCTATATTTACGCATATTAAAATAATAAACAAAATAAGAAAGGAAGATAAAATAAATTGATGACTTTTCATCCTGCTCGTATTAAAGTATCTCGAATTCTAGTTATATTATACATTTTAACGTGACTTTTTTCCTAAAATTCTATCAACTTTTTTAAAAGAAGGTCAAATTTTTCCCAGCTATCAACAAACTATTTTTACTTGATTATTTAAATACTTCACAAAATAAAAATAATGACAAGAATATTAAAAATTCCATTTTTTTTATTTTGTTCTCCATTTAAAATTCAATATTAAATAAATCAAAATTAAGATTTTAATTAGTGTAATACCTAATTTTGTATAATTATAAATTTGACAATTTGAAATGTTTCCAATTGTGTAATACCATTTCAATTGTTTATTTGAAATAAAATTACAAATTTCAATGAATGAGAAATGCAATTATGTTCGTAAAAATATATTTAAAAAAAAAAAAAAAAAAAATATTTTTTTTAATAACATTGTGATATTGACAATCATAATTCATCAAAAGCTTCTTTTTTACAATCATTCAAAAATAAGCAACGAAATATATCATTATAAAAATCCGGATAATACTCGCAAGCTCTTTTGCAATCGGGAGAAAAATTAAATTCTAATAAAACAGGCTCCATCTCATTATCTCTCCATTCTAGCATTAAATCTACAGCATAAACAGCTCGACTCTGAGAATCTTCTCCAATTCCTTTCGGTGGATCGGCGGCCGTTGCAGCTTCAAAAACTTGTCTGAAAACTTTAAAAATCTTAGGCTCTATTTTTGATTTCCAGGGATGATCGGGAAATTGATCAGCCCACTTATCAATAAAATCGGCGCATTTAATGTGACAAAGAACAGTCGATTCGGAGTAATTCATGACAGTGAAATGCTGCTCGTAATCTTCGAAATTGTCCAGGGCAAATGGCTTGTTTGCAAATCGTAAAAAGAAATTTGAATATGCAAATGCCACCAGTGGTTTCACGGATTTTAGAAGCACCACGTATCTGTAAAAATTAATTTTTAATTATATAAGCTGTAAGAAATTAGATGGAAATAATGAATTAAATAATGAATAAATACCAGGGTGGCCACTTTTTTATGAAATTAAATTACCGGTCAATTTTTTGGATTTCCAGGTCACAAATTTTCGAAATTTTAAAACAGTATTTTTAATTTTGCGTAATTCGATTTTATATTTAAACTAACACCTTATACTTAAATTTAAAATTTACACATTTTTATAATCTAATTAATTTTAATTAAAGCTTAAACAGATTTATAATCGCAAAATATTAAAATCTAAATTTTTGGACAATAATTTAGCTTAAACATTTAAAAAGAATTAAGTATTATAATCTCACTAGCAACATTAACAAACTTTGCATTGTTGTTGGCCATTTTAAAAGTTGAAAAATTAATTGATAATTAAAAAAATATTAGAAAGTGACGAAAATAATTGATAATAAAATTCAAAAAATGCCAAGGTTAATACACAACCGAACAAAATAATTTAAAAAATCAAAGAATAATTATAAAACTTTAAGATAATAATTTAAAATTTTAAAAAATTGTAAAAAACAATTGAAAATTGCGGGAAATAACTAATAATTGAAGGTAGTAGTTAAAAAATGACGAGAATAATTGAAAAATTAAAATAAATATGTGAAAAATGACGAAAATAATTGTCAATTCAAAACAAAATTCAAAAATTTACTAGATTAATAAATTAATTAAAAAAGTAATTATTAAAAGAACTGAAAAAAATAATTGAAAAAATTAAACAAGAAATATTAAATTTACAGAAAATAATTGCAAACTGAAAAATTAAAAAAAATTGAATTAGGAATAATTGTTAGAAATAATTGCACATTTAACAATTGGATTAAAAATCGAAAAAAATAATTAAAATTAAAAAAAAAATAATTGTAAAATGAAGAAAATTGAAAAGTGGAATTGAAATTTGAAAAAAAATAACTGAGAATTAAAGAGAATAGTTTAAGAATTGAATATTTGAATTGAAATTTAAAAATAATTTTTATGAGTGATAAAAATAAATGAAAAAATATGAGAATTATTGAATATTCAGGAATTAATTAAAAATCGATACAAATAATTGAAAAAATAAAGAAATTATTTGAGAATTGAAGAAAATAATTAAAAATTAAAGAAATAAATTGGAAATTAAAGATGTTAATGGAAAATTCAAAAAAATAATTGATTATTAAAAGAAAAATTACAATATTATGATGAAAATAATTAAATATTTTAAAAAAAAATTAACAATTGAAAAAAACGAAAAATGGTGAGAATAATCGGCATTCGAACAAAAAAATTGTTAAAATTAATATGAATAATCATAAAATTGAAGGAGAATAATAAATTGTCAATTGGAAAAAATTGAAACGAACAATTAAAAATTGAAGAATTGTATTGAAATTTCAAGAAAATAATTGATAATAATGGAGAAAATGGGATAATTATTGAATATTGAATAAAAAAATTGAAAAACGAAGAATGCAATTGAAAATTGATAAAAATAATTGAGAATTGAAGAAAATAATTAAAAATTAAAGAAATAAATTGAAGATTAAATATAATTAAATTGAACTGTAAAGAATATACTTAAAAATTGAAAAAAAGTAATTGAAATAACCGAGAATTAATTAATATAGAAAAAAAAACAATTGAGAACTGAAGAATGGAAGTTAAAATTGACGAATGGAATTGAAAATTTTAAAAAATAATTGAAAATTGAAAAATAGGATTTTAATTCGACGAAAATAATTAAGAAGAGAATAGTTCTAAAATTGAATAATTGAATTGGAATTTTAAAACAATTTTTATGAGTGAAAAAAATAATTGAAACAATCCGAGAAATTTAGAATATTGAGGAATTAATTGAAAATCGTTATAAATAATTGATTATTAAAGATAATATTTGAGAATTAAAGAAAATACTTAAAAATTGAAGAAAATAAATTGGAAATTAAAGAATTAAATGGAAATTTCATAAAAATAATTGATAATTAAAACAATAATTACAATATGACGAAAATAATTAACTAACATATTAAAAAAAAATAATTAGGATTGAAAAAAAGGTTCAAAAATTGGTGAGAATAATCGGCATTCGAACAAATTAATTGAAATGTGATGGAAATTATGGAAAAAATTGTAGTAAATAAATGAAAATTGGTGAAGTAAATTGGAAATTGAAGAATTGTATTGTAATTTTAAGAAAATAATTGATAATTGAGAAAATGCGAGAATTATTGACAATTGAATAAAGTAATTGAAAAAAGAAGAATAAAATTGGAAATTGAAGAAAATAATTAAAAATTTAATAAATAAATTAAAGATTAAATAGTTAAATTGAAATATAAATAATATACTTAAAAATTGAAAAAAGTAATTGAAAAAACCGAGAATTAATGAATATAGAAAAAAAAAACAATTAAAAACTGAAGAATGGAAATAAAAACTTAAGAATTGAATTAAAATTTTTTAAAAATTTAGATCTGTTATCAGGTTTAAACTATTATTTTTCTTTTTGTCTATAAAAAACATTTTACCTATTTTTATTTTAAATTAATTGTTTTCTTTATGTATCACTTAAATGTTATTAAAATCAAATTCATGTGTAAAAGTGTCATCAATTTTATGTTGTTCTTTATGTTGAGAGATTACATTATGATACTTGTAATTCAAATTAATGTTCCTTCCATGCTCATTACATCTTTTGAATAAATATCTTTCAGTTTGTCCGATGTAAGTTTTGAAACAATTATGACAATTGTCTCTTACAGATCACTTTAGTTTGTTCTTTATAATCAATCGGATCTTTACCTAATTTTGTTGGATCGGATTATTAGAATGAAAAATTACCATTCGTTTAAATTGGAATTTTTTAAAATAAAAATTCTTTTGTAAAGGAATTCCGTAAAATGAAAATCATGTGAAGTATAAATTTGGTAAAATAAAGATTCTAACAAATAAATTCTTATTCATGCGCCTCTTGAGAAAGTCCAGTGAAATATTCAACGATTTATTTAAAATTTCATCACTCGGTGAATTTTTTAATTTATATCGCGAAATCATCAATCACGCTGTGTCAATAAATAACTCACAGATGTTTTAACGTTTCGTCAGATATGCTGTCCTCATCAGAAACATTAAACATTTTTTTTTAAAAAAATATATAATAAGTATAACCATTAAGAAGTTGGTCAATTTAAAAATATAAATATTAAAGACAAGTTGCCTCAACGGAAAAGGGGGTTAACTCTAATAATATTCCAGGATTTGTTTTAAATCTCAAGATAATTTAAAGGTCACTGGCAACCCTGTTAAATGATGTATCCATAATTAAACGTAACAAGGACCGATACCGAAGTTAAGTTTCGTTTCAGTTTCAGGATGATACAAAACCAAAGTCAAAAACATAATTTGGTTTCGGATCAAACTGAAACCAAAGTCAAGGATATGATTTAGTGTCGGGTCAAACTGAAGCGAAAGTCAAAAACCTAATTTAGTTTTCGGTCAAACTGAAACCAAAGTCAAAAACATAATTTGGTTTCGGATCAAACTGAAACCAAAGTCAAGGATATGATTTAGTTTCTGGTCAAACTGAAACCGAAGTCAAAAACCTAATATAGTTTCGGGTCAACCTGAAACCAAAGTCCCAAAAACTGCTGTGCGTGTGTAGTTATCACAGAAGACTACTGCGCATGTGTAGGTGTCATAGGAAACTACTGCGCATCCGTAAATGTTACAGAAAACTTTTGCGCATGCGTAAAAGCCATAGGAAACTACTGCACATGTGTAAGTACCATAGGAAACTACTGCACATGTGTAAGTGACATAGAAAGCTACTGCGCATGTGTAAGTACCATAGAAAACTACTGCACATGTGTAAGTGACATACGAAACTACTGCGCATCTGTAAGTGCCATAGGAAACTCCTGCGCACGTATAAGTGACATAGGAACCTACTACGCATGTGTAACTGTCAAAGAAAACTACTGCATATGTTTATATGTCATAGAAAACTACTGCGCTTGCGTAAATGACAAAGGAAACTCCTGCACATGTGTAAGTGCCATACACCGAAAAAAAAATATACTTGGATTGAGAGGAATCCTCTCATTTTGATGCGAATTTTCCTCTACAATATGGCTTCTAAAGGATCCTCTCATTTTGATGCGAATTTTCCTCTCAAAAGTAGAGGATACTCTCAAAACAATGTAAAAACGTGAGAGGATTTCACGAAAGGAATGTTACTCTCTTTAAAAGAATATTTTTTTTTGGTGTAGGAAACTACTGTGCATGTGTATATGTTTTAGAAAACTACTGCGCATGCGTAAATGACATAGAAAACTGCTGCGCTAGCGTAAGTGCCATAGGAAACTACTGCGCATGTGTATTAAGTCTTTATAATATTTCGTTTTCTGTAATGTTTAGGATTTTGAAACCAAATAAATAGGTTATTGGGACTTTTGTTTCACGTTGACCCAAAACTATATTAGGTTTTTGACTTCGTTTTCAGTTTGACCCGATACTAAATTAAGTTTTTAACTTTGGTTTCAGTTTGACCCGAAACTAAATTATGTCTTTAAATTTTGGTTTTAGTTTGGCCCGAAACTAAATTATGTCTTTGACTTTGGATTCAGTTTGACTCGAAACTAAATTGCGTTTATAACTTTGGTTTCAGTTTGACACGAAACTAAATTAGGTTTATGACTTTTGTTTTAGTTTGACACGAAACTAAATTAGGTTTATGACTTTGGTTTCAGTTTGACCGAAAACTAAATTAGGTTTTTGACTTTCGCTTCAATTTGACCCAAAACTAAATTATGTCTTTAAATTTTGGTTTCAGTTCGACCCGAAACTAAATTAGGTATTTGACTTTCGTTTCAGTTTGACCCGAAACTAAATTAGGTTTATGACTTTGGTTTCAGTTTGACCGAAAACTAAATTAGGTTTTTGACTTTCGCTTCAATTTGACCCGAAACTAAATTATGTCTTTAAATTTTGGTTTCAGTTCGACCCGAAACTAAATTAGGTATTTGACTTTCGTTTCAGTTTGACACAAAACTAAATTAGTTTTTTGACTTTCGCTTCAGTTTGACCCGAAACTAAATTATGTTTTTGAATTTAGTTTCAGTTTGACCCGAAATTAAATTAGGTTTTTGACTTTGGTTTCAGTTTGACCTGAAACTGAATGTGGTTTTTGAGTTTAGTTTCAATTTGACCCGAAACTAAATTGGGTTTATGACTTTTGTTTTAGTTTGACATGAAACTAAATTATGTCTTTGACTTTGGTTTCAGTTTGACTCGAAAATAACTTAGGCTTATGACTCTGGTTTCAGTTTGACCCGAAACTAAATTAAGTTTTTAACTTTGGTTTTAGTTTGACCCGAAACTAAATTAGGTCTTTAAATTTTGATTTTAGTTAGGCCCGAAACTAAATTATGTCTTTGACTTTGGATTCAGTTTGCTTAAACTAAATTGGGTTTATAACATTGGTTTCAGTTTGACACGAAACTAAATTATGACTTTGACTTTGGTTTCAGTTTGACCCGAAACTAAATTAAGTTTTTAACTTTGGTTTCAGTTTGACCCGAAACTAAATTAAGTTTTTAACTTTGGTTTCAGTTTGACCCGAAACTAAATGAGGTTTTTGAGTTCAGTTTCAATTTGACCCGAAACTAAATTATGTCTTTAAATTTTGGTTTCAGTTCGACCCGAAACTAAATTAGGTATTTGACTTTCGTTTCAGTTTGACCCGAAACTAAATTAGGTTTTTGACTTTCGCTTCAGTTTGACCCGAAACTAAATTATATTTTTGAATTTGGTTTCAGTTTGACCCGAAATTAAATTAGGTTTTTGACTTTGGTTTCAGTTGGACCCGAAACTGAATGTGGTTTTTGAGTTTAGTTTCAATTTGACCCGAAACTAAATTGGGTTTATGACTTTTGTTTTAGTTTGACACGAAACTAAATTATGTCTTTGACTTTGGTTTCAGTTTGACTCGAAAATAACTTAGGCTTATGACTCTGGTTTCAGTTTGACCAAAACTAAATTAGGTTTTTGACTTTGGTTTCAGTTTAACTCGAAAATAACTTAGGCTTATGACTCTGGTTTCAGTTTGACCCGAAACTAAATTAAGTTTTTAACTTTGGTTTCAGTTTGACCCGAAACTAAATTATGTCTTTAAATTTTGGTTTTAGTTTGGCCCGAAACTAAATTATGTCTTTGACTTTGGATTCAGTTTGACACGAAACTAAATTGCGTTTATAACTTTGGTTTCAGTTTGACACGAAACTAAATTAGGTTTATGACTTTTGTTTTAGTTTGACACGAAACTAAATTAGGTTTATGACTTTGGTTTCAGTTTGACCGAAAACTAAATTAGGTTTTTGACTTTCGCTTCAATTTGACCCGAAACTAAATTATGTCTTTAAATTTTGGTTTCAGTTCGACCCGAAACTAAATTAGGTATTTGACTTTCGTTTCAGTTTGACCCGAAACTAAATTAGGTTTATGACTTTGGTTTCACTTTGACCGAAAACTAAATTAGGTTTTTGACTTTCGCTTCAATTTGACCCAAAACTAAATTATGTCTTTAAATTTTGGTTTTAGTTCGACCCGAAACTAAATTATGTCTTTGACTTTGGTTTCAGTTTGACTCGAAAATAACTTAGGCTTATGACTCTGGTTTCAGTTTGACACGAAACTAAATTATGACTTTGACTTTGGTTTCAGTTTGACCCGAAACTAAATTAAGTTTTTAACTTTGGTTTCAGTTTGACCCGAAACTAAATTAAGTTTTTAACTTTGGTTTCAGTTTGACCCGAAACTAAATGAGGTTTTTGAGTTCAGTTTCAATTTGACCCGAAACTAAATTATGTCTTTAAATTTTGGTTTCAGTTCGACCCGAAACTAAATTAGGTATTTGACTTTCGTTTCAGTTTGACCCGAAACTAAATTCGGTTTATGACTTTGGTTTCAGTTTGAACGAAAACTAAATTAGGTTTTTAAATTTTGGTTTCAGTTTGGCCTGAAACTAAATTATGTCTTTTACTTTTGATTCAGTTTGATCCGAAACAAAATTGGGTTTATGACTTTGGTTTCAGTTTGACACGAAACTAAATTATGTCTTTGACTCTGGTTTCAGTTGGACACGAAACTAAATTATGTCTTTGACTTTGGTTTCATTTTGACCCGAAACTAAATTAGGTTTATGACTTTGGTTTCAGTTTGACCCGAATCTAAATTAGGCTTATGACTTTGGTTTCAGTTTGACCGAAAACTAAATAAGGTTTTTGACTTTCGTTTCAGTTTGACCCGAAACTGAATTAGGTTTATGACTTTGGTTTCAGTTTGACCCGAAACTAAATTATGTTTTTGACTTTGGTTTCAGTTTGACCCGAAACTAAATTAGGTTTTTGACTTTGGTTTCAGTTTGACCCGAAACTGCATGAGGTTTTTGAGTTTAGTTTCAATTTGACCCGAAACTAAATTGGTTTTATGACTTTGGTTTTAGTTTGACACGAAACTAAATTATGTCTTTGACTTTGGTTTCAGTTTGACCCGAAACTAAATTAGGTTCTTGACTTTGATTTCAGTTTGACTCGAAAATAACTTAGGCTTATGACTCTGGTTTTAGTTTGACTCGAAACTGAATTAGACTTATGACTTTGGTTTCAGTTGGACCCGAAACGAAATTAGGTTTTTGTATTTGGCTTCAGCTTGACCCGAAACTAAATTATTTCTTTGAATTTGGCTTTAGCTTGACCCGAAACTAAATTAGGTTTTTGACTTTGGTTTCAGTTTGATCCGAATCTAAATTAGTCTTACGACTTTGGTTTCAGTTTGACCGAAGACTAAATTAGGTTTTTGACTTTCGCTTCAGTTTGACCCGAAACTAAATTATGTTTTTGAATTTAGTTTCAGTTTGACCCGAAATTAAATTAGGTTTTTGACTTTGGTTTCAGTTTGACCTGAAACTGAATGTGGTTTTTGAGTTTAGTTTCAATTTGACCCGAAACTAAATTGGGTTTATGACTTTTGTTTTAGTTTGACATGAAACTAAATTATGTCTTTGACTTTGGTTTCAGTTTGACTCGAAAATAACTTAGGCTTATGACTCTGGTTTCAGTTTGACCCGAAACTAAATTAAGTTTTTAACTTTGGTTTTAGTTTGACCCGAAACTAAATTAGGTCTTTAAATTTTGATTTTAGTTAGGCCCGAAACTAAATTATGTCTTTGACTTTGGATTCAGTTTGCTTAAACTAAATTGGGTTTATAACATTGGTTTCAGTTTGACACGAAACTAAATTATGACTTTGACTTTGGTTTCAGTTTGACCCGAAACTAAATTAAGTTTTTAACTTTGGTTTCAGTTTGACCCGAAACTAAATTAAGTTTTTAACTTTGGTTTCAGTTTGACCCGAAACTAAATGAGGTTTTTGAGTTCAGTTTCAATTTGACCCGAAACTAAATTATGTCTTTAAATTTTGGTTTCAGTTTGACCCGAAACTAAATTAGGTTTTTGACTTTCGCTTCAGTTAGACCCGAAACTAAATTAGGTTTTTGACTTTCGCTTCAGTTAGACCCGAAACTAAATTATGTTTTTGAATTTGGTTTCAGTTTGACCCGAAATTAAATTAGGTTTTTGACTTTGGTTTCAGTTTGACCTGAAACTGAATGTGGTTTTTGAGTTTAGTTTCAATTTGACCCGAAACTAAATTACCTAATTTTTGTTTCAGTACCGGTCCCTGGTAACTAATAAATAAATAAATAAGTAAATAAACAATGAAAACACCTAATGTCGAATTTGACCTTCCCCACTTCTGGCCTCTCAAACAGCACCGGATTCGTCACATATTTCTGCACGATTTTCGGCCCAGTCGCTGGCAGTCGCAGAATATGAAAAAGATCTTTCGTCACGTGAGTATCCAAACCCCTCGCTAAATTCCAAGGTTTGCAAATCCAGTGATTTTCCAGTCCCTTCTTCTCCCTTCTCTGATAATACGCGACAAACTCTATCAGCTCCGTGCTTAAATTAAAAGTCGTCGGCAGCCATTTCGGAAACGTCTCCAAAGTCTCCTGATCGCTCTTCCTTTCCGCTTTTCTCCTGCAAACAATCGACAACAAGTCCTTGATTGTCACAACATTCTCGAACGGAAATTGATTCACAAAAGCATGCGGCTTCTCCAAACTCAGTTCCCTGAAATTTTTGAAATGCCTCATCAGCCAGAGAACGTCCGCCTCTTCCTCAGACTCAACAATCTCAAAATTCGGGTCCGTCAAGTATTTATTAACAAACACGTATTGCGAATAAACCCTAAGTTTCTCCCGAGTTTCTCCAGACTCTGACAATTTTCCTTTGTCCGGTAATGTTTCAGGCACGTGTCCCTCCAGAAAGTAATTATCGTCGGGCTCATTTTGCTCGAAACTCTCGTCCTGGAAACTGTCTTCTCTCCAGGGTAACAGAAGGGCCCGTCGTTTTTCCAAATCGTTGGTCTGACCCTCGATAAAATTCCTCACAACTTCTTCGCCAGACACGACATTTTTTATGGGAAACAGGAGAGTGTAATTCATTCTTTCCGGAATAAAGTAAAAGGGAACTATTCTAAAATTGGGCTCGTCGCTGTGATTAATCGAGGAGCCAACTTCATCCATAATCCACCAGATTGGCATTGTTTCCTCGATCGTGCTCGATTGGGTCTTAAACGAGAAGAAATTGTTGTATCTCCACATTTCAGAAAGGACAAACTCAATTTTTTCTTGGTCTGTTTCTACTCTGTCCACCTCGGGTTTCATGAAATTGTACATTCGATCGAGAAGGTTTGGATTTTCACGGAGATTTAGCCTCGTTTCGGCCAACCGATAAGTCCAAGCGTGATCAATTAAATAAATGTGATTGGGCTCGTCGGACAACATTTCTTCTGTGACGAAAAGTTTCCAAAAAGGATCCGTGGGAGATCGTACGTCATCTTCGTAGCTGATTCTCGCCATTTGGAAAACGCGACCCGCATCGAATATCTGATTCTCCAATTTTTTGAACAAAATGTGCCAAAAGTGCCTTGGTACTCCGGAGGATTCTAGCTGCGGTTGGTGCGCAGCAAGAAAAATGTTGAAAGGCTCGATACCATCCATCTCTGATGAAATCTGCGAAAAAAGGCATTTTTTGTAGAAAGGAATATTTTTGGTTGCTACGGAAGCTTGGAATTGGATTAAAAATTCCATTACTTTTCCAGGTTTTTCAGAACAAATTTTGGGAAAATTACAGGACAAATTTCAAACAAAATACATTGTTTTCATATATAAATTTTAAATTACATTTTTTTAATACGTTAATTCAAAAATTGTATACAATAATTGAAAAATTAACGATATAATGAAAATGCGGATAAACTAATTGAATAATGACACAAATAATTGTAATTTGAAAAAAATAATTGAGAAATGACAAAAATAATTGATATCTGGTGTAAAAAATAAAAAATTTGAAGACAATACTTGAAAAATAGACGAAACAATTAAAATGTTAAGAATTAATTGAACAATGATATAAATAATTGAAAGCTGGTGTAAAAGTCAAAAATTTCTAGACAATAATTGAAAAAATGAAAAAAATATTAGAAGTTTGATGAAAATAATTAAAATTTAAAAAGAATAATTCAAGAATGTCCCAAAAAAATTTAAATATGAAGAAATTAATTAAAGTTTTAAGAAAATAATTGAAATTTTTAGAAAATAATTGAGAAATGACAAAAGTAATTGATAACTGATGTAAAAAATTAAAAATTTGAACGCAATACTTGAAAAATTGAAAGAAAATCATTTCAAAATGTCAAAAATATTTGAATAATGACAAAAACAGTTGTAATTTGAAAGAAATAATCGAGAAAGGATTAAAATAATTGAAAACTGGTGTAAAAAATTAAAAATTTAAAGAATAATTGAAAAACTGCCAAAACAATTGAAATATTAAGAAACTAATTAAATAATGACAAAAAAATGAAAGCTGGTGTCAAAATTAAAAATTTATAGACAATAATTGAAAAATAAAAAATTCGAAGCTTAAGAAAAATAATTAAAAGTGAAGAAATGAATTGAAGTTTAAATAAAATAATTGAAATTTGAACACAATAATTCGAAAATATTAAAAAACTTAAATAATTATTTATTTAATAATAAATAATAATAATTAAATTAAATAATAATTTAAAAAAATAATAACGATAATAATAAAAATAACAACAATAATAATAATATGAAGCAATTAATTAAATTTTGAAGAAAAAAATATAAAATTGACAAAAATAATTCAAATATGAAAAAAAAAATTGTAAAATGACAACACTAAATAAAAAATTGATTAAAAATCAAAAAATGATAACAAAATTTGAAAAATTGTAACGAAATAATTGAAATTTGATGAAAATAATTGAAAAGTTGTAAAAATAATTAAAATTACAAGAGAATAATTGAAGAATGAAAAAAAAATAAGAATTTGAAAAAACTGTTACTGTTAGAAACTGGAGTAAAAAAATACAATTTTGAGTAAGAAAATACGATAAATAAAAAATTAAAAAAGATATTCAAAGTTTGAGGAAAATAATTGAAAGTAGAAGAAATTAATTGAAGTTTGAAGAAAATAATTAAAATTTGAAGAGAATAATTCAAAAATGTCAAAAAAATTTAATTTTGTAGAAAGTAGTTCAAGTTTTAGAATCATAATAATTAAACTTTGTTAAAAATAATTAAAAAAGGTATAAAAAAATGAATAAATCCATGTCAATAATAAAAACAAATGACGAAAATGATTGAAATTTGAAGAAAATAATTTGAAATTGGTGTAAAAAATTTAAAAATTTATGACAATAAAAAAATTGAATAAATTAATTGAAATTTGTAAAAAAAAATTTTAAAATGACAAAAATAATAGAAATATGTAAAAAATAATTGAAAAATAGCAAAAATACTTGAACAATGACAAAAGTAATTTAATTCAAACTTGTGTAGAAAATTTATAATTACATTGATAAAAAAATTAATTTTAAAATAATTGAAAAATGATAAAAATAATTGAAAAATGAAGAAAATAATAAAAATTTGTAAAAGATAATAATTTTAAAAAGTACAGGATATATATAAAGTAAAGAAAGTACCTAATTAAAAAATTATTTTAAGAATTTTCAATTAAGTAAAGTAATTAAAACATTATAGAAATAATCGAAAATTGTAAAAAGTAATGGAAATTTGAGAAAAATATTTTAAAATCTAGTGAATTAATTGAAGAATAATCAAAATAATCCAAAATTCGAGGAAATATTTGCAAAGTAATAAAAAATAATAAAAAATTGATTAAAATAATTTTAATTTGTGAAAAATAAAATTGAAAAAATTACAACATATATTTGTAATAAAAGAAAATAATTGGAGAATGATAAAAATAATTGTAAATTGAAAAAAAAAACTGAAATTTAAGATAAATAAAAAAAAAGTAGAAAATTAATTAAAAAATAATTTAAAATGACAAAAAGTAATTGAAAAATGATAGAAATAATTGAAAATTGAAAACAAATAATGGAAATTTGAGATAAGCAATTGAAATTTTCGGAATTAATCAATAAATAATAAAAATAATATAAAATTTTTTAAAATCATTGTAAATTAAAAAAATAATTAAAAATTGACGAACATAATTGAAATTTGAGAAAAATAATTGAAGAATTATTAAAATATTGAAAAGTGGATACATTAACTTGGATTTGAGATAATAAATAAAAATTTAGGAAATTTATTTAAAAATAATTAATAAATATAACTAAAAGGTGGAGAAAATAATTGCAAAAGGATAAAAGAAATAAAAAATAGAAAAAAATAATTGCAAAAAGAGATAAATAATTGAAAATTTAAGAATTCAATTAAGAAATAGTAAAAATAATTGAAAATTGAAGAAATTGATTGCAAATTGATAACATTAATAATTGAAATTTGTAGAAAATTATTAAAATTTGAGAAAAATATTTTAAAATCTTGGAAATTAATTAAAGAATAATTCAAATAACAAAAAATTCGAGGAAATATTTGCAAGGTAATAAAAAAAATTACAACATATATTTGTAATAAAAGAAAACAATTGCAGAATGATAAAAATAACTGGAGGCTGATATATACTAAAAAATTGAAAAATCAATTAAAAATAATTGAAAATGATAAAAAGTAATTGAAACATGATAGAAATAATTGAAAATTTAAGAAAATAATAAAAATTTGTAAAAAATAATTTAAAAAATTACAGAATATATTTGAAATAAACAAGACTACTTGAAAAATTACAAAAATAATTGGAAATATGGAATTTGATATGGAAGATTAAGATTAATTAAGATAATTATGGAAATTTGAGAACAAAATTGAGAAAATTACTCAATTTATTTGATATAAAAGAAAGTGAATGAAAATCGAAGATCATCGTTTAAATACTTGATAAATACAACAAAAAGTTTCAAATCAATAAATAAAAAATGTAGTAATTTAGTTTTTTTAATAAAAATTGATGAAGCATGAAATAGGTTTTTTTAATATTGAAAAATATTTGGGAAATAATTATGGAAAATGATTAAAATATTGAAACTGATAATTAAATAAACAAATTTGAAGAAAAAAATTACAATTTGAAAAATAAAAATCATATTTTGTAAAAATAATTGAAAAACGACGAATGAAATTGAAAATTAATTAATAAATAATTCAACTAATTTAATATTGAAGGAAATAATTAAAAGCGGAAAAGTTCTATTTGAAAAAACTAAAGAAAATAATTGAAACTTGCGGAAATTGAATTTAAAAATTAGGGGAAAAATTTTGCAACTTTTAAATGTTTTTTTTTCTTTTATCAATTTTTTGATAGTTAATTTTTTAAAATGAAAAAATAGTTTATATTTTCTAGTAATTTTTCTACATTTTCTAGTTAATTTTTTTTCTTTCTCTCATGTAGAATAGTTCTTTCACATCCTCAACTATTTAATTGCAAAATTGAATTATTTCCTTTTATTCTAATAGTCTCTTTTTCTAACTTTCTAAATAATATTTTTTTAAATTCTAATTATTTATACACTTCTTTTTATTATTTTTCTTTCTAATGACTTTTTTTATTTTCTGATAATCTTTATTATTAACGTTCCAATTCTGTCTTTTTTATATTTATTTATCTATTTATTTATTTTTTACTTTTCATAAATCACTACATATTTTTTCACTTTCATTCTAACATTTTTTTTTAGTTCTTTCGTTTATCTTCTTGTTATTTTATATTTAATCTTCATTTACTTTTGCGAATTTAAAATTTTTAATCACTTTTTTGTAATTTTTTCATTTAAGATACTTTTTTAAACTTCTATAGTAATTTTTTAAGCTTATTCCTAGTTCTTTTTCTTAAAATTCAAAATATTTTGTCGATTATAGAATTTTTATTTTCTAATTGATATGTACAAGTTATTTTTAAAAATGTATACTTATTTATTTTACACAAGTTTAATTTTTTCTAAAATTTCCTGAATTTAACACTTAAAAATAATTTTAATAATTTGCATAATTTAATTACTTTGAAAGTTTTGAAATTTTGTTGATATTGAGGTTATGTTAAGAAATCTGATTTTTCAATAAATAATTTTTTAAGCTTCCAAATCCGAAAAAATGCACACTTTCAGTCGAAATTTTCCGAGCAAAAAGCATACGAGAAACTCACTAAAAGCTAAAATGAATTCAAGTTACATTATGGTTGAGTTTAATTTTAAAGTTAAAATAGTTTAACTTAAATTGAAGCTCTGCTCAGGGAGTATTTGACGGAAATTAGTTGGGAAAATTACGAACTCTGTGTAAATATTTTTAAAAATTTCATGTATCAGGATCGAAGCATTTTCTCTCTTTTTTTTATAAAACTTGAATCAATTAATAATTTAAAGTGTCAACACTCGTGCACGCAAAAACCGGCATATGAACAAAAACACGACTAAAATAAACAAAGTAGCTTTTTTAATAGGAAAATTAAGATTATATACACAATATTATTCTGCAATAAAAAAAAAAAACAAGAATTAAATTGCAATGAGAATAAACGCAGTTGTAATTCAATTACAAATTACAAATATTTGTTAAAAAAGCGGCTTGAATTTTTCAGAATAGTAATAAATCAAAATTATACGTACGGTTTTTTGTAATTTAAGCTTTAATTCTGCAAATCTTTAATTCTCGTAAATAAAGATAACACTATGTAGAAAAATTAAAAAAGTACAAAAATATTCCGAAATTGAGATTTGAAATTTCTAAATATTTTGAGGTTATGTTCGTGTGTTCGAAAAATTCTCGGTCGGTAAAAGCGGTTTGTGTAAAAAACAAGTCAAAAGAACTACTTTTCGGTTTGTTAAATTTTTATTAGATGCAAAAAATTGATTGTATTATGTAGGTAAAAACAGTATTTAATTAAAGAATCATTTACGTGACCTTTCATTGATTTATATTTTTTTTTACCAGAAACAAGTGGAAATGATTTTACTCAAATTAGCTTCCGTTAAAAACATGGCTGAACGTTATTTCCTGTTGGCGCTTTAACTATCATTTACGTTGCCGGTGTCGTTTCTCTACAAACTGTTTTAGTTCTTACAAATTTTAACGAAGATTTTTACAGTCATCGACTGTTCAATAATTGGTAAGTTGAAATTTCCAATTAATTTAAGCTTTTTAAAAAATCATTTGCCTTAAATCTTGGTCAGAATAGAAATATGCTCTCAACACGTGGTATGATTGCATCAAATTTGTTAAACCAAAATATCTTTATAGATTTTTAAATAATAACTTTGTACACCATAAATCGTTTGTGTTTTTTTAATAACAATGACATTGTTTTGTCGTAATAGTGAAATTTAGAAAATTTAATGAGTTTTTAGGTTAGGTTGACATTTTTCCGTTAATTCATTAAATCTATTTTGTAACTCATTTTCACTTAAATGCACGAAAACGGTTAAATAATTGATATTTTTGCGATAATTTTGAATTCTAATCTGAATTCTTTAACAAAAAATGGGAGAAATTACTATTGATAATTTTTCTTTGTTTCGTGAATAATTTATATTTTTCGGTTTATTCTTCTGTATTAAAATGAATTTATATATTTTCCTTTCTTGTCCACTTAAATATCCATTAAATTTTCATAAACAATCTTTATTTACAGAACACTTAAAAACAAATAAGGTTTTAATTACAAAAGCTATTTTCTTAATCTTTTAATACCATCTTAAGCTATTTTTAATTATTGTGCATTTTTGAATTATTAAATTTTTATTTTCTTGAAATTTCAATTTTATTTCCGCATTTTCTCAAGAATTCTCTTTAATTTCCAAGTATTTTGTTTTTATTTTAAATACTGTATTCGTTAATTTTTTCAATCAATTTTATTAATACTTAATTATTTTTAGTATTTTTAAATTAGTGTCGTCATTTTTCAATTAAAGTCTTCAATTTCAAGTTATTACAAATTTTTATTATCCATTTCAATAAATTTAATTATATTCTTCAATATTCACTTAATGTTTTCATTTTTCTGTTCAAAATTTTTATTGTTTTTTTAATCAATTATTTTAATAAATTTTTATTTATTTTCTTTAAACTTCTCTTTATTTTCATTAAATTTTTTAATATTTCAATGATTCCCTTCAATTTGCAATTCTTTTTCAAATATAATCTTCAATATTTTCAGCAATTTTTCTTAATTTTTAATAATTTTCTTCAATTTGAAATTATATTTATCATATTTTCAATCATTCTCTACAATGATAAATCTATTTCTTTATTTATCAATAATTGTCTTTGATTTTCAATTTTTTATGTTCTTTTTAAATTATTCTCTTAATTTTGAATATTTTTCTCGAATTTCAATTATATTCTTTGAATTTTTAATTAATGCCTTCAATGCGTAATTATGTTTATTATCTTTTAATTAGCTTCGTCATCTTTAAATTATTTTCATTTGTCTTGAGTTAATTTCTTAATTTTCATTTATTTTCTTCAGTTTCAGATACTTTCAAGTTTTTTAATTCTATATTTTTTTTATATTTTTAAGTATATTTTAGCTTCTAAAGTATTTTCATTTTTTTTTTTAATTATTTCCAGTATTTTCAAATTCGTGTCGTCATTTTCAAATAATTTTTTGAATTTCTAATTATTATTACAATTTTAATGATCCATTTCAATATTCTTAATGATTGTTTTCCATATTCACTTAATTTTTTAATTTTTATTGTTTTTTATTATCAATTATTTTAATAAATTTTCGTTTATTTTCTTTAAACCTTTTTTTATTTGAATTAAATTTTTTAATGTTTCAATGATTTCCTTCAATTTGCAATTAATTTCTTCTTTTTCAAATGAACTCATAATATTTTCAGTAATTTTTTTTAATTTTTAATAATATTCTTCAATTTCTTAATTAATACCTACAATGCATAATTATGTATATTATCTTTTAATTAGCTTCGTCATCTTTAAATTATTTTTATTTGTCTTTAGTTAATTTCTTTAATTTTTAATTATTTTCTTCAATTTAAGCTACTTTCAAGTTTTTTAATTCTCAATTTTCCTTGAATTTCAATTAAATTTTAGCTTCTACAGTATTTTCATTTACTTTTCTACTATTTTTAAATTAGTGTCGTCATTTTTTAATTAATTTGTTCAATTTCAACTTATTACAAATTTTAATTATCCATTTATGTAAATTCATTGAATAATTATCTTCCATATTCAATTAATTTTTTTTTTTTCTGTCCTAAATTTTTATTGTTTTCATATCAAAAATTTAAATAAATTTTTTTTTATTTTTTTTTATTTTCTTTTAACTTTTTTTTTTTTTGAGTTTATTAAATTTTTTAATATTTCAATGATTCTCTTCAATTCGCAATTAATTTTTTCTTTTTCAAATATACTCTTTAATATTTTTAAAAAAATGTCTTAATTTTCAATAATTTTCTTTAATTTGAAATTATAATCTTAATATTTTTAATCATTTTCTACGATAATAAATCTATTTCTTCATTTATCAATCATTGTCTTTAATTTTCAATTTCTTCTGCTCTTTTTCAATTATTCTCTTAAATTGTTATATGTTTCTCAATTTTCAATGATATATTTCAATTTTCAATTAATGCCTACAATGCATAATTATGTTTATTATCTTTTAATTAGCTTCGTCATCTTTAAATTATTTTCATTTGTCTTTAGTTAATTTCTTTAATTTTTAATTATTTTCTTCAATTTTAGCTACTTTTGAGTTTTTTAATTCTCTTTTTTCTTTGAATTTTAATTTTATTTTAGTTTTTACAATATTTTCACTGATTTTTTAATTGTTTGTAGTATTTTTAAATTAGTGTCGATGTCGTCATTTTTGAATTTATTTATTTAATTTCTACTTATTATAACAAATTTTAATTATCTATTTAAATATTTAATTATTGTCTTCCATATTCACTTATTTTTTTTATTTTTCTGTTCTAAACTTTAATTGTTTTCTTATCAATTATTTCAATAAATTTTGATTTATTTTCTTTTAAATTTTTCAATGTTTCAATAATTCTCTTCAATTTATTTGTTATTTATTTAAGAACATGAACGTGCAATTTGCCATTAATTTCACTGCTTCAATTTTACTCATTTATATTTTCAGGATTTTTTCTTAATTTTTAATAATATTCTTCAATTTAAAATTATATTCTTCATATTTTCAAACATTCTCTACAATAATAAATCTATTTCTTCATTTATCAATAACTATCTTTGATTTTCTATTTCTTCTGTTCGTTTTCAATTATTCTATTAAATTTAAATATTTTTCTAAAATTTCAATTATATTTTTCAATTTTTCAATTAATACCTTAAATGCGTAATTATGTTTATTATCTTTTAATAAGCATCTTATTTTTAAATTATTTTCATTTGTCTGTAGTTAGTATATTTAATTTTCATTTATTTTCTTCAATTTTAGCTATATTCAAGTTTTTTTTAATTATTTTTAGAAT
Organism: Ganaspis brasiliensis; assembly: GCA_037103525.1. Classification (NCBI taxonomy): domain Eukaryota; kingdom Metazoa; phylum Arthropoda; class Insecta; order Hymenoptera; family Figitidae; genus Ganaspis; species Ganaspis brasiliensis. The sequence goes on along the minus strand of JAZKLR010000168.1, from coordinate 349,165 downwards.
TTTTAAATTAGTGTCGTCATTTTTCATTTAATTTCTTCAATTTCTACTTATTATTATAATTTTAATGATCCATTTCAAAATTCTTAATGATTGTCTTGCATATTCAATTAATTTTTTTAGTTTTTAATTTTTATTGCTTTTATCCATTATTTTAATAAATTTTTATTTATTTTATTTAAAGTTCTTTTTATTTTCATTAAATTTTTCAATATTTCAATGATTCCCTTCAATTTGCAATTAGTTTCTTATTTTTCAAATATAATCTTCACTATTTTCAGGAATTTTTGTTAATTTTTAATAATTCTCTTCAATTTGAAATTATATTCTTCATATTTTCAATCATTCTCTACAATCATAAATCTATTTCTTTATTTATCAATAATTGTCTTTGATTTTCAATTTTTTCTGTTCTTTTTCAATTATTTTCTTAAATTTTAATATTTTTCTCAAATTTCAATTATTTTCTTCAATTTCCAATTATTTTCTACAATTCTCAATTATTTTCTTCTATTTGGAATTATTTTCATTAATTTAAATTTATTTCTTCATTTCTCAATTATTTTCTTCGATTTTCTACTATTTTCTTCAATTTTCAATTATTTTCATCAATTTCTAATTAATTTATTTAATTCTGAAATATTTTCTACGATTTTCAATTATTTTAATCAATTTTTAATTATTTTCTGCAACTATAAATTATTTTTTTTGAATTGCCAAATATTTGATTCAATTTTCAATTATTTTCTTCAGATCTCAACTATTTCCTTCAATGTTTTATTATTTAATTTAATATTCAATAATTCTCGACTTTTTTCAACTATTTTTTTCAATTATCAATTATTTATTTCACATCTCAATAATTCCTCCATTTTTCAATTATTTTCTTCTTTAATCAATAATTCTCGGCTTTTTTCAATATTTTTTTTTCAATTATCAATTATGTTTTTGAAACTTGAATTCAATTCATCAATTTTTATTCAACAATTTTCATAAAATCATATTTTCTTCAATTTCAAATTATTTTCTACAATTTTTAATTAATTTCTTCAAATTACAATTACATTCTTCATTTTTTAATGTTTTTTTTTTTTCAAATTCTATAATTTCTTTTTTCTTCAATTATCACTTATTTTCTTCTACTTTCAATCCCATTGTTCAATTCTTGAATTATTTTCTTTAATTCTTAATTATAATTTTCGACATTCAATTCCATTCTTTAATTTTCAATTTTTTTTTTAATATTCAATAACTCTAGGCTTTTTACAATTTTTTTTTTAATTCTCAATTATTTTCTTCAAATTCTAATTTTTTTCTTAAATTTAAATTATTTTCTTCAATTTCCAATTATTTTTTCATATTTCTTTCAGTTTCTCAATTTCTTTCAATTTTAAATTTCTTCTCAATTTTCTTCAATGTTTAACAATTCTCAACTTTTTTAAATTATGTTTTTCTTTCAATTTTTAAATTATTTTCATAAATTCGCAATTATTTCCGTCGATTTCTAAATTTTTCTGCTGTTTCCAAATATTGTATTTAATTTTTAAGTACTTTCTTCCAATTTCTATTTATTTTCTTCAATTTTCAATTGTTTGCTTCAAATATTCAGTATTCTCGACTTTTTTCAATTATTTTTTTTCAATTATCAGTTATTTATTTCATGTTTCAAAACCTCCTTCAATTTTCAATAATTTTCTTCTATTTTCAATTTAATTGTTCAATTATGTTTTTCAATTCTCAATTAATTTCTTTAAATAACAATTCTATTCTTCAATTTTTAATGTTTTCTTCAATATTAAATAATTCCTATCATTTTCCATGTTTTTTTAAATTATAAAATTATAAAAAAATTCAGTAATTTTCTTTAATTCTCAATTATTGTATTCGAATTTCAATTTTATTTCTCAATTTTCAATTGTTTTTTTTTAATATTCAATAATTCTGTGTTTTTTTTTATTTAAATTTGCTTATTTAATTTTCAATTTATTTCTTCAATTTTGAATTAATTACTTAAATTTTAAATTACTTTTTTGGATTTTCTATCTAGTTGACCAATTTTCAATTACATGCTTTGAATTTAATAACCATTGTTCAATTTTTTCAATTATTGTTCAATTGTAGATTAATATTTACTTTTTTTTTTAATTTTGTTTCTAATTGTCAAATATCTTTGTCATTGTTCAATTATTTTTTTCCATTATTAATTGTTTCTTTTAATTCTTAATTATTATTTTTTGTAAAGTTTAATATTTAATTCTTCAATTCTCAATTATTTTCTTTGAATTTCAATTATTTTCTTCAATTAGTCAATTTTTTAGTCTTTATTTTTCAATTAATTTCTTTAATTTCTAATTTAATTATTATTACAAATTTTAATTATCCAATTCAATATTCTGAATGATTGTCTTGCATATACACTTAATTGTTTCAGTTGTAAATTTGTATTGCTTTTATCCATTATTTTAATAATTTTTTAATGTTTTCTTTCAATTTGCAATTAATTTCTTCTGTTTTAAACATACTCTTTTATATTTGCAGGAATTTTTCCTAATCTTCAATAATTTTCTTAAATTTGGAATTATATTCTTAAGTTTTTCAATTCTGTTTTTGAATTTTCTATTACATTTTTCATATTTTTAATCATTTTCCACAATAATAAATCTATTTCTTCATTTATTAATTATTGTCTTTGATCTTCAATTTTTTTTTGTCCTTTTTCAATTATTAAATTTTAATATTTTCCACAAATTTGAATTATATTCTTCAATTTTCCGATTAATGCCTTCATTGCATAATTATGTTTATTATCTTTTAATAAGCATCGTCATTTTTAAATTATTTTCATTTGTTTGCAGTTAATATCTTTAATTTTTAATTATTTTCTTCAATTTTAGCTACTTTCAAGTTTCTTAATTCTCAATTTTCCTTGAATTTTAATTATATTTTAGCTTCTACCATATTTTCATTTATGTTTTTAATTATTCGCATTAATGTTCAATTAATTTTCTTTAATTTTAAATGATTTCCATAAAAACTTAAGACTTATATTTTCATTTTTCTTACTTCCCTCCTCAATTTTCACTAATATCCTGCATTTTGTTAATTTAATCTATTTTAATTTTAAAACGATCCTACTTTCAATCAATCCTAAACCTTATCAGTCAAAACCTTGATTAATAAACATTTCGATTTTACATATAATCCATCTAAATATTAAATAATCTAAATGTTAATAGATTAATTTTATTTTTTAAGGACAAGAAAAAAAAAGTGAGAAATTATGGCGAAAATCGCAGGAACACCGAAAAGTGGAGCCTCAACGCCTAACATGAAGTCTGGTGGAATTCAAAAGAACAAAACGCCAAAATTCAAAAACACTCCCACGGGAAAAGTCGCACTGATAAATGGAAAAACTCCCGACAAAAGTCAAAAAACCCCCAAGGGAATTCACGTGGAATCTAACGGAAATTCTAGTCGAAAATCGTTCCAAAATACACCAAAACCATTTCAAAATACTCCAAAGGCCGACAGAAAGTCAATCCTAATCTCCCCGAAGAAAGAAGTCACTCCTAAACATGAAATGTCTGCCAAGAAGGTCATTTCTGAGAAAAAGTCTGCGCAAAAGCAGTTGAAATCTGCACAGAAGGAAAAGAACGAGACAAAGTCTGCCCAGAAGGAAAAACAAGAGTCTGTGCAAAAATTGAAGAATAATAAAGGTAAATCACCTCAGAAAGAAAAGGACGCGAGTCCGAAAGTGAATTCAAAAAAGAAACTGATACTCGAGGAGGAGGAGAAAACAGACGAAAGTTATAATGAAGGAATTGTGTCGAATGATGATTCGGATTCTGATGAAGTAGCGAGTGATGATGACTCTGATGACGTTCCTGACATTCTTGGAAAGAGCCTGAATGATGATTCGGACGAAGATGACGATGATTTCGATGAGAGTGATGAGAAAGTTGATGATGGAAAGCAGATGTTGGGAGATTCGGATGATGAGAGTGATGAAATGGATACTTCGAATTCTTTATTCAATCAGGATGATAGTGATGATGAGGACGATGATGAGGATGATGAAGATGATTCTGAAGACGATGATGACGCGGAAGAATCTGCTCTGGGTCTTAAAGACCTTTTGGGCGACAGTCTGAAGAATGATGATGAAGATGATGAAGATTTCGAAGAGGATGATAGTGATGATGAGCCGATTGCGAGGATTGTAAAGACGAGGAGTGAAAAGGCGCGGGAAGAAGAAGAGGATGATGATGATGATGATGAGTCGGATGATGATGCATCAGATGAAGAATCCCCGCCGGGTCTCAAAGATCTGTTAGGAGAAAGTATGAATGACGACGAGGATGATGATGATTTCGAGAATGATGATAGTGACGATGAGGAGGTGCCAAAGTCAGTGATGACCAGAAGCGAGAGAACAAAGGGAATCGAAAAGAGTGATGAGGAAGAGGAAGATGTTGATTCTGAATCCGAATCTGAAGATGATGATGATGATGCAGCGACAGGGCCAGAGTCTGCTCTAGGTCTAAAAGATCTTTTGGGAGCGAGTCTAAAGGACGATGAGGAAGATGATGATTTCGAGAATGATGATAGTGACGATGAGGAGGTGCCGAAGACTATAATGACCAGAAGCGAGAGAATGAAAGGAATTGATAACACTGACGAGGAAGATGATTCTGAAGATGAAGATGATTCTGAAGATGAGGATGAGGATGATTCTGAAGATGATGAGGATGTTTCTAATATCTCAGATCTCTTGGGAAGCACTTTGGGAGACGAAGAAGACGATGATGATGAAGATGACGATGATGATGAGGTTGAGTCTCCGAAAGCTTCCAAAAAACAAAAGCTAGAAAGTGATGATTCTCGAATGGAAGAGGACGATGAGGATTTTGAGGATGAATCTGATGACGAAGGATCTAGTGATGACGAGAGTCCGAAGAAGAAAGTCAAGGTTGAAAAAGCGACTAAAGTAAAACTGGATGAATCTTCAGAATCGCAGACGTCTCCCATTAAGAATAAGGAAGAACTAGAGCGGACAATTTACGTCGGAAATTTGCCAAAAACAACGACGAAAAAGGATGTTGCTAATGTTTTCAGCAAATATGGAAAGATTGTAAATATGCGGGTCAGAGGAATCGTTCCCGAAGATCCAAAAATGTCCTACAAGGTTGCAGCAATCAAGAAAAAAATTCATCCGAAAGTGAAGAGTGTCTGTATGTACATCACTTACGCCGACAAGGAATCTGCCAAAAAGGCTCTCAAGATGAATGGACAGAAATACGAGGACAATATTTTGAGAGTTGACTCAGCCGAGACTCCAACTTATGACATTAAGAAAGCCGTTTTTCTGGGAAATTTACCCTTTGGTAAATATTTACTCAAATTTTACGTTCTTGATTTTTTTTGTCCAAGTCACAAGATACCCAGAATTTACCTTATTCCAATTTTTAATTTATTGATATTTACAAAAATGAATTAAAAATTATTTTTTTCCAGTCTTTTTATTGATTTAAATCACTTTGATTTAAAACATGATTTAAATCATTGGAAAATTTGCATTAAAATCATGATTTAAATAAAAAACAACTTTACAATTCTCTGGATATCTAAAAATCGCAAACCATAAACAAAACCCACAAATTTGTGGATAAATTTTCAAAATTTGAATTTAAATATTTTAATTTTCAGAAAATTAAATTGTATTTATGATGAATTGGTGATTTTAAAAGCTGGTTTTTGATTTATTTATTTGAAAATACACACGGGTAGATAAAACCCATTAAGAAAATACAAAATTAGTTAAGATACATTTGTTAGGCCACATTATTGGAGTTATATAAAATAAGACATAAAGAACTAATAAACATTGCTAGATTGTTCTTAAAAAAGTCTAATTTGTCACTAATAATTTGATGCTAATAGGTGTAAGTTAGTTAGTCAACACCTATAGTTTGGCACATATATATATATATATGTATTTGTTTTAAATCAGATACCTACTTATTAAAAAATGCCTTTAAATTGATTAAAATTTAAATTTATAAATTTCAGTTCAAATAATTTTAACTTCGTTAATTAATTAAATAATAATAATCTCCGTAAACTCCTGCAGTTAGTTAGTATGTATTTATATTTATTCATCTTTTTCTGTCCACGTTTTAAAGTCTGAAGTGAAGTTAGTTAGTATTAATATTTATTCATCTTTTTCTGTCCACGTTTTAAAAACTGTAGTGAAGTTAGTCCCGGTTATTTTATTTTGTGCTGGTTTTTAATTGTCATTTGTGTAAAAAGAAAGTTTCGAAAAAGACTTTAAAAATTTATTATGGTTATTGAAGAAGTTTAAAATATATACACATGCAATTAATTTCATAAATTTTCAATTATTATCTCAAATTTAGATTATTGTCATCAATTTTCCATTATATAACGATTTTTTAATTATTTTATTTTGCTTAAAAATAAATTCTGCAATTTTTCTTGATTTTCATCAATTATTTATCCGATTTTGCAATTCTTTTCATCAATTTTCGTTATTTCTTGCGATTTTTTAATTATTCTCTTTAATTAAACAATTTTAAGTAATTTTTTTATCATTTTCTTTTTTTAAACATATAATCTATGATTTTTTCAGTTATTTCTCCCAAATTTTATTGAATGTTTTCAATTTTTCATATTTAAATTATTTTCATCATAATTCAATTATCTTTCTCAATCTTAAATTAGCATATTTCAATTATTTTTTTCAATTTTGAATTAAGTTCATCATTTTTCAATTATTTTTCTCGATTGTTAATTATTATTTTCATTCTCTACAATTATTTTCTAAGATTTTTAAGTATTTTTCTGAAAATTCAAATATTTTCTTCAATTTCAAATTATTTTCATTTGTTATCAGAATTTCAAATTTTTTTTATTAATTATCGTAAATTTCAATTATTTTTAGCTTTCTTCCAGACTTTTCTCCAATTTTTAGTTTATTTTATTTTATAAAATTAATTTATACAATTTTTTGAAGTATTTTTCTCAAATTTCTATTATTTTCTTCAATTTTAAATTATTTTTATTTGTTTTCATAATTTCCAAAAAAAAATGTTATTAATTTTCGTAAATTTCTATTATTTTTAACATTCTTCCAGTCTTTTCTCCAATTTTTAGTTATTCTCATTTTCTAAAATTATTTTCTAAGATTTTTAAGAATTTTTCTAAAATTTCAATTGTTTTCTTCAGTTTTTTCAATTATCACATTTAAATGTCATTTATTTTTTACAAATTATCATTGTTTGTATCACATTTTAATTATTTTCGTCCAATTTTAAAATTTAAAAACATTTTTCAATTATTTTCCAAAATTTATTTCCTTTAATTTTCAATTCTTTACATTTGTTTCATAATTTCAAGAATTTTTAATTAATTATCTGTCTTTTTAATTATTTATATTATTTTCTTCAATTTTCAATTACTTTCGTTCTTTTTCTCGTTCTTTTTCATAATTGCCAAAAAGTTTTTACTTATTTCTCTTTAATTAAAACTTGTTCTGTTCAATTTTAAATTATTTTTTTCTTTTTTCATTTATTTTCTCTAATTTTTAATTATTTTCTTTTATTTCAATGAACTTCTGAAAGTTTTAAGAATTTTTCTCAAATTTTGTTTAACTTTCCTTTATTTAAAATAATTTATGTAATTTGTTTAATTATTTTCTCAAATTTTAATTATTTTTGTTAATTTTAATTTATTTATCTCAATTTTTAATTGATTTCATTTTTTTTTCAATTAATTTGCAAAATTTGCAATTATTTTGTTTAATTTCATTTATTTTTTGCAATTCTTTTTAATTCGAAAATATTATAAATTTTGTCCTAAATAAATATGTATTTTATTTATATTAATTGATTTTTAAATATTATATTTAAAATATTTATTTCTTCTTTTTAGATAAATCGTATTTACCTATTTTTTATATTTATTATTGTATTTTATAATTTTTAAAACGTATGAAAAACTAATCGCGCGCTTGCGCGCGTTTTATTTTGCTAGTAGCTCTATAATTTTCAACAGTTTTCAACATACGATTATTCTTTTTAAATTTTATAATTCTTCTTTAATTTTTTAAATTATTCTGTTCCGTTGTCAATTGTTCTCGCAAAATTCCCATTATTTTTCAAATGTCAATTATTTTCCTCATTTCTCAATTATTTTCTATAAAATTGAATTATTTCAGTTCTTTTGTAATTTTTCTTTTAATTATCAACTCTTAAACTATTTTTTAAAATTTTCAATTTAATTCTTTAATCTTCAATTTATTTCTTTAATTTTTAATTATTTTCTTCAATTTTCAATTGCATTCTTCGTTTCTTAATTATTATATTCAATAATCATCCCATATTCTCAATTATTATCAATTATTTTCTTGAAATTTCAATACAATTCTTCAATTTTTAATTAATTGCTTCAATTTTTTCCATAATTTTTATCAGTTTTCAATTGACAATTTATTATTCTCCTTCAATTTTATGATTATTCATTAATTTTAACATTTTTTTTGTTCAAGTGCCGATTATTCTCACAATTTTACGATTTTTTTTCAATTGTTAATTTTTTTTAATATTTAATTATTTTCATCATACTGTAATTTTTCTTTTAATTATGAATTATTTTCTGAAAATTTTCCATTTAAATCTTAAATTTCCAATTTACATATTTCTTAAATTTTTAATTATTTTCTTGAATTCTCAAATAATTTCTTTATTTTTTCAATTATTTTTATCGATTTTCAATTAATTCCTGAATATTAAATAATTCTCATATTTTTTCCTTTATTTTTTTCACTCATAAAAATTGTTTTAAAATTTCAATTCAATTATTCAATTCTAGAACTATTCTCTTCAATTCTCAGTTATTTTCTTCAAATTTCAATTCCACTTTTTAATTTTCAATTATTTTCTTTAATATTAAGAAACTATCGCCTTTTTTCTATTATTTTTTTCGATTATTAGTAAGGTTCTTTAATTTTAAATACAATTGTTCAAATTTTATTTCCATTCTTCAGTTATCAATTGTTTTCTTCTATATTCATTCATTCTCGGTTTTTTTAGTTACTTTTTTCAATTTTTAACCATATTCTTTAAATTTCGAGTTCTTTCTTTAATTTTTAATTGCTTTTTTCATTTTTCAATTATTTTTTTTTAATTTAATTATTTTCTTCGATTTTTAATCCAGTTGTTAAATGTGCAATTATTTCCAACAATTATTCCTAATATCATTTTTTTAATTTTTCAGTTTGCAATTATTTTCTGTAAATTTAATATTTCTTGATTCATTTTTTTAATTATTTTTTCCAGTTCTCGCATTTTCACAATTATCAAATATTTTCTTGAAATTTCAATACAATTCTTCAATTTTCATTTATTTTCTATAATTTTTTCCGTAATTTTCATCAGTTTTCAATTGACAATTTATTATTCTCTTTCAACTTTATGATTATTCATCAATTAGAAAAAAAAATTTTGAATTTTTTTCAATTGTTAATGATTATTACCGATTATATTTAAAAAAAAATCATGATTTTTATCAGCCTTGTTTTTTTTTCAGAGTGCGATGAAAATACTCTTTGGAACCATTTCTCGGAGTGTGGAACAATTGATTCTGTTCGTCTCGTGAGAGATCGAAAAACTGGAATTAATCGGGGAGTTGGTTACATTAATTTCAAAACCACAGACTCTGCGGTTCTTGCATTAGAATTGAATGGCTCGAAAATAAAAAATCGAGAAATTCGAGTATCACCGTGTCAAGAAAAAACCGAGTCAAAATTCAAGAAGAACCGCGGCAAAAAAAGGTCTCATTCCGCAAGTTCTGAAAACTCGCAATCACCCAAAAAGCTTAAGAATAATGCAGAAAATGCCGTTGTAAGTAATCATTTATAATAATAACCGGCTTCACAGGCATCCCTTATTTTCCCTAATATCCCCTATTTTTCACAAAAAAAAAACTTTAAAAACTTTCAATCATAAACTTTTATTTATAGAAAGCTTTAAATGACAATTATATCAAAATTTAACAGTTAAAATTAAAAAACTAACATGGCTGCCAGTGACTCATTTTTACTCACTTAAAAAAAAAGAAATACTGTATTTTCTCACTTTTTTATTTTTTTATCTTTCAATTATTTTCTTTAAATTTCAATTATTTTTGTCATTTTTCAATTATTTTCCTCATATTTCTATTATTTTTGCCATTTTAGAATTATTTGTTAATTTTTTTTCTTTTCATTAATTATTGGACTTCCATTATTTTTTCAATTATTCAAATATTGTCTAAAAAGTTTTAATTTTTACACTGACTTTCAATTATTTATGTCATTATTCAATTAGATTTTTCACATTTTAATCATATCATTAATTTTTCAAATACACATTTTCTTCAAAATTAAATTATTTCCGTCATTTTTCAATTATTTTCTACAATTTTTCAATTCATATCTTTAATTTGTTATCTTTTACTCAATTTTGGAATTAATTTTCTTAATTTTCATTAATTTTATTTAAAAATGTAAATTATTTTCTACAATTTTTCAATTCATGTCTTTAATTTTGTTATCTTTTACTCAATTTTGGAATTAATTTTCTTATTTTTCGTTAATTTTATTCAAAAATGTAAATTATTTTCGTCATTTTTAAATTATTTTCTTCAAATTCAAGTTATTATTAACATTATTTAATTAATTCAATTAATGTCTTTTATTTATCTTTTACTCCATTGTTGAATTAGTTATATCATTTCTCATTTTTATTTCATTTTTTGTTTCTTAATTTCAGTTATGTTTGACATTTTTAAATTATTTTCTTAAAATTAAATTATTTCTGTCATTTTTCAATATTTTTCTACAATTTTTCAATTAATGTCTTTAATTTGTTATCTTTTACTGCATTTTGGAATTAAATTTTTCATCTTTCATTTTTCATTAATTTCTTTCAAATTTTAGTTATTTTTGGCATTTTTAAATTATTTTCGTGAGTTTTTGTAATTTCTACACTAATTTTCAATTATTTTTTGTTTTTTTTTTTCAACTATTTTCTACATATTTAAATTATTTTCTTCATATTTCTATTATTTTTGCTATTTTAGAATTATTTTCTTGCAATTTAAATTATTTTGTTCAATCTTTTATTTTCAAAGAGAGAAGCTTCTAAATAATATAAGGAAGGTTAAGATGAAATAATTTAAAACTATTTTATTACTTTTTTTTATTGTCATTAATTTCTAAATTTTGAACACCACTGTTCAATCTTTTTATTAATGGTCCTGGATTTATTCATTTTTACACCAGCTTTCAATTATGTACTTCATTATTTAATTAGTTTCTTCACATTTCAAGTAAAAAGTTAATTTTTCAATTAATGTTTTTAATTTTTTATCTATTCCTCCATTTTGGAATTAGTTCCTCATTTTTCATAAATTTCTTTCAAAATTTCAGTTATTTCTGTCATTTTTAAATTATTTTTTTCAAATTTAAATTTTTTTTAACATTATTTAATAACTTTCTTCAATGTTTAAATTACTGTCACGAAGTTTTTTACTTTATACACCAATTTTCATTACTTTTTCATAATTAAACCATTTTCGACATTTTTACATTATTTTCTTCAAACTTCTATTATTTTTTCAATTATTCAACTATTGTCAAAAAATTTTAATTTTTACACAAGATTTCAATTATTTATGTCATTTTAGTTATATCGTTAACTTTTTAATAATTCTCTTAAAAATTAAATTATTTTTTTTCATTTTCCAATTATTTTCTACAATTTTTTAATTAATGTCTGAAATTTTTTATGTTTTACTCCATTTTGGAATTAGTTTATTTATTTTTCATACATTTCTTTCGAAATTTCAGTTATTTCTGTCATTTTTAAATTATTTTTAACATTATTTAAAAACTTTCTTCAATGTTTAAATTAATGACTCAAATTTTTTTCATTTGTTCATCAATTTTCATTAATTTTTGCATATTTCAACTATTTTCGACATATTTAAATTATTTTCTTCAAACTTCTATTATTTTTTCAATTATTTATGTCATTTTAATTATATCGTTAACTTTTTATTAATTTTTGTTAAATAAAAATTATTTTTTTCATTTTTCAATTATTTTCTACAATTTTTTCAACTATTTTTCTTAAATTTTTCAATTACTTTCTTAAATTGTTTATCTTTTACTCCATTTTTGTATTAGTTTTTCATTCTTCATAAATTTCATTCAATATTTCAGTTATTTCTGTCATTTTTCAATAATTTTATTCAAATTTAAATTATTTTTAACATTATTTAAATACTTTCTTTAATGTTTAAATTAATGACTCGAATTTTTTTAATTTGTTCACCAGTTTTCATTAATTCTTGCATATTTCAACTATTTTCGATATATTTAAATTATTTTCTTTAAACTTCTATTATTTTTTCAATTATTAAACTATTGTCCGAAAATTCTAATTTTTACACAAGATTTTAATTATTTATGTCATTTTACTAATTCTTTTCAAAACTGAATAATTTTTTTCATTTTCCAATTATTTTCTACAATTTTTCAATTAATGTCTTAAGTTTATCTTTTACTAAATTTTGGAATTAATTTTCTCATTTTTTATAAATATCTTTCACAATTTCAGTTATTTTTGTCATTTTTAAATTATTTTCTTAAATTTTAAATTATTTTTAAAATTGTTTAATAACTCTCTTCAATGTTTAAATTATTGTCACAAATTTTTTTTTAATTTGTGCACCAATTTTCATTAATTTTTGCATATTTCAAATATTTTCTACATAATTAAATTATTTATTTATTATTTTCTTGTAATTTTAATTATTTTTTAAACTTTTTAAATATTTTCTTCAATCTTTTTTTTATTTTTTACTCAATTTTCCAAAAAAAATTTTCATTTTACAATTCTTCAATTAGTATTGTTCAAACTTTAATTATTTTGTAATTATTTTCTTGTAATTTCAATTATTTTTAAAACTTTTCAAATATTTTCTTCAATTTTTTTTTTTATTTTTTACTCATTTTTTCAACAAGTTTTGTCATTGTACAATTTTTGTTTCAAATTTGAATTATTTCTGTAATTTTTCATTTATTGTCTTCGATTTAAAAATTGTTATTACATTTTTTATTTTTTACGCCAACATTTTTTATTTTTGTCATTGTCCAATTATCTTCTGCGAATTTCAATTATTTTTACCGTGATAAAATGGCAACCCTGAATTAATTATTTTGTAATTTATTTTAACTTAATAAAATTTTTCTTTTAATTGTTTCTAATATTTTTTTTGTGATGACATTTCGAAAAATTTATTGATTTTCTTATTATATTTGATAATTTAAGTGGGGAGAGGAGTTTCATTTTTTTTTTTTTTTATTTACCTGTTTATTTTTCGATTAACTCGTTCTTTATGTAAACTTATTCAATTCTCTTTACATTTTGTTTATTTTTTCGCAAATTTATTTACCCTTTCATAAAATTGTTAGATTCTAAGATTTTTTAAACAAATTTTTGTTGTTAAAATTGTTTAATATGTAATTTGTTTTTTTTTTACTTTTGAAATTTATTCACATATTTCCTTTAAAATGTTCTTCAATTTATGAATAATTTTCTAAATTCTTGTATTTTCTTATTTTATCCTTACTATTTTTTATTTTGTAGTTTATTTTTCACTATTTTTATATTTTTTCTAATTTTTTCATTTTGTACATTTTCTTCCATTTTTCAATATATTTGCTTTGTTTCTTTTTCTCTTTTTTTTATTTTATCTCTTTAAACATTATTTAATTCAAACTTACTAATAATCTAGTCGCAGATTTATCAGAATTTCAATCTACTCAAATTTAATTACATTCAAATCTCAGTCGATTTAAATTCTCATTTTTCTGATAATTTTTTTTTTTTTAAGAAATAAGAAAAAAAAGTACGTATTTATAATAAATAAACGATTTTTTAACATAAAAGTTAATAATTTAATGATATTAGAAGAAATGTCGTATCTCTTTTAAAATTTAGACTAGAAAATGTTTCTGTCTCGCAAACTAAGTAGGATATATAATTTATGTATCTTTATTAACTTTTTAATGTGCCCATTGTCACTCTGAAGCCTGTAATAAATTTTCAGGACTGTTTTTAATTTTCGAAATTTAAATTTCCGTACTTTCATTTTTCAGAATCGATTGAGCAAGACGCAGCAGAGAAGAAATAGAAAGCGATCCCAGGGTGAAAAGCAGAGAGGAAGTGATCATTCTGCGAGTCCTCAGAAGCCGAAAGAGAAGAAATTTCCAGGTCCATTTAAAATGGGAAAAGAATTCGATAAACCGAAAAAGCAAAAGGAAAACAAATTCCCAGGTCCTCTGAAGGCGAAGGAATCACAACAGGGAATGGAATCACAGAAAGGGAAAAAATCGCAGAAAGAGAAAAAACCAGCGAGTCCACAGAAGCAGAAAATGAAGGAGTCACCGAGTCCGCAGAAGCAAAATTTCCAGGGTCAAAAAGCCGACGCGAAAAAGAAGCAGAAAAAAAATAAGACAGAGAAAAAGAAGAAGATTATTGCTGCAAAGTTGATGGCTAAGAGCAAGAAGGCAGAATAGAGTAATTAGAATCTTAAATTTTCTATCGAGTTTGTTTGATGTGAGTGGAAAAAGCAACTTGTTGATTGTTTCATGCTGTTGTGTGAATGCTGTGTGTTCTGTATGTATGTACATACGTTTGAAAGACTGTTTCAATTGTTTTTGTGATTTTGATAATCTGGCATTTTAAATGCCTTCTTAAGTTACTTTCAATTTAGTTTTTTAGATTATTACAAGAATTGTTCCATTTTTTAAAAACTAGTTTCATAATAATGATTATCCAATAAAAATAATGTCTTTCTTAATTCTTTGTTTTTAAATTAGAAATCTTGAGTTCTTGAGTTATACATCGTGTGATTTTAAATAAGCCAGGGAAAAGGTAAGCGGAAAATTAAAATTTTTGACAGTGTCTAGCGAACCGGGAATAAAAATAATTTTTTCTTGTAGTTGAAGTTTATATAGTTTCTTTATAAACAAAAATGACGTATATTGAATGTGTAAAACTGCTATTCTTAATATTTCTTTTAATAAATCAGTTAATATTCAATAATGTTGACACAGGAATTTTTAAAAAATTTATTCACTTAAAAAATAGTCATTCTTTCTATCCAGAAATAATGTATTTATAATTCAACATTACAAACTTGACAGTAAAACTATTTATTTTCATCGTTAGATAGTTGCTGGATTTTTTTGTGCAGCTGTGAGGGAAATTCCTTGATATTATCTAGAGCGCAAGTTTTGCAGAAACGTTTTGCGTAAAATATACTGCAGCCCAGACACACTGACTTTTTACAAAGACTGCAGTCCGAGCCCAAAACCAAAATCTCCTTTTGATGTAACGGAGTAAATGGATCCTTCATAACGTAACATTCCTCAAGATAAACAAGATGTTTCTGGAACGGAGGTTTGGTGCCTTTATAATCAAAATTCTCACTCAAGCTACAAAAACCACAAGTAAAAGTCCCTCTAGTTTCACTCTTTTCCGATTTTTCCAACAATTCCGAAGCTCTTGAAGTTGACGCAACGCCCTCCATCCTGAATTTCTGCAATTGAAAAAGAAAAAAAACAGTTCATTAGAATAAAATTTTATGGCACAGACTTTTTTAGGTATAAAACTTTGGAGATAATATTTTTAGAATTCGTTTAGATGTAACTAGAGTTGCAAAGAAGTAATAGTACCTGAAGAACGAGAATATATCCGACAAAAATTCTAATCGAGAATTTATGTGAATTAAAGTTTTTTGTTTATTTATCAAATTTAGTCAAATTTTCTCAATCAATGTACGAAAATAGAATCTTTAGTGTTATTCTAATTAGTAATGATTTGAATTTTAATGTTAAAAGTAAGTGTTATATATATATATATATATATATATATAAATAATTTATAAGTTTCTTTCATTCTATCCACACTAGTTTATCACTAGATGTTTTTTTGCTTTAAATTTTTACATGATATTTCACCTTTTCAAAATGTACTCAAATTTTAATTTCATCAAATTTCTGTTAATTTGAACTTGCATTGATTAAAAGTTAAATTAATCCACGGTTCAAATATATTAAATTTAAAAATGTTAATTGTTTTCTCTTATGATTTCAATTCTACTTCAACTATTTTTATCATTTTCAATTGTTTTCATTGTTTCTCACTTTTTTTCCCTAAATCTTAAATCTACCTTCCGCAAATTTAAATTATTTTTTTACGCTTTTTCAATCACTTTTTCAATGTTAGTTATTTTCTCTTCGATAATTAAACAATTTCATTATTTATTGCTAAATGTTATATTATTTATATCGCAATTTTAAATTAATTTTTTTAATTTTTCATTATTATTTCCATTTTGGGATTATTATCTTCAATTTTTAATAATTTTCATTATTTCTGAATTAATATCCTGAACTTTCAAATATCTCATAATAATTTTTAATTATTTTGTTCAATATTCATTTCTTTTTATCATTTTGCAATTACTTTCCTGCATTTCTAGTAATTATCTCAAGTTTAGATAATTGTCTTTAATTTACAACATTTTAAACGATTTTTCAATTATTTTCTTTTGCTTAAAATTAAATTCTGTAATTTTTTTATTATTTTGTCTAATTTCTAATTATTTTCATTCTTTTAACATATTTTTCAAAAATCAAAAATTTTTTAATTAAAAACAAATTATGCAATTTTTTAAATTACTTTCTTCAAGTTTCAAATTTTATAATCATTTTCCAATTATTTTGCCCATTTAATTATTCTCATTTTTTAAAATATTTTTCTTCAATTTTTTTATAATTTCTAAAATTTAAACTATTTATCTGATATTTTAATTATTTAATTCAATTTTAAATTATTTGTATTATTTTCTTCAATTTTCAATTACTTATGTTCCTTTTCATAATTTCCAAAAAGTTTTTAATTATTTATCTGAAATCTCCATTAGTTTATTCAATTTTCAATTACATCCATGAATTTCTTGTATTTTATGTATATTCTGTGTTTTTTGCAATTATTTCTCTTCAATTTTAAATTATGTTTAGGTATTAATCTTCATTTGTTTTCTGTAATTTTAAATTATTAAATTTTTTTTTTTCAATGAACTTCTAAAAGTTTGAAGTATTTTTCTAAAATTGTCTTGAACTTTTCTTTATTTAAAATATATTATGTAATTTTTTCAATTATTCTCTCCAAATTTTCATTAATCTAATTTTTTTCAATTTATTTCTAAGATTTGCAAGTATTTTTCTCAAATTTAAATTATTTGCTTTATTTTTAAAAAATTTCCATGATTTTTGCAAAACTTGTTATTATTGTTTAAAATTTCAATTATTTTTGCAATTTTTTTCAATTCTAAAATCTTCTAAATGTTGCCGTATGGAAATAAAACTTGTTTTATTTATTTTTCAATATTATATTTAAAATATTTATAACATTGCTAATCATTTATTTATAATCATTCCTTTCTTTTTATCATTTTGCAATTATTTTCACCGTCTTTTAATTATTTTTCAATTAATTTCCTAAATTTTCAATTATCTTAAATTTTAATTATTGTCTTCAACTTTTAACTTTTTAAACAATTTTTCAATTCTTTTCTTTTGCTTAAAAATGAATTTTGTAATTTTCTTATTATTTGCTCCAATTTCTAATTGTTTCATTCTTTTTGCATAAGTTTCAAAAATTTCAATTAATTATCTGGAATTTTAATTACTTTTATCATATTTCAATTATTTAAAAAATTTTAAAATTATTTTCACCATTTTTCAATTATTTATTTCAATTTAAAATTATTTTCATCATTTTTCAATTAGATCCTAAATTCTTAAGTATTATTCTCATTTTGCAAAATTATTTTTCATTTTTTTAAAGTATTTTTCCCAAATCTCAATTCTTTTTTAAAGTTTTTAATTACTTTCGCCATATTTGAATTATTTTTTTAAATTATTTTAATCATTTTTCAACTATTTCCCTAAATTCTTAATTATTATTCTCATTTTGTAAAATTATTGTTAAGATTTTTAAATATTTTTCTCAAATTTCAATTATGTTCTTCAATTTTTAATTATTTTTATTTGCTTTCATAATTTCAAAAAAAATTTATTAATTATCTTAAGTTTCAATTATTTTCTTCAATTTTTAATTATTCTCATTTTTTTCAATTAATTTCACAGATTTTCAAGTATTTTTCTCAATTATCAATTTTTTGTTATTTTATTTATTTATTTATTTTTATTTATTCATATTATATCCCACAGTGAAAAATGAACCATTATGGGAAGCATACAAAGTATTTTTATAAAAATAATAATAATAAACATATAACATATGTTATAGCTAATGTTAACTATTTTTAAATATTTTTCTTAAATTTCACATTATTTTCTTCAATAATTTTCAATTCTTTTCATAGTTTCCAAATTTTTAATTGTTTAACTAATATTCCAATTATTTAATTCAATTTTCAATTATTTTCCCTAATATTTAATTATTTACATTTTTTGAAATTATTTTTTAATATTTTAGAATATTTTTCTTCAATTTCGAATTATTTTGAATTTTTTTCATAATTTCTAAAATTTAAACTGTTTATTTGATATTTCAATTATTTAATTTAATTTTCAATTATTTTATCCAATTTTTATTTATTCTTATTTTTTAAATTATTCTTGAGAGGAAAAATGAGGAAATGGGACTTGAATTAAAGCGAATACTTTATTCTTGAACTACATGAGCGTTTATTATATTCAAAGGTTCGAAACAGACTGACTCATCCAAAAGATTATAAAAGGGAAAAAAATAGCTCGATGTACATTTCGATGTTGCCAAATATAAGTTTTAAGTAAAGGCTGTTGCCACGTTTAAGGGAAATATTTTCAACACTCCTTCTCAACAGCATTATACTAAAATCAAAAAAATGTAAACAATCTAATAACAATTCATTGCATTAATAAATTTTACATGTTTACTTCGTTGCAAATTTTTTGTTAGTACATCAGATACCATTTCACTAGTAGGTATATACTCAAGAATAATATCACCCTTTTCATACAGATTTCTAATATGGTGATATTTTATATCAATGTGCTTACTGCGACCATGCAAGATCGGATTTTTCACAAGACTATGAGCACTTTGGTTGTCACAGTACAATAGCACACTTTTAATTTTAATAAATCCTAATTCGTTAAGCAATTGTTTAATATAACTTGCCTCTTTAGCTGCCATGGAAAGCGCGATATATTCGGCTTCCGTGCTACTCAAGGCCACTACACTTTGCTTTTTGGACTCCCACGTTATAGCCCCACCAGCACAGATAAAAACACAACCACTGTATGATTTTCTATCGGTGGAGTCGTTGGCCCAATCTGCATCCACGTAGCCATGCACAGGTTTCCCAGTTGTTTGATAATGCAATTTCAGGTCAGCAGTTCCTCGTAGATATCTCAGCACCCGCTTCGCTGCAGCTTCGTGTTCACCGTGGGGGTTGATATTACGTTGAGCCAATTTAGCAACAGAGTGAAGAATATCTGGCCTTGTTGTGATCGCCAAATACATTAAAGATCCTATTAAGGATTGGTAGCCTTTTTCATCTACTTTCTTGCACGTATCACTATCACATTTGACTTGATGTCCTGCTTCCAACGGCGTAGACACACTTTTACATGATGACATGTTCCATTGTCGAAGAAGATTTTCAACGTATTGTTTATGTCCTAAAGTGATACTACCAGTTTCGCCTTCACGTTCGATTTCTATCCCCAAAAAATGCTTTAAATCACCACCATCAACAACATTGAACTCATTTGCAATAGACATTTTTATTTTCAGCAAATCATCTTTGCATGAGCTCGCAAAGATAAAGTCATCGACATAAACCGCGACATAGTTCAATTTACCTTTCTCGTTACGCACATAGAGACAAGGTTCACTGACACATGGAACAAATCCAAGATTTTTTAAGACTGCATCTAACTTTGTATTCCACTCTCGACCACTTTGTTTCAAGCCATACAAAGATTTTTTTAATTTCAAAACGCGATCTGGATACTCTTCATTTTGAAATCCCTCAGGTTGCACCATATAAACTTCTTCAGTCAACTCACTATTTAAATACGCAGATGACACGTCCATTTGATGTAAATATAATTTATGCTCTGCAGCGAGAGCTATTATCATTCTCAGAGATGAGTATTTGATAACAGGTGAGAACGTTTCTAGATAGTCTATTCCATATTTCTGCGCACATCCTTTTGCAACTAATCGGCTTTTTAAACGTTCGACATTTCCGTCTCTATTTGATTTTACCGTGTAAACCCATTTGCAACCTATAGCTTTTTTACCTACTGGCAAATCAACTAAATCCCAAGTTTTATTGCGTTCCAGGGCTGATATTTCTTCCTCCATTGATGACAACCACTCTTGACACATATTCGATGACCTTACGTCATTCACACTTCCTGGGATTTTTATATCTTCTGTTCTTAACATATTCAGCGTGTTCACCTCCTTGCTTTGGCGTCTCGGTGTACCAGATTTCACCAATTTTGGTCGTCCTACTTTCCCTGTCCGAATTTTCTTCCGTCGTCCTGGTCCGTGGACTACCGCTTCCGCATAAGTGTCCGAATCTTCACTTCTCGCACTTTCAAAATCACTTTCAACTTTTGGTTCGTCGGATTTTTCTCCTTTATCTTTATTATTACTAACATCAGCAATTTTACCTCCAATTGACACAGAGTCAATATTCGGTGACTCAAAATTATTTATAACGAGGACGTCTTCAAAATTAGTAACAGAATTTTTTTCACAGGATACCTCCTTCGGTTTATCAAAAATTTGTCCAGAGAGTTCATCTTCAAAAAAAATGACATCTCTACTTTCAATTATCTTCCTTGTTTCCGGACTGTATAAACGATAAGCTTTAGCCGTTGACGAATAACCAACCATGATGAATTCCTCGCCCTTTGCTCTGAATTTCTTATTGTGCTTTTTATTTAAAGCAATTGCTCTTGAACCGAAAATTCTGAGATGTGAAATTGCAGGCTTCTTATTTGTCCATACTTCATAGGGTGTTTTTTCAATCAGTGTCCTCGTTTCAGATCGATTTCTTAAATACACTGCTGTGCTAATGGCTTCTGCCCAAAGTGATTCATCTGCACCAGAATGCACCAACATACTCCTGGCCATTTCGACGAGTGTCCTATTCGCACGTTCCGCCACTCCGTTTTGCTGTGGGGTGTACGCGACAGTTAATTGTCTCTTAATACCATTTACAGTCAAAAAATTTTCGAATTCTCGACTTAGATATTCACGACCATTATCACTACGAATAATTTTCAACTTTTTTCCACTATGTTTTTCCGCAAAAATAACGAAATCTTTGAATACTTGAAAAATTTGATCTCTTGTCTTCAGAAAATACACGAACACGTAACGCGAATAATCATCAATGAAAGTGGCAAAATAACGTGCACCTCCTACCGACGTTTTGTTAATTGGCCCACATATATCTGTGTGCACCAAACTCAAAAATTCAGTTGCTCGATTCTGAGATTCACTTGGGAATGGTTTTACACAGATTTTACTTTTTGCACATGTTACACACTTAGTGTCACTCGCGTTTGTAATTTTTTCGGGCAATTTTAAACCGTGCACAATATTTTTGGAAGACATTTGTTTTAAACTGCCAAAGTTTAAATGTCCGAACCGATTATGCCATTTCAAAAAATTACTATTTTCTGCATCTGAAAACATACACTGATTTGTTTTACTGTCCACAAGAAATAAATTATTCCATTCTTTCGCTTTAATTATTATCGAATTATTTTTATCTACTACATACGCGTGTTTTTCTTCGAAAATCACCTTTAAACCCTTTTTAAGAGCTCTTGATACTGAGATGAAGTTAGTTTGTAAATCTTTTACGTACAAAACGTTTAATAGTTCATGACGACAATTTTCCGAAGAAATAAACACAGTTCCAATGCCGTCAGCCACTATAGATTTTTTACCTGCAAGTGCGATCCTCTCTTTATGATCTTTGAATTTGGTAAACAAAGATCTGTCACAACACATGTGAGCCGTCGCACCACTATCTAAGCACCACATAGACTTTATCAATTTTTCATCTTTCGGAACCGAAGCAAGGAAAGCATACGCTTTGTGTCCTTCGTTCTCCTTCTCTTTATTAGCGTCACCTTTATTTTCACCACACTGAGCTGCTATGTGTCCTATCTTACCACACTTGTAACATTTTCTGTTCTTCTTCCACTTAAAATTCTTGCGAGGATTTTGCTTTTGATCGACCTTCTGAGAACGAGACACAAACACTTGGTGTACCTCTGTGTTTGACTCACCGTTGTTTTCATTTTGTCTCTCTCCTTCTTCGATAAGCTTTATTTTCAAGTCACTAAGACTAGGCAAATCATCGCGCGTTTCAATCGCAATAACAAAACCTTCAAACGATTTACTTAGACCCGAAAGTAATAAGATAGTTAAAATATCTTCACTAATCTGCATTTCAATTTCATTTAATTTTTCCACTATGTCCGTAAACTCGTTGATATATTTATGCACATCTATACTTTCGTTCATATTCAAACGGAGTAATTTTTTAAACAATGTTATTTTTCTTGCTGGTCCTTTTGGTTTATAAACCTCAGCAAGTTTGTCCCACGCTTTTTTAGAAGTTTCTAGCTTCTTTATTAGATTTATTTCCGATGGTTTTACGCTTAGAATTATGGTGGCTAATGCTTTTTCGTCATTTCTGTCGAATTGTGCCTTTTCCTGAGCAGAAGAAGTTTCTGTTTTCACAAGTCTTCCGGAGACCACAGACCATAGATCAGCATGCACTAAGATGCTTTTCATTTGCACCGACCAAATTGCATAATTTTCACTGTCCAATTTGTCAATTGAATATAAACCTTGCGCACTCATTTTTAGTTCCTTGTCCCCTTTCACAGTCACACTAAGTAACTAAGGAATTCTGTATATAACATACAGTACACTTTTTAGAATTTCACTGTTTGCACCCACGTATCGCTACAGAAAACGCGACCTGGGCCCATAACCTCTTGAGAGGAAAAATGAGGAAATGGGACTTGAATTAAAGCGAATACTTTATTCTTGAACTACATGAGCGTTTATTATATTCAAAGGTTCGAAACAGACTGACTCATCCAAAAGATTATAAAAGGGAAAAAAATAGCTCGATGTACATTTCGATGTTGCCAAATATAAGTTTTAAGTAAAGGCTGTTGCCACGTTTAAGGGAAATATTTTCAACAATTATTATCTAAAAGTTTTTTAATTTTTTTCTCATATTTACAATTATTTTCTTCCATTTTTTTATCATTTTCAAACCTTTTCATAATTGCAAAATTTTAAACTATTTATTTGATATGTGAATTATTTAATTAAATTTTCAATTATTGATATTATTTGTTTATTACTTTCTTAAAGTTTCAAAATTTAAAATCATTTTTCAATTATTTTCCCAATTTTTAAATATTTTTAGATTTTTAATTATTTTCTAATTTTTTTTTTTGTCAAATTTTCCATTATTGTCTTCAGATTTTAATCATTTTCAATTCTTTTCATAATTTCCAAATTTTAACTATTTATCTGATATATCAACTATTTCATTCAATTTTTCCATTAATATTTTTTGATTATTATTTTCTTAAAGTTTCAAATTTTAAAATCATTATTCAATTATTTTCCCCAATTTTAAATTATTCTTATTTTTTAAATTATTTACTAATATTTTTAAATATTTTTCTCAAATTTCCCAATATTTTCCCCAATTTTTAATTACTCTCGCTCATTTATTGAAATTATTTTCTAAGATTTTAAAATATTTTTCTTCAATTTGGAATTATTTGCAATTTTTTTTATAATTTGCAAAATTGAAACTATTTATCTGATATTTCAATTATTTAATTTAATTTTCAATTATTTTATCCAATTTTTATTTATTCTTATTTTTTAAATTATTATCTAAAAGTTTTTTAATTTTTTTCTCATATTTACAATTATTTTCTTCCATTTTTTTATCATTTTCAAACCTTTTCATAATTGCAAAATTTTAAACTATTTATTTGATATGTGAATTATTTAATTAAATTTTCAATTATTGATATTATTTGTTTATTACTTTCTTAAAGTTTCAAAATTTAAAATCATTTTTCAATTATTTTCCCAATTTTTAAATATTTTTAGATTTTTAATTATTTTCTAATTTTTTTTTTTGTCAAATTTTCCATTATTGTCTTCAGATTTTAATCATTTTCAATTCTTTTCATAATTTCCAAATTTTAACTATTTATCTGATATATCAACTATTTCATTCAATTTTTCCATTAATATTTTTTGATTATTATTTTCTTAAAGTTTCAAATTTTAAAATCATTATTCAATTATTTTCCCCAATTTTAAATTATTCTTATTTTTTAAATTATTTACTAATATTTTTAAATATTTTTCTCAAATTTCCCAATATTTTCCCCAATTTTTAATTACTCTCGCTCATTTATTGAAATTATTTTCTAAGATTTTAAAATATTTTTCTTCAATTTGGAATTATTTGCAATTTTTTTTATAATTTGCAAAATTGAAACTATTTATCTGATATTTCAATTATTCAATTTAATTTTCAATTATTTGTTTATTATTTTCTTCAATTTTCAATGACTTACTTTCTTTTTCATAATTTACAAAAGTTTTAAATCATTTATCTGAAATTTTCATTTTTCTATTCAATTTTCAATTAATATCTACGCTTTTCTTGTATTTTATGCCTATATTCTGTATTTTTTGCAATAATTTTTTTACATTAAAAATTGTATTTTTCAATTTTGAAATATGTTTACCTGTTTTCATTTATTTTGTCTAATTTTAAATTATTTTCTTCTTCTTTTTGCAATGAACTTCTAAAAATTTCAAATATTTTACTGACATTTTCATTAATTTTATTATTTTTAATATTTATTTAAAATATATTACCCATCTAATTTTTTCCATTATAATAATTATAATAATATAATAATTCCCTCAAATTTTAATTATTTTCTTCAATTTTAAATTATTTATATTTTGTTTTCATCACTTTCTTAAATCATTGATCATTTTCATTAGTTCTAAATTAATTTTCTAAAATTTTAATTCTTTATCTCAATTTTAATCATTCCTCTCAATGTTAAATTATTTTCTCCAATTTTGCATTATTCTAATATTTTCCATTTATTTCCAGAATTTTCAAGTATTTTCCACAAATTTAAATTATTCTCCTTAATTTTAAAACATTTCAATGAATTTTTACATTACTTTCGACAATTTTGATCGTTTTCATTATTTTTTGTCAATTCGCAAAATTTGCTATTATTTTTTTTTAAAAACAATTTAATAATAATTTTTACACTTGACTGACTTATAGTTAATTTGTAATGATAACTATTCTGTTATTTATCCATTTGTATTTCAATAAACTGTTCATATTTCAAAATAGTGGATCTGATTCAAACATAGAATTCTCCTAATTCTCATAAATTCTCCGCAAAGAGAATATTGAGACGCATGATTATCAATTTTCTAATTTTGCATACGTCGAAATATTTATTTATTTATTTAGCCGAAAAATTATTATCCTAAATTTTTTTCCCTAATGGTCATTTATCAGAAGTATTGTTGTTCCAAAAGTTACATAAAATAACATTATTTTGTAATAAACTCACATTATTATAATTTCTAAATTTCAAACAATCGTATAACCTAAAATTCAAATAAAATAAGTACTGCTGGACATAATATTTATATCATACTAAATTTATTTGATATAAATTGTATTTATCTAATTATTATTTAAAGTAACATCAGCGTTTCGAATGACAATCTGTCATAAATCGTCGAAATTCTGTTGAGCATAACTTTTATTTTGGCAAATTTCAATTTATTAGAATGTTTAATATTCTATTTTATTATTTACTGTAATTTCTATTTTCTTACTTACTTTTATTCATAACTGGCAAATCTTTAATATGCACATAACCTAAATATCGTTATTAATAATTAACATTTGACATAATTTTTAAATTGTCTAAACATCACATAACCTAAAATCACTTTAATAATTCTGAACTAATATATCTCCCAAATCTTCGAAATTCTAAATGTCCCAAATTTCGTTCTCTCGATATATTATTTGACATAATCTCTTTTTTTTCTATCAATGTCCATAATTATACAAAATCTGTGAATCGCTATGTTGCATATATTCCGCGCAACAGAATTGTCATTTCTTTAAAATGCACGAGACTACAGCCAATCAAATTTAAGAAAAATATTGAAACTCAAATTTGATTGGCTGCAGCCTCGTGCATTTTAGAGAAATGACAATTCTGTTGCGCGGAAAATATGCCACATAGCGATTCACAGATTTTGTATTTATTTACATTGATATTTAGAAGAAAAAGAGATTATGTCAAATAATATATCGACAGAACGAAATTTAGGACACTTAGAATTTCGAAAATTTGGGAGATATATTAGTTCAGAATTATTGAAGTGATTTTAGGTTATGTGATGTTTAGACAATTTAAAAATTATGTCAAATGTTAATTATTATAATAACGATATTTAGGTTATGTGCATATTAGAGATTTGCCAGTTATGAATAAAAGTAAGTAGGAAAATAGAAATTACAGTAAATAATAAAACAGAATATTAAACATTCTAATAAATTGAAATGTGCCAAAATAAAAGTTATGCTCAACAGAATTTCGACGATTTATGACAGATTGTCATTTGAAAAGCTGATGTTACTTTAAATAATAATTAGATAAATACAATTTATACCAAATAAATTTAGTATGATATAAACATTAAGTCCAGCAGTACTTATTTTATATCAATTTTAGGTTATACGATTGTTTGAAATTTAGAAATTATAATAATGTGCGTTTATACAAAATAATTTTATTTTATGTAACTTCTGGAACAACAATACTTCCAGGGATCACAGGTTGTCCCCTATTCATCTTTTTTCCCCTATTTTAAAATTTTGCACCTATTTCCCCTATTTTAAAGAATTGTCCCCTATTTCCCCTTTTTCTAATTTTCAGTATTAAAGTTTATAGTTATAGTCAAAATCGATAGAAAATCCCCATTAAAAATACATAATGAAATATAACCTTTTAAAAAAATTTCCCAACTTTTTTAATTTATAAGCTAAAAATATTTTATGTCATAAATTTCTTCATTTTTAGCCATATTTTAAGATATGATGTTTAAAGAAATTAAATTTTCAAAATGTCGTATGTTACAAAAAATATGTAGAAATAATACAGGAAATTCAACAAAATTTCAAAATTTTGTATATACATTAAAAATTGTGACTTTCCATATTTTCGAATTAATCATCTTGAATCACGATTGCCGAAGAATTTCAAGGCCTCCCAAATGACAAATCTCGTGTAAAAAATTCAGTTTTCAAAAAAATTACATTACATCATCAATTTTTTAAATATACAGTCTACAAGTATTTAATTTCTGCATCTCTTTTCACTTATCTTTTTCATTTTTAAAGTCCTTTTGTCTATTTTCAAGTATTTCTAAGATTTTGAATTTCATTTTTTTGAATATCAATTATTTTTTTCAGTCTTTAAATTCTTGTCAGGAATAGTTAAATTTATTACACAAGTTTTCATTTATTTTTGTCATATTTAAATTATTTTCTTCATATTTCTATTATTTTTGTCATTTTAGAATTATTTTATAAAAATTTCAATTGTTATATTCAATTTTTTTTGCCATGAATTTTTAAATTTTACACCAGTTTTAATTTATTTTCTTTAAATTTTAAAAATTGTCTTCATTCTTTTTATTATTGTCATGAATTTATTAATTTTTTACAACTTTTTCAGTTATTTTCTACACATTTCAATCATTTTCTAGAAACTTTAATTACTCTCTTCTTATTTAAATTTTTTGACATTTTTTAATTAGTCTATTAAATTACAATTATTTACTTTAAATTATTGACAGAAATATTTAAATTTTCTACACAAATTTCAATTTAGTTTTGTTATTTTTTAATTATTTTCTTCAATTTTCAATTACTTTTGTTATTATTCAATTATTTTTGTCATTTTCCAAATATTTTCTATTAATTTTTATTATTTTTGACGTTTTAAAATTATTTTATTAAATTTAAATTATTTTATTCAATTTTGTTTATTGTCAAGAAATTAAAAAAAATTTACACCAGTTTTAAATAAATTTATTCAAATTTCAATCATTTTCTTTATCGTTTTTATTATTCTCATGAATTTATTAATTTTTTACATCTCTTTCAATTATTTTTTCAATTATTTCTACAAATTACAATTACTTTCCTTATATTTAAATTTTATGACATTTTTGAATTATTGTCTTCAAATTTCAATTTTTTTCTTCAGACTTCAATTAATTTCTTAAACTTTTAATTATTTTCCTCAAAGTTCCAATATTTTTTTCAATTGTTCAATTACTGTTTATAATTTTTTAATTTTCAAACCAGCTTTCAATTATTTATCTCCTTATTCAATTATTTTCTTAATATTTCAATTGTTTCGTCAATTTTTCAAGTATTGTCTTCAAATTTCTATTTTTTCACACTTTTTTCAATTATTTTTTACAAATTTTAATTCCTTTCCTAATATTTAATTTTTGTTGTTGACATTTTTGAATTATTCTCTTTAAATTTTAATTATTATTATCATTTCTCAATTATTTTTTTCAAACTACAATTATTTTTGTCATTATTAAAATATTTTTGACATTTTGGAATTATTTTCTTCAAATGTAATTTTCTTTAATATTTTTATTATTGTTGCCTATAAATTTTTAATTTTAACACTAGCTTTCAATTATTTATGACATTATTCAAATAGTTTCTTCACGTTTCAATAATGTTCTTAATTTTTCAATTAATGTAATATACACTTTTTATTGTTTACTTCATTTTTTGAATTATATTTCTCATTAATTTTTTTCAAATTATAGTTTTTTTTGGTAATTTTTAACTGTTTTCTACATATTTTCTACATATGTAAATTTATTTTATTCTTTTGTAAATTATTTTCTTTTAAGTTTTAATCATTATTTTTCGTCAAATTTTACTTATTTTTGTCATTTTTCAATTATTTTCTTGTAATTACAAGTGTTCTTTAAATTTTTCAAATATTTTCTTTAAATTTCAATTACTTTGTTTTAAATTTAAAATTTTTGTCTTCATTTCTTGATTTTTAATTAACTTTCCAATTAGTTTTCTCACTTAACATATTTTTGTTTCAAATTTGATATTGGGAGCACTGATTAATTAGTGCGGGCCTTAAATTAATATCAGTAATATTTAGTTTTTTATTGCAAATTATTGTTTATTTACTTTTTTCACTTAAAAACTCCCTATTTATTCACCATTTTTTTCACCACTTTTTTGTACTATTTTCAATCCACAAGTCCACTGGCAGCCCTGTATAATGTTTCCATATTTAAAATTTGTAAATAAAAAAGTCCTAAAAAATCTTCAAGTATACATAAGTTAAAGCAAATTTTCTATCCCCTTTTTGTCCCCTATTTTTAAAAAAATTCGCACCTATTCACCTTTTTCAATAGCAATAGGTCCTGTGATCCCTGTACTTCTGATAAATGACCATTAGGGAAAAGAATTTAGGATAAATAATTTTTCTGCTAAATAAAAATTATGCCAAAAAACAATTGTATTAATTAGATGTTAGTTTCGATTATAATTCTAGTAAAATAAAAACCATATCAAATTATAATTCGAATTATGAAATTTACCTTAAATAGCTAGTCGATAATTAATATTTCGACGTAAGTAAATTAGAAAATTGAATTTTGGCGATAATTATGCGTCTCGAGAATATTCTCAAGAATGTAACCAGATTTTAAATTACCCAGTATTTTGCCATTTTAGATGTAAAATTTATTTATTGCTCTTTGCAGAAAGTTCCTGCTTCTGCGCCTCCTGCGGCCACCAAAAGGGCTTCAAGACGGAAACCTTGGAGCCACAAATCTCAAGACTTTGGGAGTTTAGAGCCTCGGAAATTCTCAGCAGACCCAGGCCAAATTGATTCTCTCTGCCCCGGAATTTGCCGACCGGTTTTCCCGTCTCATTCGTCACTGTCTCGTCATAATTGAAATCATCTTTTGCCAGTTGATCAAACACCAGTGGCATCAGTCTCTTCCTGACAATTCCAGTATGATGAGTCCGAGCCGTCAGCTCCTGGCCGATATAGCAACCTTTATGGAAGCTGATCCCGTGCAAATAGTCCCCGTTTATGTCCAGGGGAAGAGGTTTTCCAGGTGGCAAATCCTCGATCCCCTCGGCGATTCCCAGCTTGTAGCGAAACTCTCGATAGGAGCAGATCTTCTCGGAAAAAGGCATTTCCGACTCAAGATGTTTGATTATCTGTCCCCGCTGAACACCAGACTCGGACAGAATTCTCAGGCCCAAATTCGACATTCGTGGATCCTCGTAAATTAAAATCTTGTCCACAGATTTACTCGAGGTGTTATTATTATTATTATTCCCGCAGGGAAAAATACGTCCCTCTAGCTTTAAATCGCCGCGCTCTTGTGACTGTTGAAAGCAATCGGGATTAAATAGGACCCAGACCTTCATCTCTTGAAGTGGTTCAATTTCGACTTTTCGCCGAAGACGGTAGAGTTTTAGATGACGATGCAGCTGGTCCAAAATTTGAGAATCGCACTCTATGTAGAAAAAGTGCTCGTCCTCGGGTGGCTTGTAGATTATCGAGTCGTAGAGAACTCGGCCCTTGATATTTAGAAAAAGAGTGTAGATATTGGCAGCTCCATTTTGAAAATGCTGCATGTCGTTGGTCACTAGACCCTGAAGAAGATTGGAAGCATCTGGACCGTCGACTCGAAGGAGAGATCGATTTCTGAGATGCTCCAGGAGCTTTTGATTGTGAGAGTGTCTGAAGCTTTGAAAGTGCTTGAAGAATAGAGGGCGGTTTAGAAAAAAGACAGATTTGCCGAGGATTTGTCGCATCTTTGGTTGAGATTTTTAGACTGGCATTCTCTTTTTTTTTTAACGAATCCAGGGCCTTGATGATCTCTGACTGGAATTAAAGATAGTAATTGGTATTGATTGGACAAGAGATTTAGGGGAGACGGACCAACAGTAGAGAGTACAAATTTCTGATAGGTGTAATTATTTCAGGATAAAGTTATTAATAGAATGCTTTACGCTAAAATGAAGATAATTTATTCTAGTGAGTAATGCAGAAAGCAAAATGAGCCTGAAATTAATATTTTCTTCATTTTAAGTACTTTTTTAAAACTATAAACAATCACTCGAAAAGGAACATGCTGCCAACAGTGGATAATCGGCTCCTATTTAAAGAAAACAAATTGTTGAGCAGTTTTTTATGCATAATACAATTCCTTAAAAAGATTGATTCAAAATAAGATCAATTTGTTCGCATAAAAGTTGTTTATTCTTAAATATTTAACTCAAATGTGAGAAATTTTCACTTCTCTGAAACATGCCTACCAAAAGAGCGGGAAACTTCTAATAAATTTTATTCTTTTTTCGTTATTTTTAAAAATACTAACAGTCTAGGGAGTATTATAAAATATTTTCACATTTATGAATTTTAATTCCGAGTATTTGGTGTATTAATAAACATCTCATTTTTGTCGTTTATAGTGGTTTCATTTATTTATTAAATAAAAAATTACATAAATAAGTGAACATTTTTTTTTTAATAATTATAAAAATTGCTGGAGTTAATATTTTTAAAAAATCGCAAAATAAAAGAAAATTGACAATTTGTAAACGAAAATCAAAAAATGGATAGGAAAATACACAATTGAAAAAAATTAATCACAAAATTTAACAATAAATATAAAATTCAAACAAAATAATATAAAAATTAAGATAATTCTAGGAATAATCTGTTGGAAATAATTAAAAATCAAAAGACTGGATTGAAAATCAAATATTATAATAATTGAATATTGAAGAAAATAATAAAAAAAATGAAAAAATAAATTGAAATTTTAAAAAATAATTATTAATTAAAAAAAAAGTACAAAAACAAAGTCGAAAATGATTTAAAATTTAAAACAAAATTCAAAAAATGGCTAGATTAATACACAATTAAGAAAAATTTCAAGAAAATAATTGCAAAAAGAAAAAATAAAAAAATTATAGGAATAATTGAAAATTGAATAACTGAATTGAAAAATAAAAAAAAATTGATAATTGAAGAATATAATTGAAATTTAAAAATTATAATAAAAAAGTTTAAAAAGTAAATTAAAAAAGCACATAATTATTAAAAAACAATTTAAAATTTAAAATTGGATCTAAAAATTTTAAGAAAATAATCAGGAATTGAAGAAAATAGTTGTAGAAAATTGAAGAAAGAAGAAAATTAAAGAAAATTGTTGAAACGAAATTTTAAAACAATTTTTATGATTGAAAAAATTAATTGAAAAAGCCAAGAATTTTTTAAGATTGAAGAATTAGTTGAAAGTCGTATAAATAATTGAAAATTGTAATTGAAATTAGAAAAATATAATTAAAAATTGAAAAAAGTTTTTGATAAAACCCGAGAATTTTTGAATGTGGAAGAAAATGTTAAAAACTGAAAAATTAAATTGAAATTTGAAAGAGTAATTAATAATTGAAAAAAAAGTACAAAAACAAAGTCGAAAATGATTGACAATTTGAAACAAAATTTAAAAAATGGCTAAATTAATACTCAACTAAAAAGAAATTTAAATAATACAAAATAAATTTCAAAAAATAATTGCAAAAAGAAAAATTAAAAAAATAATAGGAATAATTGTTGAAAATAATTGTAAATTAAACAACTGGATTGAAAGCAGAAAAAAACTGAAATTAAAGAAAATAATTGAAAATTAATTAAAACAATTAAAACTTTAAGAAAATAATGAAAAATTGAAGAATGGAATTGAAATTTAAAGAATATAATAAAAGATTTGAAAAAGTAACTGAAAAAAGAAGAGAGTTATTGCAAACTGAAAAATGGAATTGAAATATGAACAATATGAACAATTGTATTTAAAATGAAAGAAGCTTATTAATAATAATCGAAAAAAAAAGTTAACCAAAAACGAGAAATTAAAAATATTAATGAAAATAATTAAAAATTAAAGAATGTAATTTAAAAGCTTAGAAAAATAATTGAAAAAACATTTCAAAATGACGAAAATAATTGATAGTTGAAAAAAACGGACATTGGGAAAAATAATCGATAAGAGAGAAAAATAACAAAAAAAATTAAGGAATAATTCTAAAATTTTAAGAGAATAAATAAAAATTCACAAAATTGTAGGACATAATTGCAGGAAATAATTGAAAAATAACGAACATAATTTAAAAATGGAAGAAGATATCTGACAAATGACGAAAATAATTGACTATTGAAAAACAAATCACAAACTGTCAAGAATAATGAACAAGAGAGAAAAATAATAAAAAAGTTAAATGAATAATTCTAAAATTTTAAGTGCATAAATAAAAATTGAAAAAATCGTAGGATTAATTAAAAGAAATAATTGAAAAATAACATGAACAATTGCACAAGGAAAGAAAATATCTGAAAAATTGCGAAAATATTTGACAATTGAAAACAAAATTCAATTAGGAAACTTATAGGAATTATTGTACATTGAATAACTGCATTAAAAAATAAAAAAAATTGAAATTGACGAAAATAATTGATAATTGAAGAATGTAATTGAAATTTAAAAAATATAATAAAAAAGTTTAAAAAGTAATTTAAAAAAGCACATAATTTGTTTTTGTGATAAATAAATAAAATAAATAAATAAATAATTATTAAATACAGAAAAAAATAATTGAAAACTGAAGAATTGAGTTGAAAATTAAAAAAAAATTAAGTATTTAAAGAAATATTTTTTAGAATTAAACAATTGAATTGGTAATTTAAAACATTTTATATATTGTTAAAAAAAAAATTTAAATTCACATAATTATTGAATTTTGAAGACTTGATTGAAAATTGAAAAAAATTAATTGAAAATTGAAGAGAATTATCAAGATTTGAAGAATGGAATTCAAATTTGTAGAATATAATTTAACAACTGTATCTAAAATTAAAGAAATTTATTGATGTAGAGAAAAATAATTGATATAGGTTGATAACTTTTTATTATTAAATAAAATAATTGAAAATTTAAAAATGGAATTGAAATTTGAAGAGATTAATGAGGAATTGACGAAAATAGTTGTAGAAAATTAAAGAAAATTGTTGAATCGGAATTTTAAAACAATTTTTATGTTTGAATAAATTAATTCAAAAAGCGAAGAATTTTTTAATATTGAAGAATTAGTTGAAAGTCGTACAAATAATTGAAAATTGAAGAATGTAATTAAAATTAGAAAAATATAATTAAAATTAATAAAAGGTATTGATAAAACCCGAGAATTTTTGAATGTAGAAGAAAAAATTGAAAACTGAAAAATGGAATTACTAAATTTAAAAAAAAAATTGATAAATGAAGGAAATATTTCAACAATTGAATTTTTAAAGTTTAAAGTTATTGATGATTGAAAACAAGTTGACTAAATCGGAAAATTGTTAATTTTAAAATTATAATTGAAAATTAAAAAATGGAATGGAAATTTGAAGAAAGTAATTGAAAATTGAAGAAAACAGTTGTAGAATTGAACAATTGAATTGAAATTTTAAAACAATTTTTATGAGTGAAAAAAATAATTGAAAACATCCGAGAATTATTAAATATTGTGAATTGACAATCGATGAAAATAATTTAAAAAAAGGAATTAATTCAAACTTGAGAAAAATAGTTAAAATTGTAGAAATAAATTGAAAATTAAATAATTAAATTGAAGCTGTATGAAAATAATTAAAATTTTGAAACAAAATTCGAAAATGGTTAGAAAAATAAATAATTTGAGAAAATAAATTAAAAAATTAAACAATAAACATTAAATTTAAACTAAATAAATGAAAAATTAGGAAAATGATATGAATAATTGTAAATTGAATAACTGAATTGAAAAATAAAAAAAAGTTGAAATTGACGAAAATAGTTGATAATTGAAGAATGTAATTAAAATTTACAAAATATAATAAAAAAGTTTAAAAAGTAATTTAAAAAAGCACATAATTATTACATGCAGAAGAAAATAATTGAAAACTGAAGAATTGTGTTAAAAATTAAAAAAAAAATAGTCAAGAATTTTAAGTAATAGATTTTGGAATTGAACAACTGAATTGAAATTTGAAGAGAAAAATGAGAAATTGAAGAAAATTAAAGAAAATTGTTGAAACGAAATTTTAAAACAATTTTTATGATTGAAAAAATTAATTGAAAAAGCCAAGAATTTTTTAATATTGAAGAATTAGTTGAAAGTCGTACAAATAATTAAAAATTGAAGAATGTAATTAAAATTAGAAAAATATAATTAAAATTAAAAAAAGTTATTGATAAAACCCGAGAATTTATGAATGTAGAAGAAAAAATTGAAAACTGAAAAATGGAATTACTAAATTTAAAAAAAAAATTAATAAATGATAAATTAAATTTAAAATTAAAGAAACTTATTGATAATTGAAAAAAAATTAGTTGTAGAATTGAACAATTGAATTGAAATTATAAAACAATTTTTATGAGTGAAAAAAATAATTGAAAATCGATGAAAATAATAGAAAAAAAGGAAATAATTAAAAATTGAGAAAAATAATTAAAATTGTAGAAACAAATTGAAATTTAAAGAATCGGATTGAAGCTGTATGATAATAATTGATAATTGTACGAAAAATTAGAAAATGATGAAACTAATTAAATATTATGGAAAATAATTGTCAATTGATAAAAAATTTGATAAATAGCGAGAATAATGAATATCAGAAAGAACTAATTTTAAAGATTAAAGAACAACTATAAAATATAGAGATAATAATAAATTATCAATTGAAAACTGTAGATAATTAAAGAAAAAATTGTAGTAATAAAATCAAAATTGAAGAAATCAACTGGAAATTTTAGAAATGTATTGTAATTTCAAGAAAATAATTGATAATTGAAAAGAGGCAAGAATTATTTAATATTGAAGAAAATAATTCAAAATTAAGGAAAATAATTGAGAATTAACGAAAAAAATTAAAAATTAAAAAAAAATATATTGGAGATTAAATAATTGAATTGAAATTTTAAGAAAATAGTTGATAATTGAAAGAAATATTACAAAATGAGGAAAAGAATTGAATATTAAATAAAATAATTGAGAAATGAGGAAAATAATTGACAATATTGAGAAAAAAGTCTAAAACTGACGACAATAATCGCCAACAGAAGAAAATAATTTTAAAAAGTTAAAAAATAATTACAAAATTTAAGGAGAATTGTAATTTGAAAACTGTTGACAATTATAGAAAAAATTATAGATTTATTAATAATGAAATTAAAATTATTTCAACTGATATTTTTAAATTAAAATTTTAATCAAAGTAATTACATTTTTTAAAAATAAATAATAAGTAATATTAAATAAGTATTCCTTTGAGAATATATTCTTCGTACGCTCTAAAATAAAGTTGACGACCCCTCGATTCTGGCTTTTTTACATGCAAGAGTTCAATCTAAAATAAAAAGTTTTTGGAATGAAAAAAATGCCTTCAAAACATAACCTTAACTTCTGAAAGTTTTGTCATTTTTAAATGGATTTTATACTGATTTATAAAAAGTGCTAAAACATTTATAAATAAAGAAAACTAACGCTTGGAAATGGCCCATATTGTTTTTTAAGATTCGAATTCTGATAATAACGCGGAAAAAATTATTTTTCTTAAAACTCGTAAATATATTTGACAAGACAATTTTTTTTTTAACCTCAAAAACGTTTTTTCAATTTATAAACGACAATAAAATTATTCATATAGTTTAAAAAAAAACCTTGGTTATGTATCCTTATTTTATTCCTAAAATCTAATTATGATGAGTTGAATTAAAAGTTTAAAACCGTTCTCTAGAAAATTGAAATTATCTACTGTTGGTTGTTCTCCCCTATTGTGTTTTTTAATTGGGACTGGGTAGGTTCCAATTGGAGAAGTGCGTATTTTTTAATTGGAACGAAATTCCAATTCGTTTTTGTTATCATTTTAGGAATCATTATCCAAATTTATTTGACGTTCTATAGATAAATTCGGAAAATCATTTTTTAATATTTTAAATGAAATGAGCGTGGAAAAGGTCTACTTGAAAATTATAAAAAAATGTATATAAAAAAAGTCTTACCTCTTACTGAAAAACAACTACACGAATAAAAAAATTTTAATTCATTAAATTTAGAACTTATTTTTCTTTAAAAGTTGTTTCCTTAAGACAATTAAATCAATATTTGACTAAGTTGATAATAATCGATTAAAACCATATTTTTAGTCTCAAGAATTCAGTTAAATTATATCAGAAAAACTTTTTTTTCAAAAAATTAACATTATTAACTTTAGGTAAAACATGAATCAATTTATTAAAGCTTTAATTGTACATTTTCGAGAAAAAATTAAGTTGTGATATACGACAAAATATATAAGATTTTTTAATTGAAAAAAAATTGCAAAAACAATTGATTTTTGCAAATTTTGCAACAATTATAGAAATGTTTTAAAAATAAAGCAAATAATTTAAATTTGAGAAAAATGCTTGAAAATCTTAAAAATAAATTGAAAAAAATTAGAATAATGAAAAATTGGAGAAAATAATTGAAAAAATTACATAATATATTTTAATTAAAGAAAAGTTCAAAAAAATTACAGAAAAATACTTCAAACTTTTAGAAGCTCATTGAAAAAAAAGTTAATAATTAAAAGTTACAGAAAATAAATGAAAAAAGAGAAATATAATTTAAAATTGAAGAGAACAATTTTTAATTTAATAGAAATAATTGCAAAAAATTAAAAATTTTTTTGAAATTATGAAATAATTTAAAATTGAATTAAATAATTAAAATATCAGATAAATAGTTTAAATTTTAAAAATTATAACAAAAATTGAAAATAATTCAAAATTGAAGAAAATAATAGAAAAAAATATACAATTTATTTTTATAAAAAAGAAAATAATTGAAAAATCGTTTAAAAAATGAAAATTGAAGACAATAATTTAAATTTGAGATAAATGATAAAAAATATAGGAAGTTTATTTAAAAATAATTAAAATTATTAAAATATGGAAAAAATAATTGCAAAATGATAAAAAGAAATTAATATTGAACAAAACAATTAAACATTGAGATATATTTGAAAATTCAGGATATTAATTCGGAAATAATGAACAAAAATTAAGATAATAATTGCAAAATGAAAATAATAATGGTACCTAAATTAAAAAATTTAATTTAAATTTGTGATAGATAATATAAAATTAAGCAATAAATAATTACATTGTTTTATTGTCAAAGATAAAATAATTAAAATTGAAAAAGTGATTGAAAAAATGTAAAAAAATAATTGAAATTTGCGGAAGGTAAATTTAACATTTAATTGAAAAAAGGTTAAAATATTAATGAAAATAATTGAAAATTTTGTCATTATTATGAAATAAAATTTGGATTTTTGCATTTAAAATAAGAATATTTACAAAAGTAATTCTTTTGTAAATATTTACAAGATATTTTTTCATTACAAAAAAAATAGTTGAAAAAAAGTCAACGAAAGAATACGTTATCTTAAGAACCGTAACGAATACATATATAACTCCATTTTTGAATAACAGCTAACAAAAAATAATAAATTATTTCCATTTTCCGGTTAACATAACCTCAATGTATTTTAAACAATTTTTAAATAAAAGAGAATATTGTATTTAACTCACATTATTTTTGGTCTGATTCTCGATAACAATTGTCATATCATTACGTCATTTATACTTTATCCAAAGCATTGTATTAATTTATTTAGTTCATCCATAAATTAGGCAAATTTTGTGCTTTCTTTCATCGAATTGACAACAGCGCCATTTGCAGAACAAAATACGACAAGTTTGGGAAGTTTTTAGCATATTTTGGAAAAGATATTTTAAGATAAATTTACAAATCAATATATCAGGGCATGATTTAATGGAAATATTGTCTATTTACTACTTAAAAATTAATTTATCTGGTTAATGAAAAATATCGTTTGGTAAATAATCATCTAAGTAATTTTGTAGGCACGAAATTAGAAGAAATCTTCCTTACCCGAAATCACACTTCAGAAAAATTATTTTAAATTAGTAGAATTAAAATTTGAAATAAAAGATAAAATGTTACTTAAATTGTAAAAAACTAAGTTTTATCTTTTGGTGATTTTGTACAAAAAGTTTTTTGTTAATTTCGAACATAGTTAACTGTCAAAATTACCTCACTCTTCTGAAAATATTTTAGCGACAGTTGGTAAAAGAAATTTTTCTGTGCAATATCCGTCGTACAGTATTGCATTAGAAAAAGATGTCTTACAGGCGCAAAGTCCAATTACAAAAAATTTCATATTTTTCCTAAAAGAGAACTTTACGAAACTTTATAATTAAAATTTATATTAATATATTAATATAAATATTTTGAGAATTATGTATAATTTAAAAAAAAAAGTTTAAGAAACAAGAAAATTTAGTTTTTTTAATATTTAACAAGACAAATAAGAATATTCGGAATACTTTAAAATCCGAGAAAATTAGCTAATATTTTTCTCAATTTTTAATTATTTCTTTTTTTCAAGTATTTTCATCGATTATCAATTCCATAATATTAAAATTTTTTTGGATGTTTGCAATTATTTTTTTCACACATGAAAATAGTTTTAAAATTTTAATTCAATTGTTCAATTCTACAACTATTTTCTTCAATTATCAATTATTTTTTTCAAATTTCCATTTCATTTTTTAATTTTCAATTATTACTTTAAAATTAAAAAATATCCGCTTTGGTTAATTTTGTTTTCAATTATCAATAAGTTTCTTTAATTTTAAATTCAATTGTTCTAATATTTTCTTCAATTCTCAACTTTTTTTTTAAATTTAGTTATTCCATTTTTGAGTTTTCAGTTTTTTTTTCTACATTCAATAATTCTCGGGTTTTATCAATAACTTTTTCAATTTTAAATTATATTTTTCTAATTTCAATTACATTTTCCAATTTTCAATTATTTGTACGATTTTCAACGAATTCTTCAACATTAAAAATTCTTGGCCTTTTTCAATTAATTTTTTTAAATCATAAAAATTATTTAAAATTTTCGTTAACACAATTTTCTTTAATTTTCTTCTTTCTTCAATTTTCTACAACTATTTTCTTCAATTCCTCATTATTCTCTTCAAATTTTAAATCTATTTTTAAATTTTCAATTATTTTATTTAATAATAAAAAATTATCGACCTATATCAATTATTTTTCTCTACATAAATAAATTTCTTAAATTTTAGATATAGTTGTTCAATTGTATTCTACAAATTTTAATTCCATTCTTCAAATCTTGATTATTCTCTTCAATTTTCAATTAATTTTTTTCAATTTTCAATCAATTCTTCAAAATTTAATAATTATGTGAATTTAAAATTTTTTTTAACAATATATAAAATGTTTTAAATTATCAATTCAATTGTTCAATTCTAAAAAATATTTATTTAAATTCTTAATTATTTTTTTTTAATTTTCAATTCAATTCTTCAGTTTTTAATTATTTTTTTCTGTATTTAATAACTATGTGTTTTTTAAATTACTTTTTAAACTTCTTTATTATATTTTTTAAATTTCAATTACATTCTTTAATTATCAATTATTTTCGTCAATTTCAATTTTTTTTATTTTTCAATTCAGTTATACAATTTACAATTATTTCTATAATTTTTACTTATTTTTCAATTATTTCTTTTAATTATTTCCTACAATTTTTCAAATTTTATTTATTCTCTTAAAATTTTAGAATTATTCTTTCATTTTTTTTTGTTTCTTTTCTCTGTTGTCGATAATTCTTGATAGTTTGCGATTTTTTTTCAACTGTCAATTAATTTCGTCATTTTGAAATGTTTATTCAATTATTTTTCTAAAATTTTAAATTACTTTCCTGAATTGTTAATTATTTTCATAATTATTTTTAAATTCTCGTATTTGGTTAACTTTTTTTTCCCGATTATTATTAATAAGTTTCTTTAATTTTAAATTCAATTGTTCTAATATTTTCTTCAATTCTTAATTTTTTTTTTAAATTTAGTAATTCCATTTTTCAGTTTTTAACATTTTCTTCTACATTCAAAAATTCTCGGGTTTTATCAATAACTTTTTTAATTTTTAATTATATTCTTTTAATTTCAGTTACAGTCTTCAATTATCAATTATTTTTACGATTTTCAATTACTTCTTTAATATTAAAAAATTCTTGGCTTTTTCAATTAATTTTTTCAATCATAAAAATTGTTTTTAATTTTCGTTTTAACAATTTTGTTAATTTTCTTCTTTCTTCAATTGTCTACAACTATTTTCTTCTATTCCTCATTATTTTCTTCAAATTTTTAGATTCACTTTTAA
Source organism: Ganaspis brasiliensis (assembly GCA_037103525.1). Taxonomy (NCBI): domain Eukaryota; kingdom Metazoa; phylum Arthropoda; class Insecta; order Hymenoptera; family Figitidae; genus Ganaspis; species Ganaspis brasiliensis. The sequence goes on along the minus strand of JAZKLR010000168.1, from coordinate 307,456 downwards.
ATTTTCAATTATTTTAATTAATAATAAAAAATTATCGACCTATATCAATTATTTTTCTCTACATCAATAAATTTCTTTAATTTTAGATACAGTTGTTCAATTATATTCTACAAATTTTAATTCCATTCTTTAAATCTAAACTATTCTCTTCAATTTTCAATCAATACTTCAATATTCAATAATTATGTGATTTAAAATTTTTTTTTAACAATTATAAAAATTGTTCTAAATTATCAATTCAATGGTTTAAGTCTAAAAACTATTTCTTTAAATTCCTAATTTTTTTTTTTAAATTTCCACTCAATTCTTCAGTTTTTAATTATTTTTTAATAATTATGTGCTTTTTTAAATTAATTTTTAAACTTTTTTATTATAATTTTTAAATTTCAATTATTTTCGACAATTTCAATTTTTTTATTTTTCAATTCAGTTATTCAATTTACAATTAATCCTGTAATTTTCCTAATTTTTTAATTATTTAGTTAGAATTTAATGTTTATGTTCTAATTGATTAAATTATTTTTTTAAATTGTTTATTATTCTAGCCATTTTTCGATTTTTTTTTTTAACTGTAAATTATTTCCGACATTTTTCAGATATTTGCTCCCATTTTGCAATTGTTCACGTTATTTTTCAGTTATTTCTTTTAATTAATCCTACAATTTTTTCAATTTTAATTTATTCTCTTAAAATTTTAGAATTATTATTTTTTATTTTCTTTTCCTTCTTGTCGATTATTCTTGCCAGTTTGCGATTTTTTTTTTCAATTATCAATTATTTTTCCCATTTTGATATGTTTTTTCAATTATTTTTCATAAAATTTAAAATACTTTCTTTAATTTTTAATTATTTTCATTAATATTTTTAAATTCTCGTATTTGGTTAACTTTTTTTCCCGATTATTATTAATAATTTTTTTTCAGCTACTTTTTTTAATCTTTTATTATTATTCTTTAAATTTTAATTCCATTTTTTAATTGTTTAATTATTTTCTTAAAGTTTTAATTGTTTTCATTAATTTTCAATTATTTTATTCAATTTCATTTTTTGTCTACTTTCAATCCAGTTGTTCAATTTACAATTATTTTCAACAATCATTGCTATAATTTTTTTAATTTTTCTTTTTGCAATTATTTTCTTGAAATTTATTTTTTATTGTATTAATTAAATTTTTTTAGTTGTGTATTATTCTAGCCATTTTTCAAATTTTGCTTTAAATTGTTAATCATTTTCGAATTTATTTTTTTACTTTTTTTCAATTATACCTATATTTTTTCAAATTTTAATTTAATGTTGAAAGTTTGAATTTATTAATTTTTTTTATTAGTTTCTTCAATATTCAATTATTATCTTTGATTTTCAATCCAGTCTGTTAATTTTTAATTATTTCCAACAGATTATTCCTAGAATTATCTTAATTTTTATATTATTTTGTTTGAATTTTCTATTTATTGTTAAATTTTGTAATTAATTTTTTTCAATTGTGTATTTTCCTATCAATTTTTCGAATTTCGTTTACAAATTCTCAATTTTCTTTTATGTTGCGATTTTTTTTAAATTTTGACTCCAGCAATTTTTGTATTAATTTAAATTTTTTTCACTTATTTATATAATTATCCGTTTAATAAATAAATGAAACCACCATAATCGACAAAAACCAGATGTTTATTAACACAAACAATACTCGGAATTAAAATCCATGAATGTAAAAATATTTTATCTACTCCCTATTAATATTTTCAAAAATAACGAAAAAATCGTAAAATTTAAACTTTGAAGATTATTTGACAATATTATAAAGAATATTTCGGAATATCAGTAATATTCTTTTTCTAGATTAAAAAAAAAAAAACCTAAATAACTGAAAATAATATTAAAATCCGTTTTTGCACAATATCCGGGGTTCCGTTTATCACAATCCAAGCCTGAGAATGTTAAAACCGCTCTTTCCCGAAGAAAGCCGATCTGACCCGAACCCCATGAACGGCGGCGAACTCCAAAAGTATTTCAGAATGTTTCAGTATTTCTGCCGCGCTCGTGGGGTTGACATTTCACGCTCGTGTGTTTACCAAAAACGGTACATTTTCCTCGTCAAACAAACTTTTTCGTTTTCCATGTTTCGTTAATTTTAGCCTGTCCCTGACGTGAGTTAAAAGCGGCGCAAAATCGAGTGTCAGAATTGGAAGAAAAGCGCGAGTGCCGGTGGAAAATGCGTCGAGTTCGTTGATCGGAGGCTGCTAGTTAACTAGTTGTCGAGAACAGGAGGTGAAATTGGTTGTTTTGTTTTTTTGTTGTGACAGCGAAAAACAGCCGAAAGGATGTATTATTCCGAGGGACATGAGGTGGACGGCAGCTGGGTGCTGCGAGTTTACGTCACGGATCTGCAGGTCGAGAGGAGTCTTCGTGTCAAGGGCGAACTTCACATCGGGGGTGTTATGCTTCGTCTCGTCGAAGATCTCGGTGAGTTTGTAATTCTTGCATTTTTTTTTTGGAGGTTATGTTTTATAAAAATACGGCACCGTAAAACGCCACTTGATTCAAGTGGCGTTTCTCAAGTTTCCTGTTCGTTTCTTGGCCCCGTACTTTTTTTAAGTGCGTGGGTGGGCCAAATTCAAGTCGGGTTTCTTATTACAATAATTTCTGTTCCGGCGGAAAATTTGAAAAGTCAAGTTTCAACTGGGGACAAATTGCACTCGACCGGCCGGTACACGTGCACTGGAGCAACACGTATTGTATTAACTTCCGCGAATATAACAATCTTATCTAGTGTTTTGTTTAATTTTTTTTCTTTTCAAAGAATTGTTATTAGCAAGTAAGCATTGTTAATGTGATTATGAAGCGAGTTGTTCAAAGAATAATTCCGGCTGATTGAAATTTGTTGTTTCTGCAGTTTTTTTTTCTTTTTTGTCGACAAATACCGAGATGTATAAACAAGTGTGAAGAATTTTTATTTTTGTAATAAAGTTTTGAAAATATTTAACATGTGTGTAAGTTATTTATGAGTATTGTTGGCAATGTGTGTGTGTGGAAATAAGTCCAAAGCAACTTTGTGGTCCAATTAACTTTGTGGCTCGAAGCAACTTTGTGGCGCAAATTAATACATAACCTTCAAGGTCAAATTTATTGTTCGGCCGAAATAAGAACCTATTTAGGAGTAATAAAGTGGGGCAAATGGCACGAAGTTGGTTTTTTGTTTCAAACGAAAGATAAATATTTTTTCGAATTTTGAACAGTTATTTATAAATAGTGTTCAGCTCTTTTTTTAAACAAAAATTAACTTCGCACCATCTGTGCCACGTTTTTAAGTACTAAACAATCTTTGAATATAAAATGGTACTATTTGCACTTTGGTCTTTTTAATTGACAAAACAATACGTCGAAACATATTGCCATTTAACAACAAATAATAAATAATTTTTTACGTTATTTAAAAAATAACCTAAAATTTATAATTACTACTACAAATTTAAATTACGAAATGAGGGTATCATAAATATGTGCCCCCACAAAGTAAAATTTTAAAAATGTTGAGTTAAACTATTTTAACGAAATTAAGACCATCCTGCTTCTAAAAATATTTTTATCCAATATTCGTAAGCTAAATCCTGTAAAATATTAATTTAAAGTAAAGAATACAAAAAATACAGTAATAAACGTAGTGTATTACATTTTGTGTATGTAAATATATTAAAATATGAAATTAAAAATTCATATTAAAAAAATATTAATTCATCGTACTCACAATAGATAAATAGAAATATTCATATTTCATAATATAAAATTTTTTCTATTAAAACACAACACTTTTAAATATTTAAAAAAGTCTTTAAAAAGAGTCTTTTAGAATATACTCTGACGCCACAATATTATTGTAAACCTAAGTAGATACTAATTTTTTTTAAAATTGTTAATTTGTAATCCTGAAGAGCTGTGTTCATGACGAAATGCATTGACAATTTAGAGAGTTAATAAACTTAAATCTAATAAAAGTAAAATCTGTTCATATTAAAAGGACCAAAGGCAAGAAACTTTACTTTTTAAGACAAAAACGTCTACAATATCAACAAATTAAATTACGAATTGTAAAAATTATCTAATAACGATTATACAATTTTGGATTTTACAAAAAATTTTAAATCGTATAAACGCATAAAGTTGTACTAAACTAAATACTAAACTAAAATTGTACGAATTATAAATTGTGAATCTGTCTACAAAAAAAGTATACTTCAGAAAGCTTTAAACATTGTAATACTTAAGGAAAAATTTTTTTTTTTGTGCACAATATGTGAAAATTCTGCAAAGCTGGGTGGACGAGATTTTTTTTTTAGCGCCAGATATAAATTCTACGTACTACCATAGATCTCCTTGAGGTTGTAAAAGGCCTTGCGGTGATATATCGCAAATGGTTGTTATATCACGTTGAAGCAACAAGTTGCGGGATTTGAGCGTCGTTGAAACTTGGAGCGCGACCTGAAAAATTCCTGGTCGTCGCTACCGATTTGGATGCTGTTTGCAGTTGGAGTTGTTGCAAGTCTCGAAGAAACCGTGAAGCGTGCGAAGTGGAAAAACTGGATAGTTAGACTAGTTTCACCCAAGAAAAGGATGTAGCTCTGATCAAATTCCTCAATCTTTTCAAAGAAAAATTGTAAAATCCAATAGTGATTTGAACACTTTTCATTTACAGATGGATCATCAGTTTTACAAGGGGGACAAGCTGTTGCCGTACGTGTTTTCAAGTCTTCAAATACATTCGGGCAAGAATTCTCGAAAGCAAGAAGACTCGTCGAAAATGCATTGAAAACAAATGAATATACTGTTTTTGTCTCTTTTTTTTTTATGAAAGAAGAGACTCTCGTCGTGCATCACTAAATACATCATTAATTACATATGATAATTTGCCAGTTTTACGTTTCTCTAGATCAAAAATGTGGGTCTTAAAAAGACTGAAGACGAATGTGATTGGTGGTTTCAAAATTACAGGAAAAACCCATTGATACTTTAGTGGGAGACCGAAAAGGGTCAGTTTACCCTTCCTGGGTTATTTGGTTTTTTGAACTATGAGCACTTTTTAATTTTTTTTGCAGAGGCTGATTCTTAATAACTAAATTAATAGGTTAGACATTTTTACAAGTATTGAAAATATACTCTACAACTGTAAATACATTAATTTTGGACCAATATTGGGCGCCAATCAGAAAGGTGAAGCTTATTCTTTTGACGAAACTCTATGATTGGTGTTACCTATGTTTCAAATTCACCATTGTTTAATAGTCTCAATTTACTTGATTTAGTTAAAATCTTCAGCATAACAGAGACTATCAAATCAAGTCTTTCGAGAGCCAGGAAATGTACATTTTCCTCATTCTTGCAATTTGTCAGGAAAACGTGGAGAAAATTAAGTGATCGACTTGGTTATAGAAAAGCGATACTTTCTTTCGAGATAAACTCGTTTGATAAATCCCTCGTGACCAGGGAATCGAAAGATTATCTCGCAAATCAGGACTCGCTTGATTCGCCCACGTGAGAACCTGATTCTTGTTTGATTTGCCACCCAGTATAGAAAGAAAACACTGGGTCGTGGCTCATCGTGGATAATGCATTGTACAATCTGTATATTTATACATGTTTAATGAACACTATGGTATCTGTATAAGTCTCTGTAGAATACTTGTACCTATGGTGTAAGTACGTCTGCAGTGTATGTATATCCTGTAGGGAGCAAATGATTGGTACTTTGTCTCTTGCTGAAGATTATAAATGATCAATGCGTCCTCTTACTTTCTATTCGACTTGAGCTCACAATTTAGATTCTGTGTGTATATATAGTATATTGTATAACACTATTTGATATTTATTTTCATAGGGTAAATACATTGTGTTCCAAGACTTGTCCACTTGCCCTCTGGGGAATAAATAATAGTCGCTTGATCTCTGATCCCTTTCCTAAAGCCGTATAAAATATTCACCGGTAAACATTTGTTGTTTTAAAATCGAGTAAACTATTGGAAGATCTACTTCTGTAAATTGTACAAAGAAGTTGAAATAAATCTCAAAAGTCGTATTCTCAAGTGGTATTTTTATGGTAGTGGCAGCTGTTTCCGGGGATAAAAACCGAGTCAAAAATGGGATCGATTATCGGTGAAATCTAGCATGAAATCGCACGTGGCCGTCCTCTTGAGTTAGAAAGGCCGGTGTGTGTAAAAGGAAAATTCTCCTCGTTGCTATATTTTCCGAAGAAACACCTACTGCGAGAAGAAGCAATGGAGATGTTTGTTCTTGTGTGGGAGTATTCTCGGGCGTTGCGATAATCGGTTAAAATTAAACCTCGGACTGTTTTCTGGCCCTCGTTCTCGCAGAAGTCCGCGATGTTATGTAGGTCTATCTGTTTCTCGCTTCTCCGATAAACGTTCACAGAAATTATAAAATCATATTTCCTTTCCTCAATGATTCTCTTCATATCGAGTTTTATTATTATTATTATTATTAATCACTTTTGTATATCTTATAAAGAGGGGTTCTATGCCGTACTAAAAGGGTTGATGTCTTGACTAAAGGCATCGCAATAATTATAACAATTAATAATATTCGTCTCTTGTAACTATAGGAATTCTAGTATAACAATCGGTGTATTTTTGTCGGTGACTTGAAGAGTTATAGTTACGATAGTTGTCTGCCTAGAAGCTCTGTAAGACATATGATGGCCAAGAAAAGTTTATTTTAGCTCGTGGCGCTTCCTCTGTTTAAATATTCTTCAAAGAAAAAAGAAATAGTCGAGCGCCTTACTTAGAATTTAGAAAATTAAATAAGGCAAAAGTTATTGAACTATTGGTGGTGGGATGTCCTGGGAAAGACTATCTCCGGCATTCCAATGTAAACGACTCTAAAACATGGTAAATGAAGAAGATAGAACCAGATAGGTAGACCATTCAAAGAAACTATGAAAAGTTTAAAGATAAAAAGATTAGTCGTTCGGGAACTAAAAACAAGGGTGGTCCTTTTTATTCCTCTTTTATCTACCTTTTGTATTAGTTTTAATGGTGTAAGATAGCAATCGATTAAAACGATCCTTGCCGTTTCGAACTTCGTTAAATAAATTGGGTAAACTGGACTTTTATTTCACATTTTTGAAAAATGAATAAAAATTCCATAGTAATAGGAAGTATTCATTCACGACATTACTCTCTTTGTCTTTTCCCTTTTCAGGAGAGACCTTTCCTTTCGTTCGTATAGTTACGAAATTATGTCGTTTATATGGTGTTAACTTCATCCTACACATCGCGTGGAACTAGAAACATCAAACGTGACACAACTACCTTCAAGGAGCTTACTGTCAACCTCGATTCATAATTACGCAAAAACGTATAATTACTTTTATTCGATTCAGTACCTAATTAAAGTACATTACCATTAAACTGTCACTTTATTATAGTTCTATATAAAAACAAAATTTTAAATATAACTTTTTTAAAATCATGTTTTTTTTCCTAGGACTATTTATATATTGACAAATGATATTTTAAAATGTAATTTCGTTTTTGAAATAGAATCATAGGTTGTAAATTTGCTCTAATTTAAAAACTCTGAAATTAGAAGCGTTTAAACTTTATTACGACTGTTTTAATGATCAATTTTAAAAGCCTTGACTCTTAAAACTTTTAAAAGCCTGTAATCTTTGGATTTAAATGTTTCAAGTTTAGAACATTGGTTTTCAATAAAAAAAAAAAAGTAATAATCGTTGTTGATAATTTAACCATCAGTAAAAATTGGATTGTTTAATAGATAATTGTAGTATTTAAAAACGAAATAAGAAAGGAAAATTTGAAAAGAAATTATGAAAACATTCAACGTAAGATAAAGTGCTGATTTAATTTTTTATTGTACAAGACAAAAGATGGATCATCGGGAGAAAGTTGCTTTGAGATTTTGAAACAATTGCAAACAATGGAGTAGGAAATGAGCACCATGTCCTACAAACAAGCGACGAAAGAATGAATTTCCTATCTCTTGGAGATACGGTGGCTTGATAACACGATAATAAACACGCAATGGCGACTCTTTGCTATAATTCTATACATTGTAATGCCATTCTCGCCCTTATATTACCCAGGTCTCCTCTCGATATATTACTTTCTCTTTCTAGCAAATTGATAGTATTTCTCTGTAACGTAATCCGATTCGCTGATTTTCAATTATCTGGTATTTATTTCTTAATCTTCCATTCCTTCTGCTTATTGAGTTATTTTGTAATCCAATACGTTTAACGTCCATTTCTTAATAATGTTCAGTAATTTTAAATTATTAATTTCTAGTCACTTACATTTTTTTTCTAAGGTTATTACTTCTAACCTCATTTACTGTTCACTTTTTAAAACTTCTTTAATTTACAAGAATCTTTAATTCTTTAATTTAAAACTTTTGTAAAAGAATCCATTTAAAGATATACGAAATATTTATAATTGAACTTGTCGAAAAAAAAATTATGACTGTTTTGAGAGATCTTTTTCGTCAGTCGATTTCACAAGTGAACCTTATACATAAAGTTGTCGTATAATTTATACATTTTGTTACATAACGGGTTTACAACTCAAGTTATATTGTCAGCTTGTCCTCGCTGTATTGCACAATTGTTTACAAATTCATGAGAAACGGAATGGGAAACGCTTTACCATCACTTGAGAATTCTCGATTTTAATGCCAGTTATTGAAATTCAATTTTTGGACATGCAATTAAGAAAATACGCAAAGAATGATAATTTTAGGATGGTGTGATTTCGTGTTGGAAGTAATTAAACTCTCTGTGATATTCGTTCGCCGAATGATAAAATTACCTTTGTACTTTTGTACCTACCATAGAAAATTTTCTTTAAACATAAATTCCTTCAGTTATTGTCCGACAATTGGACCAAGAGACAATTGTTTTTTTTTCAGTTATTATTTGTTCGGTCAATACAGTATTTATCAAGGTTCAATTTATTTAACAATATTTATGAGTTCTTTTTCATTATGTAAAACTCGTTTTGAATCTACAATGCGAGGTTTAGTCGACATAACGTCTAGAAGAGCAGATTATCATACAATAGGGTCTCGACCTATGTATTTATATTGGGTCGGGACCATTTATAAAGCGACCGCATCCGGCCAGGGTGCATTTGTAACTGCATCCCCCTTTTAGATTGACACCCCGCTTAGAAAATTAGCCCAACAGAAAAAGCAAAAATTACACTTTCAAAACACAAAGTACCAAAAAAAAGTAATATAAATTTTTATGTTAGTGAAAAATAAAGTTTATAGGCACAATTCCTGTTAAATTTAGATAAAATTTTGTCAAGGAACTTTTTTTCTAGAGATTACAAATATCGAGTTGGATTCACTTTAATTTTCCCGCCGATCGTACTTTCATCACGGCCGATTCTCGTTCCGCGAGTTTAAAGCCCTTTATCTTCGAAAGTTATGGTTCGTTTACAATGCGACTTTTTTGTCTCTGATCCAAATTGAATAAGAAGATTAATTGTAAACTGTTTTTTGTAAATTAATACAAAATTTAATCTAATAAACGAAAAAATTGATTTGACGAAAACAATAGGAAGGAATAAATACGTGATTTGGGAGTGAATAATTTTTTGAATTTGAATTTTAAAGTAGAAAATTCTTGACTTCCTGCTGTTTCTGTTTTGTTCTTTCCAAGCACGTACTGAGGGTGGACTTCCTCAAGTTAAGAGTCGTGGTCGGATTTCCGGAAGTGCTTAGGAGATTTACATGAAATTTTTGTGAAGTTTACATTTGGGGGATAAACACCTGTGACCGAAGCGTAACCTGTCAGGCCTGAAAGGCTTCCCTTTTGAAAATAATCCACAGGAATCTTCAATACCTGTTCCCCTTCATTTCTTATTTTCTGAAGCATGACACAAGTGCTCTTGACCCTACAACTTCTAAGAATAGCAATCTCAGAATTATAATAAACAAATCTTTTCATTTAACCCTTTTTACCTGTGCATTTATTTCAATTTAATTAATTTTAATTTAATTAATTTTAATTACCTTAATGTAATTAAAAGTAACTTGTAAACTACTTAAATTTGTAAATAGTTAGAAAATTCCGGACATTAGAGAAATTTTCAATTTGTTGTCAATTTGAAAAGAAAATTAAGAGCCTTTTTAGGCGAGAAATTTTACTATTAAAACGAGTAAAATCAACGACCTCGGGTTTCTTTGTCCATGGAAAGGGGAATTGATGGCATTTATTGTGTAGTCTACCAACTCGGCTCGTTTTACCTTTAGAAGACAAGGTCGCTCTTACGGTACTTTCCGATCGTTTCTTTTTCACCTCTTAAAGACCGTCATTCCATCGCTTGATCCCGGGAGTCAAGAAAAATTTCTATCGCGAATTTTATTTAACTGAAAATTAGAAAAATCGACTTATTTCACTTAATTTCTCGCAAACAAATTAAACTGGTTTCATGAACGAATTCCCAGTAAAAAACTGGACAAATTTCATGTGAGGTACTTTTTTCTAGCAACAGTAGTTTTCGAAAAATTGCAATTTTTACAATTCGGCGCCGAACGGCGTCTTGGTAGTTTAAATCGCTTTATTTACGAAACTATTGCATCAAAAAGGCTGGACTTTTTGTACATTGTTTCTTAAGTTAATAACTGTCTCTTTATCTCGATAATTGAATAATTTTTTGAAATATTTAGTAAATTTGACCATAGTTTAATCAAACTTGTCACTTCTCGATATGATTATTGGAAAAAGTGCTTAAAAATTCAGGAACGTTGGAAATTTAATCCAGTTTGTCAAGTTGAAAGATATTTAAAAAAAAAACGATTTTCTCTGATCGCGTTCTCACGAGAAGAAGGAAAAGAGCCGAGGAGCTTAGAAAGATTAGCTAAGATTAATATTCCGTGACACGAAACTGATTTAAAAATATATCCTGTCTTGTGCGCTTAGATTTTAACATGATTAAATATGAATATTGTTCCCTGTGTTGAAAATAAGACTAGTAAATAATTATAAAACGTGTAAACATATAAATATTTTTCTAATAATCGCCTCGATAAGTGATGAGATTTATTAAACTATTGTCAAATTTATTAAGTGTTTTATTATTCAATTATAGAATTAAAAAGATAAGTATGAACCTAAAAAACAATGTACAAAAAAGTAGAGCATTTTCGGTGCAATAGTTTCGGAAATAAAGCATTTTAAACTTCCAAGACGCCGTTCGGCGCCGAAATATAAAAATTGCATTTTCTCGAAAACTACTGTTTCTAGAAAAAAGTTCCTCGGACGAAATTTGTTCACTTTTTAACTGGGAATGCGTTTATGAAGCTAGATTAATTTTTTGGTGTAAATTAAGTGAAAAAAGTCGATTTTTCTAATTTTTAGTTAAATAAAATTCGCGCTAGAACTTTTTTTTGACTCAAGGGATGGAATCTGATAAAATTATATTAAAATTCGAATTGTCGGTTAAAAATTGAAATTTATTTTAATATTAATTTTTCGAAAATTTGCATTCTTTACTGATTGAAAAGAAATTTTGTCGATATTTTGTATTTTTGCGTGAGTCACGTCCGAGTCTTCACGTGATGTATTATTTTGTCGTTTGGTATTAAATTACAGTGTCAAACGCGCATGAACACTGCACTCGTGAAACACTCACTTGAGTTATATGTCCTGAAACGAACGCCCAATGCGAATAATTAATTAATACTGGTTTATAAAACTTTCACCTTGTTTTTTTAATGGGAGATAAGTATAGTAATTTTTTTTTTTTTTTTCTATATATTTGTAATTTTTATTCAATTGGAACAAATGCATTCCTTTAATGTGTAAAGCATTTGTTTCAGAGTGAACAATCAACCCCCTGGTGAGGGAATTTAACTCTTGAATAAAGTCAAATTGATGGGAGGATTTTAGCACAACTGGGGATGACAGAAGGGAGGGTCAATGATTGACTCAATTGTCTCCTTTCTTTTGCTGCAATTAGAGTTTATCGATTTCAATAAAAACAGACGGGAGATCAATTAGAACCCCTGTTGAAATGTAAAAAACTACAAATAGTTTTTTTTTTCATGATTTTCATGGCCTTAAATAACGAATTAAAAAGTTTATTTCTTATAATATTATTGGGGTGTCAATTATCCGGATATGGAACTTTATAAAAAAATAGATTGGAAGAAATGAATAATTTCAAATTATTGTCATTAATATTTGAAATTTCTACACAAGTTTCAATTTATTTTTGTCACTTTTCGATTATTTTCTTCAAACTTAAATTACTTTTGTCATTGATAAAGTATTTTTGCTATTTTTAAATTATTTTCGACATATTTCTATTCGTTTTGTCATTTTAAAATTGTTTTATACAAATTTCAATTAATTTAATTATTTTTTTATTGTCATGAATTTTTAAAATTTTTACACCAGTTTCTAATTAATTTCTTCAAATTTCAATTATTTTCCTCAAACTTTGAATATATTTTTTAATTTTGTATAATTATCGTATTTAAATTTTTAATTTTTACTCTAGCTTTCAATTATTTGTCTCATTATTCAATTAGTTTCTTCACATTTAAATAATTTCGTCAATATCTCAATTATCGTACACAAAATTTTATTTTTCTACACCAGTTTCAAATAATTTTTTCAAATTCTAATTTTTTTCATTCTTCAATTATTCTCTTGTATTTTTAATTATTTTTACAACTTTTCAATTAATTTCTTCAAATTTCAATTATTTCGTTCCAGTTTTTCAAATTTTGTTTTCATTTTTTGATTTTTAATCAATTTTTCATTTAGTGTTGCCATTTTACAATTTTTTTTTCAATATTGAATTATTTTGGTCAATTCTATATTATTTTTATTATTGCATTTTTATTATTACCCTCATTATTCTTTTAATTTATTATTCAATTTATAAATATTTAAGTTTCTTTGATATTTTTAATATATTTTTTTAATATTTTCTTTAATATTTTTTTTTAATAATAATATTTATTATTGTTATTCATTTTCTTTTATCATTTTGCAATTATTTTCTCCACCTTTTAGTTATATTTATTAATTTTGTTTCAATTAATTTCCTAAATTTTTATTTATTATCTCAAATCCAAGTTAATGTATCCACTTTTCAATGTTTTAATCATTCTTTAATTATTTTTCTTAAATTTCAATTATGCACGTCATTTTTAAATTATTTTTTTAATTTACAATGATTTTCACAAATTTTATATTATTGTAATTATTTGCTGATTAATTCCGAACATTTCAATTATTTATCTCAAATTTCCATGATTTTTTTTAAATTTTCAATTATTTCTATCATTTATTAATTACTTTTTGTCATTTTCAATTATTTTTTAATAAATTTTCTAATTTTTTTATTATTTATCTCAAATTTCAGTTATTTTTTAAATTTACAATTATTTTTATCATTCTGCATTTATTTTCTTTTATTACAAATATATATTGTAATTTTATCAATTAATTTTTACAAATTAAAATTATTTTCATCAATTTTTAATTATTTTTTATTACTTTGCAAATATTTCCTCGAATTTTTTATTATTTTCGTTCTTCTTCAATTAATTTACTAGATTTTAAAATATTTTTCTAAAATTTCCATTATTTTCTTTAATTTTTTATTATTTCTATAATGTTTTAATTACTTTTCTAAATTTAAAATTCTTAATCATTTTGTAATTAGGTACTTTCTTTTACTTCATATATATATTCTGTATTTTTTTAAAATTATTTTTTACAAATTTTTATTATTTTCTTCATATTTTAAATATTTCTATCATTTTTAAATTATTTTAAAATTCAATTTCTTATCCAAGTAATTTTAAATTTTCTACACAAGTTTCAATTGAGTGACTTTTGACATTGTTCAAGTATTTTTGCTAATTTTTAATTCTTTTTGTCATTTTTAAATTGTTTTCTACAAATTTCATTTAATTTATTCAATTTTTTTATTGTCATGAATTTTTAAATTTTTCACACCAGTTTCAAATTATTTTCTTCAACTTTCAATTATTTTTCCCAAATTTTGAATATTTTTTAAAATTCTTTAATCATCGTATTTAAATTTTAATTTTTACTCCAGCTTTCAAATTTTAATTATTTCGTCAAAATCTCAATTATCGTACTCAAAAGTTTCTTGTAATTTTAATTATTTTTACAACTTTTCAATTAATTTCTTCAAATTTCAATTATTTCGTTCCAATTTTTCAAGTTTTGTTTTCATTTTTCGATTTTTAATCAATTTTTTATTTAGTGTTGTCATTTTACAATTTTTTCAAACTTTTAATATTTTTTTCAATTTTTCAATATTATTGTCTATAAATTGTTTATTTTAACACCAGTTCATTTACGTCATTATTTAATTAGTTAATTGAATTAACGAAAATTAATAATTAATTTGCGATTATTAAAAAATTTTCAGATTTATACTAAAACAATGTATTTTGTTTGAAAATTGTTCTGGAATTTTCCCAAAATTTGTTCTGGAAAATTTGGAAAATTCATGGAATTTTTAATCCAAGCTTCTGTAGCAACCATTTATTATGATTTATAAAACTATGAATATTTTTTATCGAGAGGAGGCAATTGTCGTTTATAATTGGTGAATTAATGTAAAATAATTATGCTTTAATTGAGATGGAATTCTGGAATAATGCTCGGAATGCGAAGGACAAATGAATAGTGAGTTTTGCGTAGATGAGGGGCGATTGTGGCGCACTCGAGAAAATTCAGATCTCCAGTTGGCTGACATCCAGAAATGCGAGATACGCGAAAACAAACGAGGAAATAAAATGAAATATAAAAAGAGAAGAACCCGGCAGAGACGACAATTTCTGAATCATCCAACAGCTGTTGATTCACGAGTGTTTACAATTTTTTTATAATTTTGCATTTCTGTTCAATTTTAACAAAAAAAAAAAAAAAGTTGAAGATAATTGACAAGATTTGAAATAAATATGATTTATAATGTTAAAGAAAAACAAAACAAAATAATGTTTAAAGACTTGAATGAAAGTTGGAAAATTCTAAATTGCAATGATAAATTGCTCATTATTGATTACATGCTTGACAAAAGACCATCTCTGATTGGTGCAGAGAGTCTAGCTTCCTTAATTATGAATCGGGTTCTACGCCTCTTCTTTGTCACGGGTCATATGACGGAAGATAAGCGTGAGATTCGATTAATTGTCTCTTCTATAATGCCATTAAATCCTATGCGCTCATTGATAGTTAAAGAGAACTGAAAATTATTCTCGGCACTTGAGAGCATTTTTTTTAATTGAAAATAAACGTTGTGCGCGCTGTTAATAAATTATTTATTATGTCCGTTTCACAATCCATATCACTAATTAACATTTACTGGGCAATGAATGAATTCACTTATTCTAGAAAGTTAGAGATCTAAAATTTATTAAAAATTAGAAGAAAAAAACTTTTATTACAAGTAAATTATTTTTTTGGGTTTTTTATACCTATTCTTAATTTGCAGTTTTGAAAATTGCGACCGTGAGTTTTAATTCGTATTTTTGAGAATCAATTTGCTAATTGTGAGTTGTCGATAATCGAGAATTTTACTTTATTGTCCCTTGAGAATGCAAATTCTAACTTAGTAGCTGTTGATAATGTAGATTTGTACTTTTTTAGCAGTCGGCAATGCAGATTTTCGATTTTTGGCTGTCGATAATACAGGTTTTTACGTTATTGGCGGTCGATAATGCAGAATTATTTCCATCTAGCAGTCGATAATAAAGATTTTTACCTAATTGGCGGTCGATAATAAGGTTCCCAACTTGTAGCAGTCGGTAGATCAGATTTAAATGTTTTCATTAGTCGATAATAAAGATTCCTGGCATAAATCCCATTTTTAAATTGCTGACTCGACAATATAGAAATCAACCAATTTAGTAGCCGGCAAAATAGATTTTTACTTTATTGTCAGTCGGTAACGTAGATTTATAATTTATCAGATGTCAATGTAGAATTTTGTATTCGCAAATATGTAAAACTATTACTAAAATTGCATAATTAAACATTCTTTCAAAATTTTTTTTTAAAATAATTTTTTGCGTCTTGTTTATAAATTTCAAATCTTGATCTTATTTTCCTTATTTCAGTTATGAATTTTATCTTACGCATGATATTATGTTAAAAACAGGATATAATTCTTGTTAATATAGAAATTATCACACCTTGGTCGTAAAAAATAAAATAAATTAAAAGGTTTTTTTTTAATAAGGAAAAGCTTTTAATTTTCATAGCCGGGGAAAATTAGTATTAGAGAAATAACGATGCTCAAACTAATTATGTTACACTCGATTACTCCCGTGTAACATTATAGCTAGACGATAATTGCTTCCGAAAGGTGAGGTCGAGATACCACATTCGAGACCTTCAAGGTCATTATAGAAAGTAGAAAATCCGCCAATAAACATGATAATTAATGTTCAAAGTACGTGCATCTTCTTATCAGGTTTGCATTTTATCATTCTGTCAAACTGCTCTTCTCTTCACGAGATAAAAGCTACGATAAGTATTTTTATTTTTATTATTTAGAAACGTACGCGCATCAAAATTTAACAAATAATTCTTTATTTGATTTTTAACCGATTTAGCCCGGACACGAACCCATTTAGCCTAGAATCAAAATCCATTTAATCTGGACGTGAATCTACTTAGCCTAGACACGAACCTTTTTAACCCGAACATAAACCTATTTAGCCCGGACATGAACCTCTTTAGCTCAGACACGAACCTATTTAGCCCGAACATAAACCTATGAAGTCCGGACATGAACCTCTTAAGCCTAGACACGAACCTATTTAGCCTAGAATCAAAACCCATTTAAACTGGACATGAATCTATTTAGCCTAGACACGAACCTATTTATCCCGAACATGAACCTATTTATCCTAGACATAAACCTCTTTAGCACAGACAAAAACCTATTCAGCCTAGAATCATAACCCGTTTAGTCTGGACACGAACCTATTTAGCCGTACATGAACCTATTTAGCCCAGAGACGAACCTATTAAGCTCGGACACGAACCCGTTTAGCCTAGAATCAAAACCCATTTAGTTTGGACATGAATCTATTTAGCCCAGACACAAACCTATTTGGCCCGGACATAAACATATTCAGCTTGGACCCGAACCGATTTAGCCCAGACACGAACGCACTTAATTCCAACATAAATATGCTAAATAGGTTCGTGCCTGGGCTAAATAGGTTTGCGTCTGGGCTAAATAGATTCATGTTCAGACTAAATGGGTTTTGATTCTAGGCTAAATGGTTTCGTGTCCGTGCTAAATAGGTTCGTGTATGGGCTAAATAGGTTCGTGTTCGGCAAAATAGGTTCGTGTCCAGGCTAAACGGGTTTGGGTCCGGGCTAAATAGGTTCTTGTTTGAGATAAATAGGTTTGTGTTTAGGCTAAATAGATTCACGTCCAAACTAAATGGGTTTTGATTCTAAGCTAAATGGGTTCGTGTCCGTGCTAAATTGGTTCGTGTATGGGCTTAAGAGGTTCATATCCGGGTCTAATAGGTTCATGTTCGGGCTAAATAGGTTCTTGTCTAGGCTAAATAGATTCAAGTTCAGACTAAATGGGTTTTGATTCTAGGCTAAATGGGTTCATGTCCGGGCTAAATAGGTTCGTGTCTGAGCTAAATAGGTTCGTGTCTGAGCTAAATATGTTCGTGTCTGGGCTAAATAGATTCATGTTTCAGACTAAATGGGTTTTGATTCTAGGCTTAATAGGTTCGTGTCTGGGCTAAATAGGTTCATGTTCGGGCTAAATAGGTTCGTGTCTAGACTGAATGGGTTTTGATTCTAGTCTAAACGGGTTCGTGTCCGGGCTAAATAGGTTCGTGTCTGAGCTAAAGAGGTTCCTGTCCGGGCTAAATATGTTCGTGTCTGGGCTAAATAGATTCATGTTTCAGACTAAATGGGTTTTGATTCTAGGCTTAATAGGTTCGTGTCTGGGCTAAATAGGTTCGTGTCTAGACTGAATGGGTTTTGATTCTAGTCTAAACGGGTTCGTGTCCGGGCTAAATAGGTTCGTGTCTGAGCTAAAGAGGTTCATGTCCGGGCTAAATAGGTTCGTGTCTGAGCTAAATAGGTTCGTGGCTGAGCTAAATATGTTCGTGTCTGGGCTAAATAGATTCATGTTTCTGACTAAATGGGTTTTGATTCTAGGCTTAATAGGTTCGTGTCTGGGCTAAATAGGTTCATGTTCGGGCTAAATAGGTTCGTGTCTAGACTGAATGGGTTTTGATTCTAGTCTAAACGGGTTCGTGTCCGGGCTAAATAGGTTCGTGTCTGAGCTAAAGAGGTTCATGTCCGGGCTAAATAGGTTCGTGTCTGAGCTAAAGAGGTTCATGTCCAGACTAAATGGGTTTTGATTCTAGGCTGAATGGGTTCTCGTCTGGGTTAAATAGGTTCATGTCTGGTTTAAATAAGTTAGTGTCTGGGCTAAATAGGTTCGTTTCTAGGCTAAATAGGTTCGTGTCTGAGCTAAAGAGGTTCATCTCCGTGCTAAATAGGTTCGTGTCTGAGCTAAATATGTTCATGTCCGGGCTAAATAGGTTCATGTCCGGGCTAAATAGGTTAGTGTCTGGACTAAATATGGATTCATGTCCAGACTAATTAAATTTAGATCCTAGGCTAAACGGGTCTGTGTCCGGGCTAAATTAATTTTTATCCCTACTAAATAGGTTTGTGTCTATGCTAAATAAATTCATATCCAAAGTAGCTTCAAGTTATCTCCAAGTAGATTCGATTCCTTAATAACCCATTTTTTAACTTGTTAAAAATTCTTTTTATTGCAAATTTCTCTTTAAATTGCTTTATTTCAGTTTAATATTCAACTGGAGCAGAGAATTGAAATCTGTCTCGGGCTGCGTGTTAGAGTTGTAAATTTTCTCGATGACTCTCAGCAAAACGTGACTAGAAATTACGAAAGCGATGAAATACGGTTATCTCCTTTTTCACGATGTTGTCGCAACGAGAACAAATCAGACTTCAACTTGGATGCATTAGGTCGCATTTACTACAGTGATGCCAATCCGTCACGTTTTCCGGCTTCAGTCAGGCACGATCGGTCGATAAAACAGGTCATATTTCATAAAATAAAACCACATACTAAACTTTATATTTCATTTTTTCACATATTTCTCTACAATTTTTTTTTTTCATTTCCGTTAATCTAAAATGTTTAAAAAATTGCAATTAAAACAAAAAAGAAAATTTATCATTAAATTGGGGAATTTAAAGTGATTCTAAATTTATGTTTAAAAATTGGTAATTTATTTTTTTCCAGTCAAAATATTAGTGTAAAAGGAGCCCATTGAAATGTTAATAGGCCTTGGATGCCGGCCCACAGAAAATAATTTAGGGTCCGTATATTTCGTCCCTCGGATGAATGGGAACTTATCGTGGTGTTGCATCTCTCGAATTAGAGTCACACAACCTGTCAATAAACCTGGAGTCAAAGGTCTGAATTCTTCAGATTCAAACTTGGGGGAAGATTAAAAAAAAAACATTTCTTTTGCGGCTTATGGGAACAATGGAATTACATGGACTATAAATTCTCCTTTGAATTTGTTTTTTATATATAATAAAGCTTAATCAACGCTGATTTATAAAAGTAATAATAGTCATGATGATGATTATTATTATTTTAACATGTATCCGCGTCTAAGATTGTGCAAAGTCCCCTCTCATAATGAGTAATACATCATAAACAGGGGACTTTAAAAATTGTGAGTGTTTCTTGATGCGAGCGTTTAATTAATGGAGACAGATAATATGGTAATTTTTATTGAAATGCAAAAAAGTGTTGTTATGAGATTACTAAGAAGGGTATTAAATGGCAAAGAGTGACTAAATGTAATGTAGATTGAGCGCTGTTAAAATGTAAATTTAAAGGGTTTACTTGGCCTAAAACGAGTTTGCTTTGCAAAAAGTCAACTTGGAAAAGATGAGCCAAGATAATTGCACAGTGAACTCACTTTTATGTCGAGCCTCCGGTGAGTCAAGTCTTGGCTGATACGCTCCTGCTGTATTACAGAGCGTGCTTTCAAATTTTAAGATGCTTTTAGGATGCTCTTAAGTGGGCGGATACTCAATGAGACACACCTGCAATGAATAAGCACAGTCGCAAAAAAAAAAAAACAACAACCATTGTTCTTTCCCACACTCACTTTTCATAAAAATTGTATTTATTTGAAACAATTTTAGGTTATGTTTATTTTCAACAAATATTGTGTTACAATAATTAACAATTTTTCGAATAATAATTAATATTTTAAAAATTAATCTTAATTTGTAATAGTACCTCTTTTTTGTTTTGTTATTTTAAAAGTTGTGCATTTGCGCACAAATTTAGCTGAAATGTGTAACGAGGGAAAATATTTTGAAGTGTTTACCTTCTCCGAGATGCGTCTGCTCTGAATGGAATGCCTGAGGAACTTATCTTGTAAACGCGAACGGAATCTCGTTTGCAAAAGAAATTTTTTTCCACTCACGTATATAAATATAGCGAGCATTTCTGATAAATACAGATCTTGCCGGTTGTAATTTTAATTCATTTAATCGAGTGAATGAACTCAATTTGTAAACAGGGAGAAAGGAAGAAACTTTTTAAAAAAGACATAACTCTATCCTCTATTATTAGATAGAATTTCCGTGTTAAATCATTAATCGTCCTGTCTAGTAATTGTGATAATAATACTAATAGTGAGTGATCAAAGAATCTATAAAATACATTTTTTAATTTAAAGAAACAGAAAAAAGAGGAAAAAAGAATAAATAAGTTATTAATATTAAAGAATATATATCTACTTTACCGATGTTTGGTAAATATACAAGTTTTTATAATATTTGTCGAATTCGATACTTTTCTTTCTTATGAAATATATTTTTGTGATAAATTTTTAATTAACCGACAGTTGATAAAGTAGATTGATGTATTACCGACAATCGGATAAATAGATAACTGTATTGCCGACTGTTGGAAAAGTCGATTTCTGTTTGATCGACAATTGAATAACTAGATAACTGTATCACCGACGGGTGAAAAAGTAGATTCCTATATTACCGACAGTTCTAAAATGATCACAAATTGAGAAAAACACAGAAATATTCAATAATAAAAATCTAAAATATTTTAACAAAAACAAATTTTCATTCGCTAATTAAATAAGAAAAATAAGTGTTTTTTTTTAGATGCCAGGAAATGAGGACGCGACCCTGAATTTTTTTAAAGTATATATTTTGTTTAAAAGTGAGAGAGGATTCCTGATAATCTTGTGCTTGTGCAGCGATTCGATGTATCTCGATCGACTGCACGTCAATTGTAGCCGTTATATGCAAAGCGAAAATCAAGTCGATTCGATTCCCCTTTAACAATGGAATTTTTAAGTCGTATTATTTTTTATAACTCAGATCCTAATTAGAACTTTGGCTAATTAACACTGATGTTGATAAATCGTCGGACACGTGTTTTTTTTTTTTTTTTTTTTTTTTTTTTTTTTTTTTTTTTTTTTTTTTATCAACACGAGCTTCAGGGTTTAAGTTCTTTTTAATATGATTTTCGTTTTAACCTCTAGGGTTTGAATCTAAGCTAAATTGGTTTAAATCAGATTTTTAGTGGTTTGAGTCTTAAACTAAATGCGTTTGTGTCTAAGCTAAAATTTTTCTAGGTAAAGATAAGTAGGTTTGAGTCTTTGCTAAAATCGTTTGAATTTAGGAAAAATGGATTCTGATCTAAGCTAAATGTCGGTGAAATTTCATTTTCTGAAATTAATGTTTTTCTGTATAAAAAAAATTCTAATAAGCTTTTTTTTTGAAAAATAAAATCTTGTTATTTATTTCAGAGAATTCAAATTCCTAAGATGAGTTTCTTTATCAATTATGTAATCTTAAACGTTTGCAACTAAAGGTAACGATTTTCTTTGCGCAGCTGCTGCTTGTTGCCTTTATCGTTCTCTGTATCCGGAGAAAATATGTTGAGAATATGTGGCGCCCCGCTGCATAGATAAAATATAGAAAATATTCCTACACATGTTTTTCATTTGAGGAATGAAAATTCCCCAAGATTTCGACAAATACAACGGAAGCTGAGGATTAAGCATCTTGTACCATTTTAGACTCAATGTTTAGGATATTCATTCAAAATTCCTTTTTTATTTTATTTTTATAACAAATCGAATTAAACTTTATATGAATTCTTTTTATCCTTTAATACTTTTTTTTATCTTTTTTTAATTCCACTTTTGTGCTTATCTTAAAATAACCTTAAGTTTTTTTTTTTAAAACCTACTCGATATTTTTCAAGGTCAAGAAATTTCACAGCACAATCTACGGCCTCTTTTTACATTCACGAGACTGACGTCAACAATATTTTTAAACATAACGAGCCTAATTTTTTTTATTTTTAGTCTTCTAAGTCTAGATAGCTTATTTTCGTTATGACCTCGTTGTATTATTTTCACAGACAGTATATTTTCTCAGCTATAGTCAATTTGCGCTTGGCAATTATAATCTATTTTTAACAATTTTGTGTAATTAAATTTGTTCTTTGAATTTATTACTTTAACACAGTTGGGATATTGTAAATCGTCTTTGTTAATCTATTATCGTAATTTTAGTTTTAGGCTATGTCAGTTCACGTAATTCTATCTTAATCGTCGACAATGTAGATTCCTGTTTTATCGGCTGTGGGTAATGCAGAGCGTCATTTTACCTACTGTCGATAATACAGACTCTTTACCTTATTGACTATCGGTAACGATATCCAATTAACGTACTTTTATATTTATTTTTAAAAGTTTAATATAATAAAAATAAGTAATTTAAATGAAAAGAAAAGTAAAATAAATATCGTTTTATTTGACAAAAATTGAAGAATAAAACATAGAATCACTTGTCGAGAAGTATTATTTCAAAAAACACTTTCTCACAGTTGGGACGCAAAAAATTCTGCCAATGACAAAGTTAGATATTAAATCACGTTGACCCCAACCTCAAAGTGCGTCGAGGCAATACTACATGTCGAATTAAGCCAATAAGATGAGATATGGGATGTGGCTAGTTATTTCATCAGAAACAAGTGGTCTGGACAGGTCTCTGTCGTTTCTCTGATGTGCCCTCAAGCGAGTTAACCCTTCTCGCACAATTCCATGCAAAAATAATTTTATCGATTATCTATCGCTGATATAAATCAAATTAATTTAAATAAGAAATTATTTTTAATATTAATTTCTCATTTTGTGTAATTTTATTTTTCTCGGGCTGAAAAAAAATTATCTGCTGAATTGGTTCTTATCCGGGATATATTGGTTCAAGTCCGAGCTAAATTGGTTCGAGTCTAAGCTAAATTGGTTCAAGTCTGGGCTAAATTGGTTCGAGTCTGGGCTAAATTGGTTCGGGACCAGGCTAAAATGAGTCGCATTTAGAGACTGAAAAGGTAACAAAACATTTTAATTTATCGACCGAGTATTTTGAAATTTTAAACATGAAAAAAACCACTTAGTAGAGACTCGAACCTTTTTTGACAATAAACTAATTTATTAACCAAACATCTATGGTTAAACTTTTATTTGCTTAAATCTGAATTCTAAAATAAATTCAATTAAAATTTATGTTTTTCAGTGAGTTTGCAAAGTTTTCTTAAATCCGACCCTGAATTAGTCTCGCCGACTTTTCACACCGAGGCGTCAGCAAATTAATATATCTACAGGCCACGGATCATCGGCCCACGCGGATCAATTTACAAATCGTCGCTTTTCTCTATACTCGCTCTCATTAAATTTATTCAATTTTTCCCAAGCGAATCGGTTAGTAAATTCAAAATCACTGATAAAATAAAAAAAAAAAGTACCGACAATTCTCGCAAATTTATCAACAATAAAAATTCAGTTTATTTTTCAAACCTCCATAATCCGAACTTCCTGTTTTCCAATTTTAGTTGTACGATAATTTTACCTCTGTCCCATATTTCAAGACCATTTTATTGCAAAATGGGTGACTTCTAAAATCTTGCAATTTCGTGATGAAACTGGAGAAATATGTAGTTGACATTATTTCTGGTACATAACGAAATGCAGTTTGAAACGTGAATTTTCCCAACTCACTTTATTTCCTACTAATCTTCACTTTAGTTTATTGCTCACTTTAATTATTGTGACTGGAGTTCGATTACACGCTTGTATTGCGAAACTAACTTGACAAAATAAATGAAAAAAAAAAATTTGAACATGAATTAATTTCAAGAAATCTGTTTTGCTGATTGATGTTAGTTTTATAGGCTGTTTGCAAATTATTTAAGACAATTTAAATGTACTATTAAATTAAAGTTTGTCGTAATTTTTATACTTTTGATAAGGGATGTAGGAATCTGTTTTACCGATGGTTGGAAAAAGAGATTCCTGTATTGCCGACAGTTTAAGAAATCGAATACTGCATTAGCGACAGGCGACGTAGATGACTGTATTATCTATAGACAAAAAAGTAGGTTGCTGCTTTGCCAACAATGGGAATGGTAGATAACTGCATTGCCGACAGTCGGGATAATAGTTTACTCTTTTACCGACAGTTGGATAAGTAGATTACTGCATTAGCTACAGGAAAAGTAGTTGACTGTATTATCAATCGACGAAAAAGTAGGTTGCTGTATTACCGACAGTGGAAAAGGTAGATAACTGCATTGTCGACAGCCGGGATTCACTCTATTATCGACAGTTGGAATAGTAGATTCAGGCTTCACAAACCGTCCCCTATTTCCCCTAAATGTCCCCTATTTTGCGATTGGTCCCTAAAAGTCCCCTATTCAGAAAACTTTACCCTAAAACCCCCTCTTTTTAACAAAAGTATATTTAAAGTCAAATTTCAATTATTTTCCATCTTTTCTGAATTTTTATTATTTTTTCAAACTTCAATTATTTCTATCATTTTTAAATTATTTTCTCCAATTTGTCATTTATAAAATTATTTTTTAATGAATTTTCTGAATTTTCAATCCTTCATCTCAGATTCCAATTCTTTTCTTCAATTTACAATTATGTTTATCATTATTTCTTAATTTTTTTTTCCTACCATTCATACTTATTTGTATTATTATTTGACTAATTTCACAAACTGTCAATTATTTTCATCAAATTTCAAATATTTTATTCAAATTAAAATATTTTTTTCAATTTATTAAATATTTTTATAATTTTTCAATTAATTTCCAAAACTTGCAATTTTTTTTTTTACATTCTAATTTTTTTTTATTATTTTTTCATTTTGTTTATCATTTTTCAGTTATTTTATTAAATTTCAGCAAAGTTTTGTAAATTTATCACTTACTTTTCATAAATTTTATTTATTTTCTTAAACTTTCAATTATTTCTATAAGTTTGAATATATTTTCTCCAATTTTTAGTTTTGAAAAGTATTTTTTCATACACTTTCTACATTTTTTATTTATTTATCTCAAATTTCAGTCATTTGTATTATTTTTCAATTATTCCCATCATTTTTCAATTGATTTCTTTAATTCTTCAATATTTTTCTCCAAATTATAAATTTTTAAATTATTTTTTAACTGATTTACTAAACCTTTAATTATTTATTTCAATTAATTAAAAAAATTGTTAATAAATTTTAGAATTTTAAATTATTTTTTTTAAATTTTCAATTACTTTCGGTATTTTGTAATTAATTTCCTGAATTTTCAATTATTCATCTCAAATTTGAATGATTTTTAAAAATTTATCATTATTTTTGCCATTTTTCAATTATTCTTCTCAATTCTCGATTGTTTTCTTCTTCAATTCTGAAATATTTTCTAGATTTTAAATTACTGTCTTCAATTTTCAATTATTTCTATAATTTTTCAGTTTTTTTTTCGAAATTATAAATGTTTCAATTATTATTTAACTGACTTACTAAACCTTTAATTATTTATTTCAAATTTCAATTAATTAAAAAAAATTGTTAATAAATTTTAGAATTTTTCAATTATTTATTTTAAATTTCAATTAATTAAAAAAATTGTTAATAAATTTTAGAATTTTTCAATTATTTTTTTCAAATTTACAATTACTTTCGGTGTTTTGTAATTAATTTCCTAAATTTTCAATTATTCATCTCAAATTTCAATTATTTTAAAAAATTTATCATTAATTTTGCTATTTTTCAATTATTTCTTTTAATTTAAAATATATTCTGTAATTTTTCAAAATTATTCTTTTTAAATCTCGGTTATTTTCTTTAATTTTCAAATATTTTCTTATAATTTTAAATTTCTGTCTTCAATTTTCAATTATTTCTATAATTTTGCAATTTTTTTTCTTCAATTTTTAATTTTTAAAATTATTTTCAGTTTGATTTATTTATAATTTTCGTTTATTAATCATAAATTTCAATTCTTAGTTTTCAATGTATTTTTTTTATAACCTTCTCATTGATTTCTTCGATTTTAAATTACTTTAATCATTATTTAATTAATTTCTTAAATTTTCAATTATTTTTCTCAATTCTCGATTGTTTTCATCAGTTTTGAATTTTTTTAAAATTATTTTCATCATTTTTAAATTAATTTTTTCAATTTTTAATCATTTTCTGAATTTTCAGTTGTTTTAATAATTTTGCAATTATAGAAACATTGTTTAATGTTTTAAATTGATTTATTAAATCTTCAATTATTATTTATCTTAAATTTGAACTCTTTCTTTTAATTTTGATTAGTTTTAAAGTCTTTTTTCATTGCTTTTTTTCCAATTTTTAATTATGTTTATTATTTTTTAATTAATTACCTAAATTTTCAATTTTTTTTTAATTTACCATTATTCTTATTTTATTCTAATTATTTCTGAAGTTCTGCATTTATTTTCTATAATTTTGTATTATTATTTATCAGTTTTAAATTACTTTCCACAATTTGTAGTTATTTTCCTTCTTCTTTTTTTATTAATTTGAAAATTCTGTAATTATATTTTTTTTATCCTACAACTTTGTAATTTTGTCCTACCCAAATAAAATCGAGGTTCTACTGTATATAATTAATTTATTTTTATTCATAAAATTTTTAAAGTAGGTACCCTAAAAGTTCCCTATTTTCGTATATTCTGTCCCCTATTTCCCCTAAAATATTCATCATTGTCACTGTGAAGCCTGTAGATTACTGCATTTTTGACAGGAAAAGTAGGTTATTGTATTGCCGACAGTGAGGATGGTAGGTAACTGCATTACCGACAATAGATATGGTAGATCATTGCATTACCGACAGTCGGATAACAGTTCAATCTATTATCGACAGTTGGAGAAGTACATTACTACATTAGCGACAGAAAAAATAAATGACTGAATTCTCGATAGACAAAAAAGTAGGTTATTGTATTGCCGACAGTAAGAATGGTAGATAACTGCATTACCAACAGTAGGGTTAGTAGATCACCGCATTTTTGACAGTCAATATAACAGTTCAATCTATTACCGACAGTTGGAGAATTAGATTACTACATTAGCGACAGGAAACGTAGATGACTGTATTACCAACAGTGGGAATGGTAGATAACTCCATTACCGACAATAGGGATAGTAGATTCCTGCATTGCCGTCAGTCGAGATAACAGTTCACTCTATTACCGACAGTTGGAAAAGTAGATTACTGCATTAGCGACAGGAAAAGTAGGTTTCTGTATTGCCGACAGTGAAAATTGTAGATTACTGCATTACCGACAGTAGGGATAGTAGATAACTGCATTACCGACAGTAGTGATAACATTTTACTCTTTTACCGACATTTATCTTTTTTGATAAAACAGATATCGTAATTACCGATAGCCAATAAAGTAGACATTTGTTTTAACATCAGTCGGTACAGTAAATATCTTACTAAATATTAATTTTCTTGTAAATTAATTCACATAGGTATTATATAATTTAAAATGGAGTATTTTTATCATACTAATATTGCTTTATTGACAATGAAAAATTGCAATTAAAGATAAAATTTGTCCAGTTGGTGGTACGGTTGACCTCGAAAATGTATGTTTTTTTTCCTAAAACCGGAGTAGGAATGGACAGAGAAATCTCACCTTATAAAGAGGAGTCGTTATTCCGTTGAGAGGAACTTACTCTTGTGTTGAAAAGTCTCGGTAGTCGCAAGGGAACCTTCAGCTTCTCACAAACCTTGTAAGTGTGTTGTAAGAGGAATATGGGGTGGGGGAAGGGAGACAGAATAAACAATGGAGCCTCAGTATTCTTTGAAGTACAACAGCTTTGAGAACATTGCAGTCAAAGTACACATGCTAAGTGATACTTTTTCATTAACAGAGACACAGTATTAATACATAGTTTACATTTTACAAAAATCTAATTAACACATTTTAAAAAAAGAAATTTAGAATTTTTTGTCTATTCTATTTGACTTTCTCCATTAGTCGAGAATGTATGATGCTTGTTTTTTTATTTTTTTTAAAGTCTGTTCAGTAGGTACAGTCTGAATAAAAAATTCAGTCAATCATTTGACTAAAAATCAATTTGTTAAACAATTTTTATTGTCTATAATTTTACGAATTGACAATTCTTGGAATTTTTGTCTCCAATTGGGGAGAATGATTATTCAAGATGATGAAAAAATGATTTTTAAAATAGTTGATTGTTGGGCGTGTATATATGTTGTCTGCCTTCTATTTCAAACCCACGACAATATGACGTTTCACCATCTCTAGAGTTCTTTAACACAAACACGAAATTCAAAGTGTGGGTTGCAAAAAGAATCTCATATAAGAAAAAGAAATATGCACGTTTAGTTGGAATATACCATCAGCTGTCTTGAGGAAAGGTAAAATAATTAACAATTGCCGGCGTAGGTTGAATATATATTATTGCTTCGAGTCAATGGTTATGCGTTTATATATAGTTTCCATTTTATCGTATTCCATCACGATTTACAAATAATAATAGTGACTTTTGTGTCGAGACGCTTTAAACAGTTTGACGCAAATTTGATTGAAATTAATGGTTCGGATCTGGTTAATTACAATTTATGTCAGTCAGTGTATAGAACAATGAGAGTCAATAGATATACCTTGTCATTTACAGAAAAAGAGAAGGATATAACAACAATATAAAGATTATAGAGTTTGAGTAGGTTTACGCTGATAATTGCTGCGAATTGGAATGAAAAATTGTGACAAATTTGTGACAATTATGACAAAAAGTGACTTTTTAGTATTTGTAACATTTACCATTTATTCTTTATAAAACAAGAATATTAGTAATATTTTTTTTTATAAAAAAAAGTGTGAATTTTGAAAAATGTTATAAAAACCAAAAGTATAGTTGTCGTAATATACAACATAACCTATTCTTAGCATTTATAGCCTGATCCATCACACACCATTTGTTTCGACCATTAAACTCCATCTCCGGCATTTTCCAACATTATTGTTACATAAAAATGATTTATTTCCAATTGTGGGGTAATCGAGTGTTGTTCAAATTGCGAAATCCTAATCAATATGAGAAAAAATGACACATGTCCTGTAGGAAAGCGTTTATTTAAAAGTTATTTGAATACAATATTCATGAAAAACGTCAGGACTGCAATTGATTTAAATCATTTTGATTTAAATTATTGGGGCATTTGCATTAACAGCATGATTTAATTTAAAAAAAAACTTCACAATTCTCTGGATGTCTAATACTATGAAAAAAACTGAAAATTTCAATTTTAGTATTTTATTCTTTATAAAATTAAAAAAAATTGTTCTAATACAGATGATCAAAATATCTACTATCTACAAATTTTTTATATAAAGATAGCAAAAGAGAAATAGTATTCAATTTTTGTATCTTTAAGTCATTATAATTTATAAATAAATTTCAAATGTCCAACTCGAATTTCAACTTGTTCCAACTTTTAAATTACAAATAATTTTTCAGATAATCTTCACTGAATCCAAATCCAAAGCCAAACTAACCAGATTGGCTAAAACTTTTGAAATAATTTCAAAAAATGCTCAAAAACTCGAAAAAACCCACAAAAAAAATTTTTTGTATGAGACAATATTCTAGTGTATTTTTAAGTATTTTTCTCTGCTGAATCCAAATCCAAAGTCAGAGTTGCTAAACCGAGAGTTGTTCAAATTTTTGAAAAAATCTTAAATAATTGCTCAAAAACCCGAAAAAACGCCAAATAAATTTTTTTTTGTCTGTGACAATCTAAAGTTAGAATAACAAGATTGGCTAAAATTTTTAAAATAATCTAAAAAAGTGCTCAAAAAACCCGAAAAAACCCCAAAAAAAAATTTTTTTGTCCGGGACAATATTTCAGTGTGTTTTTAAGTATTTTTTTCTGCTATATCCGAATCCAAAGTCAGAATAAACAGATTAGTTAAATTTTTTGAAACATTTCTCAAAAAATTGCTCAAAAACCCGAAAAAACCCCAAAATATATTTTCTTTTTGTCCGGGACAATATTCTAGTGTATTCCTAATTATTTTTCTCCGATGAATCCGAATCTAAAGTCAGAATAACAAGATTGGTTAAAATGTTTGAAATAATCTAAACAAAATGCTCAAAAACACGAAAAAAAACTCAATAAAAAAAAATTTTTTTGTCCGGGACAATATTTCACTGTGTTTTTAAGTATTTTTTCTGCTAAATCCGAATCCAAAGTCAGAATAAACAGATTAGTTAAATTTTTTGAAACATTTCTCAAAAAATTGCTCAAAAACCCGGAAAACCCCCAAAATATATTTTCTTTTTGTGCGGGACAATATTTTAGTGTGTTTTTAAGTATTTTTCTCTGCTAAATCCGAATCCAAAGTCAGAATAACCAGATTTGTTAAATTTTTGAAACATTTCTCAAAAAATTGCTCAAAAACCCGAAAAAACCCCAAAGTATATTTTTTTTTGTCCGGGACAATATTCTAGTGTATTTTTAAGTATTTTTCTCCGCTGAATCCGAATCCAAAGTCAGAATAACCAGATTGGCTACAATTTTTTAGTTTATCTCAAAAAATTGCTTAAAAACCCGGAAAAACCCCAAAAATATTACTTTTTTGTCTGGGACAATATTCTAGTCTATTTCTACGTATCTGTCTCCGCTGAATCCGAATTCAAGATTAGAATAACCAGATTGGCTACAATTTTTTTAGATAATCTCAAAAAATTACTCAAATACCCGGAAAATCCCCAAAATATATATTTTTTTGTCTGGGACAATATTCTAGTGTATTCCTAAGTATTTTTCTCCGCTGATTCCGAATCAAAAGTCAGAATAACCAAATTGGCTTTTATTTTTTAGTTTATCTCAAAAAATTGCTTAAAAACCCGGAAAAACCCCAAAAATATTACTTTTTTGTCTAGGGCAATATTCTAGTCTATTTTATGTATCTTTCCCCGCTGAATCCGAATCCAAGATTAGAATAACCAGATTGCTTACAGTTTTTTAGATAATCTCAAAAAATTGCTCAAAAACCCGGAAAAAACCCAAAAAACATTTTCTATTTTTCGGGACAATATTCTAGTGTATTCCTATGTATATTTCTCTGCTGAATTCGAATCAAAAGTCAGAATAACCAAATTAGCTTTTATTTTTTGAAATAATTTGAAAAACATGCATAAAAATTCGGAAAAAACTCAAAAAATATTTTTTTCTTTCAGGACAATATTTTAGTTTATTCCTAAGTATTTTTCTTCGCTGAATCCGAATCCAAAGTCAAAATTAACCAGATTGACTAAAATTTTTGAGATTATCTCAAAAAATTGGTCAAAAACCAAAAAAAAAAAAATTTTTTTTGTCCGGGACAATATGCTAGTGTATTTATACGCATGTTTTTTTTTGCTGAATCCGAATCTGAAGTCTGAACGATCAGATTGGCTTAAATTTTTTAGAAATTCTAAAAAAAAATGCTGAAAACACGAAAAAACGTTTTTTTAAAATGATCTAAAAAATTTTAATCAATGTGGTTAGCCTGACTTCAGATTATTGAATTGTATTTTTATTAACTCTCATTGTTTAGTAGATTCTATTTTGTTAATTTTACATTTTTTTACATTCTGTTAGATTAAGAAAAATACATTTCTCTATTTTTTTTCCTTTTTATTCAATTTTCTTGTTTTTTCCCATTTTTTTTAAGTCCTTCTTCGTTTTTTAATTATTTCATTAATTGTTGCCATCATTCTATTTCTTACAAACATTTTTCCTTCTTTTTAATTGTTTAGTTTTTATCTTGTAATTACGAATTTTTGAATACATTTATTAGATGCTTTTATCTGCATTTTTTAAGTGCTGTCTCAAGTTTTTACTTTTTTCAAAACTTTTATTCTTGTATTTTATATTAGGAATATAAATTTATACTTGTACTAAACATTCTCATTGTAACATCGTTCTTCTATTTCATAGAATTTTCTTTCTTTACAAATTTTTTAAATTTATCCATAACTTTATTTATTCTTTTTTTTCCTCAATTTGTAAAATAATTCTCTAATTTTTTAAATTTTCAAAAATTTTCTCTTTAGTAATATATTTTAACGTTTTTTACTTCCTCAAGGAAGAAGCTTTGTATTCTTTCAAATTTACAATTTCTTTAAAACAATTTCTAGATTGACTTATATAAAGTTTATACTTTGTCAAAAATTTTAAAGAATAAATCGCAATTTTCAAATTTTTTAAAAATATCAATTTTTAATTTTTAAACATTATTATATTAAACTTTATAATATTAAGAGTTTTTTATATACTTAAACAAAAACCAATTTTCGATTTAAATGAAAAAAATCCGATGCAAATAAATAAAAACGATTTTTTTTGTAAAAAAAAGTCATGATTTTTATCAGGACCAATGAAAAATCATCAGGAAGAATATTATCCATATTTTTTTCTCTAAAATAGTCGTATTTAAAGAATTATATTCCTTTTTGCGGATGTGAGATTTTTGCCATTCAATTGTTTCTGAGGTATTCAAATGCCATAATGAGTTGTCAGTCGACGAATGAAATCGAAAGGGTCACGTAATACATTAGATTGCAGTCAATTGACGAATCAAGAGAACAGTCAGTGCTTGCCTTGATCACAATATCGTAATAACTAATGAGACTTTCAATATCGATTGTCGACTGTTTCATTCAAGATATATACACGCCTCTAATAAGGAATGACGTGTTTATGTGATTTCGTCATTAATTTTCATGGGGGAGTGATGATTTATTAAGTACCGAGTTCCAAAGAAGCTTTGTTGAAAAAAAAATCAAGGGGAATCGAATCAGAATAAAAAAGAAGGGCAGATGTTTATAATAGAAATTTAAAAAATACTATGATCATTTTTAAAGAATATCTTGGAAAATTCAAACGCACACTTTGTGATTACCAAAACCAAAAATTATAAAAATTTCTGTAATTTTTTTGGAGGAAAAATATATACTTCTCTATTTTACAAAAATTTACAAATTTTCCGATATTTCGTCAAAATTGTGCATTTACTATATTTAAACAGTTTTTAGGTAATTTTCTTCAGCTCTAAAATCTAGTTTCAAATATGCGATAAAAATATAAGAATCTTTTATTCTTAAATCTCAAAGAAAAAAATGTCACAAAATTTGCACAAAACAAATCTCGCTACTGATTTTCTATATTCAATTCAGAGTTTTTGTTGACAAATTGAAATAAAATTTATTTATTCTTGAAAACTTAAAATTGTAGTTTCTAGTATACTAAAAAAATATGGAAAAAATTTTAAAACTTCTTCAATTTTCTGGAAAATTATTTCAAAGAGAATTTTTATAAACCAAATCTCGCTACTGATTTTTTATGTTTAACTTAGTCTTTTTTTGACCGAAAATTGAAATAAAATTTTTTTATTCTTTAAAACTTGAAATTCTGGTTTCAAATATGCTGTAAAAGTAAAATAAATATTTTGGAACAATTTAAATCTTCCTCAGAAGAATTTCATAAACAAATTGGATAAACCAAATCTCGTTTTTGCTATTTTTAAATTATTTTCTACATATTTCTATTATTTTTGTCATTTAAAAATTGTTTTCTACAAAGATCAATTAATTTATTCAATTTTTTTATTGTCATGAATTTTTAAACTTTTTGCACCAGTTTCAAATTATTTTCTTCAAATTTTCAAATTTTCTTCAAATCATTTTCGTCATTCATTTTTTATACCTTTTTCAATTACTTTCTACAAAGTTCAATTATGATTCTGAAACTTGAATTACTTTCTACATAATTAATTTTTTTTTGACATTTTTGAATTATTCTCTTCAAATTTCAATTATTTTCTTCAAACTTCAATTAACTTCTTCAACTATCAATTATTTTCCTCAAACTTTTAATATTTTTTTAAATATTTTAATTAATGTTATAATTTTGCAATTAATTTCTTCAATTGTCAATTATTTTTACTATTTCTCAATTAAATTCCTAAATTTTCAATTATTTATCTCTTTTTTCAATTATTTTTTTCAATTTTTCATTTTCTTTTATCATTTTGGAATTATTTTCTCCACCTTTTAGTTATATTTATTAATTATTTTTCACTTAATTTCCTAAATTTTCATTTATTATCTCAAATCTAAGTTATTAAATCCACTTTTCAATGTTTTAATCATTCTTCAATTATTTTTCTTAAATTTCAATTATGTTCGTCATTTTTAATTATTTTATTAATTTACAATGATTTTCACAAATTTTATATTATTGTGATTATTTGAAAATTAATTCCGAAAATTTCAATTATTTATGTCAAATTTCCATTTTTTTCAATTTTCAATTATTTCTATCATTTATTAATTACTTTTTGTCATTTTTAATTAATTTTCTTATTTTTTTATTATTTATCTCAAATTTCAGTTATTTTTTCAATTTTCAATTATTTTTATCATTCTGCAATTATTTTCTTTTATTACAATTATATATTGTAATTTTTTCAATTAATTTTCACAAATTAAAATTATTTTCATCAATTTTTAATTAATTTTTATTACTATGCAAATATTTCCTTGAATTTTTTATTATTTTCATTCTTTTTCAATTAATTTACTAGATTTTAAAACATTTTTCTCAAATTTTCATTATTTTCTTCAATTTTCGATTATTTCTATAATGTTTCAATTACTTTTCTCAATTTAAAATTCTTAAAATCATATTGTAATTAGGTACTTTCTTTTACTTCATATATATTCTGTATTTTTTTAAAATTATTTTTTACAAATTTTTATTATTTTCTTCATTTTTCAATTATTTCTATAATTTTTCAATTATTTTAAAATTAATTTTTTTATCCATGTAAATAAAAATTTTCTATACAAGTTTTAATTGTATTACTTTTTTCATTGTTCAAGCATTTTTGCTTTTTTGTAATTTTCTACATATTTCTATTATTTGTGTCATTTTTAAATTGTTTTCTACAAATTTCAATTACTTTAGTCAATTTTTTTGGTGTCATGAATTTTTAAATTTTTTGCACCAGTTTCAAATTATTGTCTTCCAATTTGAATCATTTTCGTCATTTGTTTTTATTATTGACATGAATTTATTTATTTTTATACCTTTTTCAATTATTTTCTACAAAGTTCAATTATGATTTTGAAACTTGTATTACTTTATACATAATAAAATTTTTTTGACATTTTTGAATTATTCTCTTCAAAATTCAATTATTTTCTTCAAACTTCAATTAATTTCTTCAACTTTCAATTATTTTCCTCAAACTTTGAATATTTTTTTAATTTTTTAATCATCGTATTAAAATTTTTAATTTTTACTCCAGCTTTCAATTATTTGTGTCATTATTCAATTAGTTTTTTATTTTAATTATTTCGGCAGTATCTAAATTATCGTACTTAAAATTTTAATTTTTTACACCAGTCTCAAACAATTTTTTCAAATTCTAATTTTTTATTCATTCTTCAATTATTCTCTTGTAATTTTAATTATTTCGACAACTTTTTAATTATTTTATTCAAATTTCAATTATTTTGTTCCAATTTTTCAAATTTTTTTTTCATTTTTTTATTTTTAATCAATTTTTTATTTAGTGTTGTCATTTTAAACTTTTTTTTAAATTTGAATTATTTTTCTCAAATTTATATTATTTTCTTCAAAATTTAATTAATTTCTTCATATTATTATTATTATTATTATTATTATTGAGTTTTTTAATATTATCATTATGATGTTTTTAAATTATTATTTAATTTAATTATTATTATTATTTATTATGTAATAAATAAACATTTAACTTTCTTTAATATTTTCAAATTATTCTGTTGAAATTTCAATTATTTTCTTTAAACTTCAATTAATTTCTTTAACTTTCAATTACTTTCCTCAAACTTTTAATATTTTTTTCAATTCTTCAATATTATTGTCTATAAATTTTTTATTTTTACACCAGTTCATTTATATCATTTAATTAGTTAATTGAATTGCCTAAAATTAACAATTAATCCGCGATTATTAAAGAATTTTCAGATTTATACGAAAACAATGTATTTTTGTTTGAAAATTGTCCTGGAATTTTTCCAAAATTTGTTTAGGAAAACCTGATGGAAAAGTCATGGAATTTTTAATCCAAACTTCTGTAGCAACCATGAAAGAGAATTTTTAACTCTATTAGTTTCGTAAAAAGTGTTTTGTTTAGAGAAGTGCAACTACAAGATAAAATTTGTTTCTTTTTTTTTCAATATTAATTTTGTGTATATCGATCAATATATATAGTTACGAGGGTCACGCACATAACCTCGACCTTTTTTCCCGACCCCACATGCATTTATTGCCTAATTATCCGAATTGAGGATTTGTGTCTGGAATTTCACGAGAATGGTCGATAATAAGCACCCTTATGGCTTATTATTATCACCGAGGCAGAATGTGCAATTTGCCGTATATGCTAAAATTAGCTGTCTCTGCGGAAATAAACGAATCTTGATACCAGTTGTCACAGTCTCGTGGGCTTTCAATGTGACTCAGAAATTGCAAGCATGGAAGTTGATTCACAGAAGATAAGGAATTTCAGAATGTTTTGGATTAGCATTTCAATGAATTTTTTGTTCTTTTGTTGTCGATTAACAATTCTCTGATGTTACAATAAAAATCTTCTTCTGTTCCAAAGTATTCTCATTCAAAATCCAATGCAGGAAAAACAAAAACGGATTTTTTTTTTCTATTTGACATAGTATTTTTTGGGCGCCTACATTTTTCTGATTTTTTTTTTGAGAGTAGATAAACTTACATAAAACTTGAAAAGTTGTCGTTTGTCGTTTTTGGAGATTGGTTCAGAAAATATCATTAATATTCATTTTCCATAATTGAGTTTTTTTTTTTTTTTTTTTGATGGCCCAATATATATTGTTCTTCAGTTGAGAGATTTCGCTTTAATTTCTTTGGACAGTCTGAGCCCGCATCTTCGTGTCTGAATCATGCTTGGATATATAAAAAAAGCCAGCCTCTCCTTCTTTGGCGAGATGAGAGCTGCACATTCTGTTATTCTGGGGGAACTTAGCCTTAAGCCTCATCCTTAAACATGGGAGCATTTTCGCGAGGCATCACGCCATATGCGATCAAGCTTATAGCCTCCAGTGCTCCCTACACGCATACTCATAATACCCAATATATTATATTCTCTCACGAGGTCGTTGAAAATGCGATAAAATCGATTGCGAGAACGCACGCAATAATTTAATCCAGTTGCAAACAGGTCCGTTTATTTTTTTTTTTGTAGTTCGCACTCCCACGTTCCACGCCAATGACACTCGAAAAACAATTTTTATTTCTGTGTTGTAAACGACAAACAGACAGACAGATGGACGTACGGACAAACAAGCGGGTGGATGGACGGTCGATGGATAAAAGAAACGACAGACAAACAAACGGACAGACGATCAGAAGGACGGACGGATAGATGGACGGAAAGATGAACCGATAGACAGAAGAACAGACGGACAAACAGACGGGTGGATAGACGGTCGACGGATGAACGAAAAGACGGACAGACAGACAAATGTATGAACAGAGACACAGACGGACGGATGGACAGATAGACAGTAGAACGGACGAATGGACAGAAGGACGGACAGGTGGACAGACAGACGGATGGACGGACAAACAGACGGACAGACAGACAAATGGACGATCAGAGACACAGGCGGACGGATGGACAGATAGACAGTAGAACGGACGAATGGACAGAAGGACGGACAGATGGACAGACCGACGGAAGGATGAACCGATAGGCAGACGGATGGACGGACAGACAGACAAATGGACGAACAGAGACACAGGCGGACGGATGGACAGATAGACAGAAGAACGGACAGATAGACAAACGGATAGACGGACGGACAAAAAGACGGGTAGATAGACAGTCAACGATTAAACAAAAAGACGGAAAAACAAACGGACAGAAGAACGGGCGGACGTACGGACAGACGGGCAAACAGACGGACAGACAGACAAATGGACGGACAGATACACAGACGGACGGATAGACAGATATGCAGAAGAACGGACAGATAGACAGACGGATGGACGGGCGGACAAAAAGACGGGTGGATAGACGGTCGACGGATAAACAAAAAGACGGACAGACAGACAAATGGATGAACAGAGACACAGGCGGACGGATGGACAGATAGACAGTAAAAACGGACGAATGGACAAAATATTTTCATTATTTTTTAATTAATTTACTAAATTTTCAAATATTATCTCAAATTTAAATTATTGTCATCAATTTTCCACGTGTTAAAGGATTTTTTAAAAATTTTCAATTATTTAAATGAAATTTCAATTATTTCATCAATTTTCGATTATTTCTACGATTTTTTAATGATTCTCTTTAATTAAACATTTTTCAGTAATTTTGAAATTATTTTCTTA
This sequence comes from Ganaspis brasiliensis, assembly GCA_037103525.1. Lineage (NCBI taxonomy): Eukaryota > Metazoa > Arthropoda > Insecta > Hymenoptera > Figitidae > Ganaspis > Ganaspis brasiliensis. The sequence goes on along the minus strand of JAZKLR010000168.1, from coordinate 268,544 downwards.
TTTTAAACATATATTCTATAATTTTTACAATTATTTCTCTCAAATTTTATTTGCTGTTTTTAATTTTGTATTATTTAAATTCTTTTAATCACAATTCAATTATTTTCTTTTCAATTTTGAATTTATTTTATCACTTTTTAATTATTTTTCTCAATTATTAATTATTATTCTCATTTTCTAAAATTATTTTCTAATATTTTTATGTATTTTTCTAAAATTTCAAAAAAAATTGTATTAACTATCTTAAATTTAAATTATTTTGAGCTTCCTTTAATTATTTTCTTCAGTTTTAAATTATTCTCATTTTTTTCAATTAATTTGTATGATTCTCAAGCATTTTTTTCAAGTTTCAATTATTTTCGACAACTTATCATTGTTTTGATCATATTTCAATTATTTTCTTCAAGTTTGAAATTTTAAAATGATTTTTCAAATACTTTCCTCAATTTTGAAGAATACTTATATTTTAAAATTCTTTTCTTCAATTTTTAAATATTTTTTTCAAATTTACCATAATATTCTACAATTTTCAATTATTTTCATAATTTCAAGAAATTTAAACTCTTTGTTTGATATTCCAATTATTTAATTCAATTTTTAATTACTTACTTTCATTTTCATAATTTCCAAGAAGTTTTTAATTATTTTCTTGAAAATTCCATTATTTTATTCAATTTTTAATTTTTCATACGATTTTTTAATTATTTTCATTCTTTGGCATAAATCTCCGAAATTTCCATTATTTATCTGAAATTTTAATTATTTTTAGCAGATTTCAATTATTTTTTTGAGTTTTGAATTAGTTTTACCATTTTTCAATTAATTTCTTCGATTGTTAATTATCATTCTTATTTTCTAAAATTATTTTCTAAGACTTTGAAGTATTTTTCTAAAATTTCAATTATTTTCTTTAATTTTGAATTATTTTCATTTGTTTCCAAAATCTTTTTCTTAATTATCTCAAATTTCAATTATTTTTAGCTTTCTTCAATTTTTTTCTTCATTTTTGAATTATTCGTATTTTTTTCAATTTATTTTTAAGATTTTATTATTGCTTTCTTCAATTTTTTTTGACAACTTATCATTGTTTTTATCATATTTCAAGTATTTGCTTCAAATTTGAAATTTTAATATCATTTTTCAATTATTTCCCAGAATTTTTAATTATTATTCTCATTTTGTAAAATCATTATTTAAGATTTTTAAATATTTTTCTCAAATTTCAATTATTTTCTTCAAACTTAAATTAATATCTTCAACTTTTAATTATTTTCCTCAAACTTTAAATATTTTTTAAAATTTTTTAATTATCGTATTTAAATTTTTAATTTTTAATCAATTGAATATTAGTATTGTTATTGTACAATTTTTTATTCAATTTTGGATTATTTTTGTCAATTTTATATTATTTTCTTCAAAATTTAATGAATTTCTTCATATTATTATTATTATTGTTATTTTTATTATTATCATTATTATTTTTATAAATTATTATTTAATTTAATTATTATTATTATTTATTATGTAATAAATAAATATTAAACTTTCTTTAATTTCTTCGAAATATTCCATTCTTATTATTATTGTCACAAATTAATTCTTTTTTACTCGTTTTTCAATTATTATCTATAAATTTCAATTTTTAGCATCAAATTTTAATTACTTTCTAAATATTTAGAATTTTTTGCCACTTTTGAATTATTCTCTTCAAATTTCAATTATTTTCTTCAAACTTCAATTCATTTCTTTACTTTCAATTATTTTCCTCAAACTTCGAATTGATTTTTTCTATTTTTCAATTATTGTCTATAAATTTTTAACTCTTACATCAGCTTTCAATTATTTATGTCATTATTCAATTAGTTTCTTAACATTTCAATTGTTTTGGCAGTTTTTTAATTATTGTCTTTAAATTTTTAATTTTTTACACCAGTTATCAATTATTTTCGTCATTTCTCAATTATTTTTTTCAAATTACAATTATTTTGGTCATTATCCAAATATTTTTGACTTTTGAAATGATTTTCTTTCAATTTTTCAAGTATTGTCTTCAAATTTGTATTTTTTACATCAGTTATCAATTATTTTTTTTAAATTACATTTATTTTTGACATTTTGAAATGATTTTCTTTCAATTTATCAAGTATTGTCTTCAAATTTTTATTTTTTACATCATTTATTAATTATTTTTGTCACTTCCCAATTATTTTTTTCAAATTACAATTATTTTGGTCAATGTTCAATTATTTTTGACATTTTGGAATTATTTTCATTAAATGTCATTTCTTCAATTTATTTGTGTCATTATTCAATTATTGTATACAATTTTCAATTAATGTATTAAAATGTTTATTTTTTACCCCCTTTTTTTAATTGCATTTCTCATTTTTCATTAATTTTTTTTCTCCATATTTCAGGTATTTTTAATATTTTTTCATTCTTGTCTTCAAGTTTGAATTAGTAGTATTTTCTTTGTTTAGACCCTCTAATATTTTTCTCAATTTTTTAATATTATTGTCTATCGATTTAATATTATTGTCTTATCCCAAAATTTGTTCTGGAAAACCTGAAATAGTCATGAACTTTTTAAACCAAGCTTCTCCAGCAACCATGATCTCAGATAGATGGATGGATGGAGGGACAGACAGACAGACAAACAGACAAACACAACAGTCTAGTTATAAGAATTTTCGAGCCTTGACTACGAAATCCTGAAAACTAGAATTGTGACGCGCTCCTAAGAAAGGTACCTAAGAAGCAAAACCGGAATTTTTCAGGAGAGCGAAAATAATAGTCTGTACAAACCACTAATGTTTGAATTGTCATAACTTGAAAAATATTCAACAAAAAAAATTTCTGACTTTTGATAATGAAAAAGGAACCTTTAACGAGGTTAAATCAATCAAAATCCAAAAATCGATTTTTTGTTTAGGTACTTTTCTTAGGAGCGCGTCACAGATCATGTCGAGTGGTTTCTTTTTTTTTTCTATGGGTCAAGTCAGCTGGTCTGGATTTGTTGGACAACAAGAAATTGTTAGGTAAAGAAGGTATATGAAATGGGGAGGATTTGCAATAAGGCAAGTTGGGAGCAGCTGGTGACCAATGGTACAAGAGGTACTTGGGTAACTGACCTTTCTTAGGAAAGGGATTGTTAACCCCTGGGCTCCACGGCCTCCGAATAACGAGGCAAGCCGGCAAGATGTCCATACAGTTACATTCTGCATTGAATTCCCGGACAACAATGGCACACGTTCCACATGGCAGAGAATGCCCCTCTGTGGCAAAGAATGGCCTCCATTAGGGCTCTCCCGATGTAATGGATTAGACTGCGAAAATAGCTTGGCTCTCGCGTGCCACCGCATAGAAAGATCCGCTCAAAAGATCTCGTATTGTGTCGTCGCCAATTGGTGCTAACGACACTGCCTGTCCAGTTTCGAGAAATGGAGGAGAGGAAATCGACCTAAACGCTCTAAAGAGAGGTCAAGTGCACACAATGGAAATGGCAAACAATAGATGATGATTAGAATCTTTTATGGAGCGGAAAGTTTCTGGGGAAGAGTTACGATTTCGTGTTTATTTGCTTAATGATGCGTTTGCGCTTATATTCAAAACCATTTTCATGGTTACTCGTGCAGGGCGATGAGTGCCAAAGTGAAGGCAGGAGCGATCGTTTGTTTTTTGCAATTATCTCAATAAATCTTTAAAATTTTGGAAATCCTTTAGAAAAGTTGTAGGCCTCTAAGAAATACATATTTTTTGCTTTGTGCATTGTTTCGATATCTCAAATAGTTTTCGAGAAAATTGATACTGAAGTTCCTCGTGAAGCACAAAGAGTGCCAAAGTGAAGGCAGGAGCGATCGTTTGTTTTTTGCAATTATCTCAATAAATCTTGAACATTTTGGAAATCCTTCTTTAGAAAAGTTGTAGGCCTCTAAGAAATACACATTTTTTGTTTTGTGCAGTGTTGCGATATCTCAAATAGTTTTCGAGAAAATCGATAGCGAAGTTGATCGTGCATTGCGAAGAGCGTCGAAGTGAAGGCAGGAGCGATCGTTTGTTTTTTGCAAATATCTCAATAAATCTTGAAAATTTTGGAAATCCTTCTGTACGAAAGATGTAGGCCTTTTAAAAATACACATTTTTTGTTTTGTGTATTGTTTTGAAATCTCAAATAGTTCTCGAGACAATTGATTTTGAAGTTACTCGTGCAACGCGACGAATGACAAAGTGAATGCAGGAGCGATCGTTTGTTTTTTGCAAATATCTCAATAAATCTTGAAAATTTTGGAAATCCTTCTGTACGAAAGATGTAGGCCTTTTAAAAATACACATTTTTTGTTTTGTGTATTGTTTTGAAATCTCAAATAGTTCTCGAGACAATTGATTTTGAAGTTACTCGTGCAACGCGACGAATGACAAAGTGAATGCAGGAGCGATCGTTTGTTTTTTGCAAATATCTCAATAATTATTCAAAATTTTGGAAATCCTTCTGTACAAAAGATATAGGCGTTTTAAAAATACATATTTTTTGTTTTGTGCATTGTTTCGAAATCTCAAATAGTTTTCCAGAAAATTGATATTGAAGTTACTCGTGAAGCACAAAGTGCGTCGAAGAGAAGTCAGGAGCGACAATCTGTTTTTTGCAATTATCTCAATAAATCTTGAAAATACTGAAAATTGTTTTTAACAAAAGTTATAGGCCATTTAAACATACACATTTTTTGTTTTGTGCATTGTTTTGATATCTCTTATAGTTTTCGAGAAAATCTATAGTGATGAAGTAGCTTGTGCAGCGCGCGAAAAGCGCCGACAACAAGGCAAGAGCGACCGTGTGTTTTTTGCAGATATTTCTAGAAATCTTGATAATTTTGAAACTTGTTTCGGACAAAAGTTGTAGCCGGTCTAAGAATACACATTTTTTGTTTTGTGCATTGTTTTGATATCTGTAACAGTTATCAAGAAAATCTATATTAAAGTTGCTTGTGCAGAACGCGAAGAGCGCCGAATTCAGGGCAAGAGCGACCGTGTGTTTACAGCAATTATCTTAATAAATCTTGAAAATTTTGGAAACTGTTTTTTACAAAAGTTGTAGGCCTTCTAAAAATACATATTTTTTGTTTTGTGCATTGTTTTGATATCTCTAATAGTTTTCGAGAAAATTGATATTGAAGTTACTCGTGAAGCACAAAGTGCGTCGAAGAGAAGTCAGGAGCGACAATCTGTTTTTTGCAATTATCTCAATAAATCGTGAAATTTCTGAAAATTGTTTTTAACAAAAGTTGTAGGCCATTTAAACATACACATTTTTTGTTATGTGCATTGTTTTGATATCTCTTATAGTTTTCGAGAAAATCTATAGTGATGAAGTAGCTCGTGCAGCGCGTAGAGCGTCGAAGAGAAGTCAGGAGCGTCCATCTGTTTTCTGCAATTATCTCAATAAATCTTGAAAATTTTGAAAATTGTTGTAAATAAAATTTGTAGGCTTTTTAAAAATACACATTTTTTATTTTATGCATTGTTTTGATATCTCTAATAGTGTTCGAGAAAATCGATAATGAAGTTGCCAGTGCAGCGCGTATTAAAGCGGCGAAGGGAAGGCGCTACAAGTTCAACTTCACTATCGATTTTCTCTAAAACTATTAGAGATATCAAATCAATGCACAGAACAAAAAATGTGTATTTTTAAAAAGCCTACAACTTTTGTTAAAAACAATTTTCGAGATTTTTAATATTTACTAGCCAAAAATACGCGCGCTAAGCGCGCGAGAATTGCATTTTACAATTTACTAGTATGGCTTCAATACAAAAAATAAACTGAACTTATTTAGATTAAATTAATTATACTATCAAATTAAATTTTGTGAATTATTTTTTATTTATTAAATGTGTTATAAATTAATAAATACAAAGAAATTTTGGAGAATAAGTTCGATTTTCTTCCTAAGTTAAAATTAAAAAGTTTTTATAGTACGTTACAAAAAATTAGAATACTTTTTTAAATAGTTTTTTGAACAAAATATTTTTTAATAATACAATTTTCTATAAAAATTTATTTTATTCCATACTTCTATTGACATGAAATCTTTATTTTTAAATTTTCTTTAAACAATACGAAATTCGATTAGTAACAAATCATTCTCAAAAATTTCTATTGATATAAATTTTAATTTTTCCAAATTAAAAAATTCTCAACATCTATTAATTTAACTTTAAATTATTTCAAACTTCAATTATAATCAAAATTGCAATATAATCAAAGTTTTAAGATTTATAACTCAAGTTTAAAATTTTTAATTTAATTCAATTTGCAAAAGTGAAAGATTGAAATAATTTGTGTTTTTTTAGAAATTAAAATAAAAATGAGTTCATTTTATTTTATTTCAATCTTTAACTTTTACAAATTAAATTATATTAAAAATTTTAAACTTGATTTTAATAATATTAATTCAAATTGTTTCCAATTTTAATTAGTTTACTCTAAAAACAAGTGTCTTGAAAGTGTATTAAAATAAGATATGTAGGAATTATGAATTATTCAAATTTGAATAATAATAAACTACAATTATTATTTAAAACTTTTAATGGTCTAAGCTTTAATCAATTCATGTTAAAATTATTATAAACTTATAAATATTTTTTTAATTTTAACAATGCATATTTAAATTAGAAATTTCAAACTTCAACTAATATTAAAAACTTCAAATAATAAAAAATGTGTATTATACCATTAAGGGCATGTGATGGATTATGACGTCACTGGTATAGGCAAAATTTGTCCGTAACTTTTCTCTTAAAATATTGAATATTTTTTTATGAAACTTGGTAGAATTACTTAAAATGTCATTAGGAAGGTCTCTCAGACCCGAGTTTGTTTGAATTTTGTCTCAAAATTGGTTTTTAAAAAAGTTTCCAAATTTTCGAAAATTTCCAAAAATTAAGTTTGGGCCAAAATTTAAACAAATTTGGGTTTGAGAGACCTCCATAATGACATTTTAAGTAATTCTATCAAGTTTCATGAAAAACTATTCAATATTTTAAGAGAAAAGTTGCGGACAAATTTTGCCTATACCAGTGACGTCATAATCCATCACATGCCCTTAAAACTTAGATTAATCCAAACTTTATGATTACATTTTCTACTATTTAAGTCTAAAAATATTTTAAAAAATTGGAAACAATGGAACCTGAAATTATTTGCAAATAAATTAATACTCGAGTTAATACTTGAATTTACAGATTCTAAATTTTTTTATTGATGCAAACTTCATTTTCTAAGAATTATTTGAAACACTTTAAAATCTTAATTTTCAAAAATCTATAAATATCATTCAATTTAAACTTCTACACTTAAAATTTTAAGGAATTTTTATATCAACTGGAAATATATTTAGTTTAACAAATGTAAGTCTACCAAAAAAAAATCAATAAATTATAAAGACGGAATTTAAAAGCCTTAAAAAATATTGAAAAACTGTGCTTGCTTTCTTCAATTTAATTTTATGATATTCATTTCTATTCTTATTTATGTTGTATTCAATAAAATTATAATTAAATCGTCAAATATATTGAAAACATTAATTAATTTTAAATTATTTATACATATTTTTTCATTAATTTTCATATTATGTTTAAAGTGTTGTCAATCTTTATTAAAAACTGTAAAGTAGATTAAAGTAAAGCACTTATTTATATTTTAAATGATATTTAATTTATATTTGTTAAAAATAAAATATAAATTTATTACTTAATTTAAATTTAAAATTCAGGAGAATTAATAAATAAATAAGTAAACTTAGAAATCATTTATAAAAATACATTTTTTCAATATTTATTGATTTAAAACTTGAAAACATCTATAGTAGAATGAAAGAATGAATGAATAAAGTTTGCGATTATTGTTATTACTAAGCAAAAAAACGCGCGCAAATGCGCGTAAGAATTGCATTTTTTATTGGCTAATATATAGTTTAAATACAAAAAATAAACTATAAACTTATTTAGATAAAATTAATTATATATTATTAGATTAAATTTTGTGAATTAATTTTGATTTATTAAAACTTGTTACAAATTAATAAATAGAAAGAAAATTTAAAAAATAAAGCAGATTTTCTTCCCCAGTTAAAAATAAAAAAAATTTATTGTATGTTACAAAAAATAAGAATATTTCTCTTTCAATAGTGTTATGAACAAAATATATTTAAACTTCTATGCAAACCTAATTTATTCCAAACATCTTTTGATAATAAGAATTCTTTATTTTTAACTTTTTTTTACGAAATTCAATTAATAACAAACCATTCTTCAAAATTTTTATCAATATTTTTTTATTCTTCCAAATCAAAAAATTCCCAACTTCTATCGATTCAAATTGAAAATATTTCAAACCTTAATTAATAAAAATTGAAATATAACTAAAGTTTAAAAATTTAGAACTTATTTTTAATTTAATGCACGGGAACAATTATTCCAATCTTTTACCTTTACAAATTAAATTAAATTAAAAATTTTAAACTTGATTTTATTAATACGAATTTTAATTGGTTCAAACTTTAATTTTGTGAAAATTTTGGGATCTTGATCTTGATTTTAATGAATTTTTAGCCTGATGGGCTTGGCAAATCTATAATATAGTGAAAACTATATTTCAGTCAATCTTATTTTTTGTTTTTACAATTAAACTGATTAAAATTATAATTGATTCTAATTTGAAACCTATAATAAAATAAGAAATTAAATAAGTTTAATAATTTACCAGTAAAAAATAAGCATTTTGAGATAAAAAAAACAACATTTATTTTGAGAAATAAAAAAATTTAAAAAATTAAAAATCTTAATAAATATTTGAAAACAGTGCTCGTTTTCTTCCAACTATATCATAATATTTCATTCTTTATTCTTATTTATATTGTCTTTTTTAAAAGCAATTAAAAAAACGAAATATTATTATGAAAATTACTCATATATTATTATAAATTATAACATAAAGTATTCATTAATTTTTATATAAAATTTGAAATTTTTTGAATCTTTATTAAAATCTGTAAAGTTGCTTTAAATTAGACACGTTTGTATTGTAATAAATTATTATTATTGAAAATAAACTATATAAATTTGTCAATTGATTTAAAATTTAGATTCAGGAGAATCAATAATTAAATAAATAAAATTACAAATCTTATAATTAATATAAAAATACATTTTTTCAAAAGTTATTGATTTAAAACAAAAAAACATCTATGGTGCCAAACTTCAGGTGTGGACAGAATGAAAGAATGAAAGAATGAAGTTTGCGATTATTATTATTAATTGAGATAATGGTAAAAAGCTGAATTTTTATGTTTTCGACGCTCTTCGCAATGCACGATCAACTTCACTATCTATTTTCTCGAAAACTATTAGAGATATCAAATCAATGCATAAAACAAAAAATGTGTATTTTTAAAAAGCCTACAACTTTTGTTTAAAACAATTTTCGAGATTTTTAATATTTAGTGAGAAAAAGAGGTAAAAAGTCTGAATTTTTTGTTATTTTTGCCATTGAAATATATTATGAAAATTTTAGCACAATTTGTGTAAAATAAATTATTCACTATTTTTCGTATTATTTAGCTTACTTTACTGTGATTATAATCTGTACAAATATAAGATAATTTTGACGCTGACTGTACAGAACAAACATCTATAAGATACCAAAAACTTGCTCTGCAATTTCAAGTCCGCAAAGTGTTTTATAAGGAACTTGGGTGGTTGGTACAAGAAGGTATATAATTGTGACTAAACTACAGAAGAAGTCGTACTTGTATAACAAATTTTAAACACGTCGACAAAAAGTAATGGCAGTAGAAACTATAATTAATCGATAAATTAAAAATTCCATTGGAATTTATGGAATTTTAATATAACAACCACATACCATCTGCTTTTATCTACCATTATTTATTAATCCCATTTTTGTTAATTATAACTCTAGAAATATAAATTCATCTTCACAGTTTCTCTATATTACAAAAATATAGTTTTAAAAATCCATAAATGTCATAAATGCCATAAAACCATAAATTTTTAACTCTACTAAATGTATATTCGTGTCAACAATTGCAGGAATCTAAAATGTTGAATTAAAAAAAAAAGAAAAAAAACTCTGAACGTTTTTTGAACGTCTGGCAATTTTCTTAGGCGGCAAATTAAATAGTCATTAGTTTGTTTGGATTTTTGGTTCTGTTTCTCACTTTTGGGAAATGTGAGGAATGACATCTGCTCCTGATCTAAGGCACTGCTCAGGAAATGTATATGTATATTTCACTGGCGATATCCGGGCTTCTTATACACGTTACTACAAAATTTAAACATAGCTTTTGACGTCAGACTTGCGCGAGACTAGTGAACTCGTCACGCGAAATAAATCTTCCCCCCCCCCCACAGCTAAAAATATTTTTTAAACGAGATAACAGTCTAAATCTGAACAAATACAAATTATGTTTAATTTCAGGGTGTCTATGATTTCTTTTCAAATTCCCGAATCGTAAAAACTACAATTTTTACATATTTTTTCTATCATTATAGTAACTGATTATATTTAAATAATTTTAATTAAAATTGTCTAATTTCTTGCATTATTGTACCATATTTTTAGAAATGTTGGATAAAATTTTGCCCCCTTAAAAAACGTGTTTTTCAAGGTGCTAAAAATGTGGGTTTACCGTCCCCTTAAAAATGACTAATTATTAGTAAGAAAAAATAAAATAAAATAACTAAACTGACCAACGCACAGACAGACGGACGGACGAACCTATAAGCAGAAGAACGGACAGACAGGCGGACGGACAAACCGATAGGCAGATAAACGGACAGACGGACAGACGGACGAACTCATATAGACATAAGAACGGACAGACAGACGGACAGGGAAAAAGAAAGGCAGAAGGATGGACAGACAGACGAACCTACGGACAGAAGAACGGACATACAGACAGACAGACGGACGAACATATAGATATAAAAACGGACAGATGGACAGACAGAAGATACAGAAGGACGGACAGACAGGCAGAAGGGCGGATCTCTAGACAGAAGAACGGACAGATGGACAGAGAGACGGACATACAGAAGAGCGGACAGACAGACGGACGGACGGACAAACCGATTGACAGAAGATTCAGATTTGTTCCTTCATTAATAACTGATTGTTAGTAATTTTTATTTTAATTATCAATTATTTTTTTATAATTTCAATTTAATTCTTTAATATTCAATTTATTTCTTCAATTTTTAATATTTTCTCCAATTATTATTATTCTCGTCATTTTTCAATTATTTCTTTCAATTATTCTTTAATTTTCACAATTTACCATTATTTTCTACCACTTTTTCAATTATTTTCTTAAAATTTCATAATTATTCTTTAATTTTTACAATTTTTTTGTTATGCTGTCTACTAATCTGGTCATTTTTCAAATTTTGTTCTTAATTCTCTATTATTTTCGTCTTTTTGAGATATTTTCTTAAATTTTTAATTTATTCTATTCATTTTTTAATTATTCCTATCAACTATTAATTTTTTTCCTCAAATTTCAATTATTTTCTACAAACTTTCCAATTTACAATTATTTTTCTAAAATTTTGTATTTATTTTTTAATGTTTAAAATTATTTTGTTCTGTTAATTATTCTCGACAGTTTTAAATTGTCAATTATTTTCTCCAAAATTTGAATTCAATTTCTTAATCTTTAATTTAATTCTTTAATTTTTAATTATATTTTTCACTTCCCACTTATTATTTTCAATTTGAAATTGTAGTCTTCAATTTTCAATTATTTTATCCAATATTCAATAATTCTCACATTTTTTTAAATTATCAATTATTTTTTAAAATTTGAATTTAATTCTTAAATTTCCAATTTCATACTTTAATTTAAAAATTTTTCGATTTTCAATCCAGTTGTTCAATTTATAATTATTCCTATAATTTTCTTAACTTTTCTTGTTTCTTAATTTCTTAATTTAATATTTTTTTCTTATTTAATTTTTTCCATTATTGTTTTGCAGTTGTCTATTGATCAAATCATTTTTTGAATTTTGTTTTTAATTGTCAATTTTTTGTTTGGTGTCATTTTTCAGATATTTTCTTTAATTTTTCAATTATTCTCGTCATTTTTCAATTATTTCTTACAATTATTAATAAATTTTCTTCAATTTTCAATTGTTTTGGAAATTTTTCAATTATTTCTTACAATTTTGGAAAATTTTTAAAACGTAGCAACCCTGCCATGAATCGTTCGATTTGGAAAATTTGATTTTTGGACGAATTTCAAGTTAAATACAAGTAAATTGTGAGAATTGTTATTCAAAACACGATAAGGAACTGGAAAGCGTTGCAAAAATGTGATTGCAATTGAGGTATATTTGATCAGGCGCCCTGCCAGATTCCTCTGAATGACGTGCATACAAGCTGATATGCTGATAAAACACGACTATGCACTCAAACCGATTTCCAATGCACAATAATTGCTCGAGTGAAAACGAGAAAGTGAAAACATCAAATACAGTATCATTTGAACTGAAAAAAAAAAAATTGTCAATCCATCTCTCATTTCGACAGGTTCGCTCAATTTCACTTTTATCAAGTCAATTAATCGCGCTTAATTATTTTCACCTTCCGCAGTGGCGTATCTGGGAGTACAAGGGCCCTGAGGCAAAAAGAAAAATGGGGCCCCTACTACATTTAATAATTACAAGTTTAATTCATTCATTCATTCTATCTACACCTGACATTTGTCACTAGATGTTTTTTTCGATTAAAATTTTAAATCATATTTCACCTTTTTAAAATGTTCTCAAATTTTAAATTTATATAGCAATTTTAATTTCTTCAAATTTTAGTTAATGTCAACTTGCATTGATTAAAATTTCAATTAATGTATGTTTCAAATATGCTGAATTTGAAAAAATGTAAAAATTTCTAAAAATTTTAATAATATTTTTCTATTATGATTTCAATTACTTAAACTACAATGTCCTACTATTTTTTATTATTTTTCAATTATTTTCTGCAATTTTTTATTATTTTTAAATTGTTTCTCTAAATTTTAAATTTACCTTATTCAAATTTCAATTATTTTCTTTAGTTTTTTTAATCACTTAGTCAATTTTAATTATTTTTCCCTTGACAGTAAATCAATTTAATTATTTATTACTAAATTTTATATTATTCGTCGCAGATTAAAAAAATATATTAATTTACCATTACTTTTGTCATTTTGCAATTATTATTTTCAATTTTTCATCATTTTCATAATTTCTGAAAGAATTTTCTCAACTTTCAAATATATATCTCAATTTTCAATTATTTTGTTCAATTTTCATTACATTTACTTCTTCATAGATGAAACTTTGTGATCGTTAAGATTGTCAATTTTTCAAAAATAGTCTAAATCGATTAATTTTCATCTAAAAGGCGTAAATTTTCATTTTTAAGCAAATGTCCAGATTCAACGGATTTAAAAAAAATTTGGATGACTTATTAAACTCATAAATATCTAAATTTGGACAAAAGGATTTTTGAAAATACCCAATCAAATTTTGTTGAGCGCCTTTTTTCAATGAAAAAAATCGTTTTTTGATAAAATTTTTTTTCATGTCAAAAATACAACTTAATGAATAAAAAATCATATTCCTTATCTTAAAATCAATCGAATGACCTGTATAACGTTTATAATTGTTAAAAAATTCGTAAAATAATTAATGTTTTTTCATTTTTTTTTTTGCATTTAAAATTCTTTTTTTTTTCATAACTTTTCCAATTAACTTTTATATTTTTAAATTATTGCCTTTTCTATAAAGAACTTTTTAACTAATTACCTAAGTGTTCAGGTATTACCTCACATTTAGATTATTGTCTTCAATTTTTACTTTTTTAACCACTTTTTCATCACATTTTAATTATTTTTAATTTTTTTTAATTATTTTCATAATATTTCCATTATTTTTTCAATTTTAAATTATTTTTATCATTTTTCAATTATTTCTCTCAATTTTTAATTATTATTCTCATTTTGTAAAATTTAATAGATTTTTAAGTAATTTTCTCAAATTTTAATTATTTTCTTCAATTTTTAATTATTTTCATTTGTTTACTTAATTTCCGAAAATATTTATTAATTATCTTCAATTTCAATTATTTTTAGCTTTATTCAATATTTCAATTTGTAAAGCTTCATATTTAACTACATAAATTTCTAATGTTTTTAAGTTATTTCACCGAAATTTCAATTATTTTTTCAACTTAGCATTGTTTTAATCTTTCAATTATTTTCATCAGTTTTCAAAAGATAAAAAAAAATTTCAAAAATTTTATTTTTTCTCTCTTTTTTCTCTAAATTTAGAATCTACCTTCAGCAGATTTTAATATTTTTTTTTTCAAATGTTTTCCATCACTTTTTCAATTTTAATTATTTTCTCTCATACATTAAATCAATTTTATTGTTTATTCTAAATTTTATATTATTCTTAGCAAATTTAAATTAATTCTTCTTATTTACCATTATTATGTTCATTTTCCAATTATTAGCTTCAATTTTTAATCATTATCATTCTTTCTGAATTAATATCCTAAACTTTCAAATATATATCTGAATTTTCAATTATTTTGTTAAATATTCATTTCTTTTTACCTTTTTGCAGTTATTTTCTTTATCTTTAAATAATTTCATTATATTTAGTTTCATTTGATAAATTTGCAGTTTTTGTCACAATTTTAGATTATTGTTATCAATTTTTCATATTTTGAACGATTTTTAAACTATTTTCTTTTGTTTAAAAATAAATTTTGTAATTTTTCTGTTATTTTCTTCAATTTCTAATTATTTTTAGTATTTTTGCATAGTTTTCATAAATTTCAATTATTTATCAGAAATTTTAATTATTTATCAGAAATTTTAATTATTTTCGTCAATTTTCGATTATTTCTGTGATTTTTTAATTATTCCTTTTAATTCAAAAATTTTAAATAATTTTGCAATTTTTTTTTTTTTCTTAAACGTATATTCTATGATTTTTTCAATTATTTCTCTCAAATTTTATTTACTGCTTTCAATTTTTATATTTTAATTATTTTTCTTATATTTCAATTTTTTCTCAATCTTAAATTTTTATCATCATATTTCTATCATTTCTTTCAATTTTGAATTAATTTTATCATTTATCAATTATTTTCTTCGATTGTTTTTTTCTAAAATTTTCTTAAACTTTTCTTTATTTAAAATATATTATGTAATTTTTTCAATTATTTTCTCAAATTAAAATTTTTTTTTTCAATTTTAAATTATTTATCTCACATTTCAACCATTTTTTTTATTTTTAAGTATTTTCTCTAATTTTTCATTATTCAATTTCTTTCAATTTATTTTTAAGATTCTCAAATATTTTTCTCAAAGTAAAATTATTTTCTTTATTTTTAAAACATTTCTATGATTTTTAAGATACTTTCTCCCATTTTGAATTGATTTAATTTTTTTTTCAATTAATTTGCAATATTTGCAATTTAGGCATTTTGTTTTATTTCAATTATTTTTTCCAATTTTTTTATTTCTAAAATTAAATAAATTTTGTCCTTTAATTTGCCAACAATTTGATTATAGTTGTCGTTTATTGAAATAAAATTTATCGCTCGCACATTTGCCACTAATTTATATTTTCATTTAACAAATTCATGATAAATGTATATAATTTTTGTTGTGAATTTTTTATTCTTTCGCAAAAGATATACAAAGAAAATTTCTTCATTTTTTTGAAATTGTTTCTATTTCAGTTTCCGTGTTTTATTTTGTTTTTACTTTTGTTATTTTTTTCTTTATACTTTTTTATGTTTATCTTTTTTGTTTGTACAATGCCTTCAAGTCAGAAGAAAGAATTATTTCTTTCAGTAAGCAAAATAATAAGTTTATAGATAGAGAAATTAATCGAAATCACAAGCATGTTTTGATGAAATTTTTTTTGAATAATAAGCTTCTATTTTGAATTTAGTACATCCTGTTAAATAAAAAAAAAACAAATAGCATTGCTGTGCATTAATTTTGAATGAAATTGAATAAAACACGTATTTCCGTGTATGTGGCAAATTGTGCAAATTTGTTTAATAAGAAATATATTTCAAGAGTAATGAGTCATTAAAATTCCCATATATCATTAAGGTTAAATATTTTAAGGTGCCCAATAATTTAAGGCACCTGACACTTTAAATGGTAAAGACTTGTTCCTCGGCGACCCCAAAAAGTCAAGAAAACCCGGCGAACATTTGTGTCATGGACGTGACCTCCAAGAGATGTATCTCTTATTTCTTCTGTTGTGGCACAACTTTTTGCAAGAACGTTCTGTTCTTAAATATATTATAAATTTTACGTTTATTAAAAACTTAAAGTAAAAATTGCGTTAAAATATATTTCTCGTGCTTTTTTCAGGTTTAAACAAACAAGATTTGTTAAATTGGATCATGTCCTGAAATCGGGAAATCGGTTCTTAACTAGAAGCCTAGAATAATATAAATTTGAAAAAATAAAGATTCGGTTATCTTTTATTTTTTAGTAACTTCAAATTTCTTGTTTTCTTTAATCAATTTTGAATACCTTTTTTCTCTATCCAATTATTTTCCTAACTTTTTAGCTATTATTTTCTATTCAAAGTTACTGTTTTTAACTAACTACAAATTTTATAAAAATTTCTTCGTTTTCAATTAATTTTATTTCGTTTATACAAAATTTAGGATATTTTCAGAACTTCATTTAGGAGTGAATATTTTTAGGACTTTAGGTCTTGATATTTTCAGTACTTTCTTTAAGTCTTGAGATTTTTTTTAACTTTTGCATTGTTCACCTAAAACCTAATTTTACTTTATTTCAAATCTATTACTTTTTACCTCTCTTAAAATTTTAAGTGTACTTTCTTTTACAATTTTTGTAGTTTCCTACCACGCCTCGAGGCCTGAGATAAAAATCCCTCTAATCTTAATTAGAAAGATTAATTTCCTTCTTTGAAAAAAATGTCATAACTTTTAGAAGATAATGTTTAATGTGTTCTGATTTAGAATTTCTGGTATGAAAATATAATGGTATTTTTTTTTTACTACCAAGATTGATTGTGCTCGATTTCGTAAGAGTCTGAAGCTGGATAATGGCCGGATCTGATGGTGGGTATACAACCTTATTCCCGTCCATCTAAAGAATCTCGCAAGGTCGTGTTCGACGGTCACGTGCTCTCGTGCATTGCTGCTCACTTGTCGTATTCAAATCGAATAAGAAAACTGATTGCTATGCGTCGTGAAGGCCTCGTAGAGTTACCTGACGAGTCCCTTCTCTAAACAATCAAGATCTGCTCCTTCTACTCCCAATCAGAAAAAAAAAGAATTCTTTTCTCTTCATTCAACAATTTTCTCAAATCACAACTCGTAGAAATATATATTTCCAAATTTTGAAATATATTTTTGAATCAACAGAGTGTCTACTAACCGGGAAAAACCGGGAATTTTTTTTCTGGGCTAATAAATTTGACTAATATATCAATTTGTTTTATAAATAAAGATAATAACTTTAGGCACTTTGAACCAATCTGATTATGCGTTTAAATTTTGTGTAATTATGCGACAATTATTATGCAATTGAAAAATAAAATATATACATTAAAAATTAAAATGTAATATAATATATTCTCATGAAATATAGATGTTTGTCTACTATCTTTTTTTCTTAACGCTAACAATACCGCAGAAACAATGAAAGACATTAAACATGAAAAAGTCAAATTATTATGAAAAAATGTAGATAGAACTTCAGTTTTTTTATTAGACCGTACATTGCATTATAGTTTATATAGTTATGGGCAATTCTATTGTGTGCTTTCTATTATCAATTATTTTCATCATATTTCAATTATTTTCTTCGATATTCAATAATTCTCGGCTTTTTTCAATATTTTGTTTTCAATTATCGATTACGTTCTTGAAGCTTCAATTCAATTCTTCAATTATTCAACTATTTTCAGAAATTCAAAATTATTTTCTTCAACTGACAATTCTTCTTTTCAATTTTCAATTATTTTCTTCAACTTCCAATTGTTTTCTACAATTCTCAATTATTTTCTTCAATTTTCAATTATTTACATTAATTTCAAATTATTTCTTCATTTCTCAATGATTTTCTTTGATTTTCTTCAATTTTCAATTATTTTCATCAATTTCTAATTATTTTCTTCAACTCCAAATTATTGTTTTTAATTACCAATATTTGATTCAATTTTCATTTATTTTCTTCAATTTTCAATTATTTTCATCAATTTTTAATTATTTTCTTCAGATCTCAATTATTTTCTTCGATTTTCTACTATTTTCTTCAATTCCCAATTTTTTTCTTCAATTTTCAATTATTTTCATCAATTTTTAAATTAATTTCTTTAATTCTGAAATATTTATTTATTTATTTAATACATATTATCTAGAAATATTATAGAATTTATTTAATACATATTATCTAGAAATATTATCTACGATTTTCAATTATTTTAATCAATTTTTATTATTTTCTTCAATTTTCAATTATTTTGATCAATTTTTAATTATTTAATTTAATATTCAATAATTCTCGGCTTTTTTCAAGATTTTGTTTTCAATTATCGATTACGTTCTTGAAGCTTCAATTCAATTCTTAAATTATTCAACTATTTTCAGAAATTCAAAATTATTTTCTTCAACTGACAATTCTTCTTTTCAATTTTCAATTATTTTCTTCAATTTCCAATTGTTTTCTACAATTCTCAATTATTTTCTTCAATTTTCAATTATTTACATTAATTTCAAATTATTTCTTCATTTCTCAATGATTTTCTTTGATTTTCTTCAATTTTCAATTATTTTCATCAATTTCTAATTATTTTCTTCAACTCCAAATTATTGTTTTCAATTACCAATATTTGATTCAATTTTCATTTATTTTCTTCAATTTTCAATTATTTTCATCAATTTTTAATTATTTTCTTCAGATCTCAATTATTTTCTTCGATTTTCTACTATTTTCTTCAATTGACAATTTTTTTCTTCAATTTTCAATTATTTTCATCAATTTTTAAATTAATTTCTTTAATTCTGAAATATTTATTTATTTATTTAATACATATTATCTAGAAATATTATCTACGATTTTCAATTATTTTAATCAATTTTTATTATTTTCTTCAATTTTCAATTATTTTGATCAATTTTTAATTATTTAATTTAATATTCAATAATTCTCGGCTTTTTTCAAAATTTTGTTTTCAATTATCGATTACGTTCTTGAAGCTTCAATTCAATTCTTAAATTATTCAACTATTTTCAGAAATTCAAAATTATTTTCTTCAACTGACAATTCTTCTTTTCAATTTTCAATTATTTTCTTCAATTTCCAATTGTTTTCTACAATTCTCAATTATTTTCTTCAATTTTCAATTATTTACATTAATTTCAAATTATTTCTTCATTTCTCAATGATTTTCTTTGATTTTCTTCAATTTTCAATTATTTTCATCAATTTCTAATAAATTTCTTTAATTCTGAAATATTTTCTACGATTTTCAATTATTTTAATCAATTTTTAATTATTTTCTTCAACTCTAAATTATTTTTTCAATTATCAATTATTTTCATCATATTTCAATTATTTTCTTCGATATTCAATAATTCTCGGCTTTTTTCAATATTTTGTTTTCAATTATCGATTACGTTCTTGAAGCTTCAATTCAATTCTTCAATTATTCAACTATTTTCAGAAATTCAAAATTATTTTCTTCAACTGACAATTCTTCTTTTCAATTTTCAATTATTTTCTTCAATTTCCAATTGTTTTCTACAATTCTCAATTATTTTCTTCAATTTTCAATTATTTTCATCAATTTTTAATTATTTTCTTCACATCTCAATTATTTTGTTCGATTTTCTACTATTTTCTTCAATTGCCAATTTTTTCTTCAATTTTCAATTATTTTCATCAATTTCTTATTAATTTCTTTAATTCTGAAATATTTTCTACGATTTTCAATTATTTTAATCAATTTTTAATTATTTTCTTCAACTCTAAATTATTTTTTTCAATTACCAATTACTTGATTCAATTTTTAATTATTTTCTTCAATTTTCAATTGTTCTTTTACAATTTTCAATTATTTTCTTTAATTTTCAATTATTTTCATCAATTTTTAATTATTTTCTTCAAATCTCAATTATATTCTTTGATTTTCTACTATTTTCTTCAATTGCCAATTTTTTTCTTATATTTTCAATTATTTCCATTAATTTCAAATTATTTCTTCATTTCTCAATTATTTTCTTCGATTTTCTACTATTTTCTTCCATTGCCAATTTTTTTCTTCAATTTTCAATTATTTTCATCAATTTCTAATAAATTTCTTTAATTCTGAAATATTTTCTACGATTTTCAATTATTTTAATCAATTTTTAATTATTTTCTTCAACTCTAAATTATTTTTTCAATTATCAATTATTTGATTCAATTTTCAATTATTTTCTTCAATTTTCAATTATTTTCATCAATTTCTAATTAATTTCTTTAATTCTGAAATATTTTCTACGATTTTCAATTATTTTAATCAATTTTTAATTATTTTCTTCAGACCTTAATTATTTCCTTCAATTTTTAATTATTTAATTTAATATTCAATAATTCTCGATTTTTTTCAACTTTTTTTTCCATTATCATTTATTTATTGCACATTTCAATAACTCCTCCAATTTTCAATTGTTTTTTTAATATTCAAAAACTCTAGGCTTTTTACCATGATTCTTTTTAAATTCTTAATGATTTTCTTCAATTTCCAATTTTTTTCTTTAATTTCAATTATTTTCTTCAATTTCCAATTATTTTTTCAATTTCCAATGATTTTTTCATATTTCTTTCATTTTCTCAATTTCTTTCAATTTTCAATTTCTTTTCAATTTTCGTCAATATTTAACAATTCTCAGCTTTTTTAAATTATGTTTTTCTTTCAATTTTTATCTAAATTGATAATTTTTAAATTATTTTTATCAATTCGCAATTATTTCTGTCGATTTCTAAATTTTTCTGCTGTTTTCAAATATTGTCTTTAATTTTTAAGAACTTTCTTCAATTTTCAATTATCTTCTTTAATTTTTAATTATTTTGTCCAATTTTAATTGTTTGTTTCAATCTTCAGTAATCTCGACTTTTTTCAATTATCAGTTATTTATTTCATGTTTCAAAACCTCCTGCAATTTTCAATATTTTTTTTCTATTTTCAATTTAATTGTTCAATTGTTCAATTATTTTTTTCAATTCTCAATTAATTTCTTTAAATAACAATTCTATTCTTCAATTTTGAATGTTTTCTTTAATATTAAATAATTCCTGGCATTTTCCATTTTTTTTAATTATAAACAATTTTCTTCCTTTTTCAATTCAATTGTTCAGTAATTTTTTTTAATTCTCAATTATTGTATTCGAATTTCAATTTTATTTCTTAATTTTCTATTGTTTTTTTTTAATATTCAATAATTCTATGTTTTTCTGATTTCAATTTCATTATTTAATTTTCAATTTATTTCTTCAATTTTGAATTATTAACTTAAATTTTAAATCACTTTTTTTGATATTCTATCTAGTTGACCAATTTTCAATTATATTCTTTGAATTTAATAACCATTGTTCAATTTTTCCAATTATTGTTCAATTGTAGATTAATATTTACTTTTTTTTAATTTTGTTTCTAATTGTTATTTTCTACATATTTCTATTCTTTTTGTCATTTTAAAATTGTTTTCCACAAATTTCAAATAATTTATTCAACTTTTTTATTGTCATGAATTTTTAAATTTTTTACACCAATTTCAAATTATTTTCGTCATTCGTTTTTATTATTGTCAAGAAATTATTCATTTTTCATACCTTCTTTAATTATTTTCTACAAAGTTCAATTATGATTCTGAAACTTAAATTACTTTCTACATAATTAAAATTTTTTGCCATTTTTGAATAATTCTCTTCAAATTTCAATTATTTTCTTTAAATTTCAATTGTTTCGTTCCAATTTTTCAAATTTTAATTTAAATTATCATTTAACAAATTCATGATAAATGTATGTAATTTTTGTTGTGAATTTTTTATTCTTTCGCAAAAGTTGTATATTAATTCAAAGAAAATTTCTTCATTTTTTTGAAATTGTATATATTTCAGTTTCCGTATTTTATTTTGTTTTCACTTTTGTTATTTTTTTTTATTTATATAGTTTTTTATGCTTATCTTTTTTGTTTGTATAATGCCTTCAAGTCGGAAGAAAGGATTATTTCATTCAGTAAGCAAAATAAAAATTTTTTTATTGTCATGAATTTTTCAATTTTTTACACCAATTTCAAATTATTTTCTTCAAATTTCAATTGTTTCGTTCCAATTTTTCAAATTTTGTTTTAATTTTTTGATTTTAGTCAATTTTTTTTTAGTGTTGTCATTTTACAATTTTTTTTCCAATTTAAATTATTTTTGTTAATTTTATATTATTTTCTTCAAAATTTAATTGATTTCTTCATATTATTATTATTATTGTTATTTTTATTATTAACATTATTATTTTTTAAAATTATTATTTGATTTAATTATTATTATTATTTATTATTAAATAAATAAATATTTAAGTTTCTTTAATATTTTCGAATTATTCTGTTCAAATTTCAATTATTTTCTTCAAACATCTATTAATTTCTTTAACTTTCAATTACTTTCCTCAAACTTTTAATATTTCGTTCAATTTTTCAATTATTGTCTATAAATTTTTTATTTTTATACCAGCTTTCAGTTATTTAAGTCATTATTCAATTAGTTGATTGAAAATTCCAAATTATTGCAATTTAAATTTTAAAAAATGTAAAATACGACAAATTTCTACAAAATTGTCTGCCATTTTCGATTTTGAAATAATACAAAACTCATATGTTTTTTTTCCAATATTTGACAAAAGTATTATTTAATAGTGACTTGTATAATATTAATTTCAAATTTAATGTTCAAATAATGTGCGCGATGATAATTTCTCATGTCAAATTAAGTTCTGTGTAATAATAAATTACAGTCTCATTACAATCTTGACACGAAAATTCTTATCTTTTTCCAGCAACAAGTTAAAGGAGTTTAACATTATTACACCTCTCATGTTGTTGGCTGTCGAGGATATCGTGGGAATATTTAAACTTCATAAGAAATCCACCTCCCATATTTTCACCTCTGCTAAGAAAGTAACACGACCAGCTAAAATACTATCAGTAATGTTGTTAATTTTATTCCTCGTAATTACCCTCCAGTGTGTACCACGTTCCTTATCTTATCATTTTTTTTTCACTCCAGTGTTTGCTACCTGTTTAGCTTCCAGATTTTATCGATCAGCTCACAAATTGTATTTTAACTCGTGCTCTCCAATATTTAGATTATTATCATCCCTTTACCCGCGCAATGTAAATAAATACAGGAAAAACTAGAAAATATTCTAAATTTTATCATAATTATAATAAATATTATATTATTATTACCACTTTTTGTATTTAAAAGTTTTTAAAACCATTTTTACATATAAATGACAATAAAGCGATTCTTCATTGAGATTGAAACTTAGCTTGATACGTATAGTGCGCGAATTACCAAATTTTACAATCTAGGTTCGAATCTCGGCAGATGAGGAATTTTTTTTCACGGTGAAAACTGAATATTAAATATAGAAATTGATAATAATATTTTATAATAGTGTTACTATTATTTTTTTTTTTTTCTTATTTTACTAACATTTGAAAATATTGATAATATTAATCGAATATACTATTCGAACCACAGAATTCAGCTTTCTGACCTCTGAATGATGTTACAATATCTGGGGGAAACCCAGATCACTAACAAATTGAAAAAAACTCTTGGGGGCCCCTTTTCTAAAGACCCCATATCATCCCTCTATTTGTATCGTTTCTATTGAAACGCCCAAATCGAGGGAATAAAATATATAATGCACGAGATTATCAAATTCTCCAACTTTTATATTGATTAATGTTCTTTTTTTTTTGTTTCAGGTAAGAAAATTTTCATTTTATACCTCGGCCATCAATATTTTGACTTTGAAAACCATGGTAAGAGATATTAAATTAATTAAATAACTAGCAAAATAAAACGCGCGCGATTAGTTTTTCATACATTTTTAAAATTATAAAATACAATAATAAATATAAAAAACCGGTAAATACTATTTATCTAGTAAGAAGAAAAAAATTATTTAAATATAATATTTAAAAATCAATTAATATAAATAAAATAAATATTTATTTAGGACAAAATTTATAATATTTTAGAATTAAAAGAATTGTAAAAAATAATTGAAATTAAACAAAATAATTGCAAATTTTGCAAATTAACTGAAAAAAAATGAAATCAATTAAAAATTGGGGAAAGTAATTTAAACAATCATAAAAATGTTTTAAACATAAAGAAAACAATTTAAATTTGAAAAAAATACTTGCGAAAAAAAAATTGAATAATGAAAAATTAGAGAAAATAATTGAAAATTGAAAAAACGTGGTTAAAAATTCAGATAAATAAATTGAAATTAAAAAAAAATAATTAAAATTTGAGAAAATAGTTAAACAAATTACATAAAATATTTTAAATAAAGGAGAGTTAAACAAAATTTGAGAAAAATACTTAAAACTTTCAGAAGTTCATTGAATTAAAAGAAAATAATTAAAAATTAGAGAAAATAAATGAAAAAAGATAAAAAATAATTTAAAATTGAACAGAACAAGTTTTAATTAAAGAGAAATGAGTAAAAAATTTTTGGCAATTATGAAAAAAACGAGAAAAAGAACGAAAGTAATTGAAAATTGAAGAAAGTAATATAAAAAATAATATAAATAATAAAATAATTGGAAAGTTAGATAAATAGTTTAAAATTTTTGAAATTATGAAACAAATGTAAAGAATTAAAAATTGAAGAAAATAAATTTTGGAAAAAAAATTGAAAAATGTTTTTTAATTTTAAAACTTGACGGAAACAATTAAACTATAATACAAACAATGATTAGTTGTAAAAAATAAATGACATTTAAGTGTGATAATTGAAAAAATTACAGTATTTTTTTTAAATAAAGAAAAAATAATTGAAATTTAAAAAAAATACATAAAGATCTTAGAAATCAATTAAAAAAAAAAATAAAATAACTAAAAATTGGAGAAAAGAATTGACGAAATAAGCTAAAAGTAATTGAAATTTACGAAAATTAATAAAAAAAATTTTGAAATTATGAAAACAAATAAAAATAATTAAAAATTGAAGAAAACAATTGAAATATTAGAAAAATTCTTAAAAATCTTAGAAAATAATTTTAGAAAATGAGAATAACTAAAAATTGGAGAAAAGACTGGAAGAATGCTAAAAATAATTGAAATCTACGATAATTAAATTTTTTGGAAATTATGAAAACAAATAAAAATAATTAAAAATTGAAGAAAATAATAGAAATTTGAGAAAATTACTTGAAAAATTTTTAGAAATTAATCTTATAAAATGAGAAAAACTAAAAATTGAAGCAAAGTTTGGAAGAAAGATAAAAAAAATTGTTTACGATAATTAATCAAAAAAAATTAAAATTCTGATAACAAATGAAAATAATTAGAAATTGAAGAAAATATTTGAATTTTCAGAAAAATACTTAAGAATCTTATGAAAAAATTATATGAAAAATTGAAAACATTCAATAAAAGTTGAGAAAAATAACTGAAAAAATCATAGAGTATATGTTTAAAAAAAATAATAATTACAAAATTACTTAAAAAATTTTAATTAAAAAGAAAAATTAAAAAATCGCAGAATATAATTATAAATTGATTAAAATCAAGAGAAATTGCAAAATTCAAATAAATTTTAAAATTATTTTTCAAATAATATTAATTATTAATAAATTCTGCAATTTTTCTTGATTTTCATCAATTTATAATTATATTCCTTACTTTGTCATTACTTTTAAAAATGTCAATTGTTTATCCGATATTGCAATTATTCTCATCAATTTTCGTTATTTCTGCAAATTTTTTAATTATTCTCTTTAATAAAAATTTTTTAAGTAATTTTGTAATTATTATTTTTTTCTAAACATATACTCTATGATTTTTTCAGTTATTTCTCTCAAATTTTATTGAATGTTTTCAATTTTTCATATTTAAATTATTTTCATCATAATTTAATTTTCTTTCTCAATCTTAAATTATTTTCAGCATATTTCAATTAATTTTTTCAATTTTGATTTAATTTGATCATTTTTCAATTATTTTTCTCGATTGTTAATTATTATTCTCTTTCTCTAAAATTATTTTCTAAGATTTTGAAGTATTTTTCTGAAAATTCAAATATTTTCTTCAATTTCTAATTATTTTCATTTGTTATCAGAATTTCAGACTTTTTTTTATTAATTATCGTAAATTTCAATTATTTTTAGCTTTCTTCTTAACTTTTCTGCAATTTTTAGTTTTTCTCATTTTATAAAATTAATTTCTAAATTTCTTTTTAATATTTTCCTCAAATTTCTATTATTTTCTTCAATTTTTACTTATTTTTATTTGTTTTCATAATTTCCAAAAAATTTTATTAATTATCGTAAATTTCAATTATTTTTAGCATTCCTCCAGTCTTTTCTCCAATTTTTAGTTATTCTCATTTTCTAAAATTATTTTCTAAGATTTTTAAAAATTTGTCTAAAATTTCAATTGTTTTCTTTAATTTCTAATTATTTTCATTTGTCATCAGAATTTCCAACAAATTTTATTAACTATCTTAAATTTAAATTATTTTGAGCTTCCTTTAATTATTTTCTTCAGTTTTAAATTATTCTCATTTTTTTCAATTAATTTCTATGATTTTCAAGTATTTTTCTCAAATTTCAATTATTTTCGTCAAATTATTATTGTTTTTTTCATATTTCAATTATTTTCTTCAAGTTTGAAACTTTAAAATGATTTTTCAAATACTTTCCTCAATTTTGAAGAATTCTTATATTTTAAAATTATTTTCTTCAATTTTTAAATATTTTTTTCAAATTTACCATAATATTCTTCAGTTTTTAATTATTTTCATAATTTCAACAAATTTAAACTCTTTGTTTGATATTCCAATTATTAAATTCAATTTTTAATTACTTACTTTCATTTTCATAAGTTCTAAATAGTTTTTAATAATTTTCTTAAAAATTCCATTATTTTATTCAATTTTTAATTTTTTTACGATTTTTTAAATTATTTTCATTCTTTTGGTATGAATCTCGGAAAATTTCATTATTTATCTGAAATTTTAATTATTTTTAGCATATTTCAATTATTTTTTTGAGTTTTAAATTAGTTTTACCATTTTTCAATTAATTTCTTCGATTGTTAATTATCATTCTTATTTTCTAAAATTATTTTCTTAGATTTTTAAGAATTTTTCTAAAATTTCAATTGTTTTCTCCAATTTTTAATTATTTTCATTTGTTTTCATAATTTCAAAATTTGTTTATTAATTATCGTAAATTTCAATTACTTTTAGCTTATTTCGTCAATTCTTTTCTCCAATTTTTAGTTATTTTCTTTTCGTTTTAATTGATTTCTAAGATCTTCATGTATTTTTTTCAAATTTCAATTATTTTTTCTTTATTTAAAAAAAATTCTGTAGTTTTTTCAATTATCACACTTAAATGTCATTTATTTTTTACAACTTATCATTGCTTGTATTATATTTTAATTGTTTCCGTCAAAATTTAAAATTTAAAACATTTTTCAATTTTTTTTCCAAAATTTATTTTCTTCAAGTTTTAATTCTTTACATTTGTTTCATAATTTCAAAAATTGTTAACTATTTATCTGACTTTTCAATTATTTCATTATTTATATTATTTTCTTCAATTTTCAATTACTTTCGTTCTTTTTCTCCTTCTTTTTTTAATTGCCAAAAAGTTTTTACTTATTTTTCTTTAATTAAAACTTGTTCTGTTCAATTTTAAATTATTTTTTATCTTTTTTCATTTATTTTCTCTAATTTTAAATTTTTTTCTTTTATTTCAATGAACTTCTGAAAGTTTTAAGTATTTTTTTCAATTTTTGTTTAACTTTCCTTTATTTAAAATATTTTATGTAATTTGTTTAATTATTTTCTCAATTTAAAATTTTTTTTTTAATTTTAATTTATTTATCTCAATTTCTAACCATGTTTTTTTAATTTTTAATTATTTTCTCTAAATTTTAATTATTCAATTTTGTTTTAATTTACTTTTAAGATTCTCAAGTATTTTTCTCAAATTTTAATTATTTTTCTTAAATTTAAAACATTCTTATGATTGTTGATATTAGTTTCCCCAATTTTTAATTGATTTCATTTTTTTTCAATTAATTTGCAAAATTTGCAATAATTAATTTTTAAATATTATATTTAAAATATTTATTTCTTCTTATTAGATAAATACTATTTACCGAGTTTTTATATTTATTATTGTATTTTATAATTTTTAAAATGTATGAAAAACTAATCGAGCGCCTGCGCTCGCTTTATTTTGCTAAAATTAAATATTTTTTATCATCTTTTTATAATAATTTTTATTACTTTTTATTTTTACATTATATCTTAAAAAATAAAAAAGCATTTTTTTAACTTTTCTGAAACAATTTCTTTTTATAACTTTTCCAAAAACATTTTAAACATTTTTTTATACTCTTTCCGATGCTTTTAGAATTTTCAACAATTTTTCTGTTTTATTTTTTTTTTTAGTTCTTTTTTAAACTAAATTTATACTTTTTCCCAACCAAAAATGACGTATTGTGTTTTTATTCATGAATTTTTTTTTATTTGTAATTTTTACACTTAACATTATTATGTAAATATATTTTTTCCCCTCATAAAAAAGAAGATGGCGCCTGTTTTGAAAAAATAAACTGAGAATTTTGCGAGGCGTAGCAACATTTGGAGAATTTTGTGCCCACTTAATTCTGTAGGCGAACCGGCTCTCTTTTATCCAATCTCTACTTATCTGTCTCGATGCTAAATCATAATAAAATAACATAAATGAAGGTGCCAGGCTAGGTCGGCATTCATGTTCATATAAACGCCTGCACAGAAATTTTTTCACTCGGCAAAATTCGCTAAAAACTGCTCTCTAAACCTACTAATCATTTAGTAAAAAATAATTAAGTATTATAGTCAAATTCATTTTTAGGTTATGTCAGAATAACTAATATTTTAGTAAACTTGTGTTTACTAATTCAATTAGTCAAATTTTAACTATTTTTTACTTACTTTTTTACTAATAATTAGTCATATTTTACTAATAATTAGTTATATTTCACTAATAATTAATTATATTTCACTAATTGCTGAAATACAAACTCATCCACGATTTTACTACTCTTTAAATTTGAATTAGTTAAAAATAACTAATTATTAGTAAAATATGACTAATTATTAGTAAAAATATAACTAGAAAATAGTTAAAATTTGACTAATTGAATTAGTAAACAGAATTTTACTAAAATATTAGTAATTCTGACATAACCTAAAAATGAATTTGACTAATACTTAATTTTTTTTTACTAAATGGTAAGTAGAAATGTAACTATTTCAATTAGTAACTGAGTTTTTGCTTTCAAATTAGTTATTTTTAACTAATTCAGATTTAGAGAGGTCAGTATGGGCTTATTTTCATATTTTCAAGAAGTTATTTTTCATATTAAAATATATTTTTATAACACATGCAGTCTTTTTATACATAAAAATTCATATTTATAAGTGCTAAAAAATATTTTATAATATATTTCACTAATTGCTGAAATACAAACTCATCCACGATTTACTACTCTTTAAATTTGAATTAGTTAAAAATTACTAATTATTAGTAAAATATGACTAATTATTAGTAAAAATATAACTAGAAAATAGTTAAAATTTGACTAATTGAATTAGTAAACAGAATTTTACTAAAATATTAGTAATTCTGACATAACCTAAAAATGAATTTGACTAATACTTAATTTTTTTTTACTAAATGGTAAGTAGAAATGTAACTATTTCAATTAGTAACTGAGTTTTTGCTTTCAAATTAGTTATTTTTAACTAATTCAGATTTAGAGAGTGTAATAATCAAATGCCAATATTTATATTACAAGTCTAATTTTATTTTAGTGAAGAAACCACTATTTCTTTCATTAGATATCATTTTAATTATCACTGACTTCTGACCCCTCGTAGAAACCCAATTACTCCGATATCGTATTTGGGAAAAAATACGTTAAGATAAAAATAATAAATTATAGGTGTGTGAATTTCCGTAGAATGAGATAAGCAAAGTTTGAAACAAGATTGAGATGCTGGGACATAAATCAGAATAAAAAAATACCTGGATTGTACAGGGTGATAAAAAAAACTGGAAACCGAGAAATTAAATTAGATACTTTTAAAAAAATGCATTTAAATTGATTAAAATTTAAATTCAAAAATATCAGTTTAAATAATTTTAATTTCATAAATAAATAGGGTAAAAGTACCAATTACTGCGATGTGAAATCGAACTCCGATAAAATATTGGAAAAGAAGATAAATATAAATGAAACATAAATATTTGACTGATTGTAAAAACACTCTTGTTATCTATTGAAGTAGAAACCACTAATTAAAATATTAAAATAAATTATGTATTCTTAAAAATAACAAATTTATAAATAATACTCTGTGCTGGTATTACTACGAGTCTGCACCAATTACTGTGTCCCAATTACTGCGATGAAAATAACCTGTATTTGAAAGTTAGGTTCGCAGTAATAGAAACACGTGCATGTTCCAATTACTGTGATAGGTTGTAATTTAAACTTGAATAATTAAATAATTAATGATTTAAATGTACATCTTTTTTTGCAATTGTGTTGAGTAAGTTTTTAAATAATTTTTTTTAATCAATTTAAATGAATTTTAAACTCTTAAAAAGTGCATAATAACGTCTCTAAAAAAAAATCACAGTAATTGATACATTTACAGTAATAGGTACATCTACCCTAAATCTATAATTTTTTCTATAAATCTCAACAGTGTGCAATATACAATTATTCCCTATAAATTTTAAAAAATAAGAAATAAATTTTAATAAATTATAATTTTAATAAATTTTAGTAAATAATTACCTGGATTATAGAAGGTGATAAAAAAAACCGAAAACCGGGAAATTAAATTAGATACTTTTTAAAAAATGCATTTAAATTGATTAAAATTTAAATTTATAAATATCAGTTGAAATAATTTTAATTTCATGAATAAATAAATCTATGATTTTTTCTATAAATCTCAACAGTTTTTAATATACAATTATTCCCTGTAAATTTTATAATTTCTTTTTCTAAATTATTTTGTTCTATTGTCGATTATTTTTGAAAATTTCCGAATTTTTCTTTCGATTGTCAATTATTTTCTTCATTTCTCAATTATTTTCCTTAATATTTAATTATTTTAGTCATTTTGTAACTTTTCTTTCAATTATCGACTATTTTCTTAAAATTTAAATTTAATTCTTTAATCTTCAATGTATTTCTTTAATTTTTAATTATTTTCTTCAATTTTTAATTGCATTCTTCATTTTTCAATTATTTTATTCCATATTCAATAATTTTCGGATTTTCTTAATTATCAATTATTTTCTTGAAATTTCAATACAATTCTTCAATTTCCAATTTATTTCTTCAATTTTCATTTATTTTCTACAATTTTTTTACATAATTTTTATCAGTTTTCAAATGCCAATTTATTATTCTCGATCAATTTTATGATTATTCATAATTTACAATTTTTTTTGTTTAAATACCGATTATTCTCACTATTTTTCGAATTTTTTTTCAGTTGTTAATTATTTTTTTTTAATTTAATAGTTAATTATTTTCGACAATATTTAATTATTTTCGTTGTATTGACATTATTCTTTTAATTATCAATTAATTTTCTGAAATCTCCGTTTAAATCCTTAATTTCGAATTTATTTTTTAATTCTTTAATTATTTTCTTCAATTCTCAAATATTTTCTTTAATTTTCAATTATTTTTATCAATATTCAATTAATTCTTCAATATTCAATAATTCTGGGATCTTTTCAATTCTTTTTTTTACTCATAAAAATTGTTTTACAATTTTAATTCAATTATTCAATTCTTTTATATTCTAGGTTATTTTCATCAAAATCCAATTTTTAATTTTTAATTTTTTTTTTTTCTATACTCATTATTTCTCGACTTTTTATTAAATTTTAAGCATATTCTTTAAATTTCAATTTCATTTTTCAATTTTTAAGTATTTTTTTAAATTTTTATAATTTTTTTAGATTTTTAATCCAGTTGTTAAATGTGCAATTATTTCCAACCATTATTCTTATAATTTTCTTTATTTTTCAAATTCAAATTATTTTCTTTAAATTTAATATTTCTTGTTCAATTTTTACTATTATTTTTTTTCATTTATTTATTAATCTAGTCATTTTTCGAATTTTGTTTTCCATTGACAATTATTTACGTAATTTTTCACATATTTTTTTCAATTTTTCAATTAGTACCATCATTTTTCAACTGTTTCCTTCAATTATTAATTTTTTCCACAATTTTCAATTATTTGCTACAATTTTTTCAATTTTCAATAATTGCTTAAAATTTTATAATTATTCTTTACTTTTTTAAATCATTTTGTTTGGCTGTGTATTAATCTAGCCATTTTTTAAATTTTGTTTTTAATTATCAATTATTTTCGTCATTTTGTAATTTTTCTTTTCAATTATCAATTATTTTTTCAAATTGTAATGTATTTCTTAAATTTTTTATTTATTTCTTAAATTTTCAATTTATTTTCTCAATTTTTAAATATTTTCTTCAATTCAATTATAATTATTTTTTTATAATCTAGTTGTTAAATGTGCAATTATTTTTAACAATTATTCCTAATATAATTTTCTTAATTTTTCAATTTGCAATTATTTTCTTTAAATTTAATATTTCTTGTTTCATTTTTTTCAATTATTTTCTTCAGTCGTCTATTAATCTAGTCATTTTTCGAATTTTGTTTTCAATTGACAGTTATTCTCGTCATTTTTAACATAATATTTTCTTCTTTTTTTTATTTATTCTCGTCATTTTTTAACAATTTCCTTCAATCTTTGATTACCTTTTTCAATTCTTAAATATTTTCTTTAATTTTCAATTATTTTTGCGATTTTCGATTAATTTCTCAATATTCAATAATTCTTGGGTTTTTTCAATTATTTCTTTCACTCCTAAAAAATTGTTTTAAAATTTCAGTTAAATTATTCAATTCTAGAACTGTCCTCTATAAATTCCCCTTTTTAATTTCCAATTATTATTTTCTTTATTATTAAAAAATTTATCACCATTTTTCTAGTATATTTTTCGATTATCATTTAGTTTCTTTAATTTTAAATAAATTGTATAATTATTGTTTTTTAATTTTTAATTCCATTTTTCAATTTTTAATTGCTTTATTCACTTTTCAATTATTTTTTTCGATTTTTAATCTAGTTGTTAAATGAGCAATTATTTACAACCATTATTTCTTTAATTTTCTTTATTTTTCAATTCGAATTATTTTCTTTAAATTTAATATTTCTTGTTCAATTATTAGAATTATTTTTTATTCAGTTGTCTATTCATCTAATAATTTCTTAATTTTTCTATAATTAGACAATTATTTTCGTCATTATTTTATTATTACAATTATTACAATTATTTTTTTTTCAGTTGTCTATTCATCTAATAATTTCTTAATTTTTCTTTTCATTAGACAATTATTTTCGTCAATTATTTTCGTCAACTGTTTCCTTTAACTATTAATTTTTTTCCGCAATTTTCAACTATTTCCTACAATTTTTTCAATTTTTAATTGTTGGCTTAAAATTTTATAATTATTCTTTGATTTTTAAATTATTTTGTTCGGTTGTGTATTAATTTAGTCATTTTTCGAATTTCGTTTTCAATTGACAATTCTTGTCGTCATTTTGTAATTTTTTTTTTCATTTATCAATTATTTTTCAAATTTTAATTTATTTCCTCAATTTTTTATTATTTTCTTCAATTTCAGGTATTTTTTTCTATTTTCAATCCAGTTTCTCAATTTGAAATTATTTCTAACACCTATTCCTATAATTTTTCAACTATTTTGTTTAAATTTAATATTTATTGTTTAATATTTATTGTTTAATTTTTCATCTATTTTTTTCACTCGTGTAATTATATAGCAAGTTTTCGAATTTTGTTTATTTCAACTTTAAATTTTTTTTGTCATTTGTTATTTTTTGCAAAAATTTATAAATTTAAATAATCAACAACAATGCAAAGTCAATGTTGCTAGTAAAATTACAATACGTAATTCTCTTTAACTAAGAAAATTTATTGTCCAAAAATTTAAATTTTAATATTTTGTGATAATAAAACTTTGTAAGCTTAAATTCTAATTAATAAGATTTCAAGAATGTGTAAATTTTAAGTTTAAGTACAAACTTCTATCTCAAATGTAGAAGGTGAATTTCCCAAAATTAAAAATACTGTTTTAATTGTTCGAAAATTTGTGACCGGGAAAAACTGGGAATTTAATTTCATTAAAAATAGTGGCCACCCTGATTTTAATCTTGTGTTTTTTAATATGGTCATTAGGGTGTCCCAAAAAATAAAAATATTTTTTTTTCTTTGGTCTCATCCCCACAAAATCTTTCAGTTTACTTCAAAATAAGAGTACTGTGTGTAAAAAGAATTAATTTTAATTTCGACCAGGGCCTCTAAACTTGCCTTTTTTTAAAGTATCAACTATATTGATAAATTATTGTTTAAAAAAGATGTGATGACTTTTTAAACAAAAATTTATTAAATAACAGTTGATACTTAATGAAAATGAAATTTAATTTGGTTCAGCTGTTAATTTATAGTATTTTATCCTAATTTTTATCATTTTTAAATCAGTGGCACTCACATTTTGTTTACATCTGAGAAAACTGAATTTTAAACGTTTTAATGATGCAGAGGCCCTGGACCAAAGGTCAAAATTAAAATTAATTTTTTTTACATACAGTACACTTATTTTTATGTAAAATGAAAGGTTTTGCGGGGGTGAGACCAAAGAAAAAAAAATATTTTTATTTTTTGGGACACCCTAATGGTCATATTGTAAAAAAAGCGTGAAGAAATGTAAAGAAAAATATAGTGTGCGATAAAATTTACAATGATAAATGTTTGACTGGACAGGTGGCGAGAAGTGGGCAAAGGTAAAAAAAAAACGTCTAGCCGATACGATAATAATTCGCTCGACTAGACTCAACATAGTAAATATAGCGAACACCATGAATGGAGTGGAAGGTGTTCAAGTGAATGGAATCAAGCAGTCCGGATTAGCCTACGCATATTGGACATTATTTGCCTCGTGCATTTGTGCAAGTGGCTTTTTTACGTCACGCATCTGTCTGAAATGTGGTCTCTGCGACCTTAAATGATTTCAGGCATTTATAATTTCATTCCAGGAATCGTGGCCATTTGTCACTTTGTTTCTTGATTTTTTTCCTACAGTTTTAGAAAGTTTAGAAAAAATCAGTCCAATTTTCCTTCCTCAAGAAATCCAACCTCATAATATAATAGACTTTTGACATTTTTGTTCTGTGTCTCTACATAAATCAGTTAAAAATATCTAATACATCATATATATATTATAAATGTAGCTCAAAAACCTTGACAAAGGTTTAATAAAGCTTTAATAAACAAAAAAAAATTAGAAAAGTCGATTAA
Organism: Ganaspis brasiliensis; assembly: GCA_037103525.1. Classification (NCBI taxonomy): domain Eukaryota; kingdom Metazoa; phylum Arthropoda; class Insecta; order Hymenoptera; family Figitidae; genus Ganaspis; species Ganaspis brasiliensis. Next base: position 232,698 of record JAZKLR010000168.1, on the reverse strand, counting down.
GTGTCGAAACAATGATTTGGGATAAACTTCCGAATAATATAGGTACCCCGGATTTTTTTTCAAATTTGGTGTACCTTATTTTTTTACATAGCAATCAATTAATATAAGTCGTTAACTCCATTTTTAGAGCTATATTTTTAAAGGAATACTTGAGAATACTTGTGAATATGTGGGAATACTTAGGAATAGGGAATAATCGAAATACTTGAAAATCTGAGAATATTAGCTAATATTTAGGAGAATCTATATATACTAATAATTTGCAAAATCATTCATTCATTTTGTCCGTCCTGGATATTTTTTGTTTTAAACCAGCTACTTTTTACAAAATATATTCACATTCATTAAAATTTTAATTTAAAAATATCAGTTGAAATAATTTTAATTTCATTATTAATAAATCTATACTTTTTTCTATAATTGTCAACAGTTTTCTAATTACAATTATTCTCCTTATAAATTTTGTAATTATTCTTTAACTTTTTTTCATTATTTTCTTCTGTTGTCGATTATTCTCGTCAGTTTTAGAATTTTTCTCAATATTGTCAATTATTTTCCTCATTTCTCAATTATTTTCTTTAGTATCCAATTATTTTCGTCATTTTGTAATCTTTCCTTCAATTATCAACTATTTTGTTAAAATTTCAATTCAATTTTTTAATCTCCAATTGATTTTCTCTAATTTTTCATTTTTTTCTGTGATTCTCAATTGTTTTCTTTAATAACGTGGCTGTTATAAGTTTAAAACAATTTTTGTATTTTCTTAATGGGTTTATTGACCAGTATGTATTTTCAAACAAATAAATAAATATTCAATAATTCTCGTCTCTTTTCAATTATCAATTATTTTCTTGAAATTTCAATACATTTCTAAAATTTCCAGTTGATTTCTTCAATTTTGATTTATATACTACAATTTTTTCTTTAATTATCTACAGTTTTCAATTGATAATTTATTATTATCCCTCAATTTTATAGTTGTTTTTTATTCTTTAAAATTATTTCCTTCTGATACCCATTAATCTCGCTATTTATCAAATTTTTTATCCATTGACAATTATTTTCCATAATATTTAATTATTTTCGTAAATTTGTAATTTTTTCTACAATTATCAATTATTATCATACAGCTTCAATTTAATTCATTAATTTTCAATTTATTTCTACAATTTTAATTATTTTCCACAATTTTTAATTATGCCCTGTTTTTCAATTATTTTCATCGATTATCAATTAATTACACAATTTTTAATAATTCTTGGATGTTTTCAATTATTTATTTCACTAATAAAAATTGTTTTAAAATTACAATTCACTTATTCAATTCTACAACTATTTTCTTCAATTCTCAATTACTTTCTTCAAATTTTCATTTAATTTTTTAATTTTCAATTATTACTTTAAAATTAAAAAATTGCCGCTCTGGTCAATTTTTTCAATTATCAATAACTTTATTTAATTTTAAATTCAATTATTTAAATATTTCCTTCATTTCTCAATTTTTTTTTAAATTTAATAATTCCATTTTTCAGTTTTAAACTTTTTCTTCTACATTCAATAATTCTCGGGTTTTTATCAATAACTTTGTCAATTTTTAATTATGTTTTTCTAAATTCAATTATATTCTTCAATTTTCAATTATTTGCACGATTTTTAACTAATTCTTCAATATTAAAAAATTGCTGGCTTTTTCAAATAATTTTTTCAATCATAAAAATTGTTTTAAAATTTCATTTTAACAATTTTTTTTTAATTTTCTACAACTATTTTCGTCAATTCCTCATTATTCTCTTCAAATTTCAATTCCATTTTTAAATTTTCAATTATTTTCTTTAATAATAAAAAATTTTCGAATTGCATGAATTATTTTTTCTACATCAATAAATTATGTGCTTTTTTAAATTACTTTTTAAACTTTTATATCATTTTTTAAAATTTCAATTACATTTTTCAATTACCAATTATTTTCGTCAATTTCAATTTTTTTTTTTAATTTAGTTCTTCAATTTACAATAATTCCTATAAGTTTTCTAATTTTTCAATTATTTAGTTCAATTGTTCAATTCTACAACTGTTTTCTTCAATTACATTCTTCAAATTTCCATTCCATTTTTTAATTTTCAATTATTACTTAAAAATTAACAAATTTCCGCTTTGGTCAATTTGTTTTCAATTATCAATAACTTTATTTAATTTTAAATTCAATTATTTAAATATTTCCTTCATTTCTCAATTTTTTTTTAAATTTAATAATTCCATTTTTCAGTTTTAAACTTTTTCTTCTACATTCAATAATTCTCGGGTTTTTATCAATAACTTTGTCAATTTTTAATTATGTTTTTCTAAATTCAATTATATTCTTCAATTTTCAATTATTTGCACGATTTTTAACTAATTCTTCAATATTAAAAAATTGCTGGCTTTTTCAAATAATTTTTTCAATCATAAAAATTGTTTTAAAATTTCATTTTAACAATTTTTTTTTAATTTTCTACAACTATTTTCGTCAATTCCTCATTATTCTCTTCAAATTTCAATTCCATGTTTAAATTTTCAATTTTTTTCTTTAATAATAAAAAATTTTCGAATTGCATGAATTATTTTTTCTACATCAATAAATTATGTGCTTTTTTAAATTACTTTTTAAACTTTTATATCATTTTTTAAAATTTCAATTACATTTTTCAATTACCAATTATTTTCGTCAATTTCAATTTTTTTTTTTAATTTAGTTCTTCAATTTACAATAATTCCTATAAGTTTTCTAATTTTTCAATTATTTAGTTCAATTGTTCAATTCTACAACTGTTTTCTTCAATTACATTCTTCAAATTTCCATTCCATTTTTTAATTTTCAATTATTACTTAAAAATTAACAAATTTCCGCTTTGGTCAATTTGTTTTCAATTATCAATAACTTTATTTAATTTAAAATTCAATTATTTAAATATTTCCTTCATTTCTCAATTTTTTTTTACAATTTAGTAAATCCATTTTTCAGTTTTTAAATTTTTCTTCTACATTCAATAATTGTCGGGTTTTATCAATAGCTTTTTCAAATTTTTAATTATATTTTTCTGATTTCAATTACATTCTTCAATTTTCAATTATTTGTACTATATTCAACTCATTCTTCAATATTAAAAAATTCTTGGTTTTTTCAATTAATTTTTTTCAATCATAAAAATTGTTTTAAAATTTCATTTTAACAATTTTTTTTCAATTTTCTACTTTGTTTAATTTTCTACAACTATTTTCTTCAATTCCTTATTATTCTCTTCTAATTTCAATTCGATTTTTAAATTTTTAATTATTTTCTTCAATAATAATAAAAAATTCTCGACTTAAATAAATTATTTTTCTCTACATCAATAAATTTCTTAAATTTTAGATACAGTTGCTCAATTATATTCTACTAATTTTAATTCCATTCTTTAAATCTAAATTATTCTCTTCAATTTTCAATTAACTTTTTTCAGTTTTCAATCAATTGCTCAATATTCAATCTCTAATTGTTTATTTTTCTAACAATTTGTCGAATTTTGTTTCGAATTTTTAATTATTATCATACAGCTTCAATTCAATTTTTTAATTTTTAATTTATTTCTACAATTTTAATTATTTTCCTTAATTTTTATTTATTTCCTTTTTTTCAATTATTTTCATCGATTATCAATAATAAATAACACAACATTTAATAATTCTTGGATGTTTTCAATTATTTTTTTTACTTATAAAAATTGTTTTAAAATTTCAATTCAATTGTTCAATTCTACAACTATTTTCTTCAATTCTCAAATACTTTTCTCAAATTTCCATTCCATTGTTTTATTTTCAATTATTACTTTAAAATTAAAAAATTTCGGGTTTGGACAATTTTTTTTTCAATTATCAACAAGTTTATTTAATTTTAAATTCAATTGTTCAAATATTTCCTTCAATTTTCAAATTTTTTTCAAAATTTAGTAATTCTATTTTTCAGTTTTCAACTTTTTCTTCTACATTCAATAATAATTGTCGGGTTTTATCAGCAACTTTTTCAATTTTTAATTATATTTTTCCAATTTCAATTACATTTTTCAATTCTCAATTATTTTTACGATTTTCAACTAATTCTTCAATATTAAAAAATTCTCGGCTTTTTCAATTAATTTTGTCCATCATAAAAATTGCTTTAAATTATCAATTCAATTCTTCAATTCTAAAAACTATTTCTTTAAATTCTCAATTATTTTTTAAATTTTCAATTACATTCTTTAATTATCAATTATTATCGTCAATTTCAAATTTTTTTCTTGTTAAATTCAGTTATTCATTTTACAACTATTATTATAATTTTCCTAATTTTTCAATTATTTAGTTTAAATTTAATGTTTAACGTTTAATTTTTCAAATTATTTTCTCAAATTGTTTATTTTTCCAACTATTTTCGAATTTTGCTTTCAATTGTCAATAATTTTCGTCATTTGTCAGATATCTTCTTCTATTTTGAAATTATTCTCGTTATTTTTCAAATATTTTTTTCAATTATTTCCTACAATTTTTCTATTTCATTTATTCTCTTAAAATTTTAGAATTATTCTTTAATTTTTTGTTTTGTTATGTTTCTCTCTTGTCAGTTTGCGATTTTTTTTCAATTGTCAATTATTTTCGCCATTATTAAATGTTTTTTCAATTATTTTTCTAAATTTTTTAATTACTTTCTTCAATCTTGAATTATTTTCACTGATATATTTTTAATTTCTCGTATTTGGTTAATTTTTTTTCGATTATTAATAAGTTTCTTTAACTTTAAATTCAATTGTTCAAATATTTTCTGCAGTTCTCAATTTTCTGTCAAATTTCAATTCTATTTTTCAGTTTGCAATAATTCTCTTCCATATTTAATAATTCTCGCCTTTTTCAGTTACTTTTTTCAATCTTTTATCATATTCTTCAAATTTCAATTCCATTCTTCAGTTGTTAATTATTTTCTTAAATTTTGAATTATTATTTTTTCAATCCTAAAATTGTTTCAAAATTTCGTTTCAACAATTTTCTTCTTTCTTTAATTTTCTACAACTATTTTCGTCAATTCCTCATTATTCCCTTCAAATTTCAATTCTATTTTTAAATTTTCAATTATTTTCTTTAATAATAACAAATTATTGACTTATATCAATTATTTTTCTCCACATCAATAAATTTGTTAAGTTTTAGATACAGTTGCTCAATTTTATTCTACTAATTTTAATTCCATTCTTCAAATCTAAATTATTCTCTTCAATTTTCATTTAATTTTTTTCAATTAATATTTTTCAATTTTCAATCAATTCTTCATTATTGAATAAATATCTGACTTTAAAATTTTCTTAACAAACATAAAAATTGTTTTAAAATATCAATTCAATTGATCAATTCTAAAAACTATTTCTTTAAATTCCTAATTATATTTTTTTAATTTTTTTTATTTATTTTTAGCTTAATTCTTCAGTTTTAAATTATTTTCTTCTGTATTCAATACTTATGTGCTTTTTTTAAATTACTTTTTAAACATTTTTGTTACATTTTTTAAATTTCAATTACATTCTTCAATTAGCAATTATTTTTGCCAATTTCAATTTTTTTTCTTTTTCAATTCAGTTATACAATTTACATTTATTTATATAATTCTCCTAATTTTTCAATTATTTAGTTAAAATTTAATGGTTAATTTTTTCAATTATTTTTTCAAATTGTTTATTTTTCTTACCATTTTTCGAATTTCCTCAATTTTTAATTATTTTTTTTCCTTTTTTTTAATGATTTCCGGATGTTTTCAATTATTTTTTTACTAATAAAAATTGCTTTAAATTATCAATTCAATTGTTCAATTTTACAACTACTTTGGTAATTTTTCAATTACTTTCTTCAAATTTTCTTTCCATTTTTTAATTTTCATTTATTGTTTTAAAATTAAAAAATTTCCGCTTTGGGTAATTTTGTTTTCAATTATCAATTATTTTTTTTAATTTTAAATTCAACTGTTCAAATATTTCCTTCATTTCTCAATTTTTTTTTTAATTTAGTAATTCCATTTTTTAGTTTTCAACTTTTTCTTCTACATTCAATAATTCTCAGGTTTTATCAATAACTTTTTCAATTTTTAATTATATTTTTCTAATTTCAATTATATTCTTCAATTTTCAGTTATTTCTACGATTTTCAACTAATTCTTCAATATTAAAAAATTCTTGCCTTTTTCAATTAATTTTTTCAATCATAAAAATTGTTTTAAAATTTCGTTTCTACAGTTTTCTTTAATTTTCTTCTTTCTTTAATTTTCTACAACTATTTTCGTCAATTCCTCATTATTCTCTTCAAATTTCAATTTCATTTTTAAATTTTAAATTATTTTCTTTAATAATGAAAAATTCTCGAATTGCATTAATTATTTTTTCTACATCAATAAATTTCTTTAATTTTAGATACAGTTATTCAATTATATTCTACTAATTTTAATTCCATTCTTCAAATCTAAATTATTCTCTTCAATTTTCAATTAATTCTTTTCAATTTCCAATCAATTCTTCAATATTCAATAACTAGCAATATAAAATGCGCGCCAGCGCGCGATTAGTTTTTCATACATTTTAGAAATTACAAAATACAATAATAAGTATTACAAATCGGTAAATAATATATTAGAATTAAAAAGAATTGCAAAAAGTAATTGAAAATATTGCAAATTAATTGAAAAAAAAATGAAATCAATTAAAAATTGGGGAAGGTAATTTAAACAATCAAAAAATGTTTTAAATATAAAGAATATAATTTAAATTTGAGAAAAATACTTGAGAGTCTTAAAAGTAAATTAAAACAAAATTGAACAATGAAAAATTAGGGAAAATAATTGAAAATTGAAAAAACATAATTAAAAATTGAGATAAATAAATTAAAATTAAAAAAAATAATTAAAATTTGAGAAATTAATTAAACGTATTTCATAAAATATTTTAAATAAAGGAATGTTAAACAAAATTTGAGAAAAATACTGAAAACTTTCAGAAGTTCTTCGAAATAAAAAAAAATAATTAAAAATTGGAAAAAATAAATGAAAAAAGATAAACATAATTTAAAATTCAACAGAACAAGTTTTAATTAAAGAGAAATAAGTAAAAACTTTTTGGCAATTATGAAAAGAACGAATGTAATTGAAAATTGAAGAAAATAATATAAAAAATATTGTAAATAATGAAATGATTGAAAAGTCAGATAAATGGTTAAAAATTTTTGAAATTATGAAACAAATGTAAAGAATTAAAAATTGAAAGAAATAAATTTTGGAAAAAAATTGAAAAATGTTTTTAAATTTTAAAACCTGATGACAATAATTAAAATATGATACAAACTTACAAAAAAATAAATGACATTTAAGTAAGATAACTAAAAAAATTAAAGAATTTTTTTTAAATAAACAGAAAATAATTGAAATTTGAAAAAAATACATAAAGATCTTAGAAATCAATTAAAAAAAAAGAAAACAACTAAAAATTGGAGAAAAGAATTGAAGAAATAAGCTTAAAGTAATTGAAATTTATTTACGATAATTAATTAACAAATTTTGAAATTCTGATGACAAATGAAAATAATTAGAAATTAAAGAAAACAATTGAAATTTTAGAAAAATTCTTAAAAATCTTAGAAAATAATTTTAGAAAATGAGAATAACTAAAAATTTGAGAAAATACTGGAAGAATGCTAACAATAATTAAAATTTACGATAATTAATAAAATTTTTTGGAAATTATGAAAACAAAGAAAAATAATTTAAAATTGAAGAAAATACTAGAAATTTGAGAAAAATACTTGAAAATTTTTAGAAATTTATTTTATAAAATGAGAAAAACTAAAAATTGGAGAAAAGTCTAAAAGAAAGCTAAAAATAATTGAAATTTACGATAATTAATAAAAAAAATTTGAAATTCTGATAACAAATGAAAATAATTAGAAATTCAAGAAAATATTTGAATTTTCAGAAAAATACTTTAAAAAAATAAATTATAAATTAAATTAAATTAAAATTAAAATTTACGATAATTAATCAAATCTTTTGGAAATTATGAAAACAAAGAAAAATAATTTAAAATTGAAGAAAATATTAGAAATTTGAGAAAAATTCTGGAAAATTATTAGAAATTTATTTTATAAAATGAGAAAAACTAAAAATTGGAGGAAAGTCTGGAAGAAGGCTAAAAATAATTGAAATTTACGATAATTAATAAAAAAAAATTTGAAATTCTGATAACAAATGAAAATAATTAGAAATTGAAGAAAATATTTGAATTTTTTCAGAAAAATACTAAAAAATCTTGGAAAATAATTTTAGAAAATGAGAATAATAATTAACAATCGAGAAAAATAATTGAAAAATGATAAAGTTAATTCAAAATTGAAAAAAATAATTGAAATATGCTGAAAATAATTTAAGATTGAGACAGAAAATTGAATTATGATGAAAATAAATTAAATATGAAAAATTGAAAACATACCATAAAATTTGAGATGAATAACTGAAAAAAATCATAGAATATATGTTTAAAAAAAATAATAATTACAAAATTACTTAAAAAATTTTAATTAAAGTGAATATTTAAAAAATCGCAGAAATAACGAAAATTGATGAAAATAATTGCAATATGGAATAAATAATTGAAATTTTTAAAAGTAATGCAAATATAATTAATATAATTATAAATTGATGAAAATCAAGAAAAAAATGCAGAATTTATTTTTAAGCAAAAGAAAATAATTAAAAATTCGTTATATAATGAAAAATTGATGACAATAATCTAAATTTGAGATAATAACTGAAAATTTAGGAAATTAATTGCATGTGTATATATTTTAAACTTCTTCAAAAACCATAATAAATTTTTAAAACATTTTTCGAAACTTTATTTTTACACAAATGACAATTAAAAACCAGCACAACACTACACTAACGAAAAAGGTTACCTTATTCTTTCAATTCAAATTTTAAAATATTTCCTGATAAAGGTCAAAATCAATAAAATAACAGGGACTGACTTCACTTCAGTTTTTAAAACGTGGACAGAAAAAATGAATAATTATAAATAGTAACTAACTTCAGGAGTTTACGGAGATTATTATTATTTAATTGTCTGATTTTAAAATTTTTTTAAACGATCATGAAAAAGTTTTTAAATTATCTATTCAATTGCTTAATTTTAAAAACTATTTCTTTAATTTCGTAATTATTCCTATAATTTTTTTAATTTTTCTTTTTGCAATTATTTATCTTGAAATTTATTTTTTATTGTTTTACTCAAAAAGCAGTTTTTTTATTTTTTTTTATTTGAGCATGAATTTGAGCCCATAATCATAAGATCGTTAAAGGTCAATACATATAATATCAAAAAAAAATTAAACAGTAAACAATAAATCGAATAATACAATAGACAGATATAAATTTCATAATAAAGTTATATTTATATAGTTATATAATTATAAAGTTATATAGTTGTGTATTAATTTATCTATTTTTTGAATTTTGTTTCAAATTGTCAATCATTTTCGACAACTGGACTTTTCTAGTTAATTGTTAATTAGAAATATTATAGAGGAACATACAAATATATAAAAACAATTTTAAAAAAAGGTATAAGAAAAAATGTAAATAAAAAATTAAATTAAATTGAAAGAGCTTGAGAAAAAAATTTCTAATTGACACGAATTGTGGGCAAGATGTTGACTTGCGGTGTTATGTGATAAAACAAATAAAGGTAGAAAGTAGGGTGCGTGTGAAAAGTAAACGCGCATAATTATTTGCCGCAATTCTACATCCGCTTGGCTAAGCGCGACAAACGAGATGTAGAACTGACGTCTAGGACATTTCCCCATGGAGCTCACATTCAATTTGTACCCTCGTTACTCGCAGTGTTTTCACGATTTATCCGCTTAATTTCCGTAAGGCGACACCCAGCCAACTCTTCAACCTCAAGCATAAAGGGTTGGGGCCACAAGAACACACAGAGAAAGGGTAGATTTTAAAAAGGGGTCGATTATCATGATAAATTGAGGCATTTTAAAATGTCGTAAAAAAGTCATATCATCACGGTAATTACGCCCTTATTTGTTACGAATAATTATAAAGATTTTTTTTTAAAATTATTTCTAAGAAATATAAAAAAAAATTAGACAACAAAAATTAATAAAAGAAAAGAAAAAGCAGGAATTGAATGAAAAAATATGTTAATCGAAGTAAATTATTTCCGCATTGAGACGCGAAATTAATTACAATCTTGGCTGATTGCAACGCACCGTGCGCATATATTATCTAATGCAATGAACACATGTCCGGATTAAAAAAGAATCAGCCGAGAAGAAAATGTAAGAGAGTGAGAAATTTGAAAAAAGAAGATAGAAAGGGGTGTAAAAAGATAAGGAGAAAGTAAAAAATGTGGAGAGCTTATTGAAAATAGGTAAAAAAAGAGAAAGAAAAAATGAGGGAAATAAATCTAGGAAGATAGAGTAGTGGCGTAATCGGAAGGCCTACGGCCCTGGGGCAAATTTTTTTTTAATTATTTTCTACAATTTTTTATTATTTTTAAATTGTTTCTCTAAATTTTAAATTTACCTTCTTCAAATTTCAATTATTTTGTTTAGTTTTTTTTAATTACTTGTTCAATTTTAATTATTTTTCCCCTTGACATTAAATCAATTTAATTATTTATTCCTTAATTTTATATTATTCGTCGCAGATTCAAATAAAATTTTTTAATTTACCATTACTTTTGTCATTTTGCAATTATTATTTTCAATTTTTCATCATTTTCATAATTTCTGTAAGAATTTTCTCAACTTTCAAATATATATCTCAATTTTCAATTATTTCGTTCAATTTTCATTATTTTTACTTCCTCATAGAGGAAACTTTGTGATCGTTAAGATTGTCAATTTTCCAAAAATAGTCTAAATCGACTAATTTTCATCTAAAAAGTGTAAATTTTCATTTTTAAGCAAATATCCAGATGCGTGCGTGTGTGTGTGTGTGTATAGCATTTTTTGTCACTAGGATATCTCGACAACGCTTCAACGGATTTCAATAAAATTTGGATGACTTGTTAAACTCATAAATATCTAAATTTAGACACAAGGATTTTTGAAAATACCCAATCAAATTTTGTTGACCGCCTTTTTTCAATGAAAAAAATCGTTTTTTGACAAACTTTTTTACAATGATAAAAATACAACTTAATGAATACAAAAATCATGTTTCTTATTTTAAAACGAATCGAATGACCTGTATACCGTTTATAATTGTTAAAAAAATTCATAAAAATACATAATTTCCGAAAGCATTTATTAATTATCTTAAATTTCAATTATTTTTAGCTTTATTCAATATTTCAATTTGTAATGCTTCACATTTTACTAAATTAATGTCTAATGTTTTCAAGTATTTTTCTGAAATTTCAATTATTTTTTCAACTTTGTATTGGTTTATCCATGTTTCAATTATTTTCATCAATTTTCAAAATGTAAAATAATTTTTTAATTATTTTCTGCATTTTTTAAAATCTTTTATTTGTTCTCTATTTTCCCCCTAAATTGAGAATCTACCTTCTGCAGATTTCAATTTTTTTTTTTTATAATGTTTTTCATCACTTTTTCAATTTTAATTATTTTCTCTCATACATTAAATCAATTTCATTATTTATTCTAAATTTTTCATTATTTTTAGCAAATTTAAATTATTTCTTCTTATTTAACATTATTATGTTCATTTTGCAATTATTAGCTACAATTTTTATTCATTATCATTATTCTTAAATTAATATCCTGAACTTTCAAAAAAACTTTCTGAAATTATATATAAATATATTTTGTCCTAAATAAATAAATATTTATTTTATTTATTTATTTATATAAATTTATTTTAAAATAATCTTTAAATATTTTAATTATTTTAAAATTAATTTCCTAAATTTTCAGTTTTTATCTCAAATTTAGATTATTGTTATCAATTTTCCATGATTAAAAAAATTTTTTAATTATTTTCTTTTCCTTAAGAATAAATTCCTTAATTTTTCTGTGATTTCCTTCAATTTCTAATTATTTTTATTATTTTTGTACAATTTTCAAAAATTTCAATTATTTTCTTCAATTTTTAATTATTTTAATTTGTTTTCAAAATTTAAAAAAAAAATTATTACTTATCGAAAATGTCAATTATTTTTATCTTTCTTCAATTCTTTTCTCCAATTTTTAGATATTCTCTTTTTTTTTAATTGTTTTCAATTGCCTGTATCATATTTCACATATTGTTTTGAAATTTTTCAGATTTTAAAATTATTTTTTACTTATTTTCCACATTTTATTTGCTTCAATTTTCAATATTTTTCATTTGTTTTGTAATTTCAAAAAATTGTATTCAATTATCTGACATTTCAATTATTTTAAGCAATTTTCAATTATTTATATTATTATCTTCAATTTTCAAATTCTTTCGTTTTTTTTTTTATTAATTTCCAAAAAGTTTTTAATTATTTCTCTTTAATTAAAATTTATTTTCTTTAACTTTAAATTATGTTTACCTATCTTTTTTAATTTATTTTATCTAATTTTTAATTATTTTCTTCTTTTTTTTTCATTGAACTTCAGAATGTTTAAAGTTATTTTCTAAAATTTTCTTTAACTTTCCTTTATTTTAAATATATTATGTAATTTTTTCAATTAGTTTCTCAAGTTTTAATTATTTTTTTCAATTTTCAATCATTTTTTTTTTAATTTTTAATTATTTTCTCTAATTTTTCATTTTTTAATTTCTTTCAATTTATTTTTAAGATTTTAAATATTTTTCTCAAAGTAAATTTATTTTCTTTATTTTTAAAACATTTCTATGATTTTTAAGATACTTTCTCCAAATTTAAATTGATTATATTATTTTTTTTCAATTAATTTGCAAAATTCGCAATTAGGTATTTGGTTTTATTTGAATTATATATTGAAATTTTTTTATTTCTGAAATTATATATAAATATTATTTTGTCCTAAATAAATAAATATTTATTTTACTTGTTTATTTATATAAATTTATTTTAAAATAATCTTTAAATATTTTAATTATTTTTCAATTAATTTCCTAAATTCAGTTCTTATCTCAAATTTAGATTATTGTTATCAATTTTCCATGTTTTAAACGATTTTTCAATTATTTTCTTTTGCTTAAAAATAAATTCTGTAATTTTTTTACTATTTTCTTCAATTTCTAATTATTTTTATTATTTTTGCATAGTTTTCAAAATTTTCAATAATTTATCTGAAATTTTAATTATATTCGTCAATTTTCGATTATTTCTGTGATTTTTTAATTATTCCCTTTAATTCAAAAATTTAAAATAATTTTGTAATTATTTGCTTTTTTTGAACATATATTCTATGATTTTTCCAATTATTTCTCTCAAATTTTATTTAGGTACTGCTTTCAATTTTTCATATTTCAATTATTTACGTTATATTTCAATTTTTTTCTCAATCTTAAATTTTTATCAGGATATTTCTATTATTTTTTTCAATGTTGAATCAATTTTATCATTATTCAATTATTTTCTTCGATTGTTATTTATTATTCGCATTTCCTAAAATTAATTTCTAAATTTTGTAATTATTTTCTTCAATTTTTAATTATTTTCACTTGTATTCATAATTTTCGAAAATTTTTATTACTTATCGAAAATGTCAATTATTTTTATCTTTCTTTAATTCTCCAATTTTTAGATATTCTCATTTTTTTCAATTGATTTCAATTGATTTTTAATTTTTCGCAAATTTCAATTATTTTTTTTTATTTAAAAAAATTATCTAATTTTTTCAATTATCACTTAAATGTCATTTATGTTTTACAACTTATCATTGTCTGTATCATATTTCAATTATTTTCTTTAAATTTCAAATTTTAAAATTATTTTTCAATCATTTTCCAAAATTTATTTGCTTCAATTTTCAATAATTTTCATTTGTTTTATAATTTAAAAATTTTGAAACTTTATCTGACATTTCAATTATTTTAAGCAATTTTCAATTATTTACATTAGTTTCTTCAATTTTCAATTACTTTCGATTTTGTTAATAATTTCCAAAAACTTTTTGATTTTTTCTCTGAAATTAAAAATTATTTTCTTCAACTGTAAATTATGTTTATCTTTTTTAATTTATTTTATCTAATTTTTAATTATTTTCTTTTTTTTTCACTGAACTTCAGAAAGTTTTAAGTTTTTTCCTAAAATTTTCTTTAACTTTCCCTCTTTTTAAAATATATTATGTAATTTTTTAAATTATTTTTTCAAATTTTAATTATTTTTTTCAATTTTAAATTATTTATCTCAATTTACAATCATTTTTTTTTAATTTTGAATTATTTTCTCTAATTTTTCATTATTTAATTTCTTTCAATTTATTTTTAAGATTTTTAAATATTTTTCTCAAAGTAAAATTATTTTCTTTACGTTTAAAACATTTCCATGATTTTTAAAATACTTTCTCCAATTTTGAATTGACTTAATTTTGTTTTCCAATTAATTTGCAAAATTTGCAATTAGGTATCTTGTTTTATTTCAATTATTTTTTGCAAATTTTTTATTTCCAAAATTAACTAAATTTTGTCCTAAATAAATATTTATTTATATAAATTTATTTTTAAATATTATATTTAAAATATTTATAATTGTTGATAACACAAGGTGTAGAAACTAATAGTTGTTCAAATTAGTCAAACTTTAAATTACTACAATTAGTAAGGTTTTTGGATTTTTTTTTGTTTAAAGAAAGTTTTTGACCGAGGGCCCCGGGGCACTGGCACACTTTGCCCCTTAACACTTACGCCACTGAGGTAGAGGAAAATTACCGTAGACAAAGAAGAAGCTGCAAGAAAAAAAAATTAAAATTGTAGCCGATTAATAAACGATAAAAGGTGAATGAAAAAAAAAAAAAGTTTTAGAATGTGCAGAAAATGGGACGAGAGAGGAGGGAAAGAGGAGAGAGTCAAATGAGAGAAATTGAGACGGAAAGGGTTGAAAAGTAATTAGTCGCTCGACGGGAAATAAAGTCGGTAATGAGGCACAACCGGATCGCATTTCCGGAACGTTTTACATTGCAACCATCGAGGTTATTACACTTTTTTGCATTGTTCCATTGTGCAACTTCCTAGTGATGAACAAAATAGATTTTCGACGAAAAAAAAAAGTGCAATTATCAGCCGGATATGTTGCTAATGATTTTTTGCAAGCTTTCAGTGACATTAAGCAAATTTAACTCGAAATACATTTTCAACAGGAAATTTTAAAGTTTATTTGAACAAAATTGTTTGTAAATTTTAAGGTGTGGCTTTAGGATAGGCCACGCCCATAAGTGGGAGTGGATAATTTAGGCCACGCCCACAAGTGGGAGTGGACAGTTTAGGCCACGCCTTCAAATAGGCGTATACGAAATAAGCCACGCCCTCAAGTAGGCGTGTAGACTACAAACCCCGCCTACTTAGTATACGAAACCAGAATATTTTTCAAAAAATTTTAATATTTACCAACTTTTGTTTCTTAGTGAAGAAACTAAATAAGAAGAACAATGAATAGTGGTACAAATTATAAGAGAAATATCTAACTCGGCGTTTTTTATAGCTAACAAATTAGAAATAAAATTTTCTGTAATTTCAATTACATTTTAAAATTCATTCTGCAATAAATTAAAAAACTTTTCCACTTGAGTGAAATAACTCAATGAAATACTGATTAAACATTATTATCGATTGACTTTATTACGAAAATCAAATAGAGAAAAATCTTGGTTTAGTATATATTGACAGGCGTAATTTTTATGTCAATTAGCGGCTTGAGAAACTCGATAATAATCTTAACGGGAAGCAAAAACAGTGTCATTTCTATCAAAGACACTATTCATGTAGGTCAACTTGTTTAAAAGAATTGAAGAAAAATTGTTTAATTGCTATAAGAGCGATTTATCAAAGAACGCTTTAATTCTTGATTGAAATTCATTACATTATATAATAAGACAAGTAATCTTCATCGGAATAAAAAAAAAAAAAAATTTACCGAGTTCTAAACAATCGTGTCTTTTTTTCCAAGTTTAATCAGTTTTTCTTTTTTTTTTTTTCCTTATTTTCTTTAATAAAAATTGTCTGACTCGGCAAAATTTTACTTTAGGTTATAATATATAATAGACGAACGTGTGATTGAAAATTTTTTCTTGTAACGAAAAAATTTTTCTCGTAACGAAGTTGATTGCGTTGAAGAAAAAAAATATTCGTGTCACGTATTGCAAGGATACCTACTCAATCGAAAGTCATCAATAGCATACGGATGATTCGAAATATCTTTCTAGTCATCGGTATCCGTTGATTCACTATCGTTAATCGACACATGAGGCGCCAGTCGTCATCCTTTGCAAAAGAGCATGTTTCCACCGGATCAAAAAGTCCAATGACATTACAACGTACACGATACACAACACCATATATAATGACTTAATCATCCGTAACACTCTCATATTTTCTCCATGGATCTGTACACTCACACTTTCCAACAGGAAACTCAATTCTTTGACGTTATGTGAGTTCGTTGACGCCAAGATCTAAAAAAAAAAAAAAACAAAAAAAAATATCGCGCTTGATAAAGAAATATTGAGTGCTCGCGCGAAAAATAACTCGGTTAGTTGTGAATTTTTCATTCTTGACAAAAATAAAGGAGATGTAACTGTACAGTGTCTTTGGATCTTTAATTATAAAATTAAAATTTAAGAAATTACGCTCTCTAAATCTGAATTAGTAAAAAACTACTAATTTTGTAGTAGAAAACTACTAATTAAATTAGTAAAAAAATCTACTTTTTTTAAAAGTAAAGTTTCACTATTTCAATTAGTAGTTTTCTACTAAGAATTAGTAGTTTTTTTTACTAAGAATTGGTTGTTTTCTACTATATGAATTAGAGAAAAATGAGCCATGAATTTGACTAATTCATAGTAGAAAACTACTAATTCAGATTTAGAGAGCGGGGGGAAAAAATTTCAAACTCAAAAGAAAACTAACAAAAATTATTAGTGAATAATTTAGATCAATCGATTCGATTTAAGACAAGGAATTATTTTTTTCTTTGTTCATTAAATTGCATTTTTAATATAAAAAAAGATTTTTTTTTTTGACAAAACAATATTTTTAGATATTTAAAAAAATTTTCAAAAACCTTACTAATTGTAGTAATTTAAAGTTTGACTAATTTGAACAACTATTAGTTTCTACACCTTGTGTTATCAACAATTATAAATATTTAAAATAAAATATTTAAAAATAAATTTATATAAATAAATATTTATTTAGGACAAAATTTAGTTAATTTTAGAAATAAAAAAATTGCAAAAAATAATTGAAATAAAACAAAATACGTAATTGTAAATTTTGCAAATTAATTGGAAAACAAAATTAAATTAATTCAAAATTGGAGAAAGTATCTTAAAAATCATAGAAATGTTTTAAAAATAAAGTAAATAATTTTACTTTGTGAAAAATATTTGAAAATCTTAAAAATAAATTGAAAGAAATTGAATAATGAAAAATTAGAGAAAATACTTAAAAATTAAAAAAAAATGGTTGAAATGTAAGATAAATAATTTAAATTAAAAAATAATAATTAAAATTTGAGAAAATAATTTAAAAAATTAAATAATATATTTTGAAAAGATGGAAAATTAAAGAAAATTTTAGAAAGAATTAAAACATTCTGAACTTTAATGAAAAACAAAAGAAAACAATTAAAAATTAGATAAAATAAATTAAAAAAGATAAACATAATTTAAAGTTAAAGAAAATAATTTTTAATTTTAGAGAAAAAATCAAAAACTTTTTGGAAATTATTAAAAAAATCGAATGTAATTGAAAATTGAAGAAAATACCGAATATAATTAATTGAAAATTGCTTAAAATAATTTAAATGTCAGATAAATAGTTAAAAATTTTTGAAATTATAAAACAAATGAAAATAATTGAAAATTGAAGCAAATAAATTTTGGAAAATAAGTGAAAAATAGTTTTTAAATTTGAAATTTAAAGAAAATAATTGAAATATGATACAGGCAATGATAAGTTGTAAAACATAAATGACATTTGAGTGATAAATGAAAAAATTAGAGTATTTTTTTCAAATAAAAAAAAATAATTGAAATTTGAAAAAAATACATGATCTTCGAAATCAATTGAGAAAAAATGAGAATATCTAAAAATTGAAGAAAAGAATTGAAGAAAGATAAAAATAATTGACATTTTCAATAAGTAATAAAAATTTTTGGAAATTATGAAAACAAATGAAAATAATTAAAAATTGAAGAAAATAATTAAAATTTTAGAAAAATACTTAAAAATGTTAGAAACTGATTTTAAGTAATGCGTAAAATAATAATTAACAATCGAAGAAATGAAAAATGATAAAATTTGAGAGAAATAATTGGAAAAATCATAGAATGTAGTTTAAAAAAAGAAAATAACTACAAAATTATTGAAAATTTTTGAATTAAAGGGAATAATTAAAAAAGCACATAAATAATCGAAAATTGACGAAAATAACTAAAATTTCTGATAAATAATTGAAATTTTTAAAAATTATGCAAAAATAATAAAAAATTAGAAATCGAAGAAAATAACAGAAAAATTACAGAATTTATTTTTAAGCAAAAAAAAATAATTGAAAAATCGTTTAAAACATGGAACATTGATAAACAATAATCTTAATTGGAGATAAGAACTGAAAATTTTGCAGATTAATTGAAAAATAATGAAAATATTTAAAGATTAAGAAAATAATTGCAAAAAGGCAAAAAGAAATAAATATTTAACAAAATAATTGAAAATTGAGATATATATTTGAAAATTCGGGATATTAATTCAGAAATAATGATAATGATTAAAAATTAAAGCTAATAATTGCAAAATGAACATAATAATGGTAAATAAGAAGAATTAATTTAAGTTTGCTAAAAATAGTATAAAATTTAAAATAAATAATTAAATTGATTTCATGTCTAAGAAAAAATAATTAAAATTGAAAAAGTGGTGGAAAACGTTAAAAAAAATAATTAAAATTTGCAGAAGGTAGATTCGAAATTTAGAGAAAAAAATGAGAAGTAATACAAATTTTTTAAAAAATGCAGAAATTAATTAAAAAATTATTTTATATTTTGAAAATTGATGAAAATAATTAAAAATTGATTAAAACAAAGCTAAGTTAAAAGAATAATTAAATTTTCCGAAAAATACTTGAAAACATTAGTACTTAAAAATCTTTAATAATAATTTTACAAAATGAGAATAATAATTTAAAATTGAGAGAAATAATTGAAGAATGATAAAATTAATTCAAAATTAAAAAAAATAATAGAAATATGCTGATAAAAATGTAAGATTGAGAAAAAAATTGAAATATTACGAAAATAATTAAAATATGAAAAATTGAAAGCAGTAAATAAATATTGAGAGAAATAATTTAAAAAATCATGGAATATATGTTTAAAAAAAGCAAATAGTTACAAAATTACGTAAAACTTTTGAATTAAAGAGAATAATTCAAAAATCACAGAAATAATCGAAAATTGACGAAAATAATTTAAATTTCTGATAAATAAGTGAAATATTTGAAAATTATGCAAAAATAATAAAAATAATTAGAAATCGAAGAAAATAATAGAAAAATTACCGAATTAATTTTTAAGCAAAAGAAAATAATTGAAAAATCGATAAACAAAAAAAAATTGATAAACAATAATCTTAATTGGATATAAGAACTGAAAATTTAAGAAATTAATTGAAAAATAATTAAAATATTTAAAGATGCAGAAAATAATTGCAAAAGGGTAAGAAGAAATGAATATTGAAAAAAATATACTTGAAAATTGAGATATATATTTGAAAGTTTAGCATATTAATTCAGAAATAATGATAATGTTTAAAAATTAAAGGTAATAATAACGGGCCCGTATCATTTTGACACAAATTTTTTCGGGCAACTTGTTATATTGTACTCCCGAAGATGAATGTTATATTTTACTCCTTCTGGAATCAAAGATTTTTAAGTCTTATTTATTAAATAATTGATTTTAATACACTAAATTAATATTAAAAAACTTAATTAATCCAGAAAATTAAATTATTGAATAATTAAAACTTAAAAATCTCTAATTTTTGTAAGAGTAAAATATAACATTCTTCTTCAGGAGTACAATATAACAAGTTGCACGAAAAAATTTGTGTCAAAATGATACGGGCCCATAATAACAAAATCAACAGAATAATCGTAAGTAAGAAGAATTAATTTAAATTTGCTAAAAATAGTATAAAATTTAGAATAAATATTAAAATTGATTTACTGTCTAAAAGAAAATAATTATAATTGAAAAAAATGGAAGACATTAAAAAAAAAATTAAAATCTGCAGAAGGAAAATTCTAAATTTATGGGATAAAGAGACAAAAAATAAAATTTTTTAAAGAATGGAGAAAATAATTGAAACATGATTAAAACAATGTTAAGTTGAAAGAATAATTGAAATGTCAGAAAAGTACTTGAAAACCTTAAAAAATAATTTAGTAAAATGTGAAGCATTACAAATTGAAATATTGAATAAAGCTAAAAATAATTAAAATTTAAGATAATTAATAAATGTTTTCGGAAATTATGTAAACAAATGAAAATAATTAAAAAATTTGAAAAAAAAATAATTGAAATTATATTGTCAATTACTTTTGTCGTCTTTCAATTTTTTCATCAAATTTCTATTATTTTTGTTATTATTCAATTAGTTTTATAATTTTTTAATTATTTTCTGTATACTTCTATTAGTTTTCACATCTGAAAATTATTTTCATCAAATTTCAATAACTTTTTTCAAACTTTTTTTATGGTCATGAATTTCTCAATTTATTACACATTTTTCAATTTTTTTCTATGAATTTTAATTATTTTCGTCAAATTTCTTCAATTTTCTTCAATAATTTTATTATTATGTATCAATAATTTTTAAATACTTTACACCAATTGACAATTAGTTTTTACAAGTTTCATTTATTTTTTTCAAATTTCAATTATTTTTTGTAATCTTTCATTCTTTTAATTATTTACACCAGTTATTAATTATTCATGTCATTATTCAATTATTTATCTCAAATTTTTATTATTTTTGTTATTTTTCATGTATTACCTTCAAATTTAAATTTCTTGTGATTTTTTGTCATTTCTCGACTATTTTTTCCTATTTTTAATTATTTTTGTCATTTTTTAATTGTTTTTTTTTTTTTAATTTTTAATAAATCTAGTAATTTCTCAAGTATTGTCAATTTTTTTAACATTGTTTTATTACTTTTTCCAAATTTTATAATTATTTTCTTATATCTTTAAATTATTGTTATGAATTTTTTAATTTCATACTTCAATTTTCATTTATTTTTGTCATTTCTCAATTTATTTTCAAAATTTTAATTATTTTTATTATTTTTCAAGTCTGTTATTCAAATTTTTTACGTTTTACTTAATTTTTAATTAGTTTTGTCATTTTTCAATTATTTGTCTTAAATTTTTATTCTTTTTGTTATTTTTCTCGTATTACCTTCAAAGTTGTGTTATTTTTGTTATTTCTCAACTATTCTTTTCTATTTTAATTTATTTGTGTCATTTTTTATTTGTTTTTTAAAATTTTCAATCAATTTAGTAATTTCTCAATTATTATCAATATTTACATTTTTTTGTTATTTTCTCCAAATTTTACTTATTTTCTTATATCTTTAAATTATTGTCATGGACTCTTTAATTTATTACTTTACTTAAAATTTAATTTTTTCATTTTTCAGTTATTTCTGTCACTTATCAATTTCTTTTTATTTTTAATTTTAATTATTTTTATCATTTTCCAAGTATTTTCTTCAATTTCAATTTTTTGTTGTTGTGATTTTGCAATTATTTTGTCATTATTCAATTATTTTCTTTGAGCGTCAATTTTTAACTCCAATTTTTCAATTATTGATTTCTAATTTTTTATTTTGTTCCTCTATTTTTCAATTATTCATGTCAGTTTTTACCCCTTTTCTTCAAATCATAAATTTTTTACATAATTTTAAATTAGTTTTATCATTTTTCATTTTTTTTTTCAAGGTTCAATTATTTTTCTCATTTCTCGACTATTTGTTCCATTTTTCAATTATTTTTGTAATTTTCAATTATTTTTGTCATTTATCAATTTTTTTAAAAAATTTAAATTATTTTTATCATTTTTCAAAGTATTTTCTTCAAATTTCTATCAATTTTATAATTTTTCAATTCTTTAATTATTTTCTCTAATGGTCAATTTTTCCCCCAATTTTTTAATTATGCACTGACATCAAATTTTTATTTTGTTTTTCCATTTTTCAATTATTTTTGTCATTCTCCAAGTCTCTTCTGCAAATTTTTAAAAAATTTTACTTCATTTTTAATATTAGTTTTGCAATATTTTTAGACACACATTCCTCAATTTTCTTTTGAAATTAGAGAGTAAAAAATCAAAAGCTTTTTAATAACTGACATGAGACGGGCCAATAATATCCTTGAGTTGGCTAGTAATCCCCACCTTGGTCAACCCCTTTTTCCAGATTCTATAAATACGTATCGCGACCCAGTTTTCTTAAGGGAAAAGAGCAGACGCCATAAGACAAATTTAAAACAGTGACGTTTTTCGCTTTCATCATTTCCCCCTTTTCAGTCAAAAAAAAAAAAAAAAAATATTTATAAAATTTCATTCATCACATAATTCCGTATTTTTTTATTCAATATTCCATTTTCGTGACACAAGAAACTTTTGCTCAATTTACAACACAGCTGATTGTATTTTTGTTAATCCAACAAAATTCATTAAAAAATAAATAAATATTATAATTTAAAAAGTAAAACTAATAAAATAATTTTTTTCTGTTTCAGGTAAGGATCCACATCAAATTTTATTAAAAGATTAACCGTGAGTTTCTTTATTTTGAGTAAATTTTTATCAATTTCTAAATTCCAAACAAATTTTTTACTCTTTTAATCATTCTCTCTTTTTTTTAAAAAATACTTCGTCATCACACGATTAAAACCTACACGATATTCAAATTAGACTAATTTCTTCATTAATTTCCATTTTACGTCGACTTAATGCACAGAGGATAATTTTTCCATTAATTCAAAACTGTCGGAATAAATTAGGGCCTTTTATTTCAAACCCAGTTTCCTGGTTAAGCGCACTGACATTAAAGGAAGCTGACGTATCGAAAAAATGTCATCTGACTTAAAATTCAAAAAATCACTGTGACTTATTTCTATTCCCTGTTGGGCAATTTAAACAAAAAAGAAAAAGAAGAAGAATTTCTCATGCGCGACTGACCTTTATTTCTGACTTGAAGCCTTCGGAATTTGTCTTATATATAAAGTAGACACACAATACTGAAAAAGATGAAAAAAGTATGCAGAAATGAGAAATTAGAAACAGAAGATAAAAAATAAAATGTCACATCTGTGACATTTTGACAATAAAATAAATTATGCAAAAGTTGACAAAATTTATTACAAAGTTAATAAAAATCGATTTAAGAAAAAGAGGTGCGCAAAAATAAAGATTTTTCCAAACCAGTGAAAATTATTATTTTTCACAATAGTGACGAAAATGGTTATATTAATGTTTATTATAATACAGATTTTTTTTTTGCGTTGTACGACAGATCAATTTAAACTTTTGACCCAGTAATTTCAAAAATTAATGTGAACTTAATGAATATACCCGCACGTCAGACGTCAGCAAATAAAAAATAAAAAAAACTAGTCCAATGAGATTTAATTCTTTGAGACACACCCGCATTTCTTCACGTCCTAGAAAAATGCCTAACAAAATCAATACGATCCTGCATAACACTTTCTCGCAAATCTAAATTAGAATTTTTCTTTAAAAACTTTTTGTTTTCTAAATTTCTTGTGTTTTTGAGTTTAAAGTACAATTTTTATTTATTGCTAATTTTTTTTTTTATCACGTATTGACTGTTTTTATCACTGTTAAGTGTCCCTTATCCCATCAAATCGATTTTTTGATAACAAATATAGGACAAGGTGTGCTATCATCTAATCCAATTTTCCAATATGGGTATATAATATTTTTTAAAAATCTGAAAATTATCGGTAATTTTGTTAAAAATAAATTATTTTAAGCTTAAATTTGTATGGACCTAATTTAGAATAATTTTTGTAATTTTGAAATTACAAAAAAAATTTGTTTAAAAAACAAATTTTAAATTATGAACTCATAAAAAAAATTGTTTTAAATTAACTGATTAATTAATTAAAAAAATATCCTTGACACTTGTTATCTTAACAGCATAAAAGGGTGTATGCTGGAAAAACAGTTTCAAGCTTAATTTCCTCTTTGGAATGAAAAAAGAGATGACCTTGACTTTCTAATTAAATGCAACATAAATATTCACCCGACCACTCGAAGGAAGTCGGCAACGATGTCGTCATGCTTTTATACCAACTTGTTTATAATTGTATTGCACAATATGAACTATGTTGATTAATTTAATAAATTTAGTCTAATTTTCGTTTTTTGCCCCATTTATACAAGTAGCTGTATACTTTTTCTAAATTTTTTAATTAACATCCAAATAAATATACTTTTATTAGACTTGATAAATTTTAATAACTTATTTTAGAAAAACTTTCAGTATATGCCTAAAATAATGAAAAGAATGTAAAAAGTATTAAAAAATCCAAGCCTACACTTTATCCGAAAATTTGTATCTTCATTTAATATTACATTCTCATTTTTTCAATAATTTTTCAAAAAATTAAAATGTCTTGTTGATGCAACGGAATTAAATAAATAATAATAATTAAATAAATAAAAACAAATTAATTATAACTAATTTTTATTTAATAAAACAATTAATTTTAAATTAAATAAAAACAGTTAATTTTTAAATTTTTTGTTGAGAAGAATAGACAAAGTGCGCAGAAAGATATGAAAAAGTGGTTTTTTTTTAAAAAGATTCTCGGTTAATTAAAGAATGTAATATAAAATGAAATTTAAAGAGGTTAGCAAACATTATTAGAATTGGAGGTGGATTTTATTATCTCAAATGCCTCTATCAATGTGTGACAACAAGGTATTTAAACGCACGACGCTATGTAATAATTTCATTGATAGATCTTAAGTGACATGCGAGAGAAACACGTATATGACACTGACAGATAATGTGGTGACATTGAAAATTTATAGTACGCACGTGTACGGACCTACATGCGTCCTATAAATGAAAAAGATCACACACCTAAAAAAATTACACTTTAATAGAAAAGAAACTTGTTTGTTTACAATTTAATTCGAAACTTTCTTCAACCGAGAAAAATATTCTCCTCAAATTTTCTACTATTATTTCTTAATTTTTCATCTTTTTATCTGACATTTTTCTCATTCCTTTCTTTTGTTTCTTGTTCTTTTTTTCATCTTAGTTTTTTGTATTTTATCACTTTATTCTTTCTTTTTCTTCCTCCTTTTTTTCTTCTCGCCTGCATTAGTCAAAAAGAACTAATTTGAAAGCAAAAACTGAATTACTAATTCAAATAGTTGTATCATAGTAAATAGTAAATAGTTTTAATCATTTAGTAAAAAGTAAGTAATTATTAGTCAAATTAATAATTTGATAATATAATTATAATAATAATAATAATTATGTCAAAATAACTAATATTTTAACAAAATTCTGTTTACTAATCAAATTAGTCAAATTTTAACTTTCTTTAAGTTATTTTTTTTACTAATGATTAGGCATATTTTACTAATAATTAGTTACTTTTTATTAATTGTGGGAACAAAAACTCAGCCATGATTTGACTAATAATTAGTTGTTTTTAACTAATTCAGATTTTGAGAGTTCATAAGGAGATCCTTTCTATTGACATAACCTTAAACTAGAAAGCGGTTTTTCTTCTCGAAAACAATATTATTAAAATTAAAATCACAAAATATTGAAAGAGCAAGTTTTATACATTTTTGAGAAAAAATTAGGTGGATCCAAAATTTATTGTCAAGTAATAATAATTTGATATTTCGTATTTTTTCTTTAAATCTAGTTTAATTTTCATTCAATTTTGAAAATGACAAATCGTTTCTAGCTTGGAAACATTATCTACAATTTTATTTTTTTGAATTTTATTAAATTTTATTTCAAAAACGTACGAAAAAAAATTACTTGTTTAATAATTTTTGAATAAAATGTTATTTGACAGAATTCAACAAATAAAATTGTAGAAAATGTTTCAAAGAGAAAAATGAGCTATTATTTGTCAAAATTGAATGAAAATTACAGATTTAAACTACATTTGAATAGAAAATACAAAATATTAAATAATTATTCATTATTTGGCAATCAATTTTAGCTCAAAATAATTTTTTCTGAAAACTGTACAAGACTGTTTTTGTTTTTCCTTGTTTTTTTGTATTTTATTTTTTCATTCTTTTTTTTCCTGTTTTTCCTTTATTTCTTTAATAATACTTCTTACTTCTTCTTCGTGTATTTTTTTCATTTTTTTCTCTTTCTTCATCTTTTTAGATTTTTTTTTTTTGGTTTTTGTTTTTCCTTCCTTTTTGTATCTTTTTTTTCTCTTTCTCTTTTTTCCTGTTTTTTCTCATTTTCTTTAATACTTCTTGTTTTTCTTCGGTATTTTTTTCTACTTTTTTCTCTTTCCTCATCTTTTTTGATCTTTTAATCTTGTTTTTTGTTCTTTTTATACTTTTTTCTTCTTTTTTTCGTATCTTCTTTTTTCTCTTTCTCCTTATTTCCTGTTTTTTTTTTCTTTATTTCTTTAATATTTCTTGTTTTTGCTTCTCCCACAGTTTCTTTTCATTCTTCCTTTTACCTTATTAATTCTCCTTTAGTTATTGTTACTCACTTTTTTTCCTCCATTTTTTTGTTTTTATATTTTTTCTTCTTTTCATATTTTTTAATTTATTTTATTTTTTTTTTTAATATCTTATTTCTTTTTAACTGATTATATTTGTATCTCTGTTAAGCTACCTGTTTCCCTTCTGTTTTGTTTTTGTTTTTTGTTTGTCTTGTTTCTTGTATTTTTGTTCTTTTTTGTTGTTTTTTCTTATTAACGTATTTTTAATTTTATTGTTACCTTATATTTTTTTTTTTCCTTTTGTTTTTTTTTCTCTCTTTCTCTCTTTCTTTCGACTTTTTTTTATTCTTTTCCTTATAATTTTTATCTTCTTAATTTATTTACAATTATTGTTTTTTTTCTGCTTTTTTCGCATATTTTTCTTTGTTTTCTCTTTTTTTTTCATTTATTTTTTTTCTTCTCCTTTTTCTTTGCTTTCCATTTTTTCTTTTATCCCTTCTCTCTTTCTCCTTAAAATTTTTTTTTCACATCCTCAATCTTTTTTTAATTTGATTTTCTTTCCTTTCCTTTTGTTTGTTTTTTGTTTTTTCTTCTTTTTTTCGTATCTTATTTTTTCTCTTTACCTTTTTCGTATTGTTCCTCTTTTTCATTAATGCTTTTTGTTTTTCTTCTCGTATTTCTTTCCTCTTCTTTTTTCTCTCTTCCCATCTTATTTTTTTTCTTTTTTTCTTTTTCTTTGTTATGGTTTGTTCTTATTTTCCTTTTTTCTGCTTTTTTCGTATCTTATTTTTTCTCTTTACCTTTTTTCTGTCTTTCTTTTTTTTTTTAATACTTCTTATTCTTTCTTCGTGTATTTTTTTTCTTCTTGGTTGTTTTTTCATTTTAAAGTATTTTTAATTTTATTGTTACCTTATATTTTTGTTTCCCTTTGTTTGTTTTTCTCTTTCTCTCTTTCTTTCGACTTTTTTTCTTCTTTTCCTTATACTCTTTATCTTCTTAATTTATTTACAATTATTGTTATTTTTTCTGCTTTTTTATATATTTTTCTTTGTTTTCAGTTTGTTTTCTTTCTTTAATTGTTTTGCTCTTTTATTTATTTTCTTTCTTCTCTTTTTCTTCTTCTTTTTTTATGTTTTCATTTTTTCTTTCATCTTCTTCTCCTTTTCTCCATCTTTTATTAATCTTACTTTGTTTCCTTCTGTTGGTTTTCTGTTTTTTCTTCCTATTTTCGTATCTTATTTTTTCTTTTTTTCTTTAATGTTTTTTATTTTTTCTTCTCGTATCTTTTCCCTCTTCGTTTTTCACTTTCCCCATCTTTTTTTTTCTTTTTGTTTATTTTGGTTTGTTCTTATTTTCCTTTTTCCTTCTTTTCTCATATCTTATTTTTTCTTTTTCGTTTTTTTTTCTGTGGTTCTGTTTTTCTTTAATACTTCTTATTCTTTCTTCGTGTATTTTCTTCCATCTTTTTTCTCTTCCTCCATCTTTTTTTGTTTGGTTTTTTTTGTTTTCCTTTTTCCTTCTTTTTTCGTATCTTATTTTTTCTCTTTTTCCTATTTTTTCTCATTTCCTTTAATATTTCTTGTTTTTTCTTCGTGTATTTTTTTCCTTCTTTTTTCTCTTGCTCCATCTTTTTTGATCCTTTAATTTTGTCTTTTTGTTTTCCTTTTCCTTATTTCTTCTTGTTTCAAATCTTATTATTTCTCTTTTCTTTTTTTCCTGTTTTTTCTTTAATATTTCTTCTTTTTTTTCTCGAATTGTTTCTTATCTTTTTCCTCCGTATTTGTGTTTCTGTATTTTTTCTTCTTTACATTTTTTCTTTTTTTTTCTTTTCATTATCCTTTTTCTTCTTATCTGATGATATTTCTATCTTCTGCTTAACTACCTGTTTTTGTTTTTGTTTTTTTCTTTTTAACTTATTTTTAATTATATTGTTACATTGTATTTTTTTCTTTTTCTTTTGTTTGTTTCTCTTTTTCACTCTTTCTTTCGACTTTTTTTTCTTCTTTTCCTTTTACTTTAAATGTTATTAATTTATTTACAGTTCTTCTTTCCTCTTTTGTTATTTTGCTCTTTTCTTTTCTTTCTTCTCTTTTTCTTCTTCTTTTTTTTATTTCCTTTGTTTTCGTTTTTTTTCTTTTTTCTCTTTCTCCTCAAAATTTTTGTTTTCTTCTTTGTTCTCTTTCTCTATCTTTTTTAATCTTATTTCGTTTTTCTTCTTTCTGTTTATTTTTCTTTATCCTTCTTTTTTTTCGTATCTTATTTTTTCTCTTTCCTTTTTTCTTGTTTTTTCTCTTCTTCTTTAATACTTCTTGTTGTTTCTTCGCGTATTTTTTTCCTTCTTTTTTCTATTTCTCCATCTTTTTTGATCTTTTATTCTTGTTTTTTTTGTTCGTTTTTCTTCATCTTTCGTATTTTATTTTATTTCTTTCCCTTTTTTCCCTGTTTTTCTTTAATATCTCTTGTTTTTTCTTCTAGTATTGTTTATTTTCTTTCTTCTTTTCATTTTTTCTTTGTCTTTCTTCTTTTCATTTTTTCTTTTTCTTTCATAATCTTGTTTCTTCTTATATAATACTGTTTCTCTTTCTCTTTTCCCTGATTTTTTTCCATTTTTTTTATTGTTGTTTTTTTGTCTCTCTGTACTTTTTAATTTATTTATCGTTATTGTTACTTTTTTCTGATTTTTTCGTATCTTTTTCTCTGATTTCATTTTATTTTCTTTCTTTTGTTATTTCGCGCTCCTTCCTTTATTTTTTTTCTTCCTTTTCTCTTCTCTTTTTTTGTTTTCATTTCTCTTTTTCTTCCTTTTTTATTTTTTCTGTTTTTGGTTTTCCCTTATTCTTCTTTTGTTTTTTCTCTTTTATTAAGTATTTCTTGTTTTTTCTTGTCATTTTTTCGTTATTTCTTTTTTTTTCTCTTTTTATTTTCATTTATTTATTAATATTCAAGTTTAATCTTTTTTTCTTTGTCGTTGCATTTTTTCTTTGTTTTCATGTCTTCTTCTTATTCTTCTTCTTCTTCTTTGTTTCTTCTCGTTTTTTCTTTCTAGTTTCTTCACCTTTTCTTTTTCTCCATTGTTTTATTTCTTCTTCCAATCTCTTCATTCTCTTTTCCCCTTCCACTCGTTCCTCCTTTTTTCTCTCTTCCTAAAATTATTTTTTTTCTTCTCAGGTACAAAATACATAATTAATCCGCCCTTAACTCAATATTAAAAAAAAAACCCCACAAAAGTTACAAAGCACATAATCTAAACCAAAACATGAAGAATCATTCCAAAAAAATATTTAAATCCATTTTTGTCTAATTTTCCAGAAATTATACACGAAGGGTGTCAAATTCTCATTCCCAATCATTTTGTGATTGTCATGGGACATCATTTGAAATATCATTCGGAGATTATAATACCTCGGAGGTGACTATTATGAATAGTAATAAGAATGTCAATAGTTATACATATATAGGATTTTGCTCAGTCGGGGTTCCGTTCCAGAACGATCAATCATCAATCAAACATTGAAAAGGCAATTTCCAACTTTCCGCTTTAAGGGAATGCTTTCATTTCATATGCAGAACATAAAATGTCCTTTGTCGTGTGTGGAAGCTTTCACGTCGACTTTATGAAGTCGTTTCAAGTCATTCGATGCTCTTCACAGCAAATTGCTGCCCTCCAGTCAAACCATTAAACTTCAACCTACACAAATTCATCCACCAATGATAATAATAATTTATGTATCGTATTCACAAACATTAAATGACTTTCCAAGAAAGAAAATTGTCCCCTCTCTTAATATTTACTTTTTAAGGAAAAAAACCAAAGATCTGGTTATTTTTGTTTTTATAATTCCCTTCATTTTTTTTTCTTAATATTTGCTGACAAATAGTAATAATGGCAGTGATGCGGTAAAAAACAAAATGCAAAAAAAATTGGCGCAGCTCTAGGTGAGGTCGTTGTTCTGACTTTTATTGTGAACACACTCCCTCACTTTTTTTCTCTCTCTCTCTCTCCTCTCACCCGCCATCTTTTCACCCTTCTATATACTCTTATACCTCTTTTGTAAAACGACGACAAAAGAAGACACACGCGTTCACGTTTTATTCGCAATCCCTTTGTCACCCAAGTTTGTTTTAAAAATTTCCTCTTTTCAGGCACAGCAGGACAAACGGACAATTGTTTTGTTTTTTTTAATTCAAGTGCGTTTCCGGCGCTGACTCGTTTAAATTCGTGCGCATTACATTAATGGCTTATTTTTGCCTAGAAAAGAATAAAAAGAATGATTATCTTTTTTCAAGTTTCTTGTACAGTAAAAAAAGAAAATAATATAAAATTGAAGTTGTTTTAAAAAAGACCTGTTTTGAAAACAACATTTAAGGTAAAAGACAAAACCGCGTTTGTACCAGATTATGTAAATACACTTCCTGGCCTTTCATCGTGGTGCTGCCGATTGTGGGCGACTTACGCCGTTCAAGTCAGTCTTATCCGTATGACATCGAGAATCAGTGAACACCCCATTGCACACACAGATACACACAAATGTGTGTAAACACCCACATAATGATCGAAGATATATAGATTCTAAAAAATATATATATAGAGATTTGTGTATAGACTTGGTGTGTGTGTGTGTGTGTGTATATTGGCACAAGAAAAGGTTGAAATACAGGCAAATCGAGAGACACACATATATCTATATATAATGCGTGGGTGGACATTCAAAGGCCGTCAAACTGGCAAATGGTGGAGGCAGACGATTCGGCAATCGTCGTGTAAACATGTGCCCTCACCCTTCTTGTGTAAATCTAAGTTAGTGTATGACTAGAAGTCCATGTACATGTTTCAACAAAATCCTAATAGAAAGTTCAACGCACGATTTCTGCAAGAGAGGAGTTTCGTTTTCTCTCCTTTTACCGTTATATACTAATCCAATTGTGGTGAATTTTTTATTTTTACTAATTTTGATTTATTTGCGGTTTTTTTGAGATTATTTAAAAGATTTTAAATCAATCTGATTATTCTGGATTCGGATTCGTATTCATCGGAGAAAAATATGTAGGAATATACTAGTTTATACCTCTATGATATTGTCCCAGGCAAAAAAATCATTTTTTGGAGTTTTTTTTCGGGTTTTTCAGCAATTTTTTGAGATTTTCTCAAGAAATGTTAGACAATCTGGTTATTGTGACTTTAGATTTGGATTTGGGGGAAAAAAATAAGTAGAAATATGCTAGAATATTGAATAAGACAAGAAAAAATAATTTTTTGGGGTTTTTTCGGGTTTTTGGGCAATTTTTTGAGATTTTTTCAAGAAATTTTACCCAATCTGATTATTCTGACTTTTGATTCGGATTCAGCGGAGAAAAATACGTAGGAATATACTAGTATAATGACTCGGACAAGAAAAATAATTTTTTCGTGTTTTTTCGGGTTTTTGAACAATTTTTTGAGATTTTCTCAAAAAATGTCAGACAATCTGGTTATTGTGACTTTGGAATTGGGTTTAGGGGAAAAAAAATATAAATATACTAGAATATTGACTCAAACAAGAAAAAATAATTTTTTGGGGTTTTTTCGGGTTTTTGGGCAATTTTTTGAGATTTTTTCAAAAATTTCAACCAATCTGATTATTCTGACTTCGGATTCAGATTCAGCGGAGAAAAATACGTAGGAATACACTAGTATATTGTCCCAGACAAAAAAATAATTTTTTGGGGGTTTTTTCGGGTTTTTGAGCTATTTTTTGAGATTTTTTCAAAAATTTCAACCAATCTGATTATTCTGACTTCGGATTCAGATTCAGCGGAGAAAAATACGTAGGAATACACTAGTATATTGTCCCAGACAAAAAAATAATTTTTTGGGGTTTTTTCGGGTTTTTAAGCTATTTTTTGTGATTTTCTAAAAAAAATGTTAGACAATCTGGTTATTGTGACTTTGGATTTGGATTTGAGGGAGAAATATAAGTAGAAATATACTAGAATATTGACTCAGACAAGAAAAAATCATTTTTTCGGGTTTTTTCGTTTTTTTTGAGAAATTTTTTCAGATTTTCTCAAGAAATTTTAGCCAATCTGATTATTCTGACTTCGGGTTCAGATTCAGAGCAGATAAATACGTAGAAATACACTAGTATATTGTCGCGGACAAAAAAATCATTATTGGGGGTTTTTTCGGGTTTTTAAACAATTATTTGAGAATTTCCAGAAAACTGTTCACTAATCTGGTTATTTTGACGTTGTTAACTGTTTCAGCGGAAAAAGAAACGTTGAAACACACTAGTATATTGTCCCGGGCAAAAAAAAAAAACACTTTTTGGAGTTTTTTGGGGTTTTCAGCAATTTTTTGAGATTCTCTCAAAAAATTTTAGACAATCTGGTTATTGTGACTTTGGATTTGGATTTAGGGGGAAAAAATAAGTATAAACATACTAGCATATTGTACCAGACAAAAAATAATTTTTTCGGGTTTTTTCGGGTTTTTTGAGAATTTTTTTAAGATGTCCTCAAGAAATTTTAACCTTTCTGATTACTCTTACTTTGGATTTGGTTTCTGCAGAGAAAAATACGTATGAATACACTAGTATATTGTCCCGGACAAAAAAAATCATTTTTTGGGGTTTTTTTCGGGTTTTTGAAATATTTCTTGAGATTTTCTTAAGAAATGTTGGACCATCTGGTTAACTGTGACTTTGGATTTGGGTTTAGGGCAAAAAATTAAATATAAATATACTAGAATATTGACTCAGACAAGAAAAAAAATTTTTTTTGGGATTTATTCGGGTTTTTTGAAATTTATTTAGATTTTTTTTAGAAAGTTTAATCAATCTGATTATTCTGACTTCGGATTCTGATTCAGCGTAGAAAAATACGTATGAATACATTAGTATATTGTCCCGGACAAAAAAATCATTTTTTGGGGTTTTTTTCGGGTTTTTGAAATATTTCTTGAGATTTTCTTAAGAAATGTTAGGCCATCTGGTTAATTGTAACTTTATACTTGGGTTTAGGGTGAAAAATTAAATATAAATATACTAGAATATTGACTCAGACAAGAAACAATAATTTTTTGCGATTTTTTCGGGTTTTTTGAAAAAATTTTTGAGATTTTTTGAAGAAATTTTAACCAATCTGATTATTCTGACTTCAGATTCGGATTCACCGGAGAAAAATACGTAGGAATACACTAGTATATTGTCCCGAACAAAAAATGTCTTTTGGGGGTTTTTTCGGGTTTTTGAACAATTTTTTGAGATTTTCTCAAAAAATTTAAATCACTCTGATTACTCTTACTTTGGATTTGGATTTAGCGGAGAAAAATAAGTAGAAATATACTGGCATATTGACTCGGACAAGAAAAAATTTTTTTTTTGTTTTTTTACGGGTTTTTTTAAGAATTTTTTGAAATTTTCTAAAAAAATGTCACCTTTCTGATTATTTTTACTTTGGATTCAGCTTTAGCGGAGAAAAATACGTATAAATTCACCAGTATATTGTCCCGGTCAAAAAAAAAATTTTTTTGTGTTTTTTTCCGTGTTTTTGAGCAATTATTTGAGAATTTCTAGAAAACTGTTAACTAATCAGGTTATTTTGACTTTGTTTACTGTTTCAGTGGAGAAAGAAACTTTAAAACACACTAGTATATTGTCCCGGGCAAAAAAAAATTTTAGGTGTTTTTTTCGGGTTTTGAATAATTTTTTGAGGTTATCTCAAAAAATTTTAGCCAATCTTCTTATTCTGACTTCGGAGTTGGATTTAGCAAAGATAAATACATAGGAATACATGCAGTAGCATATTGTCCCGTACAAAAAATAATTTTTTGGGTTTTTTTTCGGTTTTTTGAGATTTTCTTAAAAAATATTAACCAACCTGCTTATTTTGACTTTGTTTTCTCTATCAGTAGAAAAAAAAACGTAGAAATACACTTCTATATTGTCCCGGAAAATAAAAAGTTGCCAGGTTTTTTTTTTCGGGTTTTGAGCAATTTTTTGAGATTATCTCAAAAAATGTCACCTTTCTGATTATTTTTACTTTGGATTCAGCTTCAGCGGAGAAAAATACGTATAAATTCACCAGTATATTGTCCCGGTCAAAAAAAAATTTTTTTGTGTTTTTTTCCGTGTTTTTGAGCAATTATTTGAGAATTTCTAGAAAACTGTTAACTAATCAGGTTATTTTGACTTTGTTTACTGTTTCAGTGGAGAAAGAAACTTTAAAACACACTAGTATATTGTCCCGGGCAAAAAAAAATTTTAGGTGTTTTTTTCGGGGTTTGAATAATT